>CM062807.1:344705573-346019948 GCA_031772625.1 Pinus tabuliformis | reverse complement strand
CTTTGGATTCTAGGGTTTCGCTGCTCCAAACAGGTCATCGTGGCATTTTCGCTATAACTTTTTTTCTGTGACGTTTCAGAAGTCGCAAAAAAAACCCATTTGAGAAGAAATCGCGCTGAACCTTGGGTCCGAATTTCAGAGCTTGTCGCGCGATATTTGCGGAGATATGATCTGAGGAAGTTGGTCTTTTTGCAGACTCCTGAATTACATTCAAAACAGGTGACCTGGGGAAAATCGTCATAACTTTCTCTCTGGGGATCGGATTGAAATTTCGTAAGAAGGTACAGAAAGAGGATCGACTGTAGTTTATTGTGTGTGTGTTTCATATTCAAAGGTTGAAACAGTGACTCGTGGCACGTCGTACAATTTCGCTCTACTGAACCAGTCTAAAAGCAAGTCACTGTGGGAGATTTCACATAACTCTTCCTTGGAGAATCCAATTTGGCTCAGACTTGTGGCATTGGAAAGAGGACGCAGAAGGCTACCACAGGTAGCAATTTTAGAACTGGATGATCCGCAATTACAGAGATACATCAGATTCAATATCAGGCTTCTATAAAGTGAAAAAAGGTGTGTAGTTTTTTTTTTAAATTTTTGTGTAAGCTTGGTTTAACGGAATTCAAAGGGCATAGTAAAGCATTATTATCGGTAACTGATGCCCCGAGGAAAGAAAATGCAAACACCTAGTAAGGAACCTGAAAGCTCTAGCATGACTCATGAAGAAGAGGAAGAAATGCTACATGATATATCAAAATTACAAGAACAAGTGCAACAAATGTCACGCTCACAAAAGCTAACAGAAGCTAAGATAAGTGGCGTGGAATCTAAGATAAATGGCGTGGAATCTAAGATCAAGGGCATGGAAGCTAAGATGGAGGATTCGATGGCAAATTTGAAGGTAGATTTGAAGACAGACATGGAAGAATTGAAGAAGTTGCTACAAGAAAGGGTCACTAATGGTGAAAAGGTAGTAAAGGAAACTCATGATGAGAACAAAAGAAATGTTAATCATGATTCCATAGACACTAATGTTGGATCGAAGAATCACCATATTCCAAAAATCGATATGAGGAAGTTTGATGGCAAGGATCCCGCCACATGGATATTACAGATGGAGCAATTCTTTGATCTCAATAATGTGCAAAACGCACAAAAGGTACGTATGGCAACTGTATATTTGGAACCAAATCAGTTTGTATGGTATCAATGGCTTTGCTCTCGTAAACAATTTATCACTTGGGCAATTTTTACGGAAGAATTGATAGCACATTATGAAGATACAAAAAGCAACACTTTTTTTAGCCAATTGATAAGTCTCAAACAAAAGGGTTCAGTAATGGAGCACATTGAGGAGTTCCAAAAATTGAACATAAGGGTAAAAGATATTCCAGAGGAGCATAGGATTGATGTGTTCATAGGGTCTTTAAAGGATAATATCCAACATGATGTTCGCCTTTGGGAACCTGATTCATTAGAGAAGGCATTCAGGTTAGCAAGAAAAATGGAAAGCAAAATTATGGCAACCAGGAAGCATACCACTCACAACTATAAAGACGGAAGTGTTGTTTCCCCTAGTCTTCCACAACCTATAAGGTTGACACCACAACAATTGGAAGAAAAAAGAGCAAAAGGGCTTTGTTACAGTTGTGATAGCAAATACACTAAAGGTCATAAGTGTGCTGAGAAGAAATTATTCTACATAGATTGTGAAGAGGAAGAAGAAAAGGAGCAAGAAAGGTCAAAAGAAGAAGATATACTCCAGGAACAAAGCCTAGATGAAGAACAAATAAATCCGACCATATCTTGTAATGCATTGGCGGGAATTACCACTCCTCAAACCATCAAGATAGAAGGACAAATCAAGAAGAAAAAGGTAATAGTGTTGATTGATTCAGGAAGCACCCACAATTTTATTCATTGTAGGGTAGCAAAAGAATTGAATTGCTTCCTATATCCAGCACCAGAGTGTCAAGTGATGATTGCAAATGGAGGAACAATAAATTGCTCTGGAAAGTGCCATAATATCAAGCTATCCATGGGAGAATATGTATTGACTAGCCCAATGCTTTCCATTCCAATGGGAGGTGTTGATGTTGTACTAGGAGTCCAATGGCTACAATCCTTGGGTACAATAGCTTTTAATTTTCAAGAACTTTTCATCAAATTTTCTACGGAAGGAAAGGAAGTTGAATTAAGGGGTATTGCAGGGAAACCAGGAAAGATAATCAGCTCTAATGGCATGACTAAGCTTCTTAAAAAGGAGCAAAGAGGTGTAATTGCACAATTATGTTCGCTAGATGTTTCCACATTGGAATCATCTATTTCTCCAGATCTCCAAAAAGTCCTGGACAATCATTCCAAGGTATTTGAGACTCCCAAAGGTCTCCCACCTATGCGTGATCATGATCATGCTATTCATCTGATTCCAGGAAGTGTTCCTCCAAACATCAGGCCGTACAGATATCCCTATGCCCAAAAAAGTGAAATTGAACGTATGGTTGCAGAAATGCTAGAGGCTGGTATAATTCAACCAAGTCAAAGTTCTTTCTCAGCTCTAGTAGTATTGGTGCACAAGAAGGATGGATCATGGCGCATGTGTCCAGATTATAGGGAGCTCAACAAGCTCACTATTAAAGATAAGTTCCCCATTCCTGTTATTGATGAATTATTGGATGAATTGCATGGATCAATTTACTTCACCAAGTTGGATCTTCGTTCGGGATATCATCAAATCAGAATGAAGATTGAAGACATTCCGAAAACGGCATTTAGAACTCATGAGGGTCATTATGAATTTTTGGTCATGCCTTTTGGCCTTACCAATGCACCTTCAACATTTCAAGGTTTGATGAATTCAATTTTCAAACCATTCCTTAGAAAATTTGTGTTAGTATTTTTTGATGATATACTAATCTACAACAAGTCTTGGAAGGATCATGTTGAACATGTTGACAGGGTGCTACAACTATTGGAAGAGAAACAATTATATGCAAAAAGATCCAAATGTTTCTTTGGAGTCCAGGAGGTGGAATATTTGGGTCATATTGTATCTCATGAAGGAGTTAAGGTAGACCCTAGCAAAATTAAAGCCATTAAGGAATGGAAAATCCCCACATCCATAAAGCATCTGCGAGGATTTCTTGGGTTGACAGGGTATTATCGCAAGTTTGTTAAGAATTATGGGAGAATAGCAGCACCTCTAACAACATTATTGAAGAAAGATTCATTTTCATGGACTCCGGAAGCAACAAAGGCCTTTGAACATCTTAAAGAGGCAATGTGCCAAGCACCGGTCTTAGCTACACCGGACTTCACAAAAACCTTTATTGTGGAATGTGATGCTTCAGGAAATGGAATTGGTGCTGTTCTAATGCAAGATGAAAGACCCATTGCTTTTGAAAGTCGTCCAATCAAGGGAAAGTTTTTAAGAAAAGCTATTTATGAGAAGGAAATGTTGGCAATACTCCATGCACTTAAGAAATGGCGACCCTACCTAATGGGAAGACACTTCAAGGTAAAAACGGATCATGATAGCCTTAAATACTTTTTAGAACAAAGATTATCCTCTGAAGAGCAACAAAAGTGGGTCACAAAGATGTTGGGTTATGACTTTGAAATCATCTACAAAAAAGGGAAGCAAAATGTGGTGGCAGATGCACTCTCAAGAAAGGATGAGGATGTGGAAGCATTGTTGTGTGCCATTTCTATTATCCAACCAGATTGGATAAACGAAGCAAGGGAGGAATGGAAGAATGACGAAGAAGTGTGGGCACTTATTCAAAAGCTACAACAAGATTCCAGTACTTCTGATACATTTAGCTGGCAAAATGATTCGTTATGGTACAAAGATCGCTTATACCTCTGTAAGAATTCCCAGCTAAAACAAAAGATTCTTATGGAATTGCACACTTCTCCCTTAGGAGGGCACTCAGGATTTTTAAAAACTTACCACAGGGTTAAGAAGGAATTTTTTTGGGATGGCCTTAAATCAGATATTCAAAAGTTTGTGGCGGAATGTTTGGTTTGCCAGCAAAATAAAGTTGAAACAATTAAGACACCAGGTCTATTACAACCTTTATCCATTCCAAGCCAACGTTGGGAGGAGGTTTCAATGGATTTTATCACAGGTTTACCCAAGTCTGAGGGAAAGAGTGTCATCATGGTGGTAGTTGACAGACTTACCAAGTATGCACACTTTTGTGCATTATCACATCCATTTAAAGCCAGTACAATTTCTACTGCATTTATGGAAACAGTTCAAAAGCTACATGGAAAAGAGATCCCATTTTCACTGGAAATTTTTGGACATAATTATTTTCTTGTCTTGGTACTCAGTTAGCTCATAGCTCATCTTATCATCCTCAATCTGATGGGAAAACTGAGATAGTAAACAAATGTTTGGAAGGATATCTTCGTTGCTTTGTATCTGATAAACAGACACAATGGGTCAAATGGTTGCCTCTGGCTGAATGGTGGTATAACACTTCCTTCCATACAGCAACAAAAATGACCCCATTTATGGCACTTTATGGGTATCAACCACCATCCATCACATCATATTTAAGAGAAAATTCTAAGGTTCAGGCAGTGGAACATCACATCGAACATCAACAACAAGTCCTCCAACTCTTAAAGGATAACCTTGTGTTGGCACAAAATAGAATGAAACAACAGGCAGATCAACATTGCAGTGAAAGAAGTTTTGATGTAGGTGATTGGGTATTCCTACGGCTACAACCATATAAGCAAATGTCCCTAAAGCAAGCTAAGAAGGATAATAAATTATCACCAAAGTATTATGGTCCGTACAAGGTGTTGGAAAAGATTGGTACTATGGCATACAAATTGGAGCTTCCTGCAGCTTCTCGATTGCACCCAGTTTTCCATGTTTCATGTTTAAAGAAGGTTATAGGTGACAAGCTCCCAATTCAAACAATATTGCCAGAACTTGACGAGGAAGGAAAAATTATATTGGAACCGGAAGTAGTCACAGAAACAAGAACTCGACAGCTACGAAATCGATCAATTTCAGAGTATCTTATCAAGTGGAAGAACTTATCCGCTGAAGATTCCACATGGGAGGATGAGAATTTTATGCAGAAGTATCCAGAACTACTCAAGCGTTGAGGGCAACACTTTTTTGAAGGAGAGGGGCATGTTGGGTCCCTATAATACTAGTGATTACCCCATTACTATTGTAGTTATACCCCTTATTTATATTGTTGTGCCCCTATTACCCCCATATTGTTATTTCTGTGCCCCATAGAATCCCTCTATTGTTATTTTTGTGGCTTTATATTATTATTGTTAGGTCGGCTGGATTATATTGTGACTCCTTAGACTCCTATATATAGAAAGGAGGTTTTGTCATTTGTATCATCCAAGAATTGTTCATTTATGTAATGTAAAGGAGGTTGCCCCCTCGAAGAGGCTGAATTCTAAGGCGTTGATCTTTCTTTTCTATCTTTTCTTGAGCTGGTTTCATAACATGTGTGGATAGCAAGAGATCCAAACGATGGTCATTTCCCTAATGCGACAATATTACATGTAACAAATTCCCCCCTAAAGCGCAAAGTGAGAAGAAATATTTTGATGACTAAAGTGCTTTATCGTGTAAAGGTTTGGGTTAGAGACTCTAATTAAAGACCTGAAAAAATCAATAAAATGTTACAATGCAATATATAATATCATCACTGAGGTAGGGATTCCCATACTCAGAACATAAATGTCTCAAAGCAAGGTACAGAAATACATCTGAAGATCCATGTCAAAAGATGACATAGTATGGATGCAACCATCAATGGATCTATGTTTACAATCATAAATATTTAGTAATTGCATGCAACCTAGATGGATGAAACTAACATTATGGGATTTTTGAGGTCTAAAATGGGCCTCCTAAGAAAAATGTACAACCAAAATAAACTTTATAAGAACCAATAGGATTCAAGATGATGATTTCAACCATGGGGGATGATTAACCATTTTTTGAGTAAAAAAGTAAAATAATAAAAAAAAAAAATAATAAACTACTTTTTCAATTCTTATTTTAAACTTATCTCCCTAGGTTTTTACTCAAATTTCGAGCAGGATTACTCGTTGGATGAAAAATTTAATTCCTCATCCAAGGAGTACCCATGTGGCATACTTTCAATGTACCCTACTACATGAAAAATGATAAATACATGAAAAAATGTGATTACAATCATGTTTTTCATGTATTTCTCATTTTTCGTGTAGTAGGGTCCATCAAAAGTATGCAACATGGGTACTCCTTGGATGAGGAATCAAATTCTACAACCAACGAGTGTTGCCGCCCGAAATTTGAGTTAACCCATAAGGAGATAAGTTGAAAATACAAGTTGAAAATTATTTTTTTCTTTTTTCATTCTAAAATTTGATGATACAATATAATCTTATTTTACTATTTCCACTATTATTTTATAATTTTCTTAGGAGGCCCATTTTAGACCTAAAAATTCCCCTAATGATCCAGGGTCTTGATCTCCATCTCTCGATCCATAGTATGAATCTAACCATGCGAGTAAATGTCTCATAGTTGAACATGGTAGAAATCACTTCATTACTGGTCAATGATGTGAACCGTTAATAAGTACGAGAGAAACCACCAATAATGACAATAAAATCTATGAAGTGTGAATAGATGATTTGATGTCGAACATTCATAGAATCATTTAATCAAAAGCCAATGATGAGAACCTATCGTTGCAGGCGAGAAACCAGCCATTAGGGCATGCAAGCTTCAAGGTACTGAAGGGGTCTAGATCAACTTCCTAGATAATGAGTTGAAGTCAATAGGAAGCGATTCGTCACAGGAGGGCATACGACACGAAATTCATGTAAAGTTTTGAACAATAGCAGTTTAGAGTAATTGAGGACTGACTCAGGGATGGTCGATGCAACTGAAGGTGAAGACTAGAAAAGTAATTTTGACTGAGGTTGAACTTCTCTTGAACATATCAAAGACACGACATAATGAATTGGCAGAATTTGACTCAAAAAATAAAACCCAAACCAACTAAATACTTTCAATGAGGTATGGTCAATTGAGTAACAAATGGATTTCCTAACCCAGACATGAAAGTGACGAAATTCCATGTTCAAGAGTGACATACTACCTTTTACAAGTGTAAAACAAAGATTCTTTCTCACTTTTTCCCCCACCATTATTGGTAAGTACCTCTTTATTTTTTACCTTGAGGAGGATAACATATGTTTTTCCTATAAGCTCATCCTTCAGACGAGTCCTCCAAAATATTTTTAACGAACCATAATAAGTTGTGGTTTGGTCTCATTATCCTTAACGAGTCCTATACTAGTTTTCATATTTAAAGAGTTTGAAAAGACACGAAAAGAAAACTCATTCAGCTCTTTTACCGTAAAATTTTAACGAGCCCGGAGAAAGTAAAGCTCTGTGTTTTTCAGTTTTAGGGAGTTAGAAGAAAAACATAAGTAAACTCCACAACGTTATTTTCCATAAATTTAGTCCCTCAAGCCCGAAAAAGGATAAAATAATACAAGAGAGAACTCTAATGACCATGATTCATCAACATATACATTTTTCGTAAATAGTTTGGTTAAGTATGTAAAAGGGGTAAACTTATACTGAAAAAGCGACTGTTCATTTACTTTTACGAGTTCAAACAATTAAGTCCTCGATGATATTTTCATTTTTAAGGAGTCTGAAAAGGGCATAAACAGAACTCCATGGTTTGGATTTTTCACAAGTTTTAATGAGTTTGAAAAAGTGGTAAACAATACTCAGTACTAAAAAGATATCTTTCCATAATTATCCTGCAACCTGCACACTTAAACTCGAAACAATTATCTATGGTCAACAATAAAACGAAAAACATTTATAAAATTGGGCTTAAAAAAGTTAATAGGTGTGAAATAAAATTTAATTAGCCCTATAAACTTATAAAAAGTCCATAAAAAGTAAAAAGTTTTCACCATTTGCATTTTTTTCATTTTGAGAGAGATAGAAGGCATTTTTACCATAAACTTCCAAAGTTAATTCTAGGCAAACCGTTGGACGAGATTGTGAACCTCTTTCACCAGGTAAATGGTCTATTCAAGTTCTTCATTTTCATGTCAATTTTTTAGCTTTGCACTGTGAACTTTGGACTTTTGGGGAGGGTTTTGTAAAAAACAGTTGCCCTCAATGTGTGTAGGTACCCTTCATCGAGCATGCACACACCGACATAATATTCAATGCAATGTGCACAATTTCAAGGAAATAAATTGCGCACATGCGCATTGTCCATTGAAGCCATCTACGTGTAGTGCCAAAGACAAAGAAAAAGAAATGACACTGCCCCAAATTTTTGCTAAATATCTCCATGTTTGTTTCTAATTATTTTTAATGTTTAATTGTAGGCTTTTGATCCATAAAAATGGAATGGAGAGAGTGTAAGCATGAAGAAAAAACTATTCTTTCTATCAATGAGCCAACAACCATACAAGCCCTAAAAAATTGTGGATTATATAAGTTTTGCACCATTCCGGGCATGAGGGCCCAACTAGACTTGCTTAAATGGATGGTAGGAGAGTGGAATGTTTAGGAAGAGTGTTTTATAGTCAGAGACCACAAATTTTTCATCAATGCAGATGACATTTACTTCTTGAGTGGAATTCCACACTGTGGTGAGGAAATCAACTTGTATGGCTATAGGCACGGTGACGAGACCAATGCTACCTATTCAATACATTATTGAACTATTGGAGTTGCTCTCAAATATGACCAAATTGATATCAAGACCATATCTCATATTCCTTTGAAAGCCATCAAATTTATTGTTGCATGGTGGTGTGGTAGTGCAGTTTTACATTTTCTCACTAAGGATCATATGCAGACTTCTATGGATTGCTTTAATGGTACCATATTTAACTAGTGTGAGGTTGTAGTTGCCAACTTGAAGGGGAAACTAACTAGGGTCAAAATGAGTAGACTTAAAAACTTTAGGTATGGTGCCTTCGTTATTTCATTTTCTCTGGAGTAGATTCCTCTTTTGGCTCCATAGGTATATGTAGAGAGAGGAGGGCCTCATGACCCTCACATGCTAAAATGGGGTACACTTATGGCATGTCATGAAGGTGGTGAAGGACCAACTATCAGGTTTACTGCTGACTTCTTGGAGTGGTTGTAAATCTAGATCATCATGATCGAGGACTTTCCATATGTAGGGATGGACTAGACAAGAGATCTAGACATGCCACTACCTATTGGGATGTAGTGGGGTACTATAGGTAAAACTTCACATTTTGGTTGATTTTAAATTTTTCATTTTTATTTTATTTTATTTTTGGCATCCAACTAATTATCTAAAATGATCATGTAGATGTGGCTCCAATGACACCAACTGGATTATGCAGATATGAGCGACATGATGACAAGCCAGTTGCCCCCATAGTACAGAACCCGGATGCAACAAAGACATTGATAGAGATAGAGCACAACCTTAAGACGTTGACTCTAGACATTCCAGATGCTGCTAGATGATCTATCTCTCCACTACCAAAGGCATACTGCACGAAGCCCTGGTCCTATTAATTGTTTGCTGCATGAAGAGTAGCACATGCCATTGTATGCTACCATGATCACCATCATGTGTAATGACTATTCTGAGGGCTACATTTTTTATTTTTGATGATGTATTGACATGTTCAAAAAATAAAGGCCACGGGGCCTCATGTCATTGGATGACATATTTTGTAAAATCCACACTTATTTACAAACTTTTATCTAATGAAAAACCTACTACTTCTATTTCTAATTATCTTGTACAATATGTCAATGAATATTGCATTGATTTATTTAAAAATGTTTTACAAGTGCCAATTTAACACATAATTAGTTAATGCATATGTTAATGTGTTTAAATTTATCGGAATATGTTGATACTCAATATAATCAAATTCATGTTCCAAGAGACAAACCCTAAAAAACATCCTTAACATGGAAGCACTTCTAACTGAATAAACACCATTCAAATGTAATACCACGATTTGTGAATATAACCTAACAAACAATCAATGAATGCCAAATGCAACTGAATCAGATAATAGTTCAATCATTGCGCTATATTATGCAATATTTTCTGTTGTTCGACCAAGGTATATCCCATGAATAGAAACTAACTCGTATGTGGGATAATAGATGACCCAAGTTACAAAAGACAAATTCTAAGTACTACGAATAGCGCCATCAGTGAAGCCAATGTAATTTTGGGGGATTGTTGACATCTGCAAATCAAGTGTGACAAAATTACGACGTGCTAAAATTTGTCATATGAAAAATTATGGTACATTAATATACAAATGTTTCACCAAACAATCTAAGCATAGTATTTCTTTAGGTAAAGACCATTTTTAGGCTTTCCAAAATGAATTTCATCATAATCCACTCATTCATAGGCCCCTTTTGCCAATGCACGTTTTGCAATATAAGGGTCATGCCACATAGGCTCGAATTTTCCGGCACCTAACTTACCGTGCTCTTGATCATAGAGCAAGACTAAATCATCTTCTACATACAAACGAGGTTTGACATTTTGATCATACTCTTATTTAACTCATTTCTATTGGGCCTTTCTAGATAATGCAACATCACAGCAAGTCTCATTGAGACGTGCTAAGTACATAAAGAATTCATCTTTAGTGGAAGTAGATTGTAGGTTTTAACCCTGTACAAAAATTACCTACATTTGAATTCTAAAACAAAGAAAATAAACAATGTGAGAGCATAACACATAAAACACATATACACAAATATTTTCCCCTGGATCCCAAAACCGGGACTAGCAGCTTGATTTTTTCATTATTTTCCTTTCAATGTTACAATACATATTTATACATGCCGAAGCATCCAATACCATGGACTGAAAACCATCACGTCCAAAACCATGGACCGAAAACCATCGCATCCAAAACCATGTGCGAAAATCATGCACAAAACCATAGGTAGGTCCGCCCAACCTAACATAGGGCCCCAGACCCCATAAAATGGGGTTTCCTGCACCCCTCAAACCCCCTGTGACTCCCCTCACTACGCAATCGGTGCAACAAAGGGGCAGCTCCACCCCCCTTCTAACCCCCCGGTTAACTACGTGGGCTAGTATTGGAAAGAATATAACACAACCCAACATTCTCCCACTTGTTGTTTTCTTTCCACAAGGGGCCACAAGAGAGCTTAGTCATTTATCCATCCCTGCAACGCCCATTATTTCTCTACACCAAGAGAACTTCTCAGAGCTCACCGATTTTGTCAATGCATCTGTAGTATTCTTCAAAGTGTCCACCTTTACCAACAACACCTTTTTGTCTTCTATCATATCCCTCACAAAGTGATACTAAACAACAATGTGCTTTGTCTTTGAATGATATGCAGGGTTCTTTGACAAGAAAAATTCACTTTACCTGTCATAATCTATCCTTATAGCTCCCTGTACTAACCCCATATTTGAAGACAATGTCTGCAACCAAACTGCTTCCTTGCTTGCATGAGTGGCTGCCATGTATTCTGCCTCTGTAGTTGATAGTGCCACTACAGATTGTTTCTTACTCATCCAACTGAATGCACCTCCAAATAGGTTAAACACATACCCACTTGTAGATCTTCTCTAATCCAGATCTCCAGCCCAGTCTGCATCAACAAAGCCACAAATATCAAACACTCTATCTAGTCCTGGTCTTCCTTGGTAGCACAAACCATAATCACTAGTGCCACGCAAATACCTGAAAACTTGCTTCACTACTGTCCAATGCTCCTTCCCTGGTTTTAACATAAACCTACCCAATACTCCCACTACATGTGCAATGTCTGGTCTAGTACAGACCATCACATACATCAGGCTAATGACTGCACTTGCATATGGAACACGGGACATGTCCTCTTCCTCTTCTTGTGTCTTGGGACACTGTTGAGTAGATAAATTTACACCTACAGGAATAGGAACCTTCACCGGTTTACTATCCTGCATATTAAACCTCTGCAATATTGTCTTGACATACTTCCTCTGGTTTAACCAAAGCTTCCTCTTTGTCTGATCTCTTTTAATTTCCATGCCCAAAATAAAGTTTGCATCACCAAGATCTTTCATGTCGAATTTGGAGGACAAATGGGTCTTCAAATCCTAGATAATTTCTTTGTCATTTCCAACTAGCAACATATCATCCACATACAAGACTAGATAAATAACACGATCACCAATTAATTTAAAATACACACAGTGATTTGCATTGCTTCTAGTGAAGCCAAGTCCCCGTATAAATGTATCAAATTTCTCATACCACATCCTTGGTGATTGTTTTAACCCATACAGAGACTTCTTTAACTTGCATACCAGTTCTTTCTTACCCTTCACCGCAAAGCCTTCAGGTTGCCTCATGTAGATCTCCTCTTCCAAGTCGTCATGAAGAAATGTTGTCTTCACATCCATTTGTTCTACCTCAAAATCAAAAGCAGCAACAACAGATAAAAGTAATCTAATAGAAGTTACCTTGGCAACACGAGAAAAAATATCAGCAAAATCAATTCCCGGCACCTGGGAATAACCTTTTGCTACCAACCGAGCTTTGTATTTCTCCACCTTTCCTTCTGCATTTGTCTTCTTCCTGAACACCCATTTGATGCTAATGGGTTTCCTTCCAACTGGCAACTCCACCAAATCCCAAGCCTCATTTTTGTGGAAAGATGCCATTCCATCAACCATGGCCTCTTTCCAGAGTTTTCCATCCTTTGAATCTACTGCTTCCTTCACAATTCTGGGATCATCATCAGTGATAGATAAATAAAATTTTTAATAGAAAGCAGATGGACTATACCTTTTTGGTTGCCTTATTTCTCGAATTGATCTTCTCACACCCGGAGTTTGTGGCTCTTCATCTTCTGATTCCTCCTTTGTTGTACAGTCTGATTCTTCGTGCTTTAGGTGAAACTCTATCTTCTCAGGTTCCTTTGGTTGGAATTCATGTTTAATAACATCTTTCATCTCTATGAACACCACATCTTGGTTATACACAACATCCTTGTTACTGGGTTCCAAAGCTTATAACCCTTTAAACCATCCTTATACCCAATAAAGATGCACTTTTCAAATTTATTATCCAACTTGGTTCGTTTCTCCTTTGGAACATGTACATATGCATCACATCCAAATACCCTCAGATGTGAAAGAGAGGGTTCCTTACCAGTCCATACCTCATGTGGAGTCTTATCCTCCAACGCTGATGTATTAACCAGGTAGCATGTTGTCTCCACAGCCTCTGCTCAGAATTCCTATCCTAATCTAGCACCACTGAGCATACTTCTCGCCCTTTCCATCAACATCTTGTTCATTCTTTCTACAACTCCATTTTTCTGAGGTTTATATGGAGTAGTCTTCTGCCGTGCTATACCACACTTCTTACAGAATTCTTCAAATTCCTTACTAAAAAACTCTCCACCGTTATTTGTCCTCAACACCTTTATCTTCTTCTCTGTCTAGTTTTCCACCAGAGCCTTAAATTCTTTAAACTTGTCAAACATTTCAGATTTCTTTTTAAGGAAATATATCCATGTATTCCTTGAGAAGTCATCTATAAATGATACAGAGTACACAAACTTACCCAGTGATGGAACCTTCATAGGTCCAAACACATCACTGTGCACAAGTTCTAATATCTGTTTCGCCCTCTTACCACCAAAGGGGAAACTCACCCAATTCTGCTTCCCATATACAAAATTTTCACAGGAATCAAAATCCAGAGAGTTATTACTCATACCTTCTACCATACCTTTACCATGAAGTATTCAAAGGCCCTTCTCTCCAATATGTCCAAGCCTTTGATGCCACAACATGGTCTTCTCTCTACAGACCACTAGATTTTCTTCTCCACTTTTAGGAACCAGAGAACTGTTGCACCCATCAACAACAGTGCTACCTTGCAGCTTGTACAAAGTTCCAATCCAAACTCCCTGCATCAATACTAGTGCTCCTCGAACCATCTTGCAGGTATCCTTCTCGAACACTATTTTTACACCTGCATCATCTAGCTTACTTACAGAAATCAGATTTTCGGCCAATGCAGGAATATGTAGAAAACCTAGAAGTGTTCTAACCCTTCCACCTTGCAACTTCAACTTTACTTTTCCACGACCAACGATTCTAGCCTTCCTATCATCCCCTAAGAATACATCACCACCATCGTATTTCTCATACTCACAGAACCACTCTCTGTGGGGAGTGAAGTGAAAGGATGCACCTAAGTCAATCAACCATGCCTCATGATCTACATGTGTACTTAAAGAATCCAAGTACACATCCCCACCTTCATCTGAGGTGGTTCTCGCCTCTTCAGAAGGAGCATCATTGGATCCCTTTCCTTTATCAAGAGCTTTAGATTTACAGTCCCTTTTTTAGTGCCCTTCCTTTTCGCATTTCCAGCACACCACCTTTACAGGTTTTCCTGGAGATTTAGATCTCCCTCTAGATTTAGATCTCCCACTCGATGACTTATTTTTGTTTCTGTTCTGGGACTATCCTCGTACAGACAAGGCATCACCATTTTGGTTCTCCATATTTTTTCGTCTCATCTCCTCCGTTAGCAAGGATGAGATTATTTCATCAAACTACAAGGTAGTTGTACTGCTACCTATTGCATTAACCAGACTATCCCACAAATCTAGTAGAGAACACAACAAACTGATGCACTTATCTTCATCTGAAATTTTAATATCAACAGATAATCACTGACTTACCACAGTATTAAATGCGTTCAGGCGCTCTGTCAGCGAGTCTCCATCTTTCATCCTTAGGTTACACAGCTTTTTCCAGAGGAACTGTTTATTCACCAGAGACTTAGATTAGTACAAAGTCCCTAACTTGTTCCACAAAGCCTTAGTCGTAGCTTCCCCTGATACATTCAGCAATACTGAATCTGAGACACACAATCATATTGTGCTCTTTGCCTTCTGATCTAACTTCCATTCTTCATCAGACACTCCCGTTGGTTTAGTACTCAAATCTACTGCGATCCACTGATCTTTATCCACCAACAAATCCTCCATCTTGAGTTTCCACAACTCAAAACTCTGACCATTAAATTTCTCGATATTTATCTTTCCACTGCTCGCCATCTTCTTTCACCACCACAATCGATCTCCTCGATCTCGCACTAAACATGGTCTACCACAAGCTCGAGCAAAACCCCTCAGCAACAAAGGCATTCCCTTGAAGCCAAAACAGCTCTGATATCAAATGTAGGTTTTAACCCTATACAAAAATTACCTACAGACGAATTCTAAAACACAAAAAATAAACAATGCAAGAGCATAACACAGAAAAAACATATACACAAAGATTTCCCCTCAATCCCAAAACCGAGACTACCAGCTTGATTTTTTCATTATTTTCCTTTCAATGTTACAATACATATTTATACATGCTGAAGCATCCAATACCATGGACCGAAAACCATCGCGTCCCAAACCATGGACCAAAAACCATCGCATCCAAAACCATGTGCGAAAATCATGCACAAAACCATAGGTAGGTCTGCCCAACCTAACATAGGGTCCAAAACCAAAATTTTCTGGGGCGTTTCCCTGGACGCCATAAAGTGGGGTTACCTACACCCCTCAAACCCCCTGTGACTCCCCTCACTATGCAATCGATGAAACGAAGGGGGGGCTCCGGCCCCCTTCTAACCCCCTTGTTAACTACGTGGGCTAGTCGTGGAAAGAATATAACACAACCCAACATAGATGGTAATAATTAAATTACCAGTTTCAAATATGATTTCTCGCATTCAATCGGTAGAACTTCTTCCATGTCATATACAAGACGGAAAGGAGTAAAACCAGTTGAAGTTTTTGTTGTAGTGTGGTATTCCCACAAGGCCAGATGTAGCATTAGATTCCATTCTTGTTTATCAGCTGCAAATAATCCATTTAGTCATGGTGGTTAAAACCTTGTTAACAGCTTCCACTTGACCATTTGCTTGTAGGTAATATGGAGTAGAACTTTCATGACACAGGCCTAACTTGGTGGTAAGATCGGTCATCATATGGTTTCAAAAATGGCTACCATGGTTCGTGACGATAGCTTGTGGTACTCTGAATGGAGCAATTACATGATTGAACGCGAAAATGAATGTTGCTTCATCGTCATCCCTGTATGTAGGCATTTCCTTGGCCCATTTTGTAAAATAATCTACTGCAAGGATAATATACATGTAATAAATTCAATGTAATATTTAGCGAAAGGATCGACAAAAATGATTGGGTGAAGAGGAGTTTGATGTGCACGCATTTTCTCATCATATATTTGACAATTATAGCATTCTCGGACCGTAGTTATACAACCTTTAAACGTAGAAGGCCAGAAATATCATGCGCGTGGGATCTTTTGAGCAATGGAAACCCTGAAATATAACTACCACAAGCTCGAGAATGGTAGTCATTCAATGCCTTTTCGGATTTTGCATGAGTTAAACATCGTCAAAAAATAGAATCGGCACCAAGATGCTAAAGTGTGTCGACAACAATATTGTATCGTTGGGATTGATACCATATTCGGCGACAATCAGTTCGACTCAATTCTAGCCGAAATAGCTAGGTCTGGAGATAAATGATGATATCTCTGTACCAGGAATCTAAAGTATTGATTATAAAGAGAGATTCATCTGGAAGAGAATGTTATGCCATTTTTTCATTTTCAGTATGGGGAAAGTCACACAATAACTCACCAAATACTTACGATTTCTTCTATTTGGATTTAATAAATTCCAAATCGAATTACTATAGGATGAATATCCATTTGGAATACTTGCCCCCCATCAATTTTATATTAAGAATGTAAATCATGGGGTTGCAATCACAAATTACAGTGGTTTTGTGCAATAAAATGTAGTGATGGAAATGTTGGAAAAAATGAATAGTTACCAAGGCCAATTTCTCCACATGTGCATATTTTTCTTCTATTTTGGTCAAATTACAACTTAAGTAATATATCACATGCTCTTCGTTCGACTTGTCTTCCTAAACTAGGACCATACTAATAGTAGCATGAGATGCTGCTAAGTATAAAAAGTAGTCTCGGTAATAATCGGGAGCATGTAACAACGATGTATGAGTCAACACATATTTAATTGCATCAAAGGCTTTTTTATCCACTTCATCCTATATAAATGGGATGCCATTTTTCAAAAGTTGAGTAAAACCCTTAGTTAACTTAGCATAGTTCTAGATAAATCGACGTAAAAAGTTTGCTTTCCCTTTCAAACTTTGGAGTTGGCGTAGATTGGAAGGAGGAGGTAAATTCAAGATAGCCTCAAACTTCAATGGATCGACACGAATTCCTTCCCTTGAAACAAGAAGCCCTAGCAATCGACCATATTGCACACAGAAAACAAACTTATGTGGATTCAAGAAAATATTGTAATAGCGAAATCTAATGAAATTTTCTCTCAAATGCATTAGATGGTCTTCCCGTATCAGAGAATGCGCTGGTGAGTAATCCAAATACAGTTGCACATTATGCTTGATATCGTGAAATGCATAAGACATAGCATGTTGAAAAGTTGCACCTGCATTATTTAGGCCAAATGGGAGTTTTCGATAGGCAAAAGTCCCCCACGGGAAAATGAATGTGACTTTATGTTGATCAATTGGGAGTATGCCTATTTGATTGTAGCCAGAAAATTCATCCATAAATGAGAAGATTTCATTCCCGGTACATTCGTCGATGATTTGATCGATATAGGGAGTAGGATAATTGTCTTTGGGGCAAGCCTTGTTGATGTCCCTATAGTCAACACATGCTCTAATGGTTCCCTATTTCTTGTTAACAGGCATGATATTGGATACCCAGTCAGTTAAGGGAACCCTTTAGATGAAACCTACCTTGAGCATTCTTGGATGCACAAGATGTAATCGTTGTCTGAAAGGCTTGGCATCTGGGTAAGTCTTGATTTCATGTATTACAATTCTTGGGTCAATTCATGTAATTTCCTCATAGGACCATGCAAAATGTCACAGAATTATTGAAATAGGGCTTTATATGTTTGAATTTCTTCGATTGATCACAAGGCACCTATGTTAATATTTTCAATAATCCTTGTTTTAACTGAGATGTCAATGGCAATGGTGGCAAATATATTCCCCAAATTTCTTTAAGATTCAGATTGAAATATTGAAATTGGTGATTATGGACTATTTACTATCATAGGTGAAAACATATTCAAAAAATCATTCTCGATTTTTTCAGGGCTAGGTAGAAACGATAAATGATGATGGTGATCGTTCCATGGAATATCATCCAAAGTCATCTCCTCCATGATACTTTTGTCAGTTGGAAACGTATGATCGGAAGGATTAGAGAATGAAATCGATTTTAACCAAGGCAAAGGAGAATAATATTCATTGATCCTATCCAATCAATCAATATCTGTAGATGTTGGGTTGGAAAATGATTGCACTGATTGATAAGCCAATTCAAAAGGTCTCAAAGGCATCTCACTTCCATACGTGGATAACTCAAACTCTAAAGGCACTATCCATGGATCAGGAGACTGCATATTTCTTGATGTAATCATGTTTACCTTAGAAAAATTAGAAGGAAAATTCGGTGGAGGCATCCATCAATGATGAGACTTTTAGTAAGCCAACACCGACGTATTCATTGGGAGAATTCCTTTTTCCAACAAAAGGTATGCTACCTGCTGAGTTAGGGTTTGAAGTATAGTAAGACAACTCGTCTACTTTGACAATTTTTCCCTTATGAGGAAATTGTATCATTCAAAATAGTGACAAGACCATTGTTTACATGGCATAGGTCCAACTTCGACCAAGAAAAAAGCTGTAATCTAGCTGAGCATCCACAACTTCAACTTCGATTGTGACCATTTTTTCCTTCTAGATCTATGGGAAAATCATTCAGGATCCCATATGGATGAAATCCTCTTCCATCAAAGGCTTTCAGAGTGGTAGGAAATTGATTAATGGTTAGAAAACCTAAATCTTTCCAACAAGTAATCAACATAATGCACATAGAAGCTCCTTCATCAACAACTGTATGAAATACTCGTCTAGTCCTAACAAAAAATTGAATCTGGATTGCCAGTTCCTGAGGGAGTCTTGGGATACAACTCTCAAGATCAAAGATAATTAAGTTAGAGTCCAACGGATCAATAGCTCCTATGGATAACTATAAAATCTTTCATTGTGCCAGGTGTTAGTGTCAGTCTTGTTTGCCTGTCACCAAGATCAAATGTTCTTTTACTAGGCTTGTCAGGATGCTCAAAATAAAACTTTGTCATGTCACTAAGTTTACACAATAAAATTTGGTCACTATTTGGTCAATCTAGGAATGAGTTATGTCTTTTGGAAAATTCACCTATGCTGGTCACCTATCTCATTTCTATGAAGGTGTCATAATAAAAGCAATCTAGTCATCACCATCATTTCATTTAGTTTCAGGTCTTCCATTAGGTCATTAAGGTTTCCAAAATCCACCATTACCATGTATAAATCCAGTTGTGAATAGAGCATGACAAGCAGCTCTTTGACATTGATTTGTTGAGTTATCAAAAATTCATCATGTTTTCAGTTTGAAAGCTCCAAAAGAAGAAGTTCCAGTGCTCAGGAAAGTGAAAAGACAGCTCAGGTTTCAGCCTTAAAGGTGACTCTATTTTCAAAAGTGAAAAATTAGGTTTTAAAAGGTTTGTGGGTCCCATTTCTTTTCAAAAGGAGAAATTAATTTGCCTATATAAACTAAAAAGCCCCAAAATTGTCTTATTTACCTTTCATTAACTCTTTTGCATCGAGTTCTCCTTCCCAAAAGAAAGAGAAATTCAATTCCATTGGCAAAATTGGAAAAATCCTCAAGGCGTTGCGCTCAGGAAGATTGTGATGCGCTTAGAGGCCTGGCGTTGCGCTTGGAGGCCTGGCGGTATGCTCAGGAACACTGTGTTGTGCTCAGGCTAACTACGTTGTGCTTGGGCCAGATTAGCCAGAAATCACCTAAAACTCTCCCAAAATCGATTTTTAATCTTGCTTACCTGATTTCATTGCATCGTAAGCTGAGCTACAAGGTTTCTGTCACCATGGAAGGAGAATCTTCACCAGAGAGGAAGAGACATCACAAGGGAGGAAAAATCCTCATATATGAACCATCAAATTGCAATAAATCAACTCATCTCCCTTTGTCAAATAGTTCTTTGAAGATGTGAATTTCTTGGATTTCAACAAAAGGGTGAGTGAAGTGGGTTTCAATGAGAAATTGACAGATAGTTGCAACTCAGTTGAAAGGTGAAAGTGTTGTTATTGCTGGTGTTGAATTCACTTTTTTAGTGGCCTACATTTCACTTGCTACAGGGCTACCAGATAATGGTGAATATTGGTTCAAGGGGATGAGCTTAGATCTTGAGAGTTATAGACCCTTCTTGAAAACGCCATACAAGGAAAAACATGCCCATATTATGACTTTCACGTACTTATTGGAGAAGTATGCCCCCTTGACAAAGATTTTCATGAAGTTCTTTACATGTGAAGGAATATTCTCCATATTATATGCCTATCATATTCACCTCCTCATGCACTTTACATCTCACAAGCCACTCAATATGTGAAACTACCAGTGTAGGAGCAATGCCAAAATGTCAGAGACGATTCAGATGAAGAACAAGGAGCACTACCCTAGCCTTTTTCATCATAGTCTGATCAAGACTATAACCCTTCATCAACTTGCAAAGAAATATATGACTTGGGAATATTTTTTCGAAACAACTCTAAAATGGCATGAAACCAATTTGGCAGTTGAGCCTTCTAGCATGCCAACAAAACAAATGGAAGTGGGGTCCTATAGCAAATCAGTTGAAAGAACCAAAGCACCTAGACCTAAGGTGACCAAAATGTACAAGAGAGGAAAGAGGATTGTGTTTGCTTCTCATGGTGAGAAAGGGGCCAAGACTTCTACATCAGCAAAACAGGGATCGACAACGCGAGATAAAGACATGGTTGAGCATGAATTTGAGCTGGTTGATTTAGAGGCAGAGGATGAAACTTCAAGCATGCAGTAGATGATTAGAGATAAAGACTATTAGATCAAGGAACTCATAGTTAACATGGCAAGAGCAAGGTACATCATTTCATTCCTAGAACAGGAAAATAGTCAGCTGAAAGCGAAGCAATTAATCATGGAGAAAGAGCAAACTAAATTATTGCAGTAGGTCGGCAAGGGAAAAGCAGTCATAGAGACAAGTGAGCCTGAAGGAACACAAGGGAAGGGTAAGAGAAAAATGCCAAGAACAAAAGGGCTAAAGAAGGCATTGCAAGAAGAAGAGGAACACATTTTGTTGAATGAAGAGCTAGACCTAGAGGATAGAATTGCTCTAGAGGTCAATCAAGACAAGGATTACTGGCTCAACAGGGTAAATGATCACTTGGAGAAGCTTCTATAGAAAGCAAACAGAGACAACTAGCTGCTAAGGCACATGGCACACCATTACCAGGCCCAAAACATGATCTGTAACGTCAAGGTCAAGCAGTTAGAGAACAAGCTCAAAGAAGCCCAAAAGGACCAAAAAGATGAAGGAAACTTGTAGATGTTTATTGAAGCATCCATGAGTGCTTAACATTCCTCATTTTACATCTCTTGACCAATTTTGATGAAATTTTTATCATTTTTGGTTTTTTGCAAATTTTGGTGCCTTATCCAGAAAATTAATAGTTCCACGAGCACAAGGCCTTGTCGCTATGCTTTTTCCTCAAGCACCCATTTCAAGATAAGTTTGTATTTTTTGGAAATCCCTTGGCATCCTCTAAAAACCCATATCTTTAGATTTTCCAGAGGAGGCCTAAATTTTGAGAAACATGGAAACAAGTGGCCAAAAATCAGCTTTCTTGACCTCTTTTTGAGAGTCGATGCACTCCTGGAGTGACCTTGGGAGAATGGATTTTTGAAGGCCTTCCCTTGGGTAAGTTTCAAAAATTCAAGGTGTTCTAGAAACTAGAATTGGAACGCTAGTTGACCGTTCTCTCAGATCTTCATTTGGACCTCGGGAACGCCAATGAAAGTGGGCTCAAAGTCAGTGTCGTGCTTCTGCAATTTCCTGTGTTTTTAATTGTAAATTTATAGCTTTCAGTTTGACTTGGTTAGAGTCAAAACTCTTGATGTAATGGCACTTTTTTTTAGGCTAGGTGATGTAGGCATGAATAAACTTACATGATAGGTTGTTTTTTATGTTTAATAGGCCTCATTAAGGAAGCAAACTCCTAAACAAACTCTCCAAGAAGTGTTTGAGTTTCACCTTCTCACTCTCACCTATTGGTTGAGAGAATCTTGGAGTGAGTTCCACCACCTAGGACTTAGACTCTTGAAGGTGATCAAGTGGTATAAGTGAGTCTATATGTATCATTTCTCTTTCAGAAATAAGGGTTCGAATTTTGTGGAGGAGGCTTGCATGTAATGATCTTCTCAGCTAATACAGAGACAGTTGCAGCTATTTTTAAGGAACTCTATCCCAATGAGTTCATGGTGTTTGTTCTTCTTTTTATTTGTTTTCTAATTGTTAAAACATTTTTATATACATGATATCTCTTCTTTCTATGGATTCCTTACAGTGAAATAGACAAAATTCTTGATCTCAAGCTCTATTTATATTGTTTTCATAGTTATGTTTATGTCTTCTAAAAGCTAATGAACTCATGTTTACTTACGCTCATTAGTCTCTTCTACACTTTCTCTTCTATACTACATTGACAATATTACAAATATACCATGGTCCTTTGGTATCTAGCTCCTTTGCATATTTTCATCTGCACTCCTACAACCTAGACCCATCTATGGCTCCAAACCCTAGTCCAGCAAACCATAAAATCTAAAATTCACCAACACACAAATAGTCATGCATATCTAGCCAAAAATTTATTACTTTAAAGTCATTTCACTAATAAAAAACTTTGATAGATCCCTCTCATTCTCATTGGGGCTAACTACTGAGCTGAAGTGGTTTGAGCTTACCCTTCTCGATCTCCTCCTCATCCTAGGAAATTGTAAGGGACCAACACCAGGATTATTTACAATACTTCCAGAGCTCACATTGCAGAAGGACACATAGCCAGGTGCTCAACAATGTTGTAATTTTGTGCAATTCTAGCATGTGGGTTGAAAGATGATTTCTGAAGCACACCTTTGGGATGCGGTTGAATCATCATATCAAGATTTGGATTCTTGATCTGTAATGGTTCATAAGGAAAAGGAGGAATTGAATTGAAAGTTTGACCAGATGAACTAGCTTCATTTCCATTTTCAACAGGACTCTTGGACCCGTAATATTTGGATCTCGTAGCTACCAAAACTTATTACGAAGACATCATCAAGAGATCTTGCGATGTGGAACAGGAAGATGTGTTATGAGAAACCATTTTTCTATCTTGAGAAGGAAATGGATCCTTCAAAACAACAGGAGTTGGAGAACCTTTAATGAATTTAGAAACCTCTGCACGATGTGGGCATTCCTTCTTATAGTGATCTTCATTGCAAATAAGACAAGGATAGCAAGGTTTTCATTTTTCATCAGTAGGATTGGTCTTAGAAGGTTTATCCTTTGAAGAAGCATTTTGTTTCCATTTACCTTTCCCCTTCTTCTTATTTCCAATTGATTTCGTCTTGCAAGTAGATGATTCTACAACGTTGAGCTCAGAAATAGTTCTGGAGAAAGATTTCATATGGTGTATCTTGTATGGCCAAAGTCTGAGTATTTTTAGAATTTTTCTTTTTCCCTTTAGATTGTTGGCTAACATAACCTATAATTCCATGAGTGAAATTAGATCCTGATCTTATAGGAGATGTAATAATGGGTTCACCCATAAGGCGAGGTAAATTTAGGATTTTTTCGTACAAAGTTCCAGATTGAGTGTGACTAAGTCTAATTACTAGGCATCATAAATTACTTTATCTTCCATGATGAAACCTCCCTTGGAAACATCTTCCATGATAACAAGAATAAGAGACTTTGTAAACCATTCAGCTAAAATTTGATCTGGAATGAAAACTTTGACTAAGCAATGTCTACGTCTCCATTCATAGATATGATCACAGATGTGATTTGACTTCGATTGTTTTAAATAAGTCAATAATGTTAGTGTCAATATTTGCATATTTCCATCAGTGATCAAAAGTCCTCTTTTCATATCATATTAGGGTCCCATTCTGAAGTTTTTGTCATTCCACTAGGTTGTCATGCAAAAATTTGGTCACTGAAGGTTGAATTAGGGTTTCCCTTACTCCTTTTAGAAATGTACCCCTTGCTAGCTCATTTAAACCTTGCTAAGTATCCATTGTCCATAACATGAATGACATGATGCCATCACATCAGTCATGTCATCTTGAAATTCAGTCCTTCAAGGTCTCATTAGGTCTTTTAGGGTTTTTCAAGGTTTCATTAGGTCACCTAGGTTTCAAATTTCCCAAGGTCCAATAAATCACCATCTCACTGCATAAGGCCAACAAATTATGAGAGTAAAACAAATAATATCTCTTCTTTAGTCAAATAAGGGTTTACAATTATGAAACCATGGTTTCTGAAGTTCCAAATTTGATTTTAAGCAAGGAATTTATTCTAGTTTGTAATTTTTATTTCAAGAGAGATGTAATAATTTTTATTTTATTTATGTAATTTTATGTTTATCACATGCAATAAGTCACCATTTTAGTTGTTTACTCAATTCCATTGCCAAAAGCTTCAGCATGATCCACGTGTCAAAAGAAAAGTCAAATTCAAAGATTTCTCAAAGACCATAAAAATATAAATTTGTCAAAGGAAATAGTCAAGTGAAAGGGTAATGTTTCAAAAAGTTAAGTGAATGCAAAAGGGAGTTTCCTTTTCCTAAGGGTGTCCAAATCATCATTTTCCACAAGCAATAAGCCCTAATTTTCTCTCCTAGAGAGCTAGGGTTGGCCATAGAATCAGAGACATCTAAGCAGAGGAGGCCTAAGGGAGGTCATTTCAGCAAGTATGAGGCCATTCCAACTCATAAACATCATGCCTCCATAATTTTTCAAGAAGTCACACCAAAGGGACAAATTATTTGCCACACATAGGGCCAGTTTTTCTTCCAAGTATGTTTTCAACCAAAAAGAGATTAATTTTACAAATGTGAGAGAGGTTTGTTTCCCTAATAGTCCAAGGATGAAAAAAATCCTTCAGTTCTTACACAAGTGTTATGGTTTTGGAGAAATGGCAAAAATACAGTTTCTACAAGAGTGTTGTTGCACTTCTAGAGTGACCTTGGGAAAATCAATGTTTCTCCTAGATGTAGTGTCCAAATGAATTTCTTAATGAGTCAAAGGATAACTAGAGAGAAATATTTTTCCAATGAGATATCATGAGCTCACTTTGGAGTTGAGGAAGACCTCCAACAGTTTCTTTCAAGATCACACTTTATTTTTGCACCCTCATTCTGCACTTTTTGACCAGTCTTGGGAGAATCAACATTTGGAGGGTCAAATCAAGTCCGTTTTTGAAAATGAAGGTATATTTGGAAATGATACAGGACAAGATTTCTAATGAGATATCCTGGACACAATTGCGACATCGGGAAGGCAGTCAAAATCAGCCTGCAAGATGGAGGGCGCGTTTGACACAGAGAGGGCGTGTTTGACCAGTTGCTTGTCAAATGCGCATCACCTATGGTGTTGTGCTCTTTTGTGGGGAATATAATTTGAAAAAGGTCAACATAATTGGATTAAGAGTGATGAAGACATGAACCCTATGAAGTTTCTAGGCATTTGGAGACAAACAGGTCAGTCAAAAAGGTTAAAAACCACCAAAAAATCACCTTTCTGCCTCATTTATGGCTTGGGCGCTACGTGTTTACCAGTCTTGGGAGATTGAGTTTTTGACAAGGAAAATGACCTTCGAATTGGAAATTGAAGACACTTCTAGAATGTGCACTTGAAGGGCTTTCAAAAAATCCATCTTGGAGCACATTTGGACATCAGGAAGTTACCCAAAAGCAGTCCTGAAATTAATGGGCACGTTTGACTATCTTCTCCAATTTTCCGAGTTTCTCTCTTGTTTTGATTTTCACCTTGGAAAATGATGATTTTACCTATGTGAATGATCAAATTGGAATGTACTTTCATGTTTTTACTATTACCAAGGGTAAATGCATTAGGTAAATCAAGCAAATGAGGTGTAATGAATCAGTTGATTTAAGATAGGAATGAGTCACTTGGACCATCCTACAAGTTAGCTATCAATTCATATTTTTGTGTAATATCTTCCTCACCTCCTGGATTAGACCCATAAGTATGAGGGGAAGTGGTTTTCATGTCTATTTAGTCCCTTTCTTCACCATAGACAAGGGTTGGAATGAGTTGGATGTTTCGCTATTCATTAGGTCCCTATACTACTAGTGTAACCCCTTATTGTTATTAGTATAACCCCCTTATTATATTGTTGTGCCCATGTAGCCCCCATATTTTTATTATTGTGCCCCATAGAAGCCCGCTATTATTATTATTGTTCCCTTACATTATTATTGTTATGTCAGCTCTAATTATATTATGACCCCTTAGACTCCTATATATAGAAAGGAGGTCTTGTCATTTGTATCATCCAAGAATTGTTCATTTGTGTAATGTAAAGGAGGTTTCCCCTCGAAGAGGATTATTTCTAAGGCGTTTATCTATCTTTTCTATCTTTTTGTGAGCTGGTTTCATAACATTTGGTATATGAGCTTTGGATTTTAGGGTTTTGCTGCTCCAAATAGGTCATCATGGATTTTTCACTCTAACATTTTTGCTACGAAGTTTCAGAAGCTAAAAAACAAACCCATTTGAGAAGAAATTGGTCTGAACCTCAGTTCCAAATTTCAGATCTTGTCTCACTACATTTTCAGAGATATGATCTAAGGAAGTTAGGGTTTTTGCAAGATCCAGAATTTCATCTCAAGCTAGTCATCATGGAATTTTCGCTATAATATTTGTTCTACAAAGGTTCAGACTCTAAAATTAAAACCCATTTGATCCAAAATCTTGGTGAAGTTTGGGTCCGAATTTGAGAGCTTTTCTCACTATATTTTCGGAGATATAAACTGAGGAATTTATGGTTTTTGTAGACTCTCGAATTACATTCTAAACATGTGACCTTGGAAAAATCGTCATAACTTCTGCTCTGAGCATCAGATTGAAATTTCGTAAGAAGTTACAAAAAGAGGACGAATTGTAGTTTTTTGTGCATATTTTTTAGATCATAAGGTTGAAACAGAGGCACGGGGCACTTCGTACAAGTGCGCTCTACTGAAATAGTATATAATCAGGTCGTCATGGGAGATTTGACATAACTCTTCCTTTCAGAATCAAATCTTGATCAGACTTGCGCGGTCAGAAAGAGAACACAGAGGGATACTGCAGGACACGATTTTAGAACTTGGAGATTTGAAATTACAGAGTTACAGTCATTTCAGGATTGAGATCATAAAATCAAGAAAAGGCGATATGAGGAAGTTTGATGGCAAGGATACGGTAAACTAGATACTACAGATGGAGAAATATTTTGATCTACATGAGGTGCAACTATTACAAAAGGTACGTATTGCATCTTCATAATTAGAACTGGATCAATTTTTATGGTATAAATGGCTTTGTTCTCGTAAACCACTTGTTACGTGGTCAATTTTCATGGAAGAAATAATAGCACATTATGAGGATACAAAGAGCAACACCTTATTTAGCCAATTGATAAATCTCAAACAAAAGTGTTCAATGGCAAAGCACATTGTGGACTTTCAAAAATTGAATAAAAGGGAAAATGATATTCCAGAGAAGCAGAGGATTTATGTCTCCATAGGGACTTTAAAGGATAACATTCAACATGAGGTTCATCTTTGGGAACCTGATTCATTGGAGAAGGCATTCACGTTGGCAAGAAAAGTGGAAAGAAAAATTATGGCAACAAGGAATTCTACCACTCACAACTATAAAGATGGAACTGTTGTTTCTCCTAGCCTTCCACAACCTACAAGGTTGACACCACAACAATTGGAAGAAGAAAGAGAAAAAGAGATTTGTTACTATTGTGATAACAAATACATTAAAGGTCATAAGTGTGCCGAGAAGAAATTATTTTACATATATTGTGAAGAGGAGGAAGAAAAGGATCAAGAAACATAAAAAGAAGAGGATATAGCCCAGGAACCAACCCTAGATAAAGAAGAAATGAACCCGGCCATATCTTGTAAAGCATTGGAAAGAATTACCACTCCTCAAACTCTCAATATAGAAGGACATATCAAGAAGAAAAAGGTTCAAAAAGTGAAATATCACATTGAGAAAGAAGAAATGAATCCAACCATATCTTGTAATGCATTGGCAAGAATTACCACTACTCAAACTATCAAGTTAGAAGGACATATCAAGAAGAAAAATGTTCAAGAAGTGAAACATCACATCAGGCATCAAGAAATGAATCCGACCATATCTTGTAATGCATTGGAAGAAATTACCACTCTTCAAACTCTCAATATAGAAGGAAATATCAAGAAGAAAAAGATTCAAGTAGTGAAAGATCACATCGAGCATCAACAACAAGTTCTCCAACTTTTAAAGGATAACACCACTTTGGTGCAGAATCAAATGAAACAATAGGCAGATCAACATCGTAGTGAAAGAAGTTTTGATGTAGGCGATTGGGTATTTTTACGGCTGCATCTCAAGCAAGCTATTTATGAGAAGGAAATGTTGGCAATACTATGTGCACTTAAGAAATGGGGACCTTACCTAATGGGAAGACACTTCAAGCTAAAAATGGATCGTCATAGTCTTAAATAATTTTTAGAACAAAGATTATGTTTAGAAGAACAAAAAAATGGGTCACAAATATGTTGGGTTATGACTTTGAAATCATCTATAAAAAAGCAAAGAAAAATGTTGTTGTGGATGAACTCTCAAGAAAGCATGAGGATGTGGATGCATTGTTTTATGATATTTCTATTATCCAACTAGATTGGATAAACGTAGCAAGGTTTGAATGGAAGAAGGATGAATAAGTGTGGGCACTCATTCAAAAGTTGCAAACAATCCCAGTTCAAACAATATTGCCAGAACTTGATGAGGAAGGAAAAATCATATTGGAACCCGGAGTAGTCACAGAAACAAGAACCCGACAGCTACAAAATTGATCAATTTCAGAGTATCTCATCAAGTGGAAGAACTTACCCACTAAAGATTCCACATGGGAGGACAAAAATTTTATACATAAGCATCAAGAACTACTCAAGCGTTGAGGACAACACTTTTTGAAGGAGAGGGGCATGTTAGGTCCCTATACTACTAGTGCAACCCCTTATTGTTATTAGTACAACACCCTTATTATATGGTTGTGCCCATGTAGTCCCCGTATTGTTATTATTGTGCCCCATAGAAGCCCACTATTTTTATTATTGCGCCCTTACATTATTGTTGTTATGTCGAATCTAATTATATTATAACCCCTTAGACTCCTATATATAGAAAGGAGGTCTTGTCATTTGTATCATCCAAGAATTTTTCATTTGTGTAATGTAAATGAGGTTGCCCCCTCGAAGAGGCTTATTTCTAAGGTGTCTATCTATTTTTTCTATCTTTTTGTGAGCTAGTTTCATAATACTATTGATCAGAGATAGTAGTGTAATCAATATTTGGCAGAATTTAGTGAATGAGTTGCAACTATTTTGGTGGAATACCTGTTCTATGGAATTTTGACTTACTTTCTTCTTCTATTACATATGTTTGAATGTTTTATACTCCAATATTGCATTTCACTTCTATGATATGTTGATTTTTAAGTTGATAAGCATAATACATTTTATATGCTCTGTTTTGGGGAAATCTACATAGTTCGTCCAATTTCTTCAGTTTAGAAAAAATACATGCTTGTCTTGCTCTTTATAGCACCTCACTAGTCTTATCCATCTCAATTCATAACCCTAAAGTATTTGAGTTCCTACCTTCCTTGCTCCATCAGTTGTCTACAATCATACCCTCATTTGCCCTAACCTAGTCTTTTTGACCTAATCCTCTTCCAACAACCCAACCAAAATCAAGTCAAACAACCCTCTGCACTTCACATATAGCCTAAAACCCTAATCTATCCAGCCCTTTTGGTTGTGATCCTTTGGAGAGAGCCCTCTCCGGCTTGGTAGTGCTAGCTAACAAGTCAAAATATTGGTTTGTGGTTACCTCAGCTGGACTCTTCCTCAGCCTTGGAGATCTGGAGGAGTGATAACATACTGACGCCATTGCCGGGGAATGAAAAATTCATTTTCCCTGGGTGTATGAAAAAGTTTAGATCTAATTGTTGATGGTGAATAGAAGTTGGACACATAGGAAGGTTGTACCATTCACTTGGTGACTCCATTGACTGAAAGATCCAGAAAATCAACACTTCATGGCAAATACACTGCATTAAGATCAGTAGCCTGAAGAACTTTCAAGATGGAATCTGTTGCAAGAAGGTATGCTCCAATGAAAAGAGATCACATTCCAAGTTTCCCAAATAAAATGACTAAGATAAATTGGCAAAGCAATTTTCCTATGTTCAAAGATGTGAAAGGTTATGATGCTACTCTTCATCTGGTGAGATTTCACATGCATGTGTGTAGATTAAAGATTGATTCTCCTTAAGACTGCTTGATGAAGATATTCATTACCACTTTGGAAGGTGAAGCCCATTCTTGGTATGAAAGCTTGTTGCCTGCTTGTATTTATTGCTTGAAGGATTTTCATACCATGTTATTTGAAAGGTATAAAGAATCTTTTCCATCCTTAATATTAGTTTAGAACTGTTGTAAACGTGTTGATAGTTTTATTGAAAATCTTGAGAATGTTTATGGAGATGATTAATTCATGGACAATGAGATCATGGAAGCCCTATATGAAAATCCATTTCAAAAGCATAAAGAAAGCTTAGAGGATACTTGTCAAGATGCTCAGGAAAGTTCGCAACGAGTTGAAGATATTTGTACAGTTGAAAATGATGGAAGAAAAGGTCTTATTTCAGATCTGCTTGCAGTAGAAGATGGCATGAAGGAAAATCAAGTTCTAATTTCAGATTGTGATAAGGTCAAGCTGGCTATTCTAGATCTAGATTCAGATTGTGATGATGAAGAGTATGTTGTTCCAAATCCCATGAAGGAGAGCTCTATTGTTGAGATCACCTTGAATGAAGAAAACGAAGTTATCGACCCAAGTGTTCTCATCCCATCAGAACAAAGTCTTCAGAAGGAGGTAATCCAGTCCCTTTATGAAAAACGAGATGAGATATTTGCTCAAGTAAGTGAAAAATATTCTTTGGATGACTCTGTGGTAAATGATAGAAATTTCAGTTTTGAGTTTCAAGGACAATCTGAAGAAGCTAGTCACTTTGATACAGTAGCTTCCTCTTTGCTTGAAGATGAAGGAATTGTGCATCTTGATAGTCAAAAGGAATCACATGAAATGAATCAACAGTCTGATGAAAATTTATATACTCCTTTGCTTGAAATTAATGAAGATATTCAACATCCTTGTCAAACTTTAGGAGGGAAAGAAGACAATTATTGTTTTAGCAAAAGAAAAAAAAAAGTACTATCTCCTCTGTCTGAAGATGAGATAGATCAACTCTTGAAAAGTCATGTTACAGCCCAAGCTAATGCAGGTTTGTCATGTTCACATAGTCAAGAAGGTGTTAGTGAAACTTCTTCCACTTTTGAAAATGAGGAAAATCTTGAAATTAGATTTATAGATCAGCTAACAGATATTGCTTTCTTTCATGAAGATGATAGGGTTGTCATGTTTGATAATCTTGAAGAATGTTTTCTGTTTAAGAATGACTTAGACTATGAATTTGAGGAGTATGAGTCTGAGAGATACAGTATGCCAGAAATCGAGTTAGAATTCCTCATGCTAGAGGAATTTACGGCCAACACTCAGATAGTAGAATGTTATACTTCCATGTGCCTTCCTATCAATCAACAACCAATAGCTCTTTCAGAGAAAAATGAAGGGATTAATTGTATTTTTGCTGTTGGATCTCAAGACAAGGTAATGCTTCTGTATTTTCAAGATCCCTTCAACAATATTTTGCAAGCATTGGAGAGGATGAATGTTGTCTGGTTTGTTAACATAAGCCTTGGTTTCAATTGTTATAGTGAGTTTCCTACATGTACGTCATTCTGCCTGCTCGAGGAAAGTGAGAGCAGAATTTCAGTAAGTAGCCATCTACTAGATTGGTTACATTGGAAGGCTCACTTCACATGATTATACATATTTCTTCAGTAGGCAAGTGGTTGTCATCGAGATTTGAAGCCCTTAAATCTCAATGGTTTGTTGCCATTAATAAGCTTTTAAGTACTTGTTTCAGTTAAGTAAGTCTTGAGTCATTTTTTCAGTCAATTTCAAGTCAGTTTGTGTCATTTGAGTTGTCAGCGTTTAGTCATGCATTTCAGTTAAGTTTTTGACCGTATTGGACCACATGGTTAGGCACTTGGTCTACAGTGTTCTTGACACCTCCAAGGAGCTACCATCCCCAATAACGCTGATGTTAGTGTTAGTATTTTCATATTGCCATCAGTGATCAAAAATCATCTTTTCACATCATATTAGGGTACCATTCTGAAATTTTTGTCATTCCACTAGGTCATCATGCAAAAATTTGGTCACTAAAGGTTGAATTAGGGTTTCCTTTACTCCTTTTAGAAATTTACCCCTTACTGGCTCATTTCAACCTTGTTGAGTATCCATTGTCCATAACGTTAATGACATCATGCCATCACATCAGTCATGTCATGTTGAAATTCAGTCCTTCAAGGTCTCATTAGGTCTTTTAGGGTTTTTCAAGGTTTCATTAGGTCACCTAGGTTCCAAATTTCCCAAGTTCCAATAAATCACCATCTCACTGGCTAGTAAAGTATGAGAGTAAAACAAATAATAGCCCTTCTTCAGTCAAATAAGAGTTTACATGTAACCATGGTTGCTGAAGTTAGAAATTTGATTTTAAGCAAGGAATTTATTCCAGTTTGTAATTTTTATTTCAAGAGAGATGTAATAATTTTTATTTTATTTATGTAATTTTATGTTTATCATATGTAATAAGTCAGTGTAGAGCTGTAACAAGGGTCTCTTTCACCTCTAGTTATGCCACATTAATAAGTCAATCTGGGAACACTTTGTTATTGCAAAGAGTAACTCAATCCGAGGCTATTCGTCAGAGTAATGCTTAGTAGTACAGTGTCTAGAGAATACAAGAGTAAACAGATGCTAAACTTATGACTAAGTTGTTCTAAAAGAATAAAATCACACAAAGCAGCTTATCAGTCAAGGGTACGGAAGCGATAACCCATCCTTCTAGAAACTGATGGAAAGGAAATTAGAGCATGGACCATAGGTTTGGGAGCTAGGCAGCAACTGCTGAGGCTCTCTACAGCCTTAGACCTTCTCTCACACCAAGACAGTAAATGCAAGTAAATGGAATGGCAGAAAGTAAAATGGAACAGCAAACAGGAAATGGAACAGCAAATCTGAAATGGAACAGCAGTAAATGGAACAGCAATAAATGGAACTAAACCTCGCGAGTCCGAACTAAACTTGTTCTATTAAACTAAACTCACACTCTGTAATAAAATAGCAGCAACTTCAATGGATTATACTTTATGAAACAGTATTCACAATTGAATTATGGAACAGCAATCATCAACCATATATACACAATACGCTTAATATAGTAATCAGATGATTAACGCGAATATGACTATGCTTCCAAATAGAATAACATTACTTCCGGATTCCAATAATTGAGATTTCAAATGAATCCAATACAGCAATATTTAATATGAAGGCTCTATAACAGAAACAGTTGGCTTAGATTGTTAACATGCAATCAACTCTGAAAAGATTCACTCATACGATGTAGACTCACTACATAAATCTCTTGAAAGAAACCATTAATGAATTAATCGTAACAGAGCATGGAGTAGCATATGAAAAACATGTCAGATTACCAAATTATAAAGATAAACAAACCACACAGAAACCAAATTATAATGATACAAAAGCAAGTGTCCTTCGGAGTCGGGCCCTTAGCTTCCAATGGTACACTGCCTTAGATTACTCCAGACGCAGAGATGAAATAAACACCAAGTCTTTTGTATTAATGCATCAACAAATGTACAGCAGAACAAGTCTTAGTGAGAGTCGATGATCAAAGTTGAATCTGAAATTCACAGTTACATATACGAAAAAGAGGTCCCTTTGCTTAACGATGCTGTCCCTTTTTATAAAAGTAACGGCGGAGGTATCTAGGTAGCAAAAATAAGCAAAACAGCGATCCCTCAGGATCAAAGATCCTGAGGGATTCGCCAAGCCGTTAATCCTTTACTTTTCTTCCCCTGTTCTGTCGAATTGATAACCCTTCTTTCTTTCCAGGGTCGTTCTGCTTTGATCTGTTCGATCTTGTTCACATCCGGTTCCCTTCTAAAGGGACAACAATTATTCCTCCTTTGTCTTTTCCTTTCGAACGGCAGTCCTTCGTTTCCACCCTTTCCTGCATGGAAAAATAACAATTATCAGTGATTAAGCTTTCCATACTAATTCTCACACATTCTATTAAAACTCTTTATTTCTTTAAGTTCATTATGCAGAAAGGGTTACAATTGTTACTGAAAAGTCACTAAATTGTTCGTCAAAAACATACCTTTCCAGTGCTCCAAACACCCCCCTGCTTACCCTGTTTCATGCCCTCATGAAAACATTATAGTTGACATGCAAGGCGGTAAGAGAATAGGCTAGAGAGGGAACCTTGTGTGGAGGCCTACAACCGTGATGAGCAACTAGATCATCAAAGAACTGATTTGTTTGACCTTCAGGCATTTCATACAAGGCCTGATATCCAGGTGCAGGGTGCCAAATGATTGGACTACGAAATCGATACCCTAACCAGGATGGCCCTGCTTGCAAAATACGCTCGCCATAAAGGTTCAATCGGCTGGCAACTAGCTCAAAATTTTCATATCTGAACGGTTCCCTGAGCTGGATGTTTGGGTTCGAAGTCTGGTATCGGAATTTTGCAGCATCAATGGCGAGGTCTTTAATAGTCAGAAAGTATTCCAGATTTTGGCGGATTAGGTCCTCGTGCATGGGTCCTAATGTCTCCATAACACCCGGGATTCTCATAAGGTTCCTATGTGCTCTCCATAACAGTACTGGGTCTCTAGGCTCGGCTCTTACCCACAAGTCTAGGCTATTTTCCTGTCTCTGAAAAGTGTTATAAGCCCTGAGCCATTTTAGCTGATTAACCCCGAATGAAACGAAGGCTTGCAATTGGATGTCCCCAACAAAAGGGCCAGGATTTAAATCAGTTTCCTGGTCTAGCACGAGGTTATGCAAGTAAAATTCACATAATAATCTTTGAACCTTAACTCCATAATGCTTGCAACAATCTATGAAATCATTAACAGTATCGATTTGTATAGGGGCACCTGCCCTGATAGCTTTTATCTTTAATCGTAAATATCGTTCAAGCAAAAATAAAGCATAGTTTTTAGTAGGGGCCCTACAGGCCAGAACGTCATTATACAAAGAACACACAATGTCCATCTGCCTAACAACAATCTCTAATCGACGAGTTACCTTTGCAAGCTTTTCTTACTCCTTTTGCCAGCCTTCGAAGGCCTGCCTCTCGGACTGACTAATATCCTGAAGTTGCTGTTGCAACTCTTCATATTTCTCCCGGGGGACTGTTTGTTCCTTCAACTGTTCAGCTTCTTGCTGAGCTTGCTTCATCATCTTGTGCAAGGTTCTTGTTTTTGGATCCTTTTTCCATAGGGCCGTAGAGGCCGGGAGTTTTACCTGAACCTTTTTGTTATACTGTTTGGAGTTTAGAACCCGGATCACCCCTGAGGGCGGTGCCTCTGTTTGGATCTCCTTATTCTCCTTTTCTTTCTTAACATGAATGAAAGGTTGCTGTGGTTCCTCTGTTAATGGAACGTCATCCTGTCCCTCTGCCCCAATTGGAACGGCAGTCTGTCCTTCATTATCAATTGGAATAGCAGTCTGTTCCTCATTGTCAATTGGAACAGCAGTCTGTTCCTCAACATCATTTGGGACAGCAGTCTATTCTCCAGTGACAATTGGAACAACAGTTTGTTCCTCAGCATCATTTGGAACAGCAGTCTGCTCTTCAGTGACAATTGGAACAGCAGCAGGTCTTCCAGCTGGGTTTCGACCAACAGGGCGACTATAAGTCCTTCGTCTTCTTGTTCTACGGGATTTTGCTGCAGTGGTCCTCTTTCTTTTTCTTGTGGTCCTTCGTATCCTCAGACTGGCATTTAGAATCCGAATTTGCTATCGGAGCCGGGCTATAGTGTTCAGCAGCCTCTGCTGTTTAGTCCTTAATTTCTTGATTTCCCTTGCCTCAGCAGAGGGTTTACGGCTGGCCCTTAAATCTGCTCCTACTCTATCTAGAGTTTCTTCTGGTGCCTCGGGAACAGATTGTTCCTGGTTGGTGTCCCTTATTTCTTCCTCATGAACGGGCGGGTTTTCTTCTCCTTCCTTTTCTGCATGTAAATTCTCAGGTATGTCTTCCTCTGGAGGTCCATCAGGAGGACCTGTTGGGCTGGAGGGTTGGCCATATTCCCCCAAACTGGCTAGGATTGCGGCCAATTCTTCTTCGCCCACAGGGTCTCGCAGCGGGCTGCTTTCTGGCTGTACTACTTCCTCCTCCCGATTGTCCTGCTCGGTGACTGCCTTGGAGTGTCCAGCTTTTGTTCCTGTTTCGGAGTGCACTTCTCTCTCCTCACCTCCTTCTCCGGCTTGCTCAGCCTCACCCCCAGATTGTCCAGCATTTTCTTCGGAAGGTCCTCCTTCTGGTTCTAGAGGTTCGTCTATAATCTCAATTGGTTGGTTGGTGCTTTCCCGAATCTTTTCCAGCCTCCCTCATATTCGAGCTAGCCGGACTGATTTTCTTGGTTTCTCAGGTTGTTCAGGTGTACAAGCAATAGGTTTTTCTGCTATCACTTCTCTGCGTTTTTTTGGTCGCTCCGGTGTATTTGAAGAATGCTTACGTTTTGGAGCAACACGTTTTCCTACTGCCACTTCTCTACGTTTCTCTGATCGTTCCGGTGTGCTAGAGGAAGTTTTAGGTTTTGGGGATGGTGCATCCAATCTCTCCTCAATCGATGCAACGAGCTCCTCCCAGCTGCTCTGCTATTGAGTGAGACTGTGGCTTACTATCAATCGAATCAATCCATGGTGGCTAACAACTATTTCTACGTGCTGTGCCGTTTTCAGGCTTCGGGCCGCATCATGCAATAGTGAATTTAAAAGTGCAGGTAGATTTACAGAACATTTTTCTTTCAAAACAGCTAAGAGTTTAAGATGGCGTGGTCTTACCACGTCCTTCCTTCCTTCGCAAGTAATGTAGCTCTATACTATCCTTGCTAGTTCGGTCCAGGGTTCTCCTAACGTTGCTGGCAGAACTCCCTTCCCCTTCACTGTCAAGCTTTGGCCTTCATCTTGAAAAATCTCCATAATCTTTTGTAGTCTTTCTTTCCTCAGTGTCCATACAGGTCCGGTGGCTGGTAGTCTTGAGACTTCCGCAATTACATCGTTAGTGACCGCTATCCGACTTTCTCTCACTATGGAGTAGTCCTCCTGCAAGTTTTACAGAAATTCCAACGCCACTGTCTCGTTTGATTCTTGTAGGCGACTGAAATAATTCAGCCATCCAGCCTTTTCCAGGATCTCCCGGGCAGCAGCAGAGACTGTCAGTTCCTGAGGTTCGCTTCGGACTGCCTTTCCTCCCATGGTTCTACTAAGGATTTCCAATGGAACAACAACTGCTTGTGCTGTTCTGTGATGCAGAGAAGGTGATCGTTACGAGAAAAACAGAGCATGCAACAAAAATGGATTGTGGATGGCAACTTTGCGTAAAATAGAATTATCATACCATTAAACCATGCCATACTTTCGTACACTATCTACCCCGAATGGTGTGCTGACACGTAACTCGTGGAGTAATGAGATTACCTTCCCCCCCCGCGATGTGATAGGCTGCCCCAGCCGTCAAATAGAGGAGCAGCAGCCATCGTGTAACCAGTCATAAAAGAACAGCATATAAAATTACGCCATGTTTTAGATAGACAACGAAATACCGAAATCGAGGCAAAAAGGTGGATCGCGTTTTACATAAGAGCCTGCGTAATATGATGCGAGGCCGGAGGATGGGACATCTGTCAATCGTACGAAGTCCCCAGAGGTCATTGTCAGTTCCTTTGCCATGATTGGTAGTAATGAGTGTTCATGCGATATGTTCATCGGGAAATAAAATATGAATTATTCATAGGATAGAAGAGACAAAGAGGTATTAATATCATCCCTGTTGGTGTAACCATTATGACTTCGATACCATTAACAGAGCTCTGCTGCCGACAGGTGTCCATAACCTTGGCAGAGTTGTTTATTTCACCCCCGGAACCATGATCCTTTGTGTGTATAAAAGCATTTTATCGAAATGCAGGCCATTATGCTGGCTTGGTAACCAGGTAGCCATAATGCCATTCACAAGGAAGGTGCGAAACGTGGACAGGCCAGCTCGTAATGAGACCCCCTGTTCCAAGGTCTGTTTATTTAGTGTACCTTTTGGACCATATCCCTGGTGTGGTGGCCATACTGGGAATGCCACTTCGCTTCCAACCTGATGATCATGGTAGGCTGGCTCTTGATGAGACCCCCTATCCTGCATTTGACAATTAATATTCCATATTCATCATTATTTTTTTCTCTTTTTTTTCTCTTTTGCAAAGCACTTTCTCTTATATATTTACACATAAGGGTGGTTCAGCACTCCTTAAGAGTGGGAATGGTGGAAGAAGTCTTATCATTTCAACAGGAAGATATAAATCCTCTGTTCTTATTCCTGAGTAATAATCAGAGAAAATTTTTAGGGAAATCGCCATGATAAAGATAACCAACCAAGACAATGGAAATAAGTCAATGACAATGGAGATGAGAAGTAAGTATGTCCCTCCTTCTGTTCTCTTATCAATACTAGGCTCTATAAAGATAGCGATCTTATGATCTACTGACTTCGGCATGTTGTAATTGATGTTCATTGCATAAGTGTATAGCTGTATCTTAAAGACTGGAGAGGTCATGGGCGAAAAGCATCTTCAATATGAATCATCACAGAGAGCAAAAACATGGCTATGGTGTTTCTTTTGAAAAAAAAGGAACAACAGAGAAGAATCCATGCAAACAAATAGTTGAGATGTCGTTCTTTGAGACGGAACAGCCTACAACCATGAGTGTTGTCTCCTTTGAAAAGGAACAGCAAAAATTCACAAATGTTGTTCCTTTTGAAAAGGAACAGCAAAAACTCACAAATGCTGTTCCTTTTGAAAAGGAACAGCAAAGACTCACAAATGCTGTTCCTTTTCAAAAGGAACAGCAAAGACTCACAAATGCTGTTCCTTTTCAAAAGGAACAGCAAAGACTCACAAATGTTGTTCCTTTTCAGAGGAACAGCAAAAACTCACAAATGTTGTTCCTTTTCAAGAGGAACAGCAAAAACTCACAAATGCTGTTCCTTTTGAAGAGGAACAGCAAAAACTCACAAATGCAAGACTCACAAATGTTGTTCCTTTTGAAAAGGAACAGCAAAAACTCACAAGTGCTGTTCCTTTTGAAAAGGAACAGCAAAAACTCACAAATGTTGTTCCTTTTGAAAAGGAACAGCAAAAACTCACAAATGCTGTTCCTTTTGAAAAGGAACAACAAAAACTCACAAATGCTGTTCCTTTTGAAAAGGAACAGCAGAAAAAACTCACAAATGTTGTTCCTTTTGAAAAGGAACAGCAAAAACTCACAAATGTTGTTCCTTTGGAAAAGGAACAGCAAAAACTCACAAATGTTGTTCCTTTTGAAAAGGAACAGCAAAAAACTCAGAAATGTTGTTCCTTTTGAGAAAGGAACAGCAAAAACACGAAAACAAGCAACTGTTGTTCCTTTTGGAAAAGGAACAGCAAGGACATGCTGACTATAAAAAGCAATCTTAAAAAAAGAAAGATCAAAGAAATATTAAGAAAACATATATACAAGAACTTATGTACAAGTAAAAAAAATGTGTTCCTTACTGAATTATAGGTGAGGAAGATTTTACTTCCTCTCCTAAAATTTCCATGTCAGTGTCTTGACGTAGCTGCTGACAGAAGGATTCCCGAGTGAGTGGCCTGTGATAGAGACGAACTCGGTGGCCATTTACCTTGAATGCATATCCAGAACCATCGATTGTGATGAGAGTAAGTGTCCCATTATCATGTACTTTCTAGATTTCGTATGGCCCCAACCAACGAGTCTGCAGTTTCCCCGGGAAATCCTGAAACCGAGAGTCATATAACAGAGCCCAGTCTCCTTCATGAAAGACTTTGTTCTTGATAAGTGCATCATGCCATTTAGCTCGTTGCTGCTGAACAAGTGCTGTATTTTGTAATGCAGAGAGCCTTATTTCGTCCAATTCATTAATCTGCTGTAGTCGATTGATTTGTGCCTCACTTAAATCTAGGCCAACTTCCTGTGCAGTTCGTAGCGTTTGGATTTCAAATTCTATGGGGAAAATAGGTTGTTTCCCAAACACTAATTGATAGGGTGAATAACCAGTGGTACTTCTCCAGGTGGTTCTATAAGCCCAGAGTGCTTCAGGTAGTCGGGCGGCCCAATCACGCCTATGTGAAGCAATGGTTTTTGTTAAAATTGATTCTATTACCTTATTGCTACTTTCTACTTGCCCATTCGCCTGCGGGTGATATGGGGTAGTAATTTTGTGCTGGACGTGATAATTATTAAGTGTTGCAGCTAATTTGTTTCCGGCAAATTGTGGTCCTCCATCTGTAATTATTTCTCTCGGAAGGCCATATCGTACAAACAAATGTAACAAAAACTGTATTACCGAATCTTCTGTAGCTCTAGGCAATGCTTCGGCCTCAACCCATTTGGTAACATATTCTGTGGCTACCAAGATATATGTTCTCTGACTTGATGATGGGTTGATGGGTCCAACGAAATCAAGAGCCCATCGTTCAAATGGTTCAATGACTAATTGTGGTCTCAGAGGCATTTCGTCGGCTTGACCAGGTCGCCCTGCTCGCTGGCAGCTGTCACAGGCTTGAACAAATTTCTTCGAATCCTTAAAAATTGTAGGCCAGTAGTATCCCGTCTGCAATACTTTATGTGCTGTTCTTTTCTCGACAAAGTGTCCCCCACATGGTCCGTTATGACAAGCTTTTAAGATGTCGAAAATTTCATCTTCTCGAATACACCTCCTAATTTGCATGTCTGCGCCTGTGTGGAACAAATAACCCCCGATCCACGAAAACCGGGTACTCTTCTGAACAATCTGCTTACGTTCATTAGGGGTTAAGTGTTTTGGTAGCTTACCTACTACAAGGTAGTTGGCAACATCAACATACCAAGGTGTTTGAACAGCAACAGCAAACAGGTGCTCATCCAGAAATTGATCTTCCACTGCTGCTGCCTCAATTGATTTTGGTATTCGTGAGAGAAAATCAGCTACAAGGTTTTCCTTTCCGGATCTATCCTTGATTGTGATATCGAACTCCTGCAATAAGATCAACCATCTCGTTATTCTAGCATTTGTAACAGGCTTATTCGCTAAATATTTGATAGCAGAATGATCTGTATATAAAACAACGGGATAGCCTGTAATATAATGTCTAAACTTATTGACGGCATGTATTACAGCGAGGAATTCTTTTTCGGTGACAGTGTAATTTAATTTAGCAGGGGATAAATTTTTGCTGATATAATAAATAGCATAAGGCTTTTTATCCTCCTCCTGCCCCAGGACTGCACCGATTGCTGTGTCTGAGGCATCAGATGAGATTTGGAATGGTAAATTCCAGTTTGGTCCTCGAAGGACTGGAGCTGTTGATACAAGCTTCTTTAATTCCTGGAAAGCGCAGTCGCATTTCTCTGTCCACATGAAATCAACATTACCAGTTAATGCATATAAAGGTGCAGCAATGTGTGAATAATGTTCTATAAATCGTCTGTAATACCCAAAAAATCCAAGAAAGCTGCGTACCTCTGTCTGAGTAGTGGGGGTGGGGATAAGCAAAAGAATTTGAATTTTGGCGGGATCTACTTGAATGCTAGCTGCTGAGACGAAATGTCCTAGAATGAGCCCTTCAGTCATCATCATGTAACATTTTTCGTGGCTTAAAAAAAGCCTGGTAGCAATGCAACGCTATAGGACTTTCTCTAGGGTGTGCAAAGTTGGATCAAAATCATCTCCATATGGTGTAAAATCATCCATGTATACTTCAAGTCCATCATTTATTAAATCTGCAAAGATGCTAAGAATAGCCCTTTGGAATGTGGCATGAGCATTACATAGGCCAAAGGGTAGAACTCTATAGGCGAACGTTCCCCAAGGACAAGTAAAGGTAGTTTTATCCTGGTCTTCAGGGGCAATCTGAATCTGATTGTATCCGCTGAAGCCATCCAGGAAAGAAAAGAATTTTTTTCCTGCTAAAGTGTTCAATACTTGGTCTATGAATGGGAGGGGAAAATGGTCTTTTTGTGTGGCTTTGTTTAACTCTCTATAATCCACACAAATCCTCCATTTCCCATTCTTTTTGGGTACAACCACAAGTGGAGAGACCCACTTACTATCAGAAATAGGATAGATAAAATTAACATCTAAAAGCTTCTGAAGTTCTGCTTTTACAACATCTTTTAGATGAGGGTTGAGTCTTCTTTGTGGTTGACGGACAGGTCTTGCATCTTTTTCTATATAAATGTGGTGGGTGCACAATTGGGGGTCAATCCCTTTCATATCAGGGTAATCCCACGCAAATGCTTCTTGATGCTTCCGTAACAGATGGATGAGTTTTATTTCTTGGTCCGGTGTAAGGTTGGCATTGATGTTTAGAGTTCTTCCCGGTTCAATTTCCACTACCTTACTATTGGCAACAGAAGTCACAGGTATCGTTTGGTCATGTGTATCTTTCAAGGGATCTTCTTCTAGTTCGCTATCGAATGCAGCTTCTATCATGAAACATTGTGCATGAGGTCTAGATTCAGTTTGACTAACGAAGTTATTGATGGCATCATCTTCTGTTTGATCTTTAAAGTCTAGGGCCTTCTGTATAGTCAATGGTGATCTGATATTGTCAGTAAGGTATGATACAGGGTGCTGGTTAGTTTTTATCATTGTAAGACTTGGCTGTGCTGGAGGGTATAGAACTAGATTTTTAATATCTGGTCCTCTGGTTATGGTCATATTCCCCTGCCGGCAACCAATGTAAGCATTGGTGGTAGCAAGCCAAGGTCTACCTAAAATTAGCGGGTGTCCATCCAGTCGGGTTTTTGGATTAATTACCAGGAAATCAGTTGGGTATTCCCAAGAATCTATAGAGACCATGACATCGTATAGAGTTCCTTCTGGTCGAATTACAGATCGGTCAGCCAATTCTAACAAAGTAGAAGTGGGTTCTACTGATGAAATACCAAGCTTTTGGCAGGTAGAAGTTGTCAAAATATTAATTGCAGCTCCTAAATCAACTAAAGCATTAGTCAGAGTCTGACCATAGATTTGAACAGTTACGATTGGGTTTCTGGATCTTCATATTTAATGGGCATTCCTGATAACAGGTCAGATAAAGTACCGACTACTTGGACTCTTGGGTTAGTGGTTACATTCCTCCTTGGTTTTTTTATGCACAATTCTTTTATAGTTTTTGCATATATAGGGATGTCTTGAATGGCTTGGAGGAAAGGGATTCGTATGTACAGGTTTTGTAGCTCTCCCAAAATGTCAAAGTCTGGATATTGTACAGGTCGTGGTATGACTAATCGTTCTGGGAAGGGAGGAGAGGGTGTATTCGCTTGATGATGAGTCTGCTCCTTATTTGCACCCTTTTGTTGTAACGACTGTTCTATTGGTAACTGATCTTCAATGTGAACTGTTTTATCTCCCTTTGTTTCTATTATACGTCCAAATCTTAACTGAAGATCATTGCACTCCCTTAGTTCAGGTCCGATTTCTCCTGATTCTATAATTTGGAGGGATTGGACCGGCCTATTATTAGGATTAGGATTGGGTTGGGCTGGGAGTTGCGGTCTCAGATTAGACTGGGGATTTTGTTGCAAAGCTGGCAGAGTCGGTTGAGGGAGTGGAATAGTTCCTGTTGGCTGATATGTCGATCTTGGCCAATTTGTCTGCCAGGGTGAACTTTGTGAAGTAGGGGGGGTCCATTGTGGAGGATATGAGCTATTCTGCCAATATGGTGGGGCGTAAGGAAAATTCGGCCAACCGAATTGGCTTGGCTGATTCATCCATGGATTTGGAGAAGGAAATGGTTGTGATGACCAGTTCGGAAATGGGGGTTGAGATTGGTTTTGCCACATACTATATTGCTGAGCGTTATACTGTGGAGGCTGAAAAGAAGAAGTTGGGTCTGAAAACATACCCGATTGCCTTGGTTGCCATTGGCGACGCTGGTTGACGAAGTATGCTGATTCTAGCTCTTCTTCTGCTTCCTTGTATACTGCCTTCAATCCAGGAAGTGAGGGGCAACTTTCAGTAAGGTGATCTTTTGTACAGATAGCACATGTTTGAACTGCATCCAGTGGACATTCCTTGTGGCTATGTTTTCTTCTACATCGGGGGCAGAAGATTGCCAAATTCTGTTCTGCCTCTATCTGTTTCTGTTTAGCCTGCACAATATCAAGTTGTGTAGTCAATGTCCCTAGGATATCAGTTTTAAAATTTTCTAATAAATTTCCAAGTTCTACACGTGTTACTCCTTCTGTTGATATTTTGTTATCTCTGACAAACCGATCATATTCTGCTGGTTTTATCCTTGTGCTACCTCTCGAGCTCCTGATACATAAATCAATGATGTCAGCAAAATTTTCTTGATAAATATCCCCTTTTCCCATGATATTTAATGTTTCAATCCATTGTTCCTTCATGCCTCTAATCAATGTTGTTTTTAACACATTATCAGGTAGAGGTAATGATCCATATGGAGATCTTTGTAAATTATACTGAAAACGTTCTACATATTCTTCTAATGTTTCATTTGGTCTAGCTGTCATCTGAAATATTTCATCTTTCAGTTCTCTAGACCTACAGTAATCTTGATATTTCTTTAGGAAAGATTCTTTCATCTGCTCCCAGTTATTTATAACCCCACCACCTAAACCCATAAACCATCTTAAAGCTGCTCCTTTCAAAGTGGAGGGGAACAACTTTAATTTCTAGGGGTCAGTGGTGTAATCATATCCCCTGCATAATACATCAAATTCAAATAAGAATGCATCGGGGTCCTCTGATGTAAGTTCGTGAAATGTAGGAATGTGTTGAAGGGGAATTGCTTTCATAGGAGCATTTGCTGCGGAATCCACTATAGGATATTGCAATGTAGAAGTTTGAGTGTTTGGCTGATTCTGTGCCATGGGATCGAATATGTGCCAGTAACCTTCCGGGATTTCTAAGAGGGTATTCTTAGGCGGAGAAGGAACGGCCTTAACAGGGATTGTTTTAATAGCACTTCCTTCGTCTGGAATAATGAGAGTCCCTGTTGCTTGAGGAGATTGGATCCCTTCAACACTGATTTTTGCAGCGCTTCCTTTATCTGGGCTTTTCAATGGCTGAAATATCCTAGGAGGGGATCTTGGCTCCTCAACTTCTCCTGTTTCCCCTTCTCCTTCACAAAGATTGCTTAGATTCCCTTCCTGCAGTCGTTCTGGAATAGAATTTTCAATTTCTTGAAAGTCCTGTTCATCAGTCTGACTATGCACCTTAGCAAAGGCTACAGATGGTGATCCTGCGGTCTGAAGGGAGCTAGTAGGTTGTTTAGAATTGGTTTTCCTGAACCCTACTGATGGCTGAGATTCAGTTTTCTTATAGATTTCGTCTATGAAGGTTGTTCGGCCAAGGGTCACCGGCCCTTTGTCTTTTTCAGGTTTGAACGGAGGTTTGATAATTTTTTTTGGCTTTTTCTGCTTAGTCATGCACTCTATAAACTACCAAATTCTATTCAACCCTCAATTCTGCCAGGAAAGCGGACGGTGGAGCAGGGCTTTTACATGCTCTGTACGCAGGTTCTTACCTTCCGTTTTTAAAATCCAACTCTCCCCTAGCAGATTCGTACACTACTCTGTAAAAGACAAATGGCTATACTCTTATCCCCGGCAACGGCGCCAAAATGTAGAGCTGTAACAAGGGTCTCTTTCACCTCTAGTTATGCCACATTAATAAGTCAATCCGGGAACGCTTTGTTATTGCAAAGAGTAACTCAATCCGAGGCTATTCGTCAGAGTAATGCTTAGTAGTACAGTGTCTAGAGAATACAAGAGTAAACGGATGCTAAACTTATGACTAAGTTGTTCTAAAAGAATAAAATCACACAAAGTAGCTTATCAGTCAAGGGTACGGAAGCGATAACCCATCCCTCTAGAAACTGATGGAAAGGAAATTAGAGCATGGACCATAGGTCTGGGAGCTAGGCAGCGACTGCTGAGGCTCTCTACAGCCTTAGACCTTCTCTCACACCAAGACAGCAAATGCAAGTAAATGGAACGGCAGAAAGTAAAATGGAACAGCAAACAGGAAATGGAACAACAAATCTGAAATGGAACAGCAGTAAATGGAACAGCAATAAATGGAACTAAACCTCGCGAGTCCGAACTAAACTTGTTCTATTAAACCAAACTCACACTCTGTAATAAAATAGCAGCAACTTCAATGGATTATACTTTATGAAACAGTATTCACAATTGAATTATGGAACAACAATCATCAACCATATATACACAATACGCTTAATATAGTAATCAGATGATTAACGCGAATATGACTATGCTTCCAAATAGAATAACATTACTTCCGGATTCCAATAATTGAGATTTCAAATGAATCCAATACAACAATATTTAATATGAAGGCTCTGTAACAGAAACAGTTGGCTTAGATTGTTAACATGCAATCAACTCTAAAAAGATTCACTCATACGATGCAGAGTCACTACATAAATCTCTTGAAAGAAACCATTAATGAATTAATCGTAACAGAGCATGGAGTAGCATATGAAAAACATGTCAGATTACCAAATTATAAAGATAAACAAACCACACAGAAACCAAATTATAATGATACAAAAGCAAGTGTTCTTTGGAGCCGGGCCCTTAGCTTCCAATGGTACACCGCCTTAGATTACTCCAGACGCAGAGATGAAATAAACACCAAGTCTTTTGTATTAATGCATCAACAAATGTACAGCAGAACAAGTCTTAGTGAGAGTCGATGATCAAAGTTGAATCTGAAATTCACAGTTACATATACGAAAAAGAGGTCCCTTTGCTTAACGATGCTGTCCCTTTTTATAAAAGTAACGGTGGAGGTATCTAGGTAGCAAAAATAAGCAAAACAGCGATCCCTCAGGATCAAAGATCCTGAGGGATTCGCCAAGCCGTTAATCCTTTACTTTTCTTCCCCTGTTCCACCGAATTGATAACCCTTCTTTCTTTCCAGGGTCGTTCTGCTTCGATCTCGTTCGCATCCGGTTCCCTTCTAAAGGGACAACAGCTATTCCTCCTTTGTCTTTTCCTTTCGAACGGCAGTCCTTCGTTTCCAACCTTTCCTGCATGGAAAAATAACAATTATCAGCGATTAAGCTTTCCATACTAATTCTCACACATTCTATTAAAACTCTTTATTTCTTTAAGTTCATTATGCAGAAAGGGTTACAATTGTTACTGAAAAGTCACTAAATTGTTCGTCAAAAACATACCTTTCCAGTGCTCCACAGTCACCATTTTAGCTGTTTACTCAATTCCATTGCCAAAAGATTCAGCATCATCCACCTGTCAAAAGAAAAGTCAAGTTCAAAGAGTTCTCAAAGTCCATCAAAAGATTAATTTTTCAAAGGAAATATTCAAGTGAAAGGGTAATGTTTCAAAACGTTAAGTGAAATCCAAAGGGAGTTGTCTTTTCCCAAGGGTGTCCAAATCATCATTTTCCATAAGAACCCAACCCTAATTTTCTCTCCCACAGAACTAGGGTTGGCTATAGAATCAAAGACATCTGAGCAGAGGAGGCCTGAGGGAGGTCATTTAAGCAAGTATGAGGCCATTCCAACTCATAAACATCATGCCTCCATCATTTTTCAATAAGTCACACCAAAGGGACAAATCATTGCCACACATACGGCCAATGTTTCTTCCAAGTATGTTTCCAACCAAATAAAGATGAATTTTACAAACGTGAGAGAGGTTTTTGTCCATAGTAGTCCAAAGATGAAAAACCTCTTCCATTTTTTACACAGGTGTTATGGTTTTGGAGAAATGGAAAAAATACAGTTGCTACAAGAGAGTTGTTGCACTTCTAGAGTGACCTTGGGAAAATCAATGTTTCTCCTAGATGGAGTATCCAAATGACTTTCTTGATGTATCAAAGGATAACTAGAGAGAAAGAGTTTTCTAATTAGTTATCATGAGCTCAATTTAGAGTTGAGGAAAACCTCCAAAAGTTTCTTCCAAGATCACACTTCATTTTTTCACCCTCATTGTGCACATTTTGACCAGTCTTGGGAGAATAAACGTTTGGAAGGTCAAATCAAGTCCATTTTTGAAACAGAAGGTAGATTTGGAAACTAGACAGCACACACATTCTGATGAGCTATCATGGGCTCAATTTATACACCAGGAAGGTAGCCAAAATCATCTTGTATTATGGAGGGTGTGTTTGACACAAAGAGGGTGTGTTTGGCCAGTTGCCTGTCAAACACGCAGCACCGAGGGTGTTGCGCTCTTTTTTGGGGCATCTAATGAGAAAAAGGTCAATATCATTGGATTCATACTGATGAAGACATGCACCATGTGCGTTTTATAGGCATTTGGAGACAAACAGGTCAATAAAAAAGGTCAAAAACCACCAAACATCACCTTTTTGCCTCATTTCTGGCTTGGGCGCTGCACGTTTACCAGTCTTGGGAGATTGCATTTTTTACAAGGAAAATGAGCTCCAAATTGAAATATTAATACATTTCTAGAAATTAGACTTGAAGGGCTTTCAAACAAGCCATCTTGGAGAAACTTTGGACCCCATGAAGGAACCCAAAAGCAGTCCTAAACTTGAAGGGCATGTTTAACAAAGAGGGGGCGTGTTTGACAGTCTTCTCCAATTTTCTAAGTTTCTCTCTTGTTTTGATTTTCACCTTGGAAAATGATGATTTTACCTATGTAAATGATCAAATTGGATGTAATTATCATGTTTTTACTATTACCTAGGGTAAATGCATTAGGTAAATCAAGCAGATGAGGTGTAATGAATCAGTTGATTTAAGATAGGAATGAGTCACTTGGACCATCCTACAAGATAGCTATCAGTTTAGATTTTTGTGTAATATTTTCCTCACCTTATGGATTCGACCCCTAAGGATGAGGGGAAGTGGTTTTCATGTCTATTTAGTACCTTTATTCACCATAGACAAGGGTTGGAATCAATTGGATGTTTGGCTATTTATCAGAGACACTAGTGTAATCAGTATTTGGCAGAATTTATTGAATGAGTTGCAGCTAATTTGGTGGAATACCTGTGGTATGGAATTTTGACTTAGTTTCTTATTATGTTACATATGTTTGAATGTTTTGTACTCCCATATTGCATTTCACTTCTATGATATGTTGATTTTCAAGTTGATAAGTAGAATACATTTTAAATGCTCCGTTTTGGGGAAATCTACATAGTTTTTCCAGTTTCTTCAGTTTAGAAAGAATACATGCTTGTCTTTCTCTTTCTAGCACCTCACCAACCTTATCCATCTCACGTCATAACCTTAATGTGTTTGAGTGCCTACCTACCTTGCTCCATCAGATGTCTACAATCATACCCTCATTTTCACTGACCTAGTCTTTTTGACCTAATCCTCTTCCAACAACCCAACCAAAATAAAATCAAACAACCCTATGCACTTTACATCTAGCCTAAAAACCTAATCTATCCAACCCTCTTGGTTGTGATCCTTTGGAGAGAACCCTCTTCAGCTTGGTAGGGCTAGCTACCAAGTCAAAACATTGGTCTATGGTTACCTCAACTGACTCTTCTTCAGCCTTGGAGATCCAAAGGAGTGATAACAAATAGTTCAGTGCTAGTATCATAACGGGTTGGTACTGAAAGTGGGTTAAAAATGTTGTTTCCAGGGAGTTAAAATTATGGAAACAGGCACAGGGTATCTCAATGTACCATTTAGATGTCGAACTAGTTAAATTTCATTGGAAAAGGCGTAGATGGATGGAATCATCGATTAAAGAATTTGATGCACACCAAAGAAGATATTTCACCACATGATTCGATGGATCCTATCCTAATTTGCCTTCAAATTTAGGTACGTCACCTGATAACTTGGGAGGAATCGTTGACCAAAGAGGATAGTAATAAATAGGATAATTAGTTAACAAGGATAAATTTTGTAGATCTAACATTGCAATAAATGGTAACTATTGGCTAGGATCTTGTGGTAAAGTTTGATAAACTTGAGGGTTAAGACCAACCCTTGGAGGTGGATATCTAGGATATCGTGGAATAGCCTAAGCAGTTGGAATTGGAATTCCACAAGGGTAACCAAGGTGAACAGTACCGGGTTGAGGTTGAACATGGACTTGATAGGTATGATCGGGTTTTGGTTAACTCTAGAAAGGTTGAGCTTGACCCATTTTACCTAAGTAATTTTGCCCCTGCATAAGTTGCGCTTGCAAAGGTTGAACTTGAACAAATTGACTTTGAACATATTTAATTTGAATGAATTGACCTTGAAAAGGTGGGTTTTGGGAATTTTGGCCTTGATAAGGCACACTTTGAAAAACATGTCCTTGAAAAGGTGGAACCTGGTAGGATTGACCTTGAAAAGGTAGGCTTTGGAAATATTTACCTTGAAAATGTGTTTTCCCTGTTCCGACAATGGGTTACCCAATAGGAATCTGTGGTATAGACTAGATCATAGGGACAATTTGATAAGGAGAAGCCTGTGAGATTGCCTGAGTAGTATGAGGAACATATATTTGAGGGGTTACTAGAATAGTCGTTTGTGATATTCCTGGAATAGGTGTTTGAGGAGAACTTGGAACCGGTTGTGAAATAGTTGTTTGAATAGGAGTTTGTGGCGAACTCTGAATAGTTCATTGCATCGAATACTTAATAGGTGTTTGAGGAATTCCTTGAATGTGTTGTTGAGAAACTATTTGAGGAATTCCCTGAGCAGGCCACTAGATAGGTACAAAAATACTTGGAATAGGTATATGAGGTATTGCTTACCCAGTACGTTGAACAGGTTGATAAAGTGGCACTTGTGGAGCACCTAGACCATATTTTTTATTAAAGGAAGGATTCCAAATTGTGTTCATCTCAGGGCAAGAAGTACCAATTAAAGGTTGATTTATAGCAGGTTGAACAAGGTTGGGTTGAGGTATCTAACTATAGATTCCGGTAAAAGATTGACTCCCAAAAATAGGTTGTCCTCCGGGTGGAGGATAAGGTGGTTTCCCCCTAGGACGGTAATAAAAACTAGTTGGTGATACTTGAGGGTTACTTGAATTACTAGAAACCATATGAATATGTTGAGCTGATGCCATAAATGCTTCAGGAATGGAAGTCATGCTCTCATCAGTAGACGTAGATAAACTAGATGACCAAGTAGAAGGTTGAGGAGAAGAAGCAGCTCCTAAAAAAGTTCTAGTAATTGACCAGTACCCAAGAGGAATTGATGGACCACCATACAATAGTGATTTCAAGGAGTTGGTGAACATGGCTGAATCAATAGGTTTTCTCCCAATAGGAATTTATGACACAATTACATGTGGTGAATAAAAAGGAATGCATGGTGGTAATAAATTTTGACCTAAAAAACTCAAAGTTGTAGAATACCAAAAGTGAGGTTGGAAAGGAGAGAAAGGAACTCTTGGGTCAAAAGTTTCAGTATCGGTAAATGGAGAATGAGTTGTCTCTACTTCTTCAATAATTCCTTCAATGCTAATTAACTCAGGAGGTAATTCAATTGTTAATATCAACTTCCTTCGAGGTTTAGGTGGCTCAGGAGTAGGATCTATAACGGCCGAAGGTGATTCAAGTTGAGAAAGTTTAAATTTAAGATGTTCTATGTCTGGTTCAATAAGTTCGGTATCTGAAACTTCACTAGTGTCAAATTTTATATGAACTACTTCAGTAATCTATGGACCAAAGTGAACTAAACCTGATTCTATTTCCTTTGTTGGATTCAATTCGGTTTCTACTGTCTCAGATTGTAAAATTGTTGATGTTTCAGGTTCATCTGAGGCTTTTGATCATGTTGACTTTGACCTTTCTATTTTTATCTTTTCTAACTAAATTGGTGTATATTTAGGAGGCTAACCTTGAATTCTACGTGATTTTCTTAGTGATTCAACTAGGATTAAAATTTATCACAAGATTATTCACAATCCAATCCTAAGGTATCTAAAATGTAAAAACAAAAAATTAACACACTCTAAAAAATATAAGGATTCAAAACATGCAAACAAGCTTTTCACAATAAAATCACTAGTTGGTAATGAAATCCAAAGTCGCAAAAATTAAAGTGAGTGGAACTAGTTACACTGACAACTTTCATAATGAAATGATCTGCTACAGGCAGCTTCACTTATGCCATCTTGAGTGAAGATTACCCTCCAAAAAGTCCAAGTGAGTCTAGTTAACATATGTTCCAAGTATAACATGACCTTCCCTTTGTCATCAGCTCGGGTAATGGCCCAAGGATTATGATAACTAAGGTTACTAACTACAAAAATTATACCTTGGGGGGCAGTCGTAAATCGGATGTACACAAAATGCCAAAGTAACAAATCTCAATCCCCTTAAAAGCTTCTCAACATGATTAATTGGAGCTTTACTTTCAAGTGACCCCAAGTACCTTTCGTCATCGTTGTAATACGTGTAAATCACTCTACCATAACTAATGAAGTGGGTATGATCACTTCATGAGGTTTGATATGATCGCGTGCTTGACTCCTTTTTAAGGGGAGCTTCCCAAAGCAAAACTAAAATAACTGAATTTATCTCCCTATCTCGAGATTCTAGTGTTTGTCTGCAACTTTGGAAAGTTTACTCACTTTCCTATTCCAAAGACCTACACTTAATCTACTGTAGGTGGTAAAGAACCCTAAGAATAAAAAAATTTAGATTGATTTTAAATAGTGTTGATTTTAATAGTTGTTGTTTCGCAAAGGTAATGCCATGTGAAACTTGTTGAAATTATGAATTGACGCAATCCTAATGCAATCAAAAATAATGATATGATATTTTTGTTTCAATGAACATATATCTAAGGTAGGGAAAGCGTTTTTCACCTTTTCAACTGAAATATAAACAGAAACCCAAATCCCATTATAACATTTTCCCTGCAATGCAACTAACGAATTTCAAATCACCCAAATATTGAAAACAATTTCAAATCACCCAAATATTGGAAACAATTTCAAATATTCACTTTGCCCAATAATACAAGTAAACGAAAATATCTCTCTTTTCATACAAGCACTCAAAAATTTGAACAATGCAACAAGAAACCAATGATGACTAAAAACGAACATTTCCCTATTTGAATGCTACAATTTTGTTGCAATCACTAATTCAGTTCATAACCACTTCTAGCAGATAGACAAAAAATTAATTTTCTTGCAAAATTAGCATATGAAGTATTTTCACAAACTAAACCTAATCTTGTAAATCGTTCACTTTTACATTCAAAATAAACTTTTACGAAAGAGAAATCTGAACCTAAAACTTGATTTAATTAATAGAAGAAAGATGGACAATCAGTTCAATGGGGCCAACAAATCTTTCTCTTGATAGGTTAACCATTCATAAGGCAAGACTTAACTCTAATTTTCAAAAGAAATACAATCACAAGAAAAAACAAAAAGAAGCATTCAATCAGACTGACAAATACCCACATAAGGTTCTAACAGCTGTAAAACAACAAGAAAAAAACAAATATTTAGGATTTGAATAGGAAACAAGTGAGTTTTTCAAAAGTTACAGGCATGTGCGCAGGCTCTGGAGTAAACCAGTGCGCATGCGCTCTGTTGCTAAAGGGTAAGTGCACATATCTATGCATTGTGCTTAAAGTAAAAGTGTGCACAACGGGGAAATTCAAGAAAAAAAAATAAACCAAATCTAGCCAAAAATCCAAATTTTTAACTTTCCAAACACTCAAATAAGGCTTATGCAACAGGTTGAAAATATCAAACAATGAAAAAGGAAGAGATTGAAATGAACCCCCAGTTGAGTCACCAATTTGTTATGAGGAAAAATCCCTCTTAGAAACAAGAAAAATCTCCTTAGACTTCCAACCCTAGTAAAAAATAATATGCAATTGCTACCTTTCTCTAAGTTTTGATCATTTGAAATAAAAAGAATGAAAGAGACCTCTTTCCAGTTTAGCGAACGGATTGATGAAGTCCCTCAAATCTTTCGATCATGCACTCTTTGATGCTCCAAATGTCCTCGCGTCACTCCTGATAGCTTCTCCACAATGTTCTAAGAGAGATCTGCAAAGATAGAGACAAAGAAGAGATCAAAGCATACAACATGTAATCAAAGAGATAATGAACTAATAACCAATTATACATGTAAAATTGATCAATTATACAACCAAAACTCATGTAGGGAATCAAGAAATCCTACAAATAAAATAAATAGATATGTAACTGAGAAATAACAATTGCTTATATTCATAAAACTAGAGAAAATCCTTACAACCATGTAGCCTTGATGTAGCAAGCCATTTCTGCAATCTCCAACCCTCTCCCTTGCAAGACAAGCCTTCCAATCTAATCTCAACAACATAAACATACTTCCAACTATCCTCCCTAAAACCCTAGACTTGTAATGGCTTTATAGGCCAAGGATGAGAATTTATGGATCCATTCTCCAAGGGATGAGATCCACTATTAGTGGGATAAAAGTACCACAAAGGAAGGGGAGTTACTCCATGACGGAAGGGATCAACACTGAATATGCACTCATTCGAAGCTTGTTGGTTGAGATAGATGCTACCAACAATGCTTCTAGACTTTACTTTTTATTTTTACGTACTTCAAGTCATGTTCGCATGTCATAGTGGAAGACAGTGCATACTTCTATGCAGATAATAATGGTCTTCCCTGTGTATGCACAAGAAGTGACTATGAAGCTACAAACATAGCCAAAATCAAGGTTTTGTACCATATGATCTAGAAATTCCACCTTCTTTGGGATGATTTAGTTTTGAAATATAAATCATAATTCTTTAGAACACATGTGTGGATAGAAAGAGATCCCAATCGATGATCATTTGCCTAATGTGACAAAATGACGTGTAACATTATTTCTTCTTCTCTTCCTCTCTCACCCCCTCCAACTCCATCTCTCTCTCTCTCCTTCTCTCTCTCAATTCCTCTCTCCCTTGGTTCATCTCTATCTCTTTGTCTCCCACCTCCCTCCGTCTCTCCCCCCATCAAACTCTCTCTCTCTCCACTCTCCAATTTTATCACTATATCCCTCCCTCTCTCCTTGTCTCTCTCCCCCTCTCCCCCCTCCATATCTCTGTCTCCCTCTTTCTCTCTCTCTCTTCCCCCTCTTTCCCTACCATATCCTCTCCTTTTCTCTCTCTTCCCTTGTCTACTCTCTCCATCGTTCCGTCTTCATGTCTCCCTTCTCACTATACCTCTCTCCACATTTATCTCTCAATGTATTTTTTCTTACCTCCCTTTCTTTCCCCCTCCAAATCCATCTCTCTCTCTCTCCCTCTCTCCTTCTCTCTCCCCCTCCTCTCTCTCCCTCTCTCTCCTTCTCTCTCCCCCACTCTATTCCCCCTCCATCCCACTCACTCTCTATCTCTTAAATTTGATTCCATTGTATTGTATTTAAGAAGTATCTAAATTAAAAAAACATACTTGGTTGTAAAATATTAAACCTATATTTTGGATCAGTCATGTCTAAGGAAATACAACACTAAAAAACTTTAAAAAATCATGAACTATCTTTTCTCTATCATTTTTAGTCACTTTGTTTTATCTCTTTCCTTGTATCCTTGGTTAAGATGCATCTATCCCAGTTCTTTATAATATTATTTATATTATATAAATTTCACATATGTATATATAAGAGTATTATAATTTTTAATTTTATTAAAACCCCGATTTAATCTCTATGGGAATACTTTTAATAGTCATGAGGATGGAGGGATGGAGGTTTTAGATATACTCATAAGTAATTATAGCCTTTTTGTTTTTAGATTTAATTAAAAAATATTATAAAATAAAATTAAAATGAAATATTTATAAAATATTTTGATTGTGAAATAAGTTATGGCTTTTGGGCATGTGGTATTGGCCCATGGTACTGTAACAAAATAATTAAAATCTTAGATCCATAACATATAATCAAAATACTAGATGGCCCATGGTATTGATAATCCACTGTATTGGCCGATGGTGTTATGATTTTATTTTATCTAAAAATTTGTTTGTAATTTTTATTAATAAAAACAAAATTAAAATATAACAAATTAAATTTTATTATTTTTATTACGTGGCTTAAACCAGTTTATTGCACTAAGAATAACGAAACAAAACATGGAATATTGTGTTGTTTTTAAGTTATATTATTATTATTAGTAGTAGTAGTAGTATAGACGACATTAAAATTTTGGCATACAATCTTTCTTACATTACATCTAACACCCACACATATACAAATCTTTCTTACATTAGCCTCTTGGCACAATTAAGAAGAAATGGATGTACACTCCTCTACCTACCCTAATCAAACATTGAGAGTCAATATCCATGGGTTACATGTCATGTTTTCCCTCCACCAAGCATTTTAATAATTGTGTCTTTGTGGTTGTTGCTTAGTTCTCTAAGATGGTCATTTTGGCACTGTTTAAGAAGGGTATTACATCCAAAGCCACTACTAATATCTTCTTCGAGTATGTTTTAATTCATTTTGGTCTACCATAAACCATTATTTGAGATTTTGATATTAGATTTCTTAATACCTTTTGGTCCATCCTATGGTCTCTAAAGGACACCAAATCTCCTAAATACCTTCCATCTCCAAATAGATGGATGAAAAAAGGTTGTCAATAGGATTATTATGCATATCCTTTTCCATGTACAACTCCAAGAATCCATGTTCATGGGATGAAAGCATCCCATATGTTCAACATAACTACAACAAAGACATCTAAGCTTTATTGATCACAACTCTTTTCTGGTGTGCTTGGGGTTCCACCAATTTCCCCCCATTGATGTAGCCTTGGCTATTGCATCTTCACTAGATGATTCCTTCCACATTGATAATGAGGTAGATAAAATAGACAAATTTATTGAATGTATCCAACACTTCCAATAATATATTCTTAATGTTCTGCAAAAAGATAATGCTAAGTACAAGAGGTGACATGATCAATATTGAAATCCACATAAGTTATAGTTTGGTGGCAAGTTTTGGTTTCATTGGAAAAAATAGCACCCCAAAAGCCCCAATAGAAAACTCAAACAACTCCAATATGAGCCTTACACCATCATGAAGGTTGTGGGTGATTTTTTTTTTAATTGAGTATTCTACCTTTCCTTAGATTGCACCTAGTATCTAATGTGGAGCTACTTTGACAATATTTTCCACCTCTACTAGACACCTTAGAGGTTGTTGAACATTTTGGCCCCTTTAAAACTCAATATTTACCAAATTGAGTAGGATAGAGTGGATTGGGTCATGAACACCAAGATGAAAGACACCTACCAATAGAACATACAACTCTATTGAGATGTCAAAGTAGGACAATTTTTTTACCATGGCAAATGGCTCACTAAAAGTCAAATTTAGTACAAGTTTCTCATCTAACGAGGAAACTTGATTCAATGGAGACCATTGGTTCCTAAGGGAAGAGGACTAATCCAAGAGGACTTTAGTGTCCACCCACATCTTCCATTGACTTAACATGGTTCTCTATCTTGGTAGTTTCTTTTTATTTACAATTTTTTTTAGTCCTAAACTTATAGGAATGTTTTTTGGTCATTCGGGGGTGTGGGGTTGCTATAAGCCTACCCAAGCATACGAACAATTTCAATTCTCATATAATTCATTTTGAAAAGTTATAGGTCACCCCAAATAAAAATTTTATGCAAAAGTAATGACCCAAGGAGGTTAACGTATTGTTAGGAAACTAGCTCACAAAAAGATAGAAAATATAGATCAACGCCTTAGAATTCAGCCTCTTCGAGGGGGCAACCACCTTTACATTAAACAAATGAAAAATTCTTGGATGATACAAATTACTAAACCTCCCGTCTATATAGGAGTCTAAGGGGTCACAATATAATCAAGTCGACATAACAGTAATAACATAAGGGCACAAAAATACAATAGTGGGTTTCTATGGGGCATACTAATAACAATATGGGGACAATAGGGGCACAATAATAACAATAAGGGATACAATGAAAATAGTAATGGGGGAATCACTAGTATTATAGGGGCCTAACATGACCCTCTCCTTCCGAAAAGCGTTGTCCTCAATGCTTGAGTAGTTCTAGATGCTTCTGTATAAAATTCTCATCCTCCCATGTGGAATCTCCAATGGATAAATCCTTCCACTTGATGAGATACTCCAAAATTGATCAATTTCATAGCTGTTGAGTTCTTGTTTCTGTGACTGCTTCCGATTCCAATATGATTTTTCCTTCCTCGACAAGTTGTGGCAATATTGTTTGAACTAGGAGTTTGTCACCTATAATCTTATTTAAACATGAAACATGGAAAACTGGGTGCACTTGAGAAGTTGCATGAAGCTCCAATTTGTATGCCATAGTACCAATCTTTTGCAACACCTTGTACGAATCATGATACTTTGGTGATAATTTATTATCCTTCTTAGCTTGCTTGAGAGACATTTTTTTATATGGTTGTAGCCATAGGAATACTAAGTCACCTACATCAAAATTTATTTCGCTACGATGTTGATCTGCTAGTTGTTTCATTCTATTCTGCGCCAATGTGAGGTTATCCTTTAAGAGTTGGAGAACTTGTTGTTGATTCTCGATGTGATGTTCCACTGCTTGAACCTTAGAATTTTCTCTTAAAAATGATGTGATGGATGGTGGATGATATCCATAAAGTTCCATAAATGGGATCATTTTTGCTGCAGTGTGGAAGGAAGTGTTATGCCACCATTCAGCCAGAGGCAACCATTTAACCCATTGTGTTTGTTTATCAGATAGAAAGCAACGAAGATATCCTTCCAAACATTTGTTTACTATCTCAGTTTTCCCATTAGATTGAGGATGATAAGATGAGCTATGAGCTAATTAAGTACCGAGACAAGAAAATAATTCTGTCCAGAAATTTCCAGTGAAAATGGGATCTCTCTCGCTTACAATAATTTTTGGGTTTCCATGTAGCTTTTGAATTGTTTCCATAAATGCAGTAGAAACTGTATTGGCTTTAAATGAATGTGATAATGCAAAAAAGTGTGCATACTTGGTAAGTCTGTCAACTACCACCATGATGACACTCTTTCCTTCAGACTTGGGTAAACCTGTGATAAAATCCATTGAAACCTCCTCCCAATGTTGGCTTGGAATGGGTAAATATTGTAATAGACCTGGGGTCTTAATTGTTTCAAATTTATTTTGTTGGCAAACCAAACATTCCGCCACAAACTTTTGAATATCTGATTTAAGGCCATCCCAAAAAATTTCCTTCTTAACCCTGTGTTAAGTTTTTAAAAATCTGGAGTGCCCTCCTAAGGGAGAAGTGTTCAATTTCATAAGAATCTTTTGTTTGAGTTGGGAATTCTTACATAGGTATAAACAATCTTTGTACCATAATGAATCATTTTTCCAGCTAAATGTATCAGATTTACTAGGATCTTGTTGTAACTTTCGAATGAGTGCCCACACTTCTTCGTCATTCTTTCATTCCTCCCTTCCTTCATTTATCCAACCTAGTTGGATAATATAAATGGCTCACAACAATGCTTCCATATCCTCATCATTTCTTGAGATTGCATTTGCCACAAAAAATTTCTTCCCTTTTTTGTAGATGATTTCAAAGTCATAACCCAACATCTTTGTGACCCATTTTTGTTGCTCTTCAAAGGATAATCTTTGTTCTAAAAATTATTTAAGACTATCATGATCTGTTTTTACCTTAAAGTGTCTTCCCATTAGGTAGGGTCGCCATTTCTTAAGTGCATGTAGTATTTCCAACATTTCCTTCTCATAAATAGCTTTGTGTAAATACTTTCCCTTGATTGGATGACTTTTGAAAGCAATGGGTCTTTCATCTTGCATTAAAACAACACCAATTCCATTTCCTAAAGCATCACATTCCACAATAAAGGTTTTTGTGAAGTCTAGCATAGCTAAGACCGGTGCTTGGCACATTGCCTCTTTAAGATGTTCGAAGGCCTTTGTTGCTTCTGGAGTCCATGAAAATGCATCTTTCTTCAATAATGTTGTTAGAGGTGCTGCTATTCTCCCGTAATTCTTAACAAACTTGTGATAATACCCTGTCAACCCGAGAAATCCTCACAGATGCTTTATGGATGTGGGGATTTTCCACTCCTTAATGGCTTTAATTTTGCTAGGGTCTACCTTAACACCTTCATGAGATACAATATGACCCAGATATTCCACCTCTTGTACTCCAAAGAAACATTTGGAGCTTTTCGCATATAATTGTTTCTCCCCCAATAGTTTGAGCACCCTGTCAACATGTTCAACATGATCCTTCCAAGACTTGCTCTAGATTAGTATATTATCAAAACATACTAACACAAATTTTCTAAGGAGGGTTTGAAAATGGAATTCATCAAACCTTGAAATGTAGAAGGTGCATTGGTAAGGCCAAAAGGCATGACCAAAAATTCATAATAACCCTCATGAGTTCTAAATGTTGTTTTCATAATGTTTTCAGTCTTCATTCTGATTTGATGAGATCCTGAATGAAGATCCAACTTGGTGAAGTAAATTGATCCATGCAATTGATCCAATAATTTATCAATGACAGGAATGGGAAATTTATCTTTAATAGTGATCTTGTTGAGCTCCCTATAATCCAGACATATGTGCCATGATCCATCCTTCTTGTGCACCAATACTACTGGAGCAGAGAAAGAACTTTGAATAGGTTGAATTATACTAGCCTATAGCATTTCTGCAACGATACGTTCAATTTCACTCTTTTGGGAATAGGGATATCTATACGGCCTAATGTTTGGAGGAACACTTCCTGGAATAAAATAAATAGCAAGATCATGATCACGAATAGGTGGGAGGCCTTTGGGAGTCTCAAATACCTTGGAATGATTGTCCAAGACCTTTTGGAGATCTGGGGAAATAGGTGATTTCGATGTGGGAACCTCTAGCGAACATAATTGTGCAATTACGCCTCATTTTTCCTTCTTTAGAAGCTTTTTCATACCATTAGAGTTGATTATCTTTCCTGATTTCCCTGCAATACCCCTTAATTCAACTTCCTTTCCTTCTGCACAAAATTTCATGAAAAGTTCTTGAAAATTAAAAGCTATTGTACCCAAGGATTGTAGCCATTGGACTCCTAGTACAACATCAGCACCACCCATTGGAATGGAAAGCATTGGGCTATTCAATACATATTATCCCATGGATAGGTTGATATTATGGCACTCTCTAGAGAAATTTATGGTTCCTCCACTTGCAACCATCACTTGACACTATGGTGTTGGATATAGGAATTAATTCAATTCCTTTGTTATCTTACAATGAATAAAGTTATGGGTACTTCCCGAATCAATCAACACTATTACCTTTTTCTACTTGATATGTCCCTCTATCTTGATAGTTTGAGGAGTGGTAATTCCAGCCAATGCATTACAAGATATGGTCAAATTTATTTCTTGTTTATTTAAGGTTTGTTCTCGAAGTATATCCTCTTCTTTTGACATTTATTGTTCCTTTTCTTCCTCCTCTTCACAATCTATGTAGAATAATTTCTTCTCAGCACACTTATGACCTTTAGTGTATTTGCTATCACAACTGTAACAAAGCCCTTTTTCTCTTTATTCTTCCAATTGTTGTGGTGTCAACCTTTAGGTTGTGGAAGGCTAGGGGCAACAACACTCCCATCTTTATAGTTGTGAGTGGTAGGCTTCCTGGTTGCCATAATTTTGCTTTCCATTTTTCTTGCTAACTGTTGATGCCTTGAAAATCGCTGCAACAACATTGGGGATAACCACCCGGTCCGGACCTTAGTACAACTCCTTTTCCGTTTGGAATAGTGGCTCCGACTGGGGATAATGGGACCAGTTTCCCAAAAGTGGATAAACTGGATGAATGGATGATTTATAAACTAGACTAACGGTGAGCGAATAACTAAACTATTAACAAGAATACATAAACTATGATCTATCCCGGGAACTTATTGAGCTTTAAAGTGCAGCGCTTGATGATCTGTGTCTATCAACAGGCATATAGATGACTCTATTTAACGGACATAGACATTATTTCATTCATGATTACTATGCTTAAATAGTTAAGCAAAGCGATTGAAGCGATATTACCACACTTATCATTTATATCATTGACATATACATGATTAAAAATAAAGGCACATCATAAAACATCCAATAGTGGAATGAATATAGATCTGCTGTTACAGTGCATGCATATAATCAATAATAGCAAGAATAATCACATAACAATTCATATGAAAGGAATGAATTCAGACATAGATAGAAATACCATATGAGCTGCTTGACACTCCCAATATCAATCGCTACTTGTAATTCTTCCTTCAACGCAGAAACATTCTCAACAAAGACAATAGTGCACAATTGCATAAAAAGCTTCCTTGTCGAATTAAGAACAACTGGTCCAGTTTCATAAAAGAATATTTACTGAAGCACAATAGTGCAAACTTCAGTCTTTAAGTCTGGTACAAAACTTTACGACCCTTTCCAAAACAATGAAAGGGTCTATAAATACTAAATTAATCTAAATATCTAATAAACTGAAATCCTACTAAATCGGTATCAATAAATCTTGATCCTATTTTCCTTAGCGATCTGGCAATCGGCGGCATGATTCATCAAGTAGGCTGCTTGCCTTTAAATCTGAGCTGACTTATCGCAAGCATTGGCTCTACTTTAGGAGGTTTGTTGAGGCGCGAACTGAGCTGGGTGGCATAGGTGGCATCCTGAATATCGGGAATCATATACCCGATCGCATCTGTTAGGCACTTAAGGGCGGCTCTCTTGTATGCGGCTTTACTAGGAAGAACCAATATGTGTCCCAGGTTAAAGTGTTAATCCCAGCGATTAATCTCCCCTTTTCCTCTAAATCAGGATAACATGATTGCTCCAATGTGTTCGTTGTTGTCAACTTTCCTGGTGTACATTGGGAAATCATATTTGATACGTAGAGAGTGTTGTTAACTAGTTCAACTAGATTGCTGGAAGTTGATTTACATCTTGAAGCCGCCTTCTCTGCTTTCATCATCTCGGACTGCCATTCTGTGAAGAGTATATCTTTATGCGTTTCTAGGATCCTGGGCAAATTTGCCGCTTTTCCTTGATCAGAATCTTTCCAGTCAAGAAATGCAGCTATGGTTTCTTCGGCTTGATCCAATTCATTTCTGGCCTTCTCTACCTGCTGATTTATGGATGTCGTTAATTCACACAGTGGCTTTGCCTGGGCGATTTGTTGACACAGAAGCTTAATTTGGGATATTAATGCAGTGTTTATTTGTAATGCTTCTGCTCTGAATTTAGCCACTTGTGGAACGCCCTTTATTTTTTCGAGCTGCGATGACAATTGAGCAATTTGCTCATCCTTTGTTTTCATCATTTGCTCATTTGCTGCCTTTAATTGTGCCAATGCCTCTGATAATTCCTTCTGTTTCTGGATCGCGCTTTGGTCAATCCTTTGCTTTTCTGCCTGCAATTGTTGAGTTAGTTGACTGTTCACTTGCTGTTGTGTCAACAATTGCTGCTCTGTCTGCTATGCCTTCTGCTTTGTCTCAGCTAACTCAGCCTGTAATGAGAAAATCTCTTGATCCTTGGTCTTCAGTAGAAGACTTACCTCTGATGCCTTATCAATTGTCGCTGCCGAATAGGCTCCCGCATACTGCGACAGTTTTGTCAGGTCATCGGAGGGGTCAAATTCCTCCTTCCAAACCACATTGCCCGTAACAGTTTGCTCTGGGAAAAGGGAAGGTTGATCAGTCCTTCTTCTTTTCCTTTGTCGTTTAACCACTGCTTTATGCCTCGGGCTGTAGAAAACATCCAGGGGAGGAATATCTTCTACCTGGAGAATGATTTGGTCGGAGGGGTCCTTTGGTATTATCTCAACGTCTTTAGAAATGGGTGGGCCGCTGGTTCCACTTAGAACCTGTGATGAAGTGATTTCCAGTGTGTCCGTTGTCTTGGAAGTGTCTGTATCTTTTGAACATTCCAACCCACTGATGATGGAGTCAAATTGCTTCCATTCTTGGAGCAATTTAGGGTCAATACGAGTATCTATATTGACATCGATGGTGGTTTGTTTTTGCTTTTCGACTTGGGACTCCTTCCGCATTTTTTCCTGTTCTCTCTTCTGCTGTTCCTCTTGTTCTTTCTTTTGCCTTTCCTCATGCTCTTTCTTTTGCTTTTCCTCTTTCTCTCTTCTCTGTTTTTCTTATTTTTCTTTTCTCTGCCTTTCTTCTTGTTCCCTCCTCTGCTTTTCCTCCTGTTTTCTCCTCTGATTTTCCTCCTGTTCCTTATTATGATCCTTTGTTATAACCGGAGGTTCCTTTGACTGTTGCCAACCAGGCTCGCTTGATGATGTCGCTGGGGTTGTCGCTAGTAAATCTAGAGGCAGAGTTTGCAACCTCTGTTCTCTAAGTTTATTAAATTCAGTCAACCCTTCATCATTATATTTCGCTTTGGCGAATGCTTTAACCTGATTTATTGTCTCAGCTGAAGAGAACAGGTCGTCGAACATATCTTCTTTATGGTCAAATCTTGTCAATTTGGCCTGTTCTAGTGCATTATAGGCAACTTTATTTGGATCAAACTGCCTATTTGGGAGAGTCGCCAGAGTTAAGGATTGAATCTTTGTGGCTTCCTTTTCTGCATGCTTGAGATCATGCAGAGTATAGACACCACACCTCAAGGGAAAAGAAGGCCAGCCTTGCTTCTTATTTTTCTTGAGGGTTTGTGTAACACTCTCAGCAATGATTTGGTAAGAAATTTCCCTCGCCAGTAGTTTATCCGGTATGTATAAAGGGAGGACATGAGGTCTGGCTTGGCTACCGAAAACTCTTATGTAGGTAAATCTCTCCTCTCCAAACCATCTACCTATTGCGGTTAAATCAATTCCGGCTTGATAAGAAATCTTGGGAGCAGGTTTATCGAAAATGGAATAATAAATAGGCAACATAAAGCCATTACAGACTTGGTATAGATAATGTTTATAAGAAGATTTCCACAATTTCTGATGATATATATGAATAGGAGTGGGGTCTTGTGCAGTCCACCTCCAGCCGAGTACGGGGAATTCAGAGTTAAAACACAGGGTATCTAGAATATAGGCACTGTAGTAGAATGGGGGAATTACCCTTTCAGAAATACGGGTCTTGCTTTTAAACTCAAGCACAGTTGTTGCTAATTTGTCTGAGAGGATAGTGGCCCAATCCATAATTACACTGTTGCATGCTGCTTCCATTAGGGGAACCATTTCTATGGTAAAATTAGCAGAGTCATGCAATCCCCACAATCTACACATCATTATTCCAGCATAGCAATAAGGAGAGGCCAGGGAATCAACTGAGTACTTACCAGACGACTCATGTTTGTGCTTGGCCGGATTTTGTCTCCAATCCCGGATGGGTTCGGATTCAACTTCATTTTCGTTTGCGAATTTCTCCAGGAACGTCTTATTATATATCTTCTCTGGCTCGGCAAATGATACATTTGCCTTAGATCATCCGCCCTGAATGACCCGAAAATTCTCCCGTCTCTAGTGCTGAAGGTTCTATCCAGGATTGGGATTTCTTCAATCGCCCACCGCACTACGTCTGTGTATGGGAGAATTTGCTCCCTGGCTGCTATCCTGTGAAGGAAAGAGTCGGCTAAGTCCTTGAGAGTACTCTCAGATTTCCGAGTTAAATCCACAGTAGCTTCTACTATTGTCTTTGCTGGTTCTTCGGCTTCAATCAGGTTGTAGGTACCTTGCCAAGTAACTCTGACGAGACCCGTACATGTAGTATCAGATATCAATCCCTTCTTTTTGTCCACGACAGCTTGTCCTGCAGCTGGTGTAGCGGAAGCGCCTGTGGTCTTCTTGGATTTCTTCCACATTTTGCTTGAGCTTTCTCCTTTGGATGAATTCTGCACAGAGGCGGAAATAAACGTAACACAGAGATATGCCAATGAAAATCCAATATGGGAAAGATATATCGATCAAAGCGTGCTGAGAGATTAACTCTTAAAAATGGCCGCGGATACAATCCATAGGAAGATCTTACAATTACATTAAATGGTCGTTTAAAACCTGCCACCCCTTAAATGCCCATTATACCATTATTCGGCCGAATGACCCATTTAAGCGTGCTATGGATGTTTTGGCGGTTGGGCGCAGGTGCATCATTGCCTAGCAGATTAAGCTTTAAATATGATTTGATCATAATATCCTTCCATTTAACGGCTTTTTTGAAATCCGCGCTATATCATAATCGGGCGTCGGGAACACTTAAATCCTTATGTTGACAATTTTGAAACCCCGATCGCCGATAGCGATATCGCATCGCATCGGGAGAATTGGTATTATATAAACATATGGATGGCATACCACTGATCGCCGATAGCGAAATCGCATCGCATCGGGGTGAATGGGCATAACAATGTGCATAGATAGTGTATCGCCGATTGCCGATTGCGATATCGCATCGCGTCGGGGATATGACCTGGGCGCCTTATTATTGTGCGTAGGATATTGCCGATTGCCGATTGCGATATCCCATCGCATCGGGGTGAAAGGCTTGGAGAGCTTTAAGACTGCGTATAGAGCATCGCCGATAGCCGATAGCGATATCGCATCGGCGGGAACCCACATGTCACTTATTTGTGTTTTCTATGTCATTGCGATATGCGATCTTGCGATCGCTTTATCGCAATGATAAAAGATTGTTTTATTTGATCAAAAATGGGTTTTTCAAAAGGTTTTATATAATGTCTTCATTTGGTTTGCGGACCTTTTTCAAATAATGCAATCTTGATACCAATTAACTTCTAAAGGGACCTATTTCATATGATAATTTTGTAAATAAAAATGATATGAAATGGGGGGTTGTTGTAGGGCACAACAATTGGCGATTCGCTGGAAGAACCAGTTATCTCTGAAAAGCATAGAAATACTTAAACTTTTGCAAAATAGAGTTCTAATCAAAGGGGAAAATTCTAATATAACTAGGTATGTATGCATTCCAAGTAAAATGAATCTATTTTTTGCTAATTTCCTCTCTTTTTTAAGAAAATAGATACATTCTAAGTTTTAAATAGGCCTCTATTGGTTTATAATTGTAAAACAGAAAACTTTTCCAAATCAGCTTTTATAGTGAACTCTTCTGTCATAGGTAGAGCCTCTGCTGCCAGCAAACGTTTATAGTTTCGACAGGGATACCTTTTAACCATGCTATTGTCCATTGTTCCATCCAATTAAGAGTGTGATTAACAGAATGAATTCAAAACATGTTTTCATATTTTGTATTTCATTTCCTTTTTCTGTTATTGATAAGCTAAAAAGCCATTGTCCCGGTTTGGTGGCCAGCTATTGACAATGCCATTCACTGGTAGTAATCTAACCGAACAAGCTGGCTCGTGATGAGACCCCTTGTCTTATAATTTTAAGCCATTACCCTGTTTTGGTATGCAGTATTGGTAATGTCGGTTAAACTATTTCCCTATGAACATGGTAAGCAGGCTTGTAATAAGACCTCTTATCTTTAATATCAGATATTTTAGAATTACACTCTGAGTAATCATAAACTTTAGTGAATGGGATGAACAATCTTCTCCTTAAGAGTAAATGGATGACAGGGTAAGAGTTGAAGATGCTGAAATTGGATTAGCTTCTATCTTGATATTGATAACTTTTTGAGACCAATTTGAAAACAGAAAATGATTTACAATACTTTTAAACTTTGAGAGGAGTTCACAAAACTTGAAATGTGGTTTTAGAATACAATGATACCTAATTTCCTAGAAATTATCCCTTTTGGTTAAGAGTTCTATTATTTTAAAAGTCAATATCACACTACTTCTGTAGATCAAATTTTCAAACACAGCGAAGGTCAATAGTAGATACCTTACAACATTATTTTCTACAAATCCTACAAACTACAAAAATCTATCAAACTGAAAGGAGAAGGGGTTACCTCCTCAATTAAAGAATTTCTTCAAGATAAGGCCATTAACAGGGAGAGAATCTCTCAAACCTGATAAATCTTGCAACATGAAGGTTGAATGGCCTATCTTCTCACAGATCTGAAATGGTCCAAGCCACATCTTCTGGAACTTGGTGTGTTTTCCCTTGTCCTCATGGGCTTTGTCCCATTTCAGAACTAAATCACCGACTTGGAATTGTTTTGAACCGGATGAGACTGAATCGAAAGCTGCTTTGATGATCTGCTGATGTTTGGCATGAATAAACTTGGCCTTTTCTCTTTCCTCTTCTAATTTTAGAATTTGATCATGTCTAAACTGAATAGAAGAGGAAGGATTTTCCTCAATGAACTGAATTAGGGCTAGAGAAGGAAGAACAAGATTTGTGGGCAGTACTGCTTCTTTTCCATACACAAGGTTGAATGGGGAAGATCCTATAGAAGCTTTCTGTGTTATCCTATCAGCCCATAACGCAAACATTAAGGATTTATGCCAGTTTTTATGATTTTGTTCTATAGTTCGCTTAATGATTTTGATCAGATTCTTATTAGTAGACTCTGCTAAACCATTACCCTGGGGATAGTAATTAGCAGAATACTTTAATTTAAATCCTCTTTTAATAGCGAAATCAAACATAGCATTGCCTGAGAAATAAGATGCATTATCAAAAACAAGAGCATTTGGGACACCAAACCTGGTAATGATGAATTGATCTATGAATTCAATGATTGCTTCAGAATTTGCTGTCTTCAAAGGGATTGCCTCAACCCACTTAGTAAAATAATCGGTAGTAGTAAGGATATACTTATGCTGTTTGGAAGAAGGTGGAGTAATCTCCCCAATGATGTCCAATCCCCATTGCTCAAATGGTTGTTCAATGTTGACTGGTTGCAGAGGGAAAGCTGATTTGCGTTGTCTTCCACTAGAAGTTTGACAATTGAGGCATTTTCTTACATACTCGTGGGCATCTTTAAACAGAGTGGGCCAATAATATCCAGCGTGAATAATTTTGTGAGCTGTTGTGTCAGCTCCAAAATGTCCTCCTGCTGGTCCATCATGTAACTCCTGCAAGACCTTTTGTGCTTCAGGTTTCTCAAGGCATCTTAATAAGATTGAATCATAATTCTGCCTAAACAGCACATCATCAATAATTGTAAAATTCTTTGCTTTTAACCTAATGGCCCTTTTGTTCTTGTAAGACAAGTTTGGAGGTGCATAACCATTCTTTAAATAAAAGATTAAATCTGCATATTGAGATTCAGAATCAGTAACACTTATCTGATTGATTTCTTCAGTTTGATCTATATCACTTGATTCTGGAATGTTGGATGCTCCTGCCAATATCCTGCAAAAACCTTGGCCCCTAACAATCTTTGCTGGTTTAATTTCTAAGTCATATTCTTGAAGCGCTGTGACCCAATTTGCCCTTTTTTCACCCAGTTCTTTTTGGATTAATAGTTGCCTAACTGCAGGGAAAGGAACTATAACTTTTGTGTGGGTTTTCAAAAGGAAGGGTCTATAATGTTTGACTACTTTAAATACAGCAAAGGCTTGTTTTTCTACTTCGGAGTAATTCAATTCAGCACCCTGAAGATTTGAGCTAAAAAATGAAATGGGTGCTTCCTGATTGTGATCATTTAGTTGCGTGAGTACTGCAGCATACGACGAGTTGGATGCGATGGTATACAATGTAAAATGATTAGAAAAATTTGGAGTATTTAAGGCTGGGGCATTAATTATTGATTGCTTGATTAGATCAAAAGCTTCTTTTTCTGCTGATCCCCACTTAAAGACTGAATTTTTCTTAATCATTGTTTGAAGTGGCAAAATAATTTGAGAAAAATCTGGAACAAATCTTTTAACAAAATTGATCTGGCCTAAAAATGACTGCATTGATTTTTTATTGTGCGGGAAAGGGATTTCAGAGATTTCTTTGATCCGATCAGGATCAATATAAATGCCATCTTTGGACACAATAAAACCCAAGAGCTTCCCTTGATCAAGAGCAAAGAAAGACTTTTTAGGGTTAAGGGAAATACCATATCTTTTGCAACGTTGAAAAATTTGATTTAGATCATGCAAATGATTATACCTCTCCTTAGAGAATACAGTAATATCGTCTAGATAGACGACTACTGTTCTATTAATCAACCCTCTAAAAGCTATATCCATAGCTCTTTGGAATGTCGCTCCTGCATTTATAAGTCCGAAAGGCATTTTCTGATATGCATATGTTCCCCATTTTGTTCTGAATGTGGTTTTAAGCTGGTCATCAGGATGAACCAGGACTTGGTTATATCCTGAGAAACCATCTAGAAAGGACATCAATTCAGAGCCTGCTACTGATTGAAGTATTTGCTCCATAGTAGGTAATGGGAAATTGTCTTTCAAGCTTGCTTTGTTCAAATTTCTGAAATCAATACAGATCCGAATGTCGCCATTTTTCTTTCTGACTGGCACCATATTAGAGACCCAGTTTGAGTGTCGGAGAGGAAAAATAATCTTGGCTTTCAAGAGTTTGTTAAGTTCCGATTTTATCTGGCTCTCTAAGTTTGGATGTATTTTTCTTAACTTCTGCTGAATCGGTTTCTGATCGGGAAGTACCAGAATGGTATGCTGGATAATAGATGTATCATATGTCTTCAAATCATCATATTTCCAAGCAAAAACCTGTTTATTTTTCCTTAACAGTTTAATGAATGCCTCTTTCTCTTCAAAGGAAAGTCCTAGTCCTAAATTAATATTTTGAGGAGCTTGCTCAGTACTTAGATTTATCAATTCAAACCTTAGGGTAGAGCTTTGGAGCTTTGCATTAGTCACAGGTTTAAACCTGTCTTTAATATCATAAAGATCCTCCAGCTTTACCACAGGCTTAGGAATTGCATTTTCCTGAGGTGTTTCTCTCATTTGGGAGTCATGCTCATCTTCCTCAATGATTTGATTATCATAGGACTTTTCAGAAGTTAAGAATTGTAAAATATCCTCATCATGGTTGAATACTCTCCAATTAGTGACATTGTCAGGAATTGAAGGCCTAAAAAGCAATTCTACGGAAAATCTATCTGGGCTGTAGTCTTCAGAAGGTAGGAGCTTGGAAGCTACATTAGCTAGGAGATCGGCTGCCGAGTTTTGAGACCTAGGGATGGAGGAAATGTTGAATGCGGAGAAGTGCGAGGTAAGTTCTTGTACTAGCGATTGATAATGCTTGAGGTGATTTGAAAGACAATGGATTGCATTCCTCACCTGTTTAACAATAATTTCAGAATCGCCGAATACTTTTAGATATTGCACTTTAAGGCCGATTGATTTATATAATCCCTGGACTAAGGCTTCATATTCGGCTGTATTGTTAGTGCATTCAAATTCTAGCCTACAGGACAGCATTGTCTTTTCCCCTTGTGGGCTAACCGAAATACATCCTGCTCCTGAGCCCTCTTTAGACTTGGACCCATCGAAATATAAAGACCAAAATAAAGAGGTATTAACAAATGTATTTACAGTTTTCTCAGCATCATTGAAACATCTAGACCTATCTGTTTGTGAAAAATTCTCAATCTGAGACGAAAAATGATTGACTGAGAAAGGAGAGGGTTGGGCAACAAAGTTGCCAAAGAATGACTCTGATGAATAATTCCCCAAAATGTTGTTGTTGAACGCTACCGGCTGGTTTTCTTGTTCGAATTCTGTAACTGTATGGGTCATATGTTTTTCCCGATCGATCCTTATTTGATTTGGCTTACCCTTGTAGGGAAGCCACATATGTGACCAATCAGTGGAAATATACCCATGCAATTTTTCGGACTAATCCCTACTCAAAATTAAACCGTAAAATTCAGGTATATCGGCTATTAGAATATCAATCCTCTGTACTATTCTTGGATCAGCAGATAACCTAATAGTTACGGAATTAATTTCTCCTAAAACCTGTACTTTGGTCCTGTCCAACTGTACAATATGAATAGCAGACTTCTGGGGTTCAATGTTCAGTTTAGAACAAACTGAAGCTGGCATTATGTTAGATGATGCCCCTGAGTCAATTAAACAGTTGTGCAGGTTTCTGTTATAAATCTCATAGGTTAGAAGGAAGGGTGGAGTATGAGAATTTGATCTATCTCCAATCAGAACTGAATCGGTAGCTTCAACCATACCTGGAGGAGGTTGGCCTGAATCATTAGCAGCTTTTGCACTGGGAAGAGGTGTAGAAGGAACAACATTCAGTTCTTTGAGAAGTAATTTCTGTTGATGCTTTAATTTGCTAAGCTCAAACATAGTAATGTTTGCTTTAGTTTTCTTCATGTCATCAACAATGTTGTATTCCATTGAATCTGATACCACTAATGTTTTAGATATTGAAGGAGCATTAGAAGTTGAAGGCTGGTTTTGAGGAACTGCTGCAGGTGATTTCTTTGCAGGTGTTTTTTCTTTGGTTGTAGCGGCACCAGCACTCCATTTCTTTGATGTTACCTGAACAGGTTCGGAAGTACTTTTACTCCTAGTAGTGACCGGGAACGCTTCCTCTTCATTATCGGTATCAGAGTTGGGGAGTATAAAATCCCACATTCCATGACATTCCACTACTTCTTCTTCGTCATCAGTTGGTGAGATTGTTTCCTCTTCCTCTTCTTCTTCTTGCTCTGAATCTGCATTCGATATTACATTTGGTGGCTTTGATTCATTTCTCTTGTAAGTCCTAAAGGGTCTCTTGGTTGAGGTTTCGGCTACCTGTTTCTTTATCTCAACCATTTCATTTGATAAAGTTTTTAGGACTTTTTGCAAACCTTCCATGTCATATGGGTCTTTTGGGGTCTTTTTTCTTGAGTCATCTTTAAAAGAGACTTTTTTGGCTTTTCTGTCTTCCAGAGCAGCTTTCTTTTCTAGAGCATTGATGCGTTTTTCCACAGCAAGTGCTTCTCTCATGTTTTCAGCTAAGGTAGGTTTCCCAGCCCTGTCTACAAAAATGGCTATATTGGCAGGTAGGGCGGTGATATACCATTCGCTTCGAATTTGTTCACTTGGTTTGGAGGCTGTAGGGATTTTATTCAGGAGTTTATTGAAGCGGGCATTAAATTCCTTAATTGGTTCCCTATGCTCTATTCTCAGATTGGAGAGATCGTTTATTAGGGTAGCCAAAGACCTATCATCTCCATATTTGGTAAGAAACTGCTCTTGGCAAGTGTTCCAACTGGTAATGGAACCAGAGGGTAAAGAGAAATACCAGGATCTTGCTGATCCTTGCAAGGTGTAAGGGAAAAGTCTAACAACAACATCTTGTTCAGTTACTCCTTTCAAGTTGACTGCTAACATGAAATTATTAATGTGTTCCTCAGCCTGGGTCCCATCATCTGGATTAAACTTGGGTAGCCATTTTTCAGGAGCATCTGGTAATGGATGCAATGGTGTAGGCATATTGACTGCACCAGGTCTGGTCCATGGATCTGCCATTATAATAGCAGTAGTGGTTGATACTACCGTTGGAACTCCAGATGTCTGGGAAGGGAATAATGTTGAGGAATGAGCAGGTTGGGATGCTGAAGCTTCTAATCCCTGGTGAACAACAATATGTAATGGGGGAGTGGATGGTTGACTTTGCAGATGAGAAGTTGAAATGGAGGATGTGGATGAAAGCTCTTCACTGTCAGATCCTTCAGTATTTTTCTTCGCCTTTTTCCTTTTGGGTAAAGGGAACTCAGTGGGTTCAATACCGAGCTTTTCGCTCTGAAGTCTGGTGAGAGGATGAGATAAATTGAACTGCGAAGTCGCACTGCTTTGTGATACCTCAAATTTCTGTGGTGAAATCGAGAAGCTCTGAAGTTTGTGGATAAGAGACTGGACTTCAGGTGATTCAAGACTTAATTGTTCTGGAGTATGATGGGTTTGAGCAGTGGTAGTTGATTCCTCTTCTTCTTGTTTGGATACTGGAGAACCAGCATGCAAATGAGAAGTTCGAGGGGATTCGGAGGGAGAATTACTCTTAGAATGGCTTGCAGATTTGGGTTTGTTTGCCATTCACAGTCAGGCCCTCCTTCTAGCGCCAAAAATGTTGATGCCTCGAAAATCGCTGCAACAACATTGGGGATAACCACCCAGTCCGGACCTTAGTACAGCTCCTTTTCCGTTTGGAATAGTGGCTCCGACTGGGGATAATGGGACCAGTTTCCCAAAAGTGGATAAACGGGATGAATGGATGATTTATAAACTAGACTAACGGTGAGCGAATAACTAAACTATTAACAAGAATACATAAACTATGATCTATCCCGGGAACTTATTGAGCTTTAAAGTGCAGCGCTTGATGATCTGTGTCTATAAACAGGCATATAGATGACTCTATTTAACGGACATAGACATTATTTCATTCATGATTACTATGCTTAAATAGTTAAGCAAAGCGATTGAAGCGATATTACCACACTTATCATTTATATCATTGACATATACATGATTAAAAAGAAAGGCACATCATAAAACATCCAATAGTGGAATGAATATAGATCTGTTGTTACAGCGCATGCATATAATCAATAATAGCAAGAATAATCACATAACAATTCATATGAAAGGAATGAATTCAGACATAGATAGAAATACCATATGAGCTGCTTGACACTCCCAATATCAATCGCTACTTGTAATTCTTCCTTCAACGCAGAAACATTCTCAACAAAGACAATAGTGCACAATTGCATAAAAAGCTTCCTTGTCGAATTAAGAACAACTGGTCCAGTTTCATAAAAGAATATTGACTGAAGCACAATAGTGCAAACTTCAGTCTTTAAGTCTGGTACAAAACTTTACGACCCTTTCCAAAACAATGAAAGGGTCTATAAATACTAAATTAATCTAAATATCTAATAAACTGAAATCCTACTAAATCGGTATCAATAAATCTTGATCCTATTTTCCTTAGCGATCTGGCAATTGGCGGCATGATTCATCAAGTAGGCTGCTTGCCTTTAAATCTGAGCTGACTTATCGCAAGCATTGGCTCTACTTCAGGAGGTTTGTTGAGGCGCGAACTGAGCTGGGCGGCATAGGTGGCATCCTGAATATCGGGAATCATATACCCGATCGCATCTGTTAGGAACTTAAGGGCGGCTCTCTGTGTATGCGGCTTTACCAGGAAGAACCAATATGTGTCCCAGGTTAAACTGTTAATCCCAGCGATTAATCTCCCCTTTTCCTCTAAATCAGGATAACATGATTGCTCCAATGTGTTTGTTGTTGTCAACTTTCCTGGTGTACATTGGGAAATCATATTTGATAAGTAGAGAGTGTTGTTAACTAGTTCAACTAGATTGCTGGAAGTTGATTTACATCTTGAAGCCGCCCTCTCTGCTTTCATCATCTGGGACTGCCATTCTGTGAAGAGTATATCTTTATGCGTTTCTAGGATCCTGGGCAAATTTGCCGCTTTTCCTTGATCAGAATCTTGCCAGTCAAGAAATGCAGCTATGGTTTCTTCGGCTTGATCCAATTCATTTCTGGCCTTCTCTACCTGCTGATTTATGGATGTCGTTAATTCACACAGTGGCTTTGCCTGGGCGATTTGTTGACACAGAAGCTTAATTTGGGATATTAATGCAGTGTTTATTTGTAATGCTTCTGCTCTGAATTCAGCCACTTGTGGAACGCCCTTTATTTTTTCGAGCTGCGATGACAATTGAGCAATTTGCTCATCCTTTGTTTTCATCATTTGCTCATTTGTTGCCTTTAATTGTGCCAATGCCTCTGATAATTCCTTCTGTTTCTGGATCGCGCTTTGGTCGATCCTTTGCTTTTCTGCCTGCAATTGTTGAGTTAGTTGACTGTTCACTTGCTGTTGTGTCAACAATTGCTGCTCTGTCTGCTCTGCCTTCTGCTTTGTCTCAGCTAACTCAGCCTGTAATGAGAAAATATCTTGATCCTTGGTCTTCAGTAGAAGACTTACCTCTAATGCCTTATCAATTGTCGCTGCCGAATAGGCTCCCGCATACTGCGACAGTTTTGTCAGGTCATCCGAGGGGTCAAATTCCTCCTTCCAAACCACATTGCCCGTAACAGTTTGCTCTGGGAAAAGGGAAGGTTGATCAGTCCTTCTTCTTTTCCTTTGTCGTTTAACCACTGCTTTATGCCTCGGGTTGTAGAAAACATCTAGGGGAGGAATATCTTCTACCTGAGAATGATTTGGTCGGAGGGTCCTTTGGTATTATCTCAACGTCTTTAGAAATGGGTGGGCCGCTGGTTCCACTTAGAACCTGTGATGAAGTGATTTCGGTGTGTCCATTGTCTTGGAAGTGTCTGTATCTTTTGAACATTCCAACCCACTAATGATGGAGTCAAATTGCTTACATTCCTGGAGCAATTTAGGGTCAATACGAGTATCTATATTGACATCAATGGTGGTTTGTTTTTGCTTTTCGGCTTGGGACTCCTTCCGCATTTTTTCCTCTTTCTCTCTTCTCTGTTTTTCTTCTTTTTCTTTTCTCTGCCTTTCTTCTTGTTCCCTCCTCTGCTTTTCCTCCTGTTTTCTCCTCTGATTTTCCTCCTGTTCCTTATTATGATCCTTTGTTATAACCGAAGGTTCCTTTGACTGTTGCCGACCAGGCTCGCTTGATGATGTCGCTGGGGTTGTCGCTAGTAAATCTAGAGGCAGAGTTTGCAACCTCTGTTCTCTAAGTTTATTAAATTCAGTCAACCCTTCATCATTATATTTCGCTTTGGCGAATGCTTTAACCTGATTTATTGTCTCAGCTGAAGAGAACAGGTCGTCAAACATATCTTCTTTATGGTCAAATCTTGTCAATTTGGCCTGTTCTAGTGCATTATAGGCAACTTTATTTGGATCAAACTGCCTATTTGGGAGAGTCGCCAGAGTTAAGGATTGAATCTTTGTGGCTTCCTTTTCTGCATGCTTGAGATCATGCAGAGTATAGACACCACACCTCAAGGGAAAAGAGGGCCAGCCTTGCTTCTTATTTTTCTTGAGGGTTTGTGTAACACTCTCAGCAATGATTTGGTAAGAAATTTCCCTCGCCAGTAGTTTATCCGGTATGTATAAAGGGAGGACATGAGGTCTGGCTTGGCTACCGAAAACTCTTATGTAGGTAAATCTCTCCTCTCCAAACCATCTACCTATTGCGGTTAAATCAATTCCGGCTTGATAAGAAATCTTGGGAGCAGGTTTATCGAAAATGGAATAATAAATAGGCAACATAAAGCCATTACAGACTTGGTATAGATGATGTTTATAAGAAGATTTCCACAATTTCTTATGATATATATGAATAGGAGTGGGGTCTTGTGCAGTCCACCTCCAGCTGAGTACGGGGAATTCAGAGTTAAAACACAGGGTATCTAGAATATAGGCACTGTAGTAGAATGGGGGAATTACCCTTTCAGAAATACGGGTCTTGCTTCTAAACTCAAGCACAGTTGTTGCTAATTTGTCTGAGAGGATAGTGGCCCAATCCATAATTACACTGTTGCATGCTGCTTCCATTAGGGGAACCATTTCTATGGTAAAATTAGCAGAGTCATGCAATCCCCACAATCTACACATCATTATTCCAGCATAGCAATAAGGAGATGCCAGGGAATCAACTGAGTACTTACCAGACGACTCATGTTTGTGCTTGGCCGGATTTTGTCTCCAATCCCGGATGGGTTTGGATTCAACTTCATTTTCGTTTGCGAATTTCTCCAGGAACGTCTTATTATATATCTTCTCTGGCTCGGGCAAATGATACATTTGCCTCAGATCATCCGCCCTGAATGACCCGAAAATTCTCCCGTCTCTAGTGCTGAAGGTTCTATCCAGGATTGGGATTTCTTCAATCGCCCACCGTACTACGTCTGTGTATGGGAGAATTTGCTCCCTGGCTGCTATCCTGTGAAGGAAAGAGTCGGCTAAGTCCTTGAGAGTACTCTCAAATTTCCGAGTTAAATCCACAATAGCTTCTACTATTGTCTTTGCTGGTTCTTCGGCTTCAATCAGGTTGTAGGTACCTTGCCAAGTAACTCTGACGAGACACGTACATGTAGTATCAGATATCAATCCCTTCTTTTTGTCCACGACAGCTTGTCCTGCAGCTGGTGTAGCGGAAGCGCCTGTGGTCTTCTTGGATTTCTTCCCCATTTTGCTTGAGCTTTCTCCTTTGGATGAATTCTGCACAGAGGCGGAAATAAACGTAACACAGAGATATGCCAATGAAAATCCAATATGGGAAAGATATATCGATCAAAGCGTGCTGAGAGATTAACTCTTAAAAATGGCCGCGGATACAATTACATTAAATGGCCGTTTAAAACCTGCCACCCCTTAAATGCCCATTATACCATTATTCGGCCGAATGACCCGTTTAAGCGTGCTATGGATGTTTTGGCGGTTGGGCGCAGGTGCATCATTGCCTAACAGATTAAGCTTTAAATATGATTTGATCATAATATCCTTCCATTTAATGGCTTTTTTGAAATCCGCACTATATCATAATCGGGCGTCGGGAACACTTAAATCCTTATGTTGACAATTTTGAAACCCCGATCGCCGATAGCGATATCGCATCGCATCGAGAGAATTGGTATTATATAAACATATGGACAGCATACCACCGATCGCCGATAGCGAAATCGCATCGCATCGGGGTGAATGGGCATAACAATGTGCATAGATAGTGTATCGCCGATTGCCGATTGCGATATCGCATCGCGTCGGGGATATGACCTGGGCGCCTTATTATTGTGCGTAGGATATTGCCGATTGCCGATTGCGATATCCCATCGCATCGGGGTGAAAGGCTTGGAGTGCTTTAAGACTGCATATAGAGCATCGCCGATAGCCGATAGCGATATCGCATCGGCGGGAACCCACATGTCACTTATTTGTGTTTTCTATGTCATTGCGATATGCGATCTTGCGATCGCTTTATCGCAATGATAAAAGATTGTTTTATTTGATCAAAAATGGGTTTTTCAAAAGGTTTTATATAATGTCTTCATTTGGTTTGCGGACCTTTTTCAAATAATGCAATCTTGATACCAATTAACTTCTAAAGGGACCTATTTCATATGATAATTTTGTAAATAAAAATGATATGAAATGGGGGGTTGTTGTAGGGCACAACACTAACCTGAATGCCTTCTCTAATGAATCAAGTTCCCAAAGGAAAACCTCATCTTGGATATTATCCTTTAAAGTCCCTATGAACACATCAATCCTATGCTCCTCTAGAATATCTTTTACCCTTATGTTCAATTTTTGGAATTCCTTAATGTGCTCCATTGTTGAACCCTTTTGTTTGAGATTTATCAATTGGCTAAAAAAGGTGCTACTTTTTGTATCCTCATAATGTGCTATCATTTCTTTCGTAAAAATTGCCCAAGTGAAAATTTGTTTACGAGAGCAAATCCATCGATACCATACAAACTGATTTGATTCCAAACATAAAGTTGCAATACATACCTTTTGTGTGTTTTTCACATTATGGAGATCAAAAAATTTATCCATCTGTAGTATCCATGTTCCAGGATCCTTGCCATCAAACTTCCTCATATCGATTTTTTGGAACATGGTGGGTCTTCAATCTAACAGTAGAGTCTATGAAATCATGATTAACATTTTTTTTGTTCTCATCATGAGTTTCCTTTACTACCCTTTCACCATTAGTGACCATTTCTTGTAGCAACTTATTCAAATTTATCTTCAATTCTTCCATCTTATCATCCATGCCATTCATCTTAGAATCCATGCCATCCATATTAGCTTCCATGCCATCCATATTAGCTTCCATGCCATCCATCTTAACTTGCATGCCATTCATATTAGCTTCAACGCAATTCATCTTGGCTTCATTTACCTTTAGTGAGAGTGAAATTTGTTGTACTTGGTCTTGTAATTTTGATATATCATGTTACATTTCTTCCTCTTCTTCACGAGTCATGCTAAAGCTTTCAGGTTGCTTACTAGGTGTTTCCATTTTCTTTCTTCGGGGCACTAATTAATGCTAATAATTCTTTAATATTTCCTTTGAATTCCTTCAAACTAATTTTTCAAACCAATCTTATGCAAAATTTAAAAAAAACTACACACCTTTTTTTCTCTTTTTAAGAGCTCGATATTGAATATGTTGTATCTTTGTAACTACATATCTATAATATCAAAAATCGCATCTTGCAGTAGCCCTTTGTGTCCTCTTTCTAACCCCGCAAGTCTGATCAAGATTGGATTCTCCAAGAAAGAGTTATGTCAAAACTCCCACGGTGACCTGATTATAGACTAGTTCAGTAGAGCGAACTTATACGATGTACCACGTGTCATTGTTTCAACCTTAGTGTCTAGAAAGAATATACAGAAAACTACAGGACATCCTATTTCTGAAACTTCTTATGAAATTTCAATCTAATGCTCAAAACAAATTTTATGACAATTTTCCCTAGGTCACCTATTTGGAATGTAATTCGGGATTCTGCAAAAACTCTAACATCATCAGATCGCATCTTTGCAAATATAGCGAGAAAAGCTCTGAAATTCGGACGAAGTGCAGAATAATTTCAGCTAAAATGGGTTTTTTTCATAGATTCTGAAACGTTGCAGAAAAAGGTTATAGCGAAAATTCCACGATGACGTGTTTGTAGTAGCGAAACCCTAGAATCCAAAGCTCTGATACCAAATGTTAGGAAACCAGCTCACAAAAAGATAGAAAAGATAGATCAATCCCTTAGAATTCAACCTCTTCGAGGGGGAAACCTCCTTTAATTACACAAATAAAAAATTCTTGGATGATACAATTGACTAAACCTCCCTTCTATATATAAGAGTCTAAGGGGTCACAATATAATCAGGCTAACATAACAGTAATAACATAAGGGCACAAAAATAACAATAGTGGGTTTCTATGGGGCAAACTAATAACAATATGGGGACAATAGGGGAACAATAATAACAATAGGGGATACAATGACAATAGTAATGGGGGAATCACTAATATTATAGGGGCCTAACATGTATCAATTGACCTCCTTGGGGCTGACAATCCTTTTGGCACTTCACCTCCTAGGTTAATGGATTTTATCTCTTAGGGTTATCACTTTATGTTAAAAGGAAATTTTTGGCCTCTTATAATGGAATCTTGAAAATGATCATAATTGAAACCTCTCTCTCGAAAAGTAGGCTACCACCATTGTAGATAGTTTATCATGCTCTACATTTTACATTCTTTTCATATTTCTTCCACTAATAGAATATGGGTTTCACTATATTACTATGTTTATGAAACATTTTTTATTTGTGTTTCTATTCATATTCATGCCTTTTATTTCATCATCTATGCAATCCATATCATTAGGTGAACTTTGTTATATAGAATTTACTACTCCCAAGTCAAGTATGCTAGTAGCATTAGACTCATTTGTTTTCAACAAAGAAAGAGGTAAGATAGTGAAACAATCATACAAAATGTCTACTAGGAGTCCTACAACTCATGGTCATGACTAAAATTAACTTGATAGATGATAGAAGAGGAGACCTCATCACCACAACATATATAAGGGTTGCATTCTCATGGGTTTCAGAATCAAACATAAAAAATATAAACAAGGAAATCAATTACAAGCTAATAATAAAGATGTTAAAAAATGAAGTAACTCACTATAAATGCAACATGACTAGCGTAGTAGAATTTAAAGCATGGGTATTTGAGTTATGATATGTTCTTAGCACAAGCCAAAAACAAATCTATATGAGGAAAATAATTCTAGGAAATTAGTATTGGACTCCTTGAATTTTGGAAAATGTTAAAGATAAAATGTGTTGTTATATGGAGTCTAGCTCACCATAGATAAGCTAAACGAGTAGCAATAATGTGAAAAGAATGTTTTAGAAAATTTTCCAAGGATGATAGAAAGAAAAAATGAGTTGTGTTAAGTAGTTATTGTGAAAATTCCTTAAAATGGATCAACTGGAATTAATTCTCCTAATTGATTATTCAATTTATTAATGTTCTCATTAATATTGAATTAATCACACTGTAATTTCTTCACAAAATAAAATAAATGCTACGGAAACAAAAATGATGGAAACTGAAAAATGCTAGCACACACACAAAGATTTGTTGGGTGTGGAGCCTGATTATCTCCTTTATTCAGATGTATCGCCACGTTGGATCCCAGTTCCTAACAAGGCGAAAACGTTGCCAAGGGGGTGTGATGATGATTTTATGGGCCCCCCTGGTGGGGATTCAGGGGTAGTTCCCTTGAAGCTAAAAATAGATGTAATTTTTCCTTGTAAAATATTGAAATTTCGTAGTAAATCTATGTCATTCATTAGGAAAATGATCTGTCGGCAGAAGTTAGGTTAATTTATGGTTTTTTTCTCAGAAGAAAACCCTCGGTTTATATGAGGGAATTGTATTTCATTTGTGTATTTTCATTCTGAGCGAGAAAGAGAGAGGGGACTATGTGAGAGCGAAGAGGAAATTACAATGGATCTACTGTAGGTTTTATCTCTTCATTTTGTTGGATAATATCAAAGGAAGCACTAGTTGTTTCTCTATGGATGTAGCCCAAACTGGGTGAACCACATATATCTGTGTCTCTCTTGTTTTATGTGTTTTTTGTGTTTGTGTTTCTACAATATTTTATGTTTTTCATTTCTCTATAATATATAATTTTCTAACAAGATTATGACATCATTATTTTTGTATAAATGTCCCCAGAAAAACCCAATGTGGGAAAACCAATGTAGAAGTGAGTGCTTTCATTATTATATAGCAGAAAAATTTTTGAGTACTTAAAGTGTCACCAAACTGGAAATTCTACCAAAGAGAAATACTAGAAAAAAATATACTGAGGGATTTTACCCTCTCTGCAAACAATCCTGACAACTAACTGCGTTAGAAAATCAAGTCATCCACCCTACTATGCATAGGCCCTACATCACTTCTGCCCATACCCTCTCATGATTAGCCTGGAACTCTTGCAAATCAATATGTCCTCCCCGCTACTGATTGGGAAATTGTCTCTTTGACACTTTGAAAAATCTTCCCGACCTATGGAACTAAAAATGAGATTCTCCTCAACTAAATCGAACTGCACAAATTGAGGCTTTGCACTATCCCTGCGTAGCCTCTTGGAGATAAATTTTGACCTCCTCTTTCTAACTCTCCAGAACTAGAATCTCCTCCAGAATATTGCTCTGCTTCCCCTTTGTTGTAACCAACCCTTCCCACATTTACCTAATTTCACCGTCTTGCTAGGATAAACATGAGATGAAGAGTTATTATGACATGACCTGACCTCCAATCTCCACTTATGGAAGTGGGGCTGAGAAACTAATAGCTCACATCATCCCTCAAGGCTACATAACACTCAGGGGCAAAAGGACCACACCTGGTGACAAAACCCTGAGTTTAGGATCTTTTTCACTACCCTAATCCCACACCCGCATGCATGACAAGGCCATGGTGTGGCTATAAGCCTCCAACCACATGCACAACACTACCTCCATGCAGTTATAACCCAAAATCTCAAGTTCAAAGGTTGCAGTCCCAAGATTAGAGCCACCTTTCGAGGCCAGCCTCCAAACCACTGCTCAGAACTTCTTGTAACTTCATAGAATAATAAAACGCATAATGACAGATATTTTTATACAAAACTTGAGCAAGAACTTACCCGTGACATCCCTAGTCCATAACAAACATTTCATCAAGCATAATGCATATCTGATGATGATAGTTTGATATTCATCTGAGAATCACCAAGAAGGCCTCATGCCCTCCTCATATAGTTGCAATAACACTTATTAGTCCATACATTCATCAACCAATCAATAACTAAGAAATTCATGACAAGTGCCATAAATGATACACATCATATAACCAACATATAATCAAAAAATAACCAGCATAGAAACCATGGCAACTCAACCATAATATCACCAACATAATCACTACAAATATACATGAATCACAATAGAAGAATACTTCTTATTAATATATGAAAATACCAACCAATTCAGGGACTTCCATGTAACACCAACCATAGATTGGGTTGAACCAAATTTCTCTTTCATCCAATCACCTCGATGCCATATTCCAAGCATGAATGTGGGATCTCATGGAATAAACGAAAACAACTCCAAACCATGGATTCTAGAGGCTAAATCACATTAACCCTCAACCACATTAATTCCACCTCCATGGTCATACATCACTAACTCCAACCAAATCGTCTCTATCCAAGTTGTCCAACTCTCCAGGAACTAGTAACTCAACCCACAACCTTCCAAGGCTCTAGAGCATTTATCCAACCCAAATTTAGGGACTATCAACTCAACCTTCCAAGGGCTCCATAAATCTTGTCCCAATCTAGGCTCCAAGACTAGCAACTCAACCCAAGTTTTTCCAGGGCTTCCAGAGTGTTTTTTCCAACCCACAACCATAAGGAACCTAAGCACCAATTAGAAAAACAACAAGAGGAAAAATCCACAACACCATGGCTATTGAGGAAATGGCAAGGCAAAGCTAAAACCATTGTCAATCAAGTAAATATCCATGTCAATGAAAATGTGTAACCATAAAGTCACATGCATATACCATGCATCCCTAAATCAACAAGGACATCACACATGTGACCTGTTACCTGCAAAGCAATCCAGTTGTAGTTGTTGATCTAGTTGTATTTGTTGGAAATAATATTGAGAGGGGGGGTGAATCAGTATTATCAGATCAATAATTTAATTTCCCAAACAGATTTGTATACACTACTTCAGCTAAGTTAACTAGCGTGTATACGCGATAGTAATTAAAGCAACCAGCGTATATGCAAAGAACTTTTGATTTACCCAATTTATCATATATTGAACTTTAACCAGTATATCAGAGATTTATTAGACAGTGCAATGAAAGTAGAATAAAGCATCACACATAAGAAACACATATGAACACCAAGATATAAGGTGGAAACCCAATGTGGGTGAAAACCACTTGTTGTTGTTATCTCTGCCTTCTTTTAATAATAAGAAAATTTGTTTACAATATTGTACTGGTCCAGACTTATACCAGTACGAAGGCTTCTTTCTGCAGAAGGTTACAACCTTCTCTCGTTCTCCAGCTTATAATGGAAGGGATCTACAACCCCCTAACTCTTGTACTAGCCGATATGTTTACTAGTACATAGTTGGCGACCTACAGAAGGCTACGACCTTCTTTCTTCCTCTAAGGACCATGTTTCATAAATTTCAGACTGGATCCATCAACAACATCGTAACTGCAATTCAATCATCAAATATATCTGCATCAACCAATCGCTAAGACTCAATTATCACTTTATGAATCAACCACAACTGAATGAATCAATCACTTTGAAAACCCATCGTTAAATCACAATCAATCTGATTATTCAGAATACTATCACCAGAATATAGTAACCAGAACCCAAACCAGAACCTAGATCTCTGCAACAACAAACAGAAACAACTAAAACATACTTTATAAGGTATACGCTACTTCCATGTGTAGAACCTACGTGTATATGCTCTATTCTCAAATCCAACCAGCATATACATATGCAAATATTAATTCATAATTCTGCAGCTATTCCAAACTTCAGTTATACCCACATCATAATATTTACAGAATAACACATGTGTCAGTATTCAAATCTAGACTATACATGATCAAACCACATAATGATAATTCATTTCAAGCCTTAAGATCTCGATCGATCATTAGATCTTATCCTTCATCAACCGCTAAGGTTCGTCCGTGGTTCAGATCAAGCATAGCGCCATAAGCCAATAACCTACATACTAGGTCTCACACTTCATTAGATATTCGATACTTGCACACCTGGCCTAATGATCTTCTCCTCCTTTTATAGTTTTAGGCCTTTCTCAATAGCATGGACCAAAACCACTTAGGACCAATACCTTGGACCAAATACGTAGGGTCAATACCTCGAACCAGATACCTTGGACCAATACCATGGATCAAAATACCATGGACCAAATACCTCAGACCAAAAACTTAGTTTTCCAACGTATACGCGCTTTTCCTTTTGTGAAAGTGCATATGTACGTATACGCCACTTGTGGTCAATGAACCTGCATGTATACGCAGCTTGGTCAAGGTGAACCTATGTATACCTCTCATTCTTCATTCTATGTAGTTTGATCTATAATTCTTTGTTGATAACCTGTTGTACTATGATCTTTCATCTGAGTGAGTTGCCATCAAGGACATCACCTGTATCATAATGCCAACAATCTCCCCGTTTATACTTGATGGCAACAACAACACCAAGTCACTCTCCCCCTTTGACATCATGGGCAAAGGGTCATGCTCCCCCTTTGACATACATTATGCTGGTCATGCTCCCCCTGAGTACATGTTGAATTCTCTTATATGCTAAAATGTGCTGATTGAGCTCCCATGATTGAGTCCATGCTCTCCCTGAGCATAAGCAAAGTCTGCAAAAAGATTTTCTAAAACAATAACATGACTCTATACATACATCACCAATGACCTTCCTATCACCAATGACTCATACACACATCCATCTCCCAACCAAGAGGGGATATACGAAATTTGACTCATCCACACAACCAAGTGGGGATATAACAGTTGTTTATACATGAAAAAAACAAGAAATATTACATCATCCATCCCATATAAAGTGGGGATATAGATTACATCTTTTGTCCAAGAGGACCTATTCAAATGTATGAGAAGACATATCACACCCTAGACTTTTACATGACTTGAGCAGCCAATGGTATAAATATCTGAAGTCATAGCTGGACTCAGCAACCATAATGCCAACAATGCTGAATGTATGTGAAGGCTAATTCTCCCCCTGAACCGGTGCTACCTGTGCATTGTTAATAGGTCAAAGATCAAGGAATCTTTGTAAGTCAGATAAAACTAATGAACAAATCATATCGTCAATATCAATCATAGCACCCATATCAGAGCCTACCCCACTGTTTTTCTTGCCTGAAAAACATATATGCTCCTTGACCCACAGAAACCACGTGTGTATGCGACTTCACTTTATGAAACACGCGTATAATCACCTTTCTCTGAAAAGTCTGATTTAACAGCAGGATGATGCAGCAACTACTCCTAGATTTTGTCTGAGATATTCAAATGTCTCTCTGGGCAGTGGTTTAGTGAATATATCAGCAACCTATTCTTTAGAAGGAACATATTCCAATTTGACCTTTTGTTCAAGCACTTGTTCACGTAGAAAATGGTATTTGATGGGTATGTGCTTGGTATTGGAGTGCATGACTGGATTCTTTGAAATATTAATGGCACTTGTATTATCACATAGAATGGAGATGGGTGGAGTGCATATGATCTAAATGTCTTGCAATTTTTGCATCATCCAAAGTAGTTGTGTGAAGCAAGATGCATCAGCCACATATTCTACTTTAGCTGTAGATAACACAATTGAACTTTGTTTCTTGTTGAACCAAGACACTAACCTGGAACCCATATAGAATGCACCACCACTAGTGCTATTTATGTCATCAACACTTCCTGCCCAATCTGCATCTGTATATGCATGAAGAGTAAGATATCTATCTCTAGGGTACTATAAACCAAAGTTTTACATTCCTTGAAGATATTTGAAAATCCTTTTGACCGCCTGAAGGTGTGATTCCTTTGGATTTGCTTGGAATCTTCCAACTATTCCTACTGCATGCATGATGTCAGATCAGGTACCTGTTAGATAAAGTAGACTACCAATCATGGATCTATAAGTTGGTTGATGTACAACTGCTGATTCATCATTTGAGCTGAGATTGCATCCTGTTACCATTGGGGTACATACAGGTTTAGAATATTCCATGCCGTACTTTTTCAAGATCTGTTTGAGATATTTGGTTTGTGAAAGAAAAATACCATCTTTATTTTGTTGAACTGGTAGACCAAGAAAATAGCTAAGTTCACCAAGCAAGGACATTTCAAATTCTTGCTGCATTACTGAAGCAAAATTTTGACTCATGGATTCTTCATTACTACCAAAAATGATATCATCAACACAAACAACAATTATTAGAAATTTATAAGTGTCAATATTTGTATATATATTGCTATCTGCTGACCCTTTTGAAAAACCCTGTTGGTTTAGATGTTTGTCAAGGCGGTAATACAGGCCCTTGGAGCCTGTTTTAGACCATAGAGAGCCTTTCTAAGTCTGCATACAAGTTTTGCATCATTTCCAAGAAGGAATCCATTTGGTTTTTCAATATAGACTTCTTCTTCTAAATCTCGATTAAGAAAAGTAGATTTTACATCCATTTGGTATACTTTGAATTTCTGAAAGCTAGAAAGAGCAAGGAACATCCTTATGGCTTCAAGTATAGCAATAGGTGAAAAAGTTTCTTCAAAATCTATACCTTCTTGTTGAGCATACCCTTTACAAACAAGTCTAGCCTTGTTTCTAATAACTTCTTCATTTTCATTCAGCTTGTTTTTGAATATCCATTTAGTTCCTATGATATTTTTAGCATGAGGTCTAAGAACTAATTCCCAAGTATTATTATTTTCAATTTGCTCAAGTTCTTCATTCATGGCCTTGACCCAACATTCATGTTTGCATGCTTCATTTACATTTTGAGGTTCGGTGGAGGATAGTAATGCTAGAGAGCTTGAGGTTTCTGTAATAGTTCTTCTTGTCTATACACCTGCCTCTTTTTCCTCTAAAATCTAAGTTTCTGGATTATTTTTCTGAACATACCTGGATAGAGTCTTTTCTTCTACGGTTATCTCTTCTTCTGGTGCTTCATTGGTTTCTTCTTCGGAATCATTGTGATTTGATGTGGGAAAATAATCCCCATCTTCTTCATTGTCATAATCTTCGGTTTTTATCTATTTTGGATTTTTTCATGCTTCATCAATTACAACATCAATACTTTCAACAATTTTCCCAAGTATTTTATTATAACATTTATATCCTTTACTTCGGGAAGAGTAACCAAGAAGAATACCTTCATCTTCTCTGGGCTCAAACTTACCAAGTTTTTCATCAGTCCTTTTGATATAACATTTGCTTCCAAAAACTTTAAAGTATTTTACAGTAGGAGTCTTACCATACCAAAGTTCATGTGGAGTTTGAGTGTTGTTTACCCGAACATCTGCTTGATTGAGAATAGTTATGGTGACGAATGCATCTTCACCCCAAATGGTTGCAAGAGTTCTAGATTCATCTAGCATAGCTCGAGCCATTTGTTGAATAGTTATGTTCATTCTTTCTACCACTCCATTTTTTTGTGGAGTCCTTACGGTGGAGAACTGCCTTTTTATTCCATGTTGTTCACGAAAGTCAAAGAATTCATCTAATGTAAATTCCCTCGATCAAATCTGAGGCATTTGATTTTGCGATCTGAAATTCATTTTCAACCAAAGCTTTGAAGGCTTCGAAATTTTCAAATGCTTCATCTTTATGCTTTAGGAAGACCTATCCAACACATTCTAGAAAAATCATCAATGAACAAAATAAATTATTCTTCTCCATGAGGTGACTTTTTCCTTGATGGTCCACATAAATCAGTATGAACAAGTTCAAGAGGCTTACTAGCTGACCCTTGTTTTTCAATGAAGTGAGATCTGGTTTGCTTACCAAATTGACATGGTTTGCATATTGTATTTTCAGGAATGCTGATATCTAAAAGATCACAAACAGCCTAGAATTTGCATGCTTTTCTTATTTGAGAAAAGCTTAGAAGTCCCAATCTTCTATGCCATAGCCAGTTTTCATCATTTTTGCTTAGATAGCACTGTTGTTTTCCTCCCTTGAGTATGTATAAGTTGTTTGGAGTTCTTGTACCTTTGATCACTGTTTCTCCTGTATCAAGCTCACGAACAACACATCCGTTTGATCGAAAAACCACTTCATTTCTTTGATCACACATTTGAATAACACTCAACAGGTTATGCTTTAGACTGTCTATATACATAACATTCCCAGCTTTAACCTTTTCTTTCAAGAAAACAAAGCCTTTACCTTTTATGACAGCAGGAGTGTCATTTCCAGAAGAGACATTCTTTTCCTTTTCTAAGGCATTATATGAGTGAAGTTTTTCTTTGTCACCTGTCATGTGTTTTGAGCATCCACTGTCAATGTACCACTAATTTTCTTGTCCTTCTGCATACAAAGCTATACCACATCTTTCTGTTTCATGTTCTTTCCTTCTCCATATCTTGGGATTTAATGGAGTTTTCTCATTTTGAGATGTTTGCCGAAATTTTCTCCTGCATTCAGATTCTTCATGGCCAAGTTCTTACAGATTGAGCATTCTATTTCATTTTCAAGAAGAGAAAAGTTATTATAGGAACTTTTCTTGATCCCTGTCACATTCCTTTGATTTCATGCTTCTCTAGTCATGATGGTTTTGTAAGCAACACATTGAGCAGCTTTGGGTCCAAAATTATGACATGATTGACCATTAAAGAAGTTCTTGTGATTATCGAATCTATTGACCTGGTGATTGTAGTTTGTATTGATATTCATCTTTGAAGAAAATTGAGTATGATTTACCTAAGGTTGGTTGTGGCTTGTGTTCATCCTTGAAGCAAATTAAGCCTGATTTACCTGGTGATCTGCTTTATGCCGTTGCTGACGATTGTCATACTGTTCACTGTTCTTTGTTGCATCAAGATAGCTTTTAGTGGAGGTTGACGACTTTTATGATTGAGATGCTTCTTCAGTATATCCAAGACCTGTCTTTATTAGAGGATAACTCTGCACTTTGATAATTTCATTTAAGGTTTCTAATCCATTAGCAAATCTAATATTCATATTTTCTCAAGATCCTTTCTTAGACCCACAATTTCACATTCTAGTTTTTCATTGTGTTTTTCTTTTTCAGCAAGTTGGTATGTCAAGGTATCTATAATCATATTATTTTCTTCTAAACAGATTTTGAGTTTAGATATTTCTTCATGAAGGTAATCTTCTTCTAAATCGTCCCAAAAATTATCATCATCATAAGCCATTAAAGTATGTAGTCATTACTATTTTCATCTTCATCACTATTTGATAAACCATAGCTATATTCATGAGTATAGTAACTCTTTTTACTTACACTTTGTTTTCTATTCCATTTTGCATATTCCTCCCTTTATCATATTTATCTTTATGAAGACATTTGGCAACATAATGACCAACTCTACCACAGGCAAAACATTTGAAGGGTAGTTTACCTCTAAATCTTCTGGAACCCCATTGAAGCTTCTTGACAAAGTCTACTTCATCTTCTTCTTCTGAAATATGTCCTGATTCATTGAGTTCTTCCTTTCCTTTTGTTGAAGCTTTAAATGCATCTTATCTCATATCTGATGGGCCTCCTTTTCCCATCTCAAAAGCAGTTAAGATTCTGTGAAGCTGTGTCATAGTGATATTCTGTAGATCCTACTTTTCTTCTATGGCAGATACTTTTGATTGAAATTTAGCAGACAAGGATCTTAAAACTTTCTCAACTAAGGTAACTCCCTTTATCTCTTCACCCAGATTATTCATACAATTAACAACCTCATCTATACATAAGAAGTAACTAGCTATACTTTCATCATTGTGCGTCTTAAGAGTTTCATATTGAATTATGAGATTTTGCAGTTTAGCACGTTTTACCTGAGAGTCTCCTTCGTAGCTTAGAACAATTTTGTCCCATATTTATTTGGATGATTTGAGCTGCATAATTTTGACAAATTTTGATTGTGACAGACTTCCCAATAATGTATTGACGGCCCTGGCATTGGTTTTATATTGTTTTTTACCTGCCGTATCTGTAGGAATTGCTGATGGAAATGTATATCCTCCTTCCACGATTTCCCAAAAATCCATTCCAAGTGATTGTAGACAGGTTGTGGTTCTTATCTTCCAATAAACAAAGTTTCTCCCATCAAAGATTGGTGGTTTAATGGATCCCACGCTTTCTTGATTACACATGATGATGGATCTCCCTTCAAACGATCAAGCTTCTTCTCGAGGACCTGCTTTGATACCAATTGTTGGAAATAATACTGAGAGGGGGGGTGAATCAGTATTATCAGATCAATAATTTAATTTCCCAAATAGATTTGTATATGCTACTTTAGCTAAGTTAACTAGCATGTATATGTAATTGTACTTAAAGCAACCAGCGTATATGCAGAGAACTTTTGATTTACCCAGATTATCATGCATTGAACTTTAACCAGTATACCAGAGATTTATTAGATAGTGCAGTAAAAGCATAATAAAGCATCATGCATAAGAAGCACACATGAACACCAAGATATAAGGTGGAAACCCAATGTGGGTGAAAACCACCTGTTGTTGTCATCTCTGTCTTCTTTTAGTAATAAGAAAAAAAATTTACAATCTTATACTAGTGCAGAATTATACCAGTACACAGGCTTCTACCTGCAGAAGGTTACAACCTTCTCTCGTTCTCCAGCTTCTACTGGAACGGAGCTACAACTCCCTAACTCTTGTACTAGCTGATATGTTTACTAGTACGTAAGCGGCAACTTACAGAAGGCCACGACCTTGTTTCTTTCTCTAAGGACCATGTTTCATAAATTTTCAGACTGGATCCATCAACAACATCATAACTACAATTCAATCATAAAATACATCTACATCAACCAATCACTGAGACTCAATCATCACTTTCTGAATCAACCACAACCGAATCAATCAATCGATTTGACAACCCATCATTAAATCACAATCAATCTGATCATTTAGAATACTGTCACCAGAATATAGTAACCAGAACCCAGATATTTACAACAGCAAACGAAAACAGCTGAAACATACTTTATAAGGTTTACACTACTTCCATGTGTAGAACCTACGTGTATATGCACTTTTCTCAAAGCCAACCAGTGTATACATCTACAAATATTAATTCATAATTCTATAGCTATTCCAAACTTTAGTTATACCAGATCATAATATTTACAGAATAACACATGCATCAGTATTTAGATCTAGACTATACATGATCAAACCACATAATGATAATTCATTTCAATCCTTAAGATCCCGATCCATCATTAGATCTTATCCTTCATCAATCGCTAAGGTTCATCCTTGGCTCAAATCAAGCACAGCACCATAAACCAATAAATTGCATACTAGATCTCACACTTCATTAGATATGCGATACTTGCACATCTAGCCTAATGATCTTCTCCTCCTTTTATAGTTTTAGGCCTTTCTCAAAAGCATGGACCAAAACCACTTAGGACCAAATACCTAGGGTCAATACCTCAGACCAGATACCTTGGACCAATACCATGGATCAAAATACCATGGACCAAATACCTCGGACCAAAAACTTAGTTTTCCAAGGTATATGCACTTTTCCTTCTGTGAAAGTGTGTGTGTATGTATATGCCACTTGTGGTCAGTGAACCTGCTTGTATACGTAGCTTAGTCAAGGTGAACCTATGTATACCTCTCTTTCTTCATTCTGTGTAGTTTGGTCTGTAATTCTTTGTTGTTAACCTGTTGTACTGTGATATTTCATCTTAATGAGTTGCCATCAAGGACAATACCTGTATCATAATGCCAACAGGTCATACATCACTAACACCAACCAAATTGTCTCTATCCAAGTTGTCCAATGCTCCAGGAACTAATAACTCAACCCACAACCTTCCAGGGCTCTAGAGAATTTATCCAACCCAACTGTAGGGACTATTAACTCAACCTTCCAAGGACTCCATAACATTTGTCCCAATCTAGGCTCCAAGACTAGAAACTCAACCCAAGTTTTTCCAGGGCTTCTAGAGTGTTTGTTCCAACCCACAACCATAAGGAAACTAAGCACCAATTAGAAAAACAACAAGAGGAAAAATCCACAACACCATGGCTATCGAGGAAATGGAAAGGCAAAGCTAAAACCATTGTTAATCATGTAAATATCCATGCCAATGACAATGTGTAACCATAAAATCACATGCATATACCATGCATCCCTAAATCAACAAGGAAATCACACATGTGACCTGTTACCTGCAAAGCAATCCAGTTGTAGTTGTTGATCCACCTATTCTCTTGCGCTTTCCTTCTTTCCATCGTCTTCTTTCTTCAATCCAAGTGAATGCTAAAGTGTTCCAAGCATGTTCCAAGGATTCTCCAAGATTTCTCTAAGTGTGCAATAGTATGAGAGAATGAGAGAATGAAAGAGAGATCCCAAGCTAAACTAATAAAAGGTTAAACTAGAAAAAGTTGTGAACTACTCCTCATAAGAGTTTTTTTTATCATTAAGGCCTCTATTTTCTTCAATTTCCTACCTTTTTCCTTCAATTTCCCTCTCATGCAAATATGTCTCTTCACCTTCTTTTTCTCCTATTTTCCTTTATTTCATAAATAAAATGTCAATTAATGCCACTTTGCCTTTACCAATTCCTTTGTCAATTTCCATAGCCATTAATTAATCACTAGTTATAACCAACACTATGTTTCACCTAACATTCAGCTTTGAATACATGTCCCATGATCTTGGTTATATTTTATTTACATGAAAATCAACCAGGGGCTATCTCAAACCCCTCCCCCTTGGGGGAACACTGTCTTCGGTGTTCTATGACACCTACAACCAACAAATTGTCGAAAAACAAAACATACTACCCATGGAACTTTATAACATAGCTTTATGCAGTATTTAAAATGAATAACCACTAAAAACCATCACCAACATAACAAGCATGACAATCATACTGCTTATTGCAGCTTTATTACACAGCTAATTGCAGTATTTACAATAACATCCATATACATATACATATACATATACCAAAAACTCATTTTCTTGAACCAACAAACAATGAAGGATACATAGCCCACATCTAATCAGCCATCTCCAATCTAGCTTCATCAGGCCCAAAGTGCTTCCACTACGCCTTAACCTACTCGATTTCTCTATTTCGGAGCATGAGTTGTTTCCATTGCAATATGCATTGTGGTTATGGCTGAAATTTTTTCTCTGGTTCTACCTACAATATAGACCAATCAATTACATGATGAACATATTTTACATACTTCTTAAGAAATGAAGCATGGAAAACATCATGGACTTTCGCTATCAAAGGTAGTGAAAGTTGGTAGGGCACTAGTCCAATCCTCTCAAGGATCTCGAAAGGCCTGCAATATCGAGGTGCCAGCTTGGCACACGATCCAATCCTCAAGGAGCTCCTTTTGGGCTTGATGTGCAAGTACTCATACTCCCTAATCTGAAACACCTTACATACCACTTTCTAATCTACTTAACTCTTATACATGTCCTAAGTTGCCTTCAAATTCCTATTCCATCTCTGCCAACATATCTGGTCTAATAAAAACCCTATTCACTGGACCACTCCATTTAATAGGAGTATAAAAACTATTCCTGTAAAGAACCTCAAACAAACTCATCTTCACAGATTCCTGATACCCATTGTTATAAGAAAACTCAACTAGTGGAAGTTATTATTCCCACTTCCAATGTTGATGCATGACATACATCATCAAAATGTCCTTAAGAATCTCGTTGACCCTCTGTGTCTGTGAATGATAAGTTGTAATGAAAGCCAACTCTATCCAAAAGCCTACAAACAAATATTTCCAAAACCTAGAAGTGAACTTGCCATCTTTGTCTGATATAATCTTCTTAGCAACAACATGTAATCTAACTATCTCCCTGATGAAAATATGAGCTACCTCACTACTTGAATTCGTAGACTTAACTGCAATGAAGTGTGCTACCTTACTTAACCTATCAACCACAACCATGATGGATTCATGTTGTTTCAATGTCCTCAACAAACTCGTAATTAAGTCCATGGAGATGACCTCCCATTTGCACTCTTGAATCGAAATCAGTTGTAATAAACCACCTAGATGCTTACAGTCTACTTTTACTTGCTAACAATCCAAACATCTAGTGACAAACTCAACCACCTCTTTCTTCAAGTTCAGTCAATGATATAATTTCTTAATTGTTTTCAATGTCTTATGATATCCCAGGTGAGTTGAATATTGCTTAACATGAAACTCCCTTAAGATAAGCTTCTTGAGATCACTGTCATCTAGTACATAAATCTTGTTCCTGAATCTAAAAGGGCCATATTCTATGAGGTGATACTCCTTATCCCTATTACCTTCACCCTCTTGTTGTAACATGTTCCTCAACTGTTGATACTTGTCATCATGTTGCCCTACCTACAAGATCTTCTCTTGCAGGTTTGTCCCATAAGCACTCACTACTGCAATGTGATTCACCTACACTTTTCTACTAAGATAATCTATAACCATGTTCTCCTTTCCCTTAATGTACTCTATCTTGAAGGAAAACTCACTAAGATTAGCCAACCATATAGATTTCCTAGCATTCAGATTACGTTGGTCAAACAACCCACTATGATCGCTCATTAGAATAATATACCTACCAAGAAGTTAATGTCTCCACATCTTCAAGGAGTGAATGGTTGCCAACTCAAGATCATGAGTAACATAGTTCTGCTCATGCTCATTCAACTTCCTTGACTCATAACATACTACTTGCCCTTCCTGCATCAAGACTGTACCAATTCCTCTCTTGCAAGCATTTGTCCATACCACAAAGTCTTTGTCAAGATATGCAATCTTAAAGATCACAACATTTGTAATAAAATGCTGCAACTCCTCAAAACTATTTTCACACTCCTCATTCCATTCAAACTTCTTCCATTTTCACTACAAAGATGTAATAGGATAGACAATCTACAAGAATTTCCTGATGAACCGCCTGCACTAACCTGCTAGTCCCATGAATGATCTGGCCTCATCCACATTCCTAGGAGTTTCCCACTCCATGAAAACTCTAACCTTTTTCAAGTCCACTACAATACCTTTCTTGGAAACAACATGTCCGAAGTAATGAAATTTTGTCTGCAATAAATTTCATTTACTAAGATTGACATACAATTGATGCTCTCTCAACAATCTTAACACTACTGCTAGGTTCTCTACATGTTATTCCTAATTTCTAGAATATATCAATATGTCATCAATGAATACTATCACAAACATGTCCAGATAAGGACGCAACACACTATTCATCAAACACATGAAATTATCCAGAGCATTAGTAAGGCCAAATGAAACCACTACAAACTCATACATACCTGGTACAAAATGTGGTTGTGTATATGTCCTCGTCTTTGATGCGTACTTGATGATATCATGATCTCAAGTCAATCTTCAAGAACACTGTTTCTCCCTTAAAATGATCAAATGAGTCATCAATCCACGACAATGGTACCTATTCTTAATAGTCACATTGTTCAACTTCATCTAATAAATACACAACCTGAGAGTACCATACTTCTTCTTCACAAACAACATTGGTGTTGTTAGGTCCATATAATACTAGTGTATGCCCATTATTGTTATTGTTAGTGTAGACCCCTATTGTTATTGTTGTGCATATTTATCACCCATGTTGTTATTGTTTTGCCTCATAGAAGCCCACTATTTTTATTGTTGTGCCCTTACATTATTATTGTTATGCACGGTCTAATTATATTGTGACCCCTTAGACTCCTATATATACCAAGGAGGTATTATCATTTGTATCATCCAAGAATTGTTCATTTATGTGACGTAAAGGAGGTTTCCCCATCGAAGAGGTTATATATCAAGTTCTTGATCTATCTTTTCTTCTATTTTGTGAGTTGGCTTCATAGCATTTGGTATCAGAGCTCTGGATTCTAGGGTTTCGCTTATTCAAACAAATCATCTTCGAATTTTCACTATAATTTTTTTTATACGAGGCTTCAGAAGTTAAAATTACAACCACATGGATCTAAAATCTTGATGAACTTCTTGTACGAATTCCAGGTCTTGGTTCACTATTTTCGGAGATATGATCCGAGGAAGTTAGGTCTTTTGCAAGCTCCAAAATTCCATCTCAAATAGGTGACCTAGAGAAAATCGTCATAACTCTCTCTCCAAGCATCGGATTTGAATTTCATAAAAAGTGACAGATAGTGCACGGATTTTATTTTGTTTTTGTATCATTTTTTAATGTTGAAGGTCGAAACAGTGACACATGGCACTCCATACAAGTTCTCTATATTGAACTAGTCTATAATCAGGACATTGTGGGATATTGGGCATAACTCTTTCTTGAAGAATCCAATATTGTTATGATTTGTGGGGTTGGAAATAAGACTTATAAGGTTACCACAAGACTAAATTTCAGACCTTTGAGATCTAAAATGATAGAAATACAACAATTTCAATATCTATCTCCTAAAAAGTAAGAAAAAGGTGTGTATTTTTTAAAAGTTTGCATAACTTTTGTTTGAAAAATCAATTTGAAGTGGTTCAAAGGGAATAGTCAAGAATAAATATAGTTGTTTAATTCAAAAATGTCTCAAAAAAAAAAATGGAAACACCTAGTAGGAAACCAAAAAGCTCTACCATGACGCATGAAGAAGAGGAATAAATACAACATGATATATCATTATTACCCAACCAAGTGCAACATATATCGCTCTCGTAAAGAGTAACCATAAATGAAATGGAAGATAATATAGATGGTTTGAAGAATGTTTTAAAATCATACATGGAAGGTTTTAAGGATGGATTAAAATATACATGGAAGGTTTGAAGGATGGATTAAAATCAAACATGGAAGGTTTAACAAAGGTGTTACAAGAAATGCTTCCTAATGGTGAAAAGGTATTCCATGAAACTCATGATGAGAAAAAAAGGATTATTAATCATGATTTTAGAGACTCTAACTTTGTATTGAAGACCCACCATATTCCGAAGATCGATATGAGGAATTTTGATGGCAAGGATCCGGTAACATGGAAAGTACAGATGGAGCAATATTTTGATCTACATGATGTGCAACACACAAAAAAGGTATGCATTGCATCTTTATATTTAGAACCAAATTAGTTTGTATGGTACTGATGGCTTTGTTCTCGTAAACCACTTGTAACTTAGTCAATTTTTATGGAGGAAATGATATCACACTATGAGGATACAAAGAGCAACACCTTCTTTAGCCAATTGATAAATCTCAAACAAAAGGGTTCAATGGCAGAGCACATTGAGGACTTCCAAAAATTCAATATTAGGGTAATTGATATTGTAGAGGAGCATAGGCTTGATGTCTTCATATGGAATTTGAAGGATAACACCTAACATGAGGCTCATCTTTGGGAACCTGATTCATTGGAGAAGGCATTCAGGGTGGCAAGAACAATTGAAAGAAAAATTATGGCAACAACGAAGTCTGCCACTCACAAATATAAAGATGGAAGTGTTGCTACTCCTAGCCTTCCACAACCTACAAGGTTAACACCACAAAAATTAGAGAAAAAAGAGCCAAATGTCTTTGTTACAATTGCGATAGAAAATACAGTAAAGTTCATGTGTGCTGAGAAGAAATTATTCTACATAGATTGTGAAGAGGAGGAAGAAAAGGAACAACAAGCATAAAAAGAGGAGGATATACACTACAAACCAACCCCAGAGAAAGAAGAAATGAATCCAACCATATCTTATAATGTATTGGTAGGAATAACCACTCCTCAAACTCTCAAGATAGAAGGATATGTCAAGAAGAAAAATGTAATAGTGCTAATTGATATAGGTAGTACCCATAATTTTATTCATTGTAAGATAGCCAAGGAATTGAATTTCTTCTTATATCCAGCATCAGAGTTTCATGTGATGGTTGAAAATGGAGGAACTATAAATTTATCTGGAAAGTGCCATAATATCAAGCCAACAATGGGGGATATGTATTGAATAGTCTAATGCTTTCCATTACAGTGGGTGGTGCTGATGTTGTACTGGGAGTCCAATGGTTACAATATTTGGGGATAATAGCTTTTAATTTTCAAGAATGTTTCTTGAAATTTTTTTGGGAAGGAAAGGAAGTTGAATTAAGGGGTATCCCAGGGAAACTAGGAGAGGTAATTAGCTCTAATGACATGAAAAATATTTTGAAGAAATAGCAATGGGGTGTAATTTCATATGCGCACTAGAGATTCAAACATCGAAATCGTCTATTTCTGCATATCTCCAAAAAGTCTTGGAAAATCATTCCAAGGTATTTGAGACTCCCAAAGGCCTCCCACTTATTCATGATCATGATCATGCTATTCATTTGATTCAAGGAAGTGTTCCTCCAAACATCAAACCTTAGAGATATCCCTATGCCCAAGAGTGAATTTGAAAGTATGGTTGTAGAAATGTTAGAGGTTGGTATAGTTCAACCCATTCAAAGTTATATCTATGCTCTAGTATTATTGGTGCACAAGAAGGATGGATCATGGGTATGTGTCTAGATTATAGGCAGCGCAATAAGATTACTATTAAAGATAAATTTCCCATTCCTGTCATTGCTTAATTACTTGGAGAAATTTACTTCACGAAGCTAGATCTTCATTTAAGATATCATCAAATTAGAATGAAGACTGAAGATATTCTGAAAACAACATTCAAAACTCATGAGGGTCATTATGAATTTTTTGTCATGCATTTTTTCCTTACTAATTCACCTTCCACATTTCAAGGTTTGATGAATGTTGGAAGCAATGTTAATACTAAGAGGGGGGTTGAATCAGTATTAAGGATAATTTTTACTTCTTTATGCTAGTTTACTTTCCTTATTTAAACATGGCATTCATCCATATAACCAGCACAAATCTATAATGTAGTAGCAACATTAACTCAACATACAAGCATGAAAACCATAAGCATCATACACATTAAACACAAGTTTTTCATGTGGAAACCCTTTCGAGAGAAAAACACAAAGCTTGTTGTTTTTATTGATGTAAATAAAGAGAAACCACTCTATTATATCAATCTATTTTTTGAGCACCCACTCACAAGAAGCACCAACTCCCTTTGATTGTTTGCTAGCATCGACTAGCGGGAAGCACCAACTCCCTCTTATTGTAGACACTTGTCTATCTTACCAGAAGCACCATGTACGGCACCAACCTCATGGATTTTTTGCAAGCACCAACTTGCAACTCCTAGAATTTTTTCAAGCACCAACTTGCAAGAGGCACCAACTGCCAAGCCTTCTCAAGCTCCACTAGATATGGAAGCACCAACTTCCTAACTGTAGGCACCAACCCATAATAAAATAATAACTGCATTTTCTTTGTAGTTTGGCAGCCACTCTGCCTGATAACAGCTTTGATTTCTTCTCACTCTAATACACTTTGTAGCTCTCTAAAACACTCTTCAGCAGCCCACTTATTTTCTCTCTATAAGTCACTAGCCATTATACACATAGGCCTATGATCTATACTCTTGATTGGAAGTAACTCAGCTCTCAGCCTCTCTACTCTCCACAACACACAGTTTGCTCTTGACCTTTCTTCTTACAGCACATACACAACTCTTTGCTTTCTACTCACAATATCATTCACTCTTCTCTAGGCCTCACTACTTTCCACAACACACAATCTACTCTCTAATTCTCACTCACAACCTTATACACACAACTCAAGAACCTTATGCATTTAACATAGATTGCAAGCACTTCAGCCTTGTCTCAATGCTCATAGACACCTTCGACCTTCCACACAGCACATAGGCACTTCAGCCTTAAACAAAGAGCACAAGTACTTCAGCCTCACTTACACAACACACAGGAAACTATCGCCTTTCACATAGAGTGCTACTCTTGGGGTCCCTTTTCATATACTAAGGCACTATCGGCCTTTACACACATAATTGGCTCTCACTTATCCTTTCACAACAATGCACACACACAGATCTTTTTCCTCATGGATCTCATTGGCAACTATGTTGCATTCCCCCACATGCTTAATCGAGATCTAGGGATTTGTTCCTCTATTGTATCCCTGATCGATGCTGCCACATTGTCATGTGTCAACACTGCACATTGTACCTTGGTATTGCCCTGCATTTTGTTGCTTGCATCGGACTTGGTTTCTGCCACTGCATTCACTGAGAATGGGCACCTAACTAACCTGATTGTCTTCTCCATACTGAGAATTAATTCTAAGTCCACTTAATTACTCAAGCTATGCACAGTCCTCTCTTTCTGCAACTTTCCCATCACTAAGACTCTCCATGCCTATTCAAAGGTCACAGAGCTTGATAGCACTTCAACATTTCTTCTTTGTACTTCAATCGTGGACATTATGTGGGCCATTATCCTTGTTACCTTGTTCTAAGACATCTTCGACTAATCCATGACAGTTGCCATTCATCCCGTGACCAAACCTCTTTTCCGCATTTACTCCTACAGTTGTTGACCCATACGCCATCAATACACCTCTGCACTGATATATTAGAGCTTTTCATTGCAGCACCATAGTGGCGCAATTTTTCACATTTTCGATTGTCGATCTCTGATATTCAAGCCCCTTCTCCTTTAGCTCCCTAATATATCTCAACCATAGGACCGGGTGTGGTGACTGATAGCTCAAACTTGAAGTGCTAAGTCCTTTAGACTTTGCTGGGGGAATTTCTCCTTGTGCTAAAGCTCTGAGCCTTTGGTTTCTTATTAGCCTCAAAACCAAGTGCTAACACATAACGAGGCCCTCTTTATCAGTGTTTCTCATTTGTGCCAATAACAACAAACGTTAATATCTAATTTCCTAGCTCCCTACTGCTTAGCTCTTCCCACGCATTTCTCACCGAAGGACTGAAAGTCATGACCAGTTACTTAGCCTTAAGGTGCTTAAGCCTTTATTCTCCTATAGAGAGTCGTTCTCCCTTTGTTATTGTGCTACACCCTTTGTTTTCTTTTTTTTCCTCTAGACCATGCGCTTAGCACATTGGAGCCCCTTATCAAATATTTCCACTTTTTGTTGTCCCTCACAAATCGTCGATTGTTGATTGCTGATAGGACCCTTTATTCAACCCTAGCCCTTGGTTTCCTTAAGCCTTCGTAACCACCATGCTATCCCACATCCTTCATCTTGGAGAAATTTCATTGTGGCACATGGGCCAACCATTGCAAACCTCTAATCGTCGAATGTTGAAATGATGTCATCTCATGCCACATGGTATCTTCTAACCAATGACACGTTTCACTTAGATATGGCCCATTAGGCTATCCATAAACATCGAACAACCTGCCATGTTTCCCTTCGCACCATGACCTAAGGATGACATAAACGGCCACGTGTCCCTTATAGGGAGTAATTGGAACCGACCACTTGTCCTCATCAAAGCTCCTCCAATGCTTGCATCTATCCTTATTAGAGCTTACCAGATGCTACCATATGTCCTCATTAGAGCCCATCATGAGCTTCCATCTGTCCTTATCGGACCCAATCAGATGCCACCATGTGTCTTTCTTAGAGAAGAGAGAAACTGCCTCGCCCACCTTGGTTTTGCGATGAATTCCTTTATAGTTTCTCTTTCAGAACTCATAGCAATTTAACACTATAGGCTCAAATACCAACATTTTTCTTCTTTTTGCACCAATTCCAACCACCAAGGATCATTGATTGCGATTCATTGGGAACTCCGATTTGCTGGGAGTTCTGATATGCAAGATCTCTAATCGCTAATTGGAAAATTGCATTCATTGCGTGATACACCTTAGAACCTTTAATTTCTTATTGTCAGGACCTCTGATTGCTAGGACCTCTGATTTTTAAGACCTCTTATTGCCAAGACCTGTGATATGCGGGATTCTTCCCTACTTAAGGCATTAATACCCTAAACTTTAGTAGGTCATAATGTTTGACCCACAAGTCCATTTCTAGACTTCCACATATTGTTGGAAATCTCTTGCAGAGCACCTTCCAATGGAAGGGGTATGATTAGCCATTCAGCCCATCTAATTCCTCAAAATATGGCTCCAACCTCACTTTCAATATTTTTTTCCTGAACTTTCCGTACAACAAGGAATCCCATCCACAACGTGCCCTTAGCATGAGGCCTGCAGCAACCATGGACTTCCATCCTCAGTCATCACTACAAGTCATCTATTGCAACAAGCATCCAAGCTTATCTAATTGACATCAATGCCAACACTCCTACCAATCATTTAGGCACTACCAACTTCCCAACATACTCTAGCATCACTGTTGAATCAATGCCAACACACTTGTAGATGCCTTGACTAGGCCACTAGCCATCCACACTATACCAATTTTCCAACAATCTCCCCCTTTGGCATTGATGGCAACACACCATCCTTCTCTCCAAGTGATGGCCAAACCTCAGGCTGCTTCCACAAATATCATGTCATGAGACACCAATAGCCTTCTTGGAATCACCACTTCTCCACACCTTTTCTCCCCCCTTTGAAATCAATGGCAAGGGGCCACAAGCTTCCTTACTCTTTTCATGCAATCACCAATTGTGAGGACTAGAGTCTAGCTGTTGAGATGTGCATCCTACCTCACAGACCTCTCTACTAGGACTATCACTATTGTTGCTCCATAAACTGGGTAAATGAGATATGCTCCCCTTGAACATATACTACCTCTGATTTGTCCTTCCTATTTTGGACTTCTAATGGCTTTTGGTTGAGAATTTTTCCACCAATGCATCTTTTGTATCAAAAAGATTGATATGCATTAAACTGTGCATTGTGTTGTTGTTGCTGCAAATACCAAGTTATAATGATGCATTTCGGCTCGCCCTTCATCTTTGTTGTTGATGCTTCCAAGACTAATCTCATTCTTGAGAATCTCCACTTATCCTCTTGAGATCATTCTCATATATAGGGACTAATCCATAGCTCATACCAATTGCATCAAAAGAAATGATACAAGTGGAACAATGTACCAGGCAAACTCTTCTATTTCTTTTCTCAGAAAGAAATGTCCATTTGTACACATGGTTACTCAACATGAGCCCATTACAACCAATTGACGTAGCTATACCAATTAAGGGTTAAGAGACATGAAAAATCGTACACCAATTGTGTTTCATGAACACAAGACTTCTATACGTTATACAATTACAACTTAAATGAAATAAGAGTGTTTCATCAAAGATGCAAACCTTTCCTTTGCTCAACAATATTCCTTTCTGAGGCTTCCCATTGTTGCCGCTACTGCTTTGTCTAAGCAGCTTCCCTTGATGCTTGTTGATCTCCTGCAAAGTTATCTTGCCTTTTCTTGGGGACTGATCTTGTGGACCTGACAAGAATGTGAGCTTCCTATCATTCCACACTTCCACTGCAACCCTTCTTGTTCTCACAACAAAAGACATTGTTGTCTACTACTCATGGTGGCTGCACTTGACATTCATCCATCAGATGTGCCATTATGTTCATCTTCTTGGCCTTCTACATCTGACTTACTCAGCCTTCCTTGAGGCCCTTATCTTCCTTTACTGAAGAGAAACAATGAGAAAATCATCCCCTTTCTTTCTCGATACCTTTAAAGGTTGAGACCTAACAGAAGAATTCCCATATTTCTTTTTCTTTGCCCCTATCTAGGCTTCTTCTCTGCTGCATATGGGTAGAGGAAATCTTTCTTTTGCCTCCTCTTTCTTCACCCATATCCACTTGGATCCTCTCTTCCTTTCAGAAGGAACTGCCACACGAGTAGGAGGATCACTCTTTTGACTTCTTCCTCCTCTATTCACCTTTATCTGTTGACGCAGAGTATTGAAGACATTATTTCTCCTTGTATTCAAATCCCGAGTTGTTGGATTCACATGCATATGTTGAGAAGCATTCCTTTTCTTCTCATTTCTGCAACCAACTCTCTTGTTCTTGAGATTGCCACAATCATAACATCTGATTTAGCTTAAGACAGAAGTAGAGGAGTTACCCTTTTTGACATCGCTTTTATCAAAACTCCTCTCAAGGCCAGTGACAGCAGTCTAGGTACATGCAGGAGTGTCAATATCCAAAATTGTGAGATTATGTCTTTTACCTCTAGTTGCAGGTGTAATTTTTGGTCCAATGGGCTCTCTATCATCCACTGACAACTTTAGAGCTTCCGCTAAGCTAGCAAACCCCTCCAAAAGTCGTAGAGTTCCGCTAAACTTCCACTAGTCCGAACCTAATGGTAACACAAACCATAGTTTAATAAAATTTGAAATCCGCCTGCTAAAAAATCGTTGGCACTTCTTCACCATTGATATTGATCTGAAATGGGGCACTAAAGGCTTCTTTTCTACCTGCAAGAATCTCTCCCACTCGAAAGCTTATATATATGTTCCCAAGATCTATGTTTATGATTGACAATTTGTGGAATTAACAAAACTTGAAATAGGTATATGATTTTTGTTTGCATTTAACTGACCAAATGCCTTAAGTTCATTTTCTTTACTCATATTTACACACACATAACAGTAAACAATGTGGCACATAAACAAACACATAAGACAACAATATAATATGGAGTTCACCCTGATATCTTTGGCTACGTCTCCTTGAGCTCTAATCAACTCAACTAGGCTCTTTGGGATTATGGTAATGCTTCTTTTACAAGTTCCAAACTCAACTCCATAGGTTTACAACTGTACCTATGGGCTTAGAATACCATCTTACCCCTGGTTGTCATTACTCTGCAGACAGATCTAGGCTTCTCTGGACTAGACTCCTTCAATTAGTGCTTTGAGCTATCTTAAGCTCTAGCTTGCACCAACTCCCTCAGAATTCTGTTAACTATCTCTAGAACTCCTTCTTCTATCTTCAGCACACCTCGGACATCAGCAATAGCTTAATCATTTGATCTCTTTGTTGTTCTCTGGCTCTTAGCCCTTAAGCTTCTCTGGCTCTCCGGCTCTTAAGCTTCTCTGGCTCTCCGACTCTTAAGCTTCTCTGGCTCTGCGGCTTTTAAGATTCTATCTCCATTCCTCTATCTCTAATCATGAGGAATTATCTCTTTTGTAGATCTGCGTCTCTTCGACTCCCTCTCTTTTGTTTTTATTTGATAACTTTAACCAAATTTAGTTATCATACTAACTTTTCTCTAAACTTAGCACATTCGCTAACTTTAGCTGTTTCCCCAGGCTGACCATCACGGGTAGCCATTTGGCTTTACACAACTGTTGGGCACGCATATGTGCGATCTAACCTCGGTGTTTAGGGACATGCAGCCAGTAGGCTTTTGCAGTTGGCTTCATCTTAGACCATCGGTCTGTCCCGTAATCCAACGGTTCATGCTAAACATGATCATCAAACAATCCGCTCAATCTCCACTGTAGATCCATGATCTCCAATCCAACGGCTGATAGCCATTTCGGGTGGCCCACTTGCATGGAGATTTCCCACCCGAAAAAGAGCTTTCTCTCTCCTAATATGTGCTATGTGTTGGCTGGTGTATGGAATCGGGTGAAGCCCTTCCAATACCACTTACCGCATGAAGCCTGCCTAAAATATCATTTACTGCCCTCCTTCCAAAACTCAAAATATATGCAACCGCACCTATAAACCCATCAGGTTCGTCCTGTCACCGCAAATCGCAATCGCACAGGTGGGAGGTCAAAAACATCAATACACGGGAAATACATAGAAAATCTGCAAATCTGGATTTCAAATATTATTCAATCGCGTTCATAAACCTCATCAGGTCTATGCCTTGATCACTAATCGCAATCACGACTTGCATAAGTCAACAGCCCTTTATATTGGGGATCCACCAATCGCCGATATCGACGCATCGCATATTGCTATCACAACGGCCCGGGGGTCTATACAACTTTCCAATGGACTGTGCCAACCCGATATATATCGTCGATCCTCTACGTCGCAAGTCACATGCCCAGGGTTCCGATATCGCATGGAAGCCTACCGCCGATGCGATATGTCGAAGGTCGCAATCGGGGTTCCTTAAGGCCCGTTGTTCTGCCCTTTAACATTTCCGATGCGATTCTTTAAGGAGCCCTTATTTCTCTTAAGTCCCATTTAATAAGAAAATGCCTCCTTTTCAAAGGACATTGGGCAATTTATTTTTACAATAACTCCTTCATCCAGAGTCCGTTTTGGTCCATTCAAATTGCATTAGATTTAGATTGAAGAGATCTATGCAATGGGACTATTTTCAGAAGCATCCTTTGACTTTCAGTTTTGAGTAAAAAGTCATCTAGGATCATTTTCTAATCACACCTCCCCATTGGAAATCTTTTGGACCCCAAAAGACTGATATACTGATCTGAACAGTAGATGAGAGTAACAGCACCCTCTTCTTTCAGCCTCCATACACTCGCCTTCATGGCTAGTGCCTCTGAGCCAAAACTCGAAGATATTCAACACCTTCCTTCCTGGTTATGTTTGTCCTTCAGTTAAAAACTGTCTTCCTCCTTGAATTCATGCAGAAATCCTACTGAGAAGGTTACAGTAGGTAGTTTAAACCTTTCTTCCTTGATCATTGATCCAAGGTGGCTCAAACAAATGTGAAGTTATATCTTCTTCACAAAAATTTACATTTGTACCTATTTGACATACTGTCAACAACAACATAATTACAGATAACAATTGGATGGCCTAAACTCTTGCTTCAACAAAAGAAATAGATTTTCACATCTTGTGAATTACCTCCATGCCTTACATCTGCATACAAATGAGTGACTAGATAACAAGCCAACAAAACATGTCTTTAAACAATTGACCCTTCAAGTCAAGCACGTAGAAAAATAACTATAGGATTCTTTTTCAAATATGAAACACTTCATCATTATCTCCATCTTGGAGACCAAATCAACTTTTCCCAAGTCAATATCACATTACATGCATGTTTAAAAACAAAGCAATCAACCCTTCAAGTTAATTACACATACATGTTCAAATACAAGGAAAACATCAACATCCCTGTGTTCATGCATATCATGCTTATGCATGCATTTCATCTTTCAACTTTTGCTTAAGTAAATTGTACTTTTGAAGCTGAAATGAATATAATGTTGCAGCAATAAAGTGAGTCTGCATACTCAACTTTTCCATCCTGCAACTTCCATTCCATTAACAAAGAAATGCACTCTATTGATTTGATGCATTTTCAAAAGACATGCAACCTTAATTGGATAATAACTCTAACCATTTCTTACCAATCCATTTCAAAGGTCCTTCCTTTGTCTGCACATCAACATCAACATGTGAATCATCTTGAAACACATCATTCATGGAATCTTTCTTTCCATTCCTACCATTTTCTTTCCACCCTCTTCAAGTTTTGTGGAAGCATTGTTGGATTCAGAGTCCAACATTTTGCAGCAATATGTCCTTGCTTATGGCAATAAGTGCAACACATGTGCATCTTCTTGACATCATGATTTTCCTTGTCTTGTGGACCTTTGGCTTTTTTCTTCCTTTCCTTCAAAAGTTTCCTGTATGTGGACATTCTCTTCCAACATCTAGAAACATTATGGTTATCCAAACAACAAAAGCAACATGCAATTATTTTCCCATACTTATATGGAAATTTACCATGCTAAACATAATCAAAAGGAATATGGTTAAAACCAGATTTATACCTTTCTCTTTCACCTTTATTGCCTTCATGGGCAGGTGAATTGAATGAAGAAGTAGCTTCCTTTGGAACACCACCAATATCTTCATTGCTTTTAGAGTTTCCACAACTCTCTGGTTCAAGTGCATGCTTATGAGCACCTTCTTCCTGAAAAATGATGTTTCAAGCTATTGCATTCCCCATGAATACAATCTTTACACTCTTGAGGTAGAAGACCTGAAATGAAACTCCTTCTAGGAACTATTTCAATTGCCTTCATGGCAGCTTTGGAACTTTCTCCATAAGATTGTCCATAGCCAAGACCCAAATACTTAGGCCTTTCCTCAATTATTATTGGCTCAACAATACCCTGTGCATGTTTTCCCAATCCTTTTCCTTCATAGCCCATTTATAACATTAACTTGGACCCTATACCTCTTGTATGTTTTTCAAAAGAACCAACATATTCATTCTTAGAGGAAATTGAAGACAAACTGGAGTTATTTACCTCTTCTTCAAACTGATACTTGAATAAGGCTCCTTTGGCAACAAGGAGTTGTGTCTCCAACTCATGCATCCTTTCGAGGCTCATATTTGCAATATGAAGTTGTCTTTCTATTTCCTGCAATTTGTCAGAAAGCAATTTGCTAGAAAATTATATATTACAGAGCAATGGAACACATAAAATATTGTAGAAATATAAACACAGAAAATGCATAAAATAAGAGAGACACAGATATACATGGTTCACCCAGTTTGGGCTACATCCACAGAGAAACAACTAGTCCTTCTATTGATATTATCCAGAAAATTGAAGAGATACAACCTACAGCAAATCCGCTGTAACTCCCTCTTCGCTCGCAATTGTTGTGTGTGGAGCATGATTGTTCAAAGGTATTTGTTTCAGCCGGATGTATACCCCAGGAAGTCTTGTACACCCCTCCACACGGGGGGGTGCGGGGGGGACTTGTCCCCCTCGCGGGGGTCCAGGGGGAGCCGATCCCCCCCGGCTGGGGAGTCCGGGGGCCAGCGGTCCCCAGCGGGGGCTGCCCCCGAAGCTAAAAACAAATGTAAAATTGCCTTGTAAAAGTATAGTAATTTCTAGTCAATTTGGGCCATTCATTAGGCGGATGATCTGACAGTAGAACTTATGTTTAGTTTAGGGTTTTTTTCCCTAGAAAGCAACCCCTCTCTTTGTATGAGGGTATTGTATTTGAGGCTGTGAAATAGATGTGTATCCAGTGAGCGAGAAACAGAGAGGTGAGACTGTGAGAGAAAACAGAGGATATTACAGCGGATTTGCTGTAGGTTGTGTCTCTTCATTTTGCTGGATAATAAAAAGGAAGGACTGGTTGTTTGGGGTGGACGTAACCCAAATTGGGTGAACCATGTATATCTGTGTCTCTCTTGTTTTGTGCGTTTTCTGTGTTTATATTTCTGCAATATTTTATGTGTTCCATTTCTCCGTAATATATAATTTTCTAACAGCAATCTCCTCTCTCTTCCTCACTCAGAATATAGATATATACATAGACGCAATACAATTCCCTCATATATAATAAGGGGTTGCCTTCTAGGGCAAAAAACCCTAAATTAAACATAACTTCTACCATCAGATCATCCCCCAAATGAACGGCCCAAATTGACTTGAAATTACTATACTTTTACAAGGCAATTTTACATCTGTTTTTAGCTTCGTGGGCACTGCCCCCAAACCCCTACCGGGGGACTGCTGGTCCCCGGACCCCTCAACGAGGTGGGATTAGCGCCCCTGCACCCCCCCCCCCGCATGGAGGGGTGTAAAATTTTCCTGGGGTATACATCTAGCTAAAACCTTTGAATACAGAAGATAATCAGGCTCCACACCCAACACACTTGATTCTCTTCCTTCATGGAATTCAATTGCTCTCGAAGTATGATGCTCTTCCTTCCATCCTCATACATTTCTCTCACCATATCCATCATGATGAACAAGTCTTGCTTCATGTCTTCATCAAAGAATCTTGTGATGAAGGAAGTCTTTGAGGACTCACTTGTAGAAGTAGTCATTATCAAAATGAACAAGAGAACTTCAAACAAGATTAACAAAGAGCTTATTCAAGCAACCTTTTGCAACAAACCTCTTGTGCTTCAAGGATTGCTTTGAGGTCCTTTGGGATAAGAAGAATGCCTTCAGCCCTTCTTCCTTCTTGTCCTCTCCTGGACTTAGCTATCAATAGCTTTCCTTCACCTCTGCAAACTCAAACAATAGTCAGTTTACAAAAAATCAAACACCTTTCATGTCAACCAAGCATATCTTATGCTTTGTCAATCAAGCATTCTTCTCTGTCACCACCTGATCTGATATAACTTCGCTCTAATACCACCTTCTTTGAAGGTGGGGTTAATCAACCTGAAGCTCCAATACCACCTGATCTGAAATGGGGCACTAAAGGCTTCTTGTCTACCTACAAGAAGCTCTCCCACTCCAAAGCTTCTATATATATTCCCAAGATCTATGTTTATGATTGACAATTTGCAGAATTAACAGAACTTGAAATAGGTATATGCTTTTTGTTTGCCTTTAACTGACCAAATGCCTTAAGTTCATTTTCTTTACTAATATTTACACACACGTAACAATAAACAATGCAGCGCATAAACAAACACATAAGACAACAATATAATATGGATTTCACCGTAATATCTTGGTCTACGTATCCTTGAGCTCTAATCAACTCAACTAGGCTCTTTGGGATTACGATAATGCTTCTTTTACAAGTTCCACACTCAAATTCATAGGTTTACAACTGTACCTATGGGCTTAGAATACCATCTTACCCCTGGTTGTCCTTACTCTGCAGACAAATATAGGCTTCTCTAGAGTAGACTCCTTTAATTAGTGTTATGAGCTATCTTGAGCTCTAGCTTGCACCAACTACCTTAGAATTATGTTAACTGTCTCTAGAACTCCTTATTCTATCTTCAGCACACCTCGGACATCAATAATAGCTTGATCATTTGATCTCTTTTTTGTTCTCTGGCTCTCAACCCTTAAGCTTCTCTGCCTCTCCAGCTCTTAAGCTTCTTTGGCTCTGTGGTTTCTAAGCTTCTCTGTCTGTTCCTCTGTCTCTAATCACGAGGAATCATCTCTTTTGCGGCTCTGCGTCTCTTCGACTCCCTCTATTTTGTTTTTATTTGATAACTTTAACCAAATTTAGTTATCGTAATGACTTTTCTCTAAACTTAGCGCATTCACTAACTTTAGCCATTTCCCCAGGCTAACCGTCAGGGGTAGCCATTTGGCTTTACGCAACTGCTGGGTGTGCATATGGGCGATCTAACCCGATGGTTAGGGACATGCAGCTAGTAGGCTTTTGCAGTCGTGTTCATCCTAGACCGTTGATCTATCCCGTAATCCAACGGTTCGTGTTAAACCTGATCATCAAACAATCTGCTCAATCTCCACCATTGATCCACGATCTCCAATCCAATGATTGACAGCCATTTCGGGTGGCCCACTTGCATGAAGATTACCCACCTGAAAAAGCAGGTTTCTCTCTCCTGCAGCGTGCTACGTGTCGACTGGTGTATGGAATCGGGTGAAGCCCTTCCAATACCACTTACTTCCTACAGCCCACCCAAAATACCATTTACTTCTCTCCTTCCAGAACTCAAAATATATGCAATCACACCTATAAACCCGTCGAGTCTGTCCTATCATCGCAAATCGCAATCGCACAAGCGGGAGGTCAAAAACATCAATACACAGGAAATACATAGAAAATTCACAAATCTAGATTTCAAATATTATTTAATTGCATTCATAAACCTCATTGGGTATGTGCCTTGATCGCTAATCGCAATCGCATCTCGCATATGTCAACAACAATTTATATTGGAGATCCACCGATCGCTGATCGCCAATCACTAATATTGGTGCATCGCATATCGTTATCACAATGGCCCAGGGGTCTATACAACTTTCCAATTGACTGTGCCAACCCGATATATATCGCCAATCCTCTGCGTCACAAGTCGCACGTCGCATGCCCAAGGTTTCAATATCGTATGGAAGCCTACCATCGATGCAATATGTCAGAGGTCGCAATCGGGGTTCCTTAAGGCCCGCTATTCCACCATTTAACATGTATGATGTGATTCTTTAAGGAGCCCTTATTTCTCTTAAGTCCCATTTAATAATAAAATGCATCCTTTTCAAAGGACATTAGGCAATTTATTTTTACAATGACTCCTTCATCCAGAGTCCGTTTTGGTCCATTCAAATTGCATTAGATTCAAATTGAAGAGATCTATGCGATGTGACTATTTTTAGAAGCATCCTTTGACTTCCATTTTTGAGTAAAAAGTCATCTAGGATCATTTTCTGATTGGATCTATTCAAGATCCAATGGTCACATCACTTCCCAACTTCAAACTTGCTCCTCGTCTGTCAACTATCGATCTCGCTCCACCAGATCTAACAACTCACATGTATATCGGCCCGTTAACTTGCGCACTCCAAATCCACCTAAAAAGTGGTTTCCCTCTCTCTCCTCGCTGCTACGTGTCACTGTGTGTATGGAATCAGAGCCAATGGGGGAATTACCATTTACAGCCTTTCCTCCGCCCAAAATCCACTTGTGGGTTTCTCCAACCGCTCCTGCTCATTAACTGTCGGGTAACTTCCTTTCCCGAACACCATTGATATGTCTCGACCGAGATCTATCGGTCCAAAATCAATCTTCATGCGTTGTGTCTTGGTCTTCCTCTGCTGATCTCGACCATCTGCTCTCAACACTCAGAATTCACGAGAAACTCAGTTAAAAAGAAAAACACAGTCAACACAATTTCATTCAATCTCATAGAACACCAATTAAACTTCGAATTTCACAATAACATAGAGACTTCGAAGGAGATTATCCTTCAGGATTTGATAGAGAATTTCTCATCCACATACACAGAAACTAAATTTTCCCAATTTACTGGATTCGCTCCAAGAAAGCCAAATTTCTTCAACAGTCAAAATCCTCTTACAATAGTGTGAAAATTACATAAGTACTTGTTCATCCTAACAACCAGATCCTAATTCAAAGGCTAAAATTTATTGACCCTATCTGTCCTGCGAGACATTTTCCTCGATAATCTCCACTATAGCTAACTCACTAAAATTTATTACATCATGATCAAATCCTATATTCTAGCTCTATGCTTAACTAGAAAAACATGGAAATCGATGGCTAAAGGATTCCACTCCTTTGCTTGTAATATTTTTTTGTATTTTTAGAATAATTCCTCGAATTCATCTTCAAGCCTTATGCTCTTGAGGACAAAATTCTTCATGGGCTCGTGTCCATGAGCTCTTCTACATAACTGCCCAATTTCTGTAGCATGTTTTCTGTTACCCAAGTAGCTTCAGCAATTGGCTGATCCTTTCATTTGACCAAATACTGAAAGTACTCATGTCCTCTAGTTTTCTTGAACACTTTCTTGTCTAAAATCCTTTTTGGCTGTAATTCCTTTGTTGTAGGTAATTGTTTTACCTAGTCAATTTCTTGTGTCTCTTGGTCTTCTTCTGTATCATTTGCAATTTCACCTTCATACTTGTACAAATCAGCAACATTGAAAATTGGAGATATTCCAACATCAAGGGGTAATTCAATTTCATATGCATTTGCAGAAAATTTCCTTAATACTTTGCATGGTCCAATTTTCTTTAACTTCAATTTGTTATACTCCCTCTTTGGAAATCTTTCCTTCCTTAGGTGTGCTAAAACCAAATCTCCAACTTCAAGGTTCACTTCTCTTCTTCTCATGTCTGCTCTGTTTTTACACTTGATGTTGCTATCGTGTAGTTATTGTTTCACCTGTTCATGCATTGCTTGTATTTCTAAAGAAAATATTCTCCCTTTGCACTTCTCATATCATCTTTTCCCAAGTTTCTTAACTCAGACACTCCTCTTAGATGCATTCCATAAACTATATGGAATGGACTTTGCCCTATACTCTTGTTAGGTGAGTCATTATATGCATATTCACACTGTGCCAATACTTGATCCCACTGCTTTGGACTTTTTCCAGTAAGACTCCTTAAAAGATTACCCAAACTCCTGTTCACAACTTAAGTCTGTCCATCAGTCTGTGGATGATAGGCAGAACTGAAACTCAGTTTAGTTCCCAACCTTTTCCATAGTGTCCTCCAGAAATGTCCAACAAATTTGGAATGCTTGTCTGAGACAATACTCTTAGGCAGCCCATGCAATCTTACAATCTCCTTGAAAAACAAATTAGCAATGTGAGTAGCATCACTAGTTTTATAACATGGAATAAAATGTGCCATTTTTGAAAATTTGTCCACTACAACAAAAATTGAATCATTTCCTCTTTGAGTCTTTGGTAAGCCCAAAACAAAATCCATACTTACCATATCCCAAGGCCTATCTGGAATTGGTAATGGAACATACAAACCTATGTTTTGGCTTCTTCCCTTTGCATATTGACAGACTTTGCAAGTTTTCACATACTTTTCCACTTCAGATCTCATTTTCGGCTAGAAATAAAATCTGTTCAACTACTCATAAGTCTTATCTATACCAAAATGTCTTTCAAGTCCACCACTATGTTTCTCTTTAATTAAGTTCTCCCTCATAGAAAAATTTGGTATGCACAGCTGATTTCTCTTAAACAATAATCCATATTGTAAGAAATAATCCAACCATTTATTCCTATCCATCAAAAACAGGATTCTTACAAGCTTAATATAAATCTGTTTCATACAATTCTCTAAGAAAATCAAAACCCAACACTTGAATTTGACTCTCTTGAAATAATGTATTTCTCCTACTTAAAGCATCTGCAACTTTGTTTGATTGGCCATTTATATGCTTCAAGAAAAATGGAAGCCCTGAAGATACTCTACCCATTTGTCATGTTTCTGGTTAAGCTTTAGCTGTTGCATAATATACTGTAATGCATGGTTACTTGAATAAAGTATGAACTCTTTTGACATTAGATAATGCCTCCACTTCTTCAATGACTGCACAACTGCATAAAACTCTATATCATAAGAAGAATACTTCTTTGAATCATTCAGCTTTTCACTAAGATAATTATAGGTCTGTCTTCTGACTTAAAACACCTCCAATAGCTTCTCCACTGGCATCACATTCCACTTGGAAAGGTTTACTAAAATCAGGTAGAACCAAAATAGGTTTTTCAATGATCTTCTTCCTCAACAGCTGAAAATTATTTTCTGCTTCAGTAGTCCATCTAAATGGTTGTTTATCCTTGTTTATAGTCTCAACAATAGGAGCATTGATCTTACTAAAATTATTTATGAATTTCCTATAAAAACTAACAAGACCATGAAAACTTCTTACCTCAAAGATACTTTTTGGTGAAGGCCACTCCATGATTGCCTTGATCTTCTCTGGATCCATCTTCATTCCTTTAGCGGAAATAACAAAACCCAGATACACTAATTCCTCTTTCATGAATGAACATTTCTTCAAATTCAGCAATAATTTCTCTTGATGTAACCTTTGTAAGACATAATTCAGATGTCTCATGTGCTCCTCCTTAGACCTGCTGTAAACTAATATATCATCCAGATATACTATTACAAATTTACCAATAAACTCCTTAAGAACTTCATTCATGAGTCTCATAAACGTACTTGGTGCATTTGACAAGCCAAAAGGCATTACTCTCCATTCATACAATCCTTCATTTGTCTTAAAAGCAGTTTTCCAATCATCCCCTTCTCTTATCCTTATCTAATGATACCCACTCTTAAGATCTAGTTTTGTAAAATACTTTGCTCCACTCAAACAATCCATCAAATCTTCAATTCTAGGTAAAGGAAATCTATATCTAATTGTGATTTTATTGAAGGCTCTCGAATCAGTACACATTCTCCAGCCTCCATCTTTATTTGGACTCAACACTGTTGGTACTGCACAAGGACTCAAGCTTTATCTGATCAGTCTTTTGTCAAGTAGTTCCTGAACCTGCTTTCTAACCTCTTCATTTTCTGTGGGAGTCATTCTGTAAGCTGCTTTGTTTGGTAGATTTTCTCCAGGAATCAAATCTATATGATGACTAATTCTTCTAATGGGTGGTAAATCATTAGGAAAATCATCAACAATGATATCACAATAGTTGTCCAACATTTCTTGAATTTCAATGGGTAAATCATAAACTTTAGTAGAAGTCATTATTACCTTAGGCTTGCAAATTATGGCAAAATTTACCTCATTTTCTTCAATCTGCTATAAGTATTCCTTTCCTCCTAGTAATAGAGTTTTTGAATCGGTCTTCTTTCCTTATGCATCCTCTTCTTTCATAGGAAACAATGCATGATTGACACCATCTTTACCAAACTTGTAGGTGTTTCTTTTCCCATCATGCATAGCTCCTCTGTCATATTGCCAAGGTCTCCCAAGAAATATGTGACACGCATCCATAGGCATCACATCACATACAATTTTATCCTTATATTTTCCCAACTGCAACTTCACTTCACATTGTTCATTCACTAACAACCGATGTCCCTTTTGTAACCGTGACACCTTGTAAGGTGTTGGATATCTCATTGTCTTCAACTTTGATTTCTCTACCACTTCTGTAGAGACCAAATTATCAGTGTTGCCACTATCGATAATCATCTAACATCATTCCCCTTGAACCTTACACATTGTTCTGAACAAAGTCTTCCTTTGTGATGGTTCAACTATCTCCTTTGTTGGCTTGAGCAAAACTTTATTAACTACCAAATATTCTCCTCTCTCTGGTACATCTTCTTCTTCGATCACTGTTGCTGCTTCTTCCTCAACTTGAGAAACAATTGCATTCCTTTGACTTGTTCCTGCATTCTCGAGGCACTTAAAAGCTCTGTGTCCCAGCTTGTTACACCTGTAACATCTAAATTTGCTTCCTTTTCCTCTGTCTCCTCTTCCTCTAGAAAAACTCCCTCTGCCACCTGTATCACCTCCTGTGGTTGCATGCTAGTTTGAGCTGCTGCTAGCTCCATCTCTAGGTGTTGTAGATATTCATCTACCACCTTGACTTCCTTTTCCTCGGAAAGTTCCTTTTCCTCTGACAGACTGCTTCCTCATGAGTTTTTCTTCAGCTTTCAGTACCATCTGATAAGCTTCTTCTATTGTTTTAGGAGACAGTATACTTATCTCATCTTGAATGTCCATTCTAACACCATTCACATATCTAGCCACCTTCTCTTTTGTATCCTGAGTTTGTCTAGCTCTTATACTTACCTTATATAATTCCTTTGTATATTCTCTCACTGTCATAGACCTCTGTCTAAGATTTTGCATCTGTCTGAACAAGGTTTGTTGATAATTACATGGTAGAAACTTACCTCTTAGCTTTGCTACCATCCTATTCCAATTTCTGATTGGTTGCTTGCTAAGACTCTTTCTTTCTGCCTGCACTCCATCCCGCCAAAGTGTTGCATGTACTTTTAGCTTGGTGATAGAAAACTTTACTTTCTTCTCATCTTATGTTTCCTCATAATCAAAGAATTTCTCCATGCCATTAATCTCGTTTATCAATTCTTCTAGATTCAATCCTCCTGCATATATTGAAACCTCAGTTTTTGGCCTAGCTGTGGATCTCAACACTGATTGGAAGAATCTCATCTCAGGAGTAACTGCTATAGTTTCCTCCTCTTCTTTAGTTTCAACCTCAGGCTCACTAACATCTCCATCATCTATATTTCTCCTTGATGTTAATGCTTCTAATCTAGCCTGCATTTGTTGCATAACTTCCATCACCTCAGCATTTGCAACTGGTTATCCTCTTCTACCACGTCCTTATCCTCTTCCAACTCTGAAATCCATATTGGATTTCCTTCTCTTGCTTCTGAGATTCAATTCAGTGTCAACAGGTTGCTCTCATACCACTAATGACGGCGGTCTAGGTACAGGCAGGAGTGTTAATCTCCCAAATTGTGAGATTATGTCTTCTACCTTTGGTTGCAGGTGTAATTGTTGGTCCAATGGGCTCTCTGTCATCCACTAACAACTTTAGAGCTTCTACTAAGCTAGCAGACCCCTCCAAAAGTCACAAAGTTTCGCTAAACTTCCACTAATCCAGACCCGACAGTAACACAAACCACAGTTTAATAAAATTTGAAATCCACCTTCTAAAAACTTGTCGGCACTTCTTCACCATTGATATATTCAAGATCCAATGGTCACATCAATTCCCAACTTCAAACTTGCTCCTCATCTGTCAACCATCAATCTCGCTCCACCAGATCTAACGGCTCGCATGTATATCGACCCGTTAACGTGCGCACTCCAAATCCACCCGAAAAGCAATTTCCCTCTCTCTCCTCACTGCTACATGTCGTTGTGTGTATGGAATCGGAGCCAACAGGGAAATTACCATGTATAACATTTCCTGTACTCGAAATCCACTTATGGGTTTCTCCAAATGCTCCTACTCATTAACTGTCAGGTAACTTCCTCGCCCAAACACCATTGATCTATCTCGACTGAGATATATCGGTCCAAAATCAATCTTCATGCACTGCATCTTGGTCTTCCTCCGCTGATCTTGACCATCCACTCAACACACTCAGAATTCACAAGAAACTCAGTTAAAAATACAAACACAGAATTTAACACAGTCAACACAATTTTATTCAATCTCACAGAACACCAATTAAACTTCGAATTTCACAATAACACATAGACTTCGAAGGATATTATCCTTTGGGATTTGACAGATAATTTCTCATCCACATACACAGAAACTAAATTTTCCCAATTTATTGGATTCACTCCAAGAAAGCCAAATTTCTTCAACAATCAAAATCTTCTTACAATAGTGTGAAAAGTACATAAGCACTGGTTCATCCTAACAACCAAATCCTAATTCAAAGGCTAAAATTTATTTACCCTATATGTCCTGTGAGACATTTTCCTCGAGAATCTCCACTACAGCTAACTAACTAAAATTTATACATCATGATCAAATCCTATATTCTAGCTCTATGCTTAACTAGAAAAATATGGAAATTGATGGCTAAAGGATCCCACTCCTTTGCTTGTAATATTTTTTTGTATTTTTGGAATAATTCCTTGAATTCGTCTTCAAGCCTTATGCTCCTGCATCAGCCAGCATGGCTTCTTCTATCCTTATTGTGCATTCTTAGGTTGATGCTACCCAACACATTTTGTTTCCTTGCATGCCATATACAATATATGGCTCCATGTCCATAGTTATTGCAAGAAAAACAAAAACCATGAAAATTATTTTGATGACAGAGGTTACCTTTCCTTTGTAGGCTCTATATTTGTGGATGAGGGGTCCTCTGTTGGCTCTTCCTTTGTTGTTGTTACTTTCCTTGTTGTTGTTTCTTTCCTTGCTATTGTTGTTGTCCAACAACCTTTCTTTCTTTGTTGTTGGAACCTTGGAATCCCTCATCTTATGATATTGAGACAATTTTTTATATGGATTTTCTAATTCATGTCTCAATGAGACTACTTCAGTTTTTAGTCTCTCATAGCAAGCCTCCTTCTTACTCAACTGATGGGTTAACATCCCAGCTAGTCTACTAGCCTCTTCTTGTTGAGCATTTAGTTCAACTAATGTTTTTCTCAGCTTCTCATTCTCAAGATCATAGATCTTCAGTTTCTCTTCTTTCTTGATAACTACCTCTGATAAGTCCCTGACTTCCTTTAGAGCTTAGGTCAACCTATTTCTAGAAAATATCCCTTCATCTAGATCCTTTTCTTCACCAATAGAGGTGCTATCTTCTAAGAAGCATGATATCCCTTCTGAGACATCTTCATCATCAGCAGGAATGTGATGAGCAACAACTTCTCCACTTTCTCGTTCGTTGCTAGAGCAATAGGGCTCCTCAGCCTCTTCTTGAGCCTTATGGATATCTCCACTATGTAGACATTGTGAACCGTCCAACACTTCCATTGTTGACTTACAATGCCTCACCTTGTCAACATCTGGCTTAGATAGCCCTCTCATGATGACCTCCTTGGCCTTTTCATTATGCTCATTCTTTTCTATATAATGAATGGAGCGCCACATGTCAACACTCAAGGCCAGTAAATATTCCACTATTCTAATTTCCCAGACTTCATATTCGAGCTCATAGTCTAATTGATCTAAGAATGGGACTCCTGCTATTAGCCACGCTAGATTAGCCATTGTTTCCCTTTGATCTATCTTCTAGCAATTAAGTTATTTCTGAAGGAACTTGGCTTTGATACCAATTGTTGGAAACAATGTTAATACTCAGAGGGGGGGTGAATCATTATTAAGCATAATTTTTACTTCTTTATACCAGTTTAATTTCCTTATTTAAACATGGAATTCATCCATATAACCAACATCAATGTATAATGTAGCAGCAACATTAACTCAACACACAAGCATGCAAACCATAAGCATCATACGCAATAGAAATGGATTTTTCACATGAAAACCCTTTCAAGAGAAAACCACAAAGCTTTTTATTGTTATTGATGTAAATAAAGAGTACCCACTGTATTACATCAATATATTTTTTGAGCACTCACTCACATGAAGCACCAACTCCCTTTGATTGTTTGATAACACTAACTAGAAGGAAGCACCAACCCCCTCTTTTTGTAGACACCTGTCTAGCTTACCAGAAGCACCATGTGAAGCACCGACCTCATGGATTTGTTGCAAGCACCAACTGGCAGCTCCTTGGATTTTTGCAATCACCAACTTGCAGGAGGCACTGACCCCCAAGCCTTCTCAAGCTTCACTAGAGATGGAAGCACCAACTTCCTAACTGTAGGCATCAACCCACACTCAAATAAGAACTGGATGTTCTCTTTAGTTTGGCAGCCACTTTTCCTTATAACATCTTTGGTTTCTACTTACTCTACTAAAATTTGAAGCTCTCTGCAACACTCTTCAATAGCCCACTGATTTGCTCTATATCAGTCACTAACCATTTTTCACGCAAAAATATAATCTCTGCTCTGAACTGGCAGTCACTCAGCTCTCAACCTCTCTACTCTCCACAACACACAGTCTACTTTCGGACTTGCTTCTTACAACACAGACACAACTCTCTACTTTCTGCTCACAACAACAGTCACTCTGCTCTCGGCCTCACTGCTTTCCACAATGCACAATTTGTTCTATAAGGCACACTTATAGCCTTATACACACATCTCAGGAAACTTCTGCCATTAACACAGAGTGAAGGCACTTAAACCTTATCTCAACACTCACAAGCACCTTTGGCCTTCCACACAACACACATGCACTTAATCCTTAAACATAGAGCACACGCACTTCATCCTTGCTTACACAGTGCATAGGCAACTATCACCATTTACATAGAGTGTTGCTCTCAGGGTCGCTTTTCTTTCTACGGCACTATTAGCCTTTACACATGGAACTGGCTCTCACTTAGCCTTTCACAACAGTGCAAACACACAGAGCTCTTTCCTCTTGGCTCTTACTTGCAAGCATGTTGCATTCCCCCATATGTTCAATCGAGCTCCTAGGTTTCATTCCATTGTTGTCTCCCTAATCGATGCTTCCACATTGTCCTATGTCAACATTGCGCATTGTACCTTGGCATGACCTTGCATTATGTTTTTTGCATCGGACTTGGTATTTGCCACTGCATTCACTGAGAATGGGCACCTGACTAACCTGAATGTCTCCTCCATACTGAGAATTAATTCTCTGTCCACCTGCGTACTCAAGCCAGGCAACTTTCCCATCACTAAGACTCTCCATGCCTATTCAAAACTCATAGAGCTTGATATCACTTCAGCATGGCTTCTCTATACTTCAGGCATGGACATTATGTGGACCATTGTCCTTGTTTCCTTGTTCCCATAGATCTTTGACTGAACCATGACAGTCGCCATTCATCCCATGACCAAACCTATGTTCCGTATTTACTCCTACAGCTGCCGACCCATACACCATGAATACAGCTTTGTACTGAGATATCAGAGCTTTTCATCACAGCACCATAGTGGCAAAATATTTCACATTGCCGATTGTCGATCTCTGATATTCTAGCCACTTCTGCTTTAGCTCCCTGATATATCTCAACCATATGACTGGGTGTGGTGACTGATGGCTCAGAATTGAAGTGCTTAGTCCTTTAGGATCTTTCAGGGACCTTTATCCTTGTGTTAAAGCTTTGTTCTTTTGGTTTCTTATTAGCCTCACAACTAAGTGATAACACATATCCGAGCCCTCTTTATCGGTGTTTTTCATTTGTGCCATTTTTCCAATAATAACAAAGCGCCGATCTCCAAACTCCGATTTCCTAGCTCCTTGCTGCTTATCCCTTTCCGCGCATTTCTCACCACAGGATCGAAATACATGACCACTCACTTAGACTTAAGGTGCTTAAGTGTTTATGCTCCTGCAAGGGGATGTTCTCCCTCTGTTATTTCGTTGCACCCTTGGTTTTCTTGTCTTTCCTCTAGACCATGTGCTTACCACATCGGAGCCCCTTCTAATGATTTCTACTTTGTGACAATGTGTTTTCCCTCAAAAACCATTTATCACTAATTATCAATAGGCCCCTCTATTCATCCCTAGCCCTTGGTTTCTTCAAGTCTTCATAACCACCCTGCTATCCTTCATCCTAGAACCCGGCAAAATTTCATTGTGGCACATGAGCCAACCATTTCAAACCTCTGATCACCAAAAGTCGAAGTGACATCATCTCATGCGATGTGGCATCTTCTGATCAATGACACATGTCACTCAGATATGTCCCATTAGGCCATTATAAACACCGAAACAACCTACCACAAGTCCCTCCGTATAGTGACATCATGCTGACATAAGCGGCCATGTGTCCCTTATCAGAACCAATTGGATCATGCCACTTGTCATCATTAGAGCTCCTTTGATGCTGCCACTGTCCTTATCAGAGCTTACCAAATGTTTCCATCTATCCTCATCGAAGCCCATCACTAGCTGCCATGTGTCCTTATCAGACCCAATCAGATGCCACCACGCGTCTTGCTTAGAGGAGAGAGAATCTTGCTTGCCCACCTTAGTTTTGCAATGAATTCCTTTATAGTTTCTCTTTCGGCTCTCCCAGCGATTTAACGCTAGAGACTCAAATCCTGATAGTTTTTTGTTTATTGCACCGATGCCAGCCACCAAGGATCACCGATTACAATTCGCTAGGACTTTTGATTCCCCAGGAGTTCCTATATGCGGGATCTCTAATAGCTATTCAGAAAATTGCATTTGTTGTGCAATGCACCTTAGAATTTTCTATTGTTGATTTTCGGGACCTCCAATTGTCGGGACCTTTGATTGCCATTTTTCGGACCTCCAATTGTCGGGACCTGTGATATGCAAGATTCTTCCCTTCTTAAGGCATTAACACCCAAAAATTTAGTAGGTCATAACGTTTGACCCACAAGTCCATTTCTAGACTTCTATATATCGTTGGAAGGTCTTGCAGAGAACTTTCCAATGGAAGGGGTTTGATTATCTAGTGATACCATATGATTCCTCAAAACATGGCTCCAACCTCACTGCTAATATTTTGCTCCTGAACTCACCAGACATCTAGGAATCACATCCACAATGTGTCCTTAGCATGAGGCCTGCAAAAATCATTTTACTTCCATCCTAGGCCATCACTACCAGTCATCTGCTACAACAAGCATCTGAGCTTGTCTGGTTGACATCAATGGCAACACTCATGTTAATCAGTTAGGCATTGCCAACTTCCCAACATACTCCAGCATGACTATTGACATCAATTCCAACACACTTGTAGATGCATTCACTAGGCCATTGGTCATCCACACTATGCCAATTGTCAAATAATGAATTCCATTTTAAAACCCTTCCTTTGAAAATTTTTGTTAGTATTTTTTGATGATATACTAATCTACAACAAGTCTTGGAAGGATCAAATTCAACATGTTGACAGGCTGCTCAAACTATTGGAAGAGAAACAATTATATGCAAAAAAATTCAAATGATTCGTTGGAATACAAGAGGTGGAATATTTGGGTCATATTGTATCTCATGATGGTGTTAAGGTATACCCTAACAAAATTAAAGCCATTAAGGAATGGAAAATCCCCACAACCATAAATAATCTTCGAGGATTTCTCGGGTTGACAGGGCATTATCGTAATTTTGTTAAGAATTATCGGAGAATCGCAGCATATCTAAAACGTTACTAAATAAAGATGAATTTTCTTGGACTCTAGAATCAACTAAGGCCTTGAACATCTTAAAGAGGCAATGTGCCAAGCACCGATCTCAGTTATGCAAGACTTCACAAAAACCTTTATTGTGGAATATGATGCCTTAGGAAATTGAATTGGTGTTGTTTAAATGCATGCCTAGAAGACCCATTTCTTTTGAAAGTCGTTCAATCAAATTAAAGTATTTACACAAACCTATTTATGATAAGGAAATGCTAGCAACACTACATGCACTAAAGCAATGAATACCTTACCTAATTGGAAAACACTTCAAGGTAAAAACAAATCATGATAGTCTTAAATACTTTCTGGAGCAAAGATTATCTTCATAAGAACAGCAAAAATGGGACACAAAGATGTTGGGGTATGACTTTGAAATCATCTACAAAAATTAGATGAAAAATGTACTATCAAGAAAGGATGAGGATTTGGAATCATTTCTTTGTGCCATTTCTCTTATCCATCCTGATTAGATAACCGAAGAAAGGGGTGACTGGAAGAATGATAAAGAGGTGTGGAACCTCATTCAAAAGGTACAACAAGATCCTAGTACATCCGATACATTTAGCTGGAAAAATGATTCATTATGGTACAAATATTGCTTATATATTTGTAAGAATTCCCAACTCAAAAAAAATATTATTTTGGAATTACACACCTCCCCCTTAGGAGGGCACTCAGGATTTTTAAAAACTTACTACAGGGTCAAGAAGGATTTTTTTTTATGGCCTTAAATATGATATTCAAAAGTTTGTGGTAGAATGTTTTGTTTGCCAACAGAATAAAGTAGACAATTGGTACCCCGGGTCTATTACAACCTTTATCCATTCCAAGTTAGCATTGGGAGAAGGTCTCAATGAATTTTATCATAGTTTTACCCAAGTCTGATGGAAAGAGTTCCATCATGGTGATAGTTGATAGACTTACCAAGTATGCACACGTTTATGCATTATCTCATTCTTTTAAATCTATTACAATTGTTAATGCATTTATTGAAACAATTCAAAAGCTACATGGAAACCCAAAGATTATTGTAAGTGACCAAGATCCCATTTTCACTGGAAATTTTTGAACAATATTATTTTCTTGTCTTGGTACTCAATTAGCTCATAACTCATCTTGTCATCCTCAACCTGACGGGAAAACTAAGATAGTGAACAAATTTTTGGAAGGACATCTTTGTTGCATTGTATATGATAAACAAACACAATGGTCAAGTGATTACCTATATTTGAATGGTGGTATAACACTTCCTTCCATAATTCAACAAAAATGACCCCATTTATGGCACTTTATGGATATCATCCACCATCCATCACATCATATTTAAGAGAAAATTCTAAGGTTCAAGTAGTGGAAGATTAGATTGAGCATCAACAACAAGTTCTCCAACTCTTAAAGGATAACCTCACTTTGGCGCAGAATTGAATGAAACATCAAACAGATCAACACCGTAGTGAAAGAAGTTTTGATGTAGGCGACTAGGTATTTTCACAGCTACAACCATACAAAAAAATGTCCCTCAAACAAGCTAAGAAGGATAATGAATTATCACCTAAGTATTATGGTCCTTACAAGGTGTTGCAAAATATTGGTACTATGACATACAAATTAGAGCTTCTTGATCTTCCCGAGTACACCCAGTTTTCAATGTTTCTTTCTTAAAGAATGTTATTGGTGACAAGCTCCTAGTTTAAATAGTGTTTCCAGAACTTACGAAGAAGGGAAAATCATATTTGAGCTTGAAGAAGTAACAGAAACAAGAACCCAACATATAAGAAATCGATTAATTTCAGAGTATCTCATTAATTGGAAGATATTACCTATTGAAGATTCCACATGGGAGGACGATAATTTTATACATAAGCATCCATAACTACTCAAGTGTTTAGGACAACACTTTTTCGAAGGAGATGAGCATGTTAGGTCCCTATAATACTAGTTTATTACCCTTATTGTTATTGTTAATATAGCTCCCTATTTTAGTTGTTGTGCCCTTACATTATTATTGTTATGTAGGATCTGATTATATTGGACCCCATAGACTTCTGTATCTACCAAGGAGGTCTTATCATTTGAATCATACAAGAAATTTTCATTTATGTGAGTTGCTTGCATAACAAGTGCACCCCAAGGTGACAGACTTGGCCTAGTGTGTCCTTTATCGAGCATTTCCGTAAGTTTCAACTTCAATTCCACTAATTCCAAAGTACTCATCCTATAAGGTGCCTTTGATGCTGGTGTTTCTCCCGGCATAAACTCAATAAAAAAGTCCACTTCCCTATGAGGAAGTAACTCTAAAAATCTTTGCTGGAAATACATCCTCAAACTATTGCAAAACTAGATACCTCTTCAAGACTTTAGCATCCTCAACATCCTTTCCTTTTTCACTGGAAATATGAACTAAAAAAAATACACAACCTTTCGTGCTATTGGCTTTTCCTGCATAGTTGTAACCATTTTCACTTATGTAGGCCTCTTCTTAGCCTACAAAAATATATTCTTTCCATCATCATCCAAGCACTCAATAGCCTTATCATAGAAATCTACTTGAGTCCTGTGAATGTACAACCAATCCATGCCCAAAAACATATTGTACGATCCAAACAGAAGCACATTTAGATATGTTGATGTAGACATACCATTCAACTCAAATGCATAAGATCTTACCCAATGATGAACTATTTTCTTAGTATCGGTAGCCAATTGCACCAACCAAGACTATGCATGCACTTCTTTATTCAAGCAACACTTATCCACCAGGTTAGGACTGATATAACTATAGTTTGATCCAGGGTCAATCAAAATAGAAGCAACTTGATCACAAATCTTATCTTGAATCTCAATAATATATTCCTGATGATCAACCTGTATATTATCCAATGCTGCATAAATATGAGGAATACTCTGCCCAACATCCACAATTGTTTGTGCCTCCTGAGCACTATAAATCATAGGTATACCAGCCTGATGTTGTAGACAATCTCTTGGACGATGCTCTCTACCATAAGTCCAACACTGCAAATTTTTCCTACCATCACCCTTATTCTGCTCCTCAAACTAAAATCCATGTCCTCTGTCAAATACATTGAATTTATTGTACGACGCTACATTCTCCTTGTTACGAGCATCCCGAGGTATTCCTCACATTTTATCTCATTTTCCCTTAGTCTTATAATTACCTTTCCAACCCTACTTAGGCTTTGAATTATGCTTAGACTACTCATAACAATGCTTCAACTTTCCAATTACTTGCTCCAATTTCTAAGGCTCGTCATACTCAATCTAACCCTTAAATGATAATGGAAATCCACTAATGAATCTTTGAACCTTCGTCTTCTCATCCTTAAGATATGGTATATATCTCAATAGCTCCAAGAACTTAGTCATATACTCTTCATTTGTCATAGATCCCATCTTCAACTCCTAGAAATCCTTAGCCTTACCATCACAATATCTCTTTAACAAGTACTTCTTTCTGAAGAATCTTTTGAACTCATGCCAACTCAACTCCTTTGTCTTGATTCCTCTAACAAGTTTCACATCTTCCCACCAGATGTCTGCTTTTCCATAGAGACTAAAAATGACTATCCCAACTTTCATATTTTTTGTATAGTCATGCAGCTCGAACAAATTCTTAATCCAAAGCAACCATGCTTCTGCATCTTCCAGTTTCTTCAACTCTCCATCAAATGTAGGAGGCTTGGATTTTTTGAACTCATCCAAAAATTATTGCTTCTCATTCCTCCTATAAGGATGATAACAATGATTCCCATATTGTCTATCTGAACCAGAACTAGAATATAACCCATAACTACTACCTTTCATTTTAGGTGTATCCATCCATCTTCCACCTTTGACCATGTCATCCTTCTCCAACCTGTGCCCTCCATGAGACCTGCTACCACATGCCCCATTAGTCCTTTCCTCCTATCCATAACTGATCTGTGGCTTTTCCCATCTCTTCACCCCTGTGAGCATCACCCGATGCAATGAGTGCTAAGTGAACTATTCAAATCATGAGAAATTAGTCACTTACGACTACCTCTCATGGAAATGGTCATACGTGAATGACTTACTTAACGCAGTTGAATCCCAAAAATGATATCTAATATAATGCACTGCGTAAACCCCCTATACTTAAATTCAAAAAGAGTGAAGGGATCTCTACTTGAATGTTTCATGAGGCACAATACTTGCTAAGGTTTTGCAAATGGGGTAGCAAGCTAAGTGGGCTTGATTGTGGGGAAAACTCCACAGTTAAGCGCGCTTGAGCCAGAGGAGATCTGGGATGGGTGACCTCCCGGGAATTCCTGGTTACCGGGTGCAAGCCCCAGAAGTGATGATTGACGCTATGTGATTTATTTCACCAGTTTCAATCCCACTTCTTCGCCCCTGTGAGCATCACCCGATGCAATGAGTGCTAAGTGAACTATTCAAATCATGAGAAATTAGTCACTTATGACTACCTCTCATGGAAATGGTCATACGTGAATGACTTACTTAACGCAGTTGAATCCCAAAAATGATATCTAATATAATGCACTGCGTAAACCCCCTATACTTAAGTTCTAAAGAATCAGTGCATTGACCTATGCTTTTGCTTCCCTGTGCCTTGGCAATTATTTCCTATGACAGAATGGTCTTGTCATTATCTTCTTTGCAACTCCTGATTTATGCCTTTAAACTTCTCAAGGTGTATGTTATGTCAAGAGAGTACTCATCTCTTTGTTTCTCATTTTATCTATAAGGAGAGTCACGTGAACTATAATCCACCATTTTTCTTGTCATCTCTGATCTTCTACTTCCTATAAACATACCATGTTAGATAAACCAAATATAAACATAATCCAACATACCTCGGTGAAGTTTAGGTAGGCTATCTCGTCTGCACAGTCAATATGATTAGCACAACATATGTATAAATAATGAAATAAACATATCAATTGTCTCAACATCAACATCATGATGACATAATACCACAATAATGTCCATCACAATGCATGCATAACGAACACATCGACAAATAACATGCATGTATAACAATCACATAGATAATATAACATGCATACATAATAATCACATCTACCCCAACATCTAGTGTTGCAACTTCACTAGGATACCACCCTGTGGTATCACATATCACCCAAAGAGAACAGAAAATCGCTCTAATACCACCCTGAACCACCCCTTATCACATTTACCAATTTTCATCGCCCTGCTAGTGTAAACATGAGATGAAGAGTTACTATGACATGGCCCGACCTCCAAGCTCCAGTTATGGAAATGGGTCTGAAAAATGGACAACTCACAACATCCCTCAAGGCTATAGGACACTAGGCTATAGGACACTCAAGGGCTAAAGGACCACTCCAGGTGACCAAACGACGAGTTGGGGTTCTTTCCACTACGCTAAGCCCACAACTGCATGCATGGCAAGGACATGGTGTGGTTATATGCCTCCAACCGTATGCACAACACTACCTCCATGCGATTATGGCCAAAAATCACTAACTCAGAGGGTGTGGTCCCAACATCTGAGCCACCTTTCCAAGCCAACTTCCAGACCACTACCCAGACCTGCTTGTAACTGCTCAAAATGAAAAATGACATAATGAAAAATATTTTCATACAAAACTTTAATAAGAATTGATCCAGGACATGCCTAGTCCATAACAAACATTTCATCAAACATGTGGCAAACATGTTTACAGATTGAATGCATATCTTATCATGATAGTCTGCGATTCATCTGAGAATCACCAAGAAGGTCCTAGGCACTCTCCACATAGTTGTAATAACACTTATTATTCCATGCACTCATCAACCAATCAATAACTAAGAAATTCATAAAAAGAGCCATATGTGATACACATCATATAACCAACCTATAATCATAAAATAACCAGCATAGGAACCATGGAAACTCAGCCATAATATCACAAATATAATCTCTATAAATATGAATGAATCATAGTAGAAGAATAACTCTTATTAATATATTAAAATACCAACCAAGTCAAGGACTTCCACGTACCACCCGACCATATATTGGGTTGAACTAAATCTCTCTTTTAGTCAATCACCCCCGCGCCATATTCCAAGCATTAATGTGGGATATCATGGAAGAAACCAAAACAAATCCAAACCAGGGCTTCCAGAGGCCAAACCACCTCAATCTTCAACCACAGTGATTCCACCTCCACGGTCATACATCACTAACACCAACCATATCATTCTCTACCCAAGTTTTCTAGGGATCCAGGAACTAGTAAATCAACCCACAACCTTCCACGACACCAAAGTGTTTGTCCAACCTGGTTCTAGGGATTAGTAACTCAACCCACCAATGGCTCCATAGTGTTTGTCTCAACCTAGGCTACACAACTAGTAACTCAACCCAATTTTTTCCAGGGCTTCCACAGCGTTGTTCCAACCCACAGCCATAAGGAACTTGAGTACCAATCATAAAAACAACAAGTGGAAAAACCCACAATACCATGTCTATCTAGGAAATGGCAAGGAAAGGCTAAAACCACTATCAATCCAAGAAAATATCCTTACCAATGACAACACATAACCAAAAAATCACATGCATATTCCATTAATCCATAAATCAACAATGAAATCACACATGCAACTTGTTACCTGCAAAGCAATCCAGTTGTAGCTGTTGATCCACCTGTCTGTTGTTCTTTCCTTATTTCCTTCGCCTTCTTTATTAAATCCAAGTGAATGCTAAAGTGATCCAAGCATGCTCCAAGGATGCTCCAAGATTTCTGTGTGTGTACAAGAGTATGAGATAATAAGAGAATGAAAGAGAGCTCCCAAGCTAAACTAAGAAAAGGTTAAACCAACAAAAGTTGTGAACTGATCCTCAAAATCCTTTTTTATCATTGAGGCCTCTATTTTCTTAAACAATGCAAATCAAGGAAAGTCACATTCAAAGACTACTCCATCTTATTATATTAAAATAAATATAAAATAATTAAGAATTTGTAAAAGTACTGAAATGTAACATTTAGTTCAATATTTTTTTTGGGGAAAATCTTGGATTTCCAAACATAATATAGTATTGGTAGAGTAAATAATGATAGATAGTAAGTACCATGCAAAGAGATAATGATTGGCTCATTGTGTTTTAATTTTATCCATTGGATATCATATTGTTCTTATGTAATGGACAAGATAGAAAATCAATAAACTAATTATTGACTTATTACATGGTACTTAATATTTACCTATATAATAATGATTAGTTCACTACCTTTCAATATTTTCCAATACATATTATATTACTATTATCTTATAAATAAAATGGAAAATAAATTAACTTATTACATGGTACTTCATATTTACTTATAAATAATAGATACATGCTACAAAAATACATATACACAATCAACTTCTACTATATTCATTATCAAATAATAACTAGAATTTGCACATTACTGTGAAAAGTAAATCTGACGGATTTAAACAAAGGGGAGTGCGTGGAGGGGGAGGGACTATTATTCAAATTCAAACACCCAGACAAAATATGAAGCGTGTGGGGTTTGAACCTTAGCCATACATGTGGAGATAATAAAAATAATTAGTAATAATAGGTTGGGCCAAGAAAACGACCAGCGTGATCGAGAAAACTTGAAAGTTGTCGTGCAGCCCATCCTACAAAACTGTAAATCCGACATTTGAAAAATCAATTGAAGACTTGTAACAGGAAACAAATGGAAGTGGGAACTGTCAAAATCCATCAATCCGATTTTGAATTAATTTCCGCAACACACAATAGGGACTAAACTCTCACTCTTTTAAATCGTTTTCGCAGGGTGCCCGTGTTTGATAAAAAATTTGGTTCTCCACAATCAATTCCTGCACACATAGACCACCAACACTAAATATAAATTGGGATTCAAAATGGCAAAGTTAACGATCGGGATGCTTAAGCGACTTGTGCAATGCATGAATTCGGATGTGAAGGTGGCCGAAGAACACTAATTGTCTCTGCTGCAGGTAATCGACATTGTTCCCGCTGATCTTGATATAGATGAGTTGTGGCCAAAACCGTAAATCCCACATTTGACAAATCAATTCAAGACTTGTAACATGCAACAAATTGAAGTGGGAACTGTCAAAATCCATCCAACCAATTTTGAATTGGCTGTCGTAACAAACAACAGGGACTGAACTCTCACTCTTTCAAATTGTTTCCACAGGGCACCGGGGTTTGATAAAAATTCTAGTTCTCCATAATCGATCCCTACACACACAAACCGCGAACAATGTATATAAATTGGGATTTATTATTTCAATTGAGATTAAAAATGGTGATGTTAATAGCCGGGATGCGATTTAAATTATTTTCACCTTTGCTTACATAGTTCTATCATCTACTCCATTGTTGTATGAAGTCATGGATGTAACTCAGTTGACATCCAGTATTGCTCAGTATAATATTACACTGCCTCCACCTTGGATCACAACTTCTTCCCCTCTTGTCCAGCCAATACCATTTCTAGTGTTGTAGCTATGTTTTCACTAAGGAAAGAGTCATTGTCTCCTCTCTCAATCTCGATCCCTGCCTTTAATTCAACCACTATTTGTGATGTATTCAAGCTCTAATCTAGCTTTGAAGGCAAGAGGACTAGCAACACTCTAAAGCTCAACACTTCCATGCGGAGCTGCCCCTGTTGTGGATCCAAAACCCACCTACAAACAGATGCAAGACGATTCAAATTTGTGACACCTAGCCCCAGACAACTAGACCCCGATCCCCTCTTCGAGTCTGAAACCCTTGGGGAAGGAGCTCCTCCAGATCTTCACGAGCGTTGTCCAAGAACTCTGGAGCACGCAACAACCAGAGGAACGAGAGCACACTCACCTCCAAACCAAGTGCCAACTGGAGATTTTTCTCTCAAGATAGAAACGTCTCGCTTCCAAATGACACAAATACGATAGAAGACAACCTCTGCCGGTCAAGCCAATCTAGCGAATTGGAGCCCTCGCAGGTGTCCACATGGGGCTTAGATAAAGGCATGAGCAAGCTGACAGAGAGCATGATAACTCCAATAGCACCTTGGAAATAACGAATATTTCAGGCCAGGTAGTAACTCCTCAAAACAATTCATTGATTTCATTTAGGTTGGTGTTTATTATATACTTGAGGGAAAAACTATTCATTTCAACTTCCAGTGACTATTCATATTCTCCATTATTTATTTACATCAATTTTAGTTATTCACGCAATCCTGATGATTAGGTGTCAACATTCCCCCCTTAATCTGAAGGGATGTTCATGAGTCCAAGCATCGTTCTGAATCTTTCAAGCTTTTCTCTTCCAAGAGCTTTGGTGAAGATGTCTGCAATTTGCTCGTTCGTGGAACAATGGCGAAGATGGATTTTTTTGGCCTCAACATGATGTCGAATTAGATGATATTTAGTATTGATGTGCTTCATTTAATCATGGAACTTTGGGTTCTTGGCCAACTTTATTGCAGAGGTATTGTCAATCATGAGTGGAGTTGATTGCACTTGTTTTACCTGCAAATCTTCAAGAATTTTCCTGAGCCACACAATTTCTTTTGTTGCCTCAGCTGCTGCCACGTATTCTGCTTCTGTTGCGGAATCTGCTGGAACTGATTATTTGCGTGATCGCCAGGAGACAGCTCCTGATCCAAGACTCATAGCATATCCTGAAGTAGATACCCTAGTTTCTTTGTCTCCATCGAAGTCTGAATTAGACTATCCAATCAAGCTGAAATCGTCCACCTGTGTATACTTGATTCCAAAGTCTTGAGTTCCCTTCAAGTACCTTAGAACTCTTTTTGCAGCAAACCAATGTCCCTCACAAGGCTTTTGCATAAACCTGGAGAGGATTCCAACAACAAACAAAATGTCTGGTCTGGTAGTAGTTAGGTAGTTGAGACTTCCTACAAGTTGTCTATACTTTGTCGCATCCTCAAATTCTTTTCCTTCAATAGATGTGAGCTTTATGTTTTGTTCCATTGGAGTAGTAAGAGGATTTCATTATGTCGTGCCAAACCTGTTCAATAGATCTCCAATGTACTTCTTTTGAGAAAGAAATATGGACTTCGGATGTTGAGTTACTTCAATACCAAGATAGTAATGAACATAGCCCAAATCAGTGATTTCAAAACTTTTCCCCAATTCCTTATTTATGGATGCAATGTAGCTTTCATTGTTCCCTGTCATCAAAAGATCATCTACATATACCACAAGATATACAACTGTTTTGCCAACTTTCTTGACAAATAAAGTTGCATCATCAAGATCATAATGTTTGAAATTGAGTTTCAGAAGATGCTCAGTTAGTTTTTCATACCAGGCTCGCGGTGCTTGTTTGAGGTCATACAAGGATTTCACAAGTTTGCATACTTTATGTTCATGTCCTTTCACTGCAAATATTTTAGGCTGGGACATAAAAACATTCTCTTTTAGATCTCCATTCAAGAAAGCAGTGTTTACATCCATTTGATGGACTTTCCACTCGTTCTGAGATGCTAAGGCAAAGAGTGTCCGGATGGTAGCCCATTTTGCTGTGGGGGCAAAAGTCTCCTCATAATCGACCCCTTCCTTTTGTGCAAAACCTTTTGCCACAAACCTGGCTTTGTGCTTGTCAAGTGAGCCATCAGCGTTATACTTGTTCTTGTAGACCCAGTTGCAACCAATTGGTTTGGTTCCTAATGGAGGATCACCCAGCGTCCAAGTGCCATTCTTTATGAGGGCATCATACTCCTTTTGCATCACTTCTTTCCATTCATCATGAGAAGAAACTTCTTTGAAGGAAGTTGGTTCAAAATCTGTAGACAAGTTCAATTCACAATCATAAGAAACATCCATATCAACAGGTGAATTAGAGTCATCTACATCACCTCCATTTTACCGGTTTGAATTTATAGTTCCTGTCTTTCCAACTTCATCATGATGAACACTTTCAAGTGTCTTTATCAGCCACTTTGGGGGACCTTTCTTAGATGGTCCAAGCTGCTCCATTGACTGAGTTGGGACTGAATCAAGATTGAGTCTCCCAATTCTATCAAACACATCACTTAAAGCATCATCCGTTATTGGAGTTTCATGCAGAGGAGAGAGTTCTTCAAAAGAAGATTACACATGTTGATCTAGTATAGGAATCCCCCCTTCAAGATGTGGAATCTGATTATCAAATTCTTGAAATGATTTTTGCATTTGCGAATCTATCCAAGCAATCAAGTTGCCGCTCAACAACATTGTCAGTTTTGGATGATTCAAGAAAAATTACATCTCTAAATACAACAAACTTTTTGTTGACTTCATCATAGCGACGATATGCTTTGGAGGTGTTTGAATACCCCAGGAAGATACACTTACGACTTCTTGCACCAAGTTTGTTTCTATGTACCTTTGGTATCAAGGCATAACAAGTGGAACCAAAGACCCTGAGATGCTTTATCGAAGGAACGTGCTCATACCACATTTCATATGGAGTCTTGTTTCTAATAGCATTAGATGGGCATCTATTCTTTATATATACAGCACATAGAACAACATTAGCCCAAAACATTATCTTTACATTTTTGAAGAAGAGCATGGAGCATACCATATTTAAGATTGTCCTATTCATTCTTTCAGCTACACCATTCTGTTGGGAATTATAAGGTATAGTCGTTTGATGTTTGATCCCATGTTGGCGAAGATAGTTTTCAAATTCATTTGATGTGTATTCTTTTCCATTATCAGTGCGAATAGTCCCAATATGAGATTGTGCATCATGTTCAATCCATTTATGAAAGTTATTGAATGTTTGGAAAGCATAAGATTTGTTCTTCAATAAATAAACCCAACACATTCTGGTGTAGTCATCAATAAATGTCATCATATATTTATTTCCATTTGTAGAAGGAACAGGCATTGGATCACATAAATCTGAATGAATGAGTTCAATTTTTCTATGTGCTCTTGAATGTGAATCATGAAAAGATTGTTTGCTATGCTTTCCTAGAATGCAAGCATCACATTGCTTAAATTTCCTAGGAATTGTAGGCAAACCAGCAACACCATTTTTCTTCAACAAGCGAAGGTTGTCATAGTTCAAATGTCCAAATCGAGCATGCCATAATAAACTTGATGGAAGTGTACCTTCTTCATAATGAGAATTTTATGAGAAATTTTGTGCACGAGCAGAGGTACCTTGCAGCTTGAGAAATCTTTCTTCTTCTATTCCCCTCATGAAAAGTGAGTGGTCAGAGGCTTTTCTCACCTTAAGCTTGCCATCAAACATATAAATGGAGTGACCTTGCTAGCGTATGTGGACCAAGGACAGTGAGTTTCTTTTTAGCTATGGGAGATATAGAACATGATGCAGGAGAATGTATGGAAGACCAGGCAATTTGAGCCTGATTGTGCCAAGCCCTGATGGCTTGATTTTTGATTGCTCTGCAAAGTATACTGCTCCATCAACATTGTGAGTAAATTCTTCAAAAAAATCTTTTCTATGAGTCATATGGCAAGTTGCTCCTGAATCAAGAAACCAATCATTTTTCCAAGAGGCAAGTGAAGCATTAAATAAATCTTCATTTACTCCAATATTACATTGTGCCACTACATAATGAGCAGATTCAGGTGCTTTACCATTGTTTGTGTCATTAGTTTTACCTTTGGGTTTATTTCTTTGTTGCTCAATTTTGTCCCAAGGTATTTTTCATGTAGAGGCATCATGTGATCCATTTCTTTTGCAGCGTACGCAGTGCAAATCTGCGTTTTCTCCTTGAGAGTGTTTGCCCCGCCCCCCCCCCCCCCCCCCGCCTCTGAAATATCTTCCTCTTCCTCTTCGACCACCTCTTCCTCTGGAAGAATATTGAGAATGATGCTTTTCTTTATGAGAAAGGCACACAGCCTCTTCAGAGGATTCAGGGGCTGTCTTCTTTCCAAAAGCTTTCTCTCTTTCAACAAATTTTTTCACAAGAGAGTCAAAGGTAATGTCTTTAAGATTTCCATTTGCTTGCAATGACTCAAGATAATTGGAGTAAGTAGGATAAAGTGCCTTGAGAAAAGCGATAAGAGGAATATCCAAATCAATCTTAGTGGCTTGGATATCATGCATTATAGACTTTACTTCAGATGCAAGAGCAAGAGGATCATTATTTTTCAATTCAAGAGTAAAGAGTTTAATCATGAGTTGAACAACTTCAAGTGCAGAATGTGAGTCATAGAGTTCTTTCAGCTTTTGTAAGGCTTCAAAAACAGTTGAAAATGGCGTAATATGGCGACTCACCTCTTCACTTACAAATGCTGCAATTAATGCATAGGATTTTTTGTTCTTGTTTTCCCAAATGGCGAGCTCTTTCTCTGATGTAGGCTATTCTAGCTATTTATCTCCGTCTCCAATACACACTCATTTCCGCAACTCATTGAAAATGAGGGTGTGTTTTATCATCCAAGACCACTCAGGGTAGTTCTCCTTGCCAGTGAGAACTATTCCCACAATGGATATGATTGAACGCATATTGTAACAAAAACTTCTGCTGCAAAATTTTACAATATAATTTAGATATGACGGGACAACAAATTCAAATGTTAATTCGCATTCAATATATGGTGAGTAACAGTGTATATATATGGCAGGCAGTGTAAATATATGGTGAGCAACAAGGTAATACACAAAACAGTGTATCAAGAGTGTAGCAACGTAATACCACTCCCACAGCACTCCCGCACCATGTCAGGCCAAGCAGTAACTCCTTCACATTTCAACAGCACACTCACAACAAGCTGCACTGACGCAACGATGGACAAAACTGTGTAATATGTAATACTAGCAATATCAAGCATAAATATATGGGTGGGGCAGCGTTAAAGATAAACAATGGTATGGTAATGGCAATATTACGTATTACAAACCAGCGACATCATAAACAATGGTATGGTAATGGCGGTATTACGTATTACAAACCAGTGACATCATAAACAATGGTATGGTAATGCGGGTAAATACCATAGCGTATATCAAGAGCAAATCAAACACTATTTCCTCCTGCGCAGACGCACTAGATAGCTCGGTTGGGAGAGCGTATTCATACCAGATAGCTCGGTCTCACATTTGAGCAATATTTCCAACTGGAAATCGCATTCAATTTGCTGGTTCGGATCCAGAACAACACCAATTTGCTTCTTCAACTCTTCCCCTCGAGAAACAGCACCAATTTGTTATAGGAACAGCACCATGGTGATCAGCAAAAACATTTTTCTTCAAATTATGCGTCGGCATGCAGCGAGGGAAGAGCAAATGCAGCAGCGGCAAAACGAATCGAAGCCCAGCAATGCCATCGGTTTCATCTTGTTCTTAATTCAAGCCATCATCCAATGCTCAGAGCGGCGAGGTCGAATCTGTCTGCCTTCAGGAGCTTGAATCTATATTAGTCGAGATGCCCAGATTAATACAAGGGCCTCTTCTTCTTATGCGCTATAGAGCGAAAGAGGGTTCTGGTTGTGGATTATGGTGATAAGGGCAAGCCAAGGGGAGGAGCAGATGGGCCGCTTCTCACTCTGTCAAAGGACTCTAAGAACCACGACTTGTCCCCTCAAAAGAAAATTCTTCTAACGCCCAAAACTCCTTCTACTCCTGTTGCGAAGGCGAAAGAGTCAAAGCACACAGAGCACAGAGGATGCAGATAATGCAGCGTCTAAACAGTGGCACCATTTAATGGGCAGCGACTGTGGAGGGGGCAGTGGACAAACTGCAAGAAAATGGAAGAAGGGAGTTACAAGACTAGAAGGAGATGCCAGAAATGGAGCTGGCTCTGATACCATGTCAAGCGAGGCAGTAACTCCTTAAAACAATTCATTCATTTCATTTAGGTTGGTGTTTATTATATACATGAGGGAGAGACTGTTCATTTCATCTCCCAGTGACTATTCATATTCTCCATTATTTATTTACATCAATTTAAGTTATTCACCCAATCCTGATGATTAGGTGTCAACAGAATATACTTATCTTCCTCTTTAGAACAGGATGTCATGGCCACCACCATGAATCCTTGCAAGCATTTAGCCACACGATAGGTCAGAATAACGTGCCCGGGTATTCCTCTGTATGTAACTAAGATATCCCATGCTTCATATAGCCTGAATGAGATCGTGAAACACGGAAATCCAAGTGGCGGAGCTGCCAGCTGCTCAGCAGTTATTTCGTGGTTTGATACACGGGAAGGGTGGAAGGCATAACCGTAGGTCGCCGACGAATAGACCAAAAAATAGATAGTCGGTACGCGCATCTCAACAACGACACTCTGCTTCTAATACTGTGTGAAGTCATGAACAATGTAGTCAGGTGATAGTTATCTGAGGAGACTTCGGCACTGTTAGAAATAGTAATTACTCCCGCATGAGGAGTATTTAGAGAGTCATTTAACTGAGTGATTGAGTGACTCAGTTAACTGAGTGATTGAGTGTTGAGTCAGGTCGAGTTAAGTGATAGACGACTTATAGTGTGTGGATGCATGTGGTTGCATGTCAAAGCAAATAACTAGTTGGAAAATGATAAATACACCTCACTGGGTTCATTGTAAGCATCATGTTTTGTGTGATCAAGAGAAGAGCAGCGGCTGATGTTTTATGTGTGAATTCATGTTTTGTCTCCTCCGCCTTTCCAACAAATTAGTATCAAAGAGATTACAAAAAACGAGAGAAAACAGATTAGCAACGATCTACCTCAGAGAATAAATATATATTTTTCTCTTGGTTGAGCTATAACAGTGATATTCAGTGCTTTATAACGCTCGTGGAGTTAGAAAGAGTCGTGTTAAGAGTCGCAAACTTACTCTGTTTTGCATGCACACGCGTCAAACTTTCGTTGGAAGCGTTTTGCATGCACGTGGGTCACACTTTCCTTGGAAGCGTTTTGCATGCACGCGGGTCCAAACTTCGTCGGAGTCCTGGTCGTGAAGGGGTGTTAAAAGATTTTTCCCAAATTTCGTTGAGGGTTTCAAATCCCATCTGATTTGGAGAAACAGCCGAAGCTACTGCGAACAACCTCGAAGTGGTTGCATAAAGTAAGAAGTCTAAGAAGGGGCGTTAAATCACTCCGTTATCGTGGAAGGTAGACAACGTTAACAAGTCAAAAGAATGTTTTAAAAAAGTTTCTAAAGTTTTTAAACATAAGTGTGCACGATATTAAAGAGATATTCGAGAGAAGTTTTTTAAAAGGTAATATTTAAAGGGAAGTTTTATGAAAGTATTTTTTCATAAAAGTTTGACATGATATTTGAAAGTTTATTTTAAAGGTCAACGTGTGGATCCAAGGTTATTAATGAGATAGTTTTGGTTTGAAAAAATAAATCCATTTAAAAGGTTTGAAGAGTATTAAAGTGTTTTTATAATTTGAAAAAGGAAAAAAGTGTTTTAGAGAGTAAGGTTTTAAAACAAGTTTTTTATTGGAAAAAAAAAAGTATTTTGGGGTTTTGCAAAAGTCTATTTATTTGAGAATTTTTTGGTGTTTTGTCAAGCATAACAATTTTTTTGGTGAAGATTGTACCTTAGGGGAGCGCATACTGAAAATCATATTTTTCTTTTGGGGCGATCTAGAAGATAGCCTCATGCAATCAGGAAAGAGACTATAAGACAGAGGAAAACTGCAGTCATGGGTCACAAAGCGCGATTGGAGCATATTAAGAAAAGAAGAGGCAAAGATCATTGCCATGGTTAGAGAGATTCAGGTCACAGCCGAGGAACTGAGAAGTCTAGTAGAAGACAAAGAATAAATCGAGGGTGATTGGTGTAGCTTTGATTTGCTACCACCTCCTATGTTTACAGGTGAATATTTTGATCATTGGGTTATCAAGATGTTAACTTTTCTTCGAGCTAAAGAGTTAATTGAGTACGATTCCAATAACCCATATGATGCAGTATGTGATGTTTTAGCATTGAATTTTATAAAACAAGCATTGGATGAGAAGTGTTTGTGCAGGGTAGCAAAAGCTACAACTTCCAAGGAAGCATGGAAATTCCTGGAAGCAGAGTTTGGTGCAAGGGAGAGTGACATGCAACAACAGGTTATGTTACAAGCAAAGAAGTCAGTTGCAGATCTGAGAGTAGATGAGGAAGACTCTGAGAGGAAAACAGAGCTTGGAAAATCCCACTCAAAAGTGGATGATGGTTGTGAAGACCATAAAATTGAAACCCATTATGCAAGCATGCATATGGATGAAAAAGATGCAACAATGATTGCAAAGAGAGAAATTGAAGCCTCTGTGTGTGAAATAGAGCAAGAGAAAATAAATTCTCAAGGAATTTATTGTAACATGGATGATATAGATGATGGTGAATCCCACTGTGATGAGACACATGTGGATGATCATTGTAAAGTGAGATGTGAATTGTTGAATATAGCCACAGTTGATGGATTTGGTGAAGTTGAAATTGACAATGAGCACATGCATGCTCAGATATCCCACCATAGTGTGGATGAACATTATATTGATGTTATGTGTGGTTTCTTTTTTGAAACAGGGATTGATTGTGACAATATGGTAAGCGCAATGTTTGATGAAACATTGAAGGTTGAAGCTGCCACTGTAGCAGCAATATATGAAGCAGTTGGAATTTCTCATGAAGCAGTATGTCATCTAGTAGCAGTTGATGATCAAGAACATGATAAAGTGATTGAAGAGTTTTTTATGAGAATATCCACTAACAACATAATAGTGGAAGACAACCTCCATGCAGTTGAAAAGAAGGCATATGTAGAGCAGGAAGCTCTCACTAAAGAGAGTAATATTAAATATGTTTTTAACATTGTTTTTGAATATGCAAGTGCTCAAAACAGCATGGGAGCAGAAGTTGAAAACAAGGTTCTTAATAAATTTGATGCAGATTACAGAAAAAAAGCAGCAGTACTTGATGATGAAAGTGAAAAGAATGATATGGGTGTTTCTAAAGACAAATATGAATGCATTGAAACCATATTTCAGCAATGGAGTCAGGAAGAGATAAAATTCTGCTATCAAGAAATATGGCAGAAAGAAAACCAGGAATATGAACTGCAAGAAGCAAAACAAAGAAGACAGTTTGAAGATGCAATGTTTTGGCAACAATCCATAGTTGAACGAATCTTTGAAGATGAAGTTGTATAAGACAAGATCAGATTGTGTTTCAACACAAATTCAAGAAAAGTCAAAGAAAAATTGAAGCAACAACAAGTAAAGGAATATGGAGCCTACAACAAGAAAGTTCAACAGAGAATGAAGCAATTTCGAGGATATAGAATCTGGAAGCAGAGAAAAAGAAAATGCAAAACTGTAAAATTCTTGAGTCATTGTAAGCCTAGCTGAGACATAGACTAGCAAGCATGTTTGTGTGATAGTTAATTCATGTTGAGTCATACGGTCGTAATTAAGGGGGAGTGTTAGAAATAGTAATTACTCCCGCATGAGGAGTTGGCTAAACTTAGAGAGTTAGTTAACTGAGTGATTGAATGTTTGAGTGAGTCAGTTCACTGAGTGATTGAGTGATTGAGTGTTTGAGTGTTGAGTCAAGTCAAGTTAAGTGATAGACAACTTATAATGTGTGGATTCATGTGGTTGCATGTCAAGGCAAGTAGCTAGTTGGAAAAGGATAAATACCCTTCATCGGGTTCATTGTAAGCATCATGTTTTGTGTGATCAATAGAAGAGCAACAGCTGATGTTTTATGTGTGAATTCATGCTTTGTCTCCTCTGCCTTTCCAAGGCTTCTTCAGGCTGTCTGTGGCTTTCTAGAGTGCAAACGCCATTTCTACAGGATGTTTGTCTTACATTCCGCCCCTGGAGTTAGACCTTCTATGGGCGGTAATGACAGTTCCAACAGATTGATACAGCCTGACCAGTCCTAAAGTTGTAAGGACGACCTAATTCTGGAAATGTTAATGGGCATGGAGAGAAAGGAGACGGTGTGGCCATGGATTGCAAGAGCCTTTGAGAGCCACAAAAAGGGATTTATGTGTTCCTGTGCCAGCCATGGAAATAGCAGAAAATGAAGCTTCTTCTCTCCAATATAGCTATCCATCATCCCACAAGTATTTTCGATCTTCCTTGAATCGTATCGCAGATCTAAGGTGGTTGATGAAGGTTCCAATGCATGGCAAGGGTCAGGAAGTTGACGTCCTTGTTGTGTTGTTTAGTGCTTTGGACGTGAGTCATGACGAGGTTGGCCAGGTACTAGAGCTTCGATGTGTAAGCGGTCATGGCGATCTCGACACCCTTGAAACCATAGTCCAAGATGGGATTGGGGTCGCTATTGAGATTGGAAGAAAATCGTTGTTGTAGTAGTCGTAGACGAGCTCTGAGAATTGAGCGAAGAGGAGCTTCCATGGCGTCCAATAGGTGGCTACCAGGCGCGAGGGCTTTTGAGTTGGGGCAAGCGGCGAGCAATCTAGCAATGCAAGAGAGAGGAACCAGATCGCTTCAGGCCAGGCGGAAAAAAAAGACAAAATCGTAAGTAGTGCTTTATAGTTCATCCCAACCGACCTCAAATTGAATGACACTGTAGCTAGATTACGTGGTGGCCGATGAATCTAGCTATAATATCGTAAGACAAAACCTCACCATACAAAAATCTTCAACTTAATAAGTAAAAAAGAATATTTATATTAATAATATGTAAATTAATTAATTTATATAACATTTAATCCACAACTCCTTGCAAAAATAAAGCTATCCTAGAAATTAAATTATTTTTTTATCCAATATTGAAAACTATAAATAACAAGGCCGCATAGCTAGCGTTTCCCTGCAGCTTAGTTCAATTATTGAATTTTGAAATGTATGAACTAACTATTGTATCTGAACAAGGGCTACTTTGTAGATATTCTTGCTTATTTTAAGTATCCTTAAATTAGAGGCCCATGTCACAAATGTTATCAAATGTATTATTATAATAAATGTACATAAACACATGTTATAAAAGTTGACTAAGAGCAAACTAATTATAGGTAGGGCCCTAATAACGTGAAAGTGTTTATAAATAAACACAATAATGTCATTAGATAGTGATAATATATTATAATATTATTATCTCCACAGGTTATTAGATGCGTTTAAGTATGGAATCGTCTGTGAACTTTTAGTACACTTTATCTTTTGTGATATATACTCTATTATGCCTACTCGTTATCTTTCGTGATGTATACTCTATTATGCCTTCTGGCAGGTATTATGCATTAGGTTTTTGTTTGACCATCTATTTTGGTAAAAAATGTTAAATAATTTTCAATTTTACAAAGTAAAACTTTAACAATTATTTTTTTATTTATTGCAATATTTTTAATCAGCAGGTATTATGCATCAGGTTTTTGTTTGACCATCTATTTTGGTAAAAAATGTTAAATAATTTTCAGTTTTACAAAGTAAAACTTTAACAAGTACAGGTTTTTGTTTGACCATCTATTTTGGTAAAAAATGTTAAATAATTTTCAGTTTTACAAAGTAAAACCTTAACAAGTACTTTTTTATTTATTGCAATACTTTTAATTGGCATTTATTTGCTGTAATTTTAAAAAACTTATTATTCCATACTTCTTACTTAATTCTTGATTTCACAATAATAAATAATAACTTATAAGTAAACAATTAATAACATTTACGATTATTTCTACCAGAACATTAATAGTTCCACTGAAACATTGATTCAAAAAATTTGATAAATTTGAAACACCAATAAATTATTGTATCTCAACTAATACATTATTAAAGATTGAATGTTTATTATGCCTGCTCCCTCTAAGATTTTTGTATATTTCTGGTAGTCATTAAATGTCATTTATTAGGATATCTATCCTCCTAAATATAAAAGAAACTTATAGCATTTATTAGGATATATGTCCTTTTAAATATAAAAGAAACTTGTGAGCTAGGAAACATGTGCCCTTTCCTATTGTAATTTATTGAATTTCGGCATGGCTTTCTTGGAGTACATGTCCTCAGAACTTGTGTGCCTTAATGCTTATTAGACTCTATGACCACATGTTCAGAATCCTTGCGATAACCCTTTATCTTTTGGGCAATCTAATATTACACTTGGTTAGGATATGTGAAATCTTAATGCAGAAACAAGGTGAGGAATCGTACAATATAAATTATATTAGTGATAGAGTACATCTATCATTTTATAGTGGAAGTTGTACATTAAATTGTACAATATTAATTAATAGTGAAGTATATGTGCCATCATTACATAATAAGAGGTGAAAGAATTGAACCAATACTATTTTAACAAATGAATTTAAATATGATTTAAAAATAATAAATTTTAATTTATAATGTTAAACTTTCTAAAAATTTCATAAATTTTTGGACAACTTAAATTTAATATCGACATCAATTTTTTTTTAATAGATTATTACCATACTAATGCAAGGAATAATAAGTTAAATTCTCCTTCAAATTCATATATAAAATATTTTCTATTTAAATATTAATTTCAAAATGCATGTTACGGAGCCACCAATATTTTAAGATCATACTTTTTTAAATAAAATTTTTACTCGAATAAAATTTTTTCCCCATGTTAATAACTGATTTTGAAACTGTCTAATAACAGTGAGTTCCCATATCATACCTTTTACCACGCTATTTACTCAAATCAAAAGCTTTTGCAAATTTCAACTCTAACATTGACGCGTAATACCTCATGGGTGATCACAAGCCCAAAATAGGGTTAAAATTTAAGCACAACATTGGAACTAGGGTTTACCATTCAAGCTCCAAACTAGAACTAGGGTTGAGAAGTCTAAAGGTTTATAGGCCAATGAGAGTTAGATCAGCTAGGGTTTTGCTTATTAGTATTTACATACAAACCTTAAACTTTTAACTAAAGAGGAGAGTGCGAACCGAAACAAAAAATAACCCGCATCTACCCTCTCATACCTAAAAGTCTGGGTAACCTGTCTTAAACGATTTACCCAACATTAATGATAAGGGCCCCTGGTATCAATCAACATGAAAGCAGTAAATGCACCGTAAAATCTACAACATCTGGTTTCCATAATTTACATGACAGGATATAAAGCGTTCAGTGCTTTGCCACCCATTATTCACATCACCCAAGTTTAAACGTACACGCAAGCGATGATTCAAAAAATGTTAAATGTAGACTGATAAATTGATGAAGTGGACGTGAACAGGGTATTATGACCGAGGCAGGCTGTATAAACTATTCATAAAGACAGTCATGGCAGGGATACTATTTTGTTTATTTCAAAATGTAGTTTTTATATGCAATTAGTTTATATTCTCCGGTAAATAGGCAACAATAAAATATAGAATACTGTGGACTAAAGGAAAACAATCACAAGAGAAATATGTTTTGTTATAAATAAAGTTGACTAATTTGATCCGAGAATTCGGAATCCAAGAAGAAAAGATAGAAAATTGATCCAGGACTACCTCGTTTTTTTCCTCGCATTTTTTTTTGTTTGTCTCCGCAGACTCTCTGGACGCCAAGACCCCACACGCACTTTCACAGCACGTCTCTGGCTTCCGATTCGTCATCGATTCTCTGTAAGGTTTGATTGTGGAGGGAAAGAGTTCCAGAAGAAGATTTTGTAGATTTGTTGTCAAAAATTATTGTGATTTGATGTCAAAATTAGTAAAATATAGTAATTTTATAGTGTTTAAATTTTATTTTTGAGGATAGAAATAGATTTAACATCCTTAACACTTAAATATTGAAACTTAATAACTATAATTTAGATTTAAAAAATTTAAGATCGTATTTAAAACTAATTAGACTAAACTACAGCCTCTCATAGCATATTTATACTGGACTTACATCTTCTGCCCATGACACCAGAACCCAATACTCGCCTCACATCTTCTATCCATGCCACCAGAACCCATTTTTACCCCGTTATGCCATTAACGCAGTTCTTTGCCTTCTCCTATTCCCAATGATTACGATTTCTTTAACAATTCAATCGCCGATATTGGTAGTTGATGGCATAATGAATGCAGTTATTATGCAGTAAGAGTTCTCTTAATTAAGGATGCAAGCCCAGCACTACAGTGGGGTTTTAAACACTAGCTGGAGCCGATTACAATAACATGTGTAAAGGATGTGGAGTGAGTTCCACAATTTTTTTTAGATACGCAGACTCGACTATTTTTTAAAGAGTTAAATATTATTTGTAACATATTATATATTGTAATCGAGTTGGATGGAAGGTGAGATGTTCAAAGATGCCCAAAGATACCTAAAAATGGAAATATGTCAAAGTGGGTTGGTAGAAAGTAACTATAGTGTGTTGGTATTGACAAGGATATTTATTTTAATATTATATTAATTTTGAAGACCTTTTTGAATAAAAATAAATCCAAACTCCTCTAGATCGTAGAAATATATCTTAATTAATTTGCAAAACAATATTTTAAATGATCCATTATGGTTGTACCGAGACTCCTAGATGTGGGTGTAATATTCGATGGTAATTAACGGTGAATGGTGTCATGGATCCCACCTTGTTTGTTACCAGACGCGGCACAAGCTGGTAATTGCACAGCTGGTAATTGCACATGCGTTGATCACCGATCAACCCTATGTCATATCACCTTAAATACTCGCATGGAGCACATGCAGGGTGGTGGAATTGTGTAGTGAAGCACAACAAAGGTGAGGATCCCCCTTCCTCTGGTTTCTTGTTGTAATAAGTCAAGTGAGATCAGTGGTGATAGCTCTTACAAGGGAGGTTGTTGGTAGTAGTCCTTGTTGTGTTGAGGTTGTTGGTGAAATTAATTTTGTGGATTGTGAGTGCCGAGGCTTAGTTCTGTGGTTGATAGTCGCATTCTGTGGTGGGGAGTGACAAGCCTTTGCTTATGCTTTGGGGTTATAAGGGCGACCTTCTATAGAGCTATAGTTATGTTATTGTTGTTGTTCAATCAATGTTCTTTATTTTATTTTTCCACAATTCCGAACGCGGGCCAGTCTTTGAATTGGTGATGGTTCTTTCCAGTGCAACCTTCCAACATCATGATTCCATAGGTATCTCATTTCCCTATCTTGTTTTGGTATGCGGTTGTTGGTACCCTGATAATTTTTCTATGTGGTATTAGTGCGAGGGTTTCAATGCCCTCTTTACAAGTTTTCAATTTCTTCTAGGTGCTAGGCTTTGTCCCCTTCTACAAAGTTTGGGTTATTTCTTGCTTTAGGGAATTGTGTGTTTGCTATTTTATTTGGTATCCCCTCTTGTTTCTTTTCATCTCCATATACAGGGTCAACACATCTGTTGGTTACCTTCTATGAGGGTTGTATATTAGTTTGGTGGTGTCTGGGGACTTCAAGTGTCTTATATCGGGAGTGTGTTATTATCAGTGTTACTAAGGTTGTGCCCTTTTTTTCTTCCAGAGTTTCCAGTCTCTTTGATACTAATCTTTATATTCATCTTTGTTTGGGGTATTGGGGGGACAACCAGCTCTATTTTGCCCTTGTTAGTTACAATTTCATGTGTACTCCCTCTGTCTTTTTAGCTAGTATGGTTCCTATTTTGGGTGCTAGGATACCCATAGCTATCATGCCACCTCATCAAATGCAGGTAAGTTGGAGAGGGGGGGCTAGCTAGGGTCATCCACAACCTCAAAGACTTTTCACTTGGAAATTGGTGGCTTCATATTTTGACTTTGTCCCTCTGGATATACAGAAGGAAATTCATCAGTTGGAATCATGGGAGTTTGGAGAACGCCCTTACTTCTCCGATTCATAAATCAGAGACAAAGGCTTACATTGCCTCCCAGCCTCAAGAAGGTCTAGGACGAGGAGCTTATATTTTTTACATTCCCTCTCGGTTCACCAACAATTGGATACTTTGTTTCGCATGGTCTTGAGAGATAAACAAGTGGGCAATGATAAACTCTTCGCTAGGGAGGAGGATATTAAACGAATTCTACAGATTATTCATTATTGTCTTAATGATCTGGATGCTCATCTGAGTAGGGTTGAAGGTTATGTGGTGTCTAAATCAGCTTCAAGGGACTTGCGAGACCCTCCTAGAGGCACTACTCTTCCTCCTATTGATAATCCTCCAAATGTTACAGTTATATCCTATTAACAATGATGTAGGTTTGTGAAGTTTTTTTTCTATTTCAGGAGTATTTACATCAGACGTTGTTTATGTTTTGGTTAATACATATAACGAGGATAAAAGGAGATAGTACTTGGGTGGAATTTAAAGGTTTCTCTGGTTATCAAAGCTCGCTTGTTTTTTTGTTGGTTGGCTTTTACTATATCTCTTCAATGCTAGTTGTCTATGTCTCCTTGACTGTAAAGGCGTGCAAGTGGTTTTTTGTTGGTCGGTTTACATTGCTTTGCTAGTTGGTCCTCACCTCATATGGGCTTGCTAGTACTTCTACTTCATGGTTATGGTGTGACACCCACTACTTAAGAACAACAACTTGGATAAATTGCTTCAATTCCTTCTTGTACCAACAAAACGATCCATGGGGCTCTACCCACAAATCTGTTGTTTGGGTAGGGAATTAGCCACTTGTGATGTTGGATTTCTTGGTTCTTACCTACATGTACGCCTTATGTTTTTTGACCCTCTAATTTTTAAGTTTATCGATTGTGGATGATCTATGTGGCCTTGATGTTGGTATCATTTTGAAAGGCTTGTAAACAAGATATCAATGTATAATCTTTTATATTAATAGGAATCTCTTGCGTCAATCCACAAAAAAAGGTTGTACCAATACTTAGGTTAATGAAGAGGTCATGATTTATAGAACATTGTCTCATTATTAGGAATGGCATGCTAACTACTCATTATCATGGTTGATATGACAATTACGCTTATTTTAATAATGTAATTTATTTTTCTTTTTGAAGTTAAATGAGTTTTTTTAGACAAGGGAATCATTTTATTATATTGAGTTTGGTTTAGATAAGGGAATCATATTAATATATGTTATTGGTGTAGATGAGTTCACTAATAAAAACTTGATAAATATTTTGAAAAGAAACTTTCATTGACCACTAGAGGAATTGGAATTGGTATAATGCCTTATCAAAATGATGTATCAACTTAGAGAGACAACCCCAAAGCCCCTTTAGGAACATCTCTTTACTTTTTAGTTTGTGGGAATGACATTAAAGGAAAATTTGAGGTAAAAAATGGGCCTCAAAATAAAAAATGTACTGAAAAAATTAACTTTGAAAGAACCAATATGATTCAAGATGATCATGTCCTCCCCAAGGGAAAAGATATTGGAGAGAAAAGAAGAAAAATATTTTTTAAATTCTATTTTTAGTTTATCTCCTTATAGGTTTACTCAAATGTCAGGTGTATACACTCGTTGGATGTGGAATTAAACCACACATCCAACGAGTACCCACTCTGCATACTTCTGAGTATACCCACATCAAAAAAATTAAAAACATGCATTTTTAATGTTTTTTTTCAATGTGGGTATACTCAGAAGTATGTCGTGTAGGCACTCATTGGACGTGTAATTTAATTTTGCATCGAACATGTGTCTACTCTTGATGTTTGAGTAAACTTATAAGGAGATAAGCCGAAAATACAATTAAAATGTAGTTTCCTTTATTTCTCTTTAAAAATTCATAACTCTTATTTCATTATGTTAACTATTATTTTATTATTTTCTTGAGGAGGCCCATTTTAGACCTCAAAATCCCCTAGTGAATCTTTCCTTCCTCCAAACACTCTTTCCCTTCTCCAACTATCCCAAGGTTCAAGTGCGCAAAATTTAGATAATTGTTGATGAATGAGAAGGAAACAAGAAATTTAATGTTCATCAAAAGGAAATTAAGTGGTGGACCAACAAAAAATATGTAGGAAAATATAATTTCTAGATGGGGGACCTTTCCTTAATGTGGGAAAACTGACATGAAGGAAAATATAAGAATACTAAATTCTAACAACTATTTATTTTTCCTTATATAGTGGTGGAAAACATTTATGGATTAAAAAAAAATAGAAGAAGTAAACCTCCTTTATCTCTATGGCCAAATTCTTAAGAGATATTTCAATGAGCTACCTCCAAAGTAATTAACTTGCATATAGGAATATTTCATTTTATTTTTCTTTCTAGCTATGACCTTTGAATTTGTTTGGATTTATTTGTTTGACTTAAATTGCCCATTGTTTTCTTTGCTTTAACCATTCTTTTCTTTTTAAGTTTCTTTTAAATTTCCATGTATGTGATTCTATTTTTCCATTCCCCTATTTTTTATTGTTTGTGGAAGAAAATAATATTCTTTTGTCCTGATTTTAGTCAAAAACTTCTTGATTTCAGTCTCTAGATCTCCTCTTTCTTCCTTTAATTTATTATGCAATTCTTCAAAGGAATTTATCTCTTTAGCAAGAAAATCCTCAATGATTGGAGCCTCTTCCATTTTCAAAAGGATTCCGTCCAGCTTGGATATGATCTGCCCTATTTTCCTTTTTTTGTATTTGGACCTTTCCTTCACCCACTTTTTTATTTCCTCTTTTGAGGCCTTGATTTTCTTCTCCCATATGAAGATAAGAGAACCACTAAACCACCTTGACCATGCGTGATGCATTAAGAAGCTTGATAGGGTAATGATCAGACCACCCCAAGCCAAATGAAAGGAAGAGGGAGAAATTTTCTTAACCAAAAGATTGTTCCCTACTAGGAATCAATCCAAACTTGCAACAATGTCCATGGCCAACAATTTTGTTGCTCCAAGTAAATTTTGTGAGTTAGGCCTGATATCGACCATGTCTAACTGAGAAATAAAAATCCTCCATATTTTCCTAAAACTAATATCTGTAGATGTAGTTAAGGAGGGTTTCCCTTTGTCCTAATAGAAAATTCTAGCATTCTACCTTGTCATGGTACATATTTGCCATGTAAATGTTTACTATGTTGCAAATTTTCATGGAGGGGGGATGAATCAATTTAGTGATGATCCAATGCTACGATATTTCTTCTTGTAGAAGATTAAAGGAGGATTCCCATAGAGTGAAAAATCCACCCGAAGCACCCCTTGAACTTATTGCTACTACTTTACTCCCTTTCCAGATTGTTCTACATTTTACTAGAGCTTCATGCTCCCCTACTCTAGTCTCCTTGAGGAGGAGGCCATGGGGATTTTATGATCTAACTAAACTTTTGATTTTAGATTCCATTTTCTCACTTCCCACTCCCTTACAATTCTAGGAGATGATATTCATTATTTGCTAGAAGCTTTAGAGCCCCCACTAGGATGAGGGCTAAAGGAACTATATTTAATTTGATTTTTAGGGAGTATAAAGGAAGGAATAATAATCATTGATTGAGTTCATTTTTCTTTATCCCTTTTCGCATGAGCCGACAGAAGGTCCCAATTAGATTTTCTACCCACTTTCCTTGTAGACTTTGGGGGATTAAAACCCCTTTCCATTTTATTTTACTATTTTTCATCACTGAAGGCAACAAAATTAAGGTGACATTTCTTTGCTTTTGGAGATTCAAAATCTTCTTCCTTTTCCAAACTCACATCTTTCATTGAGACATTTTTCACAAGGTCATCTTCTAGTTTTGAACTTTATTCTCATCATCGGATTAACCATCTTCCTTTTCTGCTTGAGTCTGCGCTATTTCTTCATCCCCCCTAAGCTTATCCTTCATCATATTCATTTTCCAATACAAATGAACTAATTTTCATGTTGATAAATCTACTTCCCATCTCTTGGAGACGAATATTTCCTTGAATTTTGAGGACCTAATGGGAGAGGGGCCCTTTGGGGTAGTGGTTGGTTCCTTTGGAGATTTTGGTGTGTTTTTTTTCTTCTTTTCTTATGGATTTTCCTTTGAACCCCATCCTCCTATTGCTTGAGCGCATCCTCATTTTCGGGGAAACTCCTAGAAAAATGCCCATATGCATGACATTTTTTACGCTTGAAAGGGGATCTAATGATAATCCACCTACTGAATGAAAGATCGATTATCTAATGTGAGATGAATTGCTTCCACAAGACCTTTCTCAAGGTATACTTCTACATAGATACAAGGACATGAATACATTAAATATCTTGGTTTCACTCTATGTAGGTATCTTCCCAAGACATTTTTTATGTTTCTCAAAGTATCCTCATCCCAACAATGATGAGGTAAGTGAGGAATTTTTACCCATTAAATGGAACTGTTAAGGGAACATCATTCTCAGGATTAAAATACAGGGTCTAATAATCGAATTAAATACGCTAAGAACCCATGAAGTAAGGGTTGTTTCTCAATATGAGATCTTGAACTTCTGTAAGTTCAAATAAAAAGGTGAAGAAACCTTTGTTGCAGAAGGCATACACAATATGGCCTTTAACTAGGGGTCTCCATTTTCTTTCCACCCATAGCCTCAGATATCTTGGAGAAGGCAAAAATCCCATAAATTGGCCAACCAAACCTCTTTCAAGCTATACTGAAAGCCATTTCTCGAAATTTACTTGGATTCACTTGCACTTTTGGAATCCTATTCAATTTCTTAACAAATTTCTTTGGTTTGGTTTTCAAAGTCTGAATACCAAATTTTACAAGCTCATTGAAAGAAATGTCTACTAGAGTTGGTGGTAGGGAGCGAGAAGGAGGTAGGGGGGTTGATCCGACCACAATGACAACCATTTTCAGAACCAGAAGCGACCACGAGAAAAACCATGCCATTTCTTGCGATTTTTCAACCTAAAAGTCTCCACCATCTTAAGAGGAGAATGTTACAAAATGTAAATGTTAATTATCAACTTTTTCCAAATAAAAGTTTTTCTAGAAACTTCTAAACTCTAGAACATCAAACCATTTTATAAGATATGAAATTAATTAGTAAATTACATTGATAAATATGTACAAGCCTTATTTATTAACATACCTTTTTTTCAGTAGAAAAAGACAAAATTTTATTCATCATAGGAAAAATAAATTTACTTTTTACATATGTTGTAAGCATTATAAAAGAAAAAAATGCCTCTCATCATTAAGCTATAAAGAGAAACTAACAACTAAGAAAATCATACAATAAAGGAGGTAGAAGTTAAGTCTGCCATGTTTCATTTATCTTTTCCTTTCTCCTTTACCTTTTTTTTACTTTTTTCAAACCATCTGAATTTGGTTCAAAAGGAACCAATGCCAATTCTCAACCTGCTTCCATGTGGGAAACTTCTTTCTTCGAATCTAAGATATCTAAAACATGAGCTCTTTTTGTGCCCCCATTTCCATCGAATGCTTGAAGACCTACAAATTTAGAACAATTCTGAATAAGGGTGACTATTCCTATCTATGCCATTTCTTCCCCATCAGTATTATTTCCATCTTGAGCTAGAACAAGTGGAGAGGATGGCTCTCTGCTATATATTTTTCCTTGTCTTCTAAAATGTGGTGATTTGTAAATTTCCAACCTTTTGACCTATTAGATTTTCTTTTTTTCCTTTTTGGATTCTTCCTCACTTGTGGGCATGCATTCTATAGGTATCTTGTTTGAAAATAAACTCGGAATCAGAAAGCTGAGTTTTCATAATCTAGAACTTGAGACCACTGGAAATTTTTCTGTTTCGCTAATATGTGATCTGGTAGACCTTTGCTAATATCTATCTCCACACATATTTTTGCGAATGTGAAGAGGCATTTATTTATTCTTTCTAGGTCCATTTTTTTGAATTTTCCGAGAGTGTTTCCAATATCCTCAAGGACTTTATGATGCTAGAATCGAAGGGGGAGGTTTGGAATCCTCAACCCAACTAACATGGTTGAGACCACCATAGACGTGGCATCAAACAATGGGAACCGTGGAGTGATAAATAACCCAAATCTCCTACAAAACCATGGCCCTTCATTTAGAACAAAATCAAAATCCTTCTGAGTTTCAAATTGGACTATGAAGAATCCCTTTGTGAATAAATAAATGTTGAAGTTACATGTCCAAAAGGAGAAGAACCATTGGAATAAAGCTTCAGGTTTTGGCCAAAAACCATTAAATATACAAATAATAACTTTGGAATGGAGGAAAAGAGAGAGGGAAGATACGTCAAAAAGATTGACTTCCATAGAAGGTGCTTGCTCCATTTGATCTACTATGTAGGGGCATGGTTTGTTTTTACTCGGTTTCGTTGTTGTTGGTGTCTTCCCTTGTACCACTTCCTTGACAGAGACATAAGTTCTAATTGATTTCCTCGCACCTTGAACACCCCCATGCATCCTTGAGGTCAGGATTATGGAAGAATTTTTTGTGATGCAATAGTCCTTGAGCTGATTTGAATCTTGGAGAACTTTCCCTTCATATTGAAAACATAAAAGGCATGTCCCATTTGTCTTCAATAGATTTCCTTAGAGAAAAAATAGAGATTTAACTATTTGTCCAAAAATTTAAGTCTTCCCATTTGTATTTATAACAAAAATGTAGAAAAAATAGTTATGGTTCCTTTATGTCTAAGTTGCAAAATTCCCAAGCCAAGAAAGAAAGTGAGATTTATTTAACGAATGCGTCAGAGTGGAAACAAGAAGCATGGCTACACCCATCTCAACAAGCGATAAAGAAAAGCGTAAAATTAAAAATATATATAAGGGGATAGAAGGGAGAAAATTTTCCCAATTTGAGCACACCCAATACTCCTTGCATATCCATCTCGCTGAGCTAGCAAATGCAAAGTTCGATTTCAGGTCATAGAGGAGAGTGGGTATGACTAATGACCCAAGAAGAGAAACCATTGATTCTGCCATCGGTCCCTATTTTATTTTTTATTCGGAGATCAAAAATCCATCACAGAGGATGGTTACTCGGATCACTAAAGGTGAAAGCCAAAGAAAAAGACTATTCACACAGAGAAGGAAACCAAGAGGCTTTTCACCACTCCATGGTACATCCACAGAGAGGGAGGTGAGGCCCTCATTCATGTAGTGGTAAGAAAAGGTATAAAACACATAGAAACCCTAGAATCCATCCTTGAAAGAGATCAAGACTATGAACATGTGATAAAAAATCGTCTACTAACATACATTATTCACATAATGATTAAGTTTAAAAGTTAGCCCCTGGGGGGTAGCTCAACTCGAAATTACTGTGTAAATTAAGTATTATGTGTGAGGTCCAATGTTCAAATCCCCCTATTTCACCTTATACATGCGAAAACGGGTCTACACACACACCTATAGTTTATAATGGTAGAATTTGGAATCGACCTCGTGTCACATGAGTATGATATTGACCTAGTTGTCGATTCCTCTAGTTATAACAAAAAAAAAAAAAAAAAAAATTATTAAAAACAAAAATCTTTATATATAATTTGGATTGCATTCTTCTTCTTAACAAGTGGATTCCACTATTTGTAGGTGTACACCTCTCCATTGAACTTCTCAATATATGAATTGTTTTAGTGGTACCTAGCACAAAGCTATTAAATGAATATATGAAGTAGGTCTTCAAAGTTATAGTTTTTTTTGAGTGACAACTCTCCCAAGGACACTACACGGAATAAGAGTACCTATATCCATACCACATACCTGCCATGATTCCTTCGTTCCTTACAAAATAATTTATTAAAAGGAAATAAATAAACACAACTAAAAATGATCTCCAAACTAATTAATATCGCACCAAATTTTCTAATAATTGTGAGAATCGTTATGTACATATGAGTAATTAATGTTTGGTAGAAACCATCTTTTAGATTATGTATAAATCTCGTAATATTTATAGTTTTATATGATACATTAATATTACATTGTATCTCATACAATGGGTTTCCTAGGGTTCCTACAACACTCCATGGAGTCTGGGGTTCTTGCATTGCTCGAACAAGCTAGGTGTTTTGCATCTTGGTGGTTTCTTTCTTTGGACTTGACTCAGTTTGGCTAGGTTCTTTAGTAGCCTATAAAAAAACGTTGGAGGAAAAATTGATTTTTCGACACTAATTAGGGTTTCTAAAGCAGCTCTTCATTCTGGCTTAGTATGTTGGATTTTTTCTTAATGTTTCAGACCATAAATATATATCACTATGTCAGATTTTATTTGTTGGCATATGGCTAGAACCCTCGAGTTTTTGGGTCAAGAGGAATCGTCTACAGAACTGGCCCCAGTGGCCTCCTCCAATATTTCTTGGTATTATAAAGGTTTTGTAAAAAAGTAGTTCCTTCTTACCCTATATTTCAAAGAGAGTTAGTCTCTCCAAGACTTCTATCGAGGCCCCTTGGTGCCAGTGGGAAATATGACATGTCTTGATTATAATGCTAGTGTGGTGCAGTATGCCTAGGTACCATTTTGGGAAGCTGAGGCGAGAGGAATAGGGACTTTCCTAAAGTGTTCAAGGGAGAAGGAAAAAAAATGTGTGTCTAGAAATCCTACAAGGCCCTCTTTTCCATGAAGAAGTTAACCCTTGGGCTGGATGTAAACATGGATAGAGTTTAATCCTTGTCTAGGCGAGCTCTAGAGGGAAAGTTTAGTTATAATTTTTTGACCCATGAACATATCCTTTCTTGGGTAAAGGAGTCTTGGAAATCACTCATGGGCTACACTCTAGTAGTGAGTATCCTAGTGAATAAATGGACACGCTTCCATTTTCTGACGAAAATTGATCTAGAACTGATCCTTAGCATGCCTTCGGTCATAGGCAAAGGAACTATGTAGCTTCAACAATGGTACCCAATTTTTGTTTCCGAGAACACATCAACAAAACCATAGAAATGTGTTGGTCATGATACCGATTTTCGCTTTGGAGATTTGGTAAAAGGAGGTATTCATTAGCATCACGAACTCTTTGGGTAAGATTTTGTTTCTTGAGGATTCATCCTTTATAATGTTTGAGAAGAGGATATCGTGGGTTCAGGTGGAGATGGATGTCTCCGAGGGGCTTCCAAGGACACTAAAAATCATGTGGGGAGAGAAATTCATCATGCAACCTCTTGGATTTTGGAAGACGCCTTTTAGATGTTTGAATTGTGGAGGACTGGGTCATATGGTTTGCACCTCTATGGCTCCTCCTCACCAACTTTATGGGACTCAAAATATATGCAAGGTTAAAGAGATGTCTTTCACAGCCCTGGAGGGGAAACAAAAATCCTTCTCACATCCACTGGATAAGGGCTTGGTGGTCAGAAGATTTTCCATATGTGGCTGAGAAAGTAATTGATAGCGGTGTAGTTGGAGTCTTATATAATGATTATTGTTCCTTTGGCTTGGGACAAAGCTCCAACTAGTTGAAGAAATTTTCAGGAAAGTGCTACCTACCTGGGTCTTGGTGACACTTTCTTTACATGTGTTTCTTTTGAAAAGGATGTAAAGGAATGTCAATCAAGCTAGGAGATTGCTCACTTAACCATCTTTATCAAAGCACAACCGACTAAAATCTTTCATGGAAGCGATGGAATTTATAGTAAGTCTCTATCATATTACAATTGTCTCATTCAATTCCTATATTATGAGTACTCCATTCTTATTGATCAATTAGAAAAGAATGACCTTTACAATTATGAAATTTTCTCAAATGCATCTACTATCCCTTCCTACGTTACAAACCCTGTTTCAGAGGCTAAATTTTTTTGTATGATTTTTTCTATCTAGAGAATAAATAAACCCTTTGGGCCATGTCAAAACCCTGTTCTGAGATCAAATGACCATCCTAGAACTACACTCTTCAAGACTAGTATAGACCCTCTCTCTTTCAATAAACAAAACTCTTTGACATTCACAAATTTTTGTTCCAAATATGGTTCTACTCTTTCACCTATGAGTAATCACTCAATTAATCTCCCTCTCCCCAACATATCCTTGTTTGAAGGTTCCCCATTTCCCCTCAATCCTACAAATCATCCTCAAGTCCCCTCTTAGAAGAATGTCCTCAATATGACACCCATCCCTATTATTTCAGGACATCCCAAATTGATAACATATCAATTGAAATGCTCTCTCCATTCCAAAACATAACCATTAGAAAGAAAAATCTCAAAAAAAAATCTCTAGCAAGAGAAGGAAATCTGTTAGAGGTCATCCAAGGAGGATTTAGCTTGACACCTCCTTTTGATAAGGAAATTGTTATAAGGGCCCTTAGACCAGAATTTCCCTCAAATATTTGTTCTAAATGATTATCTTCTCCCTCAACATTAGGGGGGTTGGGGGAGACTTGAAATTGAATTCCCTCAAGAGATTGGTAGATATCCACATACCCTCTACTATCTTGCTTCAAGAAACTATGGTTATGGCGGACAAGGCTAGAGGGGATTTCCAACATTTGTGTCTGGGGTGGTATTCTATTTGTATGGATTCTACTACCCTGTCTGAAGGTATCCTCACCTTATGGAATCCAAAGTCTACATCTTTTCATGCCGCCTCCTCCTCTATTGTTAGCATTATCTTAGAAGGGTTTGTAATGTCCATTTCCCCTTTCGATCATGTTAGTAAACTGCTATGGACCCTATGGAGAAAGATGATATTTTTGGGATAAAGTCCAATCTAATGGAATTCTCTTAGATCGTTCCCTCCTCTTAGCAAGAGATTTAAATTTCATTATCTTACGGGGGGAATCTTGGGGGTCTCACACCTGCTTCGATCCTTTGGCTTCATATTTTTTAGAAATGTTGCAGAATCAAAATCTCCATGATATTTCTCCTTTCCTTTTAGCCCCTACATAGATAAATGGCAAAACTAGCGAGGAAGTTGTCTCCAAGCACTCCAATATATTCTTGATGGTTGGTTAGCTAGCAAATAATGTGGGGAGGTTTAACTCTTTGATAAGTCAAGATAAATTATAGGGTCATCTCCCAATTCAACTAGAATTGAATTTTAAGGACCATAGAACAAAACCCCTTCAAATACAACCACTCATGGCTAGAATTCGATTCCTTTAGATCTCTGTTGAAGGGTTGCTAAAAAACAAATTAAGTATTAAACTACTCCTCTGCCATGGGCTCCCTTGTTAAAGAACTTGGGGAGCTGAAGAAGGAGGTTGTGGTTTGGGAAAGGAAAAAGAAATAAGAGAAAAATGAGGAATTGTTAAATATAGAAAATGAATATGAACATATTTCTTTGAATTTTTCTCACTCTATTTTTGTAGCAGAATTAGCCCAAAAAATGAGTCTCTTAGAAACTAGAAAATCTCATATCTTAAAACTAAAAGAGGAGACCTCGAGGCTCAAAATTAGGGCTACTTGGATTAAGGAGGGGGACTTAAACACCATAATTATGAAAATAACAGAAGGAATATTAACTCTATTTGGGAGCTTGAGATGGATGATGGTAAGATTTTCACAAGTCAACATGATTTAAAAGCTACCATTGTGTCCTACTTTTCCTCCCTTTTTAGAGATGCAAGTTCTTCTAACACTGTCTCTCGACTTCAGATCATCCAAAATTACTTGAAATTATTCGTTGAGGACTCTGTAAGGATTGGTAGCCTTCTCTCCCCTTATGAAATTAAATAAGTCCTAAATATTTTTATCAAAGACAAAAGTCTGAGCACTTATGGCTGGACAATCAAACTCTTCTTATATTTCTTTGATATCATGGATCCATATCTTTAGAAAGTCGTGGAAGAAACAATTAGGTCCTAAAATGTCTCTAAATCCATAATTGCAACCTATATAGCATTGATCCAAAAAACCTCCAAACCAAATACCTTATTTGACTTTAGGACCATCTCAATATGTAACTTGGTTTACAAAATCTTTTCAAGAGTGATATCAAATAGGATCAAGCAAAATCTAGTCGAGAAGATGTCTCTCAACTAATTTTGCTTTCTAGCTAATAAGTAAATTTGTAATGCTATTGACATTTCTCAAGAAGTTCCACATTCCATAAAATAAGAAAACCCATAAGCCTTGATCCTCAACATGGATCTCAATAAGGACTTCAACAAAGTGAAATGGACCTTGCTCAGATAAGTCCTATTACAAATTAGTTTGGGTTTGGAGGTCACCAATTGGATTACGATTTGTGTAAGCTTAACAACCTTTACCATTTTAATCAAAAAATTCCTCTTCAAAAAAATTTCCAAATCCCAAGGACTTAGGTAAGGGTGTCCTCTATATCACCTTTTGTTTCTGCTTGTAATGGAAGGCTCCAGTCTCCTATTTCTCAAAGAAAAACATGAAGGAAATATTAAAGGCATACAAATGACTTTTAATTAATATATTACCCACCTGCTTTTTATGGATGGTGCATTGTTGATAAGGGATGGATTCATCTAGGAATGTAGGTTTTCCATAGGGTTATAAGCTTATTTTTTCATGCCACCAAAATGGTACTAATGCAACAAAATCCTCTTTCCAGCACAATGTTGTTAGTTTTGAGACCCTCTCATACATTAATTCCTTTCTTCCTTCTTAGAAGGATGCCAATGAAAAACGTTTTAAATACTTGGGTTTCTTCCTAAAACCAAATGACTATCATAAAGAGGACTGGATGTGGCTTCTCAAAAAAGTAGAAAAGAAAATAAACTTGTGGTGTTATAATTGGCTATCCCTAGGGGGAAGAATGATCGTAGTCAAATTTGTGCTGGAAAACATTACAACCTTTTGGTTGTCAATATATAAGATTTCTAAATCAATTCTAAAAAATATTAGGCAAAGGATGTTCAACTTCCTATGGAATAGTAAGGAGAGGATTCACCTTGCCAGTTGGGAATCCTTATTCAAGCCAATAAATCTTGGTGGGTGGGGTTTCAAGAACCTAATTTGGTTTGGTAAAGCTCTTGCTCTAAAAAATATGTGGAGAGTTTTATTTGGCGGGGGATTTGTAACCAAGTTATTGAGGAGAAATATCTTAAAAGAATGCCAGTGGTGGAATGACTTAGAAATTATTCAAAAAGACTAGTCCACAAGGGCTCTATTGTCTACAAAGCTCTCATGGACTCTTCCCCATTCCTCTCCAAATGGCTTTCTTGGAATGTTGGAGATGGAAAATAGGTGATTCTTGGCAAAGAACCTTTTATTGGTGGTGCTTGAGTTTACAAACTATCTTCAGAATTGATTCTTTCTTTAAACTCCAAAGGCTACATCCGCCTTAATCAAGTGAAAAGAGTGGCACTTACTCATTTCACAAATAGTTATTAGTTGACTTAAGTGGACTTGGGTCTGGTTAGTCCTTTGGCCGATGAGTAGAACTCCCTCATAAAGGAGTTAATTATCAATGGGGTCTACATAAATAACAAAAAGGATCTGTTGGTCTAGAGTTGGGACACCTCCGGTGGTAAGGTGAAAGTATGTCTAGCTTATAAATCCATTTCCCACTCTGTTGTGATTTAGGATTATGGCTAATGGCATAATTATGTATGGAAATGGAATTTCCCAAATAAGCTAAAAAATTTCTCCTATTTAACCCTTCAAAACAAAATTTTAACCTAGGAAAATATACAAAAAAATGGTTTTGTTGGGCCAAGTCAATCTTGTCTTTGTAGGCTATAGGAAGAAACGATTGATCATCTCTTTACATGTTGTTATATTTCCAAGAAAAATTGGCAAACAATTCTTTTGTTAATGGACATTAGAGAGAAATTTGAACAAACCTCCTTTGAGAACACCCTTCAACATTGAGTGGAGAAGTATAAAAATCTCCATAATCTTCCAATATTTGTTGCCTGGGGTATCTAGTTACTTAGGAATAGGTTCATTTTCAAGAACTCAAACATTTGTATTGTCCAATAGTCAACTAAGACTGTGTCACATTTCAAGGAATATCCCTCAAATCAAAACAAGAAATATTTGAGAAAGATTATTTTCCCTATCATTTCCCAACATCTTTCGGTTGGGTTCTTTAATGGAGTTTCACATGGAATGAAATAGGAGGGGGGGTTGATTAAATTTCCTAGGAACAAATTAGTTCAGTTCAGAATCAACTTAGAATATGTAACAAATACAAAAGTTGAACTTATTGTTGTTTGGGCTCCAATGTTTCTAACTTCTTTAAAAAATATTAAGTGTATTAAAATCATTGGATATTCTGATTGTATTATTGACTAGTTAGCAGGTAAACCCCAGTTAGAGGTTCTAATTCTTGTCACTTGGAAATGCAAAATTGAGGATATAAGGAAGCACTTTCAGGACACTAGCTTTCACCACATTTACAGTGAAATAAATTCAATAGTAGACCTGCTATAAAAAAGAGCTCTGTTTATGGACTCTATTACATTTTTTATAAAGAGTTTCTTTGAACCATGGTCCAAAGTGCTCACTCGGTGCCCATATGCTAGGTGGGTCTTTCACTATCTATTCCAACAATTTTTGAAGACAACTTTTCTCGGTTACAGTTTACCAGCGTCTTCAGTTAAAGGCAACACCTCCACCTTTGTAAAGCTAGCTTTAGATTTCATAAGCTTCTTTAGACAACTCTAAATTTCCAAAAAAATTGTAATACTTTCTTGAGTTTTAGAAGAATCTTATATTAGTCTAAAAACATTGCATCAATATGCTCATTTCAATGTTACACCAATTTTATCAGTGTTGTTCACTTTTGGATTTGGAAACCTTGTCCAAGAATTGAAATCTCATATATATCAACTTTTATATATATATATATATATATATATATATATATATATATATATATATATATATATATATATATTTATTCTATAGAGTAGCAAAAATGTTTATTTTTTACTTAAAAAAATATATTAATAAAAAAACAAAATAAGCAGAATGGAATTTTGTTTCCTTTAAATGTTAAGTTATATATTTAATAAGTAATTTCAAATAATTTTTTTAATAAATATTAAATTTAGGTTGGAACTTTGACTATTTAAATTGGAAAATATTAAATATTTTATAGTTCTTATTTTTATATTTATTAAAAAGTATTTATCAAAATTTATAAAATTATTATTTTTAATATAAAAATAAATTTAATATTATTAAATATATCTAATATAAAATATCATTTAATATTAACGCTTAGATATTAATTATTTAACACTTATATATATAATTTTAAAACACCGAACAAAATCAATATATATATATATATATATATAATTATAATATTTAGCTTAGTTACACATTAAAATCTCTAATAACGTTATTTCATATTAAACATAATTTAGTTTAACACATATGAAAATATAATATATCAAAATATATATATATATATATATATATATATATATATAATTATAGTATTTAACTTAATTACACATTAAAATCTCTAATAACATTATTTCATATTAAACATAATTTAGTTTAACAAATATGAAAATATAATATATCAATTTCTATCCCTTTTTTATTAAATTTGTAAAAATAATAAAACTCTATAGTATAACTACAATATAAAGATTCATAATTTTGCATACCGATCCAAAACTTCTTTTGATAAGAAATCTTCGATCTCAAAGTGTCAACCTCCATGCCATGTTAGAAATCATCGTGACATATTTATGTGACAAACAATGGTGACATAAATAGTCGTGACAAATGACGTAGTCAAGCTTCACTACACTCATGGTCAGTAGTAATTAAAATTGAACCCTTTTTATCCCTTCCAAGGGGTTCAAGCTCGTCCTAGAAGGCTAATTTAAAAAATTACCTTTCAAAAGAAATTTATGTCTTTAAAATCACTTATTATTTCAAAGAAATCACATTTCAGAAGAAATTTAAGTCTTTAAAATTATTTATTATTTATGAACGAAAAAAATATTAGAAAATTTCAAAAGAAGGGTCACATTTTCAAGAGTCTAATAATTTCTAATTTTCATATTCAATGAGTATTGTATTTTTTTTTCTATTTATATGGATATAGATGTGAATCATGAGAAAGATTTAGGTTTTTATACCCATTATATTTGACATCTAATTACATTTTTTTTGGCTTCTCAAGACTAAAATCATCTCTATTATGGTTGGCTCTTAACTATATTTTTGATAAGGTGTACATTTCCACAACTTAAACTCCATCACAAGCTCCTGCCTAGAGAATCCTATCACTATATTGGTATATCTATCGTTTTAAGCGTAATTTAAAGTAAGTTTTCAAGAGAAGCTTGAACACCTTATTATTTCAAATCCGCAATTGAATTCGTGTGTTAAGTTCATTTTTTTATCCTTCTTGATGTGATGAATGGAATGTTGTTTAATATTCATATTTAATGCATTTTAATCCTCTTTCACTATAATGTCATTTCCTTTGTTATCTTTTTTTTGGCATTTCACTATGCAAAAAATCAAAACAATTAGTAATAAGTTATGGGTGTGAATCATAATGACATTACAAATTTATGAGCAAGATTTAGTACAAATGTGTGGTTCAATAAAATTTTTAGGGAGCAAACAATAGACATCCAATGAAGCCAGGGAAATCAAGTTATCTATTTATCTTCATGTTCATATAATATTCCCTCTCTATAAAAGCCTCTAACATATTGGTGAATCTGACATGGTTATATTAACGAATCTAATCATGGTTATATCTAACATTTTCTTATTATTTGAGAATGTTTGTAGGCTCTTCAACCACTTAGTATTTTGTTTCTAGAATCCACATTATAGCAGTAGATATTTAGAGAAAAAACACATAATCAATCAAACGTAAATTTCTCAACAATCCACTAATTTAGAATATGTTTGTTCAATCTAATTGTAATCCCAATGCATAGCTTTTGTTTGTTTCACACACAACTATGTGAATGATATATTAATATTAGTGATAACATTTATGTATGATTTCTACATACAGACCTTGTCAATATCACAAAACCTAAAATTGAGATTACAACAACAAAAATTGTGTATTTTATTCATTCAATTTTTTAACATCATCAATTCCTTACTTATGCATGGTCATCCATCACACCTTCACCTTCATTTTTTTCTTCCTCTTTCTAGAAACATTGGCATTATTGTGATGATATTTTGAATGTAAGATGATTTGAGAATGCTACTTACATCTCTTCCCTCTCCCTTATTGCACCAATACTTTAGGTGTAAGATGATTTACATCTATTCTCTCTCCCCATTGCACCAAGAGGCACTCTACAAACCAGTATGGGGGAGATGTTTTCATTTAAAAATAATAAAATAATACTTACAGTAACAAATTAAAATGGTAATGACAAAATAATTGATGTCTACCATAAATAAAATATTTCAATTTCTACCTCAATTTTACATCATCTTTGTATCTTTGTATTAGGTGATAAAGTAATTGAAAGTAAAGGGAAATTAATTTACCTTTTAGTATGAGAGATATATGTATTTTCTTCACTACTTAATATGGAGTTAAATAAAATAATATTATTGATATTACATTATGTGTATTTCATTCTATATTTAGTTTACCTATATATATGTTGAGTAAAAAAATTGAACATAAAAAATATAAAAGAGGGAATGAGTGACAAAATTCTTATTATAGGTGCTTTCTATTCAAGGTATGAGGGAGAATACAACTTTTTAACATAAAACATATATATAGAGAGAAAAACGAGAGAAATCGTATTCCATTAATACATGCTTTGTAATCCAAAAAATGGGGAAAAAGCATGTATTTCATTTTATGTTAAGTTTACATGTAATATTTAAGACAAAAATATATTAATAATAAAAAATATTTTATTAGCAATGATGAATAAAATATTAATAACAATCCTTTTTTATTGTTAACCATACGCTGAGATAGACAAAAAAAAAAAAAATGTTATGTATCCTTTACAACCTTAATAATTGAAATATATTTGTTATGTTTCCATGGGATTTTTATGTAAGATATAAAAAAGATAATGTAATTCATGTTATCATAAAATATATGCAATATGAATTATGCTGCAAATCCACTACATCATACATTTTTTGCATGGTTTGATGAATAATTTCCTTTTGCTTTATGGTTATATTAATTTTAAAAATTATAAAAATTATAGTTTACATAATAAAAAATGAATAGTTATATACTATATTGTTTCTACAGCCTTATAAAACAAGAAAGATATATTTATCTCTTATCATATTTTCATAAAATTACCACTTTTACATAATTTTTATTATTAAATATAATTATAATTCATATATATAAATTCCCTTGAAAAAATGAGGAGATTTGACTCCGTGATTTCCCAATTGACAAAATAAAAATACAAACCAATTAAACTACTTCTAAAATTATTTATAATTAATTATAAAGATATCATGGTAATTAAAATAATATTATTTGATAGAAGAATAGATAATCAAATCAAATCGATAGAGTGGTGGAAAACTCAACCTTTAATATAATCCCAATCCTGTTTGGTAACCGACGGTCATTTCTAAATTAAAAAAATGACACTCAATAATTTGATAGAACATAAAATAAAAAAATAAGAAAAACTTCCGACACTGATCACATTTTCATTTAATAGACAGAAACATCTTGTAGATTTTTGTATGCTTTAATTTACTGTTGACAACCAAATTTGTTTGACTCTTTGTCCTCACCACTATTTTACTGGTCGATTATTTCGCCCCCGCTGCTACGTGGCTTTCTTATTTTCAAAGCATGTGTTTTCAATAATCCACAGATAATGAATGATATGGACATGGAGTAAATTGTCTGACGATACTTTCTGGACGGCAATACCCCACACCCACTCTAGGACAACGTTTCTGGCCCCCATTCGCCACCCATTCTTTAATAACCTCTGACCATTTCCATCTCGTGGAAGGGGAGAAAGCACAGAAGGGAGAAGACTTGGGCAGATCCGCCATTGAAAATCCTTGTAATTGCATTTGTAGATGTAAGGGAGCTTACCTCTTTGTTTCTGCAAATGGTAGCTTTTGCTGTGTATTGGGCTGCTCGCTCTCCAGTCTGCAAAATCCCTTGTTAGCAATACAGTTATTGGAGTAAGGCAGGATGACAAATTAGGTGGGGCGGAGTAGAAATTGGAACCGAATCAGCCGAAAATAAGGGAGGGATGAATTTGCCGCCGGAGCAGCAGCAAGGGAAGGCAACGAAGCGGGAATTGCAGGGTCCACGCCCTGCGCCGCTCAAGATCTGGAGGAACTCTCACAAAATCCGGAAGCCGCCGCTACCGGTGCCGGCGCCGATGCCCGCCATGGCACACAGGCCACCTGTGATTATATACACGCACTCTCCCGAGGTCATACACACCGAAGCCCGGGATTTCATGACGCTCGTCCAACGCCTTACTGGTCGCGTCAACGCTCAGGGAAATTCCAGTATGCCTCCCTTCTTTTCGACTCAATCTCAAACTCCTCACGCACTTCCCCATTCGGAGACCCCCTTACCAGGAAACCCTAATTTTTGCCAGGTTGATGCTTCTCCTACTCCTCCAGCTGGAGGGCTCGATTTCCTGGTTAAAGAATATAATTCTATTGCCAGCCATTCAAATTCTTCTGAGTTTTCCGGGACCGTTCGATCACACTCTTCCGCTGTCCAGTCCTTGTTATCTCCGGCTATTCAGTATGGTTCGATGTCTCCTTTATCGCCTAACTTCTTCTTGCCTTCTACGCGGCTGTCATCTCCAAATATATTTCACGAATTTCCGCTGTGTACGCCCCAGCCAGATTATTTCTACTCGCCTTACAGACATCTGCTGCGCATGCAATCACAACCCATTTTTACCCCTCCTCATGCCATTGAGGCAGTGCCCTCTTTTCCCTCTCCTCTTCCCATGGATTGCGATTTCTTTAACAATTCGAACTCTGATATCGGCGTTTGATGGCATAAGGAAGGCAGTTATTATGCAGTAGCAGTTTCTGCTGTTTCTTCAATGGTCTCCGTTCCTGTAATTAATTAAGGCTGCAGTGCAGTGGATTTTAAAAGCTTAATTGAGGAACCTGATTACAGTGACACATGTGTAAAGGATGTGGAGTGGATTCAACGACTTTTACAGATACGCAGACTGAACCCTTTTTTAAAGCAGTTGAATAGGCTTTATTTATTTATAAAAATTTTGGTGTAATTATAATTTCTCATTATTTACAATATTGAATGTATAAATTTTTATGTAAGACTGATTTTTTTTGTTATGTAAATGTGTTATTTTATTATAGAAATAAATGTAAGTTATTTTTATTTATTAAAATAATAACTAAGTAAACACAACAATATTTTTGGATATGAATATATATATTATGTTTTTTCAAAGGTTCAATTGACCCAATTTTTTTTGGGTTAAAAATGATCCCAAACCAATAAGTAGCTCATTTTGAGTACATTGTTGATTCTCAAACATAGATATCTGTCTTTTTACTTTTTAAATTAAAATTGCTTTCTAAGATATCCATTAATGTATGTTTGGTGGGGCGTAAGCTTTTGCACCCAGAATTATACATTTAAAACAAATTGCAAATATTCCTAAATACAAACAAAATTTGTCCCATGTAATGGTTTTCTTTAAAGTTATAACAAAGTAAATTTTAAGTATCTATTTATTTTGGTTTTCTTAAAGTTAGAACAAAGTAAATTTTAAGTATCTATTTATTTTAGAGAATAAAAGGTATGACCAATCTTAAAATTTATATTTTTATGAATGGGTTTCAAATTTATAAATATTTCATATTTGAAAATTTGATAAATTTTAAAGAAATAAATATTTTATATAATTGAAATGGTTTAAATATTTCATTTGGAAATTTGATAAATTTGAACTTTAAAATTTAGGAAGGAAATGATGTTAAATTTAAATGGATTTTTTTTTCCATTACTAAAAAAATTAATGTAAAATTATCTAAATATAATTGTAAATCAAAATATTTCAAATATTAAATTTTAATAATGATGATGTTGGTTAATGTTAATAAAGTTAATGAAATTTGGTTTAAAGAGTTAGTTTAAAATAATTTTGAAGTGATCTTTTAGAATGGATTTTTCTAGTACAAATATGAGGTATGAGGTGGATGTAGTTGTCATTGGAAAAAAAAGAAGTAAAATTAATAAAAAATGTAAGAAATTAATTGGGTTGTTTTAAAATTACATTCTTTTATTTGAAAAGATTCCAAAAAACTTCTTTAAATGTTTATAATTTTGATATTTTAAAAAAGTTGGTTTTTTTTTTTTTTTAATTATTTTTTTTACTTGAACAAGAATTTCTAGAGAATGAGTGACTTCCAAAGAACCCACTCAATTGGGAAAAAAATTGTTCACCAAATAACTCAAGCTAAGATCCTTTGTTGGAAAGTAAATATTTTTAAAAATCATAAGTTTAAATTGTTCAATTTGCAGATGTCTCGATGGTTTTTCATGATGCTTAATCCACTTATTCATTCAAAAGTGTATTTTAAACAACAAGAAATCACAATATCGCTAGAAATTGCAATACTGAATTAAATGATGATAACGATTACTATAATTTGGGACACTGATTTTGGTCTACTGAACAATAAGAAATTATATGGCTTATTGATTTGCTTTGGTTATTTGACCAAAATTGCAAATATTATGTTCTCCTAGGTATTTTTGTTTTGGATGAGTTAACAAGTTGAGAATATTATTATTGTGAGAAATTTTGTAAAGTAAATCCCCAATGGGTGCAAAACATCATCCTTATGCCATCATTTTGTATGTCTCAAATGACGTTTACTTAACTTTGAAGCAATGTTAGGAGGGTTTTTTTTGTTTAAGTTGATTAATTTATACTTGTACATTTGGAACCTAGTGGTAACCTTGCTCTCAATGAGAAAAAGCTCTATCGTTAAGAGGAAGATGGGATAGGTAGTTTGTGCATAATTATAATATTATAAGCAATAAAACACTCTTGGATTTTCTTAATCCTTATCTAAGTTTCTCTATAAATGTTGCAACCCAAACTTTACAAATATAAAGGATAATTGGGATAACATGAGCATTGAAGTTTAGCTTGACAACATTTTAGTGCACAAGCTAGCTAGTGAGGACCAAACAATAGCATGAGACTAGTTCATGTAATTATTTTCACTTCAGTATTGATCATCGTCTCTTTCTTTACCTTTTCCTAGTGGTTTATATTATGATGAACCTTGATCTTAATCTTCCTTTTATTAGTGAAAGAATCCTAGTAAAATGCTTAGGAGGCTTCTCAATAAAATAGAGGCACTAGGTTGGGATCCAAGCCTATAAATCTGACTTGGAATAAGCTAAATAATAGAAAGATTTATAGTTTCCTTACTAAAAGAAAATAAGTTCCTCTGATTAGTTATATATTCTCTTTGTAGTGATGCATAGTTATATATTCTCTCCATAATGATGCATATTTAATCATATTGATTATGTTCAAGTAGTTCGTAGATTGTCTTGCTGAGCAAAAGCACGTTCTCAGAAAATTAGTCAGTCTTAAATTATAATGAAAAGTAGAATAAAAGCATTTATGTTAGAAGTTCTATTTACTCCCTCAATTGCATTAGGTGCCCAAAAAATATATTTTTAATAGCTTTTTATTCCCCCTCTTTTGGGCCCACCCACCAAACCATTGGCCCCCAAAAAGGGAAGGTTTTAGTTTACAAATAGAAAATCATGAAGGCAATATGTGCACCCACAACGTATGCTTTTCCATATCTAATGTCTTAGAGAAATGAGAAAATCTTGTTGTAGGTGAGAGGAGGAATAATTACCATGTAGAAAAATGACTTTCTTTTTGTCCCTAAACCATAAATTTGTTTCTTATACATAGACTAAAACAAGTGTTGTATGCTCTTTTAATTTTCTTATCCACACTATAGTTCTATTTTGAACTTGTAATGCATGTCAACTCTAAGACATTTGTTTTCACTAACCTTTTTAAATTAAATTGTACTTATTATAATAAGAAAAAATAAGATAATATATTTTCTTACACTTAATGGTCATACTCTTAGCATTAATATTATTTACTAACATGACAATACTAAAATATAAACTTCTTATTTCTTTTTCCAAGATCATAAATGCTACTAGACAAAAGAACAATATCATTCACATAAAAAATAAAAATTGTGATTTTGTAAACTAAATTAACACCGCCAAATTATACTTCTTCTGAATATAAATTTATCTCATCCATATATTTAAAAATAAATAAATAACAAAAAAATAATATTAATAAAACTCAATATTATTATTAATCTCTTTCAACCAGCTCTCATTACCCCAAACATAAAAATAACCTTCTCCTACAACCTAATCACTACGAATCTCAACTCTAAAATAACCTTCACATGTTTTAATGTCTTCCAAAGTGTTTTTCCTATCCACCGTATCAAATTTAAGTTTCTTAAAGTCAGTGAAGTAATAAAAAAGATTTACTATATTATCTCAGACACTCCTCATAAATAACCTTAAGAGTAATTAATCGATTGACATTCGAATGATAGTTTTTGAAAGCTGCTTGGATTTGATATTTTTTTTTTCGTCTTGCTAATCTCCCTTTTAATAAAAATTCCATGTTTAACTTAGATTAAATAGGGCTGGTCATGATGCTATTAAAATTAGAGGGTTTTCCTAAACTATTTAACAACCTACACTATTTAATATTATCATGATGATGAAAACGTTATCATCCAAGAGAATATTATTTACATCTTCTACGTTATCATCCAAGAGAACATTTTTTATATCTTGTACGTTGTTAGAATTGCACCGTTTACATGCTCTTTTTTTCATGGTGTTTTAGGTCATTTCTATCTCTTACAATTTTTTTTCGAAAATTCTAAATTATTTAGTTCACAAGGCTAATTCAACAACTCATAAATAGATTTTATATAGCTGATGAAAAATTGCCTCACTAATAGAACAATTGGGATTTTAGTTGAGGCGGGAGAATAAGAATTTTCCTCGATATGGTTTGAGCTACAGCTAATTAAATTTTATACTTTATAATCTATTTATTTAGAAGAATCTTTTTCATATTTATTTATTTCCAATAATAATAACAATCACTTAGAGATTAAAATAAATTTTATACTTTATAATCTATTTATTTAGGAAAATCCTTTTCATGTTTATTCACTTCAAATAATAGTAACAATCACTTAGAGATTAAAATAGGCCGGGAGAGAGATGCAGTTTCTTGGCTAAACTATTGGGGGATTGTGGAGTACATTGTACAATGTATTAATATGGGAAAACACACTATCATACTTAAGTTTAAAGAGAAAATATGTAGTAATAAGGATACTAAAAATAAGAAAATGTTGATTCATTATAGAAAATACCAACTCTAAGTTGAATATCAAACTTATATTTCTATTGTCCCAGGGGGACAACTCAATTGGTGATCGAAGTGATGTGAAATCACGCAAGCGAAGAGATCCAAGGTTCAATCCCCCAGTTGTGACTTGGTCTATGGAGAGGAGGAAATATCGTAGGCCCCAAGAGGTACAGTGGTAGGGCCAAAATCAACCCTGTGTCACGCGAGTATGAGAATGACCAACTTGTCGACTCCTCTGGGTTACCAAAAATTTATATTTCTATTGTTTCTATCCTAAAGAAAAATAATAAATATTATGAATATATTTTTTTGACTATATTTTTATAAGATTCGCCATGAAAGAAAATGTCAAACAAAACCTAAAATATTGGAGAAAAAAATCTATATAACATGTGAAATGAAAAACACTTTTATTTAAAATTCTCAACATAACTTAACATACAAATACATTTAACTAATTTTCAAAACATTTATAATTTCCAAATTATTCTATTAATGAAAACATAAAAAAAATTAGTTTTTTTTTTTTTTTCTTAAATATACCAAAATACAATAAATAACAACATCATCATATAAATTTCACTACCATAGAAGGCTTTAGTGTCATGGATTTACATCATAAATGATCATATAAATTGCACTACCATACACAGCTTTAGTGTCATAGATTTACATCATAAATAACCTATTTAGTTACCTAAGGTGCCTAAACCCTACCATATACCTTATTTTGTTTTAGTGTATCAAAATTTGTATCACTTTGCTCCACATCATACCACCATATTCAAATAACCTATTTAGTTACCTAAGGTGCCTAAACCCTACCATATACCTTATTTTGTTTTAGTGTATCAAAATTTGTATCACTTTGCTCCACATCATACCACCATATTCAATGCTCCAAAGGTTCTCACAACATTATGTCATATTTTTGCATTACTATGTTTCACATTTGTGTCAAATTTTTGATACTCAAATTGTGTTTCTATCATATTAAGACTTTATTTCTACCATGTTAGTGTCATATTTTATGTCTATTCTATAATACACCGTGTAATGTGAGTTTTATTCATTATGTGCCCTGTGGGTATATTGTGTGGAATATTTGTATAGGTTGGGTGCTTAGGTAGATATTGTATGGGTTAGGTTATTTGATATTTGTTATGAACATTTTAAGTAATCAGGTTTATATAATCAAATTTGTGGAAGTTGTTAAATATTATTTGGAGGTGAAACTATGTGGATAATACATTATTAGAGAGATTTTTGAAGAGTACTAAATGGTAGAAGTATATGCTTCATAAACTATGGTAACATTTTTTTCCATAGATATTAAATCACATTATAGCTGTTCCAAATACTTATATTTATGCCTTTGATATTGCAAAAGCTACTAATGGATCATCATGAAGAAAATGCATGGGGTTGGTGTAAGCTAATGAAGGTCTCTCATAATGCATTAGTGGAAATCCAAATATGGAAAAAAAACAATTTATTAACTTGGAGGGATGATTCATGGTACTTCCACAATAAAATCAAATATGGTGTAAAAATATTTGAATCAGCTTTGTAAATATATATTTTTTATTTATAGAATTTGAGTACAAATATGTGAATTTTGAGTTATTTTTTTGTTTACAGTGCCATGCTATGTTTCATGAAAAATGTAATGCATATATTCCCATTAGTGTAGGTATGTGCCATGCTATGTTTCATGAAAAATGTAATGCATATATTCCCATTAGTGTAGGTATGAGTACCTAAATAATGGAATTTCATTAAAAAAATTATAGAATTGTAGAGAACACATTTTTTTATGCACATCTATTTTTCAAAATTTATAATGTTAATTTTATATACTTTTTAAATTGTTAAAGTCATGATATCCTTGAAATTACAATGACATATATTATTGCAAGGTATTAGGGTCTTAACGTAATCAACAATGCTATTTTTTGAAATATTGTAGATCTTGATGTCTACTCTTGCAACATATATTTTTTTCTAAAAATGGTTAAGAAAATGTATTTTGATATATGTCAAAACAAAAACATATTAGAACTATTAAATAATAGCACTGTTATTTTTTTATCATATATTTGGAATCTATATAGCCATCTCTCTATATATGTGTACTTTCATTGACTATACATTTGTGTATCCTATACAAAAATAATGTGAAAAATAGATATATTATAAAACATTCAAAAATATACAAATTTTACATGTTCGTAACCCAAACCACTATACTTATCATTCAAAACTTAAATCTAATGACATCAAATCACTAATAATATTCTTTAAAATTATTACTTCCCCTCAATAAATTTGAATGGAAAAAATGCACATCTAAATGTGCATGCATTCTAGAACAAGCAACTATTCAAAAGTGTGTATATGTACCTTCTAGAAGGCAGGCATGTTCTTACAACATGCACATGCTACTTCAACTAGGCATAGTTATGAATGTGTCTATAGTGAGGTCTAACAAAAATGTAATCTATCCTTTTTAAACCTGGTTGAGCTTAAGGGTCATTAATAAAGGCTAAACCCAATGACATGTGCCCTTATCCCGTATAGCTAGATATGCCTTCCATTAAGATGTTTCGTGAAAAATAGTTGGTTACATAGGCATTAACCATAGTACATCTTAAGGCCCTTGACACATTGATCGAGGCATTAACCATATTCATGGTGGGGAAAAAACATCTTAAGGCCCTTGACATTGATCGAAGGAGGGAAACTATAAGCTTGGGCCCTAATCATAGATTCTTAGGATTAAGTACCATGAATAATATTAATAAAGGCCAAGAGCCTTAATATGGCTCACAGTGTTGCGCTGTCTAGTCCTTGTTATCGCCCACCATTCAGTATGGTTCGATGTCTCCTTTATCGCCTAACTTCTTCTTGCCTTCTACGCGGCTTTTATCTCCAAATATATTTCACGAGTTTCCTCTATGTACACCCCACCCAGACTATTTCTACTGCCCTTACAGACATTTGCTGCGCGTGCAATCACAACCCATTTTTACCCCTCATCTCATCGAAGCAATTTCCTCTTTGTGCTCTCCTCTTCCCACGGGTTGTGTAAGGTCCTCGAGTTTGTTGACTCGACCGGGCGCGGGTGACCGCACATGACGGGCGCGCGGGAGGGCGCGCGGGTGAGCGCACATGGCGAGCGCACGGGCGGGCGAACGCACACGGCGGGCGCGCGGGCAGACATGCGGCGGGGCGCACACGGTGGGCGCGCGGGTGAGCGCACACGACGGGCGTGCGGGCGGGCGTGCGGGTGCGCGGGCGGGCAGAGCTGCACGCGGATGCGACGAAAGGCCGAGTCAAGTGCGACGAAAGGCAAGACTTGGTGAAATAAAGAGCGATGGTTTATACCATGACTTGGAACGTTATGCGATGGGTTGGCCGACCTATGGAAGAGGCCAAGGCCGACTTAAACATGGCGTGCGAGAGGGGTGTGTGGGCGGTCGGCTGGGCAGCCCACCCACGCACAAAGGCAGCATATATATTGGAGCGTTGGAGCTCATTTGCAAAAACTCATTCGACTTGGACATCTTCGCAAGAGCTCAAGGAGGAAGGACAAGTGCGCAGTTTTGGAGGGATATGCGCATAGCTCATGCGCACTTCATAAAGGCGCTCACTTGGTGACACTTGGAGTTGGTCGAAGGTTGGGCAAGGTGTGCCCGGGGTCGTTTTGAAGTGCCGTTTGTGCCAGGACTTGGCGTGGGTGTCTTGGTGGCTCGGGTGAGCACCCGCCCATCGTGCAAGGTGTGCACAAGATTGTAAAAGGCAGGGTTGCCTCTGATTGTAAAATTGGCTAAGTATGAGACTTGGTCTTGCCAAGACATACTTGTATATTGTAAATTGATGTTCTTAATATATTATCGGGCAGACTCATATTACAGGGAGTTGCCCCTCCCTTTATACTGTGCAATTGTTGTTCTCTTTTATAATTGCTGATGATAATGAATGAGTATGGGTGTTCATTAGTATAAAGGATAAACATAATATTGCTTGGTTGCGAAACACAAACTAAGTAAGGAAAAAGTGTAATAGGCGTAGTCCATGAACATTAGTATTGGTGAAAAGAAAGTGTTCGGTGGTGCCGCACCTCACTATAAGCGGTTGGAAGACTACCGCAGGTGTAGGGGCGTGACAGGTTGCGATCTATTTAATAATTCAAACTCTGATATGGGTATTTGATGGCATGATGAATACAGTTATTATGTAGTAAGAGTTCCTCTTGGCTCTTCAATACTCTCCGTGCCTGTAATTAATTAAGGATGCAGTGCAGAAGATTTTAAAAGCTTGAAGGAACCTCATTACACTGACACATGTGAAGGATGTGGAGTGGATTCAACAACTTTTTCAGTTATGCAGACTGAACCCTTTTTTTAAGCATTAAATAATACATTCTAAATACTGGACTCTGTTGATTGCAATTTTGTTCCTCTTTATCTAGCATTGTTACTGGACTCTGTTGATTGCAATTTTGTTTTTTTTTTTATTTTTTAATAGTAGTATTTTATCAGTGTTTTATCTGTTTCATGTTTTATAAGGAATTTTGTTTAAAATTGTTTAGAAATGGGTAGCAATTTTTTGGAATCACAAGTTTGAATTGTAAACTCTTCACAATTCAAGTGTCTTGGCCTTTTTCGAGAGCTGAATCTATATTTACAGTCAAAACTCTATTTCAAGAAACAAAAATTAAGAATTGCAAGACAAAATTACAGAATTGCAACCAAAACTCTAAAACTTAGCATGTTTAAAGAAAGCCTTTATTTATTTATAAAATATTTGTCATTATTTAAAATATGTTTTTGAATATATAAATTTTTGTGTAAGATTATGACTTTTTTGTTATTTCAATGTGTTATTAAATATATAAATAAATAGAGATACTTTATTTTAATAATAATAATTTACTTTTAAAGTAATAAACAAATAAACCTCTAACAACATTTTTAAATAATAATCAAATAAATATCTAATTTTTGAATTTGAATCTTTGATTTAAAAAAAACACCCATATTATTAAATATAAAAATATTCAAATTTCACTAAACATCCCAAACATCGCAATATTCAAATTGCAGTAAACCTCTTACAAAATTGACCATTTTTTTTTTATTAAAACTCGTTGGAAACCCATAACTAACTTTTCCATTATCATTATTGATTCTAAAACTTAAATATTTGTCTTTTTACTTTTAAAATTAAAATGGTTTTCCAACATATCCATTACTGTGTGTTTGGTAGATGCCTGGTGAACTCTTGCGCCCAGAATCATACATTTATTTAATAAAGGAAATTTCAAGTATCTGAGTATAAAAAGTTTGTCGAATTTTAGAAATTATATTTTTATAAATATATTTTAAATTTATAAATATTTAATATAATTTTATAAAATTTTAATTAAAATTTCATAAATATTTTTTAAAAATATGGAAATTTATTTTATAAATTAAATTTGAACTTTAAAATTTATAAAAATAATTCTTTGATTATTTATAATAACCAATAAAAACACAAGTTTACTCTAGTTTTATATTATTAAATATAAATGTAAATAACAACATAAATTTAGTTTAGTTTTATATTATTAAATATAAATGTAAATAACATTATTTGAAATAATAAATTTTAATAATAATAATATTGTCTAATGTTAATTATAATTTATAAATTTAATTAAAAAATGTAAGCAATTAATTGGGTTGTTTTGGAATTAGGTTGGTCTATTTCAAAAGATTGAAGAACTCCTTTCCAGATGTTTACAATTTTCATAATTTAGAAAAGTTTATGTTGTTGTTTGTTTGTTTTTTAATCTCTAGAACATGGATTGCTCTAACTTCTAATAAATCTATATAATTGCATAAATAAATTGTTAATCAAACAATTTACGGTAAATCTTTTTATCATAAAATTTTTTTTACGACAGATATTTGAAATTTAAAATAAAAATATCTAAAATATTTTTATAAAAATATTTTTTAAAATTTTTAAATAACTATTCCACTGCACTTACCTGTTATATTTTTTTATTTTATTGTTATTGATTTTAGTAAATTTTAAATTACTTTATAATAAATAATAATTAGATGATGATGATTACTAGCGGTAGTGGAAAATAAGAATTAAGAATTATATGGTTTATTGATTTACGTTGATTCTCTCATCAAAATGCAATTAAGTTTTTTTTTGGGTATTTTTGTTTTGGATGTGTTAACCAGATAGGAATATTATTGGTATTAGAAATATTGTAAAGTAAACTCCTAATGGGTGTATAAGAAAGGATAAGATTTTTTTTTGATGTTATAGATAATTTTATTTTTAGAATCTTTTAATCGTGGAAAATGTTAATTTTTTCTATTATTATTTATGCTTTAAGTGATTTTTACAAAACTTTGAAGTAATGTTAGGAGGGTTTTTATTCTTCAGGTTGATTAACTTATACTGGTGCATTTTATACCTAGGTGTAGCCTTTCTTTTAATGAAAAAATCTCTACCTTTAAGAGGAAGATTGGATAGGTAGCTTGTTCATAATTATAAGATTATAAACTATAAATTACTCTTGGATTTGATTAATATTTATCTAAGTTTCTCTATAAAATTGCAACCTAAACTTTACAATTGTAAAAGATAATTGGGATATCAAGAGTATTGAAGCTCAAGTTGACAACATTTTAGTGCACTAGCTAGCTAGTAAAGACCAAATAGTAGCATGAGACTAGTTCATGTTAGTTTAGTTCCACTTCAATATTGATCATTGTCTCTTGCTTTACCTTGTCATAGTGGTTTATATTATGATGAACCTTGATCTCAATATTGATTAGTGAAAGCATCCTAGTCAAATGCTTACCAGAATTCTCAATGAAATAGAGGCATGAGGTTGGGGTGCACATTTATAAATACGACCCAGAATAAGCTATATAATATAAGGATTTACAATGCTATTACTAAAGGGAAAGAAGTTTCTTTGATGAGTTATGTATTCTCTTTGTAGTGATGCATAATTAATCAAGTTGGTTATGTTGTATGTTGTATTGATGAGCAAAAGCATGTTCTCAGAAAATTAGTTATATTTAAATTATAATGAAGGGTAGAATAAATTCACTTATGCTAGAAGTTCTATTTACTCCCTCAATCACATTGGGTACTTAAGAAACATATTTTTAATACCTTTTTATTCCCCCTCTTTTGGCCCCAACAACACAACCATTGTCTCTAAATAAGGGAAGGTTTTGGTATACAAACAAAAAATCATGAAGGCATTATGTGCACTCAGATCGTATGTTTTTCATATCTAGTGTCATAAAGCAATAAAAAAATCTTGGTGTAGCTGAGACAAGGAGTATGAATAAGTACTATATTAAAAAAATGACTTTCTTTTTTTTCCCAAAAATATAAATTTGTTTCCTATATATTTTTATAAAGACTAAAACAAGTTTTCTAGGCTCCATTAATTTTATTGTCCACACTATACTTCCACTTGAACTTGTGATGCATTTAAACTCTAAGATATTTGTCTTCATTAACCTTTTTTAAATTGTTATGATCATAAGTAAAGATAGGTTAAGCTATTTTCTTGCACCTAATGGTCATAACCTTAGCATTTTTAATTTACTAAAATGTTAATAGTGAAACATAAATCTTTGAGATCTTTTTTTTTCAATATCATAAGGGCTCTTGGACAAAAGAACATTATCATTATAACAACCTCTGGTTGATTTTCTATGTAAATAAAATAAGACCAAGGTCACGGGACACTTATTCCAAGCTGAATGTTGGGAAAAATATTATAGTGGGCATCACTTGTGATTAATTAATGGATATGGAAATTGACAAAGACAAAGAGGCAATAATTGAAATTTAATTATGAGAAATAAAGGAAAATAGGAGAAAATGAAGGTGAAGAGACACAAATTTGCATGCCAAAAATTTGATGAAAAATGAAGGAAAATAAAGAAAAATGAGACATCAATGATAAAAAGGCATCAAAGAAACAATTCACAGCTTTTGGTCGTTACAACTTTTGACAATTTTGAGTTTAGCTCTTGTTCATTATCTTTCATACTCCTGCACAATTGGATCATTCTTGGAGCATGCTTAGAGCACTCTAGCATTCACTTGGATTGGAGAAACACAACAAAGGAAAGCAAGGGAGCACAAGGGGACAATTGGATCAACAATTATAGCAGGGATACTTTGCAGGTAACAAGTTTCATGCGTGATTTCCTTGCTGATTTTTGGATGCATGATATATGCATGTGGTTCCTTGGTTATGTGTTTTCATTGGCATGGATATTTTTGTTGGATTGACAATGGTTTCAACCTCGCCTTACCATTTCTTGGATAGCCATGATGTAGTGGGTTCCCCATTCTTGGATTTTTTTATTGGTTGTAAAGTTCCTTGTCATTGTGGGATGGATCAAACACTCTGGAGCCCTCGAACAACTTGGGTTCCCTGGAGTCAGTGGGTTGAGTTACTAGTCCCTAGAGCCTTATGATTGGGACAAACACTATGTAGCCCTGTAACAACTCAGGTTCCCTAGAGGATGGGGTTGAGATACTAGTTCCTCGAGTCCTGAACAAGTTGGCTAGAGATCGATCTGATTGATGTTAGTTATTTTTGGACCATGTCGGTGAGATCATTGTGCTTGAGGGTTGAGGTGGTTTTGCCTATGGAAGCCCTAGTTGATTTTATTTTGGTTTAACTCTTATGGTCCCACATTCATGTTTAAAATATGGCGTGGGGGTTATTGGTGAAAGAAAGTTTTAGTTTAGCCCAATATATGGTATGGTGGTACATGGAAGTCCCTAACTTGGTTGACATTTTCATATGTTAAGAAGAGCTATTTTCCTATTGTGATCTATGAGCACTTGTATTGGTTATCATTTTGACATTATGGTTGATTTGTTATGGTCTCTATTCTAGTTATATGTTGGTTATATACCTAGTTATATGATGTGCTCTAGTTATGGTTATTGTTCATGATTTATTAAGTTACTGCATGGTTAATGAATGCATGGACTAACAAGTGTTGTTGCAACTAGTTAGAGAGGGCTTGGAGCCTTCTTGGTGATTCTCAAATGAAACTCATAAGTTTATGATTAGATATGCATTCATGACCTGTAGTTTTCATGTTTACCATATGTTTAACGAAAAGTTTGTTGTGTACTAGGCATTTCTTGGCCAAGATCTTATTCATGTTTGAATGTTTGGAATTGTTGTCATCTTTATCATGATTCTGAAAAGTTAGATGCGGTTTTGGGTAGTGGTTTGAAGGCTTGCATGAAAAATTGGCATAGATATCGTGACCTCATGCACTTAACTAAGAAATTTGGGTCATAACTGCATGCATCCAGGCTTATGGGTGCGGTTGGAGCCTCATAACCGCATGAATGTAGTCTTGTGGGTACAGTTAGAGGATAAGCCGAGTGAGAAAGCATTCTATCTTAGGGATTGATCACTTGGGGTGGTTTTTAGGCTCCTGAGTGGTTTGTAGTCCTTGTGGGATGCTAGTTTGTTGTCGAGTTATAGGCCCCACTTCCATAACTAGAACTTGGAGGTTGGGTCATGTCATAATGACACTAATCTCATGTTTACCATGGAGAGCTTGTAAAAGTGGGTAAATGTGGGAGGATATGTTTATAGGGTGGTATCATAACAGGTTCCGTTCTCTTTGGGTGTTATCTGATACCACATGGTGTTATCATATCTTTCAGGTTCAAACGGTTGTATTTGAGGGGATAAATGCATGTTGTTATGCATGAATTGTTATGGTTATGATTATGCACGCATAGTAAGTCAAGCGTGCATTGTGAAGGTTATTATTGCAATTTTGTGCCATCATGCATTATGTTTATAAGTTGATGGCATTATAAATCTATATTAAGCTAACCTGGATTGATTGTGAAAATGAAATAACCTTCCTTGAAATACACTGAGGTATGATTTTGATTATGTCTCTATTTGATTTATCTAACATGACATGTTTGTAGGAAATAAAAGATCAATGATGAACAACAAAATGGTGGAGTACAGTTCACAAGAATTCCCTTACAAGCCTTGATGTGAACTTAATGGAATGGGACAGGTCAGTTGAGTAGCAAGGAGAATAATACTCTCTTGATATAGCAGGTACACTAAGAAGTTTGAAGGTAGAAATCATTTGTAAGGCAAATAATAACAAGTTGATTGAGGCACAGGAAAGGCTTGCCAGAGCTCAAGAAAAAAAAGCAGAGGTTAATGGAGTCATCCTTCAGAGCCTTACAGGTTTATAGAAGCAGGGACAACTGAGGATGAGTCATGGAAAGGAAGAAAATACTAATGGGCCATATGAAAATAGGTCTAGATAAAGATATAAGTTGGAAAAGGATGACATAGTCAAAGGTGGCAGATCTTTGGATACACCTGACATGTAGGCTAGCACTCATGGATTCTATTCTAGGTCCGGTTCTGAAATACATCATCATCATTATTGCTAACATCCTTATAATAGAAGTGAGAAACAATATTTACCATAGGATTTCAAGAAAGCTATGCCTCCTAATTTTGATTGGGATGTGAAGAAACTAGAAGATGCATAAGCAAGGCTACATGGGATGAAGAAGTTCTTCGGATTGCACAATTATTCAAAGAATATGAAAGCTAAGATTGTTATCTTCAGTCTCAAGGGAAGATCAGATATCTGGTGGGAAGATGTGAATAATGTCAAAGGCATCAATATAGAGGAGTTGAGTTGGCATGCGTTTAAAAGACTATTCAGGAAGGAGTACTTGTCCGAGAGATATTATGATGGAAAGGCCAGGATTTCTATGAGTTGAAGATAGGTTGTATGATAGATGAAGAGTACATGACTAAGTTTTTGGAGATGTTGAGGTATGTTCCCTACCTCAAGGATGAGAAGTCGAAGGTCTAAAGGTTCATCAGTGGATTGCATTTAGCATTTAAATATTTGATTGACTATGATGAGCTTCGATCATTGGAAGAAGTTATCAGGAAGTTGAAGCATTTTTATGACCACAATCTGTGCAAGTCTGAGCCTAAGCAGGATTGGAAAGGTAATGATAACACTAAAATAAAGTGGGCTAGGAAGCGAGGAAGACCTCAAGATGTAGGTGATACAATGAATGTAACACCTTATAAGAAGTTCAATGCAGTTTACAGATGACATGGGTCTCAACCTGAGGAGTAGAACAAAGGCGATGGTGGGAAGCATTTGTAGTGTTGGACTTGTGGTGGAGAGAATCACAAGAGAGATTGTCCATCTCACCAGGGTGGTAGGCCTCATATTTACAATGCTCAAAAGGAAGAGACAGTTGGAGATGTTGGGCAGAGTATTCCTCAGATTTATGCAACAATGGATAACATACAAGGTGATCATCAAACATCCATTATTGAGATGGAAGGTAAGCTTTGTGATCGAGTTGTTTCCATTTTCATTAACCCTGGATCTAATTATAGTTATGTCAGTCCTGACCTAGTGGATAAGTGTTGCTTGAGTAAAGAAGTGCATGCAGAATCATGGTTAGTGTAGTTGGCTATATGGACCAAGAAAAGAGTTCATCATTAGGTGAGATCTTGTGCATTTGAACTTAATGGTATGCCTACATCAACTCATCTAAATGTGATTCCTTAGGGTTCATATAATATGCTTGTGAGCATGTATTAGTTGTTCATTCACGGGACTAAAGTGGACTACTATGACATGGATATTGTGTGTCTGGATGATGATGGGAAAGGATAGTATTTCAGGGAAAGGAGAGTCTTTCAGGGAAAGAAGAAGCTGACATTAGTGATAACGGTTACAACTATGTAGGAAAAGTGCAGTTGTTGGAAAGCATGTTTATTGTTTGCACTTCATATTTCTAGTGATAAAGGGAAGAATTTTGGGGATGATGAAGTCTTTAAGAGGTATCTTTTGTTGCAACAGTTCTAGGATGTGTTTCCTATAGATATTTTAGAGTTGCATCCTCATAGAGAGGTGGACTTTTCTAATGATTTGATGCCCGAAGCAACACTAGTATCTAAGGAACCTTACATGATGAGCACTCTGGAGCTGCTGGAAATAAAGGTTCACTTAAGGAAATGCTTGATCAGGGATACACAAGGCCAAGTGTGTCACCTTGGGGTGCACCAATATTGTTTGTAAAGAAGAAAGATGGTACTCTCAGATTGTGCATTAATTACTGACAGTTGAACAATATGACTATCAAGAACAACTATCCATTGTTGCAAATTGATGATTTTTTTGATCATTTGAAGGGATTTGCAATGTTTTCAAATATTAATCTAAGATCATGATACCATCAGGTGTGCATCAAAAAAGAAGATATTTCCAAGACCGCATTCCATACGAGGTATGGACATTCAGTTTGTGGTGGTTCCTTTTGGTCTTACTAATGCTCCAACCACTTTCATGTGTTTGATGAACATTGTGTTGTTTCCTTATCTTAACAAGTTTGTGATAGTTTTTATTGATGATATATTGATATAGTCCAAGAATGAGGAAGAACATGAAGAGCACTTGGCTGCAATGTTTAGATTGTTGAGAGAGCATTAGTTGTATGCTAAGTTAAGCACATGTAGTTTCTTTCAATCTCAGATTCACTACTTGGGACATGTTGTTTCCAAGGAGGGGGTATTAGTGGACGCGAAAAAGATTAAAGCTATCATGAAGTGGCCAACTCCTAGGAATGTGGATGAGGTCAAATCATTCATGGGACTAGTAGGTTATTATAGGTGGTTCATTAGGAACTTCTCAAGGATTGACTATCATATTACATATTTGCAGAGAAAAGGGAAGAAGTTTGAATGGATTGAAGAGTGTGCAACTAGTTTTGAGCAGTTGAAGCATTTGCTTACAAATGCTTCAGTCTTGAATATTGTAGATCCTAATAAGGAGTTTGTGGTATGTACAAATGCTTGCAAGGAAGGGCTTGGTGGAGTCTAGATCCAGGAAGAATCGGTGGTATGCTATAAGTCAAGGAAGTTGAATGAACATGAGGAAAATTATGTGCAGGGAAAATTTTAAGAACCCCCCCTAAATTTATATGTATAATAAATGGGCGAATCTCCATGGTATATAGGAAAAATGGAAGGCGATTTTTTCAATAATATAATATGTATATATAATTTTTTGGCGAATCTCTCACTAGGCATGGTGAATATTTTACTCAATTATAAAATCTTGTAAGACCTTGGTATTACCATCGGTCAATACCATGGGTTATTATAAACCTGGAGCTTAAAAATTACTATTAGTAATTTATAAAAATTAATAAAATTAATAGTTGATTTTTATTTTTTTTTTTATTTTAACCAAGCTAAAATGTTTAACATACATTAAATTACAACATCCATCTTTACTCTTGATCCACCAAGCCCCGAGTCTATGCTAGTTTGCATATCACGATATTTGATAGCTCTCGGGGGTTAGTAGATCCAGAGTAAAGATGGATCTATGTTGGTTTAATTCCCCCATTTAAATAGGCTACATTCTAGGTGAATACCATGGGTCAATACCATGTGCCATTTTGGTGAATACCATGGGTCAATACCATGTGCCATTTTTATTTTTATTAATACTAATATTAGGGTTAATAATGTTTTTTTGCATGGTATTAATAACAATCTAGTCCATGGTATTTGTCCCAGAGATATTTTGCCCATAGGTTTCACCTAAATATAACGCATTTTTTGAGTGTTCGTTAATATAAGGTGATTTATGGAGTAAATATAAAAAAATGTTTTATTTGTTTACCATACCTCTCGTTTATTTATATTTTTATTAATTTACCATACCTCTTTTACAAATATGGTATTTGGCCCATAGGATTCACTTAAATAAAACCTCTTTCTTGAGCCTTAATAAATAGAATGAGGGTTATGGACAAAATATAAAAAGAGGTTTTAATTATTTACCATACGTCTAGTTTATTTATATTTTTATTTATTTATCATACCTTTTGAGTAAGTATAAAAAGACGTTTTATTTATTTACCATACCTCCACTTTACTTATATTTTTATTTGTTTACACCCTTGCATGTATATAAGGTGACTTATGGAGTAAATATAAAAAATGTTTTATTTATTTACCATACCTCTCATTTATTTATATTTTTATTAATTTACCATACCTCTTTTATAAATATGGTATTTGGCCCATAGGATTCACTTAAATAAAACCTATTCTTGAAAATGGGCGAATGGATTCACTTAAATAAAACCTATTCTTGAAAATGGGCGAATGGAAGGTTGTAACTCCTAATTTCAAGGGCTAAATTTACCTTTTTTACCCTCTCCCTTAAAATAAGGTGGGCCATTTGAGGTGATTTGTAAAAATTTACTATGATACAAAGTATTCGCCCACTAAAAATTTAAAACCTCTTAATTTCACCAAAGGGCGAACATTCGCCTCTAAAATTTTCTATGATTATGTGACTCATGATCTTGAGTTGGCAACTATCATTCATGCATTGAATATGGGGATACATTATATTCTTGGTAGGAGGTTTGTTTTGATGAGTGGCCAGAGTGGACTGAGGTACTTGTTTGGACAAACCAATCTGAATTTCAGCTAAGTTAGATGGTTGGCTACCCTCACTAAGTTTGAATTCGAGATCAGGTACATCAAGGGAAAGGAGAACAAGGTTACAAATTCTCTTAGTAGAAGAGTGCAGGTGAATCATGTTTCAACTGTGGGTTCATATGGGATAGATTTATAGGAGCAGATCTTGCATGCAAGAAAACATGATGAGAAGTATCACAAGTTGAAGAAAATGTTGTAGCAATAGGGTGAAGGTGATAGAGATGAGGAGTATCACCTCATGACAGATGGCTTGGTCATATTCAAGAAAAAGATTTATGTTTCAGATAACAATGAGCTTAAGAAGCTTATCTTCAGGGAGTTTCATGTCACGCTGTATTCATGTCACCCAAGATATCAAAAGACTATGAAAGTAGTTAATAAGTTTTATCATTAGTTGAACTTGAAGAAAGAGGTGGTTGAGTTTGTTGCAAAATGTTTGGACTGTCAGCAGGTGAAAGAAGAGTGTAAGCATCCAGCTAGTTTGTTGCAGCCTATTTTGATTCCAGAATGGAAATGGGAGGTCATTTCCATGGACTTCATTATAGGATTACCGAGAACATTGAACCAACATGGTTCCATCATGGTTGTGGTTGATAGGTTAAGAAATGTATATCACTTCATTGCAATGAAGTCTAAAAATTCAGCTAGTGAGGTAGCTCAGATTTTCATAAGGGAAATAGTGACATTGCATGGTGTTCCTAAGAAAATCATATCATACAGAGATGCCAAGTTCACTTCTTGGTTTTGGAAGGAGTTATTTTTAGGCTTGGGTACAGAGTTATCCTTCTGTACAACTTATCATCTGTAGACAGATGGAAAGACAAATATAGTTAATATGATTCTTGAGGACACATTCAAGATGTATGTCATGCATCAAAAGAGGAAGTGGGAGGAGTATCTTCCACTGGTACATTTTTCATATAATAATTTGTATCAGGAAACCTTGAGGATCAGTCCATTTGGGGCCCTTTGATATAGGTATATTTTTAGGCCCATTGTGCTATCCTCTAGCCCTTAAAATATCTTTTTCTTGCATTAAATTTACATTTTGTAGCCAAAATGTGCTTAGTAAGAAGAATAAAGGGTGCATGCCATATTTCATGGCAAATGTGGTTAATATGCAAGAAAAAGAAGAATTTTGGAGACGTTTACTATGCAAGGGCACATTGGAGGCATATAGAGAGAATATATGAGGCTTGTCCATAACATTAACTCTCCAACTCGACTTGAGTCCCAAGATTCCTCACCAACGACTTGAAGTCTACTGACAATTGATGAACCCAAGTGAAGGTGGAGATATAAGAGAACCAGATCCACCAATTTTGATATTTTGGAGGGAAGCAATCCTCCTCTCAAGGGAGCTACTCCTCAGTCAGTTTTTGTACAAATAAACAAGCCTAAGGGTTCATTAGGATTTGAACTCTTGGAGCTAAGAATATTTGTTTAAGGCCGAGTGCTTAAGACTGTTATCTTCATTTAGAGATGATTTATTTTCACTCTATTTTCTGTCAATGAAAGGTCTTCTATTGAACTTCATTTGATTTAGCTTAAGATGGATGTAACCCTTGGGTTAGGGCCCAACTCGGATGCTTTATCCCCTCTCATGTATTTTTCCTTTTCTTTATTGTTCAAGTTTTTGTATTTCTTTCCTTGTTTAAGTGGGAATTAGATTGCAAAAATTGTATTTGTAGGTATCATCACCACCTATGTTGTGGGAAGTGTGGTTGAAGAGTCTACAACAATAAGAAAAATATGTATTTATGATTCCTTGGAAATTACTAGGATTTGGATTAAAGTTCTTTTGCATGAGTGGTTTCTACACCTTAGAAATTAATATCCTAATATGGAAAATAGATTAGATGCATGTTGTGGGATAGAATAGATCTTGAAGAAATAAAATTCAACTCATCCATTGCACTTTTATTAATTTTACTGCAATATTGATTAGTAGATGTATGTTCTTGGTTGATAGTCTACAGGGGCTGCCAATGACTTGCAAGGGTTGGAAAACTCATCCACATCCACTTAGATATTTCCATACTCCTCTTGGAAGCCTCATACTTCTCTCAAGCTCTTCAACGGAGATCATCTTTTCAAGGCCAATGAAGGACACTATGGGCATGAAATTTTGTGCAAGATAGGCCTCTGATGGGTGTTAAGCTTGGATAAAGGCCTCTCACATCCTCCATACACCCTCATCCACCTTCCTTCACCTTAAAAGCAAATTTAATTCCCTCAGAAAGCTCTCGGATCCACTCCTATAGAAAAATAGGGCATTCCTGTAGCAAAATAGAGTTTCCTGTAGCACCTTGTAGCAGTCTTGTAACACTACCCAAATTTAGCCAGATTTTCCCTAGGATCTTGATTTTTGCATTTTGAGATTGAATGATGAACCCCAGGCCTTAAATCCATTATTATGGAGACCAAAGAACCACTATAGGACCCTACTTCATTGCAAGCATGAAACAACAAATAGAGTTATGAAGAAATTTTTCACATTTGAATTTCAATGAGTGTTCTCTTATGTGTTGTAGACTGAATTCCCTTTTTCTAAGAAATTTGAAATTAGACTAATGATTCCATTATTCAAGTAGAATATTGATTTGATTGGTTTGCAAATAGAGTAGCATGGTTTATTTCTGCAACTAGTGTAGTCTTTTCCTCTCCTGCAATTACAATTAGTCTTTATAATGGAACTTTCATTTTTTCAATTAGGCTAATGCTCTTTTCCTTGTAATTAGGGTATGTTTCCTTTTGTCTTTGACCAAAAATTATCTTTGTAGTTACTTGAAGGAGTGTTCCTTGCTTGCCCTGATATGATCCAATGACTGAGGGCGACATGAGTAGAACTTGACCTACTATGCATATAGGATTGTCACCTCTAAGTTTGTATGAACCCCCGGTTGACAATTCAAGTTAAGAGTCTTGGGAGTTGCAACATACTTGGTGGAATACCAAGGCTCATCACTTTTTTGGTGCTATTTTTGGGGAGGTGTCCAAGTAGGTGTTTTTTTTGCTTAGAAGATTTTTTTTTTGCAACAATACTATTGATTTGAAAGCTTAACAAAAGAAGAAAAAACTTCAAGAAAAAAAAGTTAGTTCTTTCATGCCTTGTAGGAGTAGGTATAGTCAAGGGAATTCTGTTGGGATGGGGTCCTCTAGGTTAGTTTTGGGGTTAAAAACCCAAGTTTTGATGTAAATTTTGTAAAAAGATGTAAAGTCTCTGCGATTTGTGATGCGGAGCGCGTAGATGGTTAGGAGTCAAAGGGGTTTGTTTCAAGGAAAACTAGTGTCAATTTGAACTTCTAGTCCCACTAAGATGGGTAACTATCTTAGAAACAAATAATGAAAGCTTTTCAAGAGTTTCTTTAAGTGTGATAGATGAGAGGGATGAAAAGAGGACCAACCTAGATATTGTTTCAGGGAAAACTAGTGTCGATTCGAACTGCTAGTCCCACTAAGATGGGTAGCTATCTTAGAAACAAACAATGAAAGCTTTTCAAGAGTTCCTATAAGTGTGATAGATTAGAGGGAAGAAAAGAGGACCGACTTGGATCTTTTGCTTTGATCCTGGCTTGATTTCTCCTTTCCTTGATAGAATTTACTACTCCTTTCCTACTTGTCCCACTTCAAAGAGTACCTATAGGATCAAAGTAATAGCAAACCATCAAAGCATCTCCATATAAAACATCATAAACAATGCGAAATCAGAAACACATTGACCATACAATTGCATTCATAAACAATAAGATTCAAAAATACACGATTATATGGAGGAAAACTCAAGGAAATTTATTAATAGTAATGTAAGAGAGGATTACAACCCAGCTGTTTAATCCAACATCACCCTCCCAGTGTAGAAGCCCTCTTCACCTCATGAACAAGCAAATCACCCAACAATGCAATGTCTCTTCTCACCAACAAACCAACAACACTTGCTTACAAATTACAAAATTCCAGCCTCTAGATCTCTCAAATGAGGGATCCATTTATAGATGTCTTGCAAGGGTGTGAGTTAGTTCTGGGTTTTTGATTAGTGTCATTCCACTGATAGTTCTTGGTTCCACTTGGAGATTTCATTGATCTCTTACTCATCCCTAGGCGAATTCAGAGAGGCAAGTGTAACAAGAGAAATTTCTAGAAGATTCCATGATCATCCATTTGCAAACTGTCTCTGCCATTTGTCTATTCTCACTCATCACACCCCACAGAAGGCCATTTCAGTATGCATCCCACCTAGCTAGTTTGGCAGTTAGTATGCATCACACCTTGTCCATGGAGCAGTATGTATGGTCTAGTTTTGGCCAGTTCTGAGTAGTTTTTCAGGTGGAACTTCTGGGAATGATGTAATCAGTTGACCATGATCCTTTAGGGTATGAAACAACACTTTTACGGACTTAAGGAGCCCTTAGCTTATGGACATATGAGTTTGGGGTTGCAGTGCCCAAATATGTCTATAACAGCTGCCCCCTAAAGCATGAGGTTGTAAATCTTCTAATGTCCGGTGAAATGATTTATCATGAGGATCCAAGGTATTTGTACTGGAAGGTGACCTGTATAAGATATAATACAATACATCATCATCATATTATTTTCATGATCTAGCTGAGGAGGGCATTCCCATGCTCAGCTTTATAAATTCATTTTCATGTACATAAGACAGACAATCATCTGTTGTTGTAGACTAGTGATTCTTCAGATGAAGAGTCATCTTCCCTGGCTTAGATGACTATTTGTGCATCTTCTATGTACAATTGATGTCTTTATTTTCCTGAATATATCGTAGCCCAGATGGATGAAACTAGATCCGGGGTCTTCAAAACTCGTTCAATCTTCACCCGATGTACAAGTCGATCCATGTGAAAAGATGTTTTAAAGTCGAACATGGAAAAACATTGCCTGATTACCAGCGAATGATGTAAGCTGTTAACAGAAGCGAGAGGAGTCACCGATAATGATGATGATCCTCAAGGTACTACAGTACAATTCATGTGGTGTGAATATATGAGCCGATGTCGAACACCACACAAAGTCTCTCGGTCAAAGGTCATTGATGTAAACCTGTCGTCGGAAGTGAGAAACTTGCCATTGAGGCATGCAAGCTTCAAAGTACTGAAAGGGTTGTTTCTAGGTCAACTTCTTGGATAATGAGCTGATGTCGACAAGAAGTGACCTGTCATAGGAGGGCGTTGATGTATCCCACATCTACGATGCAAAACGAAGCAAATGATTTTTGTGGAGGTGAAAACAATCTGATAATATAAGGTTCAAGAATGGCACTCATGAAAAATGAAGGGTGGAGGTATTGCAGTGGATGAGGCGTTTGCTAGATGGTGAATTCTCTGAATGAATTCTCTTGAACATGTTGGTGACACTGATATGGACTTGGTAGCATTAACCCCATGGATGGTACCTAGGACCAATGGTGATGGTGAATGGAAAAACCCAACACAACTCAATCACGGTGATGGAGTGAAAGTGTCATGTTCAAGAGTGACCTGCTACCAATAAAGTTCTTCAAGTTTTCTTCCCATTTTTCCCAGTCATTGCTGACCAATACCTCTTTATTTTTGACAAGCTTGAGGAGGATAACATATTCTTGGTCTATAATTTTCCCTTCGAGCAAACTTGTCACTTTGTGTTTAGCGAGCCTAGCATCAGTGAGACTCGTTCTTGTCTGGGTGGACAACTTTGTCGCTATTGTTTTAACGAGTTTAACGACAAAGATAACTCGGTCCTTTTCATGTTTAGAGAGTTTGAAAAGGGATGAAAAGGAGACTCCAACAGTCCTTTTTTGTGGTGTAATCCCTTAAGTCCGAAAAAGTATAAAATAATACGAAAGGGATGACTTTTCGATAGTTTTAATGAGCTGACAAAGACAAGTGCTCGATCTTTTTGTTTAATAATCCCTCAAGTCCAAAAAGATTAAAATATATGAGAGGAATGACATTCCCTTTACTTTAACGAGCTGGAAAGGCCAATGGCTCGACAATCTTTTTATATTTAACGAGTCTAAAAAGAGTTTAAAAGGGACTCATTTTTTAGGAACGAGTGGTATTTTTGGGTAGCAACTTATTCCAGGTAAGTTTGGAACTTCTCAAAACATGGTAGTGTGAAGAGAGTGGCAATCAGAATCACTCGTCGCAGATGTTCCTCAAAAGGGTAAACAATCAAGTGGAAGCGTATGGTCGGCCAAACGAATGGAGGTGACAGTAGGAACACAACCAGGGTCCGAAAAGGCTGATAGCAAAGTGATCACAAAGGTTATTTACCAAAGGCGGGTTTATTTTTTAATGAGCTTGAACCTTGTGCCAACATGTGCTCAATGAAGGTTTATTTTTTAACGAGCTTGAACCTTGCAGGAACATTGCTATTATGAGTCTTTTGATAATGTCTCTTGGTAGATTTATTTTTTAATGAGCTTGAACACTAATATAACATGTGCTCATGACCTTTTTATGCAAACTAGAAATGACCAAGCTACGAGGTTAAAGGGTTGAGAACCTACAAACTAAGAAAATCAAAGGTCGTTTTTCACTTGCATTCAAAGGTTTGCATGCCCCCAGGTGTTTCAGTAAAAGGAGAGTTTCCAGGTTACCAAATGGAAGTTCCTGCGGTTAGGCAGGATTGTTTCTTTTGGCAGACAAAAAATCTTCCTTTTCTTTGTCCATCGAAATAGACGAAGGTTATTGCTGTGAGCTTCAAATCACATAACGTATGAAGGTGAATGCTGTGAGCTTCCACTCATAATCGTACAAAGGAAATAAGTGTGTCATACTGATCACATAACCTATACGAGAATGCTTTTTTGGTTTGAGTATTTTAACCTTTCAAGAAAATCTCTCTTTTCCTCTGGGTTTGCCTGCCAAAGCAGACTAGGGTGCATGCCCCTTATCCTTCATCACACTCACCGAAATACTCGCAGTAATTAGGTGGATGGGATGAAGGTTGAACAGACATTGTTGATGCGAAGAGACCATTTAGGGATGATGGTTGATTCATAGCTGTGTTTGAACCAGGAAGTGAAAGCTGGTCGAAAAGTTGCACTAGTCTGCTTTCATGTGGAAAACACATCACTCGAAATAATGTGGAAACAACAGCTTCCATGCTATATATATAGTCATGTCCAAGGAGTAGATTGTAATCTAGTGGACCTTGGACTACCATCATGTTCAAATGAATAGTTTTCTTTCTCAAAGTTATCAGTAACTTTGGAAGGATCCCTAATAGTAGACTAGTTCCTTTGTCGAAGCCTAAAAGATTTGTTTTTCAGGTAGAAGCGATGGTGAACCAAGCGCTTTCCAAGCAGTTAAGGAAATGATACTCATTGAAGCCCCTTCATCTATGATAGCGCCAGAAACGATCATTTTGTAAACTTGTACTATGATTTGGAATGGCACATTAGATGGTAGGTGGGGTTTTGCTAGTTGATTCCAATCAAAGAAAATGACTAGAATGCTCGGAGGAGGTACCGGATAAATTTCCAGATAAGTTTCATGAACTAGGGGTGTCTCTTCCTATTGTAAAGGAATGGGTGGATTTCCCCCAAGTTCATTAGACTTTGTATCGACAAAAAGAATTTGAACGGTGTCATTCTCATTCTCTTCGGGAACTGTATCATCTAAAGGTGGGCCTTCTGAAGGCAAGACTGGGTCGACTGCCATCTCGACCAGCTGACTTTGGTTTGGTGTGGACTCAGGAGGTTCACTTTCAATGATAGGCGATTCGATCGACAATTGAGTTATGTTAATCGGGTTTTCAACTAGCGAAGGACTTGGCAAGAGTTTCTTGTATCCGGGTGGAAGTTGTTGCGGTGAAGCAGGACGGTTATCCAAAATGCTTTTGGCTTCATCCAGAAAAGGACAACGGTGAAGAGTATGATCACCTTCACATAACCTACATGGAATTTTAACTTTTCCTTTCTGTCTATTGACTTTGTTTTCACTAGTTGATGGTGCGCTGTCAACCTGACTGTCAGAGGTTGATGACACTGAATGGTGCAACCAGGGGGACCATTCCCTCAAGATCCATGGGATGCAAGGGAAATCTCGATGGTAATGTTTCTCCTTACAAATTGCGCATGGAGTTTTTGTTTGGAAATTTTAGTGTGCAGATTTTCGCCAGATGATGCATGGTCATTCCCTTGTTTAGCTGGCTTCTTCTTCTTCTCCTTCCCTTTCTTTTTCTTCTCAGCTACTTGGTTTTTAGTGTTACTAGTTTCACCAAGCGAAGAGGAAGAAGGGGAAGGAGAATCAAATGAAGTAGAAGGTGAAGGGGTAACTTCAATATCATCTGATCACTGATTAGATTGTTGAGGAATTACGGTGTTTTGAACGACAGAGGTCGAGAAAAGCCACACCGGCAGGCCGATTGTGATTCCTGGAAGGGACAATGTAGCCATATATGGAGAACCAATATTTCCCCAAGAGGAAAAAGGACTAGGATTCCCTCCAAGAGGGTTTCCTTGATTGGTAGATTCCATTATCTCAACCTCAGATCAATGAAGGAACGGGGATGTTATTCCAATTAAAATAAATTTTAAAGACACTTTGGCGCAACTTGCTTTTTCAATTTTTAAGAGTCGAGAAAAAGCTAAAGGTGACTCTAGTCGCCTTTGATTTTTAATGAGCCTGAAGTGACAAGTGCTTAGATGGACCTTTTCTTTTAAGGAGTCGAAAAGGAACGAAAGTGACCACTCTGGAAATCTAGATAGAGGGTTTACCAAACCGATTGCAAAAATGCAAAATACACCTTGGTGATAAATGATAGAGAAATTACCAAGGACTTATGTACGACAGTCAATCTTTTCGAATGCTATGTTCAGTGCATTGCGATCGATATGGTGGCAGACACGACTTCCTAAGGATAAAGGATATCAGCCTATTGTGGTCTCCCAATATATACTCGATGGTACGGGGAGCACAAGTCTGTATTGGTACTTGTCGTATCAAAGAGGAGGAATCACCCAACCTTCGATGAAAACGATAGTTACCAGGTTTTACGACACTGGAACACGTCTCTAGCCTAGACTTCTAGATGTGTTGCGTTAGGTTCCAAAGCATTTTTATGTTCATTGAGGTTTATTTTAGAGTTGATCTTGCTTAGAAGTTTGTCTTTCAAGGTTCACTGCGTGATGTAGATGTGAAATTCCTAAATGTGCAGTATAAAATGATAAACAATCATTTATGTTCTTTTAGCAATGAAAATCCTAGCTACAAAGGAAAGAAGATTATGATTTTATTTCAGCAGAGAGCATAGGGCACCCACTAAATGCACTTTCCTAAATCAAATTTCGCATGCAGTCAAAATGCGGATGCACATGCATGTATTTGTTTTTTGTTCCCTTAATGTGTGAATGCCAAAAAGGAAAGCTAAGTACAGATCTAAACTATTTTTTTTAAAGTGACATTTCTAACAATTTCTTTTCAAAACGAAAGGAATACTAAGATGACACTTTTCGATTTCAAAATGAAAACTGTAAAATGACACTTCAAATACTAATAACTCAAATCAAGTACAATGACAAAATTACAATCAACTATCTAGAAGAGGAAGACTTTGCGACACTCTTCTTTTGATTTAAAATGACAATTACGACACTTGCATAAAAAACGACAGTTTGATTAAGCTAATTTTGACAAAGGAAGACTGTAAATGATTGAAAAATACACAAAAACATTTACAATTCCTAACTAATGGAGGCTGAAATATGTGAAGGAAGAAAGTTTCAGCAAGAAGGTACTGATCATGAACAACAAAACTACTAAATAAAGCTGAAAACAAAGAGGAAAAAACCAAATTTCAGAGAAGAAAGAAATATCACTCAATCATCACACCTGCAACACAGGGGAATAGGGATGCATCTCACCTGCAACACATGGGAGGTGCGATGCATCTAGGTTTCACAGTTACAGACAATGCGATGGACCACGAAGCAAAACTAAGCTTGGTTTTTGCTCAAAATTTGCAGCTAAGTTCAGCGATTTAGGTTGAGTAATGATGGACAGTAAAAAAAAAGCATAAGGGTAAGATCTGATGAGGTTCTGAGCTACCAGAAGAGCGCTTAGAATGCTTTGTAAGTCAGATGTTTAGTTCATAAACCAACCCGGAGATTGACTGAATCAACATTCATCTACTTCGCAATTGCATAGCAAAGGCATTTCAAAGGCTAGCTGGCTAACTTCAGGCTCCATGTGTAGTTTATAAAGCAAAAAATAAACAAACAAAACAAACTATTCATTCCCCAGTGGAGTCACCATTTTGTTTTAAGGAAAACTAGTGTCGATTCGAACTACTAGTCCCACTAAGATGGGTAACTATCTTAGAAAGAAACAATGAAAGATTTTCAAGAGTTCCTTTAAGTGTGATAAATGAGAGGGAAGAAAAGAGGATCAACCTGGATCTTCCGCTTTGATCCTAGCTTTATTTCTCCTTTCCTTGATGGAATTTACCACTCCTCTCCTACTTGTCCCACTTTAAAGAGTACCTGTAGAGTCAAAGTAACAGAAAACCATCAAAGCATCTCCATCTAAAACATCATAAACAATGCAAAATCAAAAACACATTGACCATACAATTGCATTCATAAACAATAAGATTCATAAACACATGATTATATGGAGGAAAACTAAAAGAAATTTATTAGTAGTAGTGTAAGAGAGGATTACAACCCAGCTGTCTGATCCAGCATCATCCTCCCAGTGTATAAGCCCTCTTCACCTCATGAATAAGAAAATCACCCAACAATGCAATGTCTCTTCTCACCAGCAAACCAACAACACTTCCTTACAAAATACAAAATTCCAGCCTCTAGATCTCTCAGATGAGGGATCCATTTATAGATGTCTTGCAAGGGTGTGAGTTAGCTCTGGGTTTTTGATTAGTGTTATTCCACTGATAGTTCTTGGTTCCACTTGGAGATTTCATTGATATCTTACTCATCCCTGGGCGAATTCAGAGAGGCAAGTGTCACAGGAGAAGTTTTTGGAAGATTCCATGATCATCAACCTTGAAAACTCTCTGCCATTTGTCTATTCTCACTCATCACAACCCACAGAAGGCCATTTCAGTATGCATCACACCTGGCCAGTTTGGCAGTCAGTATGCATCACACCTTGTCCATGGAGTACTCTGTATGGTCCAGTTTTGGCCAGTTCTGAGTAGTTTTTTAGGTGGAACTTCTGGGAAATGATGTAATCAGTTGACCATGATCCTTTAGGGTATGAAACAACACTTTTAGGGACTTAAGGAGCCCTTAGTTTATGGACATATGAGTTTGGGGTTGCAGTGCCCAAATATGTCTATAACAATGTTTTAACCCCTTGTTTATGTAAAAGTTGAGTTGGTTTTGAGAGCCACCGATGGTCTAGAAGGCTATAAATATGTGTGTCTTAGAGATTCTAAGGCATGTATACATCTGAGTGAGGAAGAAAGGCAAGTAAGAAGCTATTAGATAGAAGGAGAAAGGCTCTGCAGCTGAGTGGACGGAGACCTAAAGTAGAGTCCGTAGATAATTGCGCGGACCCCTACAGCTAAGTGCACAGGGCAGATTTGAGTCTGTAATACCTTATTGAAGATCAACAAAGAAGATTGTTGAAGAACCCCTATTTTTATCTGTTATTTATGTTTGCACTATATGTTGTGGTTAAATAATGTCTTTATGAAATATTGATCTATTGATGCGTGACTCTATGGGATAAGTCTTAATAACTGTATGCAATCCATGTTAATTACTTTCGCGAAGATTATAATACATTATGTTATGTTTATGAAATACTTATGTAGATCTGCACGAGCTCAGATCTAGGGTTATTTTCTAATGTGTGTAAGTGGATGATTCAACTATTAAATGTCTGCAAAGACATATCATAGACCTTTGCGAAGGTTTAGAGGTCGTTTAAAGGAAACTACAGTACCGAGCCCTAGGGGCTTATAGATTTGTGCAAAGGAAGATCTAGGGCATTAGAAGACATCACACTGATCTCTAGATGTGGAAAATTGGTTCTAGCTTTCCCCCATACTGCTCCGGGTGAGAATGCAACATGTGCTACACGGGTTGTTGCTGAAAGGGCCAGTAGTGTAGGGTTTTGTTTGGCACAATTAACTATGACTCTGGGTCAAGCCCCACTAAGCCAACAAATGGTTCCATTACTAGGACTAGGATCTGCTTAAGGAGATGTGTGATGTCGCATCACTGGAATCTGACCAAGAAGGAAATTGAGAAGTGGTTGGATGGAAGGGTTCACGAATTCACAGCATAGGAGAATAGGAAACTGTGCCTATCAATGGAGCAGTGGTTGGACAAATATTTGTTTACAGAAATACACGAAATTTTATTCTGCACCTTCCTGATCGAATTATATGATTAGATAGCTAAGTCGGTAGATGGCCAAGGGAGGTGGAAGCGTGACGGTTCAATAGTGTGGACTCCAGATTTGGTACGATGATTAGAAGCCTCTGAAGATAAGATCACGCATGTTGTCAATCAATGGCTCGATCAAATTATAGGAGGATTTGTTACAGAGTTCGTGGTTGATACCTTAGTCATCTATAGCGAAGTAGAGCAACGCTTCTTCAAGGGACTGCGAGGTAATTATCTGAGATCTATGAATACCTAGATTAAGATGCTCTTGTGTGAAAAATGGGTTATGTCATTTCCTTGATGTTTGGAGCTACGCGAAGTGGAAAACTCTTCAGATATTGAGGGAAAGAAGGTCCTGAATATAACCCGTTGATTGGACCTCCTTCGAGCGAAGACGAGGAAATGGTACAGGCCTCACCATGGAGTGTTGTCCAGTTGGTAAGACAAGGTTTTACACATATACATCATCCATCCACTCCACCTGCACCTTCACCTCCACAACATACACCTTCACCTACACCTCCGCCACCACCACCGCCATTCAACATGTCGAAAACAATGAAGCTGCCAATTTTCAATGGTATAGGGAGCAAAGATACAGATTAGTTTTGGTTTGTTCTGAATGTTGTGTGGACCGTGCAGCAGATTACTGATGATAACATTAATAAGACGTAGTTAGTTATTGATCTACAGAATCGCTTGCTAACATGGTATATTAAGTATTGTTCTAATCATCCTTTGGCAACACTAGCAGAAACTATGGTTGCTTTAAACAAATGATTTAGTAAACCTAAGTCTGACTCGTAGTCAGTAGCCGGATTGAAGGAGATCATGATGAGGGTCGATGAAACACATTGGGAGCTAGATCTAAGGTTGAAATGTGTGATCCGTGAACCTAATATACAGTTCACATATGGTCAGCACTGTGAGTGGTTTATAGCCTTGCTTCTGCCCCACCTGAAGATTTCTCTGTCGCAACAAAAGATAGGAACTTAGGTAGAAGCCCTAGAAATTACGATGAGGTTGCATGTGACACCCATGTAGGATACCACCTTGGGGGTACAACATATTCACTCCCAGTTGCAGAACCTCTTCTTGGAATTGCAGAGCTTGAAGAAAGAGAAGGAGGTTAAGACAAAGTTGTGTGAGGAAGTCTGGTGTCTGAAATGTAAGAGCCATGGGCATGACAAAGACCATTGTCATGTATTTGCGAACTATACCATAGGAAGGAGACTAATTCCCCTGAGGCAAGAAGCTCCAGCAGGTTAACCATGGGGGCCACGCTATGGTGTGCTATTTTTCAGGTGGTTGGAAAACACACCATGGATAATTGTCATTTGCTTCAAAAGTTTGTTTAGATGCCACAACAGTTGTTTGACAACTTTTGCATATTAGTGGTCCAGGATGAGCACCACTGTTGCAACTATGAATTAATGATGGAAAGAACGCTTACATACCGGATGCAAGCGGAAACTCAGCCTCCAGACTAGGGCGTAGGGGGAGTGCGTGGAGGATATCAGGGATGAGGACGAGGCCGATGACGAGGAGAACTTGGTGGAGGTCACAGACAGGTTATTTTCTATAACTATGGCACGCTACGAAACTACGCGCGGGAGTGTCAGAATCAGACACGTCTGTCATGTCAATACTGTAGCCACTTTGACCACACTATAAAAGAATTCCCTGTGTTGATCACTAAGATGTAGGAGAAAAAGGTGCAGCCTCAACAACCTATGAAAAACTTACAAATTATGAGAGTTGAGCCTCGCGAAGAAGATCAGAATGTGAATATAGTGCTGAGGAGCAGAATAAAGACTGGCGATGTCAAGGGAAAACAACCTAAAGAAGGCAGATGGGTTCGTAAGGCGCCAGAGAAGGAAGTGGGTTTTGATCTGGAGCACACGAAGGAAATTTTTATGGAAGCCAAGAAAAGCTTCGCTTAGGCCTCCACTTTAGGAAGTCAGAACAAGGTACCAGAAACCAGCACACCTACAGAGGTCGATCCCTTTGTGCTTACCACGTTCTTGGAAACCTGCATGAAATTGCTGCATGATAGCAAAGCTATGAAGGGCCTACAAGAGTTAATAAACAAGTGCACTGGCAAAGAAAATGCCCTTGATGGACATCATGTGGTTAGAAAAATTGGCAAAGATAAGGTAAGAATAGGGTGTGAGATGAGGCTCACCACGCAGATAGGAGATTGTTAGGTCCCTATACTATTAGTGTAACCCCTTATTGTTATTAGTACAACCCCCTTATTATATTGTTGTGCCCATGTAGTCCCCATATTGTTATTATTGTGCCCCATAGAAGCCCACTATTGTTATTATTGTGCCCTTAGATTATTATTGTTATGTCGGCTCTAATTATATTATGACCCCTTAGACTCCTATATATAGAAAGGAGGTCTTATCATTTGTGTCATCTAGGAATGGTTCATGTGTGTAATGTAAAGGAGGTTGCCCCCTTGAAGAGGCTTATTTCTAAGGCATTGATCTATATTTTCTATCTTTTTGTGAGCTAGTTTCATAACATTTGGTACCAGAGCTTTGGATTCTAGGGTTTTCACTACTCCAAATAGGTCATCATGGCATTTTCACTATATCTTTTTTCTGTGACATTTCAGAAGCTAAAACAAAAACCCATTTTAGCTAAAATCGTATTGAATCTCGTGTCTGAGTTTCAGAGCTTTCCGCGCTATATTTTGGGAGATATGATCTGAGGAATTTAGGGTTTTTGCAGACTCCCGAATTACATTTCAAACAGGTGACCTGGGGAAAATTGTCATAAATTTGGTTCTGAGCGTCAGATTTAAATTTTGTAAGAATTTTCAGAAAAAGGACAGACCGTAGTTTCCTGTGTATATTTTTTAGATCCAAATGTCAAAACAGTGACACGTGGCACTTCCTACAAGTTCGCTTTTCTAAAAAGGTCTATAATCAGGTCATCGTGGGAGATTTGAGATAACTCATCCTTAGAGAATCCCATTGTGATTAGATTTGTGGAGTTAGAAAGAGAACTTAGAGGGCGATTATAGGCTGAAATTGCAGAACCTAAAGATCCAAAATTACAAAGTTACAGTCGTTTCAAGATCGAGCTCCTAAAATCAAGAAAAAGCGAGATGAGGAAGTTTAATGGCAAGGATCCAGGAAATTGGATACTACAGATGGAGAAATATTTTGATCTACATGGTGTACCACTATTACAAAAGTTATGTATTACATCTTATGTTTAGAACAAGATCAATTTTTATGGTATAAAGGGATTTGTTCTCGTAAACCACTTGTTATGTTGTCAATTTTCACAAAGGAAATTATAACACATTATGAGGATACAAAGAGCAACACCACAACAATTGGAAGAAAAAAGAGTAAAAGGGCTTTGTTACAAAGTGAAAAGAAAAATTATAACAAGGAAGTGTACCCCTCACAACTATAAAGACGGAAATGTTGTTTCTCCTAGCCTTCCACAACCTATAAGGGTTAGACCATAACAATTGGAAGGAAAAAGAGAAAAAGGGCTTTGTTATAATTGTGATAGAAAATGCACTAAAGGTCATAAGTGTGTCGAGAAGAAATTATTTTACATACAGTATGAAGAGGAGGAAGTAAAGGATCAAGAAATGTCAAAAGAAGAGGATATACACTGGGAACCAACCCTAGAGAAAGAACAAATGAATTCAACCATATCTTGTATTGCAATGGCAGGAATTACCACTCCTAAAAATTTCAAGATAGAAGGACATATCAAGAAGAAGAATGTTACAACCATGAAATATCAGAAAGAAAAGTATCAAGAAATATCAAAAGAGAAGGATATTCACCAAGAGCCAACCCCAGAGAAAGAAAAAATGAATCCGACCATATCTTTTAATGCATTGGTCAGAATTACCACTCCTCAAACTATAAATGTAGAAGGTCGAAGTGGTCATCTAGGATAGGAATTACAAGATATGGTTGGAGTGGTCATCTTGGAGTGCAAACAACCATCACTTTGAAGACTAAAAGACAACTGAGCAAGTGAAAGGGACAGAAATCAAATTTTCTTGAGTTGTGAGCCACGCCTCCCTAATTTGAAGGAAGTTGTTAGAGACTTTAGATGTATAAATAGAGAGGCTTAGGACCTCAGTAGGATTCATACTTTCATTGTAAAACTCTACTTTATTTCTGAGCTGCAAGAGACTTGTGATAGTTGTTCTATAATCCATGGTTTTCATAATGAGAATGAGTTCTGTTTAAGCCAACTCTGAGTTAACTCAGAGGGCTGAAGCTCTTGGGTTAGGGATCGACCTGAGCAGCCAAAGCTCGTCTTTACTGTACATGTATGCTAGCATAGTTTCCTGGTTTTCATTGTTCATTTGCTTAAGTAGCATAGATTCCTGATTCTGTTCATTTGCTTAAATAGCTTTCTGGTTCTGTTCATCTGCATTGTGCTTTAGTTTACTTCCATTTATGCCTTCTTTCAGTTCATAGGTTAGCTAGGAGAAAAGACCACCATAAGGTTCCTTGTAGGTGGCTCGACCTCATCTCCTCCCTCTGGGACCATGAATTGAGGAAGAGACCCTTCAACAACCCCAAAAACACAAGTTTGTAGTTCTCGCATGAGCTATGGAGTTTGTCGTTTGATGCAGTTACTCATTCACCCTCATTTTTTTTTTGTGTTGTTTTCATTTAAAAACTTCCTTCAACACTTTCTTCATGCATTGCTTCCTCACCGTCTGATCCACAACAAACCTTCACAATCACTGTTTGATTCATTATTTTCTCTAACTGTTACCTCCCATGAAGTCTTCCACTTACTTTATGCACTTTAAGTCCCCACCGTCGATCTACCTCACCTAATCCGATGGCTATTGCATCACCTCCACACCTTATGCACTTTAAACCCCCACTGTCGATCTGCCTCGCTTGATCTGATGGCTATCGCTTCACCTGATCACCAACTAGCTTGGCCGATCTCCATCATTGATCAGCCCCGCCTAGTCCAACGACTATTGCACAATCTAGCGTGGATTATTGCATGACCATTATTCGCCCGAGAGCACACGAGAAAAGTGGTTTTCTCGTGCTACATGTCATGCAGTAAGGCTAATCACGTGAAATTTCAGTATTCCGCTTACGACCTTGAGGGTGCGCGAGAAACTACTTACTTCCTTAGAAACCCACTCCATCATTTCCACGCCTTCCTTTTTCACTCGATACGATCTCTGCTGTCCATCTCTTGACTTAACCTCCGCGATAAGACCTTAGTCGTCCATCTTGTGCGTTCACCATGCTCATCCATCTAGTCACTTAAGCCTTCACGATAAGATCTACGCCGTTCATCACTTCATTACCCTAACCGCCCATCTCTTCACTTAATCCCTCGCGATACAATCTCCACCATTCATCTTCTTTGTTACCTTGTTCGTCCATCCATTCACTTAATTCCTCATGATACGATGTTCGTTGTTCATCGCTTCATTAACCTTGTTCATCCATTTATTTGCTTAAGACTCCGCGATAAGATATCCACCATCCATCTTCTGCGCATTGATCGATCCAATGGTCCCTATGTGTTGTTGCGTCCTTACATCCTCCTTTCACCAATTTCGATCTCTAACTACTTTTTCTGCTTGAAACCTGATTTAGCCTAAGTTTCTTTGCTACACCTTAGTACAGTTTAACGCTCTTTGCTTCTGTAACTTAGATAAAAACATTAGGTCAGTGATTAATTTATCAATTCTGCTTAACATAGCAATTTAATTGGTTAATTAGGGTATGGTGTGGTTTATCATTACATGTTGTTTTCTTCAATACTGCAGTAGAAGTAGCTCTCCCTTAGGATAGATTTTCTCTTCTTCCATAAAAGAGTTAAGTTTCTTCTGACTCTATATAAGTTTGGATTGGAACCCTTGGGGTCTCTTGCCAAATGAGCAGTGACAATAGGTAGTACCTTTACTTTTACTTGTCATATAACACTGTCACCTCCAAGTTTGTACGAACCCTAGATTGATAAGTAAAGATGGTAGCCCTGGGAGTTGCAACATTATTGTTGCAAGACCTAGGCTCATCATTTTTTGGCGTTGTTGACGGGGACGTGTCTAAGTAGAAGTACTTACTACTTTCTTCTATTTTCTAGTCTCCAACTTTCTTTTCTTCTACTTCTAGTCTTCAATTTTCTTCCATTAGTTTATTTTTGCAAAAGTAATCTAGTAGCTTCCTTTCTTTCATTTGTTATTAGCTGCTTTCCTTTCCATTCTACAAGTACTTTCTAGCTTTAAAGAAAATCTTACAAAAACCAAGTCAAAAAAATTTCCTTTCATGCCTCGTAGGAATAGGGACAATTTAGGGAAATTCTTGACAAATGCCCCCACTGCATCCAACAGTGAACCTTCTCTCTTCTTCAGTGACTGTGAAGTGGAAGAACCTTTAGGTGAGCAACCTTACATATCTGAAGAACCTACAAGGGAAGAAGAAGAGGAAGAACCCATTCCTACTGAACCAATGGCTGGAAACCAAAACAACAGGGGAGAGAGAGAGAAAATTGAGAGTGCCTTCCCCATCAGGGAAACCAATGGGGACACTAAGATGAAGAATATAAGCCCCACTGCTCTACCTCATTTCCAGGGCCTGACCACAGAGGACCTTGACACTTTATTATTTGAGTTTGTTGTTATATGTCGAACCTATGACTATATAGATTATGAGAAAAAGTTAAAACTATTTCCATCTGCCCTCATGGATGCAGCATTGCGCTGGTTCATGGGTTTACTTGGAGATAGCCTCACAACTTGGACTCAGATGCAACAAACTTTTAACAACAAATATAGGGACTACTGTAGGTCAAAGGATACTAAAGAAGATATTTTCAGGCTCACCATAGGACAGGATGGATCCTTAGAAGACTATGAATAAAGATTCCAGCTTAGTTACAAAAGGGCCAGGTGCACACTTGATCCTGAGTCACTAAAGTTGGTCCTACATAGAGGAGTAAGGGAGGATCTTCTGGATACCTTACATATGATAGCATGAGGAGATGTCTATCAATTACCCTATGAGGATATTAAGGCTATATTTAGGAACCATTCTAGGGCAGCCAAGAAAAAGGGTAGGGGTAGTCAACCTATAGCCAGTACATCATCCTCCAACTATGCATCAAGTGTGAAATTGGAAATATGCTAGAAGATTTCAAAAGTGATATTATGCAAACGCTTGCCTTGCAATTAGACACCATGAACATCAAAAGGAAGCAAGAGGAAGTAGAGAGAGCCTTGGCCATCTTTTGTCCTAAATGCACCAGGAGGCATCCTAAGAGCGAATGTCCATTGAATTGTATTAAGATTTGCTCAGTCTGTGAAGAAAACCACTCCACAGATAAGTGCCCTTCTTTACCTAGACTCAAATATGTATATCAAGGAGCTGAAGGGGCCACTAAGCAGCTTTGCTACATCAAACAAAGGAGACTTCCCGGGCCTAGACCATACCAACAGGGTATGCAAGGGTTATCCTGTGCATATTACAACCCCAACCAAACCACAACTACACCTTCTTGGGGACCCCCTGCTCATCCTTCCTGGCCTACACCCCCTCCTTGGTCCTATACATCTCAGTATCATTCCCAGCCAGCCAGCCAATAATTTCAACCTTATGTTTAGCCACAACATCAGTGGAATACCCTACACTAGGGGTGGAGGCCCCAATTCAACAATGTTCCAACCCTATTGCCTCTACCACCTACACAACCACAACTCCTGCACTCTGCTCCACCCAAGCAACCCCTGATGCTTGCCCATCCAAATCTGAGCCCAAATAATAGGCACGCTCAAGAAGCATACAGTGGAGAGACATCATACCCAGCTTATGCTATAGAAATCCAGGAGATCAACCTAAGATCTAGGAGAATTCTCCCTGATAACCAACCTCCCTCTCCACATGGGGAGGTTGAGGAAGAAATAGAGGAAAGCAACCTTAAAGTAAATCCACCCTTTCCTGAGAGATTAACCCAAACACTCCAGCCTACCCCAGAATAAACTGAACTTCTGAGGGAATTGAAAAATATATGTGTAAAGATCCCCCTTCTCCAGGCAATCAAAGATGTTCAAATTTACAATAAGTTGATTAAGGAGAACTGCTTCAAGCATCTAGGAAGAAGAAAAAGGGATTCCCCTACCATTAATGTCATTGGGAAGTTGTCTGACTTAATGCTGGAGTAGGTAATATGTCCAAAATATTTGGACCCTGGAAGACCTGTAGTAAATGTGCACATCAATGGCACCATTTTCCCACACACTATGATTGACCTTGGGGCTGCCATTATTGTGATGACCAGGGACACCATGCTCAAGCTCAACCTCCAAGGGTCATTGAGGAAGACCACAATAGTTCTGCAACTTGCAAACCATTCCACAGTCACCCCTGAGGGAATTGTGGAGTATGTGATGGTCTCCATTGACTCCTGGGAGTACCCTACAGATTTCGTAGTTCTCTAGCCTAAGGCTAAGCTTACTGGTTACCCTCTCATCCTTGGGAGGCCATGCTTGGGAATATGACCATCAAGAGTGGGCATATGTCCAAACAATTAGTCCTATACCATCCTGCTCAACCTTCTCTAGAGCATGATTTACCTTTATGGTTGGAGGAGGAGGAAGAAGATGAGGTTTATTCTGCCCAACTTTATGTTTTGGAAGCAACCATAGGACGAGGAAAGCAAGATGAGGATGACTTAGTTGAACACCTACTCCAAAGTGTTCGAAATAATACTGAGAGGGGGGGTGAATCAGTATTATCTAGTTCTTTTAATAAATCTTCCTTATTTATACTTTGAATTATTTTTGCATGTCAGTACCATAAAATAATGAGCATGAACAAAGAAAACAGAGAGTCATACCAAAGAACACCAGATGTAAGGTGGAAACCCAATGTGGGTGAAAACCACCTGCTGCAATATGTCTCTATCTTCTTTCAAATTAGAAACTCCTTTTACAATGGTTTTGTACTGGTGCAGTCCTTTACCAGTACGCAGGCTGCAACCTGCAGAGAGCTACAACTCTCTCTCGTTTTCCAGTCTCTCCTGGAAGGGAGCTACAACCCCCTACTTCTTTTCTTTCAAGGACCACTTTTCATAAACTTCCAAACTGGATCCATACACATCAAGAGATCAACAAGTACAAGTAAATCACCCAGTCAACTGCAGTAACCAGATCCACAATAACAGTAAACTAAACCCAGAACACCTTATCAACAGAAAAATTCAGTCAACAAAAGATCTTAAGACAGATACGCAGTTTTCCTTTCCCTGGCCTGCGTGGCTACGCACTTCACCTTCTGCTCCCCTACGTATACCCGCAGAGAGCCTTTTGCTGCACCGCGTACCCACGCACTGATTCTTCAATCGCGTTGCATACTGTTACTGTAGGCACGCACCCACAGATACTATCGCGCCGCGTACTGCTACTGTAGCCATGCACCCACAGATGCGATCGTGCCGCGTACCTACGCACCTGCGGCTTCTGAAGCGCCGCGTACTTTCCCTGTGCCTACGCACCTGAACCTCTGTCGCGTTGCGTACCCACGCACTGCGCCTTCTTCTGCTCTGCGTACCCACGCAGTTTTCGTTCTTCTGCTCTGCGTACCCACGCACTTGCACCGTTAATCACCTGCGTACCTGTGATTAGGGCCGAACTGGCAGTCCCCCAGTGTGCCACAGATAGTCAGATGCTCAGATCTGTTTATGCGCTTGAGAGATCACCCTTCACAGATTCGCTTTCAACTTCACTTTTATATAGATCAAGCTTTTAAAACAATAACCCAATATTTCAGATCTTAAGATATTCAATTTATAAAAGATACTTAGCCAAGTGATCTCCTTTGCTTTATATAGGCAAGCTATTCCTAAAATCATGGATCAATACCATAGATAACCAATACAAGGGGCCCAAAATCATGGGGCTCAATAATAATAATAATATAAAACAATACCACGGGCCAAAACCATAGAATCAAGAACGGCGGGCTATATACCACGGGCCAAACATAAGAAACCCCACGTGAACACACTTCTCTGCCTTGAAGTAAGTGAACTAGGGGTACGCACCTTCTGAACGGGTGACCTGCGTGTGTGGCCGCAGTCTCTTCATGGTGTACCTGCGTGTATGCACCTTTTGAACTATTCTCCTGCGTACCTCTTAATTTTCAACATTTTGAGAGCCTGATCAGAGCATTGCCACTTGAGGGTGTTGCCATCAAGTACAACATCTGTAACATAGAGCCATACCAGAATCATAATGCCAACAATCTCCCCCTTTGGACTTGATGGCAAACTCAAAATCTTCAACGTCATTCTCCCCCTTTGACATCAAGGGCAAAGGGTTATGCTCCCCCTAAGAACATGCTCCCCCTGAATATGAACCAGATCTGCAAAGAAGAACCATAATCCACCAAACACCATAAATGACCATGAAAGAGATAGAGACATATTGCAGCAATATTCAGACCAGCATCCATGATCTCCTTTTGTACGTTCTCCATAATGCCAACAATGCATTATATGCTCCCCCTGAACCTGTGCCATTCGATCTTCAACCAATCCGCAACCCAGCACATGTACGCATATGCCCCAGATGAGCCTTGCATACAACCATAAGAAGAGATTCAACAAGATGATGCATCAACAACCCCCAGCTTTTGCCTAAGGTATTCAAAGGTCTCCCTGGGCAATGGTTTGGTGAGTATATCAGCAACTTGTTCCTTAGAAGGAACATACTCCAACTTGACCTTTTGTTCAAGTACTTGTTCCCGGAGAAAATGATACTTGATCGGTATGTGCTTGGTCTTTGAATGCATGACTGGGTTCTTTGAAATGCTGATTGCACTTGTGTTATCACATAAGATGGAGATAGGTGGTGTACAAGTGATTTGAAAGTCCTGCAAGGTCTGCATCATCCAAAGGAGTTGAGTGCAGCAAGATGTAGCAGCAACATATTCTGCTTCAGCTGTAGACAAGGCAATCGAACTCTGTTTCTTGCTGAACCAAGATACTAATTTGGAACCCATAAAGAACGCACCACCACTTGTGCTCTTCCTATCGTCCACGCTTCCTGCCCAATCTGCATCTGTATAAGCATGAAGTGTGAGATCTGTATCTCTAGGATACCATAAGCCATAATTTTGAGTCCCTTGAAGATATTTAAAGATTCTCTTCACTGCCTGAAGATGAGTTTCCTTCGGATTTACTTGAAATCTTCCAACTATTCCCACTGCATGCATGATGTCTAGTCGGGTACCTGTCAAATAAAGTAGACTTCCAATCATATATCTGTAGGTTGGTTGATGCACTGCTGCTGATTCATCATTTGCACTGAGGCTACATCCTGTGACCATGGGTGTACATACTGGTTTTGCATCTTCCATGCCATATTTCTTCAAAATCTTCTTGAGATACTTGGTTTGAGACAAAAAGATCCCTCCTTCCTTTTGTTGGATTTGCAAACCAAGGAAATATGTCAGTTCTCCCAGCAAGGACATTTCGAATTCTTTCTGCATCACCAAGGCAAAGCTTTGACTCATAGCTTCTTCATTGCTGCCAAAGATAATGTCATCTACATACACAACAAGTATTAGCAATTTGTCATTTTCAACTTTTATATAAATATTGCTGTCTGCTGATCCTTTTGAAAAATGTTGTTGATGAAGATATTTGTCCAAACGATAGTACCAAGCCCTTGGAGCTTGTTTGAGCCCATAGAGAGCCTTTTTTAATCTGCATACAAGATTTGGATCATTTCCAAGAATGAAACCATCTGGCTACTCAATGTATACTTCTTCCAAGTCTCCATTCAGAAAGGCTGATTTCACGTCCATTTGAAATACTTTGAAGTTTTGAAAGCTTGAGAGAGCAAGGAACATTCGAATGGCTTCAAGTCTTGCAACAGGAGCAAAGGTTTCTTCAAAATATATTCCTTCTTGCTGCGCATACCCTTTACAAACAAGTCTGGCCTTGTTTCTAATTACTTCTCCATTTTCATTCAATTTATTTTTGAAGACCCATTTTGTCCCTACAACATTCTTATCCTTTGGTCTAGGAACCAGCTCCCAAGTGTTGTTCTTTTCGATCTGCTCAAGTTCTTCATCCATTGCTTTCACCCAACATTCATCTTTGCATGCCTCTTTCACATTTTGTGGTTCAGTGGAAGAGAGTAATGCCAAATAGCTTGAAGCTTCTGGAATTGTTCTTCTTGTTTGTACACCTGCTTCTTTCTGCCCCAAAATCTGAGATTCTGGATGATTCTTCTGAACATATCTGGATGGAGTCTTCTCTTCTATCCTTATCTGCTCCTCTGGTTCTTCTTGAGGTTCTTCTTCTTCATCATTCTGTCTTTGAGGGTAGTCTTAATCTTCTTCGATATCTTCATGATTTACTTGCCTAGGAATGTATCCCTTCTCATCAACCACTACATCAATGCTGTCAACAATTCTTCCAAGTCTTTTATTGTAGCACTTATATGCTTTGCTGTGTGGAGAATAACCAAGAAGAATGCCTTCATCTACTCTAGGTTCAAGTTTGCCAAGTTGCTCATCAGTATTCTTAATATAGCATTTGCTCCCAAAGATTTTGAAGTGCTTTACCGAAGGAGTCTCACCATACCAGAGCTCATGAGGAGTTTGAGTGTTGTTCACCCGGACATTTATTTTGTTGAGAATAGCAACCGCAACATATGCAGCTTCACCCCAGAAAGTTGCGGGAGTTCCAGACTCATCAAGCATAGCACGAGCCATTTTTTGGACTGTTCTGTTCATTCTTTCCACTACTCCATTTTGCTGAGGAGTTCTAGCTGTAGAGAATTCTCTTCTTATCCCATGTTCTTCACAGAAATCAAAAAATTCATTTGAGGTAAACTCCCCACCTCTGTGGGATCTGAGGCACTTAATTTTGTATCCTAATTCATTTTCAACTAAGGCTTTAAAGGATTTGAATTTTTCGAATGCTTCATCTTTGTGCTTCATAAGTCCTAACCAGACAAACCTGGAGAAATCGTCAATGAATAATATCAAGTATTCTTCTCCTCGAGGTGTCCTTTTGCTGAATGGTCCACATACATCTGTATGTACAAGCTCAAGAGGCATGCTAGCTGATCCTTCCTTCTCTGAGAAGTTAGTTCTGGTTTGCTTTCCAAACTGACATGATTAGCATATGGTGTTGTCTGGAATTTTGATATCTGGAAGACCGCAAACTGCCTGATATTTGTATGCTTTCCTTATTTGTGAAAAGCTTAGATGCCCCAATCTCCTGTGCCATAACCAGTGTTCATCATCCTTGCTTAGATAGCATTGTTGTTGTCCTTCTTCAAATATGTATAGATTATTTGGAGTTCTTTTACCTTTGATCACCGTTTTACCTGTATCAAGATCACGAACAAGACATCCATTTGTTCTAAATATCACCTCGGTTCCTTGATCACATATCTGGCTGACACTTAGAAGATTATGTTTCAATCCATCAACATACAAAACATTTCCAGCTTTGACCTTTTCTTTTAACTGAGCAGTGCCTTTTCCTTTTATAGTTGCAGGAGTATCATTTCCAAAAGAAACTTTTTTTCCTTTTTCTAGAGCAGAATATGATTCAAGTTTTTCTTTATCACCTGTCATATGCTTCGAACATCCACTGTCAATGTACCATAGATTTTCCTGTCCCTCTGCATAAAATGCTATCCCACATCTTTCAGTTTGTGGTTCCTTTATTCTCCATGTTTTGGTGCTTGAGGCTTGTTCCTTTGTCTGCTGAAACCTGCTCCTACATTCAGAATCTTCATGACCAAAATTATTGCAAATAGAACATTCAACTTCATTTTCAAGAACTGAAAAGTTGTTATAGGTCCTTTTTGTAATCCCAGTCATACTTCTTTGTTTTTGAGCTTCTCTAGTCATGATCGTTTTATATGCAACACATTGAGCTGTTTTGTGACCAAAGTTATGGCAAGAAAAGCATTGTCCATTGAAGAAACTTCTGCGGTTATCAAATGTTCCGGCCAAACGATTGTAATTTCTACTGTCATTCATTCTTGAAGCAAATTGAGAGGATTTTACCTGTGGCTGGTTGTAGCTTTTGTTCATCCTTAAGATGGATTGCCCCTGATTTGCCTGATAGTATTTGTTTGTAATTGGTCCCTGCTTTACCTGGTGATCTCCATTGTGCTTTTGCTCATTCCTTCTTGCTGCATCAAGATAACTCTTTGAGGTGGATGCTTGAGAAGTTTCTCCATTATAGCCCAGACCTGTCTTGTTTAGAGGAGAACGCTGTACATTGATGATCTCATCTAGAGTTTCAGATCCTTTGACAAACTTAAGATTAAGAGCCTTTGTTTTCTCAATCTCTTTTCTAAGACCAACAATTTCACCTTCTAACTTTTCAAGATATTTTTCTTTTTCATCAATTTGAAGTTGTAGAGTATCAATGATCCTATTCTTTTCTTCTATACATGTCTTGAGTCTAGAAATTTCTTCACAAAAGCTATCCACATCTATAGCATCCATGTAATCATCATCTTCAAATGCCATTAAAAGTTTATAGTCATTACCTCGTTCATCTTCATCACTATTTGATAGACCAACACTATCTTCATGAGTGTAGTAGCTTTTCTTATTCGCAATCTGTTTCTTGTTCCATCTAGCAGGTTCCTTTCCTTTATCCTTATGAGGACATTTCGCAGCATAATGACCTACTCTTCCACAAGCAAAGCATTTAAAAGGTAACTTACCTCTGAACCTTCCAGTACCCCTTTGAAGATTTCTGACAAAATTTGATTCTTCTTCTTCTTCTTCTGGCACGTGACTTGCTTCATAATAGTCTCCTTTGCCTGAAGCCTTGAAAGCAGCTTCTCTTCTGTCTGATGGACCTCCCTTTCTCATTTCATAAGTAGTTAGAATTCCGTGTAGCTGAGACATAGTAAGAATTCGTAGATTTTCCTTTTCTTCTATTGCAGACACTTTAGATTCAAACTTGGGGGACAATGATCTTAGAACTTTTTCAACCACAATAGCCTCTTTTATTTCTTCAGCCAAGTTTTTCATGCAATTAACAATCTCATCTACCCGAAGGAAATAGTTAGCCACACTTTCATCATTATACATTATGAGATTCTCATACTGAATCCTGAGGGTTTGAAGTTTAGCACGCTTTACATGTTCATCGCCTTCGTAGCTGAAGACAATCTTGTCCCATATTTCTTTTGCGGATTTACATTGCATAAACTTCACGAATTCTGTTTGAGATAAGCATCCCAACAGAGTATTGACTGCTTTAGCATTTGTTTCATATTTCTTCTTTTCGGCCGTATCTGTAGGAGTAGCCGAAGGAAAAGTGTAGCCTGTATCTATGATATCCCAAACTTCTGTACCAAGAGATTGAAGATAGGCAGTAACTCTTACCTTCCAATAATTGAAGTTTGTCCCATCAAAAATTGGTGGCCTGATTGATGCTTCCCTCTTGTAGTTGCTCATGATGAATGATCTTCCTTCAAGCGATCAAGCTTATCTGAAGGACTTGCTCCGATACCAATTGTTGGAAATAATACTGAGAGGGGGGGTCAATCAGTATTATCTAGTTCTTTTAATAAATCTTCCTTATTTATACTTTGAATTATTTTTGCATGTCAGTACCATAAAATAATGAGCATGAACAAAGAAAACAGAGAGTCACACCAAAGAACACCAGATGTAAGGTGGAAACCCAATGTGGGTGAAAACCAACTGCTGCAATATGTCTCTATCTTCTTTCAAATTAGAAACTCCTTTTACAATGGTTTTGTACTGGTGCAGTCCTTTACCAGTATGCAGGCTGCAACTTGCAGAGAGCTACAACTCTCTCTCATTTTCCAGTCTCTCCTGGAAGGGAGCTACAACCCCCTACTTCTTTTCTTTCAAGGACCACTTTTCATAAACTTCCAAACTGGATCCATACACATCAAGAGATCAACAAGTACAAGTAAATCACCCAGTCAACTGCAGTAACCAGATCCACAATAACAGTAAACTAAACCCAGAACATCTTATCAACAGAAAAATTCAGTCAACAAAAGATCTTAAGACAAATACGTAGTTTTTCTTTCTCTGGCCTGCGTGGCTACGCACTTCACCTTCTGCTCCCCTGCGTATACCCGCAGAGAGCCTTCTGCTGCACCGCGTACCCACGCACTGATTCTTCAATCCCGCTGCGTACTGTTACTGTAGGCACACACCCACAAATACTATCGCGTCGTGTACTGCTACTGTAGCCACGCACCCACAGATGCGATCGCACCGCGTACCTACGCACCTGCGGCTTCTGAAGCGCCGCGTACTTTCCCTGTGCCTACACACCTGAACCTCTGTCGTGCTGCGTACCCACGCACTGCGCCTTCTTCTGCTCTGCGTACCCATGCACTTGCTTCGTTAATCACCTACGTACCTCTGATTAGGGCCGAATTGGTAGTCCCCCAGTGTGCCACAGATAGTCAGATGCTCAGATCTGTTTATGCGCTCGAGAGATCACCCTTCATAGATTCGCTTTCAACTTCACTTTTATATAGATCAAGCTTTTAAAAAAATAACCCAATATTTCAGATCTTAAGATATTCAATTTGAAAAAGATACTTAGCCAAGTGATCTCCTTTGCTTTATATAGGCAAGCTCTTCCTAAAATTATGGATCAATACCATAGATAACCAATACAAGGGGCCCAAAATCATGGGGCTCAATAATAATAATAATATAAAACAATACCACGGGCCAAAACCATAGAATTAAGAATGGCGGGCTAAATACCACGGGCCAAACATAAGAAACCCCACGTGAACGCGCTTCTCTGCCTTGAAGTAAGTGAACTGGGGGTACGCACCTTCTGAACGGGTGACCTGCGTGTGTGGCCGCAGTCCCTTCACGGTGTACCTGCGTGTACGCACCTTTTGAACTATTCTCCTGCGTACCTCTTAATTTTCAACATTTTGAGAGCCTGATCAGAGCATTGCCACTTGAGGGTGTTGCCATCAAGTACAACATCTGTAACATAGAGCCATACCAGAATCATAATGCCAACACAAAGTCCAACTCTTAGTTCACTACCAATAGAAGAAGAAGTAAGGGAAACCCAGAACCATCATCCAACTAACTTATGCTTGACCAATTCCAACCCACTCCGTGTCAAAATCATAGAATTTGGCCTAGAGAAAACTTTGAAAATTAATCCATCTCTTTCTGCTTTAGAAGAGGGAAAGCTATGCAACATGTCGAGAGAAAACCTAAAAGCCTTTGCTTGGAGTTATAAGGAAATGAAGGGAGGACACCCCTCAGTATGTACTCACTACATATACATCAAAGAAGGTTGCAAGCCAATCAAGAAACCACGAAGTAGGATGAATCTAGCTCTTAAAGAAAAATTCAAAGAAGAACTGCAGAAACTGCTAGATGTAGGATTCATTTACCCTATCTCAGATAGTGAGTGGGTCTCTCCTTTAGTGTTGGTTCCCAAGAAAAATGGTAAGTGGAGGATTTGTGTTGATTATAGGGAGTTGAACAAAGCCACAAAGAAGGATCATTTTCCCCTACCCTTCATTGACCAAGTGCTAGATTGCCTGGCAGGGAAGAAGTTTTTTTTCCCTCGTAGATGGATTTAGTGGGAACAACCAAATCCAAATCTACCTAGAAGACCAGGATAAAACTACATTCACCTATCCTTGGGGTAATTTTTCCTATAGGGTCCTTCCTTTTGGCCTATGCAATGCTCCTGCCACCTTCTAGAGAGCAGTCTTGAGTATTTTTGCTGAATTAGTGCATGATGCTGTGGAAATCTATATGGATGATTTTACACCTTATGGCTCTGATTTCCAAGAAGCCTTGACTAACCCAGGCAAAGTATTACACAAATGCATTGAAATGAATCTGTCTCTCAGTCCAGAAAAATGTGAATTCTTAATGACTGAAGTGACTATGCTAGGTCATTCAATATCTCAACAAGGACTGCAGGTGGACCCAAACAAAATAGCAATCATCCAAAGGGTCCCACCTCCACAAAAGCATAGAGATGTCAGGAGTTTCTTAGGGTTAGCTGGATACTACCGAAGGTTCGTAAAGGACTTCAACAAGTTGGTCTCTCCTTTGTTTGGGTTTTTGGCCAAAGATTTTGAGTTTATATGGTCAAAGAGCTGTCAAGAGGCCTTAGACATTCTAAATGGTAAGTTAACCACTGCACCAATCCTTACAGGCCCAAACTAGGCCCTCCCTTTTCATATTCATGCTGATGCCTCACACAAAGCCATAGGAGCAACCTTAGGTCAGGAAGAGGAGAAATTTCCCTATACCATCTATTTTATCAGTAAGAACTTGTCAAAGGCTGAGCTAAACTATACTGTGACTGAAAAGGAACTCCTAGATGTTTTGCATTCATTAAACAAATTTAGGCATTACATTATAGGCTATCAAACATTTGTGCATACTAATCATGCTGCAATTAAATATTTAATGAACAAACTAGATGTGAATGCTATGATTATAAGATGGTTGCTTTTATTACAACAGTTTGATCTAACTATTGTTGATAAGCCTAGTAAGGAAAATGTTATTGTTGACTTTATATTTAGGAAGAATCTGCCTGCAGGTGAAGAAGGAATGGTGGATGACCAATTACCAGATGAGAATTCATTTTCTATTTCAGTTCTCTCCCCATGGTTTGCTGATATAAAAAATTATCTGGTATCAGCACAGTTCCCACCAAACTTTCCCTCCAAAAAAGAGAGAAAGATAGTCAGGAAAAGTGCCCCCTTCACCTGGATTGGGGGCAATCTATTCAAACTTAACCCAGATCAAATCTTGATAAGGTGTGTAAGGGAAGAGGAGGTCTTTGACATCCTTATGATTTGTCATGATGGGCCTTGTGGAGGTCACTTTACAACAAAGAGGACAACATTCAAATTATTTCAAGCAGGCTATTATTGGTCTACTCTTCATCAGGATGTAAAAAAAATACATTAGTAAGTGTGGTTGGTGCCAAAGGATGGGAAAGCCTACTCCAAGAGATGAAATGCCACTACAACCTCAAGTGACTTTCAAGCCTTTTGACAAGTGGGCCATGGACTTCATTAGGCCTATCAACCCTCCTTCAAAGCAAAAACAACACACCATTGTGTGCACTGATTATTTGACTAAGTGGGCTGAAACCAAGGAAATTAAGGCAACAACAGAAAAGAAGGTGGTTGCGTTCCTAAGGGAGAACATATTCTATAAATTTGGGTACCCTAGAGGGCTAGTCACAAACCAAGGCAGCTAGTTTACCTCCAGCATGATTGAAGAACTGCTCAGCCATCACAAAATCAAGAATAGGACCTCCACTCCTTATCATCCACAAGCTAATGGGCAAGTGTAGGTGACCAACAGGGCACTAGAGAACATCTTAACCAAGGTAGTGAGCAGCGGCAGGAAGGATTGGGTAGAGAGACTAGTTGAGGCCACCTAGGCTTATAATACAACATGGAAGACCACCACTGGATTTACACCCTATGAGCTGGTCTATGGGAAAAAGGCTTTGTTGTCCATTGAGTTTGAATATAACACATTGAGGATGGTAGACCAACTAGATTTGGATCTCATTCATGCATAGAAAGAAAGGTTGTTACATTTGACTGGCTTGGATGAATTCAGAATGTAGGCCCTCCTACATACATAGATAATTCAGCTTCAGAGAAAGATCTGACATGACAAACACACTAAGGAGAAGCAATTTCAAGAGCGAGACCAGACATTGTTATATGATTCAAGGTATAAAGACTTTAGGGGAAAGCTAAGGACAAGATGGCTCAGACCTTATGTGTTGGAAAGATGACATGACAATGGTTCAGTGAAAATCATAACTATTGATGGAGAATGATGGCTATGTGGGGCCTCACCCAGGTTCAGCAGTGGGTTTAGCCAAGAAAATCCTAGTACTACTGGCCCTTTTGGCAATAGTCCATGGAATGCGAACTGAGGTCTCACCTGAAGTAGTATGGGAGGGTGCTAGAACAAGGTTTCTGCACCCTAGGGATGTCTTGATGAGGGTTCTGGAGGTTCGCGATCCCAACCTACATGTTGCGCTGCCCCGCGCAGCTTTCTATCCTTCACAACCTATGCGCACCTTTGTGAATACAATATTATTCTGATCCGATCCTTACTGTGCTATTATATTAGTGCTTAACTTAGTTTTTGTGGGCCCAATGTTCTTATTACTCATTCAAATTTCAGATAAGCATGCATATTCGAAGACAATATAAATGCATAAAGATAACTAGAACATAGAAATACCAATCTACAAAAGGATGCACAATATTCTGAATCAATATTATCTTTATTAATACTCAAGTTCAGTTACAGACTTGACTCCACTCTATGCACTCAGCTGCAGGGGTCCGCGCACTCAGCTGTAGACTCTACTAGGCCTCTGCGCACTCAGCTGCAGAGCCTCTACCTACCACTACAACCCAATACACTTCAAGTTCACTTCTATCTTCTAACCATGCCTTCACATCTATCTATTACTTGTCAAAACTCCGAACTATCTTTACACTTAGAGCCTTGCTCTATTTATACAATCCCATGGCCCACGGACCATGGGTAGGATGACATAATATACATTATTTTAGGGCAGACAACCCTAGACTTGTGTGCTCTGCGGCTGCATTTCGTGGGGTCTTTACATTACACTCGATGAAAAATCAGGCTTCAAGCCCCAAAAACATGCTATGGGGTGATCCACTACCCAAGAGGCCCCCAACACAATCATCGTGACTCGTCCCAAGTCACTCTGCTGGTGCGGAAATCTTTGTGCGAGGTCCATCTAACTGTGCCTATGTAGCATGAAGGTCCGTAGTGTACCATTTTTCCTTCGGCTGGATCTGCTTCATTTCTGCTTCTGAATCATTTGCATCTAACTTGATTCTCTACTTTGATGCCGGCTTCTAGTACCTATGTTTATAGTTCCACACCTTTGTTTGAATTTTCGGGTTGCGAAGACTGTGCTTTGGTCGGTTAGTCAGACAGTCGGCCCACCCGTGTAGGGCTTTAGGTGACTGCCATTTACTCTTCCTGGGAAGGGTTGTCCATTAAGTTTGACTAGCTGGACCGCGCCTTTGTTTGTGACCTCTTTTACCACATATGGTCCCAACTAATGCATTCTGAATTTCCTAGGAAATTTTTTGAACTTGCTGTCATACAGCAACACTAAATCATTTACCTTGAATGTGCGCAACTTGATATGGCGATCGTGCCAGGCTTTCTCGCGCTATTTCTGTACCTACTGATGGAATCCCACCAGAAACCATTCTTCCTCGAGTTCTTCCAATTGCGTGAGTCTCTCTTCCAAGGCTTCGCGGTCCGACATGCCTGTAAGTGCTGCTATCCACAAACTAGGTACGATGTATTCCATTGGCATGACTGCTTCCGTGCCATAGACTAACCTGAAAGGTGTCTGACCCATCAATTTTTTGCACGTGGTTCTATATGCCCATAATATGGCAAGTATGCGCAGGTCCCAGTCATTTCGCTGCGCATTACATACTTTGGTCAACGCAGTCTCCAAAATTTTGTTAAATGCTTCTACTGTCCCATTAGCTTGCAGATGGTACGATGTACTTTGCTGATGATACACTTGGAATTCCTCGGTGAGTGCGCTGATGGTTTCATTTAGGAAGTGTGTTCCGCAGTCACTCATTAAAATTTTTGGGCATCCAAACCATGTCAACACGTTGTCGAACAAAAATTTCATAGTTGTAGCGGCCGTGCAACCCTTAACTGGTTGTGCTTCCACCCATCGAGTCAGGTACTCTGTCGCGGTGATGATGTAGTGCACACTCGTCTTTCCCTGAGGCTTGATTGGTCCAAAAAAGTCAATTGCCCAGTTTTTGAATGGCTGCAACATCATCTGTGGATTGAGTGGCATCTCATCCCTTCGTAATGGTTTCCCAGTCCTTTGACATATGTCGCAAGCCTGACAGTGTGCTCTCGAGTCTTGATGCGGGGTTGGCCACCATAGCCCAGTGTGGAGAATCTTCTGTGCAGTCACGTGCCCTACATAGTGTCTTCTTGCAGCCCCCCATGTCTTCGTTTAAATTTAGGTACATATCTTTGCAATATATCATCGTTTCCCATTTTGTAGAGGTGCCCCACGATGACAGAAAAGTCCGTCGCGTGCACCACCAATTCCTTCTTTTGCTGGACTGAATATTCCTTTGGCGCAGTCCCTGTGGTTAAAAAATGAATTATATCTTCGATGTGCCCATCTGCGACGCGCACTGCAAAGAGTTGTGCATCCGGTAGTCCCTCCAAATTTGTTAGCTCCTCGCCTGTCTCAATTCGTGATAAGTGATTTGGTCCCGCATTTAGGCATCTTGGCTTTACGATGACCTCAAAGTCATATTCTTGAAATAGTAATAGCCATCTGCATATGCACCCCCCCAACACAGACTTTTTCACTAGGTATTTCAACGCGCAATGATCGGTATACATCTTGGAGTGCCCACCAAGTACATAGTGTTGGTATTTCTGGAGCGTGTACACCATTGCCACCCTTCACGCTCAGTAGTAGAGTAGTTATTTTCAGCTTTGTACAGCCGCCAACTCGCAAACGCCATTGGGTGATCCACACCTTCCACGCCTTCCTATGTAAGTACAGCTCCCAGTTCAATACACGACGCATCAACATGTGCATGAAAGTCTACGTCCCATTTTGGGAAGACCAGGATGGGAGTGGATGCCATTTTCTCCTTGAGAACATCCAAACTTTTCCTACAATCATCGTTCCAACAATACATAGCATCCTTTTTCAATAGTTTTTCCATTGATGTTGTTATTTGTGCATAGCCCTTCATAAACTTTCTATAGTAACCAGTGTGCCCCAAAGTAGTGCATAGTTGTTTGACACTTCGCGAGACTTCCAGATTGAGAATAACAACAATATTCACAGTGTCCACCATCAGGCCTTGTTTGCAAACCACATGGCTGAGCAGGTTTCCAAAGGGGATGAGGAAGGTGCACTTCTTAAGATTCAGCGCAATCTGGTGTCATCTGCAATTATCGAGCATCAAATGTAAGCTCGCTATATGGTGTTTAATTAACCCAAATATAGTCCAATAATCCAGATAGACCTCTAAGAACTTGTGGATGTATTCCTTAAATGCGGCCACCATTATGCGCGAGAATATTGCTGGCGCATTCTTTAGTCCAAAGGGCATAATGGTGTGTTGAAAGAAGCCCCATTCGGTTATGAAGGTTTTCTTGCTCCTATCTTCTGGTGCAATCTTGATCTGATGGTATCTTGAGAAGCCATCCGTGAATGAGTAAGCTTCTTGACCACCAACATTCGCCAATGCTTCGTCTATGAATAGTGTTGGGAATGGATCGTGAACACATGCGTCATTAAGCTTCCTGAGTTCCACGCATATTATAATTTCGCCCTTCTGTTTTTTCTCATGTACTACCATAGGACTCACCCATTCAGATTCTTCCACTTGTTCAATAGTTCCGGCAGCGAGCATTTTGTCTAATTTGTCATGGACCTTTTCTTTATATTTTTTATTTAAACGGTAAGTTCGTTGCTTGACTGGCTTCACGTCCAGTTTGAGAGTGATCTTCATCATCCCTAAGTCGCCAATAATCCCTTTTAAGTCCATGATTTTGGTCGGCAATAAATCTTGATACGCGGAGCAACTCAATGACCTTATCTACCATAGCATCGTCCCAATAGTCCCCAAGCATCGCGTACTTCGGCTCCGCGTCTGTGCCAATGTTTACTTGCTTTGTTTTTAATGGTGCAGTAATGTCGGGATCCTCAATTGATGGTCCTTCAACATCGCGACAGCCTTCAGTTTCTGCAATATTAATATTTCGGGGGTCTTTATCATCCTCCTCTACTTGCACGTTATAACATTCTAGGGCACTGCTTAACTGGGTTGCCCATGTTGGTTGAACTACTTGCAGTGGTTCTTGTGGTATTTTGAAGATGACGACTTTTACTGCTTGCAGAGCGTCATCAACAGTATCTGACCATCGGCCTTCAAATGTGAATGTTAACAAAAATCCCTCATGCAAGAAATCCCATTCGCCCGTACCATGTTGGAGTTCCGTCTCAGTATACCAATTCATGGGTATGACATCCAGGGTATGGTAGAATTAGTGTACCCATTCAGGCTATGGTTCTTCCCCGTAGGCCTCGGTCCATTTTGCGAGGTGTGTGCACGGGTCATCTTGTCCATTGTATTTATCTTCTATCCGTAGTTGTGGTTTCCAAAATTGCAGGCGCATCATACTTCTACATCTGTGTCGGTTCTCAAATTTTCCTTGATGTGTTCCCCACCAGTGCAGGGGTTGCGCACAATGCCCACCTCAACGCATCAAACCACTATTGTTCCAGTACTGCGCTTTCAAACTTTCTCAAGAATTCATCCACCGCTATCAATCCATCATATGTTGGCAGATCTTGGGACTGTGTTGTTACGCAATGCAGTGATCTAATCATCATGTTGCAATTCATCATTGTTAATTCGTTCAAATGATTGTGCCAGTGCTAATCTTCTTCATCTGAATCGGAGGTGCAGGAACTTGTGCTCTCCCATGAGATCCTTCCATCTGCAGTCGGATTCACCCAATCCTAATCTCGCGCAGTTATCTTGTAAATACAATCCAGCTCATTGTTGCTTCCATCTTTGTGCACAGGTTCAGTGTAGCGCAAACCTTCAGATGGGTCTAGCGGGACTACTAGCATAGGGAATTTTTCTTGAATATCATCTTCTACTTCTTAAGGTTGATGACTCCATTCATATCAGTGGCCCAGTCTATTCTTAGCAACGCAGGATAAGGATTGTTGTCATCGACAATTTCTATCACTTCAAAATCTATCTGTGTGCTCACGCCTTCGATATCAATTGTTACCCCTTACAACCTCCCCATGGGCAAAACGTTATGTTGGTTCCCCATTCGTAATTAAATAGGGGACCACTGCAACGTGAGCCTGCCCATGCGTTTCCATGTTTTCATTGGTAACTGATCTGAAAATGGGGCACTTAGGCTTCTTGTCTAACTTATAAGAACCTCAACCACTTACAAAGCTTAAATATTCCCAAGATATTATGATTAACTGATGTAGAATTAATAATGTGCTTGAAAATTAGGTGTATTCTTATGTTTGTTTTAAAACTGTTTATGTGTTGTAAATTGATTTGCTTAAACGGATATAAAGATATAACAGTGAAACAATGCAGCAAATGAGCATCACACACAATACAACAAGTTTAATATGGAGTTCATCCAAAACTCTTGGGCTACATCTCCTTGAACTCTAATCAACTCGACTAGGCTCTCTTGGATTATGGTTTAAGTTCTTTTACAAGCTCCACGCTCAACTCCACTGGTTTACACAGAACACAATGGGTTCAAAACACCATCTTGTCCCTTCGCTATGAAGCTCTTGGCTTTCTGGCTCTAGGCTCTGGCTATGGCTCTAGCTCTGGCGCTTGGCTCTAGCTCTGGATCTTGGCTCTGGTTCTGGCTTCTTTGGCTCTGGCTTTGGCTTTCTGTAACTTTCAGCTCTCTGGCTTTTCACTTGACCTCAAAGTGACTCCAAAGACTCCCTCAGCTGTTCTGCGCATTAGCTTTTCGCTCTCTCGCTTCTACCTTCTCTCAATTGAGCTCTCTCCCTCCTTTGAGGTGCTTTTCCTAGTTTTCGGCTACCCTAGCTGTTTCTCTATGTATCATCATCTCTTTGTGCCTTTGCAGCTTCCTTGCTCCTTGCCAGTTCAATTGGCCATCTGGCTCTACAGCTCCGTGGCTTTAAAATGCATAATTGCCTATAAAAATGCTTGCTTGTAGCATGGCATGATGATCAGGAGCAGTTACAGAGATTTCGGGGCCTTCTCATAGGTAAAAAAACTGAAAAATGGAGAAAATCTCACTACACAAAGAATGTCTGCAAAATACACTATCGGGCATGATTTTCAGACTTGAAATCCCATTCAATCACCCCTAAAATCCCTATCGGGTCCGCCATTAGGAATTATATCGCATCGCATTAATGTATTGGGTGAGATCCCAAATACACAAGAAAACATTCAAAAACTCGACAAAATCCCTTTTATTGGACGTCAAATTATATCGAAATCGCCCTAATATCACATCGGGTTCACCTTGGGTCACTTTCACAAGCTCCACCGTCGATCTAGGTGTTCTCTGATCCAACGGTCAACATGCGGTTTTGGGTGGCTTATGGGTATGGAGGTTACCGGCCCAAAAGTTGGTTTTCCTCTCTCCTTTTCCAGCCACGCATCGTTCATTCTATGGGATCGGTCGGAGCCAACCCAATACCATTTATCGCTTCAGGCCCACCTGAAATCTCACCTTTATGGAACTCAAATTTTAGGAATTGCGCCTATAATTCCCCTTTGGGTCCGGCTTTATCGCTTTCAAGCGTTTTCCTTGGTATTTTGATTTTATAGTGGAAATGCGCTAATACATAGAAAATCTGAAAATCCCGGATTTCAAATTTTATGCAATTGGGCTTATAATTCCATTGGGTCTGGCCCTTATCGCTTATCGCATTCACAATTTGTATAGGCCTGTTATCGGGATCACCGATTTAATCCTGGCCATCCATTCCTTTCCCGATCTGACGATTGAGATTACACGTCGGGATCGCTATCACATGTCGCATTCCTAATGGCTTGGGGGTTCTGTCCATCGTCGATGCTGATCCGCCAATCCGATCATCGGTAATCAACATATTGTATAATTGCAATCACCAAGCCTGGGGTCCTGATATCGCATACATGCCTACCTTTCATGTGATGAGTTAGAGATCGCCAATTGGGGGTCCTTCCACCCCTTTAAGTCTGCCTCTTTTGCCTTTTTCCGATGCGATTTCCCATATAAGGCTTTTTAGGCCATTTTAGAGGGATTTTGCCTCTTTTTCCAAAGAAAAAAGGACAACTTCTTTCTGTGATAACTTCTGCATTCTAAGTCCACTTTAGCCTATTCAAATTGTAGTATATCCGGAATGAAAAGATCTCTGTCATGGGGCTATTTTCGGGAAATTCCTTGGACTTTCATTTTCCTCTGTGAGGAACACTAAGACTTAGGATTCTACCCAAAATCCATTTTGGATCATGCCTTCCCACTAAAGAACTTTTTGTCTCCAAAAGATCGATATACTGATCTGAACAGTAAATGGGAGTAACAAAACCCTCTTCTTTCAGCCTCCATACACTTGCCTTGCATAGTGCCTCTGAACCAAAGTCTCTGACCACTTTCCTTTTTGGGTGCTGGTTCTCCTGGGAAGAACTGTCTTCCTTCTTGACCTCATGCAAAACTTCTACTGAGATTTTTGTAGAAGGTAGTTTGAACTTCTTCGCCTTGATCATTGATCCAAGGTGGCTCAAACAAATTTGAAGTACATCTGCTTCACAAAAATTTCATTTGTACCTGTTTGAAAAGCTGTCAACAACAATTGTTAACAACAACAGAAACACATACAATAACTGGATGGCCTAAACTCCTGCTTGAACAAAAGAAATACATTTCACATCTTGTGAACACCTCCATGTCTTACATCTGCATACAAATGATGGACTAGATAACAAGCCCACACAACATGCCTTTACAACAAATGAACCTTCAAGTCAAGCATGTAGAAAAAGACCATTAGGACTCTTTTTCAAAAGATGAAACACTTCATCGTTATCTCCATCTTGGAGACCAAGTTAACTTCTCCCAAGTCAACATTGCATTACATGCATGTTTACAACAAAGCAATCAACCCTCCAAGTTAATTACACATACATGTTCAAATAAAAGGAAACCATCATCATCCCTGTGTTCATGCACATCATGCTCATGCATGCATTTCATCCTTCAACTTTCGCTTAAGCACACTGTAATTTCGAAGCTGAAATGAAATATAATGGCAGCAACAAAGTGAGTCTCCTACTCAACTTCTTCGTTCACCTTCTTGGTAAAATCCTGAAACTTACATTCCATTAACAAAGAAATGCAGATAGATGCATCAATATACATGCACCCTTAATTGGATAAGAAATCTAACTGTTTCTTACCAATCCCTTTCAAAGGTACTACCTTTGTCTGCACATCAGCATCAACATGTGAATCATCCTGAGACACATCAGTCATGGAATCTTCCTTTCCATTTCTGCCATCTCCTGTTTCCACTTTCTTCAGCGTTTGTGGAAGCATTATTGGATTCGGAGTCCAAAACCTTTCAGTAAGATGCCCTTGCTTATGGTAGTAAGTGCAACACATGTGCATCCTCTTGACAGCATGATTTTCCTTGTCCAATGAACCTTTTCCTTCTTGCTTCTTTTCCTTCAAATGTTTCCTATGTGTGGCCATTCTCTTCCAACATCTAGAAACACCATGGTTATCCAAACCACAAAAGGAACATGCAATTCTTTTCCCATACCTATATGGAAATTTATCATGCTTTGTACAATCAAAAGGAAAATGTTTAGAACCAGATTTATACCTTTCTCTTTCACCTTTATTGCGTTCATGAGGAGGTGAAGCAAATGAAGAAGTGGCTCCCTTTGGAACACCATCAATCTCTTTAAGGCTATTAGAGTCTCCACAACTCTCTGGTTCAAGTGTGTGCTTTTGAACACTTGCATCCTGCAAATGATGTTTCAAGCTATTGCATTCCTCCTGAATACAATCTTCACACTCTTGAGGTAGAGGACCTGAAATGAAACTACTTCTTGGAATTGTTTCAATGGCCTTCATGGCAACTTTGGAACTTTCTCCATAAGACTGTCCATAGAAAAGACCCAAATACTTAGGCCTTTCCTCAACCATTATGGGCTCAAAAATACCTTGTGCATGTCTACCTAAGCATTTTCCCTTATAGCCCATCTTGGACATTAGATTGGAACCTATGACTCTGGTATGCTTTTCAAAAGAACCAATATAAGCATTCTTAGAAGAATTTGAAGACAAACTGGAATGGTTTACCTCTTCTTCAAGATGATACTTGACTAAGGCATATTGGGCAACAAAGGGCCATGTCTCCAACTCATGCATCATTTTTAGAGCCATGTCTACAACTCATGCATCATTTTCAGGTTCATATGAAGTTACCTCTCCATTTCCTGCAATTTGTCAAAAAGAAGGTGCTTCTGTTCCTCCATGGAATTCAACTGCTCTCTAAGTATGCTGCTCTTCCTTCCATCCTCATACAATTCTCTCACCATATCCATCATGGTGGACAAGTATTGCTTCATATCTTCATCAAAGATTCTTGTGATGAAGAAAGAAGAATTTGAGGACTCACTTGTAGAAGTTGTCATTATGCCAATGAACAAAAAAACTTCAAACAAGATTAATAAAGTTCTTATTCAAGAAACCTTTTGCAAAAAACCTCTTATGCTTCAAGGATATCTTTGAGGTCCTTTGGGATAGAAGAATGCCTTTAGCCCTTCTTACTTCATGTCCTTCCTGGACTGAGCTATCAATAGCTTTCCATTCACTTCTGCAAACTCAAACAATAATCAGTCTGCAACAAGCATATAATCAATCAAACAATCAATCCTTGACTACCCAAACACCTTTCAAACAAGAAATATTTGCTCTGTCAATCAAGCATTCTGACATAACCTTCTTTGAAGGTGGGGTTAATCAATCTCAAGCTCCGATACCTCCTGATCTGAAAATGGGGCACTTAGGCTTCTTGTCTAACTTATAAGAACCTCTCCTACTTCCAAAGATTAAATATTCCCAAGATATTATGATTAACAAATGTGGAATTAATAATGTGCTTGAAAATAAGGTGTATGCTTATGGTTGTTTTAAATTTGCTTATGTGTTGTAAATTGATTTTCTTAAACTGATATAAACATATAATAGTGAAATAATGCAGCAAATGAGCATCACACATAAGACAACAAGTTTAATGTAGATTTCACCCAAAACTCTTGGGCTACATCTCCTTGAGCTATAATCAACTTGACTAGGCTCTTTGGGATTATGGTCTAAGTTATTTTACAAGCTCCATGCTCAACTCCACTAGTTTACACAGAAAAAAATGGGTTTAGAACACCATCTTATCCCTTGGCTCTGAAGCTCTCGGCTTTCCGGCTCTAGGCTCTCGCTCTAGCTCTGGCTTTGGCACTCGGTTCTGGCTCTGGCTCTCGACTTTGGCTCTGGCTCTTCGGCTCTAGCTTCTTTGGCTTTGGCTTTGGCTTTCTACAACTTTCAGCTCTCTGGCTTTTCACTTGACCTCCAAGTGACTCCAAAGACTCCCTCAACTGCTCTGTGCATTAGCTTTTCGCTCTCTCGCTTCTGCCTGCTCCCAATTGAGCTCTCTGCCTCCTTTGAGGTGTTTTTCTAGCTTTTTGGCTACCCTAGCCATTTCTCTGTGTATCATCATCTCTCTGTGCCTCTGTGGCTTCCTTGCTCCTTGTCATTTCGACTGGCCATCTAGCTCTGCGGCTCTATTGGTACTATTTTATTGCCATCATTTTCTTCAAAAAATCCATCATTCATCAATCATTTTCTCCCATAAATCCCTCATAGTCCATTGAAATTGATCAATTAAGCATTATAATTGTTATTTTACATTAAATTTAATTGATGGATTTTTATGTTAAAAATTGGAAATTTTCAACAAAATTATGGGATGTCATGACTTCCTGTAATTGGTTTACGCTGTGACACATGGCATGGCAGGAAAATCAAAACAGAGGATAGGGACGTGATCACAGATGTACATACATGGTGAAAGATCTATTCAACATCGCATCTAGAGCTCCTAGATACATGGTCAATGCTGGTCAAACCCAGCCTTTTTGGTCATAAAAGCAACAAAAGGCCAAAGTTACCTAAATTGATTTCATTTTGTTTTATAAATCAGTTAAGATTAGAAAAAAACAAAAATTGCCTTTTTGATTGTAAAAGAAGAAACATCTGCGTGATAATGTATGTACATTCGATTGTAAACCTTAAGGAATGTTAGTGAACGAAGGATAATAGATTTGAGAAGGCTTAAGACTGCGTATTCCAGAACTCTGTTCTTGCATGTAATGTATTTCAAGACTTTAATCACAGGCAACGTTTCATCATTCCAGTGTTTTATGTGTTAACGGTTTCATCATTTGAAGTTTTCTAAGTGTACCATCAACGCGTGGACGGGCCCTACGTGGGGACTGGTATACTTTCATTTCATTTTCATAGCATTTAGACTTCAGATCTGAATAGCGTTTGATGCCATTTCTTTGCTTGTGAATTAATTAATTCGATTAGAAGTTCTTGCGAGTGTTATTGTATGATTCATGGTGATAGCTTGAAACTTCAATTGCTAAATTATTGAACAAGATCTTGTAAAAGATTTAATTGAGCACTGAATTTTGAAGTATCTCTGTGGACTCTGTTTTCATGCATTTGAGTTTTAGTATGCTTAAAAGAGTCTTTAGTTTTCATGAATTTGATTGTTAGGATGCTTAGTGTGTTACCGAGAAAGAGTTTTTGTGAATGATATCCTTGTAAGAGGATTGAAAACTCAGACTAGTAACACGCTGTGTTTTTAGAACAGTTAATTAAATTAGATGATCTGAGTGTTTAAAGTGTGAAAGGAAACATATTCCAATCTCTTGTAAAAGAGTGTTGTAGCCTGTCACAGTAGACACTTATCTAGGTAGATGAGATCCTTTTAGGTCTATAGATTGTAGACACGTGCCTCTAAGTTTACCTACCTTGGTTGACATTAAATTTAGTCTAATCTAGACCCCTGGATTGGTCACTACATTTTGGCGCCGTTGCCAGGGAGGCGCAACTAGAGGATTTCTAAAAAATAAAAAAAAAAAAAAAAAAACAAAAACAAACAAAAACATAGATTTAATTTTGATTCATCATTTTAGAAGTCATGTTTACTTATGTCTAGATCTAGAGATGATAAAGGTAGATTCATAAAAACCCCCCATCCAAAAACTAATTCACCACTAGGAGCAGACCCTTTAGGAAAAGTTGAACACACAACACCAGCTGGGAAAGTCACCATACAAAAATTAGAGGATAAACTGAAATCAGGGCAAAGACTCACACTCATTGAGAGACAAATTCTATTGGCACACGAATCACATAAGAAACATCTCCCTCAATCCTCTATAACAAGAGAAAGTAGCACTATAACTCAACAATTTATCCTTGAACCTACTGACTTTGAAAAATCTCAAGAAGGAGAAAAATCACTAGAACAACTTCTCTTTGAAACAAGTGACACTGAACAAGAAATTAAATCAACAGAGGAACCTATCAAAATGGCTGAGGAAGGAGATGGATCAGCAAGAGGACCACAAAATCAAGGTCGAAGAGAGGAGGAAGAGTCAACCTTTAAATTTCCTATTCAAGAACCAGGAGAAAATTATGATGAGGAAATAAAAATGAAAAACATACCTCCATCTGTGCTACCAAACTTTTATGGCATGGCTTCAGAAGATCTAGATTCATTCTTGTTTGAATTTGACATAGTATGTCGAACATATGGTTACACAGATGATGCCCATAGGCTTAGACTCTTCCCAGCAACATTAAAAGCATCAACATTAAGATGGTTCATGGGACTTGGTGAACATGCAATAACTGATTGGGATGGCATGAGAAGAATATTCCTAAAGAAATACCAACCTTATTGCAGATCGAAAGATTCTAAAGATGATATCTTTAGGATGAATCAACAAGAGGATGAAAATTTAGAGGAGTATTTGGAACAATTTGTTTACAATTTGCAAAAATCAAAACATAGGACCATGTCTCTTGATCTTATTCAAACAATATTTTTGAAGGGCATTCGAGAGGAATACTTAGATGATCTTAATTTGATGGGAAAAGGTGATATTTCCACTTTACCTTTCGAAGAAATTGCTGATTTATGTGAAAAGTATTCAAGGAGCAAAGCCAGATATGGAAAAAGAGCTCTATCATCTAAAGCCACAAAATCTTCTTCAGCAAGTGTCACAAGGGCTGAAATAGGAAACCTGTTAGAAGAATTCAAAACAGATCTATTAAGTACCTTAGGAACTCAAATTGACACTCTAAAAGCCAAGAAAAGACAAGAAGAGGAAGACCAAATAATGGTTGTCTTTTGTCCAAAATGCCGGAAGAAACATGCCTTGAAAGACTACCCATTAGAAAACATTCAAGTTTTTGCCTTTTGTACTGAAAATCATGATATATTTCATTGCTCTAAAGTCAAGATTTTGCAGAATTGTAATGTGGAAGGAGTTAACACAGATATGGAGAATGTGTATTTCATGGGCGCTAAGAGACCGTGGCAACCTAGACCTCCACCTCCAGGTATGTTTCCAAACCAAAATTTGCAATTTCCTGCACAAGATCAGATGTATGCTCAGAATTCTTGGAATGTCCCCATGCCATGGCAAAACCAAAATTACCCACAACAACAATGGATACCATCTCAGCAATACTCTCAACAATATCAACCATACCAACCATATTCTCAGCCATATCAACAGTATCATCAGCCACATTCACAATATCTTCAAACATGTCAGCAATATCCTCAGCAGCAAGTTGTTTATCAACCCAAAAACACTCAACAAGCATTGCCTGCTCCTCCACCAATAAATCCACCTCACTTACAACTCCCATCTAACCAACAACCTCCTAGACCCACTCAGATTCTTGCTCAGCCTGTACCAAATCCAAATAACAGAGCAGAGAGACCAGCTTATGATGTACATGAGGGACCATCATATCCCACATTACCTTTACAAAATATCAATTTGAGGTCTGGTAAGGTACTTCAAAAAGAACCTCCAATAGCTGAAAAACAAGAAGAAAACGAAGAAAATGAAAATGAAACTCCAACTCAAAGGAAACAAAATGATGACATCAAAAATGAACAAATGCAACCGTTGCATCCACCACCTTTTCCAGAACGATTGGTCCAAGCAAAACTTCCCATGTCTATACCACAGTTTGATGTTTTAGATGAGCTAAATAATGTATATATAAAAATTCCACTATTGCAAGCCATAAAAGACATTCCCATATATACTAAAGCAATCAAAGAACTGTGCCTCAAGAAGCCTACTAGGAAAAGAATTGATCCACAAACTATTCATGTTATTGGACATTTAGCTGGCCTTATGAGAAACACCATTTCAATGGAAAAGTATGTTGATCATGGTATTCCCAGAGTCACTACAATCATTAACAACATACATATTCCAAACACCTTAATTGACCTTGGGGCTGCAATAATTGTGATGACTCTTGAAACAATGAAGACATTGTAGCTCATAAACTTGCAGCACACAACAATTGTTCTAGAACTAGCTGATAGGTCTAAAGTGATTCCTGAAGGGATTTTGGAGGACATAATTGTTTCATTGGACACTTGGGAGTATCCAGTGGACTTTTCAGTTCTTCAGCCAAAATCTAATTTAGGAGGACACCCCATCATCCTTGGTAGGCCCTGGTTAGCAACTGCTGATGCATTCATAGGATGTAGATCGGGTAATATGATTATCTCACGAGGAACTGAAAGAAAACAACTCACTCTTTACCCATCAGCAAAATCACCAGCAGTAGCACACAATTTATGGCTTGATGATAAATACAATGATAAGGAAGAAGTTCAATCTATTTTCAGCATCAATCAAATCTATGATTTTCAAGAACATAATAATGATGATTTGGTAGAATTGTTCCTTTCTCAACCTGATATTTCTGAAGAATTAAGAAATGACCAATACCATGCTGCAGATGAACTTTTGGCACAGAATTTTCAGGAAACATGTACCATTCGTTCTTTGCAAACAAAATTTCAGAACATTTTTCCCATTCAATCTATCACAAACACACAGAGCAAGACCATAGAGATTAGTCCAGGAAAAACTTTGAATATTAGCACTCACCTAGACTCATCTCAGGAGGAAAAATTGATTCAATTATTGAGAAAATATCAGAAAGCATTTGCTTGGGATTACACCGATATGCACGGAATTCACCCTGAAACATGTACTCACCATATTTACACGGATATTAATATCAAACCTGTGAGGCAATCACAGAGAAGAATGAATCCCATGCTTCAAGATATTGTTCGAGATGAATTACAAAAACTATTGAAAGTCAATTTTATTTATCCTATCTTTGACAGTCAGTGGGTATCCCCATTGGTAGTAGTGCCCAAGAAAAATGGAATGTGGAGAATTTGTGTTGATTACAGATAATTGAACAAAGCAACCCTCAAAGATTATTTCCCACTACCATTTATCGACCAAGTGCTAGACACATTAGCTGGGAAATCATCATTCTCTTTTCTTGATGGTTTCAGTGGCTATAACCAGATCAGGATAGCCTTAGAGGACCAGGACAAAACCACTTTTACTTGTCCCTGGGGCACTTATGCCTATAATGTTTTACCATTTGGACTTTGCAATGCTCCAGCTACATTTCAGAGAGCTGTATTAGCTATTTTTGCTGATTTAGTTCATGACTGTGTTGAAGTTTACATGGATGATTTTTCAGTGTATGGTAATTCATTTGAGCATTCATTATAAAATCTTGAAAAAGTTTTGAAGAGATGTATTTGTTACACAAAATATTGTCACCATGACTATTTGCAGTTAGTATGGGTCTATCATCATTCATACTATCATAAGCAAGTCTCAAACCTCAGCTCTTCATGTCAAGCTTTGAAAATGAGAGAAAGACCTTAAAAATCAATAAAGCTCTGGTTCCGCACTTTCTCTCACTATTTCTTGCAGTCCCGCACCCCCTGTTCATGTTACCTGCGGACCTGCCCGCTTTGTCTCTAAAGGAGTTGGTGCGGACCCCTGTGAAAGTAAAAAAGGCGCAAGTTTATTCTTAAAAACTCACTTTGGGTTAATTCTAGATGATTCTAGAAGGAATCTTGACATGGATGGTTCGCTCCTAGGTGGTTCATGCATCCCAAAAGTGAAGGAGCTAATCCCTTGATGAGAGGAGCTATCCCTTTGAAGGAAGGCTTTATCCCTTTGAAGGAGGACCTAGTAACTTCCCTCCATTGCTCTATAAATTAAGGCATTGGGCTGGTTGCTAGGGAGGTTAGAAGCTGAACATTTTTGAGGGTAAATGCTGGTGGAATTGAGACTTCCTAGTTAAGCTTGAGAGGAGAGATCACATATCTTTTGGCTTCATTGGGAAGAGAGTGAAACTTGTCAAAGTAGAGGAGACTTCTTGCTGGACCCTGGGAGGAGCTTGTACAGCATCAAGGCACAGGTTGTAAAGTTCTTCTTTGATTTAAATTAATACAATCAGATTCATTTTTCTCAACAAATTGTCTTATGTGATTCGTTTCATGAATTCCTTGATCATCATGATAAGTATGCTTTATTATATTGGCTTTTCAGGTGCTATTTAATTTGTGTGCTTGTTTGTGTTTGTAGATTCTCTACAAGGGAGCTCATTTGGATCAATGGAGCGAGGCTTCCACAAACTTGCATTGGACCCAAGCTATCCCTAAAACACTTGTTTGCCTTTGTTTATAAATTGCATACTTAGAGAAAGATAGGATTTGATTGGTTTGCTTGTCGCTAGATATCATTAGATACTAGGGAGGTCGGTCTTGTCCGCAAGAACGACTCATTCCGTGTGACAAAATGGTGACTCCACTGGGGATCGAACCCAGAATCTCTGGTTTCGCAGACCTTTGCAACCCTATCTCGATGATTTACCTGCTCATTCATTACATCAGGCTGATCATCTCATCCATTTACGAGCAATCTTTATGAGGTGTAGGCATTATCAAATTAGGTTGAATCCACACAAGTGTGTTTTTTGCATAGAAACGGGTCGGTTACTGGGGTTTGTCATTTCGAAAGCCGGCATCCGCGTCGATCCCTCGAAGGTTGAAGCTATTGTCAAATTGCCTCCTCCTTCGAGTCTTCGCCAACTCCAAAGTTTGCAAGGGAAAGCAAACTTTTTATGTCGATTCATTCCTAACTATGCCGAGATCACAAAGGGTTTTACCTGGTTGTTGAAACATAATACTCCATTCTTTTGGGATGAGATAGCTGACAAATCTTTTGATGCACTAAAACATGCGTTGACCCATTCACCATTATTGCATCCTCCCAACTACAACCAGGACTACTTCTTGTATCTCGCCGCTTCCCATTCCACCATCAGAATGGTGTTAGTTCAGGAAGATGAATTCGGTATTGAACATGTGATATATTACCTTAGTCAAACTTTAAATCCGACTGAGCTAAAATACTCACATGTGGAGAAATTGGCATTGGCAGCTGTTCAAGTTGTCCAACGTTTTCGTCATTACATTTTACTACGTAAAACTACAGTAATTTCTGATTGCAACCCTATGATCTATATTTTGACCAAACAATTTCTAGGGGGCAAGTACTCCAAATGGATTGTGATCCTGCAGGAGTTCGACTTGGAATTTGAAGAGTCTAAGTCGAAGAAATCTTTAGTTTTTGCGGAGTTAATGTGTGACTTCCCGCATGCTGACACGGAAACTGTGGCGGAGGAGCCCATTGCGGACGAATCCTTGCTTCTAATCAGAGCTTTAGATCCATGGTATGGGGATATCATCATTTATCTCCAGACCCAATCCTTTCGGCTAGAAATTTCAAGGTCAAAACGTCGAAAAATATGATTCCAGTCCCAACAATTCAAAATTATTGAAGATACACTTTATCGTCGTGGGGTGGACTCTATTTTTCGATGTTGTTTAACTCATGAGGAAGCTGAAAGGGTTCTAAATGACTGTCACTCTGGAGCATGTGGCGGTCATATGTCTGGGTTTGCCACAACCCAAAAGATATTGCGCGCTGGCTATTTATGGACGTCTTTGTTTAGAGATTGTATTAACGCGGTCCGAAAATGCCACAACTACCAAATTTTTGATCGAAAGATGCGCGCTCCACCTGCTCCTCTCCACCCTATAATTTCCGTCGGTCCTTTTGCGAAATGGGGTATCGATTTTATTACATGTAACCCTCACTCGGCCGGGGGGCATGCGTATATCATCCTCGCGGTAGATTATTTTACCAAGTGGGCCGAGGCGATGCCTACGTTTGAGGCAGACGGCAAAACTGCTGCCATTTTCGTGTTCAATCATATAATTGCTAGGTTTGGTGTTCCACAAGTGATTATCACTGATCATGGGCATCATTTTCGAAACATTATGATGACTGAACTTACAGACCAACTTGGCTTGTGTCACGATAGTTCAACTCCATATTATCCACAGGCTAATGGTCTGGTTGAAGCCATAAACAAAGTTCTATTCATCATGATCCGACGAATCATTGGGATTCATAGGTCGAATTGACATAACATGCTATTTTCAGCACTTTGGGCATATCAAACCTCAGTAAAAACGTCAACCGGGTTCACTCCTTTCCAACTAGTTTATGGTCTGGAAGCTGTGTTACCCATTGAATGCAAAATCCCGTCATTGCAAATGGCCATCTAATTACTTCTAGCCACATTCAAAGAGGAAAAACGTTTGTTATACTTGGCTCAGCTAGATGAGAATCGATGCGATGCTACATTAGCAATCGAAACTCATGCCAAACGTATTAAAGCTTAGTATGATCGAAATGTTACCCCTCGAAATTTTTCGGAAGGAGACCTAGTCTTATTGTACGATCAAGCAAATGATAAATTAGGTGTTGGAAAATTCGTACCCATGTGGCATGGTCCTTATGTTGTTAAGCGAAAGCTAGCAAAAGGGGCCTATGAATTGGTAGACTTTGACGGGGTCTCTTTAGGTAAACCCAGAAATGGTCTTTACCTGAAGAGGTATTATGCTTAAATCTAGGTGTGGAGATTTTTAGTTAGGTTAGTTTTCTTTCTAGCTGGTGTGTTTTAGTTTAAAAGTGTGCTTAGCTTAGAGAGTGTTTTTCGTCATTATTCCTGCTTATCTTGGTTTTACTCTTGATATTGCAGATGTCGACGCCTCTCCAAACATACATTGGTTTTGCTGATGGTGCTTGTCGTAATACACGGAACATTTCTTCCGCAGCTTGGGTTATCTATTCGCCCTTTGACGAGTTGGTATCTATGCATGGGGTAAGCCTCAGTCAAACAACAAACAACATTGCAGAGTATAGTGCAGTGATTGAGTTATTATCTGAATCTATTTCATTTGGGATTCGGAGTTTGATAGTGAGGTTAGATTCTGAACTCGTTGTATTACAGCTTAATAGAGTATATGCCATTAGAAATCCAGTGTTATTAAGATTATTTTTGAGAGTGCGTCTCTTGGAACGTGAATTTGACTATATTGAGTATCAACATATTCCAAGATATTTAAATACATTAGCAGATGCAATTGCTTCTCGGATGTTAAGTAGACATTTGCAATAATCATACAAGTAAATTTAAAAACATTTCATAATATGTTTTACAAGATAAGCCAGTAATAGTGATATAGTATAACATAGGAGTGTGTAAAATATACATCATCTTTGATCATAGGTTGAAAAACACCTTATGATCGGCAAAAATGATAGTACAAAAAGCAAAAAATGTCATATGTGTCTACAACAGGCGATCATCCTATCACTGGTGATGATCTCGATAAGAAACCACTGTACGGGCCACCCTGCAAAGGAACCTCCTGAAAGGTCCTAGGACCCCAATCACATAGCGCTGTAGCCTAAGAGGAATGTCATCTATGCTGGTCTCTGGAATGTCTGCTGTCAATCGCTCTAGATGGCTCTCCAATTCGGCCAAGGTCTCTGTTGATTCGTCCTGTGGGGCTGGTGCCACTGCAGCTGGTTGTTTCCTCTCATAGGGCTGGAGAGTGGCTGGTCACCGTGGACCTACATCTGCATTTGAAACTTTTACTATCAATTTTGGGGCGAGTTAAAAACAAAAAAAATTAAATTAGAAAATGTTGAAAATGATTTTACGTGAATCATCCCATTTGTCTCCTGGTGGAAGAGCCATGTCTGGGTCACCATGAAAATCTACCCCAGCGTAAGGAAAGTCCTAAATAGCAAAAACTTGGTTCTCCAACCAATGGAAATACTCAGGAGTGAATCGAACGACTTCTGTCCCCTCCTCAGGTTGATGGGCCATAACTGCAACCCATCGCATCAGTTTGGGCTCTCGGGGAAGTCCAGCTCCAACAGTGAGATACTGTGGGACCAACATTGGAACCCTCTTCGGACCAAAGCTCACGACTAAAGCACCATATCCAAAGGTCTTCAGTTTTCCGTTCTTTGCTCTAGTCAGTTGGCCTTTTATATTAGCCAACACAGCATCGCACAAGTTGAAGATGGTGCCTCGAAAGCAGTCTACTTCCATCCGCATCTCGGATCCAGTGGCTATATGTAGTGCTGCACTACCGTAGAGCCTGGTAACAGTAAACGCAATCACTTTCAGTTAAGGAAGGGATATGGTTTTGATATCTATCCCTTTGTCTCTAGTCTGGTCGTTGCAAAACTCTAGCCGGAGGCTATCGACAGACTAGCCACCTGGCCTAGTCCCAAATAGAGTCAAGTGTTCACCTTTCTTAGGCAAACCAGTCAAAAAGTAAATGTCTGTCGGCTCCATTTCGAGTTGGTGACCACCAATGAAGAAGCACTGGTCTTGTATGCTCCACCTGTCTACCAGCCACTGCAAAAAGTCCACCTAGGACCTCATGCTAGGTATGGCCCAGAATTTGTATAAGCCGCATGCCTTCAATGCATCAATCGAAGGTTGATGATTTATCGCGGCAAGATCTACATCCTCATGCTCCCGATCTCACCAATCAAGCATGATGTATACTCTACATTCAAAACAAAGGCGAATTAGAATATCTAAAAGAAAAATTTTTGGGTGAAATTTGAGAAATTTAGGTTTAAAAACCCTTGTCGCGGGGACCGCACCCTCTCTGTTAGAGACAATGCGTGGGTCCGCACTTTGCCTTCACGGCAGGTGTGGACCCCTGACTTTTTTCCTTTTACGAAAAAGTCGAGGTTTGCAGGTTACCTGTGCTATGCCTGCAGACCCCCGCGCGCGGGTTTCTAACCTAAAAATCCCTTAAAAAATGAAATTAAAGCCTAAAAACAAATTTGAAACGGATGAAATTAAAGAGTAGGATGATGTAGATTACCTGGAGGAGACGGCGTTCAATTCCAATGGAGGGATTTTCTGCAATCTTCACAGGAAGTTTCTGACCAAAAGCTCTATTTTCTCACCTAGAACTCAAACGGTAAAAATGAATTTACAAAAGCACTTTTTATAAGTTTTTTGAATAAATGAGTTTTTAATTTGTTTATGTTTCACTTTAAAGAGGTAACTTTTGAAGCATTTTTATCCATTTTAAACAGGTATGAGTAATGTTTGAAGTTTTTGTTCAGGATAACGGATTTTTCAGGCGAAATCAGTCATTTTCAACGAAAAAACATTAGATTCACCTTTAAGCTCTTTTCTAACTCCTAAAACATGCAAAGATCGCCGAGTTTTTCTTTTTAAACTCCTTAAAACGAAACTAAAAAGACGGTCCACTTACAGCTCTTTTCTGACCGTAAAAACATGAAAAGATTGCCGGATTTTTGTCATTTCAAATTCGATATTGGTTATGAAACGACGTGTCATTGATCGCTTTTTTACTTTTTCGGATCAAAGGCACTAATTATGAAAAGTAATCCTTGGTCGTAATGATCAAGCGGTTCTTTCAAGTATTATTTTATACTTTTTTGGGCTTGGGAGACACAAATTTACGAAAAAGGACAACCATGGAGTCTTCTTAAGTTTTTTCAGACTCTCTAAAATTGAAAAACGCAGAGTTTCTCCTATACTGGACTCGTTAAAATTTAACAGTAAAGGACTTGTTCAATTACAAACAGGAACGGACCACTCGTTCTTAGGGTTCAAATTTAAACTAAGTTGGACTTATCCAAAGGATGAACTTATAATCAAGCAAATGTTATCCTCCTCAAGATTGTAAAAAATAAAGAGGTACTTGCCAGAAATGGTGGGGGAAAAGAGAGAAAAATGAGCCTGTTTGTCATACCTTGTAACCACTCTTGAACACGACACTTTTATTCATCTGGGTTGGGAAATCCTTTGTCTAACATTTGATTAAACCATATTAAAAGTCTTCAGCCAGTTTCTAGGTATTAACTTTGGGTCAATTGTCACCAAACCATCTGCTGTGTCGTTATGTGTTCAAGAGGTCAGTGCAAATAAACCATTCATCTGAAAAATATCTGTCATCCATTTTGACCATCCCTGAGTCAGTCCTTGCAACTAAATTTCTTCAAACTTGATCTATGATTTCGTGTTGTGGGCTTGCCTACGACGGATCGCTTTCTATCGACTTCAGCTCATTATCTAGAAAGATGATCTAGAAATCGTTAGTACCTTGGGATGTGCATGCCTCAATGGCAGGTTTCTCGCCTTCGACGATAGGTTGCATCATTGACCTTCGATCAAAGGATTCTGTGACATGTTCGACATCAACACATTTATTCACATCTCATGGATTGTACTCAATACTTTGAGAGTCATTGACATTACTAGTGGTTTCTCTCACACTTGTTAACAGTTTACATCATTGACTGGTAATCAAGTGGTTTCTACCATGTTCGACTTCGACACATTCATTCGCATGGATAGAATCATACTATATCGGGAAGTAGAAATCAAGACCCTGGATCTAGTTTCCACCATCCAATCTGCGAGGAATTTTGTATTCATTATACAGTGGACTATTTATAAACAGATGGCTGCGTCCATACTATGTCTACATGTCTCTATACTTGTGATGTATTACAAGATCATTCCTATATCATAGCAGTAGTTAGTTATCTAGTCAGTTTTGATCTAAGTATGGGAATGCCTACCTCAGCGATGATATGATCTCATATATATATTTTGCATTGAATGTTTTTACAGGTTCCAACCGGGCTCTCCACAAGATGATCCTCGAAATGATAAAGTACTTCACTCTTCCTAGATGATAAATGAAATGCTCATCTATTACAGACTTCGCACTTTAGGGGGCAATCTATTACACAAAATATTGTCACCAGTACTATTTGTAGTAAGTATGGGTCTATCATCATTCATATTGTCCTCCTAAGCAAGTCTCAAACCTCAGCTCTTCATGTCAAGCTTTGAAAATGAGAGAAATACCTTAAAAATCAATAAAGCTTTGGTTTCACACTTTCTCTCACTATTGCCTGCGATCCCGCACCCCCTGTTCATGTTACCTGCGGACCTGCCCGCTCTGTCTCTAAAGGAGTGGGTGCGGACCGCTGTGAAAGTAAAAAAGGCGCAAGTTTATTCTTAAAAACTAACTCTGGGTTAATTCTCGATGATTCTAGAAGGAATCTTGACGTGGATGGTTTGCTCCTAGGTGGTTCATGCATCCCAAAAGTGAAGGAGCTAATCCCTTGATGAGAGGAGCTATCCCTTTGAAGGAGGGCTTTATCCCTTTGAAGGAGGACCTAGTAACTTCCCTCCATTGCACTATAAATTAAGGCATTGGGCTAGTTGCTAGGGAGGTTAGAAGCTGAACATTTTTTAGGGTAAATGCTGGTGGAATTGAGACTTCCTAGTTAAGCTTGAGAGGAGAGATCACATATCTTTTGGCTTCATTGGGAAGAGAGTGAAACCTGTCAAAGTAGAGGAGACTTCTTGCTGGACCCTGGGAGGAGCTTGTACAGCATCAAGGCACAGGTTGTAAAGTTCTTCTTTGATTTAAATTAATACAACCAGATTCATTTTTCTCAACAAATTGTCTTATGTGATTCGTTTCATGAATTCCTTGATCATCATGATAAGTATGCTTTATTATATTGGATTTTCAGGTGCTATTTAATTTGTGTGCTTGTTTGTGTTTACAGATTCTCTACAAGGGAGCTCATTTGGATCAACAGAGCGAGGCTTCCACAAAATTGCATTGGACCCAAGGTAGCCCTAAAACACTTGTTTGCCTTTGTTTATAAATTGCATACTTAGAGAAAGATAGGATTTGATTGGTTTGCTTGTCGCTAGATATCATTAGATACTAGGGAGGTCGGTCTTGTCCGCAAGAACGACTCATTCTGTGTGACAGTATTGAAGCTAATATGTCCCTGAGCAATGAAAAGTGTTTTATCATGTTAAATGAAGGATAGTATTAGGTCACTATATTTCTTCTCAAGGCATTAAACTTGATCCATCAAAAATCAAGATCATTGTCAATTTTCCAATTCCGAAGACTCAAAAAGAGGTAAGAAGCTTTCTTGGTTATGCAAGCTATTATAGAAGGTTTATTGAACATTTTAGTAAAATAGCTTTACCTCTGTTTAAGCTTCTAGCAAAAGATACACCTTTCAACTAGAATGAGAATTGTCAGAAAGCTTTTGAAACACTCAAAGAAAAGTTATCAACCATACCATTCTTAAAAGGACCTAACTGGACCCTACCATTTCACATCTTTACAGATGCATCTGATACTGCAGTAGGTGCCTCATTAGGCCAAAAAGAAGAGTCCTTCAATTATGCCATCTATTTCATCAGTAAAAATCTAACACCTGCAGAATTAAACTACACAGTCACTGAAAAAGAAATGCTTGCAATCATACATGCTATGAATAAATTCCGACATTATATAACTGGTTATGAGGTTTTTGTACATATTGACCACTCTGCCATTAAGTATTTAATGAATAAACCAATCACTAATGGCAAAGTTACCAGATGGCTGTTATTATTACAGGAAATTAATATTACAGTGTTAGATAGACCAGGTAAGGAGAATCAGGTGGCAAATTTTCTTTCTAGACTGAAAAATTCAGGTGAGGTTGTTCTGGTTGAAGATTCTTTTCCAGATGAAAATTTATTTGCAATTTCAATAGTGAATCCTTGGTATGCTGACTTAGCCAACTATTTGTCAACAAGAAAAACACCTCCATATTTTACTCCAAAGGAAAAGAAGAGGTTGACCAAACAAAGTGCTAGATATTCATGGGTTAATGGAGATTTATTTTACACCGGTTATGATATGATTATTAGACGATGTGTAAGAAATGATGAAATAATTGATATTTTAAAATCTTACCATGATGAACCGTGTGGTGGGCATTTTGTAGCCAAAAGAACAACATTCAAGATTCTCAGTCTTGGATACTATTGGCCATCTATTTTTAAGGATTCCAAGAAGTATGTGAAAAGTTGTGATAGCTGTCAAAGAATGGGCAAACCAACAGCTACAGATGAAATGCCACTTCAGCCTCAGGCACATTTAGAGCCATTTGAAAAATGGGCTCTAGATTTTATAGGACTCATCAATCCAACTTCAAAAGGTAAAAAGTACATCCTAGTATGTAATGATTACGTGAGAAAATGGGCTGAAGCAAAAGCACTAGTCTGGGCAACTGAACAAACAGTGGTAAACTTCCTTTTTAAAGAAATTTTTGTAAGGTATGGAGTACCAAGGGAGATAGTGATGGATCAAAGTACTCAGTTTACCTCAAAGCTGGTCAAAGACATCACAGAAAAATATAAAATCAAGCACAGGAAAAGTACACCTTACCATCCACAGGCCAATGGCCAGGTGGAATCTACCAATAAAACATTGGAAGGAATTATCACTAAGACAATAGCAATGAACAGAAAGAATTGGGAAGAGAAGCTCAAAGATGCACTTTGGGCTTACAGAATCAAGTGGAAAAATACTACAGGATTTACACCATATCAGTTGGTGTATGGAAAAGAGGTATTGCTTCCTATTGAATTTCAAATACATACTTATAAGATGGCTGCAGATTTAGGAATTGATCTGAATGAAGCACAAAAAGAGAGAATTCGGCAATTGAACCAGTTAGATGAAATGAGGCAGCAAGCAGAAGAGACAACAATCCTAATGTAGAAACAAAGGAAGCAGTGGCATGATGCACACATTAAAAAGAAACAGTTCAAAGAAGGAGACTGGGCTTTACTCTTTGACTCTAAATTCAGAGATCATAAAGCCAAATTTACCACACATTGGATGGGCCCATATGAAATAGTTCAAGTATATGAAAATGGATCAATCAAGCTTACTACCATTGATGGAGAAGGCAACACCTTTCTTGTCAATGGCCATCGGTTGAAACTCTATCATAAGCCCATCAGCAAGGAGGATTTTATTCACACTGTATCTCAGCAAAGGGAGGTTGAGATATTGCAGCCTTCAGCTGTGATATCTCTACCTTAGTTCATTCAATTTCATTTTTGCTTTAACAATAAAATAAAATAAAAATAATAAAAATAAAATTAAAATAAAATACAAAAAAAAATTTAAAAAAAAATAATAATGGTTTAGATGTGAAAACCAGCCTCTGGCACACTCTAAACCCGAATTCTTACTAGAAAACCAATCATTTGGCTGGTAAGAATTCCTTGTTCTACTTGTTTACTATTTTTCATCCATTCAATAATGACTTGAGGACAAGTCAAAGCTTTAGTGGGGGAGAAGAATCAGCAAGAATCAACATTTTGTTTTCCCTATCTCATCTCCTCATTTTTATATCTTCAAGGAATTTGTTTCAGTAATTTAGTATTTCAATAAAAGAGTTGTTTTTGTTCTAATCAGAGGGACCTGTTCAAGCAATATGCAGTGGGACCTGTTCAGAAGACTATGTCAACATTGAAGAAACAGTGAGGGACCTGTTCAAGCAATGAGATATGCAGTGGGACCTATTTAGAAGACTATGTCAACATTATCAATATCAAAGGGACCTGTTCAGAAGGCTATCAAAATCACCAATATCAGAGGGACCTGTTAAAGATTGCATTCAAGATACATCAGGCTACTTCAACAAAGTTTTCAAAGGTTTCTTATCATCAGAATTATAATCAAGGCTACATCAACACCAAGGATAAAAGAAGCTTCACAAACATGGTTCTTCAGAGTTCTTCAAAGTTCTTCAGATTTTAAAGGGACCTGTTATATTCAATTTCATTTCAAAGGGACCTGTTTTGGACAGTGAAGACCAGTCATATTTGGACAGTGAAGATCAGTCCTACTTGTGCACACCAAATCAGCCATTGTCAACCAACAAGTGTAATGTATTGGTGAAATTTTTATTTTTAACATTTAAAATTCTTGAATTATTTTAGTGTTAAAAATGATGATTGTGATTGCCTGTTATCAATTTCAAAAACCCCTATACCCATCACCCTTGTAACATTCCTAACTACTCAACTCTGCTATCATTTCCCATCACACTTTAGCCTATTGCCATATTCCTACTACGATTTTCAAACCTTTTCCTACACCACTCTCCAAACCTTGTCATCCACTCATCATTTTTAAATCGAGCATCAAACCTTGTCATTGATTCATCATTTTTCAATCGGCCAAGTACCAACACGTAGTGGATAAGTCGTTCCATTGGAAAGACAAGTGGTAAATCATTGGAAAGACAAGTGTTAAATGATTTCGTTCATTTTGAATGTGGGAGTTATAAAACAGTCTTTTGACCCAAGTCGGCTCATGAAAAATATATCCGTTATCATCACTACAACACTCTTTATATGTATATGGTGTTCTCATGATTGTACCTATGCAAATCAATACCGCTCCTTTGTCTTTATGATGTGAATGTGCCTTCAACTCTGCATTATCATTATAACAATTGGGTGGAGGTCGGCTATTAAGTTTTCACTTTATAAAACTCTTAGCTCATAAGGTGCGTTACCATGTGAGTGTTCAAACTCTGAGTTTTCAAAGAGGGCCGAGACAGTAGGCGCTACAAAGGGAGAGCATAGCAAACAGGCTTACCACGAGTTTCTACCGCCGCCCAAGCAATTAAAGAAGGAAACCTTGAGAATCGAGGGCGTTACTAGGTCAGCTAAGTGGAACGTAGGAAAAGAGGTAACACATTGAAAAAACCCTGATTGAATTGTTAAGCATAAACAAAAGGTTTACAATAGAGATTTTTTTTTTTTTTTTCTTTTTTGTAAATGACCAATAGAGCAGAGCCTGAAACATTTGATAGTTCACAATATCGTGATGATTGTGTCACGATTTTAAGGGAAAAACAATGGTTGTATTTTCTAGAGAAATTCAATGGAAACAATGAAGAAGTTACAAAGCAATTTGCATTTTCCTTCAATGGAGAGAAAGCTTTAATAGGAAACTTCTCTTTTAGAATTTCAGAGGATACCATAGCACAAACATTGGGAATCAATCCAGAAGGGGAAAAGTATTTCAAAACCAAACAGTTTAAGGAAAAATCATGGACTCAGTTTATGTCTAGGTCAAGGGTTTCCTCTGTCAATTGGAAAAAGGGTGTTCCTGAAGTTGGCTAATTCTCCCTTGGGACGAAATGGTATACATGGAATTTTTTTTTAATTTCCAATCAAATTAAAGAAGATGAACATGAACAACAGCAAGAACGCACAGAGTTTATGCTTGATATTGATGAAGAAATCCCTGAGCGTAAGTCAAGCAATGTTCCTCAACCCAGCAGTGGTGTAAGGACAAGAAGGATGAGGCAAGAAACTGCCAAGAAGATTGAAAAAGATAAAATCTTCACTACTTATAAGAGAAGATCAAGGAGAATAAAAAGGAATCAAACACAAGATGATCAACCAGAGCCGAATGCAGATGCACCAATGGACATTGAAAGCAATACTAATTCACAGCTAGAACAGGAAGCAGAAATGGAAATCAAGAGTAACAAGGAAGAAAGGAAAGAGCCAGTACCTACAAACAAGAAACAAAGAAGGTTAGAGAAACAAATTGAAGAGCTAAAAGAGGAGTTGATGGAAGCAAACATGTTAGAGAAGGTCATAAAGAAGGAAAATAAAATATTGAGAGCTCAGAGCAAGAAGACTCAATAGAATAATGAGAAACTGAAGGAGCAAATCAAAGAACTTAAGACTGAACAAACCAAAATGTGCAAATGGGCGACAAAATGGTACACTCAGAAAAAAGCTCTCAAAGAAAAATATAAGAATCTGAAACATGAGTTCCAAGTTCAGAAGAATGCCCAAGTTCATAAGAGTATAGATGTCTTGTTACAAGCGGCAGAGGCACAAACAGGAACATAATATAAAGGGAGCACATCATGATTAGCATAAGGACATGTTAAATCATTGAGCTTGGGGGAGATGTTGGTACTATTTTATTGCCATCCTTTTCTTCTAAAAATCCATAATTCATCTATCATTTTATCCCATAAACCCCTCATAAGCCATTGAAATTGATCAATTAAGCATTATAATTGTTATTTTACATTAAATTTAATTTATGGATTTTTATGTTAAAAATTGGAAATTTTCAACAAAATTACAGGATGTCATGACTTCCTGTAATTGTTTTATCTTGTGACATGTGGCATGGTAGGAAAATCAAAACAGAGGATAGGGACGTGATCACGGATGTACATACCTGGTGAAAGATCTATTCAGCATCGCATCTGGAGCTCCTGGATACATGGTCAATGCTGGTCAAACCCAGCCTTTTTGGTCATAAAAGCAGTAAAAAGCCAAAGTTACCTAAACTGATTTCGTTTTGTTTTAGAAATCAGTTAAGATTAGAAAAAAACAAAAATCACCTTTTTGACTGTAAAAGCAGAAACATCTGCGTGATAATGTATGTACATTCGATTGTAAACCTTAAGGAATGTTAGTGAATGAAGGATAATAGATTTGAGAAGGCTTAAGACTGCGTATTCCATAACTCTGTTCTTGCATGTAATTGATTTCCAGACTTTAATCACAGGCAGCGTTTCATCATTCCAGTGTTTTATGTGTTAATGGTTTCATCATCTGAAGTTTTCTAAGTGTACCATCAATGCGTGGACGGGCCCTACGTGGGGACTGGTATACTTTCATTTCATTTTCATAGCATTTAGACTTCAGATCTGAATAGCGTTTGATGCCATTTCTTTGCTTGTGAATTAATTAATTCGATTAGAAGTTCTTGCGAGTGTTATTGTATGATTCATGGTGATAGCTTGAAACTTCAATTGCTAAATTATTGAACAAGATCTTGTAAAAGATTTAATTGAGCACTAAATTTCGAAGTATCTCTGTGGACTCTGTTTTCATGCATTTGAGTTTTAGTATGCTTAAAAGAGTCTTTAGTTTTCATGAATTTGATTGTTAGGATGCTTAGTGTGTTACCAAGAAAGAGTTTTTGTGAATGATATCCTTGTAAGAGGATTGAAAACTCAGACTAGTAACACGTTGTGTTTTTAGAACAGTTAATTAAATTAGATGATCTGAGTGTTTAAAGTGTGAAAGGAAACATATTCCAATCTCTTGTAAAAGAGTGCTGTAGCCTGTCATAGTAGACACTTATCTAGGTAGATGAGATCCTTTTAGGTTTATCGATTGTAGACACGTGCCTCTAAGTTTACCTACCTTGGTTGACATTAAATTTAGTCTAATCTAGAGCCCTGGATTGGTCACTACAGGCTCTGTGGCTTCAAAATGCATCATTACCTATAAAAACAACTGCTTGTAGCATGGCATGATGATCATGAGTGGCTACAGAGGTTTCGATGCCTTATCATAGGCAAAAAACCGAAAAATTGATAAAATCACATTACGCAGAGAATGTCTATAAAATACGCTATTGGGCGTGATTTTTGGACTTGAAATCCCATTAAATCGCCCCTAAAATCCTTATTAGGTCTGCCATTAGGTGATATATCACATCTCATTAACATATTGGGTGAGATCCCAAATACACAGGAAAACATTCAAAAACCTGACAAAATCCTTTTTATCGGACTTCAGATTATATCAAAATCACCCTAATATTGCATCGTGTCTGCCTTGGGTCACTTTCACAAGCTCACCGTCGATCTGGGTGTTCTCCGATCCAACAGTCAACATGCGGTTTCAGATGGCTTAAGGGTACGGAGGTTACCAGCCTGAAAAGGTGGTTTTCCTATCTCCTCTGCTAGCCACGCGTCGTTCATTATATAGGATCGGGCGGATCCAACCCAATACCATTTACCGCTTGAGGCATCCCCGAAATCCCGCCTTTACGGAACTCAAATTTTATGAATTGTGCCTATAATTCCCCTTCGGGTCTGGCTTTATCGCTTTCACACATTTTCCTTTGTATTTTAATTTTATAGAGGAAATGCACTAATACACAGAAAATCTGAAAATCTCGGATTTCAAATTTTATGCAATCAGGCTTATAATTCCACTGGGTTCGGCCCTTATCACTTATCACAATCGCAATTCATATAGGCCTGCTATCAGGGATCGCCAATTTAATCCTTGCCATCCATTCCTTTCCCGATCTGATGGCTGAGATTGGACGTCATGATCGCTATCACATGTCGCATTACTAACGGCCTGGGGATTCTGCCCATTGCCGATGCTGATCTGCCGATCCAATCATCGGCAATCGGCATATCACATAATCACAATTGCCAAATCCAGGGTCCCAATATCGTATACATGCCTACCTCTGATGCGATGAGTCAGAGATCATTGGTCGGGGGTCCTTTCACCCCTTTAAGTCTACCTCTTTTGCCTTTTTCTGATGCGATTTCCCATATAAGGATTTTTAGGCCATTTTTAGGGGGATTTTGCCTCTTTTTCCAAAGAACAAAGAGCAACCTTTTTTGCGATAATTTCTACATCCTAAGTCCATTTTAGCCCTTTCAAATTGCAGTAGATTTAGAATGAAAAGATATATGCCATGGGGTGTTTCTAGGAACTTCCTTAGACTTTCATTTTCCTCCGTGAGGAACACTAATACTTAGGAGTCTATCCAAAATCCATTTTGGATCAGTAACACATTCGTGTCCAATCCTAGATATAGGATGACCTGATCCATTTTTTACTCACCAATCTACGTAGTCAATCTCATTTCCCTCCCGGTGATTAATGCATGCTTTCCCAGTTTCCATACTACACGCGGTTCCCCTGACCTTGCGCACCCAGTGATCAACTCCTTTAGTCCCTTAACTGCCTTATTGTCATGTAATAGTTTCATGCATGTCTCCAGAAAGTTAGTGAGCATGGAAGGATCCATTCCTGTCTCTGGTTTATTCTTACTACCTAAAGTGGAGGCCTCCACGAAGCTCTTCTTAGCTTGCATGAACGTCTCCTTTGCGTGTTCCAAGTCAAACTCAGGTTCCTTTGTAGGAGCCTTATGAACCCATGTATCTTCCTTAGGCTACTTCCCCTTATCTTCCCCTCTGGTCTCACTACTTCTGAGCATCATGTTCACATTTGGGTCTTCTTCGCACAGTTCAAACCTCATCATTTGGATATTTTGAGTCGGAGGAGGCTGGAGTACCCCCTTCTCGTGCATCTGTGCGATCAACGTAGGACAGTCTATCATTTCATGATCAAATTGAGCACAATATGAGCAGGATGTTCTTGCCAGGTTGGTACAATCGTGGGCGTAATTCCCTAATCCTCCGCAATTGTAGAAAATCAACTGTCTGCGGCCCCTTCCTGGTCCCATTCCTCCTCGTCCTCGACCTTGCCCGTGAAATCTAGCGCGTGCCATCCCTGTAGCTGGGTCAAGGCCTCACGTTTCTATCTGCATTCTATAGGCTGGGGTTCGGTCCATCATTAAATTGTAACTGCAACAAGTGTGCTCGTTGTGGCCTACCAGCCTGCAAAAATTACAAAAAAGCTGCTGTGGAGTTTGTGTATACTTCTGCAAGAAATGACAATTATCCGTCCTATGCTTTCCTCCTATCTAACAAATCATGCACCATAGCGTGGGTGTCGCACTCGGCCCTACCTATGCCTCTAGTCTCAACGGCATTGGTCCCCCTCCTACCAAGTAGTTCGCGAATACTAGATAATGATCCTTGTCATGCCCCTGGCATTTGCATTTTATGCACCTTACTTCCTCGCATGCCTCTGGCCGTGGTGCCCTATCCTGATTCAATCTCTGCATTTCCAGGCAGAGATTCTGTAGTTGCGTGTGGATTTGTTGAACTCCCAACTGAGGATCTTGTATTGGGGTCTCATGCAACCTCATCGCCATTTCCAATGCTTCGGCCTAGGTTGAAAGCTTCTGTTGTGACAACGCCGTCCTCAGGTGCAGTGTTAGAGATGCCATAAACCATGCATGGTGCTACGCATATGTTAGTGTCATATTAGCCTTGCGGATTGTACTCTTCAGCCGATGATCCAGATCCCAAGGGTTCTCACCTGGGAGCATCGCGATCTCTTTAAACTCGATGATTTACTATATCTCTGATTTCGACTAGCTAAATTCTCTATTCAACACATTCTAGATCTCTGCTATCCCTGCATTTGGGTGGTCATTAGAGTGCTTGATATACCATATCAATGCACAATCCTGTAGCGTGCTCACCAATGTACCTTCTTAATGTTGTCATCTGCGACCCCTTGCACTTCCCACACTACTTTTACACGAACCAGAATTGGTTCAGATCCTCATTCCCTACTCCTCTGAATACGGGTAGCTTGATCATGCTTGCCTTGCTGAAATGCGAGGTTGGTGGAGGTGGTAACTGTGGAATGTGCTGCCTTATCAAACTGACCACACTTCTTGGATAGACTCGAGTGAGCTCTTCCTCACTCTCTCGCAAAGGTGAAATTAAGGGACTGTTTCCTAATTCCCCACTACTTTTGTAGATCTTTCCGCTCCGCGTCATTCTAAACATTAATGTATTCGTGTAACTTGGTTTTCACATAACATCATCTTAATCCAGGTATTCAAAGATTTAGTGTACTTACCTTGCAGTCCCTTCAGAAAACGTTGTTCTGCTTTGCTGTAGCTCATAGTTGTGTCTATCAAAAGCTCAGTGATAAATCCCCCTATTATCTGGTCGAGCCAATGGTCCACAGGTCACATGATCTTGTCTTCTGATGCCTCTAGTCTGCACACTAATTCTGAAGTCCACACTATCGGTTGGTCGAGCTTACACCTTCCCTGGCTCTTGGCTAACCTCACAACCCACTCATATAGTTCAGAAGGAAAGGATGCAAAGAAAATTTCATGGATTTCTGTATACACGTAGTGATCCATCCACCTCTTCTTGGATACCTGCAGAGTTCTGTTTTCTTGTGCTGCAAACTTGTGAATATTCTTGTCCAACCACTCTTCAATTTCCTTCTTTGTTGGGTTCCAGTGGCATGACATCAGACATCCATTAGGTAGATCTCGATCTTGGCAATGGAACCATTTGTTGTTGGCTATGTGGGGCCTGACCCAGGTTCAACAGTGAGTTTTGCCAAGAAAATCACGGTACTACTAGCCCTTTCGGCAACAGTCCATGGAGCGCGGACTGAGGTCTCACCCGAAGTAGTATGGGAGGGTGCTGGAACCAAGTTTCCACACCCTAGGGATGTCTTGATGAGGGTTCTGGAGGTTTGAGATCCCAACCTATGCGGTGCATTGCCCCGCGTAGCTTTCTATCCTTCACAACCCATGCACACCTTTGTGAATACAGTATTCTTCCGATCTAATCCTTATTGTACTATTATATTAGTGCTTAATTTAGTTTGTGTGGGCCCAATGTTCTTATTATTCATTTGACTTTTAGATAAGCACGCGTATTCAAAAACAATATAAATGCATAAAGATAACCAGAACATAGAAATACAAATCTACAAACAGACGCACAATATTCTAAATCAATATTATCTTTATTAATACTCAAGTTTAGTTACAGACCCGACTCCACCCTGCGCACTCAGCTATAGGGGTCTGCATACTCAGCTACAGACTCTACTAGGCCTCTGTGCACTCAGCTGCAGACCCTCTACCTACCACTACGACCCAATACACTTCAGGTTCACTTGTATCTTCTAATCATGCCTTCACATCTATCTATTACTTGTAAAAACTCCGAACTATCTTTACACTTAGAGCCTCACTCTATTTATACAATCTATGGCCTGCAGACCATGGGTAGGCCGACATACTATACATTATTTTAGGGTGGACAACCCTAGAATCTTGTGCTCCACGCCCACATTTCGCGGGGTCTTTACATTGCACTTGACCAAAACTCAGGCTTCAAGCCCCAAAAACATGCTATGGGGGGATCCGCTGCCCAACAAAGAAGTCATTCCATTTCTAGTTAATGGACATCGATTGAAAATGTACAAGATCCTTTTATCAAAACAAGAGTTCATAGACAATATCAATAAGACAGTGATGATGGTGGAGCAAGTTCGAGCTCCTCGCTCATTGGGACACTGAAAAAGAAAAAAGAATAAGGATTCAAGTGAAAACCTCCATGAGGCGCCTGAGTCCCATCTTTAGGTTGAAAACCCTGTGAGGCTAAGAAGATCCCTCGGTGAAAACCTTCCTTGAGGCACCTATGGCAGATATCTAGGGTGAAAACCTCTTTGAGGAAACCTAGGTGTTTTAAAAAATATATATAATAATAATAATATAAAAAAACATAATTGTTATTTGCAGGTGGGTGAGAAAGAAAATCAAAGAGCAAAGAGAAGATCTAAAGGGAACCTTGCCTCACATATAGTCATCTCCTCCACTCCTTACCATGCATCCCTCCATCAATTCCATTGTTTTTACTTCATTACTTTAATTTCAGGTAAAGATTATGTTTTCTACAGAATCACCTCATCCATTACCATCATCCCTGCATCCACACACACTTCTACTCCCTCTGTCCATTCATTACAGCATCCTCATAGAACCATCCATCAACGGGATCAATAAATTCTAAGGGAGACACCAAGCATTTCCAAGTGGTAATCCAGGAGCTCCACAACAGCAGCAACATTAGATCCTAGATCTCCACAGTAGCAGCAACAACATCAGATCCTCAGTCACAAACACTTGCAAAAGCTAATAAACCATCATCAGACAATATAGGAGGAAGAAGAATGACCATCAACAACACCTTTGATCTTTAACAACTACAGCATGGCATCAAGACCAAAAGTAAGTATCCCACTCACTCACTCATATGCATCATTTGATCAAAATTTGTAAAGGTTAAGAGGTAGTTGGTTTATAAGTGAAAAGTTGGCAAAAAGGAAATTATTTAATAAGTCAAAAGAGAATGAAAGAGTCCATAGATACAATATTGTTATGGCAACCATTTGAGAAGACTTGAAGAATTAAGACTTGGGGTAGAAACACCAGTTCACCAAAGACTCATCATACCCTATTTTTTGATGCAATCACTCATAGACTCCAGCAACAAAGTAAAGAAAGGAAATTCCCAATAGTTGGCTCACCATGGGTTGATCAGGATCCTCATTAAGGATGCCCTCCAAAACCTCAGGATCCCTATAAAATGGTCAGTCTTTAGAGACTTACCAACATAGGATGACATCAAAACCCTCATCTATGATGTTAGTCATTCTATCATGGAGAAAGAAGAAACTAATACAGAGGAACATGATGAAAGAGAACACAAGGAGGACGATGCTGAAACATAACACAAGGAGGATGATGCTGAAACAAAGGAAGAAACTAATGGAGACGAGAAAGAACAACAAGAGGAAGAAGTCATTGAAACATAGGAGAAAGAATAGCAAGAGGCCATCCAGTGTAGGATTCTAGCTAAATCATATGCTCCTTAGCTCTGAGAACAATAGTTGCAGTTTCAGATTAAAACACTAGCACAAAGGGACACCATGCCATTTTAGGACTACAGGAAATTTATTGAGCTTTGTGATCAAAATGCACTAGAGGATAGGGACAAAATGGTTGAGTTTTAATTGCACAACATGGCCCTCGCAAACTTGAATATTTGGGATCTTAATGCAGAGCTAGGAGATCTACAATTAATGGATTTGGCATCATCAATGAACCATAAGAAGTCAAGGGCTGCAGAGATGAAAAGAATATTGGCCAGAGAGAAAAATGAACATTTTTTTCATTAGAGCTAAATAATCAAATCCCATGGCCCTAATCAACACCCATAATCTAATTGCAAATGATCCTCAGCTGGCCCCTGGATATCTTGCTTCCTAAGAGCAAGCAATTTCACATTTTGAGGATATTTTTAGGCTTCTAAAAAATTGATAATATACATGCCTACTAAAGAAGATGGAAAACACTGCCACAAAGCTTGAATATCAAAGAATATCACTCTCCCCAAAGGTTGAGAGAGGCACTCAACAGGACACCTATGTATAAGCAATCAATGCAAAGGTTGAAGGTCAATTGGATAGGCCTAAAACTCAGTCCACCACTACTCCTAGGGATGCTAGAAGGGAGAAAAGAAGCCAAGGAAAAGAGGCAGTGGGAAGAAGTAGAAAGGAAAGCAGGCTTCTATAAACAAGAAGAAAAGACCACAGGAAAAGCATGGGATGTCAGAGAGGCTACCAGAGCTGTGAAGGACATGGACATTGACTAAGTTGCTTAGAGGATGAGCAACACTTTCAGTATGCAGGTGATGATGAGCCTCATCATTGAGTAATTATATGGGCCTTAGTTGGCCTTAATTCACCTCCTAGCTTAGTCAAACCAACTATTATCACAACTTATTGCATAATTTTGATAATATTTTGTTTATGAGATGAGTTAGAGTTGGATATTTTTCTTTGTGGCCTAATGTGCATATAACGTAGGGATAAAGGATAAAAGCAAGGAACTATGGCAAAGACCTTGGTCAAAACTCGAATGGGACAAGGGAGAGTAATTATAGGAGGTAAATCCTCCTCATTTACTACCCCTCCATTCGAATACTCCTCCATCAGTTCAGAGTGCAAACAACCATCACTTTGAAGACTAGAAGACAACCAAGCAAGTGAAAGGGACAGAAACCAGTTTTTCTTGAGTTGGGAGCCAAGCCTCCCTAATTTGAAGGAAGTCGTTAGAGACTTCAGATGTATAAATAGAGAGGCTTAGGACCTCAGTAGGATTTAGAATTTCATTGTAAAAATCTACTTTATTTTTGAGCTGCAAGAGACTTGTGACAATTGTTATGTAATCCATGGTTTTCATAATGAGAATGAGTTTTGCTTAATCTAGCTCTGAGTTAACTCAGAGGGCTGAAGCTCTTGGGTTAGGGCCCGACTCGAGCAGCCAAATCTCCTCTTTATTGTACATTTATGCTAGCATAGTTTCTTGGTTTCGTTGTTCATTTGCTTAAGTAACATAGATTCACGTTTCTGTTCATTTGTTTAAATAGCTTTCTGGTTTTGTTCATCTGCATTTTGCTTCAGTTTACTTCCATTTATACCTTCTTTCAGCTCATAAGTTAGCTAGGAGAAAAAGACCACCATAAGGTTGCCCGCAGGTGTCTTAGCCTCATATCCTCCCTCTGGGACCATGACTTGAGGAAGAGACCCTTCAGCAACCCCAAAAACACAGGTTTCTGGTTCTCACATGAGCTATGGAGTTTGTCGTTTGATGAAGTTAATCATTCACCCTCACTGTGTTTTTCTATCGTTTTCATTTAAAAACCACCTTAAACACGTTCTTCTTGCATCGCTTCCTCACCCTTCAATCCACAACAAACCTTCACAATCACCATCCAATTCATTAATTTCTCTAACTATTGCCTTGCATGAAGTATTCCACTTACTTTATGCACTTTAAGTCCCCACCATCAGTCTGCCTCACTGATCCGATGGCTATCGCGTCACCTCCACACCTTATGCACTTTAAATCCCCATCGTCGATCTACCTCACATGATCTGACAACTATTACTTCACCCTATTGTCAACTAGCTTGGCCAATCTCCACCATTGATCAGCCCCACCTAATCCAACGACTATCGTGCAATCTTACGCGGATAATTGCACGACCGTTATCCACCCGAGAGCACGTGAGAAAAGTGGTTTTCTCATGCTATGTGTCACACAGTAAGGCTAATCACGTGAAATTTCATAATTCTGCTTATGGCCTTGACAACGCGAGAGACTACTTACCGCCTTAGAAACCCACTCCATCATTTCCGCATGTTCCTTTTTCATGCGTATGATCTCCGCCGTCCATCTCTTGACTTAACCTCCGTGATAAGACCTCAGCTGTTCATCCTGTGCGTTAACCCTATTCATCCATATAGTCACTTAAGCCTTCGCGATAAGATCTCATTCGTTCATCGATCTATTACCCTGACCACCCATCTCTTCACTTAATCCCTCACAATACAATCTCTGTCGTTCATCTGCTTGGTTATCTTGTTCATCCATCTGTTCACTTAATTTCTCATGATACCATCTCCACCGTTCATCGCTTCACTAACCTTGTGCATCCATTTATTCGCTTAAGACCCCGCGATAAGATCTCCAATTTCCATCTTCTGCTCATTGATCGATCCAATGATCCCTATGCGCTACTGCGTCCTTACGTCCTCCTTTCACCAATTTCGATCTCCGACTACTTTTTCTGCTTGAAACCCGATTTAGCCTAAGTTTCTTTGGCACACCTTAGTATAGTTTAATGCTCTTTACTTCTGTAACTTAGATAGTAACATTAGGTTAGTGATTAATTTAGCAATTCTTCTTAGGATAGTTGTTTAATTGGTTAATTAGGGTATGGTGTGGTTTATCATTACATGTTGTTTTCTTCAGTACTGCAGTAGAAGTAGCTCTCCCTTAGGATAGGTTTGCTCTTCTTCCATCAAAGAGTTAAGATACTTCTGACCCTATAGAAGTTTGGCTTGGAACCCCTGGGGTCTCTTGCCAGATGAGCAGTGACAACAGGTAGTACCTTCACTTTTACTTGTGCATATAGCACTTTCACCTCCAAGTTTGTATGAACCCCGAGTTGAGAAGTAAAGATGGTAGCCATGGGAGTTGCAACATTCTTGTTGCAATACCTAGGCTCATCAGCAAGCACGCTGGATGATTTTGAAGTAATAGAGATCGTTGACGACAATAATCCATACGTTGTGCTCCTTAGAATTAACTGGGCCATAGATATGAATGGAGTCATCAACGTAAATAAGAGGACGATGTCGTTTGAAAGGAAATAACTTTGGCTGGTAGTATTTTTGGACCATGCAGAAGGGCCATGCTATACTGAACTAGTCCACAGCTATGAAGAGAGTGATGATGACTTGGATCAGTCTACAAAATAACTGCGTGAGACAAGGACTGGGTTAACCTAATGTCAGATGGAAGGATTGCGTGGGATTGGGAAAGTTCCTGTACCTTAGATTTCGATGAAGAGTTGGAGCACTGGTAGAATAGGTTGCATGAAGTATCTACGTTGTGCTGCAACACGATGACTAAATTGTTGTGTTGTGTGTCATCGAAGGTAAGAAATTTACCCTATTATGATGGTTTAACTGATGTAGATAAGTTTTTGATGCTTTTGAACAAGACATCCCTGAGGATCATCGGTTCCAAGCACTGGATTTGGCATTGCGCACTACACCCACACGATCGTGGGGTACGCATAAGGATAGCTTTGATGAATGGCGAGATTATAGGAGGATGATGAGGTTTTGATTTGGTCATCCTAAAGTTCGATTGACTGAGAAATAAGATGGGAGAAATGATCTGTGTGATAATCTAGCGAAGTGGACTAAAGCTTATGGGATAGAGCCATAGCCGGAGTGGGTGCACTTATTCTGTCATAATTTCGATACAATCCCTATGAATTGGTATCTAGAAACAGTGCTTTGCCATGGCATCATTTAGTGGGATATATTAAGGGAAGGATTCTTAATGACCTTCAGTTTTGAGGATGGGTTCGAGAGCATTGATGAAGCTCTGCAGGAGGTTAAGGCAGTGATCTTCAGAATACCGCAAGAACCATTGGAATGGGTTCAATCAGATTGGAGCACCGAGCTACACCACATGCTGGAATGCTATAATTTGGCCACTGCCGGGGAGGATGAAGATCCAAGAAATAATAATATTCCAGAGGTAGAAGGTCATTGTGAGGTCAAAGGTCTGCAAATAGAAAACCCGAATGTCATTGCACCATTGAAAATCAAGCAAGTGAACATTGGTACTGAAGTAAAGCCCAAATTTGCAAAGATTAGAGATTACTGGGGTGATGCCATAGTGGATAAAGTTTCTGAGCTACTCCACGAGTACTAGGATCTTTTTCCTACCAAGTTTTCAGACCTGAAAGGCATCATAGGTGAATTGGGTGTGATGAAAATCACTTTGAAACAGGATGCAAAGCCTATTAAGTAGAGGCCATATCGCCTTAATCCCAAATACAAGGAAAAGGTTCGCTTGGATTTGGATAAGATGCTAGAAGCAGGCATCTTCGAACCTATGGAAGAATCTGATTGGGTGAGCCCGATGGTGGTTCAGGAGAAGAAACAAAAGGGAGAAATAAGGATTTGTGTAGACCTGAGGAAACTTAATGATGCCTACATCCATGACCCATTCTCGACGCCATTTACAGATGAAGTATTGGACAACGTTGGAGGGCAAGAGGCCTATTCATTCACTGATGGGTTTTTGGGTACCATCAGATTAAGATCGCGCCAAAGGACAAGAGAAAAACAACCTTTGTGATGGAATGGGGTTGTTTCCAGTATACTATAATGTCGTTTGGACACAAGAATGCATATACAATACTCTCTCATGTAGTTATAGTAGCATTTAAGGAGTTCATTCATAAGTTCTTGGAGGTGTATTCTGACGACTGGACAGTGTTCGGCTTAGTGAAGCGCCATGTAGCAAGCCTGCGCCTGATGTTGGATATGTGTTGCAGATACCATATCGCGCTGAACCTGAAGAAGCATTTATTCTGTGTCCCCTTTTGGATCTTGCTAGGTCATGTGGTGTGCAATCAAGGGTAGATGGTGGACCCTACCAAGATCATGGTGATAGTGAATTTGGAGGCCCCAAGAAGTGTCAAATAGCTGCACGCAACACTAGGGCATACCGAGTATTACAGGAAGTTCATTAAGGCTTATGCTAAGGTTACCATGCCCATGGAGAAATTTTTGAAGAAGGATGCTACATTCTGTTGGGATGAAGAATTACAGTGCAGTTTGGATGTATTAAAGGAGAAGATGGTCACCACACCGATCTTGGTCTTCCCAGATTGGAAGAAGGATTTTCATGTACATGTCAATGCCTCTTGCATTGCGTTGGGAGTAGTGATAACACAGGCTGGTGAAGGAGAAATGGACCACCCTATTGCCTTCACGAGCAAAAAATTATCAAAGGTCGAGAAGAATTACTCAACAACCAAGAGCGAAGGATTGGCTATGGTGTACGTGTTTCAAAAATTCAGGCACTATTTGTTGCGAACATTTCAAAATGTACACAAATCATTCTGCCTTAAAATACCTAGTCAATAAGCTTGTGTTTGGGGGGGAGATCTGCCAATGGTTCCTGCTATTCTAGGAGTATGACTTTGAGATGATTGCGAAGCGAGGAAGGTTGAATGTAGGACCTGACCATCTGTCGCAGATCGAAACAGGAGAGGAGCTTACCAATTTGGAGGAAGGGTTGCCTAATGCCCAGCTCTTCATGGTACACGCAACAAATAACCACTTTGAAGATATTATTCACTTTTTGACTACAGGGACGACATTGGAATGGTATACAAGTCAATAAAAGAAGGAACTAGTAGTGCAAGCGGGATATTTCTTAGTGATTGTAGGACATTTGTATAAAATGGGTTCAAGCGAGATATTGCGATGATATGTGTCAGATTTTGAGCGGAATATAATCCTCGTTGAAGCTCTTGGAGGAGCTGTGGAAGGAAATTATGCAGGAAAGGTGACAACACATCAGATTTTGCGCCCAAGTTTTTGGTGGCCTACACTACATTAAGATTCTAAAGCATATTGTAGGGCATGCGATGCAAGTCAACGAATGGGCATACCATCACGGGGGGACGAGTTTCCATTGAACACTCAAGTATCGTTGGAGCCATTTGAAAAATGGGAAATTGATTTCATTAGGCCAATTCAGCCCCCAGGGAAGAAAACTAGTGCGCGCTGCATCATCATCGCGACATAGTATTTAACAATATGGGCAAAGGCACATCCAGTTAAGGATTGCACATGGGCTACAACAGTGAAATTTTTGTTTGAGTGTGTGTTAACCAGATTTGGATACCCAAAAGTGTTGATGAGCGATTGAGGTACGCACTTCCTAAACGAGACAATCAACATGTTGACAGAGGAGTTCCAGGTCTATTATCAGAAGAGCACCCCGTATAATCCTTAGGCTAATGGAATGGTAGAGGCCTTTAATAATATTTTAGAGAACGTGCTAGTGAAGATTTGTAATGCATAGCAGAATGACTAGGATGTGTGCGTACCTATAGTACTATGGGCGTACAAGACTACTTGTAAAAATTTGACAGGGCAGACACCTTTTAGATTGGTCTATGGTGTAGAAGATTTGTTGCATATGGAATATATCATGCCTAGTCTATGGATAGAAGTTTTCATAGGAATGGATGATCACGAAGCCTTGGAAGAATAGCTCACGCAGCTGATGGAGCTTGAAGAGGACCGATTCTTGGCTGGATTCCATCAGCAAGTACAAAAGAAACTAGAAAAAACGTGGCAAGATCGACACATCAAGCTTCGCACCTTCAAAGTGAGTGATCTGGTATTGTTATATGACAGTAAGTTCACTAAATTTCTAGGAAGTTTCAAATGCATTGGCTGGACCCATATATTATCAAAGAAATTACAGATGGAGACATAGTTCAGCTCGCAAAGCTTAATGGAGAACCTTTTCTCGGAAGGGTGAATGGAAGTCGATTGAAGCCATATACATGGGATCCTACAAAATGAATATATGGCGACAGGACAGTCTTAGTGATCTAGGCAGTTGTAAGGGAGCGTAGGACTATAAAATACATTGCCAGGGTTGGAGGAATATGCGACAAGCGGGTTGTGCGGAAAATGGTGGAGTTACATTATAAGAAGTCGCGCACAGGAAGCTGCGCTATGGAGGGAGGTCCCACACAACATAGTAGGAAGTTACCATTGGAGTCATTGTTCATGATTTGACAACAAGAAGATGGTTAATAGGAGCTGGCTGGCAGCATTTAAGGCCAAAATATTTGAAGATTTGCCACCAAAACGACATTAATGGTCGAATTTTGGGGGAAATGGTCGGATTTGAATTTGAAAACCCCTATAAATTGCGTGTGTCAGTCCAACAAAGAACACTTTGCACCCTTAGAGTTTTTATTGAGTTGTGTTGTCTATTTCCTATGGACCACTCGTATTGGACTTGGTCAGGAGCCCTGCATTGGCCAAGTTATCAGAAGTGAATCTGAAATTCATCCTTGAAACCATGTTAGGACCAAACCCTATAGAGACTTTGAGTAATGGGGGAGATGTCACAAATGAAGGAGTTGTTCCAGAGGTAGTGAGTATGGAAGCTTTGGCTCCTATGCCTATGGCATCAAGGTCATCGTGGGTGAAGCCTACCCCTGTTAAAGAAACCAAGAAACTGAAGAAGGATAAACAGAAGAAGTCGGTGCCAGTCCGCGAATCACCCAGAAAACACTCTACAAATCAAAAAGAGAAGAAAGACAAGAAGCCTGAGAAGGTTGTTGATTTGGAGGCCGAGGAAGGATAGGACACCGAGGACATAGACGCTGAGGGAATGGAGCCTATTACAAAGTTGCCTAACTATATCCCTCCACGCAAGGGGAAGGAAAAGGTCCCCAAGGACCCAAACTCAGAAAAATTTATTATTTCTACATCCCTACTGCCGGAGCAGGTTCCCTTTGAAGGTCCGCGGCTTGCGCAGATCCCTCTGCTGAAGATGGAAGACTGAGACCTTGTAGATCATGATAGGTTCCCTCATCTAGCGAAAACCAACTATATGAAGCACGTCTACTGCATGGACTGAGGTGTCACCAAGCTAGAGATGGTGGAATGGATCCGCAGAGTGGATAATTCGAGATTGTTGAACCTGTTGTGGGTGCCCCATTATCACCGCACCACTATCAACACTTCCTGTGTGCATCAATTACTTACTCTAGTGCACAATGGGTGCTTATGACTGGGAGGGCCTATACCCATCACTTCCATGCTCATTCACAAGATCAGACACCTTTTGTATGAGGGTTTGAATCTGGCCAAGGAGTTTGGCAGAAAAACAGGAGAAAAGGATTTGGTAGAGAAGATGAAGTATGAATTTTCCCTCGTGAAAAAGCCATGCAGATACTCAATCATTTGCATAAACGAACCCGTGGTGCAAATTTCCACCCAAATCTTAGCAGGGAAGGTAATTAGAAAGTGTCACATGGATGAAGTTCTGACGCTCATGGTCTCTCCCGCTGCACAATGTGCAAAGAGCGTGTAGTTCAATTGGTCAAGGTACCTATGCCAGGAGTTCCTCACAAATTTCTGTGAGGTCCAAGATGAGACCAATTCATTCGATTATGCTTGGTTACTTCTATCCATTATGTTGGTTACATGGGAGATTCTGGAGGATAGCCAGTTTCCTCCATTTAAGGAGGATTGCCAGAGGCCGTGTAGTTTGCCTCCGTATGGGCCACTAAAGACCCTACGTGGGTCACATAAACAAAAATATTCTAATTTTTGATGGAAGCAAGCCTCCGCATAGCCATCAACTAGTGCCCAAGGTTGTCCCCAAACTTGTACACAAAGTTGTCATCTTATGCCGCTTTCAAGGCTAACTTCCATTGAGTTTACATTCAGGCACGGAAGGATCCGCAACAAAAACGACATGATTTTCCATATTTGGTCACCGATACAGAGATACATGAGGTAATAAAGCAATGGCCAGTAGAGTGGTGTGCCCCCTCAGACTTGGATGATGGAACCAAGGCTTGAGAAGGCTCGGATGGAGAAGGAGTGCACTGCTAAAGAGCAGGATGAGCAAGAGTAATGCAAATAAAAGGGAAGTGGCAAATCCCCTTTGTCAGAGATCAAGGAAGAAGAAGAGTCTGAACAAGGCGGCGGAGGAGATGAGGGGATGAGCACCATGTTTCACCTAAAGGAGCGTGGACAGGAGTAGTGGGAAGGTCCCCGCAAAAAGAAAAAATTAAACAAGTCACAGGGTGATCCCATGATATTGACGAAGGGTGATCTCGATGAGACCGACGAAAAAATACAGGACACTACAACCAAAGTGCTGCAACAGTTTGAGCAACAATATATGTAGATGCTAGGGAGCGTCTAGAAGGGTCTGCACGAGCTGCAAATCAGGGCTAACAGGATATAGGTAGGTGTGGGTCAAGCGAGTGAAGCATAGGTGAGCCTGGCACTGGGGACGAGTGAGGCTGCGGAATTGGTAAGGACCCTAGACCTTCAAACTCTTGCTTTACCAGAAGGATCCCTATGTACAGAGTCAGCTGATGACCACATCATCTTAAGTACCCTTAAGAAAATCAGGCTGAACATTGCAGCACTCCTCAATGAGCTTCTTCATGCATTGTAGACAGGGGTGATGGAGGAATTGAGAGCTCGGGAGCAGCACGCTCAATCTTATCAGTGAATACAAGGTGAAAAATGAGCAGATGTTCGCCGAGAAAACACAAGCCCTAAAGGAAAAGGACACGTTGCAGGCACAAAATTCTAGGCTCAAGTTCGTAGTTGTAGAGGCATGAAGAATAGTATTGGAGTTTCACATTCTAGAGGACACACCTCCAGAAGCTAAGATAAGGAAGATAGCAGTTGGAGTGTGCAAGGAAAAGACTGAAGCTGGACGAGTTCAATTTGAACTCAACATGAAAATCACGGAGTTATAGCTAAAATTACAGCCTACGACTCCGCCGAGGTCAGGGAGTAGTGTAGAGCCACCATAAAAGAAGGCATGGCCACTTTTGATGCTGCAATCGCTGACTTCTCGGCCTTATTTGAGCAGGAAATGGAATTAGTGATGACTCTGCAGGAAGACCCAAACCTGTAGATATGGAATACAGAGGTTCGCAAGCTGCAAAAGCAATACGATGAGGTTAGGGCGACGACGCACTCAATTGCTACAGCACAACACCTCACCAAATTACAGGAGGGGAAGAAGCTCCTCGCACAGGTAGAAGCAACCCAGAAGAAGGAGGCCATGCTTAAGGCCAGGTTGGGACCTTGGTTAGAAGAATCTTACCAAGTCACAACAAAAATTTAGGAGAAGCTGACAGGATTGTAGTAGACCCAACAAATGATGAAGCTAGCCACAGAAGGACCATCTATTGAGAAACTACTAGAAAAGTCAAGCAGGCATCTATGCAGAGCGCTGCCGAGGTTGCAGTAGTGCAGGTGGAGCTGGGGGATATTTGCAGCAAGATCGCAGCACCAACCGAGTGACTCGAGGGCGACTCACGATCTTTACGTTGGGGGCCTGTTGGGATGGGGCCCCCTGGGCTAGTTTTGGTGTTAAAAACCCAAGTTTTGATGTAAATTTTGTAAAAATATGTAAAGTCTCTGTGATTTGTGATGCAGAGCGCGTAGATGGTTAGGAGTCAAAGGGGTTTTAGCCCCTTGTTTATGTAAAAGTTGAGTCAGTTTTGAGATCCACCCATGGTCCATGGACTATGGGATTGTATGTAGAAGGCTATAAATAGGTGTGTCTTAGAGATTCTAAGGCATGTCTACGTCTGAGTGAGGAAAAAGGGAAAGTAAGAATCAATTAGATAGAAGGAGAAAGGCTTCACAGCTGAGTGTGCGAAGACCTAAAGTAGAGTCTGCAATTGAGTGCACAGGGAAAATTTGAGTCTGTAATACCTTATTGAAGATCAATAAAGAAGACTATTGAAGAATCCCTATGTTTATCTGTTTACTTCTGTTATTTATGTTTGCGCTATATGTTGTGGTTGAATAATGTATTTATGAAATATTTATCTATTGATGCACAACTCTATGGGATAAGTCTTAATAACTGTATGTAATGCATCTCACGTATTTTCACAAAGATTATAATACATTTTGTTATGTTTATCAAATACTTAAGTAGATCTGCACAAGCTCAGATCTAGGGTTATTTTTTGATGTGTGTAAGTGGATGATTCAACTATTAAAGGTCCGCAAAGACCTATCGTAGACCTTCATGAAGGTCTAGAGGCCATTTAAAGGAAATTGTAGTACCGAGCCCTAGGGGCTTATAGATTTGCATGAAGGAATATCTAGGGCATTAAAAGACATCACATTGATCTCGTGACGCAGAAACTTGGTTCCAACATCACCCCGTACTACTTCAGGTGAGACTGCAACCTGCGCTATGTGGGTTGTTGCTGAAAGGGCCAATAGTGTAGGGTTTTGTTTAGCACAATTAACTCTGAACCTGGGTCAGGACCCACTAAGCCAACAAATTCCTACCAAAAAATCCCACTCCTTCAAGAATCCAACCATCATTCTTCTTTGGTTATTGTGAACCTCCCTCTTTGACTACAAGGGAGTTAGAAAACCCTATAGGTGAGCAACCTGAAATTTTTGAGGGAACAATAGGAGAAGAAGAGCCTACCTCACCTACACAAACCATGGATGAGAATAAAAAAATGAGGTTTTTGTTATTCGAGAAACCAATGGGGAGGCTGAAATGAAGAATATAAGCCCTGCTACCCTTCCACATTTCCATGGCCTAACCTGTGAGGAACTTGAGACCTTCATGTTTGAATTTGTTGTTGTCTGTAGGACATATGAGTATACCTCTGATGAACATATGTTGAAGTTGTTTCCAACCACACTTAAATATGAAACCTTGCTCTAGTTTATGGGCTTAACTGGAGGTGACATCACTACCTGGGCCCAAATGCAATAATCCTTTAATGAAAAGTACAGAGATTACTGTGGGTCCAAAGAAACAAAGGAAGAAATATTTAGGATGACCCTAGGGCCAAATGAATCTTTAGAGGACTATGAGGAAAGATTCCATCTCAATTATAGGAGAGCTAATTATACCCTTGACCATGAGCCACTCAAGCTAGCTCTTCTCTAAGGGATTAGGGAGGATGTAATGGAGACCCTTAACATGTTGTCTAGAGGAGACATCTACTAGTTAAATTATGATGACATTAAGACATTATTCAAGAATCACTATAATGCTACTAGGAAAAGGGTAGGTCTAGTCAAGCCTTGGTTAGTTCATTTCACTCTGAATCAACCATCAAACATGAGATAGGAAGTATGTTGGAGGATTTCAAGAGTGAAATGTTACATATATTTTCCCTACAAATGGATACTATAAAAATCATAAGGAAGAAATAGGAAGAAAAAAGAGTGTTGGCTATCTTTTGCCCTAAATTCCCTAGGAGACATACTATAAAACTGAATGTCATAGAAGTCTTCTAGGCCTAAAAGCTATATACCATGGGGTAGAAGGTGGTTCAGAGAAACTCTGCTTCATTAACAAAAGGAATCCCCAAGGCCCTCGACAATATCAATAGGGTATGCAAGGTACACATTATCCTCCTTACAATCCAAATCAGAATGCACCTTTCCATCCTTGCTACCCTTCCACTCATCCATCATGGCCAATCACCTCTCCTTGGCCTTATACTCATTATCTTCCTCAACCTATAAACCCTCCTTTGCAGCCATATCCACCTCAATCTCCTCAATGGGGCAACTCTTCACAAGGGTGGAGGCCTCAAACAACCCAACCTCCTTCTTTAATGCTTCCAACTCAACCTCAACCAGATTTCCCTCACTATAACCCACCTAAGAAACCTCAAATTCCTTCTCAACCCAATTTGAACCCAAACAATAAGAAGGAAAAATAGGTTTACAGTGGGGAGACATCCTATCCTACTTATGCTATGGAAATCCAAGAGATCAACCTTCGGTTTGGGAAGGTACTTACAGATGTTCACCCACCTTCTGTACCTGAGGAGCTTGAATAAGAGAAGGAATAAATTTCCCCTCAAGCTAATGCACCTCTTTACCCTGAGAGGTTGGTCCACCCTAAATAGTATACCCCGGAAGAGGCTGAAATGTTGGGATAATTAAAGAATTTGTGTGTTAAAATACTCCTTCTCCAGACCATCAATGATGTCCTCATTTACAATAGGCTTATTAAGGAAGACTATTTTAAAAGGTCCCAAGGAAGAAGAAGAGATACCCCCACTATCAATGTTGTTGGGAAACTATTTGATCTAATGCTTGGGAGGGTAATCTCCCCAAAGTACTTGGATCCTGGTAGCCCAGTAGTGGATGTGCACATAGATATCATTATGGTCACTAATAACTTGATTGACCTTGGGTTTGAAATAAATTATATGACCAAGGAAACCATGCTCAACCTCAACCTCCAAGGGGCCTTGAGGAAGACTACTACAATACTGCAACTTACAAACAGATCCACAGTATATCCTGAGGGAGTTACTGAGGATGTAATCGTCTCCATGGACTCCTAGGATTACCCCACTAATTTCCTTGTTCTCCAGCCCAAAACAAAGTTTAATGGCTACCTTCTCATCCTAGGAAGACCTTGGTTGGCCACTGCCGATTCCTACATTAGTTGTAGGGATGGGAACATGACCATAAAGCCTATGGGAATCTATCAAAATAGCTTATTTTGTATCCTCCTTCTCAACCTTCTATTGAACAAGACTTGCCCATGTGGTTAAAGGCTGAGGAAGAGGAAGAGTTTTATCAGGCATCCCTCTACCCATTCTAGACACCATACACTACTGTAGGGGGGAGGAAGCTTGATGACAATGACCTTAATGACCAATATAGAATCAACCTCCCACTACTATGCCAGTTGATGAACTGCTAAAGGAATCCGAGAGTGACCCATGGACTGATTTGTGCTCTATTGAACCTAACCTAGAACATGCCAAGGTTGTAGAGATTAGCCCATCTAGAGCCCTAAATATCAACCGCTCTCTCTTAGCTTAGCATGAAGAGCAATTATGAAATGTGCGGAGGAAACACCCAAATTATTTTTCTTGGGACTATAAGGAGATGAAAGGTGTGCATCCCTCAGTTTGTAATCATCATATTTACATCAAAGAGGGATGCAAGCGTGTGTGCCAACCTTAGGGAAGGATGAATCCATGTCTTAAGTAAATTGTAAAAGAGGAATTAGAAATTCTACTTGATGCAGGGTTCATATACCCCATTTCAGATAGTGAGTGGGTGTCCCCCCTCATCATAGTCCCCAAGAAAAATGGGAAGTGGAGGATCTACGTTGATTATCAAGAACTTAACAAGGCTACAAAGAAGGACCACTTCCATTTGCCTTTCATTTACCAAGTCATGGATGGCCTTGTAGGAAAAATATTCTTCTCCTTCCTAGATGGGTTTGGTGGGTACAACATGATACATATAAGCCTTGAGGACCAAGACAAGACCAGTATCGCATGTCCTTGGGGTACCTTTGCCTATAGGATCCTTCCATTTGGTTTTTGCAATACCCTTGCTACCTTGAAGAGGGCATTTTTGAGTATCTTTGCTAACCTTGTTCATGACACTATTGAGATATACATGGATGAATTCACCCCTTATGGCTGTGACTTCCAGGAAGGTCTTTTTAACCTGTGTAAACTCTTAGAGAAATGAATTGAGATGAACCTTTCATTAAGTCTCTAGAAATTTGAATTTTTGATGAATGCAGGGACTGTACTAGGTCATTCCATATCCAAGGAAGGGATACAAGTTAACCCCTATAAAACAAAGATATGTTAGAATCTTCCTTGGATTGGATGGATACTATAGAATATTGATCAAGGACTCTAGTAAGCTGGCTTCATCCTTATTTGGACTATTGGCTAAATATTTAGAATTTTGTTGGACAAATAAATGTCAAGACTCCTTTGAAGTGCTAAAGGAGAATCCGACCACTCCACCCATCCTTAGGGGTCCCAATTGGGCATTTCCTTTCCATATCCACATAGATTCATCATATTAAGCTATAGGAGTAGCCTTAGGACAAGTGGAATACAAATTTCCCTATATTATCTATTTCATTAGTAAGAACCTTTCTAAAGATGAGCTAAATTATAAAGTCACTGAAAAAGAACTCTTGGCTGTGATACACCCTTTTAACAAGTTTAGGCACTACATCACTAGATATCAAACTTTTTTCCACACTGATCATGTAACCATCAAGTATTAGTGAATAAATCCGATGTTAATGCTAGGTTAATTAGACGGTTGTTATTATTGCAACAATTTGATTTAACCATCGTTGAAAAACAAGGGAAATAAAATGTAGTTGAAGATTTCTTGTCAACACTGACCTTACCTGCAGTAAATGAGGAGATGGTAGATGATCACCTTCCAGATGAACACCTCTTTTCCATCTCGGGGCTATCTCCTTGGTTTGATGATATAACAAATTACTTGGTTGTTAGGAGGTTCTTGTTGAAAAATGTGTAACTAGGTTTGGTATTCACAAATATGAAATGTACTTTTTGTTTTTGTATATTCAAAAATGAAAGAAAAATTATTATTATTGTTATTATTATTATTATTATTATTGGAGCATGGGTTTCATGCTCAAGGTATTTTATTTATAAGTCGAATACCCATTGAGTGGTTATAGGGTTTGTCCTATGTCAAGAAGTCAAATGAGTCTTTGTCATAAGTTGAAGACCCCATCAAGCACATTGTAACTTGTAAATAAAATTATTTTTTTCTTAAAAGTGTCAAAATATCCTTCAATATCAAGTCATACTAGCAACTAGAAAGTCAAACTAAATTAAGGAGCTACGTCCACCTCGAGAAGCCTATATAAAGGAGGAAACACGACCTTATTGGGTCACATTTTCATCACTCACTCATTCAAGCAAAGGAGGAGGAAGAAGAATGAAGTGAAGAAGGAAGAGAATGAAGGAGAATTTTTTTTGAACTATTTCTCTCTCACACGTGTGAAGGAAGGCTAGGGTTTCTACTGCTGGTCTAGGGTTTTCTTCTACATGTTCGATCTTGAAGAAGGAAGGGAAAGAATGTCAGGGAAGGTCACAATAAGCCATCCTCAATCTCCAGAAGGAAGAGAAATCCAAGAGGAGGTCTAAGGAAACCTTGGGAGGCTAGAAGAAGCTCCCATGTGTGACAACAGCTGTTGCAGGAGGGCCAAAAATTTCAGAATTGTAGTAGAAGCCGAAATTCTGCAGCTGGGGGTCAAAGTTGTGCTACTGGAAGAGATTTGACTGGGTTTGACTTGGAAAAAGGAAGCACATCATCCCGAAGGTTTGGAATTGGTATTGAAGGTATTGGTCTTGGTCTATAGGTCCTAGAATTTGTCAATTGAAGAATCTATAAGAAAAGAAAATATTTGCGGGTTTTCCTCTCAAGTGGAGAGGTTTTGGCACTGACTTGTAGCCTATATTTTGTGTTCTTGTTCTTCTTGTTTTGGTAAATTTTTTATGATACACAAACATAATAATAATTAAAGAGGCTAAACAAGTAATACAAAGTAAAAAGACATCACAAGCAGTTATAAAGAAAAGAGAAATCATCTTAATCACTGGTTGGTTGAGGATATTATGAAGATCTCTATTACATATAAGAAGTTTTTGAAGAAGTGTTCAAAAGTATCAAGTCATCTCAAAAAGGGTATCAAAGAGGTATGTACTCTCCTATTTCCTCCAAAGAAGGAAGTGACAAAGACAAAGGATGAAGGAGTCTTCTCAACACTTACTGAAACATTTCAAGATAAGAAAATTTGGGTGATTGATAGTGGAGCATCAAGACACATGACTGGTCATCACAAGAAACTACAAAAATTGTCAAAAGGAAAGTATTATTACTCCGTGAGCTTGGTGCTAATAATAGCTATCCCCTGAGAGGAAATGGATCAACCTCACTAGAGCTAGAGAATGGAGGTAATATTCATGTCAACAATATCCTATTTGTTCTAGGTTTGCATAAGAAATTACTTTCCATTTCAAGTCTAGAAAATAAAGGTGATACAATGGCTTTCATTGATGGAAACATTGTAGTATTGGGTAAAAAATCAAGCATAAAAAATGCTAGAGTGATTGGGATTCATGAAGGAATACTTTACGGTTTCCTATCTCCTGTTGCTCAAGTTTTAGTTCACATTGGAATCATCCCATGTGAACTTTGGCATAGAATATTCAATCATATCCATTTCAAAATCCTTCCAACCCTAAATTCAATAGTAGATGGAATCCCTGAATTGAAAGAAGATCACAAAGGAGTATGCATGGGATGTGCATTGGGTAAGAACACCAAGAGACCATTTCAAGGTAGTGTTTCATGGTCAAAAGAAATCTTGGATATTATTGATTCTGATGTTTGTGATCCCATGACTCCTAAACCACTTGGAGGTCATCTATATTATGTCACATTTATAGATGAGCATTCAAGGAAAACTTGGTTTTACTTAATAAAGTCCAAGGATGAAGTATTTACCAAATTTTAAGAATTCAAAGTTGGATTAGAGATCCTTATAGACATAAGAATCAAGATATTAAGATTTGATAATGGAGGAGAATACACATCCAAGGAAACCATATATTTTTTTAAGGAGTCTTGGACTAAGAGGGAGTTTATAGTCCCATATAATCTCGAATAAAATGGAGTTGTAGAATGAAAGAATCAATCCATTGAAGAAAGTGTAAAAGCGATGTTACATGATCAAGATTTACTGAAATGTCTATAGGGTGAAGCTACAAAGATAACTTTATACATACAAAATTGAAGGCCCCACATGTCACTAGATAATAAGACTCCCTAAAAATTTCTCACTCGGAAGAAACCAACCACAGATCATCTCTGAATTTTTGGTTGTCTTGTCTATACTCATATACCTAAGGACAAGAGAAAGAAGTTGGATCCATCAGGAATAAAGGGAATGTCTGTGGGCTATAGTAACTCTTCTAAGGCCTATAGGATCTACATAAAGGAAATACACCAAATAGTAGTCAATCGAGATGTGATATTTGACAAATGTATTGCATTCAAGAAATCAAAGCATCTCCCTATGGACTGTGATGATGAAGAACTTCCGGTATTCGAATAAGAAGTTACTATGGAAGAAGAAGAATCAAACCATGAAGGTGAAGGTCCTTGTGAACCTATACAACTTGTGGTAATCCTCGAAACTAGAAAAAGACCTAACTGGTTGAAGTATACACTTCTAGATGTAGAAGGTTATGTGTTGGGACAGGGTCCCTTGCGGTTAATTTTGGGGTTAAAAGCACAAGTTTTTGTATGTAAAGTGTAAAGTCTCCGCAATTTATGGTTTCAGAGAACGTAGATGTAAAGTGTCATAAAGGGTTTCCACCCTTCTTGTATGTAAGTTGTCTCAGCTTTAGAAGATCTACCCATGGTCCGCGGACAATGGGATTGTGTAAAAATGAGAGTCTTAGAAGATTCTAAGGCAAAGTAGTAGTAATTATGATGAATGTAATGCGTCATTAGTGAAAAAAGCAAAGATTTTTAGAGTAGAAGAAAGGCTCTACAGCTATGTGTGCAGAGGCCTAGGGTAGAAGTCCACAACTAAGTGTGCGGACCCCTACAAGTGAGTGCACAGGGTAGTTAGAGTCTGTAAGAAGATCTGAAGTACTAATAAAGAAGAATACTCTGGAAATACTTGTGTTTTATCTATTTACTTATGTTATGAATAAATGCAATTATGTTATGCTGAATAATGGGTTCATGATTTAATGCTATATTGATGCACGAATCTATATGTTTTACATTGTTGTCTGAATGCAAGTAATAATATATGTTTATGCTAAGAAAATATTAATTCATATTGAAGTTATCAGATACTTAAGCCGATATGGGTAAATACAGAATTAAGAGTAGATACAAAAGCACGTAAGTGGTTGATTCACCTGGTTAGGGTCCGTGAACAACAATCATAGACCTTTGTGAAGGTCTATAGGCTGATTAAGGGAAGTGTATCGACAAGCCCTAAAACACTTGTCGATCTATGTGAGAGTAGAAATAAGGCATACAACGACATCACTACCATCTCTGGGCGCGAAAACTTGGCTCCAACATCCCCCCATACTACTTCGGGTGAGGCTTCAGTTTGTACTCCACGGATTGATGTCGAAAGGGCCAGTAGTGTAGGGATTTGTTTGGTTAAATTAACATTGAACCTAGGTCAGGGCTCCCTAAGCCAACAAATGGTTTTGTTTCTGGGATGGGATCTGCATAAAGATATGCATGATGTCACATCACTGGAATCCAAATAAGAAGGAAATTGAAGATTGGTTGGATAGAAAGATCCACGAATTGGCGGCGCAAGAAAACAAAAATACACGATTGACAAAAGAATAGTGTTTAGACAGATACCTGTTCACAGAGATACACAAAACCTTCTTCTGTTCCTTCCTGTTTGAGTTATACGAGTGGATCACTAAATTGGGAGACGATCAAGGAAAGTGGAGGCTTGACGGTCTGATAGTGTGGACCTCGAAGTTAGTGCGGAGATTGGAAACCTCTGAAGATAAGATCACATGCGTTGTCGATCACTAGCTTGATCGTATCATAGGAGGATTCATGACAGAGTTCGCAGTCGATACTTTGGTCAGTGACACCAAAGTAGAGCACTGCTTCTTCAAGGGATCACGAGGTAAGTATTTAAGGTCTTTAAATACTTAGATTAAGATTCTCTTGTGTGAAAAGCAGGTTATTCAGTTACCTTGATGTTTGGAGCTATGCGAAGTGGAAATATCTTCAAGGATAGAGGGAGAACATGCCCTGAATATATCCCACTAATCGAACCTCCTCTGAGTGACGATGAGGAAACAACATAGGCTTCACTGCAGAGTGTTGTTCAGTTAATAAGATGAGGGTTCTTGCGAATACCCCATCCACCCACTCCACCTTCGCATTCACCTCCACAACATACACCTTCTTCCACACCATAACCACCTCTGTCACCGTTCAATATGGAAAATGCGGTAAAGTTTCCCATTTTCAAGGGTTCAAGAAATGAGGACCCAAACCAGTTTTGGTTCATCACGAAGGCTGTATGGGAAGCTCTGGGTATAATGGATGATAAGATGAAGAAATCAACATTGGTCACTTCTTTACAAGAATGCACACTGACATGGTACATTAAATATTGCACTGATAACCCGATGGATTCATTAGCAAATATTCAGACCATGCTAAATAAGGAATTCAGTAAGACTAAGTCTGAAGAACAATAAATTGTGGGATTCAAGGAGATCATGATGAAGACTGGTGAGACACCTTGAGATCTAGATCAGGGATTGAAGTGCATGATTCGCGAAGCTAACATGAATCTTACAGATGGGAAGCACCGTGAATGGTTTGTAGCTTCGCTCTTGCCTCATATAAGGGTTGCTTTATCACAAAAAAAGATTGGGAGCCAGGCAGAAGCCCTAGAGATTGTGATGAGATTGCATGAGACACCAATACAAGATGCTAATTTTGGAGTTTATGAGATTCACACGCAGTTCTAGAAACTTTGCCTAGATTTTCAAAGTCTGAAGAATGATAGAGCAGTTTGGCCAGAGCTGCACGAAGAAGTTTGGTCAGGAGGGTTGATGCCTGTCAGGCCAGAAGCTCAAGAAGGGACAAGTACAGGTCCCGCACTATGGTGAGCTATCTATGAGGTAGCTGCAAAACATGTGACAAACTATTGTCACCTGCTACTGAAATTTGTACAGACACCACAATAGCTCTTGTGCAACTTCTGTCAATCGGTGGGTCACGATGAGTGTAACTACCGTAGCTATGAGTTAATGATGGATAGAACACCCGCATATAGAGCGTGGGTAGAAGCTTGGTCTTTGGATCAAGGCGTTGGGTGAGCATAAGGAGGATATAGGGGGCGCAAATGAGGCTGAGGTGGAGGAGGACCTGGTAGAGGTCAAGGATAGGTTATTTGCTACAATAGGACACTCTGCGTGAGAATTCACGAAATCGACGCGCCTGTCATGCAGATACTGCACTCAATTTTGCCACATGATAGAAGACTGCCTTGTATTACTAGCTAAGATACGTGAAAAAGGGGCGCAGCCTTAGTAGCCTACCTAGAACCTACAGATGATGAGGGCTGAACCTCGAGAAGGAGACCCCAATGACAATATTGTGCTACGCAATATAATGAAAACTAGCAAAGATAAGGGAAATAAATTCGAAGAGGGTGAATGGATCTGCAAAGCACCAGAGAAGGAGGTTGCCTTTGATTTGGAGTGCTCGAAGGAAACTTTCATGGAAGAAAATAAAAGATTTGCTGAGGCCTCTACCTTAGCAAGTCAAGGTAAGCAGTCTGAAGAAATGGACCCATCCATGCTTGCTAAATTTTTGGAGACTTGTATGAAGCTGCTACAAGATAGCAAGGCTGTAAAGGGATTACAGGAGTTGATCAATAAATGTGCTAGTAATACTCATGAGGGATCCTCTGTGGTCAGGAACATTGGCAAGCATAAGGCAAGAACAGGGCGTGAGATGAGGCTCACCGCGCAAATAGGAGAATATGAAATGCAACAAGTTATTTTGGATCTAGGGTCTGACGCATATGATTTTCCTAAACGGACATGGGAGGGAATGGGGAGACATGCACTGCAGTTGTCTCCTATTCAATTGAGGATGGAAAATCAACAAAAGATTATCCCCATGGGAAGATTACAGGGAGTGACAGTCGATATTGAAGGTGCAAGCACGTTGGCCGATTTTGAAGTGATAGAGATTGTGGATGATAGAAATCCCTACCTTGCACTCAGGATCGTCTGGTCTATTGACATGAATGGGGTGATCAATTTGAAGATGAGGGCGATGTCATTTGAAAGAAAATATCTTCGCGTAGCACTACCGTTAGACCCTGCAGAAGGACTGTGCTACACTGAACTAGTCCGCAATTACAAAAACGACGATGATTTGGACCAGAATTATGAGATAATGGTGCGAGATTAAGACTGGGTGAATCTGATAGCTGATGGACATATTGCATGGGACCGCGAGAGCTCCTGCACCTCAGATTGGGATGAGCAATTGGAACACTAGCATAATAGATTGCACGAAGTGTCTACGCTACACTGTAACATGATGACCGAATCAGTGCACTGCATATCATTGGAGGTAAGAAGTCTACCTTAGTATGATGGTTTAACTGATGTGGATAAATTTCTGGATGCATTTGAAAGGGAAGTGCTAGAGAATCATTTCTTCCAAGCCTTAGACTTGGCGCTGCGTGCTACACCTACAAGATGGTGGGGTACGCATAAAGACAACTTCGATGGATGGAGCGAATATAGAAGAATGATGAAGGTGCTAGTCGCCCAAAGGTATGATTAGCAGAGAAATACAATGGAAGGAGTGATCCACGTGATCATTTAGCCAAATGGACCAATGCTTAGGGAGCAAAACCACAACCGGAGTGGGTGCACCTATTTTGTCACACCTTGGATGTAATACCTATGAATTGGTACTTGGAGACAACACTTCGCCATGGCACAAATGAATGGGATAGTTTGAGACAGGGATTCTTGATGACATTCAACTTTGAAGATGGATTTGAGTGCATTGATGAAGTGTTGCAGGAGCTCAAAGAAATGATCTCCAGAATACTGCAGGATCCCTTGTATTTAATTCAACAAGATTCGACCACACAGTTGTGCCATGCGCTGGAGTGCTACAATGTGATTGCTAAAGAGGAAGACGAGGATTTGAAGAACATTAACATCCCAGAAACAGAAGGTCACCACAAAGTTGAGGGGTCGCAGATAGAAAATCTAGATATCATTGTGCCGCTGAAAACGAGACAAGTGAACATTGGGACAGAGGTGGAGCCGAAGTTTGCGGAGATGGGGGACTACTGGGATGATGCTACAGTGGATAAATTCATTGAGTTTCTTCATGAATACTAGGACTTGTTCCCTACAAAGTTTTCAGACCTGAAAGGGATAATAGGCGATATAGGAGTAATGAGGATAACATTGAAACCAGATGCGAAGCCTGTGATATAGAGGCCATATCGCCTCAATCCGAAGTATAAATAAAGGGTCCTCTTATAATTGGATAAAATGTTAGTGGGGGGAATCATTGAACCAGTAGAGGAGTTCGCCTGGGTAAGTCCTACACTAGTTAAAGAAAGGAAGCAAAAGGATGAAATAAGGATATGCGTAGATCTTAGGAAGTTGAATGACGCTTGCATGCATGATCCTTTTTTGAATCTGTTCATCGATGAACTGTTGGATAACGTAGGAGGACAAGAAGAATTTTCGTTCACTGATGGGTTCTTGGGGTACCATCAGATCAAGATCATGCCAGAAGATAGGAGTAAGACAACCTTCACCATTGAATGTGGATGCTTCTAGTATACCATGATGCCTTTTGGACTAAAGAACGCACCAATGATCTTTTCATGCATAGTCATCGCGGCGTTCAAGGAATTCATTCACAAGTTTATGGAGGTATACTTTGACGATTGGATGGTGTTTGGGCTGGTGAAGTGCCATGTAGCTAGCCTACGCTTGATGCTAGATACATGCTAGAGGTATCAGATTGTGCTCAATTTGAAGAAATGTTTGTTTTGTGTTCCTTTCGGAATCTTGTTGGGCCATGTGGTATGTGATAAGGATTAATGGTGGAACCAACTAAGATAGCAGTTATAATTAATTTGGAGGCACCAAGAAGTATGAAACAACTGTGCACAACACTAGGGCATATAGGATACTATAGAAAGTTCATCAAGAGTTATGCCTAGATTACTGCATCGATGGAGAAGCTTTTGAAGAAGGATGCTACATTTTGTTGGAATGAAGAATGTCAGTAGAACCTAGTTGTGTTAAAGGAAAAGATGGTCACCGCGCCGATCCTAGTCTTCCCAAATTAGAAGAAGGAATTTCATGTGCATGTGTTTGCGTCATGTATTGGCTTGGAGAAGTACGGACACAGGCTGATGGGGAAGAGTTAGATCACCCTATAGCATTTGCAAGTAGGAATTTTTCTAAAGCTGAGAAGAACTATTCAATGACATAGCGAGAAGGTTTGTCTATGTTGTACGTGCTCCAGAAGTTTAGATACTACTTGCTTGGTGAACACTTTAAGATGTATATAGACCATTCTGCGTTGAAGTACCTAGTTAACAAGCCTGTGTTGGGGGAAGGGTGGAAGATATGCAGATGGTTGCTGCCGATTCAGGAATATGATTTCGAAGTCATTGTGAAGCCAAGATGATTGATTGCAGGACCAGATCATGTTTCGCGCATTGAAACAGGAGAGGAGCCTACTGATTTGGAGGAAGGACTACCTGGCGTGTAGCTCTTTGCGGTGTGTATAGCTGACAATCACCTTGCAGATATCATACACTTCCTGATGATGGGAACAAATCTAGAAGGGTATACTAGTCAACAAAAGAAGGAGCTGGTGGTGCGCGTCGTAGACATTTTTGTCATTGTAGGACATTTATATAAAATGGTCTTGGATGAAATTCTATGACATTATGTGCCTGAGTTTGAACGGAATAGCATCATTGTTGAAGCTCATGGAGGAGTTATGGGAGGACATTATGCAGGAAAAACAATAGCACAGAAGATTTTACACGCTAGGTTGTGGTGGCCAACACTACATAAGGATTCCAAAGCTTATTATAAGGCATGCGATGCATGTCAAAGAAATGGCAGGAAATTGTGTAGGGATGAGTTGCCTCTGAGTCCAAAGATGTCACTACAGCCATTTGAGAAATGGGCAATTGATTTTGTAGGCCTAATTCAGCCTCCAAGAAAGAAGATGGGTGCGCGGTATATCATCACAGAGACAGAGTATTTGACCAGATGGGCGGAGGCGCAGCTTGTGAAGGACTGTATAGGGGAAACGAAAATAAAGTTCCTCTTTAAGTATGTGCTCACTAGGTTTGGTTGCCTAAAGATTTTGATGAGCGATCATGGTACGCATTTCCTTAATGAGACGATTAGCACGCTGATAGAGGAATTCCAATTTTATCATCATAAGAGTACACCATATCACCCGCAGGCTAATGGGATGGTTGAAGCATTTCATAAGATATTGGAGCACACGTTAATGAAGGTCTGCAAACAAAGGAATGATTGGGACGTGCGTGTACCCACAATGCTATGGGTTACAGAACTACTTGTAAGAAGCTGATTGGATAGACACCCTTCAAGCTGGTCGATGGCGTAGAAGCTGTGATGCCAATGGAGTATATTGTACCTAGTCTACGCATAGCGGCTTTCATAGGAATGACAGATCGTGGAGCCCTAAAAGAGAGGCTTGCATAGCCGACAAAGCTTGAAGAAGATAGATTTTTGGTTGGATTCCATTAGCAGGTTCAGAAGGAGCGTGAAACGGCATGGCACGATTGGCACATCAAAATGTACATCTTCAAGGTAAACGATTTGGTTTTTATTATATGACAGCAAGTTTGATAAATTTCCAAGAAAATTTTAGATGCACTGGCTAGGGCCATATGTCATCAAAGAGATTACTAATGGTGGAGCAATTCAACTGGTGAAATTGAATGGAGATCCATTTCCTGGAAAGGTAAATGGCAGCCGATTAAAGCCATACACCGGGGATCCGACCAGATGACTATACGATGAAAGCATAGTCTTAGCGCTCCAAGCAGTTGAACGGAGGCGTGGGACTATAAACTACATTGCCTGGGTTATAGAGATGTGCAACTAGGGGACTACGCGGGATGGAAGAATGTCACAACATTAACAGAAGCATGATGGGAGTTGTGTTATAGAAGGAGAGACCACATACAAAGTGACCGTTACTATCATTGTTCATGATTTGACAGTGAGAAAATGACTAAGAGGAGTGGGGGGGCAGCATTTAAGGCTAAAATTAGGAGCGAGATCTTTGAAAATCTGTAGCCAATCTAGCATTTATGAGAGGATTTTGGGGGGAACGGTTGGATTTGAATTCAAATTTGATTATAAATTACAAATGGCCGCCCAATGGAAACCACTTTGCCTTTGGAGATTTGATGTGTCATGTTATTGGTTGTGCATGAATCTTGCAGTTTTTGAGGATTTAGTGGCTAGTTCAATGTTTGACAAGTTACCTAAGGAAACCTAGGAGGTCCTTAACAGCCTCATGTCGGCACCCATGGAAACTGTAAGTGCTAGAGGATCTATGGCCTCTGAGGGAGCTGCCCCTGAGGTCGTAAGTGTGGAGGTGCTCGCCGCGGTGCCAAAATCACCGAGGTCGCCTAGGCCGAAGCCTACACTAGCAAGAGAGGCTTCCAAGATGAAGAAGGATAAACAAAAGGTGACACAGCGGTTGTGCGAATTGCCAAGGAAGCATCAGAGAAAAAAGAATCCCACCATGCAGGAGAAAGGAAAGTTGGTAAACCTAGAGGACGATGAGGGTGTAGAGGAAACTAATATGGGCGTAGAGGACATTCATATTGATGGAGTAGACCCTATCTCAAAGCTGCTAGAATACATCCCTTCATGCCAGAGCAAGGTGAAGGTCTTGAAGGACCCTGATGAAGGAAATTTTCTCCTTAAAACACCCCTGCTACCAGAAAAAATAACATTTGAAGGTCCGTGCTTGGTGCATGTTCTACATCTAAAATTAGAGGATTGGGACATGGGGGACATTATTCCCCCACCTAGCTATTGATAATTTCATGCAGACAGTATTCTATAAGGACTTAGGTGTCATTGCGCTAGAGCTGGTGAAGTGGATTCGTGGGGTGGAAAAGACAGGATTGCTGAATCTGTTATGGGTGTCGCATTACCACCGCGCTCACATAAATTTGATAGTTATCAAATAGCTATTGTGCCTGGTGCACGATGGGTGCTGTGGTTAGAAGAGCCGACCCCTATAACTGACATGCTGACCCATAAGATCACCCTAGTACTCCATTAAGGGCTGAATCGGGCCAAGGAATTTGGCGAAAAGACGACGAGCGCGATCTCACTGAAAAATGAAGGACACATTTAAGCTTGTCAAGAAGTCACGCATGTATTCAATTTCGAGTATTATGAACCCTGCGCTGAAGGTGGCCACCTAGATCTTGGTTGGGAAGGTAATGAGGAAGTGTCACACAGATGAGGTTCCCACACCAGTTTTTTCATTAGCGGCCCAGTGCACGGAGGGTGTACAATTCAATTGGGCACACTACTTGTGTAGAAATTTCCTCATGAACTACAGGGAGGCACAGGACCACAAAAAAAATTCCACTACTCATGGTTGTTGTTGTTGATTGTGTTGGTTTCAAGGGAATTACCGGAGAACAACGAGTTTCCTCCGATCGCAAAAGATCTACTAGAAGAAGTGAAGTTTGCTTCGCTATGGGCCACGAAGGACACTGGGCAAGTTCGAAAGAGTAAAATACTTTGGGTGCTGATGGAATCAAGAATCCACGTAGCCCTCAACCGTAAGCCACGAATGTCATCAACTATCTTTGAGCAGTTTCCGAGATACGTGGAGTTCAAAGTGGACTTCCAGTCTATCTCCATCCGGGCAGGCAAGGACCCAGATCAGAAGTGGTATGATCTACCAGACCTCGCGCTGGATGATGCCATAGCAATGGTCCTCGATCGTTGGCCAACCGAGTGGTGAAAAACATCAGATTTGTCTGCCAGCTCTAGTAAGTCTGCGGGAAAGCAGAAGAAGGAAACATTGGTTGCCATTCATATGGGTCCGTGCGAGCTGCAGATCCAAACTACTCAACTGTAGGAAGGGGTAGGGTAGAGCAGCATGATGTCGACTAGTTTAGTGCTGCGAACTACTAAAGCCATGGAGATGGTTCGCTCTTTGGATCCTTAGGCTGTCGCACTACCTGATGGAGCCCTAAGCACGGAGACAGATGCTGAGAAGGTTGCTTTAAGGAACATTCGTCTCAACTTGGCCACGCTCCCAAGTGAATTACTTGACACACTACAAGAAGGTGTGATTGCGAAACTTAGGGCCCGAGAGCAGCGCACACTGAGCATGATCAACGAGTAGAAGGTTAGCAATAAATAGATGTTTGTTGAGAAAAAAACAATGATAGACACTTGGAAGAAGGTCCAGGAGAAGAATGAGCGAACCACAACAGTAGTAGCAAAAGCCTCAGAACCGTTTCGGAACTGCACATCCCAGAAGAGGCGCCATTGGAGGCCAAGATTTGGAAGTTGGCTAAGGGTGTGCGCAATGCTCGGACCGAGATGGAGAAGGTTCAGTTTGAGTTGAAACTCAAGATTACAAAGCTCAAGTTGAGGGCACAACCTTCAACTCTGCTAGAGGTTAGAGAACAATGCAAGGCAACCATTAAGAATGCATTCGCTGTAGTAGATGTCGCGGTGGCAGAATACACTGCGCTCTTTGAGCAATCGATGGATGTCCTCATGAGTTTGTAGGAAGATCCCAACCTGTAGAGGTTGAATACTGAGTCAAGGGAATTACGGAAAAATTATGACGAAGACAGAGCGATGATGCACACCATCGTTATCACATAGAGATTGGCCAAGCTACAGGAGGCAAAGGAATTGAAAGAATAGGCAGAAGTAACGCAGTGAAAGGACGCAATCCTCAAGGCTAGATTGGGGCCTTGGCTAGATGAGGCTTATGTGCTCTTCGCCACCATTGGCGAGAAGTTGTCCAACCTCCAGACAACACAGCAGAAGATCCAGGAAGATAGCGCAGGACCAACAATGGAGCAGTTGGTGGAGCAGGTCAAGCAAGTGGTTACGCAGTGTACAACTGAAGTTGCAGTGGTGCAAATGGAGCTGGGAGGTCTTCACACTAAGATCTCCATGATAGTAGAGTGACTCAGGGGCAAGTCACCATATTTTTGTTGGGGGCCTATTGGGACAGGGTCCCCTAGGGTTAATTTTGGGGCTAAAAGCCCAAGTTTTGGGGAAGAAAGCCCAATTTTTGGGGTAGATAGCCAAAGTTTTTGTATGTAAAGTGTAAAGTCTCCACAATTTATGGTCATGGAGCACATATATGTAAAGTGTAATAAAGTGTTTCCACCCTTCTTGTATGTAAGTTGTGTCAGATTTAAAAGATCTACCCATGGTCCACGGACCATGGGATTGTATAAAAGGGAGAGTCTTAGAAGAGTCTAAGGCAGAAGTAGTAGTAATGATGATGAATGTAATGGGTCGTTAGAAAAAAGAGTGAAGAGTTTTAGAGTAGAAGAAAGGCTCTGCAGCTGTGTGCACAGAGGCCTAGGGTAGAAGTCCACAGTCAAGTGCGCGGACCCCTGCAACTAAGTGCGCAGGGTAGTTAGAGTCTGTAAGAAGATCTGAAGTAATAATAAAGAAGATTACTCTAGAAATACCTATGTTTGATCTATTTACTTCTGTTATGAATAAATGAGGTTATGTTATGCTGAATAATGGGTTTATGATTTAATGCTATATTGATGCGTGAATCTATATGTTCTACATTGTTGTCTAAATGCAAGTACAATATCTATTTACATGAAGAACATATTAATTCATATTGAAGTTATCAGGTACTTAAGCTGATCTGAGTAATACGGAAGTAAGAGTAACAGAAGTGCATAAGTGGTTGATTTTCCTGGTTAAGGTTCTTTGTGAAGGTCTACAAGCTGATTAAGAGAAGTATATTGATAAGCCCTAAAAGTCTTATCGATCTGCATGAGGGCATAAATAAGGCATAAAACGACATCTCTACCATCTCTGGCTACAGAAACTTGGTTCCAGCATCCCCCCATACTGCTTCAGGTGAGACTTTAGTTTGCGCTCCGTGGATTGATGCCTAAGGGGCCAGTAGTGTAGGGATTTGTTTGTCTAAATTAATGTTGAACCTGGGTCAAGGCCCCCTAAGCCAACATCATGGATCAACTTAAGGTACATTCAGGGAAAACAAGAAGCCTAAACAATATTTTGGGTATGCAACCTACATGAACAAACTAATAGAAGCATAGCCATCCACTTTTGAATAATTTGTCAATCACCAAGAATAGAAGGATTCCATGAATGAAGAATATCAATCTATAATGAAGAATGCAGTTTGGGAGATTGTACCTAGGCCTAAAGGAAAATATGTGGTAACTTTCATGTGGCTCTACAAGATCAAACAAGCAGCAGATGGAAGTATTGATAAATATAAGGAAATATTTGTGGCTAAGAGATTTTCTCAAAAAGAAGGCATCGAATATGAAGATACATTTGATCCAACAACAAGGTATACAATTATTCATTCATTGGTCTCTTTGGCAGCATCAATGGAATGAAATATCCACCAAATGGATGTCAATACTACGTTCCTCAATGACACAATTGATGATGAATTCTATGTAGAGAAAACCTTGGTCTTTGAAGTTAAATATAGAAAGGCATATGTTTGCAGATTGAAGAAGGAATTATATGGCCTCAAGAAAGCACCAAGGGCATGGTATTCTAGGATGGATGCATACCTACAAAGATTAGGCCTCACAAAGAGTTATGTTGATCCAAAGCTTTATATTTAGGTTGTGAAGGGAGAGCTGATAATCATTCTTCTATATGTGGATGATCTTCTCTTAACAAGCATGGAAGGTCAAATTGAAGAATGTAAGAAGAAACTAGCAACAAAACTTGACATGAAGTATCTAGGGTTGATGTACTACTATTTGGGACTTGAAGTCTGGAAAGGAAAGTACATGATCCAGATGTTGAAGAGGTTTGACATGATGGATTTCAAAGCAACAACAACCTCGATGATCACAAACTTGAAAATACTAAGGAGTTCTAAATCGATCACTATGGATCCTTCCAAGTATAGACAATTGATTGGCTCTCTAATGTACTTGGTGAATACTTGACCAAACATGTATTTTGTAGTAAATGTTCTTAGTTAATTCCAAGTGGAACCTAAGCATGATCATTAGATAGATGCAAAAAATATACTAAGATATCTTCAAGGAACAATTAACTACTTCCTAAAATATGATAGAAGGAATGATCTCCACTTGATCGGATATACATATTCTGACTGGGGAGGAAGTGAGAAGGATTGAAGGAGCACTACAATAGAATGTTTTATGTTGGGATCCTCCATGATCTCATCGATGAGCATAAAACAAGATTCGGTTGCTTTGGGTAGTTCTGAGGCTGAGTATATTGCAGCATATGAAGTAAGTAGAGAAGCTGTCTAGATAAGGAAGCTTCTACCTGACCTATTTGAAGGACCGATGGACTCTAAAGTGGTACATTGTGATAACACTAGTTGTATATGATTGTGTGAAGATCCACTATATCTAGTTCAGAAGCTAGTGCAGTATGGTGTGTTGCAGCTACAATATATCTCCATCGATGAGTAGGTAGTTTCCACATTGACAAAATATCTTCCTAATAAGAAGCTTGTGTATTTGAGAGACAATATTGGTTCGGTTGATGTATCCTCCTTGGTTGATAGGGAGAGACAGCAATGTCATTGTTGTCTTCACTTGGGATAATAGAATGGAGGATTGGGTAAGCATATAGCATCTGATACTCTTTGAGGATAAGGTAGAGAATCCAAGATAAGAGTAGTCACGGACTGATATTCTTTGAGGACTAGCTATCCAAGATAATAATAGTCCAAGGAAGGACATACTCTCTGAACACCCAGGTGGGGTATGTACTTTAAGAGACAATGATGATGGCGTCTATAAATCATTGGTCTTGCCAAAAGTTTTCTCTGATCTTGTGGAGAGATGGAGTTGTTAGTCAAGGCCTTGGTAAATGACAATGTTGGTTGATATGGTGCTAAATAGATGGGTTACCAATCCGACTCTTCCTATGAGATCTCTTCAGATTGAGAATGTATAGGTACCATTTATGAATAAATCCCTAGTTAAGAGGGAGTGTTGAAAAAATATGTAACTAGGTTCGATCTTCACAAATATGAAATGTACTTTTGGTTCTTATATATTGTAAAATGAAAGAATAATAATAATTATTATTATTACAGCATAGGTTTTGTTGCCCTCAATTTTGGTCTATTTTTGCTTAAGGAAACTTACTTAATCCTTATATTTTGCATCCATTTTCCTTCACATCCATTTCATTTTGATGTATTTTATGCATATTCAAGTATTTATTTTTAATTTTGCAATTTTTAGAATTTTTTATGAAAATTGAGTTTCAAGTGAAATTTTGGACAGAATCAGAAGTTCCCGTAATAGCTATGTGGATGACATATTTGCAAGACACTTGGGCTCAATCTGGATGCATGAATGGAAATCTTGGGAACTAGGACTAAACTAATTCCACTTGGTTCGGTCAAAACAAGCTTTATTAGGTCCGGTCAAGGCTAGTCAGACATGACTAGTCACACAGAAAATCCCTAGGAAATAGGGCAATTTTATGATTTCATGAGATTGTCCATATTTTTAGTGATGGATTAGATGGATTCGACTTAGATAGATGGATATGAATAGATATAGTTTTTAGAGAGACTTTAGATTAGTTTGTTTCATGATCTTTTATTTAAGCCAAAACTTTGAAGGCTTATATATGTAATTTTTATATAACTTTATGCTGAGACATTTGAATATTGTAGATTAATTAGAAGAAATTTTTCTACTTTCATTTTGTTGTTCATTAGTGTGGATGAGTGCTTGAAGTTTTAGCATTTGATAGCAGCCTCAAGTGTGCAAGGCAAGCGTGTAGGGCCCCCACTCCAAGCTAAGTACACTTCATTGTTAAACTAGCTTAATTTTCACGAACTAGTTGCTTTAGATATGTTTACTTGTTTTGTTTCAGATTTGCTTATTTGAATTAATGTGTGATGATTGTTGAATGGATATTGGTTTAATTATAATCTACATATGAAGGGACACATAGGAATTTAAGTTAAATTCCCCTTCTATTTGATCTTGAACTAAAACTGTATTTCATTCTCCTTTTCTTATTTGAAGTTATTTATGCATTTCTGGTTTGAAGCAATGGTGATTATGATATAGTAGAATTGTGAAGAAGGACAATCTGCTCCTCCTTAGTTAGGAGAATCTTCTTTTACATCTTCTGCATCATAAACCATTGTTAATTAGTGACTTGGATTTATCTCCATGAAAGTAGTATTGTAGGGAAGGACGACCTGGTTCTCCTAAGTTAGGGGCCTCATCCCTCACATATTACATAGGTGAATTAGAACTTGTTAAAATAGGTTCAGATTTGTAATGTGTACTTACTTAACTCTTCAAATTTTATCTTCTAAGCTTGGCTACATATGATATCCATACACTGTGGACTTGCCTTCAAGTTTTACAAACACAGATTGATAATTAAATACCTGTGTTAATTTGTGTTAATAAATTAGCTCAACATTTTGGCACCGTTGCTGGGGAGGCAATTATCAGCATAGTCAAATAGAAGATAAACAAAAACACTAAAAATTTGATAATTTTTTTTTTATATAGTTAAGATACATTTCTCTTAGTTATGTTTCTTTATGCCTAGAAATAGAGACCCTAAAAAGGGATTCCCAAAATAAAACCCCTAACAAAACAAAACAAAAAATAAAATGAAAAAATAACTACAAAATCCATTTGCAAGACAAGATCCAAAAAAATGATGTTATAGAAATCATTTAGAGAAGGAGGGTATGCCACCACAAAACTATTCTCAAGTGCTTGTCCTCAGTTTAGAATGCTCACTAAGGATGAATCTTTATGTCAAAGGATAGAAGACCAACAAAACATCCATGAAAATGATCCACAAGAAGAGAATCTAGAACTTTTTTCTAGCTATCTTTGTGAGGAGGTGAATGAGTCATGGATCACATGCAATCAAGATCAAACATTAGAGCAAGAAATTGAAGAATTTCTAGCATGTATATCACAACATCCCTTGTGCATACAATATTTTGAACAAGTGCCACAAGAAGAGTTTTGTGCTATGACAATTAATGAGAGCCAATCAAACAAAGATCATCTTAAAACTTGGTTTCAACTAGTCATTAGCTCACAACACTACTCCATTTTTCAACATTCTTTCTCATCAAATCTTTATGATTAGATAAACTTTCATGTCCAAAAATTCATTAAAGTATATTTTTCAAATTTGGATGTGAGTTTACTCATGATCTTGTTACGAAAATGGATGCATTGGAAATTCTCTTATACTTGAGAGAATGAATTATTTTTCTAAAATAGAATAGGATATAATAGAATAGATAAACAAGTAGAATGAATTCACAATAAGACTTCCATAATAATTTTGTTTCAAACTATCATGAATATTTCTTCAAATCATTCTTCAATATTCATTTGAAAGGACTACATGGCAAAATGCAGTAAGAACAATCCTATTTTGGGTAACAATATAGGATCATTTTTAAATCATTTTTTTTACATATCTCTTGAAATCTAGTTTTGGAATCCATTTTGAAATTTTCAATTTATATCACAAATAAAAAAAGTGATCAAAATCAAAACTAGGTCTCAAGTGAAATGTTGAGGACAAAGTTAGTACAGCCTATATTTGAGGTGTCTAATGGAAACATTTTTACCTGAAATTCATAGGGAATATAGCCCTTGGAATATAGTTTCAAAATAAATTTGAATCACTTCAATCAGGTATCATATGAAAAAGTTATTCTTGAAATACTAACTGTTTCTCGAAAAATTTGCATGGTGACAATTCTAGGTCTTGACTATTCATTAGCATATTTGACATACCAAACAATATTATTTTCAAAACATGTTTATATGGGAGATATATATTCAAGTCTAGTTTAAAATACAATTTGACTCATCCCATTTGGAGGTGAAATGAAACAGTTATGCCATATTTAGTGGCTACATGTCTTCAAAACATCATAGTAAGACTCTGCCTCCTAGGTTTGTTCATCACCAATTTTGTGATATCAAGCCTAATAATTTTTAAAATCTATTTCTACTTGAAAGATAAAAATAAATCTAATTTAATCTCCAAGTTTAATCACATTGATATGATCTTTATTGAAGAAGTTACACTTCAAATAGTGATTGTTGGTCTAGTTAAAAATTAACAAGCAGCTATATCAAACATGGCACTCATAATTTTTACCATATCATTTAAATTTTTTTTGAAAACATGTTTATACTGGAGGTAGCCATATGAATTAACTTCAACTTGGCTTTTGAATCACTCTAATTGGATATAAAACAAAAATTTTGTAAACAAAATACCGCTAGGAGGTCTAGGTTGGCCACCATTCCTCAAGGGGTAAATAAATGCATTTTGTTTGTATATCATATTTGGACTTGTTTTCTAAGAAATTCTTATAGTGATTTACATATTTATTGGAAGAAGAGAGACTGTACACCTCTCTTCCTCCATCTAATATTGTATTGCAGGCAAGTGCTATGTTTTTGCAAGTCATAAGAAGAATGGAGTGAACTCCATGCATGAAGTACTTTTCAAAGACAATTTTAAATTCATATTTTAGAATATGAATACAAATGTTCAAGTCAAAGCAAAGTGGGGAATTCACTCGATATTGAGTTCATCCAATAAAACTCAAATTTGTGAAGATTGCTCTTAGTTGCTGACCAACAACACCAATCACTCTACGACATGATTGAGATTGAGGCAAAAGACATGAAGTTAATAATTAAAGAAGAAGTCAAGTTCTGTACCATCAATGTCCAAAGAAGCCTTTCATGAGCCATATTGTTCATGGTTTTATCCATCATCCATATTGTATGTTAAGCTCCACGATCATGCACATTGAAGTCAAGGCTTATTATCTATCCATTTACTACTAAATCATGACTTCAATATAACCTATTTTCATAAGCTTTTCATACTTCCCTACTCCATTACACCCCACCTCCATCAAGAAAAGAAAATAATAAAAATAGAAAAGGATAAAAGAATAATAAAGGACTTTGGTTGTGAAAATCCAGAAAACTGGCACAACACAAACTCAAATTCATATCAGAAAACCTACTTCTTTGGCCAATATGAATTATTTATTATGTTTTACCATTTCTTCAGTTTTAGTTTGCAGGAATCATCCTCCAGAACAAGCAAGACTTGGGGAAAAGTCTCAGAATAAGCAAGGGGGAAGGTCGAAAAAAACTTAATTGTGCAGCTAAATTGACGACAGAACTTGTATTGTTGGCAGTTGGGACCTAAAATGTTAGAAAAAAACATGTATATATTGCATAAAGAAATGCACATGACGAAAGGGACCTGAATTATTATGAATCAATTACAGAGGGACCTGAACGACATCGACAATCAATGGACCAGAAGCAATGAAGGATACTAGAACAGAAGGAAGAAATAAATTTTATATTTCAATCTAAGACATTTCATCAGAGGACATCATCCAATATTGTCAGGGGTGAGTACAAAATTTTTCTCTTGCAAATTCAAAATTTTTAGAAATTTTTAGAGCTTGTTAAAATTAAGTTAGAACCTAATTGCATATTTTATATTCATTACATTACCCTCATCCTATACCCATTATCCTATACTTAATCCTATGTACATCCTACATTTATATTCTACATTCCATTCATATATTTTGTATTCACTTCATAACTTTAAATATTCCATAACCCTTATATTCTACATTCCCTTGATATTTCATATTCACTTCATGACTTTAATAACCCTAAGTATTTTTCCATAAAGCAAAAGGGATCAAAGTGAGGATTTAATAAGTCAAAACCTGCACAACATATAAAACATTAGTACTATGGAGATAATTTTAAACATGACCTAAATGGTCATTTTAAAATTAAAGAGATACATTGTAAAACATAAGGGATATGCGCATTATGAAATATGTTGCAAAAAAATACAAAATCAAAATGATTAATGTATTAAACATTTCATACCGCATGATATGGTAATATGATTGAACGGTGTAAGGTTATCATGGCAAATGGTAATACGATATTATCATAGCAAACTTTATGGAAATACGATGTGATGGTGCAAGGTTATTATACCAAGCCTTATGATAATACGATGGTGTAAGGTCATTATGGTAAAGCCGGTGGTAATGCATTGCAAACCCAACGAAAAACATGATGAATGAATAACCGGCGAAGTGATATATGACATTCATGCAAGCGACGTGGCAACAAACAATACATATAACAGTCAAAGGTAGGGTGAGTTGGTATGTAGGAGGACGGCCATGGTATGGATTCAAGGATGGCTTCAAATGAATCAAGCGTAAACTAAGGTAAATAGACGGAGATATAATAAGTAAATCTAAGCTATAATCATAATAAAAAAAATGAATGCAAACGCAGAAATGATGAACCATATGGTGTCGATAGCAGGGTTCGAAATAATTGCAAACGGTTCCATTCCTATCGAAATAATTTCGATTTGGTATGCAACGAAGTTTAATGGTATGTGCACGACATTCTGGTCAGAGGACAACAAACCAAATAGCAAAACGGTCAAAAACATTTTGAAACAACAGAGAAAATCATGTGTGTGTAACAGTGAGAGTTCCGCCATTTTTGAAGCCACGGGCCTCAAAACCTTGAATTTTCTTTGCCATCATAGCCATTTGAGGCTCAGGGAAGACAATAGATGCCATTGGCATACATTTGGAGGAAGTAAACATGGTTTGACAGAGAAAAAAAATCGAGGAAAGGGAGAGAGAGATTTAGCGCTGAGAAATTGGAGAGATAAGAAGGGTAAGCTAAGAAGACTGACGGAGGAAGTGGAGTCAGTTAGGAAAAATCTCATGAAGAGCAAAGGTAAGCGTAAAACTTGATTTATTTCCCTTAAATGCGATGGAGATTTTAGAGGAAATATCGGGATTTTTCGCCAAGATATGGACTGTCTGTTATTTATTTAAAAATCTATTTGTGCCACCAGTCAGCAAATAAGGGTGTTTAACAGTGGGAAATGATATGAAATGTAGGTTAATTGGGCCAAGAAACAAGGGAATCATGACACTTCAACATAGTCAGGTAAATTGATTTCGATCCTCCATGAAATCATCAAGTTTGTTAATAAAATGAAGTGTTTACAAAGTGAGTTTAATTGCACAGACAGTGGGCTTGATTGCACAAGTAATGAATTGTGATATAGCTTCAGGTTAACATGTGATTTGTTAAGGTAGGATAGAAAAAGAATCAAAACAAATCTTGGCTGACAGATCAGATCTTCCACGGACAGAGTGTCTTATTGAAGTTTGATTGCATGTTGAAGTAATGAAACAAGAAGTTTAAGTGTAGTTTTGGAAATGCATAGCTAGCCAAGCTTAAAACTACACTTGTACATGTTTTTTTTATGATCAGACAATGTGATAAAAGACCAAGTTTCAGTTTGATTTCATAATGGAAATGATCAACGAAAACAGAGTACAGGGTTTATAATGTGTGCAACAATTCATTGATTACCAGCAGTGAAGTGTTGCATCTCGATTTACACACAGTGGCCTCAATTCAACAATTAGTGAATGAAGAAGCGACTGTAATTTGATGTCATAAGAATATGTTAAGAAAAACAAAAATTGAAGGGAGGAATTGTAATATGATTTTGTTTTTATATATAATTCTTTTCCAAAATAGAGTTCAATTTCTTTCTTACAAAGATGTGTATAAAAGATCGATATTTGGTTTGCATGAACAGAGCAGAGTGTTGATAAACAGAAATAGAGAATTCTACATCAGAGACAAAGGATTTTTTTTTTAAATTTTGATGAAACAGAGGATAGAATATAAGAAATAGATTAATAAAAACATGTTTATTATGTTTTTATAATCTTTCTATATCAAAATTTTGTGTTTGCGGAAGCAGTAAGTTCATATTTTTGAGGATTGGTTTCATCTCTTTGTCAAGGGCATCAGAAAAGAGGTAAGAAGGATACTGGAGAAGAATTTGAATAGAGAAATTGATTTCAAATTTAATGATCATGAAATTTTATTCAGTCCCAGAAATGCATTTTGATTTTTGAAAGCCACTATTTTTCGTTGTTTTTTCTAAGCAATATAAAATGAAATTTGAAAAACGAAAACACGGGTTTTCTTTAGAATGAGCCTAATTAGGGTCCACCAGGACAATTTTCTCAAATTCATTTCTATTTGGGATATTTTTATGGTTCTTTCGACCCCTATTTTTTAGATTGCTTGGGTAAAACAGTGGCTAAATTGAAAATGAATGCCTAGTCATAAAAAGGATTGGCATAAGTTATTTTGTAGAGGAATTATACAAGAGGAAAACCCCATGCATAAGTGAAAGAACCTTTGATTTGATCGATTGGTGTTTTCTCCATGATTGTGTGACATTGCAAGGTTGGCTTCTTTCAGTGAAGATGTGAGGGCAAATGGATATTGGTTCCTTTAAGTGAAGTTGTTGATATTGATAATTTGAGAGGGACATGAACCCTGTGTCAAAATGTATTACAAAATTCAAGTTTCATTTGTTGTCTTCTTTGAAGCTGCTCATCCAAAATGATTTATTGGTGATATTTCTGGTGTTTTATCATCGGAGGAAAAATAGTGGAAAGTTTTGTATTTGATTGTTGGTGCTGAAACCTCATCACACATCAGAGACATTTTTGTTCCCATCACTCTAGAATACATAGCCCAAGTCATATGTTTTCCACTGATAGGTGAAGAATATTACAAAGAGTAACACATCAAAGAGAAATCATGAAATTTATTTTTAGAAAAATAGAGGGAAGAAAACGAGAAAACGTAAATGTCATCTACAAGAAAGGAGAAAAAGTACATGAAGGCATAGATATCCTTTTACAGATAGCTCAAGAGACAGCTTCATATTCAAGGGTTAGAGCCACAGGTACATCAGCGAGCCAGTCAGCATATAAAAGCAAAAGGTCAAGGAGACAGAGGCAAGCATGAGGACATGCTTCAGAGTAAGTAAGGGGGAGATGTTGGCCCTCAGTTTTGGTCTATTTTTTCTTAAGGAAACTTACTTAATCCTTATATTATCCATCCATTTTCCATCACATCCATCTCATTTGGATGTATTTTATGCATATTCAGGTATTTAATTTTAATTTTGCAATTTCTAGAAGTTTTTATGAAAATTGAGTTTCAAGTGCAATTTTGGACAGAAACAGAAATTCCTATAATAGCTATGTGGATAACATATTTGCAAGACACTTGGGCTCGAGCTGGATGCATGAATGTAAATATTGGAACTAGGACTGAACTAATTCCACTTGGTTCGGTCAAAAATTAGGCCCGGTCAAGGCTGGTCAAACATGACTAGTCACCTAAAAAATCCCTAGGAAATAGGGCAGTTTTATGATTTCATGGGATTGTACATATTTTTAATGATGGATTGGATGGATTCGACTTATGTAGATGGATATGAATAGATATAGTTTTTAGAGATACTTTAGATTAATTTGTTTAATGATCTTCTATTTAAGCCAAAACTTTGAAGGCTTATATATGTAATTTTTATATACCTTTATGCTGAGACATTTGAATATTGGAGATTAATTAGAAGAACTTGTTCTACTTTAATTTTTATATTAATTAGTGTGGATGAGTGCTTGAAGTTTTAGAATTTGATAGCAGCCTCAAGTGTGCAAGGCAAGGGTGGAGGGCCCCCACTCCAAGCTAAGTACACTTCATTGTTAAACTAGCTTAATTTTTGTGAACTAGTTGCTTTAGATTTGTTTACTTGTTTTGTTTCATATTTTCTTATTTGAATTAATGTGTGATTATTTTTTAATGGATATTGGTTTAATTCTAATCTACATATGAAGGGACACACAGGAATTTAAGTTAAATTCCCCTTCTATTTGATCTTGAACTAAAACTGAATTTCATTCTCATTTTCTTATTTGAAGTTATTTCTACATTTTTGGTTTGAAGCAATGGTGATTATGATATAGTAGAATTGCAAAGAAGGATAATCTGGTCCTCCTTACTTAGGAGCCTCTTTTTTTACATATTTTGCATCATAAACCATTGTTAATTAGTGATTTGGATTTATCTTCATGAAAGTAGTATTGTAGGGAAAGACAACCTGGTTCTCCTAAGTTAGGAGCCTCATCCTTCACATATTACATAAGTGAATTAGAAATTGTTAAAATAGGTTTAGATTTGTAATATGTACTTCCTTAACTCTTCAAATTTTATCTTCTAAGCTTGGCTACATTTCATATCCATACACTGTGGACTTGCCTCCAAGTTTTACAAACCCAAATTGATAATTAAATACTTGTGTTAATTTGTGTTAATAAATTAGCTCAACAGGTTTCATGCTCAAGGTCTTTTATTTTATAGGTCAAACACCCATTGAGTTCTCCTAAGGTTTGTCCTAGGTTAAGAAGTCAAAAGAGTTTTTATCATAAGTTGAAGACCCCATCAGGCACATTGTAAGTTGTAAAGAAAATTATTTTTGTCCTTAAAAGTTTCAAAATACCCTTCAAGGCCAAGTTAGCCTGACAGCTGGCAAGTCGGCCTAAATTAAGGAGCTAAATCCACCTTGAGAAGCCTATATAAAGGAGGAAACTCGACCTCCTTCGGTCACATTTTCATTGCTCACTCATTCAAGTGAAGGAGGAGGAAGAAGAAGGCAACGAAGAAGGAAGAGGACAAAGGAGACTTGTTTTTTAGCTATTTCTCTCTCACACGTGTGAAGGAAGGATAGGGTTTCTGCTATTGGTATAGGGTTTTCTTATGTAGGTTCAAACTTGAAGAAGAAAGGGAAAGAGGGTCAACAAAGGTCAGAATAAGCCATCCTCAATCTCTAGAAGGAAGAGAAATCAAAGTGAAGGTTTAAGGAAACCTTGGGAGGCCAAAAGAAGCTCACATGTGTGGCAGAAATTGCTGCACGAGCGCAAAAAAATTTAGACCTGCAGTAGAGGCTGAAATTCTCCAGCTGGGGGTCGAACTTGTGTTATTGAAAGAGATTTGAATGGTTTTGACTTGGATAAAGGAATCACATCATCCAGAAGGGTTGGGCTTGTTATTGAAGGGTCTTGGTCTTGGTCTAGAGGTCATGGAATTCGTCAATTGAAGAATTTATAAGAATAGAACAGATTTGTGGGTTTTCCTCTCAAGTGGAGAGGTTTTGTTCCTGGCTTGCAACTTATATTCTATGATCTTATTCTTCTTGTTTTTGTAACTATTTGATGATACACAAACATAATAATAAGTAAAGAAACTAAATAAGTAAGAAAAAGTAAAATATATCATAAGCAATTATCAAGAAAAGATAAATCACCTTAATCATTGCTCTATTGATTTCTCAAAAGTTCCCTCCTAATCTATCCTCGAGGGATAAGAGAAAGATGATTAGAAAGAGAACCCCATTTAATTGGATTGGGATAAATCTTTTCAAGTTGTGGCCGGATTAGATTTTGAGAAGATGTGTGAGGGAAGAGAAGGTTTTTGAAATCCTCTCATCATGTCATGATGGACTTTGTGGAGGCCACTTTGCTACTAAGAGAACAACCTTCAGAGGTCTACAAGCTAGTTCCTACTAGCCCACTCTACATCAAGATGAAATAAGGTACACCACCAAGTGTGATCAATGCCAAAGGATGGGAAACTCCACACTTAAGGATGAAATGCCCCTACAACCTTAAGTGACCTTGGAGCCATTTGAGAAATGGGGCATAGAATCCATCGGACCCATTGATCCCCCATCAGGATAGAAGAAGTATATCATTGTGTGCACTGATTTCCTTACTAAATGGGTTGAACCAAAGGTAGTAAAGGAAACAACTGAGCAAAAGCTGGTTGATTTTCTGAGGGAGAATATTTTCTACAAATTTGGTTTTCCCAGGGAGTTGGTCACTAATCAAGGGAGACAATTCACCTCAAATATGATCAAATACATCATGAAGCAGCACCACATCAAGCACAGGACATCCACTTCCTATCACCCTAAGGAAAATAGGAAAGTGGAGGTCACAAATAGATCCTTGGAGAACATTTTGACCAAGTTTTTTAGCAGCAAAAGAAAGGATTTGGCATAGAGACTTGTAGAAGACACTTAGACCTACAATACCACTTGGAACACCACCACTAGATTTACCCCATTTGAATTAGTCTATGGGAAGAAGGCCCTGCTGTCCATTGGATTTGAATGCAATACCCTAAGGATGACAAATTAGTTGGATTTGGACCTCAATGTAGCACAACAAGAGATATTTCTCCAACTTAATGGTTTAAATGAATTCAGATTGCAAGCTCTCCTACACACTGGGTAGTCCAACAACAAAGGAAGATTTGGCATGAAAAACACATTAGAGAGAGACATTTTCAATAAGGTGATTAGGCCCTTCTGTATGATTGAATATTCAAAGACTTCAAAGGAAAATTAATCACAAGATGGTTGGGTGCTTATCTGGTGGAAAACTTTCATGAGAATGGGTCCATCAAAATTAGAACAACTGACAAGGAAAGTATCCATTTTCTTGTCAATGGTTACCAATTGAAAGTGTACAAAAGACCTCTACTGAAAGAGGAGTTTAATAATCCAATTATCAAGGATTTGAATGTTATTGGGAGGCTCACAACCCTCAGTTCGCCAAGCTCCTAATCAACAAAATAAAATACAATAAAGGGCCTAGGTGGAAACCTCCATGATGCATATGAGGCCAACTCTAGGGTTGAAAACTTATGTGAGGAAGCCCAAGAACAAAAAAGAAAAAGAAAAAATATGATGAAAATATCCCGAGGTGAAAACCTCCTCTAAGGTGCCTAGGGTAGGCATGAAGATTGAAAAACCTCTCTCGAGGCAGTCTGCATGTCTAAAAAGAGAGAGAGAGAGAGGAAAAAATAAAACACAAGGAAGATTCCTTACATCAATTCTACTAACATTTTATTTTGCGGGACTCTAGATAGTGGAGGGGACAACAATTGAAGAATAGAGTCCATAGTTCATTTCTCCATTCCCCCAACTAACCACTGAATTTCTATTACCATTCATCCATGTCCCTACATATCTCCATCACTTAGCAAGCAATTGTACCCAATTATGCCTCAATCCTGCAATGCTATAGGATGGACCAGAAATGATATAGGATTGAGATTTTCTTGGAAAAAGCGTTCAAAAGTCATGTTTTTCCTTGGGAAATGTTAGGATAGGTCCACCAAACTTCGTTCACCTCTCATCCACTACATTCATCTAATTCCATCCTCAAGATTCGACATTTGATAATTAGAAAAAACATAGAACAAAGGACTTTTCCTTCACTCTTTTTCATAAACTTTCATCACCTTTAGAAGATTTTGTTCCTATCCCTAGACTCACTATGATGTATCCAAGTCCTTGAATGAAATATGAGGTTTTGAGAAAGAACCGAATGATTGCTACAGGAAGGAGGTCAACCTTATAATAGCCTTCACAAATCCAACAAAACCATAGACAAAGGACTATTGCAACTCCAAAATGAAAATTTGGCCACACTGAAACATCAAAAAACCCTCCCTAAGGCTCGAGAAGTCAACCCATCCCTAAGGAAAAAATTAAATATCACCAGTCCACTCTAGAAGTAGCATATCAAACACTGAAAAAGGCCAACATGGAAGAGATATTTCATTAGCCAAATACATCATCATGCTATTTTGTTTAAAGAAGACCTCTGCATAAGTAAGACAGTAAAAGATAGCACCTTCAAAGAGCATTTGATCAATCATCAAGTTTAAAAGAAACATGTATGCCTCTCCAACAATTCAACATCCTAGGTAGGCTCAAGTATGACACCCCTCACTCCTCCCTATATGCATAATGGTAAAACATGTGTTTAATGAACAAGAATGGAGTTTTTATGGGTTGGAGGTGGCTAGTAAACTTGGAAACCTCCAATTAGTAAACTACAATATTCTTGTAGAGTCATGATCCGGATTACCCACAGTTTCTAGTTCATTTTGCCGACGTTTCAAATCCCAAAGGGGGCCATCATCAGGACAAATCAGATAGAAAATGAAGAAAGATTATTGAGAGAAGGGAGCCTTGTGACCTGGATATAAATAAACCAAGAACCCTAATTTTGTAAGGGCCGACTATCACTGGTAGCAATTGCAGGTCTGCAGCTCTTCTCTCAATTTTTATCCTCAAGATTTCGAGAAGACAGATCTCCTTCCATGTTTCCCCTCCGTACAGGGAAGTTATGTTAGATTTCAAGCTTCTGTGGAAGTTTTTTGTAGAGTCATGATCCGGATTACCCACAGTTTCTAGTTCATTCTGCCGACGTTCATTCTTAGCCACCCATGCAACATGGAAAATTCAAAGTAGGGTGAGTGATTATTACGAGGAGAGGGGACAATGGCTAAAAGAGGAAATATGTGTAGAGACTAGGTCACCAAGTGCTCCGAGCCCATTACCACAAAAGGGTATAAAAGGACAAGGCTCGATTTCACTTGCACCGATGCTCATTCCCAAGAAGCGGTTAGAGAGGCCTGTCAAGATATTAAAGGAAGAGATAGATGCTACTAGAGGCTGCCTAAGGTGATCAAATGAGCTACAGAGTTGGTTTTATGGTGCTACAACACAAGACACCACTACTAAAAGAATACCTGAATTGCTACAAGAACACAGATCATGTGCTACAGTGTTGAACTAAGAGGAGAAAAGGAGTCCAAGCCACCAATAATTTTCCTCAAACACACACAAACATAAGGAAGTCATCCTGATAAGGGTAAGTGGCATCCTCCCTCCTCACCTTTTATACAATTTCATAGATAATTCTGCATACTAACACTTGTAAAAGTAAATTCCTTCGAAAATTTATTTTCTCACATAAGAAAGGTAAGGCAAGATCAAAGGAATTTTTTCACTAAAGTAAAGGGTATCATCCTTCTCCTTATTTGACTAAAAGCATCAATCACCATATCTATACCTTTGCACTTTAGACTACTAAGAGGAAATCCTTGAAAAAATCCCTTAAGATAATTTAAGGAAGGAGAAGTGGGAGCCATGGGTGGAGGTTTCAATCGAAGAGAGCCCATAGACACTAAAATAATCCATCATCAACCTCTTATTAGAAACATTTTTTATAGACACCAGTGGATGGGGTTCTTTGAGAAATTGAAGGGGTATGATGATGAGATAACCCATGAGTTTTCCATGGCCCTCAATTCTCAGGGAGAATACAGTGATACCATTGTTGTTAGGGGATTTTCCATCCATATGAATGTAGAGCTCATCAGCAAAGTGACCACCATACCCTTAGGAGTTCGATGGGGCAAAGAGGATAGGACAATAAATTTCAAATCTAAGAAAACTTTATTCCTCCCTGAAGAGGAGTCTCTTGAAAACAAACATGGAGTGAGAAGAGAGAGTCTCCCTTACCATTGGGATGAAGTAGTCTATAACATCCTCAAGTACATATCTTGTGAGGGGAGGTTGAGTATTATGTATGCTTATAAATTTAGGTTTCTCTATGAGCTAAGGTTCTAGATAAAGTTTCCAATTCCAAACAGGCTCAGTGTTCCACTTTTCCTCTTATAGTCCATCATTAAAATGATCCATAGAGTGAGGGAAGGGAAGGACCAGCACATTTCCCATCATGGCCCCATCAAATTCATTGTCATGAATTCCTCAAGACACCTCAAAAACCCTGTGGTATGGGATGACTTTGTGGACATGGATAAGGAGGCTTTCATTAAGACACAATCCCTTACCTCAATACAGGAAGAAGAGATACCAAAATCCAGTGTTCGAGGTAGGAAAGAAGGGAAAGGGGAGGAAGAAGAGAAAAATGGAAGAGAAAAGATAGAGGAAGAATAAGGAAGAGAACATAAAATAGGAGGAGATACCCTTGAGGATACCTCTAGATCTCAAAAATTGGAAAACGGAGGAAACAAATAAGCCTCTCATTAGGGAACACATTATAAGAGGTGGCTGCTAGCTTGGCCACACTTACCACACCTATCAAGCCTAAGAGAAGGAAACCCAAGCAAGCCCCATTTTACTTTAATAGGAGAAAGAGCACCAAGATAAAGCAAGGGAAACCTCAACCTCCTTCAATAGTCCCAATCAAAACTGATGAGTCATCCAACCAAGGAGGATAATTGGGTCTTGGTGAAGGGAAAATTGAGGAGTCGTCTCCCCTAAAGCCAAGGGTAAACAACATTTTCCACCCATAGCGACTCCCACCACTAAAGAAATCACACCTAAGAAGCTCAAAGCACAATTCACCCTGCTACATGAGAAAACATAGGAGCTACAGGAGAAAAAAGACAACTACAGGAAAAAAATATAGGTTTTCTATAGGAAGGAACAAATCTACTACATGATCAAAAGGGAATAATACAGAAAAGGACAACCACATCAAAATGGGAAGAAGAAGATCTCTAAGAACTCTAGGAGCCTAAATCAAAACCTAACCATGGATCCTACTACAAATTGTTGAGGGAGGTAGGTGGTGAGCCATGGTATTTCACCGAGAGTGTTGCAACTCCCAAGGGATCTTCAACTCTATTTATCAACCCAGGGTTTGTACAAACTTCGAGGTGATAGTGCTATATGCATAGTAGATGGGATTATACTCATGCCACCCTCAACTACGACATTTGTTCAATAGTGCTCCAAGACCATATCTCCTACTGAATTCAAATAACAACTAGCTAATGGAGGTGCAATTTAGAAGCTACCTCTAACTATGGAGAGGAAAATGCTATTAACTTCAACTTGCAAATGCCATTAAATCAATTCATGAAAAGATAAGAGCTACACTACTTGTAGAAAGGAAACTACATTATCACGAAATCAACCATATAGTTATCAAATATAATTGTAGGCAAGAATCTAACCTACCAAACCACAACTCAAGATTGTATGTATCATCTAAATAGCTCACACTTTCATATAAAGCAATGTTCTATTTTCATCAAATCCGTGATAAGGAAACTAACACTATTCTGTTTTTGTAGTGAAGGAAAAGGAAAGTTTGGAGTGGCCTTGGGAGCTTCCCTTGATCATGCAGTCACAACTAGGGGTCAACATCCTTCTAAACTAAGCCCAAACTTTAGCAAAGGTCAAAACTAGTGAAGAAACAGGCTGCTATAGGTCTGCTACAGGAGGCTTCTATAAGTGCCCTATATTTCTACAGGAAGGCTTGTAATGCTACAGGAGGGCTTTTGAGAAGGTTTAAGAGGTGGAAATAATGAGTTCAAGGTACAAAAAGGTAGATGGAGGTTGTGATAGATGAGTGAAGGGTTGCCAAAGCCCCTAGCCAAGATTAGAGCCTTTTGAAGGCTTGTTTTCCACTAGGAGGGATGTCTTGGTGATCCTAGAAAAATTATCTCATCAACAAAATTTTTAGGAAAAAAATTTGGGTTCACAAGAGAAAGTGAGAAAGTAGAAGATGGAGGTGGTGGAGATGCCCTTGCCTACATATCCAAACAACCTTACAATCATCACATACATATACCCATTTATCATTGAAAAAATGAAACAAGTAGTAGTGGAAAATATGTGTTGAATTTAAATGTTATTTAATCTATGCCAAAACTTTGATCTAATCAATAAACCAACTCCTAAGCTACAAAAAGCATATGAAAAACAAGATGACTAACACAAATATTCTTCCAAGAAATCATAAAAATAATACTTTTGGATTGTGGTTGTAAATCCTTCTATTCATGCTGCGATGAGGGAGATGAGGTAAAGGTTGCAATCATAGGTTTTTGATAGATTATTGTCAAATGAAATGCCAGAAACTAATAACCACTCTGAACTAAAAAGAGATAAAGATACACAAGAGGGACCTAAGCCATTGGGGTTGGGCCCAAACCCAAGAGCCTCAACCCTATGGAACTAACTCAATGATGAATGAATAAGAAACTTCTCATTATCATTGAATCAATGTCGAATACATCACATAATAGTAAAAAATAATAGTGCCAAGTACTTGACTTAATAACTACCTATCTAAAAACAAAACTCGAATCCTAGTGAGCTATATCACATGATTATTTATACAAGAGGGTAGCTACTAGTATCTCCCTAGAAAATGGGAATATTTGTCTCCCACAACTCGAGGATGTTGGATCTTGTTCCTCATTAACTGTAGTTTCTTGGCTACCAATGACCTCGTTTTCTTGGCTACCAATGACCTTGATCTAATGAGAGAGAGTGCTGTGATATTGGGATTATTGCGAGAGTTTAAGAGGTGGACAACCCCATATATTCTCTCCCTACTGTCTACTCTAATCCCTTGCATAGAAACCATCTCAAAACTTGCTCCATTTCCCGCAGTTAAACCATATTGGGTCACATGACATAACAAACATGTTTTACCCTTTTCACTAAGAATAATATAGCAAAAATGTAAATAAATGTGAAAAATATATTTCTAAAGATGGAGGATGGCTTCATGACCCTTTTAATGTACTTATTTATGAGCCTCATCATCACCCCACTACTAAAATTGTTTCTCATCCTCTAAGAAACACCTTCATCCATGTGTATCTCTCTCATGAACTTGGTAGCCTCCTGACATCCCAGGGCTCCTTAGGTTTTTTTCCTTCTTGGGGATAAAAACCTGAATTCTTATATGTTTTTGTCCACTCCTGCTCTCCTACTTCATCTCTTCCTTTTTGTAGGCCTAGCAATAAGGGTTGACTAAGATTGAGTCATATGCACTTAATTTTTAATCTTTGCATGATCCTCTTGTATAGGGGTGTTGTCTCCAAGGCATTCCTTAGACTTTCAGGAGAGTGATATTCTCTAATCTGGAGGCTATGGGGTAAGGCATGTCATCTCCTCTGGTAGGCTTCTAGGCTTTCTATTCCCAACAACTTAAATGTGTCTTCAAAATTTAGGATGGCTTGTTCCTGGTTGGAAAGGTATTTAGGTTCTAAATCAACATCAATGGAGATGATGTTGTGATTGCTAAAGAAATCCATTGGGCTCACTAGCTCCACCTAATGTACAATGGTTCCTTTTCCTCCTTTTCCATTACTCTTTTCACTTCCTCAGTTATTTCCTCCTCATGAGTCATCTAGGATGCTAAGGCCATCAACTGTGTATCCCCCAATCTTGCATTGGGATCCAAAAAATTCATATCTATCAGAGTGAGGTTGTGTATGTAAACCTCAACCAAATTTTATTTTTCCTCCATGCTAGCTTGGTTGCAAAATTCAATTAATTGTTTGTAATCCTGAAAGGGCATAGATCCATGTTGTGTTAAGGTTTTTATTTGGAATTGAAACCATTGTTATTTGAGAAAGAGTGTAAAAGACTTTGATGTCTTTTTACACTGTAATGCCTCCATGGAGAGGCATTCCATGGTGGTAACTTGGGTTTCTTTCTCCTGCATCTTCTCCCTTATCCACATATTTTCTTCTTGTAGTTGCTCCTTCATTATCGACTCCATAATTCTCATCTCACTTAATTATTTTCTCATTTCAAGGACCTTTTCTTCCAAGAGGCCCACATCCTCTACCTTCTTAGATTTAGAAATGTTCATCCACCTGTGGGATCTTCCTCTTTCTATTTCTAGCTCATAAAAAAGTGGGACTACACTTTTTTGGGGAATAATCCTCCCTCCTTCAATGAATTTGTAGATGGAGCTTAGGCTAGGTTGTGGACTAGGCTCTTGGAGCTCTGGGAAGTCCTTCTCAAATCGTTTTTTGGAGGTTGCTGCCTCCTGTAGTTGTTGTGTCACATTCTACCCTTCTAGTGGCACATTTTGGTCCTCTAGCAGCACATTCTACCCCTCCAGTAGCACGCTCTCTCCCTCTTGTATCATACTCTTCCCCTCCCGTAGCTTCCCTTTTTCTTCTTGTTGGAGGGTTGTTGGTGTCTTGGGTTGTTTGAAGGAGTTTGATCTAGTGGTAGGCCTCCTCACATATTCTATAAGAGTCTTTTTTGTGAGTTTTGGAAAGGTGCCCTGTTTGACTTTTCATTCAGTTGATCATACCTCATTTTTCTTGCATGGGGATTCCTCAATTTTGATGGAGACCCTTGTGGAAGTTTGTGACTCCCTTTATTGATCTTGGTGGTTTTCATGGTCTTAAAATATAGGGGGGATTTCCTTTGTCTCTTCCTTTTAGGTTTGATTGGGTTGCTTAAGGTAGCTAAAGTTGCAGCTGCCTCACATTCATTGGTTCCTGGAGACAAACTTGTTTGTTTTGCGGGTATCTCTGTTTCTCTGGGCTCAGTAGTCTTCTTAGGACCTGATGTTTATTTTTCTTGTTCCCCCCTCTTCTTTTTCATCTTTTTCTCCTCCTCCCTTTGCCTCTGTTTCTTCATCTTCCTTTATTTCCATCTCTGATTCTTCTACATCCTTTATGCTTCTGTCTCTCTTTCTTTTTCTTTTGACCTTGCTGCTTCTTCATCTTATTTCCTTGTCCCTTATTCTTCTTCCTTTGTTTTTACCTCTCTTTCTCTAACATTAGAGGCTAGGGTCTCACCTAGTGTGAGGGTTTGTGTCTCTATGAAAGTTTCTCTATCCATGTCTATGAATTTGGATCAAAGGATAAGCATTCTCAAATTTCTCAAGGCATCCACCACTATCAGTTTAATGAGACCATGGTGGCCTAGGTGTTGGTGTTTTCCCTCTCTTAATTTTTAACTCATTTCCCTGATGGACTACAGGAGGGAATATGGCACACTAAGTCTTTGAGTAAGATGCAATTGTGCCCGGGACCTGAGTCCATGAAGTAATCAAAAGTGGTAAGCATAAACCACACTCATTCTTCCCTCACAGCTTATGTACTTTAGAATATGGTAGGCCACCTCATCCCAAGGATAAGGTAGGATTTCCCTCCTAACTCCATTTTTGTCCTCAACATGCTTTTCATTGTCAATGAAGAAATTCTTTTTGGCTGTGACACTGGTGGCTTTGTCTTCTGTGCTCCGCTTAATCCCTAGAGGTAGGGTTGTTACTGTACTAATTATTTTAGGGTTGAGAGAGATAACCAACCCTCTCACCATAGTGGTGGAACTATCCTCTGTTTGTGAATTTAGAGCCATGGAAAATTCAAAGGTAAGGTCATCATCATACCCTTTCAATAACTTGAAGAATCCTAGTCATTGATGTCTTCTAAAAATGTCTACCATAGGAGGGTGTAGGTGGATTATTTTAGTATCTAAGGCTTCCTACTGTTAAATCTCGCCCCCTCCCCGTCTCTTCTTTATTTTCTTGATTGGGTGAGGGAGAGATGCTTTTTAAGTGGCAGTAGTGAGTCAAAAATTCCCTGTTAATGAAAATTGCCTATGTTTATATCACTATATTGCTCAAATATACCTTTTAATTGCACAATTAGACCCCAAATGTCTGTAGAATTGAGTATAATTTGCATGAAATTTGATGGATGGATGAGGAAGATGACAATAATTACTTCTTATCAAGTATTCTGGGATGAAGATGGTAATTTGGAAATCAACTCGAACCTCTATGGTCCTTTTTCACTTCCTCAACCATCCGTAGCAGTCTTTCGTCCCTCTTGTAGTAGTGGTAGGCCTACCTATAGCTCCTTCCTGTTCTAATTGCAGCACGAGGCTCAAAACTCCTTGATGGAACACCAAGCTTTTCCTCTCCCTAACTGTTTTTGAAATGAGCGAGTATGCAAAAGAACTCGAGCCTAAGTACATAATATGCCATTTTTGGTTTACGCTTGGAGCGCTGTGGTGACCTCATAGTCACAAGGGATTTTCTCTTTTGGATCGTTGACCCCACTCTGAGTAATTATTTCTCCTTCCTTCATAATCATCACCCACTATTTGTGATCCCAACTTGGATGATGTGACATCTCCACGTTGCATGAGTACTTACCATTACTTTTAGTTCACTAGCCGAGGGTGGCATGTTAATTATCCACCTCCAACTTATTAAAACATCTGGTCTCAACATTTATACAATTTCGTTATTCACGCATAAGGAGGAGTTAAGAGTTTTCCATACATGTGCTTACCTCATGATCAAACTACTGAATGGATTTTCATGCTCAAGCTAGACCATATCATTGACATCAATGGAGTTGACTTTCTGGCTTATTTCCTATGTCTTTCTTCATTTCTCCTCATGATACTTGACTGTTGTGTTTGTTGTGTGTGCAAGTACCTCGTTGATGTTCAAGCTACTGATACTGGTGGAAAGTCCTCCTGGGAGTGATATGCATTCTTCATAGTGGTCTCATAAGGTTCCATCACCCCCCCATGATGAGAAAAAAAGATCAATCCTTTCTGTGATGTGTGCACAAGTTGCTATAGGAGGAGGTTTTCTTCCTGTAGCATTCCTTTCCTTTTCCTTTGGAGTATTCAATCTGCATGGGGTTGATGAGATAAGTTGTAAATTTTTTTGAGGACAATTCTAGTATCATGAAGGAGTAGTGTAGACTTGTAGAAATGAAGATAATGGCTTTTGCATTTCCAAAAAATTGTAAAAGGGTAGGATAGAGTGGAGGAATTGAGTGAATTGTTTTGTGAAATGAGATGGGTGAGTGAAAGATGGATGATGGACCATGATGGGGGAAACCCTTCATCATTTTCAAGGTCATAGTGTCCTTGTTGGGTTTTCCTTCTCATTAGATTTCCCTCTTGTAGCTTTTTAGAACCCTCCTGTCGCACCAGAAGACCTTCCTGTAGCAATTACAGGTCCTTCCTGTAACAATCCAAATAGGAGGTGAAACATGAATTTTAGGGTAATGGGATGGTGGAGAGAGGTGATCACATGAGTGGAGATGATGGATAGGAAGTGGATGGATGGAAGAATGAAAGAAATATTGAGAATGTTGGCCCTATAGCCATGGAATCTACCAATATATATAATCCTGCAAAATGAAAAAAGGTCAGTAGACATGGTATAAATCTTTTTCTTGTGTTTTTTTAATTTTTTCTTGAGATACACAGGCTACCTTAGAGGAGGTTTTCAACCTGTATGCCTGCCCTAGGTGCCTCAAGAGAGGTTTTCACCTAGGGATCTTTATTATTATTATTATTTCTCTTGGGATGCCTTAGAGAGGTTTTCAACCCAGGAGTTTGCCTCAAATTATTCATAAAGGTTTTCATCTAGGCATTTTTCTTTACTTCTTTTATTTCAACAAAAATATCTAAAATTGTTGTGGACTAAAAGCTATGACACTCCCAATCACATTGACTTATCTGCTAATTATACTAATGAATTATGCCTTAGACATAGGTTTCCTGTATAATGTCATCCTGTGACCATTGACAAGCAAGGGGATCCCTTCCTCATCAATAGTATTGATTTGAAAAACTCCATTTTCATGACATTTTTCTATCAGGTATGGACCTAACCATCTTGTCATCAATTTTCCTTTAAAATATTTGAACCTAGAATCATATAATAATGCCCAATCCCCTTCTTGAAAATCATTTTCCTTGATATGCTTATCATGCCAGACCTTCCTTTGCAATTGTATAACTTCAGTGTGGAGGAGGGTTTTCATTCTGAACTTATCCAAGCCATTCAATTATAAAAACCTTTCTTGTTGTGCTTTGGTGACATCTAAGTCCAGTTGTGCTACCATTCTCAAACTGTTATGTTCAAACTCAATAGAAAACAAATCTTTCTTCCCATAAACCAAATCATATAGAGTGAACCTAGTAGTTGTCTTCCAAGTGGTGTTATAGGCCCAAATAGCCTCCACTAATCCGTCTGCCCAATCTTTCCTGCTACTGCTCATAACCTTCATGAGGATGCTCTCCAATGCCTTGTTTGTAACCTATACTTATACTTACCCATTTGCTTGGGGGTGATAGGGAGTAGATGTTCTGTGTTTGATACTATTCCACCTTAGTATATTCTTAATCAAATGTGATGTGAATTGATCCCCCTAATCAGTGATTATCTCCCTTGGATACCCAAACTTGTAGAAAATATTTTTCCTTAAGAACTCAACCACTTTCCCCTTTGTTGCTACTTTGAAAACCTTTGTCTCAGCCCACCTTGTCAAGTAATTAGTGCACAAAATGATGTATTTTTTCCCTAATGGTGGATTAGTTGGCCTAATGAAATCCATGCCCCACTTGTCAAATGGCTCTTAGGCCACTTGAGGTTGTAGAAGAATTTCATGCCTAGGTGTTGGGTTCCCCATCCTCTCGCACCGATCACATTTTCTGGTATACCTTCTTACATCATTATGGAGAGTGTGCCAATAGTAGACAACATGTAAAGCTTTGAAAGTTGTTCCCTTTGTAGAAAAATGAACCCCAAAGGGCCCATCATGGTAGGCTGAGCGGATGTCAAAGACATCTTCTTCCTTGACACATCTCCTTAAAATATGATATGGTCCCAATTTGAAAATATTGCCCCAATCCAAGTGAAAGGGGCACATTTACTTATAATTCCTTTATTCTCCCTGGATGACAAATTTGGAGGAAATGTCCCAGCAGCTAGATTGTTGGCTACGTCAAAAAACCAGGAGAGAGCACTGAGATAACAAATAGGCACTGATATGGAAGCTTACATTCGACCATCCCTTCATCACCTGCACACAAAGAAAGTCTAAACAAAAAATCCGCAACTACAGTTTCTTTTCTCGGCTTGTCAATGATAGTCGAATCAAATTGTTGTAACAACAACAACCATTTAATGATTCTAGCATTCACATAAATATTATTCATCAAATATTTAAGATATGGATGATCAGTATGCACAAAATTTTGGTATCTTGTGATGTAATGCCTAAATTTGTTTAAGCAATGTACAATAGCTAAGACCTTTTTTTCATTGTTCAATTCAGTGTTAAACAAATTTTTACTAATGAAATAAATGGAATAAGGTAACTTATAATATATTTCCTCTAAGGGTTCCCCCACAACTTTTTCTGATGCATCAGTATGGATATGGAAATACAGAGCCCAATTGGGACCCCTAAGTATGGGTGTAGTAGTCAATTTCTCTTTTAATAGCTAAAAGGCCTCTTGACATCTACTTTTCGAAACGAATTCTAAGTCCTTGGCCAACAATCCAAACAATGGTGAAGACACTTTACTAAAATCCTTGATAAACCTCTTATAATAGCAAGCTAATCCCAAGAAGCTCCTAACCTCCCTCTTCTTTTGAGGGATAGGGACCCTTTTGATGATGGTGATCTTGTTCAGGTTTACTTGTATCCCTTCCTGAGACTTTGAATGGCCAATGATAATCCCTTCATTCATTAAGAATTCACACTTCTCAGGACTCAGTGATAGGTTCTTTTCAATTCATTTTCTTAGAACTTTACCCAGATTAGAGAGAGCCTCCAAGAAGTCACACCCATAGGGAGTGAAATCATCCATGTAGATCTCCATAGAACCTTGAACAAGCTTAGAAAATATGTTGAGAGCTTCCCTTTGAAAAGTGGAAGCGTCATTGCATAGACCAAATGAGAGGACCCTATAAGAAAAGGTACCCCAAGGACATGTGAATATAGTCTTGTCTTGGTCTTGAGGGTTGATCTGGATTTGATTGTAACCACTGAATTGATGGGCCTCTAAATTGGACATAAATTAAGGCCCATGCCTCTAAATTAAACATAAATTAAGGCCTATGACCATCCTTTAGCACATTAAACCTTTCTTTTTGCATTAGATAATGTATTTTTAACTTTAATATATTCATTAGGAAGATTTATGAATAATTGCATATTTGTGCCTAATATTATTTATTTTTGTGGAATATTATGAGAATATTGGCAGATTATGAAGATTTGGAGGAGGAGATAATTTAGGGACTTTCTCCCTAATACAGGAGGATCACTATTAAATAATAAATCAACAAGATATTATGGAATTATGGCACATATTTTGGAACTCCAATGATTGAGAAAATCTAGGAATGTGTTCCTTGCCATTTAATGCAGATTCCTAGTATTGGGAACTAGATCCACTAATCAAGGGATTTTGGTGGGGAAAGCTTCCTCCTTTCATGGGGAATGATTCCTAATCATTTTTTATAAGTACCAAGTCAAATTTTCCTCTAGGGATAGATTTTTATTAGTGTTCTTGTGGAGAGAACTCGTATTTTTGCAGCTCCATTGTATTTTCTTGCAGGGATGTAATTGTATTGATGAAAATAATGAAGATTGGTGTCATGTTCAGCTTCTAAATCTTGTTCTCCTCCATAGATATCTGAGTTTCCTTGGGCTTGGCCATCCCAGGATCCTTAGATCCCTTTTGTATCATTTTCTTTCCTTCTTTTCACTTCTTATTCACATGCATCTCTTGTTTTTATTTCTTTCCATTTTCACATTTAATATTAGTGATTTCTTGTTGTAGGATTGGTTAAATGGTTGACATAAGTTCTTTTTCAGGATCACATGCATAATTTCATCCTTGGAAAATATTTTTAAGGTCATAGTAATCATTGAGCTACTTGGATTAGCTTTCTTATTCCCAAATCTAGATTTATGGAACTCCTTTGTGACAAATAACAATAATGTTCTGCTATTTTTTAGAGCATGCTAACGAGATTCAATCGAGTTGGCTCCATTTGAATTAGATCAAAAAAACATTCTAATTCATAACAAAAATTACTCCATTGCATTTGCACTTGATTAGGTTAGGTATTTTATAGATTTACTAGCTCACTAGTTCTAGAATTTCTAGATTTTCGACTAGTAATTTTCTGCTATTTTTTAGCATGGGTTAACAAAGGTCTTTTTGAGAAATTCCACTTGGAATGGGTACCGAAGACATCCTAGTCAATAAAATTTTTTGTCCCATCCAATTTTGATTTGATTTTCTTGGTCATTTGATGAATTATAATTTTTTATAGTAAATATGTAACATCCTGTAGTAAAACATGGGATCTTGTAGGAGAACTAGGGGATCCTGTAGGAGAACTAGTACATCCTGTAGGAAATCTTGTAGCAGCCTATTTTGAGCCCAAATTGAGAAAAGTCATCATTGAAGCTGGGATTAGGCCCCTAATTGACATCCAAGCCATGAAAATCATTGTACCTCTCTTCCTCCACACCTGTCTCCCGTGCCAAAGATCAAGGAAAGATTAGCATTTGCATTTATAAAGAAAAAAGATTAAAAAATGGGTTCTTTTATATTTACATATGCACACAACAATTAGTAATCTCTAGATCCGATTTCATGCTTAGATTAGTTAAAAAAACATGTGACAAATAGGGTTAAAATAGGGTTCTTTTGTAAGCAAAGTGTGTTAATAAGTAGATAAAGGATTTCATGTTACTTTACAAGCATTTTTAAATTCAGTATTTCATTCCTGCAAATAGGCAGCATTTCTTTTCTCTCATGACAGCAAAGGACACATTGTATGCTATGCATATAGTGTCTATACCTCTTATGTTTGTATGAACACCGGGTTAATAATTAAAGTTGGTAGCCTTGGGAGTTGCAACATTCTTGTTGCAATACTGAGGCTCTTCACTTTTTGGCATCGTTGCCGGGGAGGTGTCAAAGTATGCATTGTTTTATTCCCTAGTTGATTCATTTCTTTTTATTTTTTGCAAAACAAAAAAAATAATATTTTATTAGGCTATTTCATTTCAAAAATAGAAAAATGCATTGCATTAGTGTCTTCATTCAATCATAAAACAAAAAATCTCCAACACCAACCCACCCCCTATTTGATCACGTGGTGCAGTAGGAGCCACATCACCATTCACTTTTGTAGGTAGAAGAAGAAGATGGCAAAGAATGTAGAAGAAATGGATGGAGATGATGACCATGAGGAAGATATTCTCGGATTTCCCATTGAAGATACTGATGGTAGTGTGCACATGAAGAACATCCCTCCATATTTTCTTCCAAAATTTCATGGTCTAAGGTCAGAGGATTTGGAAACCTTTCTCTTTGAATTTGAAATTGCTTGTAGATCTTATGGTTACTTGTTAAACACTCAAAAATTGAGATTGTTTCCATTAACGTTGAAGGATAACACTCTTAAATGGTTCATGAGTTTAGGGACTAATTCAATAAGATCATGGAATGATATACAAAAGTTATTTCTATAAAAATATAAAGATCATGATCTTAAAGAAGAAATATTTAGAATGAATCAAAGAGAAGATGAGAGCCTTGAGGATCTAATAGAGAGGTTCATGTACAATGTTAAGAGGGGAAAATTATATCATTTAGGATCTGACACACTAAAAACCCTCTTACTTAGAACAATTAGGGATGAGTGGATTGATCTCCTTGATCGCATGAGTAGAGGTGATGTATACCAATTATCATTTGAAGAAATTTGTGAAACATGAAAACATATATCAAGAGGAAGGGAAAGAGTAGGTAAATCAACATCAAGATTGGTAAGTCAAGTTAAACTTGGAAATTTGCTTGATAACTTTAAAACATAAATTCTTAGCAATCTAACCAAACCATTAGAAATGTTAAGAATGCAAGATGGAGAAAAAGAAGATGTTATTTGTGTTGTCCATGCAAAATCACATGATGTTAAACATTTTCCATCATTACCAAGGTTGAAGGAAGTTCACCAAGAGGACAATGAAGCAAGTCAATTGTCAATGCAGCTATGTTATGTAGCTCCAAGAGAACCATGGAAGCCTACTCAACCTAATATGATGCAAGACCCTAATTCACAATTTCAAGGTTATGCATATCCACCTCAAAGTAATTGGAACACACCCTTTTCTTGGCAATCTTAGCCACCTCAAACCCAAAAACAATCTTGGCAACAAGGTTGGCAAGGAACTTATGGGAGCCATCCATAACATCCTTAGTATTTTCCTCAATATCCTGCATACCCAACTCCATGTTATCCCTACCATTCATCTCCTCCACAACCACAACCCCAAACCCATCCACATCCATTTCAAATATCCACTCCCACTCAACTACCTTTACCGCCATTTCCAAACCCACACATTGAAGTAGCTCAACCCACTCACAAATTTGAGGTACAACACTTCCAAACATCTCCTCTTGAGATCAATGGTATTCACCATAAATCAGGAAGAGTATTTCAAAAAAGAGATTATCTTGATATCATTGAAGGACCACATCTAGAAGAACAACATTCAAATGAGAAGACCACAGAATCATGGGCTGCACTTGATGAAGAGCAGACATCAAAATTAGAGATCGAGAGAGCTCCCTCATGGTTACCATCAAATCCTCCATGTATTCAAGAGAACGGTTAACAAAAAGAGGAAGATTTGAATGTCATGGTAGAATAAGACATGAAGAGTGATCCTGATAAGCAATCAAACCAAGGGCATGAATGTTATATTAAGGTTTGGTTCCAGATAGTCACTAATTTGCAACAACACTCTCTTCTTTAATTGCACTTGATATCATCAAAGTCAAATAATTTGATCACTCAAATCTAGGTACATGTCAAAGCATACATTTCAAACCTCCACATCATTTTGGCTGTCATCTTGATGTTCACATGGCTCCATTGGAAGTATTCTTATACTTGAAAGTTATTTTTTTTTCAAGTAGGGTAGTGTAGAAAAACAAAATTGAAAAAAAAAAAAAAAAACTCAGGTGAAGACCTCCTTGGAGGCACCTGAGATTGGCTCATTGATTGATAACCTCCATGAGGTGGTAAATGGGTTTGGAAAAAAAAAAAAAGAGAAAAAATAAAAGATCCTAGGTTGTTGGGAGTAGGATCCCCCAAGGGTAGTTTTGGGACTAAAAGCCCATCTTTGAGTCAAATTTCATAATAAAATTGTAAAGGCTCCGCATTTTGTGGTCGCGAAGCGTGAAGGTATTATGTGTCATAAAGGGTAGTCTACCCTTAGTTTTGTAAACTAAAGTCGGTTGTAAGAGTTCTACCCATGGTCAGCGGACTAGGGGATTGTATAAAAAGAGCTAAGCTCTAAGTAGTTTTGGAGACATACAATGTAAGAGAGTCATAGCTCTGAAGTAAGAAGTCTAAGTCTTGGGTTGTAGTGTAGGTAGAGGCTCTGTAGCTAAGTGCGTAGAGGCCTAGGGTAGAAGTTTGTAACTGAGTGCGTGGATCCCTGTAGCCATGTGCGTAGGGTGGACAGAGTTTGTAAACACTTGGAAGATATTAATAAAGAAAGATATTCTGCAATTTCTGTGTCTTTGTTTTGTTAATGCATCTTGATATGTTATATATGAATTTCCTTTATTATGTTTATATGATGCACGAATAAATACAAATACATTGGATAACTGAACGCGATCAAGGATATCTATTTATGCAGTGTTAACTTTAATTATTTGATAAGATAAGCAAATCACTTAGCCTAATTGGGGAATCTGCATGGCACGCTGCCATAGCAGCACGAAAGTACCTAAGCAGCAGGCTAGGGCTACGCTGATCTGAATTGGATCCATGAAAATTATTAGAGTTCTATGACTGTATCAAATCATGACAGACTTCAAAAACTTCTGAACAATGAGCTATCAGGAAAGACCTCTGGACAGTGGTAGTTTGTAGCCAGCACTGAACAATGAGGACCTCAGTTAAAGCGCACTGACTGAGGCCCATGGAGACCGCACAGTGGCGCAAACTGGTAATTGGGAAATCCAGATCAGAAAACAGAGGCCATTTCTGATGCGTGATTAGTGCTTATCATGCCTCATTGGGAAAAACCCCTCGAGAAGGAAAAGCCCCGAACACACTGTCACGAGGGAAACTGGAGAATCATGGGAAAAGCACTAAAACTGAAGGTGAGTCCCGTGCTCCAAAACCTGCGGAATATCGAAGGCGTTTTAGGTGGTAAGCGGGTTTGGCCGAAGACCCAGTGATTCCATACGTTGGATGATGTGTGTCCAACGGATGAGAGAGAAAACTGCTCTCATCGCGGGCTAATGTTCAAGCAAGTCAACCAAATGATAAGAGCGATAACTGTAGGATTTGGAGGCCCTAGATCTAATGGCAGAGATTGCGCCCAATGGGAAACTAGATTTGGAAGGAGAAAATAAGCTACAGTGCATAAGGTTTGAAGTCCGATTCAACTGCTGACTTGGCGGATGAATCATTTCAAAAGGTAACCGAAATACCAAACCGTTTGAGGAAGAGCTAGCGCTCAGTTCATGAAGGGACAAGTGGCCACCTCCCTGTGAGACATTACATAGTGACGATGACGTAGAGGCAAGGAATTCCAAGTGGACAGCAGTAGGTGATTCGAAGAGGTGGAAGAGGAAGCGAACAGTCAAGGGATGGATTGGCTTTAAGCCATAGATAGACAGAGAATAGGGAACAAGGAAGAAGGAGACAGTGAGACAGAGAAAATAAAAAGCAAAGCAGAGAATAGAGAGCCAAGCTGACCTGCAGAGCTAAGGCAGCATCGAACAGATAGAACCAGGCTTGAGAGGTTTAAGAAATCCCAGAGAGGATATTTGTCGGGAACTGAATACCAAATTGGACTCATCCCATTAAGACCAGTCGAGGTCGAGACTTAGTAAGGAAGAGTCTGTGCACTCTAGTGGCTTGGGGAATCCAAGAACCACCCTACCAAGCATCATCTATTCCAGGAGACCCAAATTTAGCTCCTCATTGTAAAAATCTGCTTAAAGACACAATAAAAGAAGGCCACCACTAAGAGCTGGAACAGAGACGTAGCCCTGGAGGATAGGGTGAACTCCTTATTAGATTGTTGAGTTTTGCATTTTGCTTGCTGTGTTTCTCTTAGTATTTTCCAGTGTGTGTGTATTTTTCAATCTTATCGATCTGTTGCCTAAGATAACATAGACACACACTAGCACATGAGTCTGTAATACCTGCATTAATTAACTAAGATCATACATAAGTGATTTTAAGATCAAGTGGTATCAGAGCATATAGGTTGTTAAGGTTAGACAAGCTTGTGTTGGATTTAGCTGTTGAATGCTAACTAGATCAAAGCTCAAATTAGGAGAAGGAGAGTTGGTCGAAACTAATCCTGAGATTGGAAGAGTCTATCCTCAGAAGACAATGTTAGAGGAAGGTTCTGTGGGGTCAGAACCTCAATTTATAGATAGTTTCCTAGCCATAGGGTGCATGGTAGAGGAAATGTATAAGGATTTTAGAAAACATAAGGACGAAGACTCATCAGGCTCTAATCAAGATAAAGGAGAGGAAGAGCCTTTCCTCCATGACCACTCAAAAGGCAAGGGGAAAGAAGAAAGCTTTCTCACACCTCCAAATAGCCCTAAACATAAAAAGAAGACATCTATGATTAAACTAGATGTTAAATTTGATTTACCAATATATGATGGAGAGTTGAATGTAGAAAAGCTGGACAATTGGATTAGACAAATTGTTGTTTATTGCAGAGTGCAGTGTATCGATTCAGATAAGAGCAAGATTTAGCTGGCTAGCCTACGCCTTGGAGGCACTGCCTTGGTTTGGTGGGAAGGCAGGACCCAAGCTGACATGAAGAGACATGGTAAAACTATTTCTGTCTGGAGGGAATTTGTTTCTGCAATCAAAAAGCAGTTCTATACATTGGCCTACATGCAGCAAGCCATGTTGAGCTGGCAAACTCTTTGACAATTGAAAGGGCAAAGTGTACAAGGTTACATCCAAGAATTTAGAAAGAGAGCATTGATTCTAAGAATCTCATTAGACTCACCTGAGACTCTGTTGAAGTACATTGGTGGTCTACACAGTTACATGAGGCACACTATCCTCATGTTTAATCCCAGTAGTATAGATGAGGTATCTGTTTAAGCTACAAATCTAGAAGCTAGAGGAAAGAATGGAAATCCAGAAGTTGGGGGATCATCCCATCCCAATGCAAGCAAGAATAAAGAGAAAAGAAAACATAAATGGAAAGCAAGGAAGGTCAACACTACAAAGAAGAGCAAGTATTCATGCACTCACTGTAAGAAGGATGGGCATGATGATGAGCACTGTTGGATTCTGCATTCGGAGATGAGACCTAAGAAGTTTGAGGGAAGAAAGAAGAAGACTGCTGCAGCTATTCAGAAAGATTTGGAGTCAGACTCAGGAGATGAAACAACCATTGCAACCACAGGTATAAAAGGTAAGAATTATGAAGCATCTACTAGTAATTTTGCACAATCTACTATTGGTGAATAAATTGAGAGAAAAATACATGAGATTTTCCATATTTGAGTTGTTTCCAAAAATCAAAAGATTGATACTTTGTTTGATAGTGGCTCACAAGTAAATTTAATTTCTGAAGCAATTGTAAAGAAGTTGGGATTACTAACCACACCTCACAAGAAACCATACCCATTAGGATGGTTAAGTGATAAAGCACAACTACAAGTGACTAGACAATGCAAACTCAAGTTTTCTTTTGGGTCAACATTTGTAGATGAGGTTGAGTTAGACATAATTCCTTTGGATATATGTGGAATTGTTTTAGGAAGTCCTTACTTGTGTGACAGAAAGGCTTTTTTCTATAGAGCTGAGAACAATTATCTACTCGTTAACGATGGAATCAAATATTTTGTTAGAGCTCATAAGCTCAAAGATAATTATACTCTCATAAACTCAGGGCAGATGAAACGAATGATAAACTCATGTAAACAATTTTTACTGATGGTTGTAAAGGAAAAGAAATCTGATAAAACTAATGTATTTGAGGGTTGTGATGCTAAACATCAAGTTGATTTAGAAAAAGTTGTTTCAAAGTATGATATCTTGTTTCAAGAACCTAAAGGTTTGCCACCCAAAAAGGAAATAGTGCATGAAATTAATTTGCAGCAAGATGCTCCATTGCCTAACATTGGAATGTACAGGTTGTCCACTTTAGAGAATGCTAAAATCAAGAAGTAGGTGCAAGATTTACTCGAGAAGGGGTTCATCAGACCTAGCACATCACCATGTGGATCTCCAATCGTTTTGGTGAGAAAGAAAGATGGCTCGTGGAGAATGTGCATTGATTACCGAGCATTGAATAAGATAACAATAAAAAATCGTTGTCCCCTTCCTCACATAGATGATCTTTTAGATCAATTGAAAGAAGCTGTTTATTTTTCCAAGTTAGACTTGCATAGTGGATATCATCAGGTCAGAGTTGCAGAACAAGATGCATGAAAGACTACTTTAAAAACAAAGCAGGGATTGTATGAGTGGCTGGTTATGCCTTTTGGCTTAACTAATGCTCCTGCTACTTTCATGAGAATAATGAATGATGTACTCAGACCTTTTCTTGATGATTTTGTTATTGTATATCTGGATGACATTCTGATATTTAGCAAAACATTGGAAGAACATTTAAAGCATGTTAAGCAGACACTAGATCTTTTGAAAAGAGAAAAACTTTCTGTTAAACTCTCAAAATTTGAAGTTGGCAAAACATCTTTGAATTATTTGGGACATATAGTAGGGGGTGGTGAATTGAAGATAAATCCCTCTAAGGTGGCAGTCATTGTAAATTGGCCTAAACCCAAATCTGCTACGGAAGTTAGGAGCTTCTTAGGAGCAGCACAATATTGGAGATATTTCAGTTCTAACTTTTCATTAATTACAGCTCTCATACATGCTTTAACAGGATTGAACAAGGTGTTTCAGTGGGGACGCAAATAGTAGAAAGCCTTTGACACCTTGAAAGAAAAGATTAGTACATCACCAGTACTAGCACTACTTGATCTTGAAAGACCCTTTGAGATCCAAACAGATGCCAGTGACTATGCCATGGGAGCAGTGTTGATACAACACGGTAAACCCATATGTTATCATTCTGAGACATTTAATTTTGTAGTAGTTAACCATCCTACATATGATAAATAATTGTATGCATTATTACAGAGTGTGAAAAAGTGGAAACATTACTTAATGGGCAAAGAGACAGTAATACATACTGATCATCAACCACTTCAATATCTACACTCCCAAACTAAGTTGGAGCAATCAAGACACTATATATGGATGGGTTTTCTACAACGGTTTCATTTGGTCATCAGATATAAAAAGGGCATACACAATAAAGTTGTAGATATGTTATCTAGACCTATTATAAATTCATCTACTAAACATAAGCATAATTCTGTGTTACATAAGAGCTACATTGAACAATATGCTCAAGATATATATTTCAAAGATGTATATGCAACTTTAAGTCAACACAAATGAGTAGAAGAATTGGACTATCATATAAAGGACCGACTCCTATATCATTGTGGGAAGCCATGCATTCCACAAACTGAAAGAGTAAAGATAATTCAAGAAGCACACACTTCTCTAATGCCAGGTCACTTTGGAGTAAGTAAAATAGTTTCAGAGCTGCAAAGGTTTTGTTATTGGCCAAAAATGAACGAGACAGTTTCTAGATATGTAAGAGGGTGTACTATGTGTGTTAAAAGTAAGCCCAACAATAGAAGACTAGGCTTGTACACTCCATTACCTATTCCTTCTCATCCTTGGGAAAGTATTTCCATGGATTTTGTTGGAGGACTGCCTAAATCTAGGAAAGGTCATGATTATCTGTATGTTGTTGTGGATAGGTTCCGCAAAATGTGTATCTTGATACCTTGTAATAAATAGATTACAGCTAAACAAACTAAAAACCTGTTCTTTCAACATGTATGGGTTCATTTTGGATTACCCACTTCCATTATATATGATCGATACATCCGATTTTTGGGAAAGTTTTGGTCAAGTCTATGGGAACCGATGGACACCAAACTGAAGAAAATCACAGCTTTCTATCCACAAACCGATGGCCAGATAGAAGTAGTCAATAGGACAGTAATCCAGTTACTCAAAGGATATTGCAGCAAACATCTTAAACTTTGGGATGAACATTTGTGTTATGTACAACTTGCTTACAATAGAGCCAAACATTCTTCTACACAGAGATCTCCTTTTGAGACCTGTTTCGGTTTCACACCAAGGTATCCTTTAGATTTTGTCTTTGGTAAGGACACAACAGTTGAGGGACACAGTGATGTGGACAGGGCAACTAGGTTCATTGAACAAATCCAAGAGATCCACCCAGCAGTACAGGAACAACTAGAAATGAGCTAGGCCAAATACAAGGCAAGGCATGACAAGCATCGGATGGAGCATAGTTTCCAAGTTGGTGATAAAGTGTGGTTGTATATTAGCAAGGACAGGATGCAAGGTTGAGGTAAAAAGCTAAAACCTATCAGGTATGGACCCTTCAAGATACTTGAGCAAATTGGTGAGAATGATTTTCACCTTGATCTACCAGCTTACATGCACATGTACTTAGTCGTAAATTCAGATAGCTTGAGATTATTTGAACCTTCACTAATTGAGGATCCTGAAGAGCAGAGTCAATTTCCTTCTATTGATGACCTGCTACCTAAGTATCTTAATGAATTGTAGGAAGACACAGTTCTAGATAGGAAGGTGAGGATGATGTGTAGGGGAGATGTTGAGTACCCCAAAGTTGGGCTCAAGGGTACAAAGCCGAGAAATGCAAAATGGATAGAGATTGGATAGGTGATACAATTGTACCCTCATTTAGTCGATGCTCGAAAACTAACTTTTGGTGGTCCAAAAGCTTTTTCAGTGGGAAGGCCATGATCCAAATTGGATCCATGAAAATTATCAAAGTTCTATGATTGTATCAAATCATGATAGACTTCAAAAACTTATGAACAATGAGCTATCAGGAAAGAACTCTTAATAGTGGCAGTTTGTATCCAGCACGGAACAATGAGGACCTTGGTCAAAGCACGCTGATCGAGGCCCATGGAGACCACCCAGTGGCACAAACTGGTAATTGGGAAATCCATATCAGAAAATAGAGTCCGTTTTTGATGCGCGATTAGAGCAATTACTGGGAAAAACCCCTTGAGAAGGAAAAGCCTTGAATGCACGGTCAAAAGGGAAGCTAGAGAACCATGGGAAAAGCGCTAATACTAAAGGCGGGTCCCGTGCTCCAAAACTGGTGGAATATCGAAGGAATTTTAAGCGATAAGCAAGTTTGGCCGAAGACCTAGCGATTCCATATGTTGGATGACACGTGTTCGATGAATGAGACAGAAAACGGCTTTCATCATGGGCTAACGTTCAAGAAATCAAATCATGCAATAAGAGTGATAACTGTAGGATTTGGAGGGCCCAGATCTAATGGCGGAGATTGCACCCTATGGGAAACTAGATTTGGAAGGAGAAAATAAGCTACAACGCATAAGGTTTGAAGTCCTATTCGACCACTGACCTGGCGGATGAATCATTTCACAAGGTAACCAAAATACCAAACCGTTTGAGGAAGAGCTGGTGCTCAGTTCGTGAAGGGACAAGTGGCCACCTCCCTGTGAGATGTTACATAGTGGTGATGATGCAAAGGCAGGGAATTCCAAGTAGACATCACCAGGTGATCCGAAGAGGTAGAAGAGGAAGCAAACAGTCAAGGATGGATTGGCTTTAAGCCACGGACAGATAGAGAACATGGAACAGGGAAGAAGGAGACAGTGAGATAGAGAAAATAGAAAGCGAAGCAGAGAACAGAGAGCCGAGCTGACTTGCAGAGCTAAGGCAGCATCGAACAGATAGAACCAGGATTGAGAGCTTCAAGCAATCCCAAAGAGGATATCTGTCGAGCACTGAGTACCAAACTGGACTCATCCCATTAAGACCAGTCGAGGTCAAGACATGGTAAGGAAGAGCCTGTGCACTCTAGTGGCTTGACGAATCCAAGAACCACCCTACTAAGAATCACTTGTTCTAGGAGACTCAAATTGAGCTCCTCCTTGTAAAACTCTACTTAAAGACACAATAAAAGAAGGCCACCACTAAAATCTAGATCGGAGACGTAGCCTTGGAGGATAATGTGAACTTCTTATTAAATTGTTGTGTTTTTCATTTTTCTTGTTGTGTTTCTCTTACTATTTTCTAGTGTTTGTGTATTTGGCAATATTATTGATCTGTTGCCTAAGATAACATAGACACACACCAGCACATGAGTCTGTAATACCTGCATTAATTAACTGAGATCATACATAAGTGATTTTCAGATCATGTGCGAAGGTCAATCATCCCTTTCGTGAAGGTATTGAAGGAAGGAATAAAGGGCTCATTGTGCAGGCCCTAGAGCAAACTGACCTACGTGAAGGCAGGGATAGAGGGAATCAAACAACATCACAACCATCTCAAGGTGCGGAAACTTGGTTCCAGCATCCCCCCATACTGCTTTGGGTGAGACTTTGGTCCATGCTCCGCAGGCTGATGCCTAAAGGTCCAGTAGTGTAGGGATTTGTTTGGATAATTAACGTTGAACCTAGGTCAGGCCCCCTCAAGCCAACACATGGTTCCGTTATCGGGACCAGAATCTGCATAAGAGATGTGTGATCTCGTATCACTAGAATCCAACTAAGAAGGAGATCAGAGACTCGTTGGATAGGAATATCCATGAATTAGCGACGTAGGAGAACATAAACCTACGACTGACAAAGGAACAATGGTTGGATAGATACTTGTATACTGAGACCCACGAGATATTCTTATGCTCCTTCCCTATTGAGCTATACGAGTGAATTTCGAAGCTAGCAGATAGCCAAGGAAGGTGGAAACTTGATGATTCTATTGTGTGGACCCCGGAGCTAGTCCGAAGGTTGTAATTGTTAGAGGATAAGATTTCCTGCGCTGTCAACCATTGGATCGATTACGTCATAGGAGGATTTGTAACTGAATTCGCGGTCAACACTTTAGTCAGCTACAGCAAGGCAAAGCGACGTTTTTTCAAAGGTTTGGGAGGTAAGTATGTAAAATCTTTGAGTACCTGGATTAAAATGGTATTGTGCGAAAAACGAGTTATGCAGCTACCTTGATGTTCAGAACTACGCGAAGCAGAAAAAATTACAGGAACAAAGGAAAAAAGGTTTCAGAATATAGTCCATTGATTTCACCGCCACGAGGTGATGAGGAATAAATAGCGAAGGTTTATCTGCAAAGTGATATTCAGTTAATAAGACAAGGATTCCCATGAATACCACCTCCAGCCACACCACCTCCGACCTCACCACCATCACCTCCAACTTCACCCATAGCACTTCCACCTCCACCATGGTTTAGTATGACAATTACAATGAAGCTGCCTTTGTTCAAAGGCTTGGGAAATGAGGACCTGGACCAATTCTGGTTCATTGTGAGGGTTGTATGGGAAGCTCAAGGTGTTATAAATGATCATATAAAGAAGGCGACATTGGTTAGTGCTCTGCAAGATCGCATGCTAACCTGGTATATTAAGTACTCTAATGATAACCCGAATGCTGGAGTGGAAGACATATAGACAACACTAAATAAAGAATTTAGTAGGCCTAAACCTGAGGCATAGTCGACTGTGGGTTTCAAAGAAATCATGATGCAACTAGGCGATATGCCTTGGGAACTAGATTAGAGGTTGAAATGTATAATCCATGAAGCCAACATGAACCTAACGGATGGACATCATTGCGGGTGGTTTGCTACTTCGCTCTTGCCACACTTAAGGGTTGTGTAGTCGCAGCAGAAGATAACCACTCATGCGGAGGGCTTAGAGATTTCCATGAGACTACATGAAACTCCGATGAAAGATCCAAACTTGGGGGTTCAACAGATCCATGCATAGCTGAAGAATCTATGCCTTGAGATGCAAAGTCTGAAGTAGGATAGAACAGTTTGACCTGAGGTGCGCAAGGAGGTATGGTGCTTGAAATGCAAGAGTAAGGGGCATGAAAAGGACCATTGCCTGGTCTTTGCAAACTATATTGTAGGAAGGGGACCGATGCCTTTAAGGCCAGAAGCTCAAGCAGGACCTAGTGTGGGGCCTTCATTATGGTGTGCTATCTATCAGATAGTAGGAAAACATGCCATGGATAACTGTTATTTGCCACATAAGTTTGTACAGGAGCTGCAACAACTGTTCTGTAACTTTTGTAGGTCAGTAGGGCATGATGAGAATAATTGTAAGAGTTATGAATTGATGAAGGATAGAACTCCCACCTATAGGGTTCAGGCAAAAATGCGGCCCTCAACTAGAGCACAGGGATGGCATAGACAGGATCTCTAGGGTGTGAATGGGGCCAAGGCAAAGGAGGACCTGGCAGAGGTTGGGGACAGTTGATTTTCTACAATTACGGAGGACCAGGACACTATGCCCGCAATTTCACTAACCCAACACGTCCGTCATGCAAGTATTGCATGTTGTTTGATCATGAAACAAAAGACTATCCTACGCTGATAGCTAGGATACGTGATAAAGTGGCACTACCACCTCCATCAACTCAGAGCCTATAGATGATGAGGTCTGATCCACGTGAAGATGATCCAAATGTAAATATAGTGCTCATAAGTGGAATTGCGACAAGAGATGACAAAGGGAAACAACCAGAAGATAGTACATGGGTTCGCAAAGATCTAGTGAAGGAGGCTGAGTTCGATTTGGAGTGCGCACATGAAACCTTCATGGAAGTTAAGAAGAGCTTCAGTGAGGCCTCCACCTCAGGAAGCAAGGATAAGCATGAGCAGGAGATGGAGCCCTCTATGATCACAACTTTCTTGGAGACCTGTATGAAGTTACTGCGCAATAATAAGGCTGTGAAAGGGTTACAAGAGCTCATCAATAGATGCGCTAGAACTGTGCCGGGTGAACCACGTGTAGTATGAAAGATTGGAAAGCATAAAACAAGGACGGGACAGGAGATGAAACTGACCGTGCAGATAGGAGAGTATGAGATGGATCAAGTTATTTTAGACCTGGGGTCAGACACGAACGTCCTACCAAAGCAGACTTAGGAACGAATGGGGAGACCTGCACTATAATGGTATCTGATTCAGCTAAGGATGTCCAATTAGTAGAAGATCATCCCCATGGGGTGGTTGGAGGGGGTGACTGTGGATATTGAGGGAGTGAGCGATCTGGCTGATTTTGAAGTAATAGAGATAGTGGATGACAGCAATCCCCATCCTGCGCTCCTAGGAATAGACTGGGCCACTAATATGAACAGGGTAATTAAGTTAAAGAAGCAGAAGATGGTCTTCGAGAAGAAATCGCTACGCGTAATAGTACCTCTAGATCTTGCTGAGGGATAGAGCTATAAGGAATAATTTCTCGATTATGAGAGCAATGATGATTTGGACTGTATCTATAATATAACAGCACAAGACCAAGATTGGGTGAATCCCACCGTGGATGGGATGGTTACCTGGGATTGTGAGATTTCCTGCACTTCAGACTTTGATGAAGAGTTAGAACACTGGTAGAACCGGTTACACGAAGTGACAATGCTAAACTGCAACATGATGACCCAATTGTTGCGCTGTGTGTCCTCAGAGATAAGAAATTTTCCTACTTATGATGGTCTGGATGAGGTAGATATCTTTTTGGATGCATTTGAAAGGGAGGTACCAGAAAAGCAGCACTTCTAGGCGTTGGACTGGGCACTGCATGCTACGCCTACAAGATAGTGGGGTATGCATAAAGGAATCTTTGATGATTGGCACAAATGTAGGAGGATGATGAGAACATTATTCAAGAAGCCTAAGATGTGAACAATAGACAAGTATGATGGGCAGGATGATCCATGCGCACATTTGGCCAAATGGACCGAAGCCTATGGAGAAAAGCCCCAACTTGAATGGGTGCACTTGTTCTATCACACCTTGGATATCGTCCCGATGAGTTGGTATGTAGAAAACAAGCTGCGGTATGGGACAGGAGAATGGGATATCCTACACGAGGGATTGATGATGACATTCAGTTTTGAGGATGGGTTTGACAGTATTGATGAAGTTCTACAAGAGGTGAAAGCAACAATATTTAGGATATTGCAGGATCCTTTAGACCTAATTCAGCCTTAATGGGCCACTCAGATGAGTCACGTGCTAGAATGTTATAATGTAACTACCAAGGAAGAGGAAGAGGATCCGCGAAAGATTAGCATTCCAGAAACCCAAGGTCATCACGAGGTTTAAGGATCGCAAATTGAGAAACCTGATATAACCGCGTCGTTGAAAACAAAACAAGTAAACATTGGTATGGAGGTAGAACCCAAACTTGTGAAGATTGGAGACTACTAGGACAATGCAACAGTGGATAAGGTCATTGAATTGCTCAGTGAATACTAGAATTTATTTCCTACCAAGTTCACGAATCTGAAGGGGATAATCAGGGACCTAGGAATGATGAAGATTACGTTGAAGCTCGACGTGAAGCCAATTAAGCAAGACCTTACCATCTCAATCCGAAATATAAGGAGAAGGCCCGCTTAGAGCTAGATAAGATGCTCACAGAAGGCATCATTGAGCCTGTGGAAGAATCTGACTAGGTAAGTCCAATGGTGGTACAAGAAAAGAAACAGAAGCATGAAATAAGGATATGTGTGGATCTCAAAAAGTTGAATGATGCTTGTGTACATGATCCTTTCTCGACTTCATTCACTGATGAAGTGTTGGACGATGTAGGTGGCCAGGAAGCATAGTCCTTCACTATTGGGTTCTCTAGGTACCACCAAATCAAAATTGTGCCAGAGGATAGGAACAAGACAACCTTTGCAACTGAGTGGGGTTGTTTTTAGTACACTGTAATGCCATTTGGATTGAGGAATGTGCCTGAGATCTTCTCGCACGTAGTTGTTGTTGTGTTCAAGGAATTTATTTATAAGTTCTTAGAGGTATATTTTTATGAGTAGATCATATTTGGTCTAGTTAAATGCCATGTTGCGAGCTTGTGCCTGATGCTGGATACCTGTCGACGATACCAGATCACACTCAATCTCAAGAAGTGTCTGTTTTGTGTTCCTTTTGGGAACCCATTGGGGCATGTGGTTTGCAGATAAGGACTAATTGTAGATCCCACAAAGATAGCCATGATATTAAACTTGGAAGTGCCAAGGAGTATGAAGCAACTGTGCGCTACCCTGGGACATACGGGATATTACAGGAAGTTTATCAAAGGCTATGCCTAGATCATTGCGCCTATGGAGAAATTGTTCAAGAAGGATGTTGCATTCTGCTGGAATGATTGTAAGAAGAGCTTGGATGTATTGAAAGAAAATATGGTCACTGCGCCGATTCTAGTCTTCCCAGATTGGAAGAAAGAGTTTCATGTACATGTCAATGCATCATGTATAGTGCTAGGAGTAGTACTAACACAGGTTGGTGGAGAAGGCTTGGACCATCCTATCGCATTCATGAGCCGAAGATTATCCAAAGCAGAGAAGAACTATTCCACCACCAAGTGTGAAGGGTTAGCTATGGTGTATGCACTCTAGAAGTTTAGGCACTACTTGCTGGGAGGCCATTTTAAAATTTATACAGATCACTCCGCGCTGAAATACCTAGTCAATAAGCCTGTGTTGGGGGAGAGAATCTGCAGGTGGATCTTATTGTTCTAGGAGTATGATTTTAAAGTTATTATGAATCCTGGATGACTGAACGCAGGACCAAACCATCTGTCGTGCATCAAAATAGGGGAAGAACCCACTAATTTGGAGGAGGGATTGCGCGACGCACAACTATTTGCAGTATGCATCACAAATAGTCATTTTGAGGATATAATACATTTCCTAATGATAGGCATTGCACTAGAAGGATACACTATCCAGCAGAAGAAGGAATTAGTTGTGCGTGTGACAGATTTCTCTATCATTTCCAGGTAGTTGTACAAGAAGGGGACTGATGAGATATTGTGACGATATGTATCTAGGTTCGAAAGAAGAAGCATCCTCACAGATGCTCATGGGGGCATTGCGGGAGGAAATTATGTAGGGAGAGAAACCGCACAGAAGATTCTACATGTAGGGTTATGGTGGCCATCCCTCCATCAGGACTCAAAAGCATATTGCAGAGTGTGTGATGTGTGTCAAAGCACTGACAAACCATCGCAGAGGGATGAGATGCCTTTGAATCCACAAACGATGTTGCAACCCTTTGAGAAGTGTGTGGTATATTTTGTGGGACCCATTCAGCCCCAAGGAAAGATAGGAGCAAGGTACATTATCACCGGGATGGAGTATTTGACTCATTGGGCAGAGGTATAGCCTGTGAAGGATTTCATAGGCATGGCCACTGCAAAGTTCCTCTTTGAGTACGTATTGACGCGATTCAGCTGTCTGAAGATCTTGATGAGTGATTCCTGAATGAGACGATCAATGCACTAACGGAGCAATTTCAGGTATACCACTAGAAGAGAACACCTTATCACTCATAGGCTAATGGGACAGTGGAGGCGTTCAACAAAGTACTTGAAAACACACTAACCAAGGTTTGAAATGTTCAAAAAAGTGATTGGGACCTATGCATACTTGTAGTATTATGGGCTTATTGAACGACAGGAAAAAATTTGACTGGACAGACCCTCTTTAGGCTCGTCTATGGGGTTGAAGCGATAATTCCTATGGAGTATATTGTGCCTAGTCTATGCATAGCAATGCTCATAGGTATGATAGATTGTGGAGCTCTAGAGGAAAGGCTCACACAACTGGATGAGCTCGAGGAAGAGAGGCTTTTAGCTGGATTTCACCAACAGGTCCAAAAGCAATGCGAAAAGGCATGGCATGATCTTCATATTAAGCTGTGCACCTTTAAGGTAAATGACCTGGTTTTGTTATATGATAGTAAGTTTGATAAATTTCTTGTGAAGTTTAGGATGCACTAGTTAGAACCTTATTTCATTAAGGAGATTACCAATGGAGGAGCGGTACATTTGGTCAAATCGAATGGAGAACCCTTCTCCAGAAAGGTATGGTAGTCACTTGAAGCCATACATCAGTGGTCTTGCCATGTGACTAAATGAAGGTAGCATAGTCTTAGTGCTTCAGGCAGCTGAAAGGAGGCACGAGACTATAAACTACACTACCCGAGTTGGGGAGATGTGCGATTGGAGGATGGTGCGAAGCAAGGAAGTGTCATTGGGTCGGGGACAGTGCGGAGAGAACTTCTTTACCCAGGGAGAAATCACGTAGGTCGGTGGAAAGTGACCTTTACAGTCATTGCTCACGAAAAGACGATAGAAGTGAGGCCAAATGGAGCGGGCAGTCGACATTTAGGACGACATTTATGGCTTAGATCCTTGAAAATCTGCCGCCAATTCGGCATTAATGAATCAATTTTGGGGGGAAAGGTCAGATTTGAATTCAAAATGACCTATAAATTACAAGTGGTTGTCCAAAAAGAACACTTGGCATTTTGAGTATTCAGTTGTTGAGGTCCCAGGAATCCATGAACCGAGAATTCTTTGAGACTTTGAAAGAGACTCCCAAGTTTGCAAACTTTCTAAAGATGATGACAGCATTGTTAGAGAGCGTTATGTCGACACCCGAAGAATTTATAAATGTTGAGCAAGTAGTAGAGGAGTCGACATAGGAAATGGACACAAAAGCAGAAGTAGTTGCTCCGGAAGTGGCCGAAGTATTGGCAGAGGTCCCTAAGTCATCGAGAATGCTGAGACCGAAGCCAACCCCAACCAAGGAAACCGGGAAGAAAAAGAAGGGCAAGTAGCCTGCCATACTGGTGCGCGCATTGCCAAGGTGAAACCAACCAAAACCCACTATATAGGAGAAAGGCAAGGCTATAAACCTAGAAATAGAGGAGGAAGATATCGAAGACATCGCGATGGACGATGAGGATGTGGGAGCTGAAGTAGAGGATGTTGAAACCTACGGTGCGGACCCTATATTGTAGTTTCCGAAGTATGTCCCTCTGCGCAAGCCTAAGTCCAAGGTACCAAACGACATTGATGAGAGTAAGACTCCCCTGCAAACCCCTCTACTACCGGAAGAAATTTCTTTCGATGGTCTGCATTTGGCACAGGTGCCGATACTGAAGCTTGAAGACTGGGATTTGGTAGACCAGAAGAAGTTCCGACAGCTAGCAATCAAGCAGCTGATGCACCACATCATTGACAGCAATATGGGAATGACCACCTTGGAGCCGTGGAGGTGGCTCAAGGGAGTAAAGAAGGTAGGATTGCTCAACCTGCTCTGGGCACCACACTATAACCACACCCCAGTGGCAGTTTTGGTCATCAAGCAGCTGATGTGCTTGGTGCATTATGGGTGTCTATGGTTGTAGGAGTCGATACCCATCACAGATATGTTGATTCACTCCATAACACGCCTGTCATATACAAGTGAGAATCCAGCCATGATCTTTGGCGGAAAGGGCAGTGAGCAGGCCCTTACAGAGTCAATGAAGGAAAAATTCAAGTTGGTGAAGAAGCCGCATGGGTACACTATCTCCAGCATCTGTGACCCCACTGTGAAGGTAGTAATGTAGATACTTGTAGGGAAGGTAATGCAGAAGTGTTGCGCCGATGAGGTACCGATGCCTGTCATCATGCTCGCACAACAGTGCGCGGAAAGAGTCCAGTTCAACTGGTTGAAGTACCTTCATGGAGAGTTCCTGACAAACTGCCACGAAGCACAAGAGCTCAGTAAGACATTCCACTACATGTGGCTCTTGCTGTCGATTGTGCTGGTAGTGTGGGAGCTACTAGAGGATAGCGAGTTCCCTTCGGTCATGCCAAACCTCCCTGAAGCAGTGAAGTATGATTTGCTGTGGGTGACCAAGGACGCACAGTGAGTCCAAGACAACAAGATGTTTTAGATCTTGATGGAGATGAATATAAGGTTAGACATCAATCATAAGCGACAATTGTCACCCACGATAGATGCTAACCTACAGAGCTATGCTGAGTTCAAAGCCAATTTCCATCGAGTCTCCATTAGGGCGCAGAGGGACCCTACACAGAAGTGGTACAAATTACTGTATCTGGCCATGGATGACACCATTGATGAGATTCTTGATCAATGACCGATGGAGTGGCACACTACCACGGACTTCGTAGTGGGTGGAAGCAAGTCTGCCGTGCAGAAGAAGAAGGAGGAGGCCAAGCTAAAGTTGGCACAACTGGTCCAAAAGAGGAAGAAGGAGGCCACTAAGAAGGCCCAGGCGGAACAGGCAGAAAAGAAGGCAGGTAAGCAGGAAGGTGGAACAAAGCATGGCTCTGATAAAGGCACGTGATTGCCTTTGCCTGCGACAGAAGAGGAAGACATGTAATCGCACGACATGGACCCTCAAGAGATGTCCACCCACATTAAGCGCCCAAGAGAGCTGTAGAATGGAGGGTCCAGAAAGAAATCCAAGGCGACCAAGACCTTGTTGGACCCTATCACATTGACAAATGGAAACTTACATGATATCGGTGACACAGTCGGAGATGTCACCGCAAAGGCCCTATAGCAATTTGAACAACAACAATAGATCATCCTAGGGGCCATACAGACCAAGTTGCAGGAGTTGTATACCCACGCGTCGCAAGCTGGCATGGTGTCTACTAGCTTGGCTATCAGCACTTCAGAGGCTATCAATATGCTATGCACGAAGGCTTCCAGTGTGATAGTGTTGCTGGATGGAGCAATTAACATGGTAAATGAGGTTGACAGGCCCATTGTTAGTGCCTTGAAGGGAGTTCAGATGAACCTAGCAGTGCTTCCACGTGAAGCACTCCACCTCTTACAGGATGGAGTAATTGCAGAAATGAGGGCCTGAGAGCACCGCGCCCTCCAGGTGATCAGCAAACAGCGGATCAATAATGAACAGATGGCCCTACAGAGAAATGCTGCCATCACCACTAAGACCAAGGCGACAAACTAAAGTGACAAGATCATGCAGGTCATTGAGGAGGCATGTAGAATGGTCCCAGAGTTGGCCATTCCAGAGGAAGAGCTAGTCGAGGTCTGCATCCGCAAATTGGCCATAGGGGTGTGCGACACTCGGACTGAAAAGTGTTCGAGCAATCATTTAAGGTCCTAACAAGATTGCACGAGGACCCAAATATACAGAGGCTAGAGATGGAAGCACATGAGCTACAACAGTGCTACAATGAGGTCAAGGGCACAATGCGAACTGTCATGCTAACAAAGAGGCTACCAAGCTGTAGGAGGCCAAGCAGTTGAAGGAGCAGGTGGACGCAACACTGTACAAGGAAGCAGTGCTGAAGGCAAGACTAAAGCCCTAGCTGGAGGAAGCTTACGCAGTCATAGGAAATATTGAAGGAAAGCTTGTGACTCTGCAAGCAATGCAACAAAAACTTCAAGTTGATAGTGCAGTTGCAGTGACTGAGAAGACAGTGGAAGATGTGAAGTAGGCGACAACTCAGTGCATGGCCAAGGTTGCGGCCATACAGGTCAAGCTAGACGGGCTTCAGGCAAAGATCTTCGTGCCTACTGAGTGACTAGAGGGTGAGTCGTGACGTTTCTGTTTGGGGCCTATTGGGAGCGGGACCTCCCAAGGGCAGTTTTGGGGCTAAAAGCCCATGTTTGAGTCAAATTTTGTAATAAAATTATAAAGGCTCCGCATTTTGTGGTCACGGAGCACGGAGGTATTATGCATCATAAAGGGTAGTCATCCCTTAGCTTTGTAAACTAAATTCGGTTGTAAGAGTTATACCCATGGTCCACGAACCATGGGATTGTATAAAAAGAGCTAAGCTCTAAGTAGTTTTGGATACATACAATGTAAGAGAGTTGTAGCTCTAGAGTAAGAAGTCTAAGTCTTGGGTTGTAGCATAGGTAGAGTCTCTGCAGCTGAGTTCACAAAGGCCTAGGGTAGAAGTTCACAACTGAGTGTGCGGACCCCTACCACTGTGTGCGTAGGGTGGACAGAGTTTGTAAACACTTGGAAGATGTTAATAAAGAAATATATTCTGCAATTTCTGTGTCTTTGTTCTGTTAATGCATCTTGATATGTTATATATGAATTTCCTTTATTATGTTTATATGATGCGCGAATAAATACAAATATATTGGATAATTGAATGCGATCAAGGATATATGTTTACGTGGTGTTAACTTTAATTATTTGATAAGATAAGAAAATCACTTAGATTAATTGGGGAATTTACACAACACGCTGCCATAGCAACGCGAAAGTACCTGAGCAATAGGCCAGGGCTACGCGAAGGTCGATCATACCCTTTTGCAGAGGTATTGCAGGACGAAATAAAGGGATCGTTGTGCAGGCCCTTGAGTGAAGCGACCTGTGCGAAGGCAGGGATAGAGGGAATCAAACGACATCACAACCATCTCAGGGTGTGAAAATTTGGTTCCAACATCCCCCCATATTGCTTCACGTGAGACTTCAATCCGCGCTTTGTGGGATGATGCCAAAAGGGCCAGCAGCGTAGGGATTTGTTTGGCTAATTAACGTTGAACTTGGGTTAGGCCCCCTTAGGCCAACATAGGTGAAAACCCCTTTGAGGTACCTAGGCAGACCTACTAGTTGAAAACCTCCTTGAGGCGGCTAGTAGGCCTAGAAGAAAAAAAATTAAAAAATAAAAAAAATTCCTTGCTCCATGTATCTCTTTGATGAATGTAGGTGCTCTCCAACATCTGCAAGGAATAAAAACAAGTTGCCACCAAAGAAAAGAAAAAATAGGTCAAACCTAGTCAAAAGAAGTCAAATTTTGACTTTCTCCTCCTTTGCTCAAATGATCCAATAGGACCAAGGCCATGCCAATCCATCACCCTCATCTATTTCCACCATCCACTCATCATTCCCAAGCTTCTACCACTCATTTTCCTTGCTGTCCCAAAATACTACAGGAAGGCTCTGTTTTACTACAGGAAACAAAAATACATAGAGAAGAAAATTGTTTTTGCCATAACTTGAAAACAATGCATCCATTTTCCAAGATATTTAAGGGGGAGATGCATATGGATGATGGTAACATGCTCAAGCAATTTTAGCAAATTCCAATGCACATTTTTCGAGAAATCAGCCTCCATCACCTATAGACATTTTTGCATTTTCTCGATATTTGTGCATCCATTTAAAAATATGTTTTATGGGGAGATGGATATGGATGATGGTAACATTCCTAAGAAATTTTATTAAATTATAGTGCACAAATTATAGGAAATTAGTCTCCATCACCTTCAACCATTTTTAGTTTTTTCTCAAGATCTGTGCATCCATTGACAATTATTTTTTATGGGGAGGTTCATAATGATGATGGAAACATGCTCAAAAAGTTTCAGTTCAATCCATTTTACCATTTGGGAGATATGGACAAAATAATTATGCTACAAGAGGTTGTCCAGAATTACTACAGAAGTTTCCTGTAGTACTATAGGAAGTTCTAAAAATCTATAGGAAAGGCAGTCTGATGGAAAAATTATGACGCAACCCTATTTTGGGATAGGAAAAAAGACATTGAGCTCACCACATCTAATCTTCAGCAGCATGACTGAAAGAGGAGAAGCATAACTATAGACACAATGAAACTCCTACGGAGCTCAGCAGCAACAGAGGAAGCCATCACTTGTACATCAACAAGAAGACAACCCATCAGCAAAATAAGATCAACAAAAAAGAAAAAGGTAGTCAAGAAGATGTATCTGAGTCATGATAAGCACAACAAAATCAACTCAGTAGTAGCATGCGTGTCTCTCCAATAACCATCAGGTAGGTACAACTATCCAATATTCTTGCCCTCTTCTCTTGAGCTTATTATAGTTATAAATTTGTTGTCAATGCGTGAGGGATGAGGTTTTATAAGTTAAGGATGGGTCAGCAGTCTCAGCCACCTTCAACTAGTTAATTACAACTCACTCCTTCACTCATGCAATGTTGAAAAGTCAAATTATGAAGGGTCATGATTTCAAGGGATGAGGACAACAGTTAAAAGAAGAAATTTTTGCAAAGGCCATAATTTCAAGATCAAACCCTATCTCACCCTAAAAATTTCTTGAAAAAGAAAACAGAGCATCCTCTCCACTTTCACAAACATACATCATTTCTAATCACTCCCATACAGTTAGTAGACTCTAAAGGAAAAAGGAATGACTACTACAGGAAGGCAGAATGCTGCTACAAGAAGGAAGAAAGGAAATTTTTTTTGCTAAAACCCAAAATGATAGTGCCTAAGACAAAACTACTGAAAATAGAAAATTTCAAGGCCATTAGGCAAACAACTAGGCCACAAGAGAGAAGAAGAAGGCAACAAAAGGAAATGAGACATTCACCATCAAAACCGAACTCAAACTGCAGTGATAAAAAGAGGATTTTCAAGAGGTCCCTAATCTCTTTCTAGTTTTCGTCCAAGGCCTAAAAGATGTTATAGAAATGGGAGAAAGGCATGGAATTCAAGTTAAGGGCTTGCCCTAACCTTAGACTATCATTTATGCTCAAAACAGGTTTCCTGTATTTTTAACAGGGTCTCTTGTAATTTTGATAGGAATTACTACAAGATGTCCCAGTTATCATCTAAAGACATTTTGAAGGTTTCAAAGGTGTCCAAATGGTGGAACAATGTATAAGAAGGTTGATAAGGATGTGGAAGACCTTGCCAAACTAAAAAATATTCAAGAACCCATCTTAAATAAGGGGAAGAAAGAAATCTAATGGTATCAAGAAACAATGATTTTTCTATGCAGAAATAAAATTTTGGACTTTTCCTTGCAGAACTTACAGCCAAGATTCTTAAGAAAAAATACTGAGGGGTGCACAAGAGAGAGGCCAGCAAGGCCATGAATATGGCACAATGAGGTCACTAAGTTGCTTAGAGGATGAGAAACACTTTCAACAGGGGGGGTATGATGGGCCTCTAAATTAGACATAAATTAAGGTCCATGCCTCTAAATTAAACATAAATTAACTCATATGGCCATCTTTCAGCACAATAAACCTCTCTTTTTGCATTAGATAATGTATTTTTAACTTTAATATATTCATTAGGAAGGTTTATGAATAATTGCATATTGGTGTCTAATATTATTTATTTTTGTGGAATATTATGAGAATATTGGGCAAATTATGAAGACTTGGAGGAGGAGATAATTTAGGGACTTGCTCCCTAATACATGATGAGCACTATTACATAATAAATCAATAAGATATTATGGAATTATGACACAGATTGTGGAACTCTAATGATTAATAAAATCTAGGAATGTGTTCCCTTCCATTTAATGTAGATTCCTAGTATTGAGAACCAGATCCACTAATCAAGGGAATTTGGTGGGGAAACATTCTTCCTTTCATAGGGAATGATTCCTAATCATTTTTTATAAGTACCAAGTCGAATTTTGCTCTAGGGATAAATTTTTATTAGTGTTCTTGTGGAGAGAACTCATATTTTTGCAGCTCCATTATATGTTCTTGTAGGGATGTAATTGTATTGACAAAAATAATGAATATTGGTGTCATGTTAAACTTCTAAATCTTGTTCTCCTCCATAGGTCTTTGAGTTTCCTTGGGCTTGGCCATCCCAAGAGCCTCAGATCCCTTTTGTAGCATTTTCTTGTTGAAAATAATACTGAGAGGGGGGGGGGGGGGTGAATCAATATTATCTAATTCTTTTAATAAATCTTCCTTATTTGTTCTTTGAATTATTTTGCATGTTAGTACCATAAAATAATGAGCATGAACAAGGAAAACAGATAGTCACACCAAAGAACACAAGATGTAAGGTGGAAACCCAATGTGGGTGAAAACCACCTGCTGCAATATGTCTCTATCTTCTTTCAAATTAGAAACTCCTTTTACAATGGTTTTGTACTGGTACAGTCCTTTACCAGCACGCAGGCTGCAACCTGCAGAGAGCTACAACTCTCTTTCTCGTTTTCCAGACTCTCCTAGAAGGGAGCTACAACCCCCTACTTCTTTTCTTACAAGGACCACTTTTCATAAATTTTCAAACTGGATCCATAAGCATCAAATGATCATCAAGTATAAGAAAATCACCCAGTCAACTGTAGTAACCAGATCAAAAATAATAGAACCAAACCCAAATCACCTTATCAATAGAAAAATACAGCCAAACAAAAAGTCTTAAGACAGATACGCATTTCTTCTTTCTCTGGTCTGCGTGCGTACGCACTTCACCTTCTGCTCCCCTGCGTATACCCGCAGAGACCCTTCTGTCGCACTGCGTATCCACGCACTATTTCTTCAACCGCGCTACTTACTGTTACTGCAGGTACGCACCTAGAGACACTATTGCGCCGCGTACTGTTGCTGAAAGTACGCGCTCAAAGATACTATCGCGCCGCGTGCAGTTACTGTGCGTACGCACCTGAACCTTCGTCGCTCTGCGTACCCACGCAGTTCTTCTGTTTCTGCTCTGCGTACCCACGCAGATCTTCTGTTTCTGCTCTGCGTACCCACGCAGATCTTCTGTTTCTGCTCTGCGTACCCACGCTGCTCTCCTGTTAAACACCTGCGTACTTCTGATTAGGGCCGAATAGGCAGTCCACCAAAGTGGTACAGATGCCCAGATGCGCTCGAGAGATCACCCTTCACAGATTCGCTTTCAACTTCATATAGATCAAGCTTTTAAGACCATAACCCAATATTTCAGATCTTAAGATATTCAATTGCAAAAGATACATAGCCAAGTGATCTCCTTTGCTTTATATAGGCAAGCTCCTCCTAAAATCATGGATCAATACCATGAGCCAAAACCATAGAAACACAAATACCGTCGGCTAGTTAAACATAAGAAACCCCACATGCGCTTCTTTGCCTTGAAATTTGTGCACTGGGGTACGCATCTCTTGGACGGCTTATCTGCGTATCAGGTCGCGGTCCCTCCACGGTGTACCTGTAGGCACGCACCTTCTGAACTGATCTCCTGCGTACTTCTTAATTTTCAACATATTGAGAGCCTTGCCACGGGAGTTGCCATCAAGTACAACATCTGTAACATATAGCCATACCAGAAACATAATGCCAACAATCTCCCCCTTTGGACTTGATGGCAACCTCACAAATTTCAGCTTCATTCTCCCCCTTTGACATCAAGGGCAAAGGGTTATGCTCCCCCTGAATATGAACCAGATCTGCAGTGAAAAACCATAATCCACCATGAAAGAGATAGAGACATATTGCAGCTACTTTCAAGATCTCCTTCTGCACATCCTCCATAATGCCAACAATGCATTGTTTGCTCCCCCTGAACCTGTACCATCAATCTTTAAACAATCAGCCACCCAGCTCATGTATGCATATACAACCATCAATCAGAAGAGGTTCAACAATAAGATGATGCATCAACAACCCCTAGCTTTTGCCTGAGGTATTCAAAAGTGTCCCTGGGCAATGGTTTGGTGAGTATATCAGCAACTTGTTCCTTAGAAGGAACATACTCCAACTTGACTTTCTGTTCAAGCACTTGTTCCCGAAGAAAATGATACTTGATTGGTATGTGCTTGGTTTTTGAATGCATAACAGGATTCTTTGAGATGCTAATTGCACTTGTGTTATCACATAAGATGGGGATAGGTGGTGTACAAGTGATTTGAAAATCCTGCAAAGTCTGCATCATCCAAAGGAGTTGGGTGCAACAAGATGCAGTAGCAACATATTCCGCTTCAGCTGTAGACAAGGCAATCGAACTCTATTTCTTGCTGAACCAAGATACTAGTCTGGAACCCATAAAGAACGCACCACCACTTGTGCTTTTCCTGTCATCCACGCTTCCGGCCCAATCTGCATCTGTATAAGCATGAAGTGTAAGATCTGTATCTCTAGGGTACCATAAGCCATAATTTTGAGTCCCTTGAAGAGATTTGAAAATTCTCTTCACTGCCTGAAGATGAGTCTCCTTCGGATTTGCCTGAAATCTTCCAACTATTCCAACTGCATGCATGATGTCCGGTCGGGTACCTGTTAAATAAAGTAAACTTCCAATCATAGATCTGTAGGTTGGTTGATGTACTGCTGCAGATTCATCATTTGTACTGAGGCTACATCCTGTGACCATGGGTGTACATACTGGTTTTGCATCTTCCATGCCATATTTCTTCAAAATCTGCTTGAGATACTTGGTTTGAGATAAAAAGATTCCTTCTTCTTTTTGTTGGATTTGCAAACCAAGGAAATATGTCAGTTCTCCTAGCAAGGACATTTCAAATTCTTTCTGCATGATCAAGGCAAAGCTTTGACTCATAGCTTCTTCATTGCTACCAAAAATAATGTCATCTACATACACAACAAGTATTAGCAATTTGTCATTTTCAACTTTTATATAAAGATTGCTATCTGTTGATCCTTTTGAAAAGCCTTGTTGATGAAGATATTTGTCCAAACGGTAGTACCAAGCCCTTGGAGCTTGCTTGAGACCATAGAGAGCCTTTTTCAATCTGCATACAAGATATGGATCATTTCCAAGAATGAACCCATCTGGCTGTTCAATGTATACTTCTTCTTCCAAGTCTCCATTCAGAAAGGCTGATTTCACGTCCATTTGAAATACTTTGAAGTTTTGAAAACTTGAGAGAGCAAGGAACATTCGGATGGCCTCAAGTCTTGCAACAGGAGAAAAGATTTCTTCAAAGTCTATTCCTTCTTGCTGCGCATACCCTTTACAAACAAGTCTGGCTTTGTTTCTAATTACTTCTCCATTTTCATTCAATTTATTTTTGAAGACCCATTTTGTTCCGATAAAATTCTTATCCTTTGGTCTAGGAACCAGCTCCCAAGTGTTGTTCTTTTCGATCTGCTCAAGTTCTTCATCCATTGCTTTCACCCAACATCCATCTTTGCATGCCTCTTTCACATTTTGTGGTTCAGTAGAAGAGAGTAATGCCAAATAGCTTGAAGCTTCTGCAACTGTTCTTCTTGTTTGTACACCTGCTTCTTTCTGCCCCATAATCTGAGATTCTGGATGATTCTTCTGAACATATCTCGATGGAGTCTTTTCTTCTATTCTTATTTGTTCCTCTGGTTCTTCTTCTTCATCATTCTGTCGTTGAGGGTAGCCTTGATCTTCTTCGATGTCTTCATGATGTACTTGCCTAGGAATGTATCCCTTCTCATCAACCACTACATCAATGTTGTCAACAATTTTACCAAGTCTTTTATTGTAGCATTTGTATGCTTTGCTATGTGGAGAGTAACCAAGAAGAATGCCTTCATCTGCTCTAGGTTCAAGTTTGCCAAGCTGCTCATCAGTATCCTTGATATAGCATTTGCTCCCAAAGATTTTGAAGTGCTTTACCGAAGGAGTCCTACCACTCCGGAGCTCATGAGGATTTTGAGTGCTGTTCACCCGGACATTTGTTTTGTTGAGAATGACAACCGCAGCATGTGCAGCTTCACCCCAGAAAGTTGCGGGAGTTCCTGACTCATCAAGAATAGCACGAGCCATTTGTTGGACAGTTCTGTTCATTCTTTCCACAACTCCATTTTGCTGAGGAGTTCTTGCTGTAGAGAATTCTCTTCTTATCCCACGTTCTTCACAGAAATCGAAAAATTCATTTGAAGTAAATTCCCCACCTCTGTCGGATCTGAGGCACTTAATTTTGTGACCTGATTCATTTTCAACCAAAGCTTTGAAGGATTTGAATTTTTCGAATGCTTCATCTTTGTGTTTCATAAGTCCTAACCAGACAAACCTGGAGAAATCGTCAATGAATAATATCAAGTATTCTTCTCCTTGAGGTGTTCTTTTCGTGAAAGGACCGCATGTATCTGTATGTACTAGCTCAAGAGGCATGCTAGCTGATCCTTCTTTCTCTGGAAAGTTAGTTCTGGTTTGTTTTCCAAACTGACATGATTTGCATATGGTGTTGTCAGGAATTTTGATATCTAGAAGATCGCGAACTGCCTGATATTTGCATGCTTTCCTTATTTCTAAAAAGCTTAGATGTCCCAACCTCCGATGCCATAACCAGTGCTCATCATCCTTGCTCAGATAGCATTGTTGTTGTCCTTCTTCAAATATGTACAGATTATTTGGAGTTCTTTTGCCTTTGATCACTGTTTTACCTGTATCAAGATCACGAACAAGACATCCATTTGATCTGAATATAACCTCGGTTCTTTGATCACACATCTGGCTAACACTTAGAAGATTATGCTTCAATCCATCAACATACAAAACATTTCCAGCCTTGACCTTTTCTTTTAACTGAGCAATGCCTTTTCCTTTTATAGTTGCAGGAGTATCATTTCCAAAAGAGACTTTCTTTCCTTTTTCTAGAGAAGAATATGACTCAAGTTTTTCTTTATCACCTGTCATATGCTTCGAACATCCACTGTCAATGTACCATAGATTTTCTTGTCCCTCTGCATAAAATGCTATCCCACATCTTTCTGTTTGTGGTTCCTTTATTCTCCATGTTTTGGTGCTTGAGGCTTGTTCCTTTTTCTGCTGAAACCTGCTCCTGCATTCAGAGTCTTCATGACCAAAGTTATTGCAAATAGAACATTCAACTTCATTTTCAAGAACCGAAAAGTTGTTATAGGTCCTTTTTGTAATCCCGGTCATACTTCTTTGTCTTTGAGCTTCCCTAGTCATGATCGTTTTATATGCAACACATTGAGCTGCTTTGTGACCAAAGTTATGGCAAGAAAAGCATTGTCCATTGAAGAAACTTCTGCGGTTATCGAATCTACCAGCCAATTGATTGTAATTTCTATTCTCATCTATTCTTGAACCAAATTGAGAAGATTTTACCTGTGGCTGGTTGTAGCTTTTGTTCACCCTTAAGATGGATTGCCCCTGATAGTTTCTGTTTGTAATTCGTCCCTGCTTTACCTGATGATCTTCATTGTGCTTTTGCTCATTTCTTCTCGCTGCATCAAGATAACTTTTTGAGGTGGATGCTTGAGAAGTTTCTCCATTATAGCCCAGACCTGTCTTGTTTAGTGGAGACCGCTGCACATTGATAATCTCATCCAAAGTTTCAGATCCTTTGACAAACTTAAGATTAATAGCTTTTGTTTTCTCAATCTCTTTTCTAAGACCAACAATTTCACCTTCTAATTTTTCAAGATGTTTTTCCTTTTCATCAATTTGAAATTGTAGAGTATCAATGATCATATTATTTTCTTCTATACATCTCTTGAGTCTAGTAATTTCATCATAAAGGTTATCCACATCTATAGCATCCATATAATCATCATCTTCAAATGCCATTAACAACTTATATTCATTACCTCGTTCATCTTCATCACTGTTTGATAGACCATCACTATCTTCATGAGTGTAGTAGCTCTTCTTATTTGCATTCTGTTTCTTGTTCCATCTAGGAGGTTCCTTTCCTTTATCCTTATAAGGACATTTTGCAGCATAATGACCTACTCTTCCACAAGCAAAGAATTTAAAAGGTAACTTACCTCTGAACCTTCCAGAACCCCTTTGAAGATTTCTGACAAAATTTGATTCTTCTTTTTCTTCTTCTCGGATGTGGCTTGCTTCATAATAATCTCCTTTGCCTGATGCTTTGAAAGCAGCTTCTCTTCTGTCTGATGGACCTCCCTTTCTCATTTCATAGGCAATTAGAATTCCATGTAGCTGAGACATAGTAAGAATTTGTAGATTTTCCTTTTCTTCTATTGCAGATACTTTAGATTCAAACTTGGGGGACAATGATCTTAGAACCTTTTCAACCACAATAGCCTCTTTTATTTCTTCACCCAAATTTTTTATACAATTAACAATCTCATCTACCTGAAGAAAATAGTTAGCCACACTTTCATCATTATACATCTTTAGAGTCTCATACTGAATCCTGAGAGTTTGAAGTTTAGCACGCTTTACCTGTTCATCTCCTTCATAGCTCGTGACAATTTTGTCCCATATTTCTTTTGCGGATTTATAGTGCATTACCTTCATGAATTCCATTTGGGATATACATCCTAATAGGGTATTGACTGCTTTCGCATTTGTTTCATACTTCTTTTTCTCGGCTGCATCTGTAGGAGTAGCTGAAGGAAAAGCGTAGCCTGTCTCTACGATGTCCCAAACTTCTGTACCAAGAGATTGAAGATAGGCAGTAACTCTTACCTTCCAATAATTGAAGTTTGTCCCATCAAAAACCGATGGCCTGATTGATGCTTCTCTCTCGTAGTTGCTCAGGATGAACGATCTACCTTCAAGCGATCAAGCTTCTCTGAAGGACCTGCTCTGATACCAATTGTTGAAAATAATACTGAGAGGCGGGGGGGTGAATCAGTATTATCTAATTCTTTTAATAAATCTTCCTTATTTGTTCTTTGAATTATTTTGCATGTCAGTACCATAAAATAATGAGCATGAACAAGGAAAACAGATAGTCACACCAAAGAACACAAGATGTAAGGTGGAAACCCAATGTGGGTGAAAACCACCTGCTGTAATATGTCTCTATCTTCTTTCAAATTAGAAACTCCTTTTACAATGGTTTTGTACTGGTGCAGTCCTTTACCAGCACACAGGCTGCAACCTGCAGAGAGCTACAACTCTCTTTCTCGTTTTCCAGACTCTCCTGGAAGGGAGCTACAACCCCCTACTTCCTTTCTTACAAGGACCACTTTTCATAAATTTTCAAACTAGATCCATAAGCATCAAATGATCATCAAGTATAAGAAAATCACCCAGTCAACTGTAGTAACCAGATCAAAAATAATAGAACCAAACCCAGATCACCTTATCAACAGAAAAATACAGCCTAACAAAAAGTCTTAAGACAGATACGCAGTTCTTCTTTCTCTGGTCTGCGTGCGTACGCACTTCACCTTCTGCTCCCTTACATATACCCGCAGAGACCCTTTTGCTGCACTGCGTGTCCACGCACTGTTTCTTCAACCGCGCTGCTTACTGTTACTGCATGTACGCACCCAGAGACACTATTGCGCCGCGTACTGTTGCTGAAAGTACGCGCTCAAAGATACTATCGTGCCGCGTGCAGTTACTGTGCGTACGCACCTGAACTTCAGTTGCTCTGCATACCCACGCTGTTCTTCTGTTTCTGCTCTGCGTACCCACGCAGATCTTCTGTTTCTGCTCTGCGTACCCATGCAGATCTTCTGTTTCTGCTCTGCGTACCCACGCTGCTCTCCTGTTAAACACCTACGTACTTCTGATTAGGGCCGAATAGGCAGTCCACCAAAGTGGTACAGATGCCCAGATGCGCTCGAGAGATCACCCTTCACAGATTAGCTTTCAACTTCATATAGATCAAGCTTTTAAGACCATAACCCAATATTTCAGATCTTAAGATATTCAATTGCAAAAGATACATAGCCAAGTGATCTCCTTTGCTTTATATAGGCACGCTCCTCCTAAAATCATGGATCAATACCACGAGCCAAAACCATAGAAACACAAATACCATCGGCTAGTTAAACATAAGAAACCCCACATGCGCTTTTCTTTGCCTTGAAATGTGTGCACTGGGGTACGCATCTCCTGCACGGCTTATCTGCGTATCAGGCCGCGGTCCCTCCACGGTGTACCTGCGGGTACGCACCTTCTGAACTGATCTCCTGCGTACTTCTTAATTTTCAACATATTGAGAGCCTTGCCACGGGAGTTGCCATCAAGTACAACATCTGTAACATATAGCCATACTAGAAACATAATGCCAACATTTCTTTCCTTCTTTTCACTTCTTATTCACATGCATCTCTTCTTTTTATTTCTTTCCATTTTTGCATTTCGTATTAATGATTTCTTGTTGTAGGATTGGGTTAAATGGTTGAATTAAGTTCTTTTGCAGGATCACAAGCATAATTTCATCACTGGAAAAGATTTGGAAGGTCATAGTAATCATTGAGCTACTTGGATTAGCTTTCTTATTCCCAAATCAAGATTTCTGGAACTCCTTTGTGGCAAAGAACAATAAATTTCTGCTATTTTTTAGAGCATGCTAACATGTTTGAATGGGGTTTGTTCCACTTTCATTAGATCACAAAAACATTCTAGGTACTCCATTGCATTTTCACTTTATTAGGTTAGGCATTTTATAGATTTACTAGCTCACTACTTCTCGAATTTCTAGATTTTCGACTAGTAATTTTCTGCTATTTTTTAGCATGGGTTAATAGAGGTATTTTTTAGTGATTCCACTTGGAATGGGGACCTAAGACATCCTAGTCAATAAAAAAAATTGTCCCATCCAATTTGGATTTGATTTTCTTGGTCATTAGATGAGTTATAATTTTGTATAGTAAATCTCTAACATCTTGTAGTAAAACATGGGATCTTGTAGAAGAACTAGGGGATCTTGTAGGAGAACTAGTACATCCTGTAGGAAATCCTGTAGCAGCCTATTTTGAGCCCTAATTGAGAAAAATCATCATTGAAGTTGGGATTAGGCCCTTACTTGACCTCCAAGCCATGAAAATCATTGTACCCCTCTTCCTCCATACCTGTATCCCGTGCCAAAGATGAAGGAAAGATTAGCGTTTGCATTTATAAAGAAAAAAGATTAAAGAAACAAGTTCTTTTATATTTACACATGCACACAATAGTTAGTACTCTCTAGATCAGATTTCATGCTTAGATTAGTTAAAAAGTCACATGTGACAAATAGGGTTAAAATAGGGTTCTTTTTCAAGCAAAGTGTGTTAATAAGTAGATAGAGGATTTCATGTTACTTTACAAGCATTTTTAAATTCAGTCTTTCATTCTTGCAAATAGGTAGAAATTCTTTTCTCCCATGACATCAAAGGAAGGAAACATTGTATGATGCACATATAGTGCTGATGCCTCTTACGTTTGTACAAAACCTAGGTTGATAATTAAAGTCAGTAGCCTTGGGAGTTGCAACATTTTTGTTACAATACCGAGGCTCATCATGAATCCATCTAGGAAAGAGAAGAACTTCTTCCCTGCAAGACCATCTAAAACTTGGTCATTGAAAGGCAAAGCGAAATGGTATTTGTTTTTGGCCTTGCTTATTTCTCTATAATCCACATAGATCCTCCACTTCTCATTCTTCTTTGCGAATAAGACTAGAGGGGACACCCACTCACTATTTGAGATGGGTTATATGACTCCTATATCCAACAACTTTTGTAACTCTTCCTTTAATATGTCCTTGAGGGCTTGGTTCATTCTCCTATGAGGTTAGCGAATAGGTTTGCATCCCTCCTGGATGTAGATGTGCTGAGTACAAATCGAGGGATGCACCTCCTTCATTTCTTTATAGTTCCAAGCAAAGGAATCTAAGTGTTCTCTCAACATCTTGCACAATTTCTCTTCTTGTTTGGCCGAGAGAGAGCGATTAATCTTCAAGGTTCTAGATGGGCATAATCCTACAACTTTGACATGTGCAGGACTTGGGCCAACTGAGCATAACTCAGTCCACGGACTACTCTCAAATTCTTTCATTAGCGCATCAAGAGGCATGGTACTGGGGGGTTGGTTCTAAAGGATATGGTCAATGAGGTCATATTCATTAGGTTCCCCCCTCCTATAATAACATCTAGGGTACATATTGGGTTAGGATTTTTTATGATACACTTCATCTTGTTCCTCCTCTTCTATCCACAAGGGTAAGTCATGCTCAATGGATTGCTGAGAAGGAGGATACAATACCAATTTTTTAGACAAATGTCCATTCTTAATGGTCATGTTCCCAACCCTGCAACTAATGTAATAATCAACAGTGGTTAACCATGGCATTACCAAGATGAGAGGATAGCTATTGAACTTGGTTTTGGGCTAGAGAACCAAGAAGTTAGTAGGATACTCTCAAGAGTCAATGGAGACCATGATATCATCAACAACTCGCTCAGAAGATACTGTGGATCTATCTGCAAGTTGCAACACTGTAGTGGTCTTTCTCAAAGCTCCTTGGAGATTTAGCTTTAGCATGGTTTCTGTTATCACTCCAAGAAACTCTCCTAGGTTGTAGATCGAAGATGCTTGGTAACATATAATCTTCAATATTGTTCTCTGAACTATTGGAATAAATTATGGTTTGGATCAAGTTAGATAACCATTTCAACTATGTTTTCACTCAATGCATGCATGAATGCTCTCACCAATACAAGGCTTTAGACCACTAATGCTCAATAAGTTATAAATTCAATGGATAGATGGAGAATACTGACTATACTAGCAGATTGCATACATAAACATACATCGATGGCTAGCTACATGCAGCAAAAGAGAATACTGACTGTAGTGGTAGATGCATATATGACGACATATGGAGGGCTAGTTACAGGCAGCGAAGAAGCTTGCAAATATAATATATCAAAGCAGAGATAAGATGACATTTATATGGACTTAGACACAAAGAAAACATGAACAAACTGTTCAAGTGCAAGCATAGAACAACAAAGAGAATGGACATTGTACATATAATGGCAAAAGAAGATTATATTGCTAGAATGAAGATGAGAAGCTTGAATGAACAGAGGAGGAATAATCTCCAAAAGTTGAACCTCTATTACATCTTACTAACAGCTATTTATAGCCTGTTTATAATGATGCTGAGCCTTCTGAGGCTTCAGAGGTCTTAATCTATCCCTATGTCTTGTTAACTGATTGATTCCATCAACCGGAAAACATGGCTCGGAGGTTTTCCTCTTCTAATAGAGAAATAACCACATTCAAATATTTTGGGTAGTTGTTGCACTGTCTAGGAGCTCTCTCATGCCAGAGATGCTCCACGATCATTTTGTTTGTTCTGGCTGTGTCGTGCTGGGGCTCCACGATTGCTTTGGGTTGATTCGGTTGTGTTGCGCTATTTATGCTCCCTGATTGCTTTTCGGCCTCTGCTATGTGGTGGAATGGCTCTTCAGGCCTCTGTTAGGTAATGGAAAGGGTCTGTGTGCCTTTGTTTTCCCTTTAAACTGCAAACAATGATTGTTTCTATTAAAAACAGAAAACACAACAATGTTGAGAAATCCCGCCCTTCTCTGTCCTTTTCGGACTTCAAAGGTCTTCAAAAATGGTTTAATTATCCCTCAGGTCTGCCCTCGTCACCATCGCAAGTCACATTTGGCCTGGCCTGTGTATTTCCCACATATAATGAAATATGTGAAACACTGAAAAATGCATGAAAGAATGCTTTGGTGGACTTCAACTATCATACATTCCACTTCCCAGACCCTTTCGAGTCTGGGGCTCATCGTAATTGCTGTCGGTCAATGCTCCCTTCATATTTTCATTATACAATGAAAATACATGAAATACATAAAAAATGGGCCTTCCACGGATTTGAAAATATATCCATTTTGCTTCCTAAAACCATTTCAGGTCCGAGTTATATCGCATCGGTGCTATCCCCCATTCCCTTTGTATTTCATTATACAATGAAAATACATGAAAAACACTTTAAAATGGCTTTGGTGCGGACTTCAAAAGTTATCAAATATCACATATAATTATGTCGGGTCCAATCCATCGGGTCGCACACATGCCTATGCCTATGCCCCACCCATGGTATATTGCCGATGTGACATAGTGATGCGATAAATTGCAATCGCTAATCATTCAACACCCAGGGCTTGATATAACATAACATATGTTCTCCACCACTGCGACTGCGCTCGCTTTTAGACTGTCCTCTCTACTCAGCCGAATGCGATTAGCCACCTAGATCTGGGCCATTGATCAGCCAAATCTAACGGCAGCTATGCGTTACCATTTTTATGCTTGCAATACTTTGTTTTTTTGCTATTTTGGAGTGTTTTAGCCTCCCGATAGTGTATTTCTGCCCTTCCAAGGGCTTCCCTCTTTCGCTAATTTTGATCATTAGATGATCTTTGAAAATTTTTGAATATTTCAAGGTCATTAATGGATCCCTTTTTGGGTCTTTTGCCAACGAAGCTAACATTGGCTCCTTCTGGGGATGAAATCCTCCTTGTGAGGTTTCAAGGATCACAAATCAATGCCTTTCCTGTAAAAACAAAATCAAATCTTCCTTCTAGTGTTCCATTGGGCATGAACTTTATTTAGCATGAAATAAAAACTGAAAGAAAATCATATTTATAATGACAAGACTTTAAAGCCTTAAACGAAATAAAGTTTCAAGAACTGCCCATTTATTGGGCTACCAAAAGTATCTTCTCCTTCTAGATTGTGCAAAATAAATGTATTGTTCTATTGAATTTGAGCGATGACAAATGAACCTATCCATAAGGAGTCAAACTTTCCATGATTACCTTTCTTTTCATTAAATGCATCCCATTTAAGTGCCCAATCACCAACTTGGAAATTGTCCAATTTTTCCTTCATGTCAAAGGTTTATTTGATTTTCTTCTGATGAGCTTTTGACTTCTCAACCAGCTGCTCTCTGATCTATTGTAGTTCAACCAGATTATTCATTCTTCTTACCATATCATTCTCTTCATCTTGTTCTTCTTGCAAGAACTTAGCCATAGGGAGAATGAGCTAGATGGGGAAAACAACATCAGTGCCATAGACTAGTTTGAATGGAGAATTTCCTATGGACTTTTTGATGGTAACTCGGTCAGCCCATAGTGCAAACTTCAGCTTGGAATCCCAACTCTTTTTGTTGTCCTCTAATAGGTTTTTGATTACCCTTACTAGGCTCTTGTTAAATGATTTCTCTAGGCCATTGCCTTGAGGATAATATGAGGTAGAATGCACCACTTGAATGCCCATGGATTCAGTCATGTCCACCAATTCTTTTGCCTTGAAAGTTGTTACATTATCAGTGACTAGTTTGGTTGGGCAACCAAATCTAGTGAAAATGTTCTCATTCAAGAACTTTATGAAAACTTGATGATTAGCGTTCTTAGTGGGTATAGCCTCAATCGACTTGGTGAAATAACCAGTGGCTACTAAAATCCATTTGTGTTGGCCACTGGAATGTCGGTTGATCTCACCTATAAAGTCCAATCCCCACTGCTAGAAGGGACCATTGACATGTATTGGCTTCAAGGGCAGAGATTTTAGTTGTTGTCTTCCTGCAAACCTCTGGCACTTGTCACAAGCTTTTACAAAAGAAAACACATCAGAAAACAGAGTAGGCCAATAATATCCAGCCCTCAATATTTTGTGATCTGTGGTTTTCCAATAATGATGCCCTCCATAGATGCTAGAATGAAACTGGCGTATGACTTCCAGAGACTAGACACCTCAAGAGGATTGCTGGTGGGTCTTTCCAATAAAGTAGATTTTTATTGATGTAGAATTTGGCCAATCTGAGTTTAATGGCATGAGCTTGACTTGAGCTAAACCCTAGAGGGACTTCTAGATTTTGCAAAAAATGAACTATGTTGTAATACCATTCACATGTGGCTAGATTTTCAGCCAAAGACTGATTTTGATTTTGCTCTTCTACTGCTCCCTCTCCCTGCTCATAATCTAAATTTAGACCCATGGAATTTATATCTAACAAGCTGCAATTTTCTTCAGCCATAAGTTTAGCCAAGCCTTGGCCTTTGACAAGCTTAGTGGGCTTCACCTCTATGCTAAACTCTATGAATTTTGCAATCCATTTAGCTTTCTTCCCATCAATATCTGGTTGAGTTGAGACATCATTTACTGAGGCTGAAGGTACATATGCAACTACTTTGGAATGCAGAACATAAATTCTGAATGCATTTAAAGACTTTATGAGAGCATAAGCTTGTTTTTCAATAAGGTCGTACCTTAGTTCGACATCCCTTAAAGTTTTGCTGAAAAAGGCCACGGGGTGATCTATGCCTTCATCTTTTTTCTGCAAAAGAAATGCTGCAAGTGTATCATAAGAGGAAAAAGAGAAGATACAAAACTCCTTAGTGTAATCTGGGCTGATTAGAGTGGGAGCTTCCATGATAGCTTGCTTGATGGCTTCAAAAGAGCTTCTTGCAGCATCTATCCATTTTATTTCTACTCCTTTCTTCAGCATGGAAGTGATGTGCTTCACATGCTCTGCAAAGTTTGGAATGAACCTCCTTACGAAGTTAATCTTACCCAAGAAGGATTGAATGTCCCTTTTTGACCTTGGGATGGACAATGTCTGAATGGCTTGAACCCTTGCTGGATCAATTTTTACACCTTCAGTAGAAACAATATGTTCTAGGAGTTTGCCTTCTAGAGAAAACTGTGACTTCTTTGCGTTCACTGAAATTCCAAACGTCTGCACTTTATGAAGACCTTCTTCAAATGCTGTAAATGGTCTTTGTGGCTACCCGAGAAGACTGTTATGTCATCAAGATAAATAAGGACAAACTTGTCCTTCTCTCCCACAAAAGCTATGTCCATGGCCCTCTGAAAATTAGCCCCAACATTCATCAGTCTGAAAGGCATCTTGGAGTACATGAAAGTGCCCCAAGGAGTAGTGAAGGCAGTCTTCTCTTGATCTTTAGGATGTATAGCAATCTGATTGTAACCTGAAAACCCATCTAATAAAGACATGACTTTAGCCCCTAAAACTCTTTGCAGCAAGTGTTCCATCTTAGGTAGCGGATAGTTATCTTTCTTAGAGCACTTGTTCAAATTTCTGAAGTCGACATAAAGCCTGATTTCTCCATTTCTCTTTCTTACTACCAAAAGGTTGGCTATCCACTTTGAATACCTTAGGGGAACTATGATTTTGGCATCCAACAACTTCTTGATTTCTTTTGCAATCAAAGGTAACAAGAGAGGGCTGATAGGTCTTAATTTTTTCTTAAAAGGGATGACATTCTTTTCCAGTGGGATCTTATGCTGAATGGTGTCTGCATCATAGGTTTTAAGATCACTGTATTCCCAGGAAAAAATGTCAGTGAATTACTTCATAAGGGTGCAATACTCAGAATTCTGGGTAGAGGACAAATGCGTGGACAGATTTATGTTTTTTGGATAAGGTGGGCTCCCTATATTATGTTTACAGATAGAAGACTCCTTTTCTATTTCGACAGGCTTATATGGCATGTCGATTTGGTTGAAAAGCTTCTTTAGAGGCACCAATCCTTTTGGTATGTGACTACTAGGAAGCTGGATGATGCTTCCTCTGTCGATCTCGCATTTTAGCTTGGACTGGCCGCATTCTCCCATGGCTTCATTTTCCTGATCGATGTGTGTTTCAGAAAATTCCTCAATGACTTGCAAAAACCTGTTACTTTCCTCATCATATTCGAAAACTCTCCAATATTTGACATTGTTAGGTAGAGATAGTCTATATTTTACCTGAACTTCATATGTCAATTTAGGAGGTAAAGGAGGAACAAACATGCTAGCAGAGACAACAAGGGAATCACCAAGGTAGTTCTTCATTCTTGGAACATAAGAAATGTTGAAATCATTAAAAGAATTTTGGAGCCTCCATACCTCATCTCTATATGCCTTCAGCCTTGGATGCTTAGCTTGGAAAGTTTTATTTACCTGTTGAATAATGAGGTCTGCATATTCTTGTATTGGGGACATAAGGAATACACCTGCCCCTACTGCTTCTTTAGAGCAAGCTCCATCAAAAAACATGTCCCAAATCTGTGAGCCTTCTTCCTTAGCGATTTGGAAAACTGGTCTTTTAAGCTATGTGGAGGCCAACTGGGATTCTTCAATATGAAGAATACATGCTCCAAAATTAGTGTCAACATCATATATGATATGATTAGTTAGCTTCTTCTCATCGTTGATGATATAAGCCAACTGTGCCTCTCTGTATAATCTCTTGCTCTCACCTCTAAAAACTGGGACAGTAGCATAAGACAAATCATTTTGCAATGATCCTCCTAATCTCTTGATCCAACCTCTGGAAAGTAACATGCCAAACTTGGGAGGTACATCTGCTACCACAATATCCATCATCATGCTTTTCATAGGTAGCTGAGACAAAGTGATGGCTAGGTCCTTGATTAATCCTAGACATTTTACTTTTCTAGAGTCAAAAGAAAACAGGTCATGATAAGGCTTAGTGATGTCAAGACCCAACTCATCCATGATAGCCTTGGGCATTAGATTATGGCTAGCTCCATTGTCCAAAAGGCAATTGTGAAGGATTTTTTTGTGAATAGTCAAAGAGACATAGAATGATGGGGAGCTATCTTCACAATTTTCAATCATTAGGCTAAGAATAACAGCTGGCTTGTCATATTATAGTTTTACATAGTCGGTGGAGGCTTGGATGGATTTAGGCTCAAGGGCCTCGAGGATGGGTCTTTTGAAGGACTCATTCTTCACTAGTTCAATCAGAGGCATAGGTATTCTTTGCTTCTGAATTTCTGATTGAAAACTGAAAGGAGAAGGAGACTTATTAAGGCCTCTTACCTCATGAGTTTGAACTTTGAGGATGATGGGATCAACTGCCAGTTGTTTTTTCTTATTAGCTTGCTGTACTGCAGGGACAATAACTCTTTGAATAGGAGTTTCCTTGGCATTATTTATCTTTGACCTCAAATTATATCTTTGCTGATCTAGAGTTGATGAAGACTCGCCCCTCTGTCTTCTTCTATCAACATTTCCCTTGAGCTTCTCTACAGCCATGATGTTTGATTCCACTTCCAAGGCTGCATTCTACATGTCAGCAAAAGTAGCACATCGCCTATCTCTCAACAGTAGGTAGAAGTTAGAATCAAAATCATTGGCATAGGTGAGCTTAGTAGAGGTAGTAGTATGTTTTACTTCAACTGGTATCTTACTGTACATACAGTTAAACCTCTTATTAAAATTAGACAGAAAACCACCATTTTCCCTCTTTAAGTTCCCAAACTCAGTTTGGTAGTATAGGAGATCCTTCTTATGCCCCCAATTCTTTAGGAATGCAGTATCTAAAGCTTCAATATATACTATAGATCTTGGGGTCAGTTCTCTGAACCATTTCCTAGCCTCTCCATCTAGGCTTTGGACAAAGACTCTCATCCACACATCATCTTCACTAATGTCTAGATTATCAACATAGCTATAGAATGACTCAAGATGTTCTTCAGCAGTAACACCTTCAATCCCAGTGAACTTAGGCCTATATTTATGATATTCTTTAGTAGGCATGGCATTCAAAGGAGTGGGCAGTATTAGAGGTCCATATCTAGCAGCTACGATTCTCTCCATTTTGGTAGGTGCTTGTGGGTCTGCCATAGCTGTGGTGGCTAAAATATTACTGGAAGTCTGAATGATAGAGGGCTAAGGAGTGATTGATAAGACTAAAGGAGTATGACGGATAGGAGGTGAGGTTTCCTTTGGGCTTACAACAAAAGGAGAACCTAAAGAATAAGGAGCTTTATGAATCTCTGAGTGTTTTTCTTCACTGCTAGTATTATATGCTACACTCTTAACATGTATTTGTTCTATTACAAGCCATTCTTGAAGCGATATAGAAGATTATTTGGGTTTACCTAAACCTGATGCTCCTTTCTGCAATACCTTTCTCTCTTTGATGATTTTTTCAAGGTTAGGTACTGGGTCAACTTGTAGCTTCTAAGGATTTCTCCAAGTATCCCTCACAAACTAAGCCAGAACTATGAAGTGGAGTCGCCAAGAGGTTCAACCACCAGTAGATTCACCAGATAGATGATTACAACCAAAAAGGTGCCCAGACTTTGTCTATCATCAAAGCTGGATCTATGTCATTTCCCGGGGAAGCTGAGATTCAGTTTCCTCTCCTTGGAAACGGCGCCAATTATGTTATCACTCCAAGAAACTCTCTTAGGTTGTAGATCAAAGATGCCTAGTAACATATAATCTTCAATATTGTTCTCTGAACTATTGGAATAAATGATTTTTTGGATCAAGTTAGATAACCATTTCAGCTCTGTTTTCACTCAATGCATGCATGAACGCTCTCACCCATACAAGGATTTGGACCACTAATGCTCAATAAGTTATAATATCAATGGATAGATGGAGAATACTGACTATACTAGCATATTTCATACATAAAAATACATCGATGGCTAGCTATAGGCAACAAAAGATAATACTAATTGTACTGGTAGACGCATATATGACCACATATGGATGGCTAGCTACAGGCAGCGAAGAAGCTTGCAAATCTAATATATCAAAGTAGAGATAAGATGACAGTTATTTGGCCTTAGAAACAAACAAAACATGAACAAGTTGTTCGAGTGCAAGCATAGAACAACAAAGAGAATGGCCATTGAACATATAATGGCAAAAGAAGCTTATATTGCTAGAATGAAGATGAGAAGATTGAATGAACAAAGGAGGAATAATATCCAAAAGTTGAAACTCTATTACATTTTACTAACAACTATTTATAGCCTGTTTACAATGATGCTGAGCCTTCTGAGGCTTCAGAGGTCTTGATCTATCTGTTTGTCTTGTTAACTGTTTGATTCCCTCAATCAGCAAGCATGGCTCGGAGGTTTTCCTCTTCTAACATAGGAATAACCACATTCAGATATTTTGGGTAGTTGTTGCACTGTCTGAGAGCTCTCTCATGCCAAAGATGCTCCATGATCATTCTGTTTGTTCTGGTTGTGTTGTCCTGGGGATCCATGATTGCTTTCGGTTGATTCGGTTGTGTTGCTTTGCGTTTGCTCCCTGATCACTTTTTAGCCTCTGTTATGTGGTGGAATGGCTCTTCGAGCCTCTGTTAGGTAATGGAAAGGGTTTGTGTGCCTTTGTTTTCCCTTTAAACTACAAATAGTGACTATTCCTATTAAAAACATAAAACACAGCAATGTCGAGAAATCCTGCCATTCTCTTTCCTTTTCGGACTTCAAAGGTCTTCAAAAATGGTTTAATTATCCCTCAATTTCATCCTTGTCACCATCACAAATCACATTTGGCCTTGTGATGTATGAAATGTTCCCTCTACGGATAGAGGCAATCCCCCTAGCCCTACAGTGGGTCTACTCACAGCAAGACAAAACAACAACTAATTTCCCTAAACAGTCATTGTTGAAAGAGCCTACCTCAAACTGGTGTTCGATGAAGCTTTCATTGTGTCACTTCAGCTATCGTTTCCTTCTCCTGAATGAGAAATTTATCTGAAACAACACAAGAGAAAAATAGAGCATGTAACAGAGTACAAGAATGACCTATTTACTTACAGAGTCAAGGAACCATAAGCTATCGAGTATATTTTACACGAGACATAGGAAATCACCATTGATTGTATTAAAATGAATAAATGCAAAGCCTACAACCAAGCCTTGACATCAGAAGCCTTCTCGAAGGGTCCAACCGGTATGTTTCTTCAAGCATTCACTCTCAAAAGGGTCTTCCAAATGGATGATAACTCTCTCTCTCTCTCACTCACAAGCTCTAATACAAGGCTAAGGAAATCCACAACCAATTGGTAAACTATCAACAATTCATACTACAAACTATCAAAATCACACTAAAGCTAGCTAATTTGCTCAATCCCAAAAAATAGTTGATCATAGCAATAGGGAGTGCTTTTATAAGAGGAGGAGCCTCCATAAAATGAGGGAGAGGGAGATTATCCTCAAGGGAGGTTTCTCAAAAGGTGGAACCACCATCCTAGAGGAGGAAAGGCGAACTCCCTTGACCCAACAACCAGTTCTAGAACTACCCAGAAGCATTCTGTTTGAACTAATTTGCCATAGCTGGATTGTTGCAAGTCATACACTAGGGCTCATTGATGACATCGCAAGGAAGAAGTGTATTTAGAGACATCGTCGCAAGAAAGATCTTGAATACTTGCGCCGATCCCTAAAAATCGACTGTCGTAGGGAACAGATGTACCCCTGTGACGACGTTGTGACATTATAGTGCATTACAGAGTATCGTCACAGGCAAAATAAGGTTTACTTGCGACGATGCAGAAAAATGGGTAAAAGGGTCAATCTTCAGGATTAAAGAGAACTTGTTTAATCTTCTTGAATGAGTGGGAAGATATGGACATATTTATTTGATGTATGACATAGAAGAGATGTCGCTCAGAGACTGACTTTATCAGAAATCAAGGGATATAAGGCCAATGACAAATTACTGTGTAATAGATGCCCCCTAAAGCATGAAGGTCGAGAGAGTGGGAGGGGTGAAAGTCTTTACGAAATCATAACCAAACTGGAACACCATGCTAAGAGCCTATAGGTGCAAGTACAACTGATATCTCTGACAGGGAAATACATGTAGTCTAGGCATGGGCGTAGCCATCCAAAAGACATAGAAAACTTGGTTTTCGGTATGGACACAACCACCCAGTCGATAAGAGCATATAAAGATAGAGGTATGGTCACAGCCATCCAGAAAGAATCAGGTATGGTCGCAGCCATCCAATCAAAGAGTCATGTATGTAATCACAAACCAATCCACGCAACCCGAACTTATGTAATCTTAGTCTGGGGTCTTGAATCCCAACCGATCATAGTACAATTTCTAATATGAAAATAGATGTGTTGAAGTCGAGCATACTATAAAATCACTTGATTACCGGCAAATGACGTAAACTATTAACAAGCATGAGAGATACCACCAGTAATGTCAATGTTTCTCAAGGTATTTCCAGTACAATCCACGAAGTGTGAAAAATTATCTAGAGTCGAACACTCATGGAATCACCTGATTGAAGACCAATAACGTAAGCCTGTCATTGAGCATGAAGAACTTGCCATTAAGGCATGCAAGCTCCAAGGTACTAAAAGGAATCTCTAGATTGACTTCTTGGATAATGAGTTAGTGTCGACAGGAAGCGACCCGTCGTAGGAGGGCCATAATGTTTCCCACATTAGTGACATGAGACAAGGAACAAGATGAAGATGGATGAAACAGAGAATCAGTGGAGGAGGTAAGGGTGCAAACTGCAGAAGGAATAAAATCTTGAACATCTCAGCAACATGACTCCGTAATGCGACAACATTCTGGAACCAAGGGATAGAAGGTCTGAAGAAGACAACAAGGATGAAATGGAATGAGAAAAATTAACAAACACAAACCCCGGAAAGCCAATGTGGCTGTGAGGATATCCCAAACCCGACGAGAAGCAAAAGTGTCAATGTTCAAGAGTGACTAGCTATTGAAGGTAATCAAAGGATTATTTCAAAATTCCCCCCACCATTGTTGGAAAGTACCCCAATTATTTTTGAAAAATAAGCTTGAATGGGATAGCATATGATCTCGATATAAGTTTGTCCTTCAGACAAATCCAACCTAGTGAAATTTTAACGAGCCCTAGGGAGGAGAAGATTGGGTCTCATTATGGTGATGAGTCCAATGTCATTAGGGTTTAACGAGTCCAACATAGGTAAAATTCATAGTATTTTTCATGTTTAGAGAATTTGAAAAAGACACAGAAAAGAAAAATCCAGGGGGGCCCCTTTTCGTAAGTTTGTGTCTCTCAAGCCCGAAAGGGTAGAAAACAATACTCGAGAGAACTGCTTGACCATTTTGGTCAAGGAGTACTTCTCGTAAATAGTTTTTCCAGTCGGAAAAAGTAGAAAACTTACTGGAGACACGATGCTTCATAACCAACAACAATCTTGAAATGACAAACGCCCGACCATCTTTTCATTTTTAAACGATCGGAAAAGAGATGAAAGAAGACTGCCATTTTTATTTGCTTTAACGAGTAAAAAAGGGAAAAATACTCGGCAATATTTTCATCTTTTATGAGTCAAAAAAGAGATTAAAGAGGACTCGTGGGAAATTTTCGCGGAATTTACCAAGCATGCATTGACCAAAACTCGTATTTGACACACCTGTTCCTGCACAGAGAAACCCAAGCGTAAGACCCATTTGACAAGGATACATGTGTAATGTTAGAAAAATCGAAGTCAAAAACCCTAAAAGCGTAAGGAAAAACCAAAAAATATAGTAAACCCCAAAAGCCTATAGTTAAAAACCCTAAAATTTCAAAAAGAGGTTATATGAGACATATGGTAAAAAACATATTTACATTGTTTGAGTTTTTTAACCTTGGTAAATTTTCAAACAACACATACTTGTGCAAATTTGGAGGTCGATTTCTACATCTTTGGTCGTCAATTCCACGTCGTTCTTTCGTCAAGTAAGTATCTTGCCTCTGCCATTGTGTTTTCATTTCTTGTAGTTCTAATTTCATGCATTTTGGCTGAGTTTGGAAGGATTTTCCATTCCAAGAAATCACCTCGGTCATTGCAGAAGTCCCCCACAAGGTTGCAACAACCGAAAATTTAAAACATGCGAAAATCAACATCATCACAGGAAACACATGTACCCCTACGACGATCTGAGAAAAGGTGAACTGTAAAATTTGACCATCGCAGCTATTTTAGAAACAGTGGAAACGAGCACAGAAAACATAAAATTTTAATTTTTACACCATTTCAGAAGATGAAAGCGACTCAAACAAGTTCTAATCAGTTGATATTTGCATATGCAGGGTGCAAAATGGTATTTGCATGGCAAGAACGCATGCACGGCGTCGATGAAGAAAGAGGTGCAACGAACCTGCAATGCATGCAGGCTCTTTGGAAGTGCGAGTTATTGAAATTATTCCTCACACCCTTATTACGAGCGCAATTGGACCTTTTAAAATTATTGATTTGCTCAAGGAACCCCACAGAGGGTAAGATCATAATCTGGGGGCATGAGATTGAGTTTGATGTGATAGAGCTAAATTTCCTCATTGGTTTATCTTGACGAGGAGAGAGACCCCACATGGGTGGTGTTCAGGTTCTCAGAGAGTCTCTAGATATGTTGATGGCACGAGCGTGCCCGGGGGCACACAAATCACCCACTAGCGGGAAGCTACAGATCCCAATAGTGAATGACCTGTCACTGCGTGTTTTATTATTTACAATTATGAGAGCAACATGCTCTTAGGCTCAGCATGAGGTGACTAAAACCAAACTATGGTTGGCTTTAGATTGCCTCAACCCTACCATGTATGATTGGGCCGAGGTAGTGTCTCTCAATATGAAGAGGCAGTTGACCAAGTTCCAACGAGGGGAGACAAAACAGTTCGGATAGAGGTCCATCTTGGTACCACTCATGCTGGAGCGGGTACCAATACTTTAGTTGCAGGATAAGGAAGTCCTGTTGCTGGGACCACGGTAGACCCGGATCATTAGGTCGGCCGGGGTGATGCCATGAGGAGGTGGCACTCAGCCAGTATCATGGGGTCCTGTCTTCATGGAGTGGCTGCATCATTAGTAGGTATTTGTTGAGGACTGGCCCTATGCAGGTACAGATTTAAGAGGAGTGTTGGCATTATGTTTCAAGTGTTGTCCTTGATGGCAACTCACTCAGAGGTTGGTACAAGTGCTCAGAGGTTGGTACAGGTGATGGCAACTTGATCAGAGGACAGATCTCAGTACAGCAGGACAAGAAAGAGATATACGCAGGTTCAGCAAGGAGAATCCGCGTGTACACGCAGGTTGGCTTCAGTAAAAGCGCGTACATGTGAAAAGTACCTTTGGTCCGTAGTAGTTAGACCTTGGAAGTTGTGCCTATGGTTTTGGACCATAATGTTTCGACGGACGTGTTGATCCCTAGTTTCGAGGTTGATGGTATTGTGTTTCTATGGTTTTGGCTCTTGGTATTGAACAAGGCCTAAGGCTATATAAGGAGAAGATCACTAGGCAAAGGAGAATGAATTATGAGTGTCTAACGCAGTGAGAGGATCTGGTATTGCTGGTTATCTGTTCGGGACGCTTGGTAAGGGTCGGATCTGACAGCGAAGGCAGAAGTAATCATTTCTAGATCTGCACGCGGGTTGCCTTTGGAGAAAGCGCGTATACACGCGGTTTTGGTACAGTGAAGTAGCGTATGCATGATAAGGGTTAATATTTCAGGTTGCTGCTGATTCTGGTGGTTGTTGCAGAGTTCTGGATTCTGGTTTGGGTTCTGTGTTCTTGATGACAGGGTTTCAGTGATACGGTATAGGGTTGTTTAATGAATTATGATGCAAGTATAAGTTGATGATTGTATTGCGGTAATGTTTGTTTTGTACTCTTGGATCCAGTCTGAAAATTGATGAAACGTGGTCCCTGAAGGTTGTAGGGTCAGCACCTACGTAATAGTAAATGGATCAGCTAGTACAAGAGCTGAGGGGGTTGTAACTCCCTTCCAGAAGTAGTTGGAAAACGAGAGAGGGTTGTAGCCCTCTGCAGGTTGTAGCCTGCGTACTGGTAAAGGACTGCACCAGTACATTGTAAAAGAAGTTTCTCATTAAAGAAGAAAGAGACGAATTGCAGCAGGTGGTTTTCACCCACATTGGGTTTCCACCTTATATCATGGTGTTCATGTGTATGGCTCTTGTGTGATGTTCTGCTCTGTTATACTGCGCCTGTTTACTGTTAAATTGCTTAATAATGTTCTGATGCATTTACTGAAGATTAAGCTAACTGAATTATAAGATCTCTGGGTATACGCTAGTTGCATTAGACACAGTCGCGTGTACACGCGGGTTCACTTATCTGAAGTCGCGTATATGTTTCTGAGTATGAAATTGAAAAGTTTTATCTGATCTGATAATACTGATTCACCCCCCCCCTCTCAGTATTATTTCCAACAATTGGTATCAGAGCCAGGACCTTCAGAAGAAGCTTGATCGCTTGAAGGAAAAGATCCATCAAAATGGCTAATCCAGAAAGAGAGGCACGCATCAGGCCACCAGTCTTTGACGGGAACAATTTTACTCACTGGAATATAAGAACCACTGCATATCTACAGTCTCTTGGAGCAGAAGCTTGGGGAATCGTAGAAGGAGGATACAAATTCCCATCAGCAACTCCTACAGATCCAGCAGAGAAAAAGCAATATGAGCTCAATGCCAAAGTAGTTACTGTCCTATTGAGTACTTTGACTCAATCAGAATTTATGAAGATCATGCATTTCAAATCAGCTAAGGAAATATGGGACAAAATCGTTACAAGCTACGAAGGAGATGATCAGGTAAAAATAGCAAAGCTTCAAACTCTCAGAATCCGGTATGAAACTCTTAAGATGCGAAGTAATGAAAGCATAGCTAATTATTTCCTGCGTATGGATGAGATTGTGAATTGTATGAGGGATCTGGGTGAAGAATTTGAGGAAGTTGTCTTAGTTCAAAAGGTTTTGAGATCTCTGTCTACTAAATTTGATTCTAAAGTATCTACCATAGAAGAAAAGGAGAATGTGCAGAAAATTACCATGTCACAGCTTCACGGGATCTTAACTGCTTTTGAAATGCGACAAGAGGTACCACCAGAGGCCGCATTCGAAGTGTCAGAGGAAGAAGATGAGGTAAATTTTGTCAAGAATCTTGAACGGGGAACTGGACGGTTCAAAGATAAGCTACCTTTCAAATGTTTTCTATGTGGTAGAGTTGGTCACTATGCTGCTAGATGTCCTCATAACAAAGGAAAGATATATGAAGAAGATGGTAGAAGCTATTATACCCATATTAAAAGTACATTAAATGATAGTGAAGATATTAGAAGTCTCATGGCACATAAGAAGAAGAATGCTTCATCCAATAATAGCGAGGATATTAAAAGTCTCATGGCACATGAAGAGAAGAATGCAGAAACTGAAGAAGTTGCCAAATTAAAGGAACAATTGGAGACAGAAACCAGGGTAAGGGAGAAATTGCAGGATATAGCAAAAGATCAGAGCACAACTATTCAGAGACTTGAATCAAAGATCCTCTCTCTAAAAGAAGATCTTGAAGATCAAAAACATGAAGTGATCAAACTAAAGCGACAAGCGGAAGAAGGGAGAAAAGTTGAAGAAGACCTAAGGAAGCAGTATCTGAAAAAGGAAGAAAAACATCAAGTTGAGGTAAATATCTTGAAAGGTAAACTAGAAGAAAAGGATAAGCTCTTACGATTTCAAGATAGTTCTAAAGTCTTGGATGATATTCTTAATAGTCAAAGATCTCCTGCTATCAAGACTGGTCTTGGTTTCCATGAATATGTTGAAGGTGAATCTAGTTCACAAGGTGAGGCAAGAAACTCTAATGAGAAATCTGAAATGCTCAAGGAACAACCAAGGAAAGAAATTCCTCAAGGAAGATCCTTTACTCCTAACTATGGACGTGACAGACGATTATTTCCTCCGCTGAATAATGTTGAATGTTATGTATGTCATAATCTTGGACATGTTGTAGCCAGATGCAGAAGTAGAATGGTTCAAGAAAGATCATCGCATCCCAGGTATTTCAGAGGGTATTGCTTTGCCTGTAATGCATATGGACACAAAGCAATTGATTGTGATAGAAGGAACATGAAAAATATAAGGTGTTATACATGCAACAACTATGGGCATAAAGCAAGGGAATGCAGGAGCAGATTTCAAAATTCAAGACAAGGGGACCATACATCATCGCAGTTGCAGGAATTGAAGAAGACAGAGACAGAAAGGTGTGGGATAACTCAGTCAGCTGACATAACAGACACAGGGGAATCTGAAAGTGATGAAATTCAGTATTCCATCCTGCATACGCTGATATAATTAAGACAAGTCGCGTATATACGCGAGTTACAGGCTGCAAAGTCGCGTATATGGAGAAAGGGCAGCAGAACAGACCCAAGTTCAGTCATGCCTGGCTCAGGCTCAGGGGGAGCAGAACAGACTCAGGAAATGGTTCAGACATGGTTGGCTCACACTCAGGGGGAGAATATTCTTCAAATAATTCATTGTTGGCACTATGGTTAGAAGTTGATGATACATCTTGTTGTTTGATCAAAGGAATGGTATTGCAGGCTGATGCTTATGATACAGATCTGAATGGCTGGTCTTAGAACTTGCATCTGCTCAAGGGGAGCGTGGATAGATTGGTACACTTTGGCATATACAAAGGGGGAGTCAAATCAGAAACTTCAGCATGTACTCAGGGGGAGTATGGACAGCAGTATGGACAGTAGAAGGTATACCAAAGAAGAGCATATCTTGGTACGCCCTTTGCCCTTGATGTCAAAGGGGGAGAGTGACTTGGTGTGGTGGTTGCCATCAAGTCCAAAGGGGGAGATTGTTGGCATTATGTTTCAAGTGTTGTCCTTGATGGCAACTCACTCAGAGGTTGGTACAAGTGCTCAGAGGTTGGTACAGGTGATGGCAACTTGATCAGAGGACAGATCTCAGTACAGCAGGACAAGAAAGAGATATACGCAGGTTCAGCAAGGAGAATCCGCGTGTACACGCAGGTTGGCTTCAGTAAAAGCGCGTACATGTGAAAAGTACCTTTGGTCCGTAGTAGTTAGACCTTGGAAGTTGTGCCTATGGTTTTGGACCATAATGTTTCGACGGACGTGTTGATCCCTAGTTTCGAGGTTGATGGTATTGTGTTTCTATGGTTTTGGCTCTTGGTATTGAACAAGGCCTAAGGCTATATAAGGAGAAGATCACTAGGCAAAGGAGAATGAATTATGAGTGTCTGACGCAGTGAGAGGATCTGGTATTGCTGGTTATCTGTTCGGGACACTTGGTAAGGGTCGGATCTGACAGCGAAGGCAGAAGTAATCATTTCTAGATCTGCACGCGGGTTGCCTTTGGAGAAAGCGCGTATACACGCGGTTTTGGTACAGTGAAGTAGCGTATGCATGATAAGGGTTAATATTTCAGGTTGCTGCTGATTCTGGTGGTTGTTGTAGAGTTCTGGATTCTGGTTTGGGTTCTGTGTTCTTGATGACAGGGTTTCAGTGATACGGTATAGGGTTGTTTAATGAATTATGATGCAAGTATAAGTTGATGATTGTATTGCGGTAATGTTTGTTTTGTACTCTTGGATCCAGTCTGAAAATTGATGAAACGTGGTCCCTGAAGGTTGTAGGGTCAGCACCTACGTACTAGTAAATGGATCAGCTAGTACAAGAGCTGAGGGGGTTGTAACTCCCTTCCAGAAGTAGTTGGAAAACGAGAGAGGGTTGTAGCCCTCTGCAGGTTGTAGCCTGCGTACTGGTAAAGGACTGCACCAGTACATTGTAAAAGAAGTTTCTCATTAAAGAAGAAAGAGACGAATTGCAGCAGGTGGTTTTCACCCACATTGGGTTTCCACCTTATATCATGGTGTTCATGTGTGATGTTCTGCTCTGTTATACTGCGCCTGTTTACTGTTAAATTGCTTAATAATGTTCTGATGCATTTACTGAAGATTAAGCTAACTGAATTATAAGATCTCTGGGTATACGCTAGTTGCATTAGACACAGTCGCGTGTACACGCGGGTTCACTTATCTGAAGTCGCGTATATGTTTCTGAGTATGAAATTGAAAAGTTTTATCTGATCTGATAATACTGATTCACCCCCCCCTCTCAGTATTATTTCCAACAAGGAGATCCAAATATGTTGCTTCTGCCCGAAGAGCAGTGGGATGAGAGAGGTAACACGCTTGGATAGACAGCTACATGGTTAAATTTCAGTTTTTTATTTTATATTGTTTTTTGGATTTTAAATGTGTATGTCATAATAATTATGTTCAATTTTGTAGACGTTGGACCTAAGAGACCGGTGGGTCTCGCTCCTATGGCATGGAGAGGGGAGAATAGAGAGCTTGCCCTGCCACCTCCAGGTGGTGACGCAGAGGAGGAGATAGCCTGGAACTTGGAGGGCTTGATTGAGGGGATCCTGGACTATAGAGGGTTCGAGAAGATCCCACGACAGTACCAGCGACACACCGCGGGTGTGTCAAATAGGGTTCATAGACTACTCAGACGAGTAGTCTGGGTAGTAGTCTGCTACAGAGAGCATAACCCACCATAGTAGCCACCTAGGTTTCCTTGTCTAATGTTTTGAGAGACATATACATTATTTTTTGAGCACTTCAATGTGCCACACAATATAAATCAATTTATGTTTTATGGTTTCTATTTGTTTTGTCTGAATGTTTGTCCATGATTTATAATTTGTGCAAATTTCCACTTAATACAAATAATTAAGTAATGTATCAATGAATATTCATAACACCTGCATAAAAGACAAAGAACACAATAAACAAGAAATCATCTAGCGCAACAAACCATAAGAGGTATAATGGTGTACGGGTTCATTTTTACACAAGCTTGAACCATGGAGAACTATGCTTAAACAAGATTAACATGCCCTTGATAGAATAATCCAATCGAGGTACATGCCCCCCAAGCTTCATTGCATTCAACGAAGTGGATGTAATGAAGGTTGAAATCACGAGACCTCAAACAAAGACTCGATGTGACAAAGGGGAAAATTGTTTCATTTTTTAATGAGGTTGAAACAAGATTGGGAACCTTCCTCAAATGGCTCGGGTCCTTGTTTCATTGTTTAATGAGGTTGACATAAGATCAGAACTATCTTCGGACACCTTGTTTCATTTTTTAAAGAGCTTGACACAAGACGAAAACTACTCTCATCACGTCGGGGTTCATTTTGTAATGAGGTTGACATAGGAACAAACTATCCTCAAACGCCTTGTTTCATTTTTTAACGAGGTCAACACAAGATCAGAACTATCCTCGAAGTCCTGTTCATGGGCCATACGAAAACATGACTCCCAAGAGATCTTCATTGGATGGAAGAAACAAACTCTAGGAGGAATACATGTCATTGGGCACCAATGACAGATCGGGTTCCAATGCCCCCAGTACATGATGTACAAGACCATCTGCATGATCATTAACAGTTGCAGAGGTAGAATGGGTAGCCACATAATTGACCTGTGGTGGGGAAGGCACTACTTGTGGACAAGAACCGAGAGGGGATAATGGCGGCACAATAGGCACTAGGGAACTAAAGAATTACAATTTATCTATAGTCACCATTCTTTCATCGTGCAGAAAACAAACCAAATGGAAAAGTGAAGAAACAAGAGCCCCTGTGGCATAAATATACTCATGGCCAAGGAGAAGACTGAAATCTAAAGCACCTTGGAAAACCATCACGTCTATATAGAAAGTTTTGCCTCCCAAAGTAACAGGGAACTTTGGAAGGATGCCGAATGGTTGATGAGTTCCTCTGTCAAAAGCTAACAGATTCTGAGTGACAAGCATAAGCTGTGGGGAGCCCAAAGCCTACCAAGTAGTAGAAGGCATGAGGCTAACAGACACACCTTCGTCCAAGAGAGTGCCAGGCATTGCCTTATCATAGGCATGTATGGTAATCTCGAAAGGCACGTAAGACGGAAGGTGGAATGCAGTCAAGTGACTCCAGTTGAAGGAAATGACAAAACTGCTTGTTGGGGGCATCGTGGGAGTGCCCCCCTGCTCTACAGGAATCGAAGAAGGACTTTGTTGATTAGCTAGAATAGGAGGGTCATTCTCGGACTCAGGAGAATCTGGCGAGACGAGAAGAACATGAGTAGTGTGATAATGATGCTCATTGGGAACAGAGTGAACAACTAGTGGTGTACCCAAGTCAACACTCTTTCCGACCAATGGTTGGTCAGGAACAAGCTGAGCACAGCTAGGCTCGGGAAGAGGAGGATGGACAAGAGAAGAAACCAAGTGAATCTCTTTGTCAACGGGGATAGGGTCAGAGGAGAGCCTTTGATAACCAACTAGAAGTGGATGTGAAGAAGCTGTAAGACTTTCCAAAATAGCAGAAGCTTTATCGATGAGTAGAAAAAGGTGAAGGAGATGGTTGCCTTCACATAGCCTATAGGGGAATTGAATCTTCCCTTTCTTCTTACCACTACCAATTGAGGATTGAACATCAACATGAGCTTCAGAGGACGATGAGGGACAAGCCAGATCATGAGACCATGCTTCTAAGATCCTAGGAATACTAGGACAATCATGAAGAAGATGGTCACCCTTGCACAATTTACAAGGAAACTTAACCTTCCACGAAGGATCAGAAGGTTTTCTGACCTGAGATGTACTTAGAGCAATAGTTGCATGGGTGGCCTCTCGCTTATCCAACTTCTTCTTCTTCTTTGTCTTCCTCTTCTTCTTCTTAGCCTCCTGGTTACTGGATATGGAACTTTCACCAAGCGAAGTAGGAGAGGAGGATGAAGAAACAGGGGAAGAAGGTGAAGGCTCAACCCTAGAATCATCGTGTCGTGATTCAAATGAAGGAGATAGCGGAATAGGGGTCATGACGCTCGGGACCACCGCTATCGAAAACAACCACACGACAAACCGATGGTTAACCCAGGCAAAGACAATGTTGCCATATACGAAGCACCGACATTTCCAAAAGGAGGAAATGGACCAGGATTCCCATCTGGGGGAAGACCTTGACTGGTAGACTCGGGGAATGTACCATCGGAAAAAACCTTGAAACACGCTCTCAGTGTAACCAAGAACTCTAACTATAACCAAGAATATTTCGTGGGTAGTAAATTTTATGACACAGGAACAAAACTGGATCTTTTCATGTTTCAAGAGTCGAGAAAAGGACAAAAAGGTGACTCTATCTCTTTCGAGGTTTAATTAGCTTGAAAGGGCAAGTGCTCAGATGATTCTTTTCTTTTAAGGAGTCGAAAAGGGATGAAAGTGACTACTCTAGAGTACTAGACAGGAGGTTTACCAAACAAACCGCAAAACTACATATACACCTTGGTGATCAAATGAAAGAGAAATGACCAAGGACTTTTCGTATAGCAGTCAATCTTCCAAAATGCTGTGTTCAGTGCGTTACGGTTCATAAGGCAGCAAACTCAGCTTCCTATGGATGATAGGATGATAACCTAGTGAGGTCTCCTGATATATACACGATGGTACAAGGAGCACAAGTACTTACTAGCAGCTATTGAATCATAGAAGGAGGAATCACCCAACCTTAGCAAAAACAATAGTGACTAGGTTTAATGACGCTAGAGCACGTCTCTAGCCTAGACCTCTAGATAATGTGCGTTAAGTTCCAATGCATTGTTAGGTTCATTCAATTGATTTTAAGAGTTAATCTTGGATTAAGTTTCAGTTTTTAGGCCCTACTGAATGTATTCCAACAATTCCTAGGATGTAGCTACAATGCGTAAAGCACCATTCATTTCCATGAACAACTACCTAAAGGAAGGTGAAGAGTTCATTTCCAAGTGATTGCAAACCAAGACAAGCAAATGCAAGCACTAAGAAACACAATGCATCACTACACATATCTCACAATTACTAATGAAAGATCTAAACTTTGCTTTCTAATTTCTCTATCATGAAAATTCAGTAACGCAAATGCGCTTTCACTTTTGTATGCTGTATGAATGCAATATTTTTTATTTTTGGAATTTTAATGACAAACAAGAAAGTGTAAACCTGACTAGTCCAAACAAATGTGTTCATTGTTTGATAGTTTGGAAATCAAATCAATATGAAGAATTGGTTCAATAACCAAACACTAAAGACCAATCAGAGAGAAGATAAGCAGTAAAACGGCCTCAAACAAATCAATCAGTTGGTTGTGGACGAATCTTGGATGGATGGGTAACCAAAACAAATGACTTTTTGATGAAGCCTTTAACAGAGCTAGGTCACACGGTCTGAAAACACAAGATTCACTAAATGAAACCAAGGAGAAAATACCTGAACCAAAATACAGCCAAAACAAGTTGATAAGAGACAAGAGACAGCAGGGGACAAGCAGCACTAGTTGATTCAAGAGGTAAAGTTGTAAAAACAACTTGTATAGGAATCGTCGCAAGGCTATAACTAGCAACCTGAGATGAAAGGCAAATCATCGCAAGCAGAAAGCTAGCAATTGGGCGACATTGTCGTTGGTGTACACCTATCTTCTATGATGGTCTGATTTTAGGAATCGTCGCAACTGTACGATGGGTTATCTGTGATGTGCAGGTTTACCAAAGAGGACAAGTGCAACGTCGTTGCAGCTATTAAGTTATAAACAGTGACGATCTCAATTTAGAGAAAAATCAAAGCAAGAACACCTGAAGGACACCAGGCTATCTCTTAGATAGTGAGAGGGACTACCAGATTGAATCAAGTAACCCAGAACACTGATGGCTCAATCCTAAAATCAAGAGACACTAAATAAAAAACAAATCAAGAGCAAACAAGAGACAACATACAAAGGACTCACAAGCGAAGTCGCTAACTTATGATGTAGGAAATGTTCCCTCTGCGGATAGAGGCAACCCCTCTAGCCCTAGAGTGGGTGTGAAGTAGGAAAGTGTTCCCTCTGTGGACAAAGGCAACCCCTCTAGCCCTAGAGTGGGTCTAGTCATAACAAAGACAAAACAACAATTGATTCCCTTAAATAGTCATCGTTGGAGGCCTACCTCAAACTATTGGTTGATGAAGTTTTTGTTCCATTGCTCTAGCTTCCATTTCTTTCTCCTCAATGAGCAGTCAACCTGAAACACCACAAGAAAAAAACAGAGCACATAACCAAGAACAACAATGATCTATTTACTATAAAGTCAAGAAATCATAAGCTATCTAGTAAATTGTGCACAGGATATAGGAAATCATCATTGATTGTATTAAAATGACTCAAGAGCAAAGCTTACAACCAAGTCTTGACGTCGCAAGCCTTCTCAAAGGGTCTAGCCAGTATGTTTGTTCAAGCATTCACTCTCAAGAATGGGTCTCCCAAATAGACAATATCTATCTCTCACTCACAAGCTCTAATACAAGGTTAAGGGATTCCACAATCTCTTACCAAACTATTAGCAATCCCACACTTGTCACACTCACACCAAAGCTATCTACTTAGTTTCAAAGAAAACTCAAAAGAACTAATCAGCACTGCCCAACTAAATAACTAGCAGATCATAGCAATGGTGAGTGATTTTATAGGAGAAGGAGTCTCCATGGAATGAGGGAGAGGGAGATTATCTTTAAGGGAGGTTGCACAAGAGGCAGAACCACCATCCCAAAGGAGGAAAAGCAACCCAAAATGACCCAACAACCATCTCTAGAGACATCCAGAAGGCCGACTGTTTGAACAAATTCACCAAATCTGGATCGTCGCAATTCATGAACTAAAACTCAGCGATGACATCACAAGGAGGCGATGCATGCAGACCAATCATCGCAATAAATAGGCAGGAGCTTCGCGCCGAGCCCTAATATTCTACCTTCATGAGAAACATGTGTACACCTGCGACGGTGTCGTGACTGGACTGTTCATGACAAGGGATTGTCGCGACTATTAACGGCTTACTAGCGACAATGCAAAAACTTAGGGAAAAAGGGTCAGTCTTCAACATCAGAGAGCACTGTTTAATATTCTTGCATGAGTGGGAAGATATGGACATGTGTATTTGATACATAACATAGCATAGGGACTGAGATGAGGAAAGTGACAAATTATTGTGTAACAGATGCCCCTTAAAGCATAAAGCTCGAGAGAGTGGGAGGGGTGAAATGCTTTACGAAACCATGACCGAATTGGAACACCACCTTGAAGAACCTACAGGTGCAGGTACAAATGATATCTCTGATAGTGAAATACATGTAGTTTAGGCATGGGTGCAGCCATCCAAAAGACATATGAAACTTGGTCTGTGGTATGGACGTAGCCACCCAGTTGATAAGACCATATATAATGATAAAGGTATGGTCGCAGCCATCCATGAAGACTCAGGTATGGTCAAAACCATCCAATCAAAGAGTCATATATGTAATCACTAACCAATCCACGCAGCCCAAACATATGTAATTTTAGTTTGGAGTCTTGAAACCCTAATCGATCATAGTACAAATTCTAGCATGCGAACAAATGTGTCGCTTGATTACTAGTCAATGATGAAAAGCGTTAACAAGCGTGAGAGAAACCACCAATAATGCCAATGGCTCTCAAGGTACTACCAGTACAATCCACTAAGTGTGAATAAAATAAGATGAAATCGAACACTTGTGGAATCACCCAATCGAAGACCAATGATGAAAGTTTGTCATTAGGCACAAAGAACTTGCCATTGAGGCATGCAAGCTCCAAGGTACCGAAAGGGGTCTCTAGATCAAATATCCTAGATAATGAGCTAGTGTCGACAGGAGACGTTCCATCCCAGGAGGGCCATAATGTTTCCCCCATCAACGACACGAGATAAGGAACAAGTGGTAGATGGTGAAACAGAGCATCAGATGAGGAGGTAAGGGTGTGAACTACAGAAGGATTATACTCTTGAACATATCAGTGACACGACTCTAAAATGTAGCAGCATTTTGGTACCAAGGGATCAGAGGTTGATGGAGACAACATGGACCAGATGGAATGAGGCAAAATGGCAACCCAAAACCCCGGAAGGCCAATGACGATGTGAGGATATCCCAACCCGACGAGAAGAAAAAGTGTCAATGTTCAAGAGTGACTAGCTGCTATAGGTAATCAATGATGACTTCCAAATTTTCCCCCACCATTGTTGGTGAGTATCCCAGTTATTTTTGAAAAACAAGCTTGAAGGGGATAGCATATGCTTGTGATATAAGTTCGACCTCTGGACGAATCCGTCCTAGTAATAGTTTAACGAGCCCTAGGGAGGAGAAGTTCGAGTCTCGTCATGGTGATGAGTCCAATGTCGTTAGGGTTTAACGAGTCCGACACCGGTAAAACTCAGTGTCTTTTTCGTGTTTAGAGAGTTTGAAAAAGACACAAAAAAGAAAACTCCAAGGGGGTCCTTTTTCGTAAATTTGTGTCCCTCGAGCCCGAAAAAGGATAAAAAAATACTCGAGAGAATCACTTGACCATTACGATCAAGGAGTACCTTTCATAATTAATGGCTCTGATTCAAAAAAGGGAAAAAGTGATCACAGACACGTCGTTTCATAACTAGTATCGAGCTCGACATGACAAAAGTCCGGCGATCTTTTCATGTTTATACTGTTAGAAAAGAGCTGAAACTGGACTGCCTTTTATTCCATTTAACGAGTTAAAAGGGAAAACTCGGCAATCTTTTCGTCTTTTGTAAGTTAGAAAAGGGCTTAATGAACACTTGTAGAAAATATAGACCAAGCACATTAAATGTATCTGTTGTCCCTGTTTCTGCACAGAAAAAACCACAGTATAAGATCCATTCTACAAAAATGCACTATACAATTGAAAATTAGGTTAAAAAAACCCTAAAACCATAGGAAAAACCCCAAAATATAACAGAAACCCCAAGCCCTATAGTTTAAAACCCTAAAATTTTCGAAAAATCACTATAAAAAGGGCTCATGGTATTTCATTTTTACATTTACACTTTGAGTTTTTAGCCTTGGTGATTTTTTGAGTGCAAACCTATGGGATCTTCAGAGCTTGCTTTCAGCACCAGTGATCGACCATCCTGCCCAAGACTCCTACCAAGTAAGTACACCATCCTTGGCACTGCATTTTCATTGTTTTTAAGCTCAATTTCATGTTCCATAGGTGGATTTTGGCAGATTTTTTGTTTCAAATTCGCTCCTCGGTCGTCATGGAAATCCCTCACAGGTTAGCAACGACCGAGCATGCTAACACACACCACCATCGGGGCCATCTCTAGGGACAGGTGTACTGTCGTGACGATTGAGGAAAAAATGAACCATGATTTTGAGTCGTCGCTACTATTTAAAAAACAGTCGTGACAGCTCCGTAAAGTTTGAATTTTTTATAATTCACATATTTTAGCCCATAAAAATGATTCTAATTATATTTTTTCTTCAATGCAGAGAAATAATGGCATTTGTATGGCAAGAGAGAACCCATGATGACAATGACGAATGGGAATTTAATGACCCTGAGTGCAGAAGAGCCCTATGTGACTATGGATTATTGAAATTCTTCCTTACACCACACCTTCGGGCACAACCAGACTTGCTCGAGCTGCTGATCCGTTCCTGGAACCCGACAGAGGGCAAGTTCATCATCCATGGTTAGGACATTGAGTTTGATGCAACGGACATATATTTCTTGATAGGCTTGTCTCATCGTGGTGAGAGACCAATCATGGAGGGTGTACGAGCTACCGGCGAGACTCTTGATATGCTGATAGCGTGGGTGTGCCTAGGGGCACGCAAATCATCCACTAGCAGGAAACTGTAGATCCCGACAGTGGGGGATTTGACCCTTCACTCAGTACTGTTTATGGTTATGAGAGTAGCAGGCTCTCAAGCATAGCATGAGGCAATGAAGACCCAACTACAGTTGGCCATTGATTGCCTCACTCCGACCATTTACAACTGGGCTGACGTAGTGTCTGTTAACATGAAGAGGCAACTCACTAAGTGTCAAGGGGGGGAGACCAAATAGTTTGGATATGGATCCATTCTGATATCGCTCATGCTGGAGTGGGTACCATCACTTCAGCTATAGGATATGGACCTGTATGTGCTAGAACCGCGAGAGACTTGCATCACCCAATGGGCACACGTGATGCCACGAGGAGGTGGTGGTCGACCAATATCATGGGGCGTACTATTTCGGGAATGGCTAGATCGTCAGAAGATCAACATCGAGGATTGGCCTTATGCAGGCACAGACTTCCAAGGAGATCCTACCATGCTGCTCCCACCTGGCGAGTAGTGGGACAAGGGAGGTAAAACACTTGGTCAAAAACCACACTATTTTTGTGTTTTGTTTTTTATTATGTTTTTGGATTTTCACATGCATATGTCTTAATTGTCGTTTCTATGTTGTTTGTAAATGTGGGACCGGAGAGACCCATGGGACTGGCTCCTGCGTCATGGAGGGAGGGCAACCGAGAGCTCGCTTTGGCTTGTCTGGGTGATAATGTGGAGGAGGAGATTGCCAAAAACCTCGAGGGCCTAACTGATGGGATCCCAGATTATAGGGGGATCGAGGAGGTCCCAGTGGAGTATCATAGACATACTGTCAGTGTGACACCTAGGATACACAGACTCTTGAGATGAGTAGTGCAGGCGATGGTCTGCTATAGGGAGCAGAACCCACCACAGTAGACACCTAGGCTTTACTATTTTTCTACTTTTGAGAGACATGTGTCTCAGATGTATTGTGAACATAGACTCTATTTTTGACATACACACTTATTTTTGAGTGCCTCGGTGCACCACACGATATTTATATATGCTATCTATGGTTTATTACTGTGTCTAAATGCTTGCATACAATGTTTGATTATATATTGCGTAAATGTCTGTCTAATACATGATTTGCCAATGCATCAGTTAATGTGTTTAATCGTCTTGGAATGTGTTGATATGTGATAAAATCAAAATTTCTTTCCAATAATCTGACATGTAAATACAACTTTAAAATCTGAGGATTTCTAACAGGATAATGCTCGTTAAGTTGGAGGACAACAAGTTGAGAATCCAGATTCACAACCAATGCACGAATATCGAGGTTAACAACCTCGGTCAATAATTCAATGACAGTGCTATATTTAGTGACATTGTTTGTGGTACAACCTAGACAAACACCTTGAAGGTCTACTAACTCACCATGAGGATTATAGATCACTCATGCCACGGAGGAAAGATTCCGGGTACTACGGAAGACACCATCAGCGAAACCAATGTAATGTGTACCAGACATCTGCACAAAAAGTAAAAAGACACAATAAGTGGCAATTATGCCTACACACCAAGCCACACATGCACACACACACTGAAAACACACATATGTACATAGCAGATGCACGAAGTTCATGCATAATATTTCTTAAGAGAAAGCCCATTCCGGAGCTTACCTAGAGGATTCCCTTCATAATTGATCAGCTCATAGGCCCCTTTTTGCAAAACACATTTCACAATGTAAGGCCCATGCCACATAGGCTCGAATTTTCCAACCCCCAGCTTATCATTTTCTTGATCGTAGAGTAAGACTAGGTCTCCTTCAATGAAAGAACAAGGGGCACCATTTTTTTCGAAGTGAGTTTACACTCTCTTCTTCTGTGCTTCAATGACTAAAGAGGCTAGTCGACGGGTCTCATTTAACTGCTCTAGGTAAGGAAGACATTCTTCTACTAGAGTAGTGTTTGGGAGCAATTCGATGCTAATTTAAGAGAAGGGATCTCGCATTCAATTGGAAGGGTAGCCTCCAGATTGTAAACTAGCTGAAACGGGGTAAATTTGGTGGCATCGTTCACTGAAGTATGGTAGGCCCATAAGGTAGAAAACAACATTAAATGCTAGTTAGACTTGTGCATACCAATGGTACACTGAAGCATTGTGACCAAAACTTTGTTGGCAGCTACTACTTGGCCATTAGCATGAGGATAAGATGGCATCAAACTATCATGATGCAAGCCCAGCTGGGTTGTTAACTCAGACATCACATGATTATGGAAATGAGAACCATGATCAGTGACAATAGCTTGAGGGACTTCGAATCGAAAAATTACATGATTGAATAAAAACTGAGCCATTTTCTTACCGTCATTAGATAATGTAGGCATTGCCTCAGCCCATTTTGTAAAATAATTGATGGCAATGATGATATACCCATGCCCCCTAGCCAAGCGAAGGTTATAGGTCATATAATCAATGTACCATTTGCAAAAAGGGCTGACGGTAATGACAGGGTGTAAAGGAGAGGGAGGCGCAAGCATCTTCCATTGGTAGATTTGGAATGCATGACAAGAGCAAATGGTGAGAATGCAATCCTTAAAAATAGATGGCCAAAAATAACCAGCGTGGAGGATCTTTTGGGTAGTAGCATACCTAGAAATATGACCACCACAGGCGCCAGAGTGGTAGTAATTCAAAACATGTTCGGCTTCCTTGAATGTCAAACAACAACAGAGAACAGAGTCAATGCCAAGATGGTATAGGGTGTCCCTGATAATGCGATAAGGCTAAGAATGATGGCGAATACGTCACCGAGCATCCTTGGACAAATCAGGACGAAAGGAGGACATCTGAAGGTAGACAATAATATCCCCATACCAAGGATCGAGGGTGCTAATCAAGAACAGAGACTCGTCCAGAATATGGTCCTCTAATTGAGAGGGTGCGGTAGCGGATGGTAGCGAGCAGAGGAATTCAGTGAAAATGAGGGATTTATTAGACTTGGTTGTAGTAAACTCCAAGTCAAACTCTTGAAGGATGACAATACATTTCAAGTATTTTCCCCCCAGAAACTGGTGTGACAAGATGTACGTCATCGGGTTGCAATCAGAAATCACCGTCGTTGTACACAATAGTATATAATGACAGAAATGTTGGACAGCATGAATGGTTGCCAACGCAAGCTTCTCAACATCAGCATATCGTTTTTTCGTATCAAGTAAATTGTGATTTAGATAATAGACAACATGCTCAGTATCGACATCATTGTCTTGAACCAAAACCATGCCGATGGTGCTATTGGAGGTGACCAGATAAAGAGTATAGTTACGGTGATAATCAGGTGGACGTAACAATGGAGCAGAAACAAGGAGTGCCTTGAGTTGCTCGAATGACTCCTGTGCAGCGGTATCCTAAACAAAGGAGGTATCCCACTTTAATAACCACGTATAACCCTTGGCAACTTCAACATAGTTCAGAATAAAACGGCATAAAAAATTTGCTTTACCCAGCAAACTCTTTAATTGTTGCAAAGAAGCAAGAGGAGGAAGATTCGTAATGGCTTCAACCTTCTGGGGATCCAAACGGATGCCCTCCTTGGAGACGAAAAACCCAAGAAGTCTGTCGGATTCAACGCAGAAAACACATTTATGTGGATTAAGACGGATACGGTAGTCTCAACAGTGAAGAAAAATTTCGTGGAGGTGATTTGGATGGTCATGGCACTTTGCTGAATGGGCTGGAAGGTCATCCAGGTAAGGCTGGACAATGTGATGAATATCATGAAACGCATAAGACATTGCGCGTTGCAAGGTAGCACTGACATTTTTAAGACCGAAAGGGAGTTTCTTATAGGCGAAGGTACCCCACGGGCAGATGAAGGCAGTTTTGTGTTGATCTGTAGGCAATATATTGATCTGATTGTAACCAGAAAAGCTTTCCATAAATGAATAAATCTCACTTCTAGCACAATTGTCAATGAGCTGGTCAATGACAGGCATAAGATAGTTATCTTTGGGATAGGCATGATTAATGTCGCGGTAGTCAACACAAAACCTAATAGTGCCCTGCTTCTTGGTCACAGGGACAATATTAGAAATCCAATTAGTGAGTGGGATAGGGTAAATAAACCCAACTTTAAGAAGTTTTTCAACTTCTCCTTTAATAGTTGTAGCCTTTTGGGGATGCACGGGACATAAACACTACTGAACAGGTTTGACACCTAGATATATAGGTATTTCATGCACCATGATACTAGGATCAATGTTGGGCATCTCTTCATATGACCAAGCAAAAACATCATGAAATTCTCTAGAAAGATCGGTATAAAGTTGAATCTCCTCTAGAGTACAGGTTACTCCGATGTGAATATTCTCGACAACCCTCGGTTTAACAAAGATGTTGATAGGTATGGTTTGCGTAATGTTCCCCATGTTGCCTTCAGAGAAAAATTGATGGATTTGAATAGGTGTATGAAGGGGTTGGGAGGGGACACAGGAAGCAAACTACTCAAGACAAGTAATCATAGCCTCGTGGATAGGGAGAAACGAGGAGCGATGGTGACAATCAAACCAAGGAGGTTCCCCGAAAGACATAGTCTCGATAATCGCATCATCGAAGGGAAGATTTCCTGTAAGGGATCTGAAGAAGCTCTATCTCTGAGCCAAGGGGATTGTATATATGTGTCAAGAGCCCTGCTCGAAGGAGCAGGTTCAGAAGATGAAGCCGAGATAGAAATGATTTCGACATAGTTGAGCTCGGCAGGACTCAACAGCTTGACATCGCCCTAAGATTCTACCTGATCAATGGGAGGAAGGACCCAAGGATCAGAACAGACTAAGATCATATTGATGGGAGCGATGTTGGGGGTTGGGAGTGAAAAAACACCCATGAGGGCAGGATCTTTAAAAGTCCAGCACCTACAGTCTCATATGGAACGGAAGTATGCTCCACAAAAGGCACATTGCCATCAGAAGAAGAAGAAGCAAAGAAGGACAATTGATCTACGGTGACAGTTTTCCATTGATGGGGAAAATGAAGGACATGAAATAGAGATGAAGCCGTGGCTCACATGGCATGTGTCCAGCTTCATCCTAAGAGGAGGTTGTAAGTTAAATTCGCATCGACAACTTCGACCTCAACTTCAATGGTCTTTCCTTCCAAAGTAATAGGCAAACACGGGAGAATACTATAAGGATGGGAATCTCTTCCATCGAAGCCTTCCAAGGTATTGGGATACTGAATCAGGGTCGGGGAACCAATAGCCTTCCAACAAGCAACTGACATGATGCAAGTGGAAGCGCCCTCATCAATAACAGTGCGGTGAATATTCTGAGACTTGATGATGACATGAATGAGGAAGGCGATCTGGTGAGGCAGTCTCGGTACATGATTATCTAGGTAAAAAGTGATCAAATCTGAGTCTGTTGGGTCAATGCCACCAATGGGTGATAGCAGGGACTTCCTCTAGGAGGGACAACTCTGGAGGATTTCTAATGCAGACATAGCCAAAGGAGCTTGGGCTAAATCCTCAATAATGATATAGTGCTATGCAGCATGAGCATTAGGGTTGTAGGAAGACTTCTACAGCACTCCTTTGGGAGGAGGTCGAATGACTGACTCAGTACTAGGCCACTCGATATGGAGGGGACCAATACAGGACGAAGGAATACTGGAGGGGACTTTAGTTTCCTTCTCGACGGGTGAAGGATATTCTTTTGACTGTGTGCTAATATAGATATGAATCGTCCAAGCCATGAAGACTTGAGAGCTGAATGTGGAAGAAGATTGAGGTTGATCAGCCACCATTTGAGTCTATTGTGAGGGAAAAGGCTCTTTGAGCATAGCAGGAGTCCCAGGGGTGCCTTTTAGCAAACAACTAACCTCAGACTGCCTAGGGCAGTCTTTGGTATAGTGATCCTCGTCACAAATGAGACAAGGGTACTTGGGCTTGCGCTTGGCACCTTCTTCGGTTGGAGGCTTAGGGGGATCCTGCTTTGGTTGATCGGCTTTATTCTTCCCTTTTCCATTTTTCTTACCTTTCGAAGTTTTATCCGCAGTAGTGGATTGGACGGCATTAACTTCAGAAGTTTTACCAGGATTGGGTGTGGCCTGAGAAGCATTTTTGTTTGGAGTAGAAGACTTTTCCTTCGTAGGGTTCAGAAGATTTCCTAGAGGATGCATTGACGGAACCAATGACACCATCAACAGATGGTGTTGATGGAGCTTTGGAAGTTCCAGGTCGTGGAGCATCAGGTAAATAATCATATAGCATACTAGACTGGGAGAAAACCAAGTCAAGATACTAAGCACACGCAATAGCTTTCTCTTTAGTTACACACACTCCCATAGCAATGTCCTAGGCTATCAGACCGATGAACGATGTTGCAAACCAGTCAGTCAGAAGTTGATCAAGGATCCAGAACTTAATTAGATGACGATGCCTCCTCCACTCATGGATATGATCGGAGATATGCATGGCCGTGTTTGGATTCAAGGATGTCAGGAGGTGCGTGCCCGTTTCAAATCGAATCGACAACTGAAAATGAGTTAAAAATGCCATCACAAGCGAGTTAAAGTCTTGAAAAGTTCCACGAGCTAGCTCAATATACCATTTTGTGGCAGAGCTAGTGAGAGTCCATTAGAGCAGATGGAGCCTGATGGAATCTTCAAGCCATGAATTGGATGAACACCATAGGTGATAAGTCATGACATGAGCTTAGGGATCGTCTCCAGCCTTACCATTGAATTTGGGACAGTCACCGGGAATCTTGGTTGGAACCAGTGGCCAATACGGATTATGAAGAGTGGGATCATTTATCAGTTTGGACACATTTGGCAGTTCCAACGTCGCCAAGAAAGGTAATTAAGGATTGAAGGACATCTGGGGCTGCAGGTAAGAAACAACATTAGAGTTCCATCTGGTTCTCGGTTGCCCCCATTGATTTTGCCTAGACGGATTTTGCCCAGAAGGGTTTTGTCCGTAGGGGTTTTGTCCATATGGATTATAAGCGTAACCGGATGGTTGACCTTGGTTTTGACCACCAGTGGCCCACTAACTAACAACCTGACCAACCAGAGCAGTTTACGATTGCTGAAAATTCTGATAAGGATTAACCTCTGGTTGTTGATAATTTTGATACGGGGCAATTTGAGGTTGCACATGGGGCTGCTGAAGGTTTTGAAAACCATATGGTGGCTAAGCTCCAAATTGTGCCTAGGGTCCAGGCTACATTTGATAAGCAGGTTGGGTTTGAAAGTGAAGTTGAGTTTGGAGACCGGATTGGGTCTGGAGCCCAGACTGGGTCTGGAAATCGGGTGGACGTTGAGAAACAACGAGCATTTGAGCACCCGATTGAGTGGGTCTAGACGGATGTCCTTGTGAGAACTGAGGTTGACCAATCTAGCTAGAAGGTTGGCCTGGTTGAGACTGAGGTTGTCCCATTTGCCTAGAAGGTTGAGCTTGCTGGGTAATGGGTTGACCTTGTAGAACTGAAGGTTGTCCTGATTGACTAGATGGTTGAGCTGGCTAAACAATTGGTTGGCCTTGCTGGATTTGAGGCTGACCCACTTGTCCAGAGGATGGACCAGGCTAGACAGTAGGTTGGCCTTGCTAAATTTGAGGCTGACCTACTTGTCCAAAGGATGGACTAGGCTAGACAGTAGGTCGGCCTTGCTGAATTTGAGGCTGACCTACTTGTCCAGATGGTTGACCTTGCTGGGCACCAGGTTTACCATGTTGGATGTAAGGTTGTCCTGGTTGACTAGAAGGTTGCCCAAAGTAAGTAAAAGAGGAACCACTGAAGGCCGAAGGTTGTCCCTGTAAGGGTTGTCCTTGTGGGCCAACAGGTTGCCCTGGATAAGGTTTCCTATAATACAACTATCCGTAAGATGGTTGGACATAAGACGACTGACCTTGATAGGGTGGACCTTGAAAAGTTGAAGGCTGTGCTTAGCCACCGTGATAACTGGTCGGGCCCCAAGCAATAGATAATGGAACGGAAACCTCAACCGCAGGTTGAGATGGGATAGATCCAGGGTGATAAATATGGGCTCCTTGAGAATCATAGTAATGAAGTGGATTTTGCAAATCTGGATTCTGAAGAGAATGCATGTACTAGTCATACGTCCACCTTTCCATAATGGAACAGAATACAAACTCTAGATGCCGACGCCGATGGACCACCATTAGTAGGACCAACTGAAGGTCTGGCAATAGTGGTCATGACTAAAGATGCAGTAATCGCACTAACAACACGAGCTGAAGAAGCCACACAAATAGTCAGAATAGTCGGGATAGATGTGACAATCACATTATGAATCTGGGGTGTGAAAGGTTCTGAGGTCAAAGTGACGGTATGAGACCACATGGAACTTGTAAGGGGAGATCTGGAACTCATGATATTAGCCAAAGCATGATAGGGTAAAGGCAACGTGATACCAAGAGGGGTGACATGGAAGGGTGAAGTTTCTGTAGGTATAGGGATTTCACCACTTGTCATAAAGGTCTTTTCACCAGAGACGAGGTTCATCTCATCCATGTCAGAGGAAGACATCGAGACTAAAACACCAGAAGGAGTAACAGGGAAATCTTCTCTGGAAGGTTCCTAGATGGGGTTCCAATGAATATCATAAAACTCGTCTTCTGGAGCACGAGAGTTAAATGGTTGGATATTTGGAATAACAGGAAGAGTATCACTAACAACTGGTACCTCAGAAGCGACAGAAGATGGAGAGCCTTGGTCACTTGGTATGGGAGACAAGATCGGTGATTCCTCCAGGATGATTTAACTCTAAAGTTCTAGGGAAAAATAAACGAGTAAGGGAAACAATCTGATGCAAACTGAAATGCAGTGAAGATTTAATAAGGTAAATGTGAACGTGTTCGAATAAATTTTATGACGCAGGAACAGAACTTGATCTTTTAATTTTTTAAGAGTCAAGAAAAGGACAAAATATGACTCTAGTCGCCTTCGAATATTTAATGAGCCTGAAAGGACAAGTGCTCAGATGGACCTTTTCTTTTAAGGAGTTGAAAAGGAATGAAAGTGACTACTTTGGAGAACTAGGCAAAAGGTTTACCAAATAACCCGTAAAACTGCATATACACCTTGGTGATCAAATGAAAGAAAAAATGACCAAGGACTTTCCGTACGGCAGTCAATCTTCCCGAATTTTGTGTTCGATGCATTATGGTTTGTAAGATGGCAGACACGGCTTCCTATGGATGTAGGATGATAACCTAGTGGGGTCTCCCGATATATACTCGACAGTACTGGGAGCACAAGTCCGTACTAGGCAATTATTGAGTCACAAAAGGAGGAATCACCCAACCTTAAGTGAAAGCAATAGTGACTAGGTTTAACGATGCCGGAGCACGTCTCTAGCCTAGACCTCTAAATAATGTGCGTTAAGTTCCAATGCATTGCTAAGTTCATTCAATTAATTTTAGAGTTGATCTTGAGTTAGGTTTCAATTTCTAGACCCTACCGTATGTATATCAAAAACCCTAGGATGCAACTAGAATGAGCAAAGCATCTTTCATTTCGATGAACACCTACTTACAGAAAGGTAGAAAGTTCATTCGCAAACTGAGACAAAACCAAGAAAAGCAAATGCAAGTGCTAAGAAACACAATGCATTAACACACCAATCCTACAGTGCATCGATACTGCTAATTATAGATTTAAAGTTTGCTTTCCAATTTCTCAAACATGAAAATTTGAAATGCAAATGTACTTTCACATTCGTATACTAAATAAATGCAGTCTTTTGATTTTGATTTTTTTTTTGTTTGAATTTAAAGAGACAAACAAGCAAGTGTAAACTGGTCGATCCAAACAATTGTGATCTGTGCTTGGTAGTGAGGAAATCAAATGAATATCAAAAATTGGTTCAACAATCGACACTAAAAATCAACCAGCAAGAAACAAGCAACGAAAAAGCCTCAAGCAAATCAATAAGATGGTTGCGGATGAACCTTGGATAGACAAGCAACCTAGACAAATGGTTCAAAAACTTGAAAGAACTAGGTCACAAGGCCTAAAATCACAAGACTCACTCAATGAAACCAAAGAGATAGTACCCTAACTAAAATGAATTAAAACAAGCTGATGGGAAAGAGGAAAATAGTAGGGGATAAACAAGACTGGTGAATTCAGGAGGTGAAGTTGTAATAACAACTTGCATAGAAATCATCGTGGGTATATAACCAACAACTAGTGACGATAAGCCAATAGTCGCACCAACAGAGTGATGTCATCACAGGAGTACACCTGTATCCCGCGACGGGCCAATTTCAGCAATAGTCACAACTATACGATAGGAATCAGCGATGCACAGGTTTACAAAACAAAGATAGGGCGACGTCGTCGCGACTGTCAAGCTTGTTTCAGCGACAAGCTTGAAAATAATGGAAAACGAATGAAAACTCCCAAACAAACATCGGGCTATTCTTCCAAACAGTAAGGGGAATTCCTAGATTAACCCAGGTAGCCCAAAAACTGATGGTTTAACCCCAAAATTCAAGAGACACTAAATCAAAATCAAACAAAAGCAAACAAGAGAAAAAACATATAAAGGACTCCCCGGTGGAGTCGCCAACTTGTGAAGTAGGAAAGTATTCCCTCTGCGGATAGAGGAAACCCCTCTAGCCCTAGAGTGGGTCTAGTCACATCAAAGACAAAACAACAATCGATTCCCTTAAATAGTGATCGTTGGAGGCCTACCTCAAACCGGTGGTTGATGAAGTTTCCATTGTGCTACTCCAGCTTCCATTTCTTTCTCCTCAATGAACAATCAACCTGAAACACCACAAGAAAACAACAGAGCACATAACCAAGAACAACAATGATCTATTTACTTATAAAGTCAAGAAATCATAATCTATCTAGTAAAGTGTGCACAAGATATAGGAAATCATCATTGATTGTATTAAAATGAATCAAGAGCAAAGCTTACAACCAAGTCTTGATGTTGCAAGCCTTCTCAGAGGGTCCAACTAGTATGTTTGTTCAAGCATTCACTCTCAAGAATGGGTCTCCCAAATAGACAATATCTCTCTCTCACTCACAAGCTCTGATACAAGGTTAAGGCATTCCACAACCTCTTACCAAACTATTAGCAATCCCACACTTATCACACTCACACCAAAACTATCTACTTAGTTTCAAAGCAAACTCAAAAGAACTAACTAGCACTGCCCAACTAAAGAACTAGCAGATCATAGCAATGGTGAGTGATTTTATAGAAGGAGTCTCCATGGAATGAGGGAGAGGGAGCTTATCTTCAAGGGAGGTTGCACAAGAGGCAGAACCACCATCCCAGAGGAGGAGAAGCGACCCAAACTGACCCAACAACCAGCTCTAGAGACATCCAGAAGGCTGACTGTTTGAACAAATTCACCAAATCTGGATCATCGCAAGTCATGAACTAAAACTTAGCGGTGACATTGCATGGAGGCAATGCATGCAAACCAATCTTCACAAGAAATAGTTGGGAGCTTTGCGTCGAGCCCTAATATTCAACCGTAGCAGGAAACATGTGTACACCTATGATGGTGTCGTGACTGGACTGTTCATGACAAGGGATCATTGTGACTGTTAATTGCTTACTAGCGACGATGCAGAAACTTTGGGAAAAAGGGTCAGTCTTCAACATCAGAGAGCATTGTTTAATCTTCATGCATGAGTGGGAAGATATGGACATGTGTATTTGATACATGACACAGCATAGGGATTGAGATGAGGACAGTGACAAATTACTATGTAACAGTGGGTCTAGTCACAGCAAGATAAAACAACAACTAATTTCCCTAAACAGTCATTGTTGAAAGAGCCCACCTCAAACTAGTGTCTGATGAAGCTTTCATTGTGCCACTTCAACTATCATTTCCTTCTCCTCAATAAGCAATTTACTTGAAACAACACAAGAGAACAGAAGAGCACGTAACAGAGTACAACAATGATCTATTTACTTACAGAGTCAAGGAACCATAAGCTATCAAGTATATTTTAAACAAGACATAAGAAATCACCATTGATTGTATTAAAATGAATAAAAGCAAAGCTTACAACCAAGCCTTAACATTGCAATCCTTCTCGAAGGGTCCAACTGGTATGTTTCTTCAAGCATTCACTCTCAAAAGGGTCTTCCAAATGGATGATAACTCTCTCTCTCTCACTCACAAGCTCTAATACAAGGCTAAGGCAATCCACAACCAATTGCTAAAATATCAGCAATTCACACTGCAAACTATCAAACTCACACTAAAGCTAGCTAATTTGCTCTATCCCAAAAACTAGCTGATCATAGCAATAGGGAGTGCTTTTGTAAGAGGAGGAGCCTCCATAAAATGAGGGAGGGGGAGCTTATCCTCAAGGGAGGTTTCTCAAAAGGTGGAACCACCATTCCAGAGGAGGAAAGGCAAACTCCCTTGACCCAACAACTAGTTCTAGAACTACCCAGAAGCATTCTGTTTGAACTAATTTTCCATATCTAGATTGTCGCAAGTCATACACTAGGGCTCAGTGACGACGTCACATGGAAGTAGTGTATTCAGAGCCATCGTCACAAGAAATATCTTGAATACTTGTGCCGAGCCCTAAAAATCGACCATTGCAGGGAATAGTTGTACCCTTGCGATGACATCATGACATTATAGTGCATTACAGAGTATCATTGTAGGCAAAATGAGGTTTACTTGCAATGATGCAGAAACATGGGTAGAAGGGTCAATCTTCAGGATTAAAGAGCACTTTTTTAATCTTTTTGAATGAGTGGGAAGATATGGACATATTTATTTGATGTATGACATAGCGGAGATGTCGCTCAGAGATTGACTTTATTCAATATCAGGGGATATGAGGCCAATGACAAATTACTGTGTAATAGGCCTGGCCTGTGTATTTCCCGCATATAATGAAATATGTGAAACACTAAAAAAATGCATGAAAGAATGTTTTGGTGGACTTCAACTATCATACATTCCACTTCATGGATCCTTTCGGGTTTGGGGCTCATCGCATGCATGCCTGTGCCTAGGCCCTGCCCATGGTATATTGCCGATGTGACATAGCGATGCGATAAATCACAATCGCTAATCACTCAATGCTTGGGCATTGATATAAGATAACATATGTTCTTCACCGCCACGACTACCGATGCGACCCACCAATCTGATCATCAGCAATTGCTGATCAACGGTGTCATGCGCCCGCCTTTAGACTGTCCTCTCTACTCGACTGATTGCGATTAGCTGCCTAGATCTGGGTCGTTGATTAGCCAATCTAACGGTAGCTATGCATTACCATTTTTATGCTTGCAATACTTTGTTTTTTTGTTGTTTTGGAATGTTTTAGCCTCCAGATAGTGTATTTCCACCCTTCCAAGGGATTTCCTCTTTCATTGATTTTGATCATTAGGTGATCTTTGAAAATTTTTGAAGATTTCAAGGTCATTAATGGATCCCTTTTTGGGTATTTTGCCAGCGAAGCTAACAATTTCTTTAGTCATGACATTGATTACAACCCCAAGATCAATCAAGGTATGAGGGATATTAATGCCATCAATGTGCACGTCCACTACTGGACTTTTAGGGTCTAAATATTTTGGACAAATTACTCTACCCAGCATCAAATCAGATAATTGAGCTATAACATTGATGGTGGGGGTGTCTCTTTTTCTTTTCCTAGGGTGTTTGAAACATTTCTCCTTAATAAGCTTATTATAGAAGGGAACATCCTTAATATCCTAGAGAAGGGGTATTCTAACACACATATTCTACAATTCTCCTAGAAGTTCAATCTCTTCTCAGGTGTGCTGGCTAAGGTGGATCAATCTCTCAGGAAAAGGAGGTGGGTTTACTTGAGGGGTACTCTCTTCGTTTTACTCTTCAAGTTATTTAGGTGGAGATGGTGGATGGTTATTTGGAAGAACTCTTCCAAACCTAAGGTTGATCTCTTGGATCTCCACAACATAGGTAAGCTAATATGTTTCTCCACTATAGACTTATAATGCCTACTTGCTACGGGTTCGGATTGGGTTAAGCACACATCTGAGGTTGCTTGGGTGGAGCAGGATGTGTTAGTTGTGGTTGAGGTTGAGTTGGAGGCAGTAAAGCAGGAGGTTGGTTGAGTCAAGGCCTCCACCCTTTTCATGGGTTGTTCCATTGAGGAGGTTGGGGAGAATATGGCTGAAATGGTTGATTGATAGGCTGAGGAGGATATTGAGGAGCATCAGGCCAAGAAGGAGGTTTGTTCCATGATGGATTAGTGGAATATTATTAAGAGGGAAAGGGTTCATTCTGGTTGGTATGGCAATAAGAGTAAGATAGACCTTGCATGCTCTATTAGTATGGTCGAGGTCTTTGAGGCCTCCTTTGATTTATAAAGAAAAGTTTCTCAACCCCACCTTCTACCCCTTGGAATACAACTTTTAAACCAGGAAAATAAGTGAATTTATCTGTGGCATGGTTTTCCTCACAGACTGAGCAGGCCTCTATGAAATTTAATGGGCATTCATTTCTGGGGTGTGTTCTAGTGCATTTAAGGAAGAAAATAGCTAGGGATCTCTCTGCCTTCTCTTGTTTCCTCTTGATATGCATGGTATCCATTTTTAAAGAAAATGTATGCAACATTTCACTTTTAAAGTCTTCCAACATGTTCCAAATCTAATTCTTGATGGAAGTTGTGGAAGGAGAGGAACTGACCAAGCCTTGAATAGGCATACCCTTCTTTCTAGTAGCACTAGAGTGATTCTTGAACATAATTTTAATGTCATCATAGGATAACCGATAGATATCTCCCCTAGATAGCATGTCGAGGGTCTCCAACATGTCCTCCCTGATCTCTCATAGCAGAACTAGTTTGAGTGAGAGGATCAAGGGTGCATATGACCCTCCTATAACTGAGTTGAAATCTCTCTTCATTGTATTCTAGAGATTCATCAAGTCCAAGGGTCATTCTAAATATTTCTTCCTTGGTTTATTTGGACCTATAGTAGTCCATATACTTGTCATTAAAGGCTTGTTTCATTTGAGGATAGGTAGTGATGCTACCCCTAGGCAGACCCATAAATGAGCGCAAGGATGAATATTTAAGGGTAGAGGGGAATAACTTTAACTTCTGGTCATCATAGGCATAGTCATAGGTCCTACAAAAACAAAAACAAATTCATAACATGAAGGTATCAGGATCCTCATAGGTTAAGCCATGTAAGTATTGAAGGGAATTAGGGGTTATATTCTTGATTTTAGCATCTCCATTAGGCTCTATGATAGGGAAACCATCATTTCTCCTATTTTCAACCATAGGTTGGGTAATTGAAGTGGGTTCTTATTCTTCCCAATAGGTTATTCAAAGATTTCAGGTTTCTCACCTAGAAGGTCTTCTAACTCCCCTGTAGTCAGAGAAGCAAGTCGACAGTCACCTAAGAAGGGTGAAGGTTGATTTCTTGGGGGTGTGGGGGTTTTTGGTAAGAATTTTCCTTGATTATCTCTATTCCTTTGAGGCATGAAAGAATTTTTTTCTCTTTTTCTTTTATGTTACTTCTTCAAAATTGTATGCAAAATAGAAAAAAATGCTTAAGCAGAAATAACTTCTACCTATACACCTCCCCGACAACGATACAAAAAAGAGGTGAGCCCTGGCATTGCACCAAGAGTGCTACAACTCCAAAGGGCTCCTCATCTCTATTTATCAACCTGACGTTCGTACAAACTTCGAGGTGACAATGTTATATGCATAGTTGATAGGATTCTACTCATGCCACCCTTAATGAGGACATTTTCTCAATAGTGCTCCAAGACCATTCCTCCTACTTAATTCTAATAACAACTAGTTAGTGAAGGTGCAATTTAGAAGCTACCTCTAACTATGAAAAGGAAAATTCTATTAAATTCATTTTGCAAATGTTATTGAATCAGTTCATGAAAAGACAAGAGCTACACTACTTGTAGAAAGAAAACTACATTATCTTGCAATCAACCATCTAGTTATCAAATCTACATGTAGAAAGGAAACTAACCTACCAAACCATAACTCAAGCTTCTATGTATCATATAAGTAGCTCAAACTTGCATATAAATCAATGTTATATTTGTGTGAAATCTGTGATAAGGAAACTAACACTATTCTGTTTTTGCAGTGAAGAAAATGAGGGTTTGGAGTGGCCTAGGAGCTTGCCTTGATCATGAAGTCACAACTGGAGGTCAACATCCTTCTGAACTAAGTCCAAATTATAGAAAAGGTCTAAAATGGTGAAGAAAGGTGGATGGAGGATGAGGTAGATGAGTGAAGAGTGGAAAAATCCCCTAGCAAAACTTAAAGCCTTTTTAAGGTTTGTTTTTCACTAGGAGGGATGCTCTCGATGATCCTAGGAAAATGATCTCATGAAAAAAACTTTTAGGATAAAACTTGGGGTTCACAAGAGAAAGCGAGGATGTCCAATATGGAGGTGGTGGAGGTTCCCTTTCCTGCAGATCCAAACAACCTTGCAATAATCACATGCATATACCCATTTATCATTGACAAAATGACACAACTAGTAGTTGAAAAGATGAGTTGAATGTAAATGTTATCTAATCTATTCCAAAATTATGATCTAATCAATAAACCAATTCCTAATCTAAAAAAGCATATGAAAAACAAGATGAATAACACAAATCTTCTTCCAAGAAATCATAAACATAATACTTTTGGACTTTGGTTGTAAATAATTCTATTCATGCTCCCATGAGAGAGATGATGTAGAGGTTGCAATCATAGGTTTTTGATATATTATTCTCAGATGAAATGCAAGAAACTAATAAGCACTCTGCACTAAAAAGAGATACAAATACACAAGAGGGACCTCAACCATACGGTTGGGCCCAAGCCCAAGAGCCTCAGCCCTCTAGAACTAACTCAATGATGAATCAATAAGCAACTTCTCATTAGCATTGAATCAATGTCTAATACATCACATAACAATAAAAATAATAGTGCCAAGTAGTTGAGCTCAATAGCTACCTAGATGAAAAAAAACTTGAATCATAATGAGCTATTTTACATTTTATTTATATGAAAGGGTAGCTACTTACAACTCCCTAGAAAATAGGAATATTTTTCTCCCACAACTTTAGAATGGTGGATCATGTTTCTCATTAACTGCACTTTCTTGGATGCGAATGACCTTGTTTTCTTGGGTGCCAATGACCTAGAGCTGATGAGAGAGAGTGTTGTGATATTGGGTTGGTTTAGGGAGTTAAAGAGGTGGAAAACCCACTATATTCTCCTCCTGTTGTCTACTTTGAACCCCTGCATAGAAATCATCTCAAAAATTTCTCCATTTCCTGCAACTAAACCATATTAGGCCATATGACCTAACAAACATCTTTTACCCTTCTCACTAAGCATAATATAACAAAAATGTAAATAAATGTGAGAAATATATAATTATAAAGTTGGAGGATGACATCATGACCCTTATAATGTACCTATTAGTGAGCCTCATCAGTAGGATTATACCCAAAAAAATTGCAGCCCCCCTCTTATTCGAATTGGAAAGAGAGAGGGGCACGACTCACAGATGGACACAGATTTCAAAATTAAAGAAGATAGAGGATGCGGGTCTTATGGAGGAGAAATTGGAACAAATGGGCAAAGAAGTGGTTGACCTAATATTGAGAGAGTCAAACATGAGAGAATTGAAATTAGAAAATCAAAGACTAAGGGAGAAACTGTAGGAAAAGGGGGTACAACTTGCACAATAAAACAATTAGCACAATATTGTTCTCTACCATTCCAATATTACATGAATTTCATTGACTTTTGTCAGAAGGTAAGTACTAAGGATAAATCCAAAATCACTGAGTTTTATATGCACAATATGATCCTTATATACATGAACTTTTGGGACCCCAACTCAAGATGGGGGGACATGCAACTGATGGCACTAGCCTCTTGGTTGACCCCTTAAGGAACAAGGGCTCAAGAACTAAAGAGGGTGATGACCAAAGAGGAAAGTGAACCCTTGTACATCAGAGTAGTGCTCAAGGCTATCATCAGTAACCACAAACTCATCTCCACTGATCCCTAATTGCCTTCTCAGTACATGGAAACACAAGAACAAGCTATCCTCCATTTCAAGGACACCTTTAGGTTGTTGGGGACTAGGAGTTTGCAAGATTGCCAAAGAAGATGACACGCCCTCCCTCACAGTTTGCAAATTAGAAAAGATCACTCTCATGAAAGACTAAGGAATTCCCTAGAGAGAACCCCACTTTACAAAAGGATCATTCAAAGGTTAAAGATCAATTAGATAGGTCTCAAACTCAATCCTCCCTTAGTGTTGGGCCAACATGAGACTAGGTAGAAGAATAAAGGGAGTGGTAAGACATAGAAGAAAATTCAGGGTTCTATCAATAGGAAGGCACACCATTTGAGATGCCTTGGTATGTTGGAGAGGTCACTAGGTCCATGAATCAACTTCACATCTGTGAGTAAGTTGCTCAGAGGGTGAGGAACAACTTTAGTAAGGGGTGATGATGGGTCCCATCAATAGGTATATTTTGAGGCCCATTTTGCATGTCATATTTCATTTCCTAATGTGGTTAACATGTAGAAAAAGGAAGCGTTTTTGGAGACATTTACTATGTAGGGGCACATTGGAGTCACTTAGAGAGAATATAGGAGGCTTCTCCACTACATCCAACTCGTCTTGAGTCCCAAGACTCCTCACCAACAACTCTAATTCCACTAGAAAGAGATGAACCCATGTGCATGTGGAGATCTAAAGGAACCAGATCCACCAATTTTTATATTTTGGAGGGAAGTAGACCTCTTAAGGCAATTTCCCCTTAGTCACTTTTTGTATAAATAAACAGGCCTAAGGGTTCATTAGGATTATAACTCTTGGAGCTAAGAATATATATTGAAGGCTGAGTACTTAAGACTATTATCTCCATCTTGAGATTATGTATTTTCACTCTATTTTCTATTAATGAAAGGGCCTTTGTTGGTATGCATATGAGTTAGCTTGAGAGGGTTGGAACCCTTGGGTAAGGGCCCAAACTAGAGGCTTTAGCCCTTTTCATGTATTTTTCCTTTTCTTTCTTGTTCAATTTTATGTATTTATTTCCTTGTTTAATTGGGAATTAGATTGCAAAAATTGTAGTTGTAGGTCTGATCACCACCTCTATTGTGGGACGTGTTGTTGAAGAGTCTACAACAATAATAAAAAAATATGTGTTTATGATTCCTTGGAAATTGATAGGCTTTGGATTGAATTCATTTTTCATGTTTGCTTTCGGCACCTTAGAAGTTAATATAATTATTTGGAAAATACATTAGATTCATGTTGTAGGATAGAATAGATCTTGAAGAAATAAAATTCAACTCATCCTTTCCACTTTGATTAATTTTACTGCAATATTGATTAGTAGATGTATGTCTTTGATTACTAGTCTATAGGGGTTTCCAGTGACTTGCAAGGGTTTTCACACATCCATATCCACTTAGATTTTTCAATCCTCCTCCTGGACACCTCATACTTCTCTCAAGATCTTAAATGACATCATCTTTTTAGGGCCAATGAAGGACAATGTGGGCATGAAATTTTGTGCAAGATAAGACTTTGAAGGGTTCTAAGCTTGTTAAAAGGCCTCACGCATTGTTCATCCAACCTCATCCACCTTCCTACCCCCTTTTAGAACAGCTTTATTGCCCTCAGAAAGATCTCAGACCCAGTCCTATAGAAAAACAAGTCACTCATGTAGAAAAACAGAGTTTCCTATAGCACCCTGTAGGAGTCTTGTAGCACTACCCAAATTCAACCAGATTTTCCCTAGGATCTTTATTTTTTCATTTTGAGATTTAATGATGAACCCCGAGATTTGAATCCATGATTATGGAGACCCAAGAACCACTCTATACCCCTCCTTCCTCCTCTCCAAACAAAAAACAACAAATAGAGTTAGGAAGCAAATTTTCACATTTGAATTTCAATGAGTGTTCTCTTATGTGTTTTAGGCTAAATTCCTTCTTTCCAAGCAATTTGCAATTAGATTAATGGTTTCCATTCTACAAGTAGAATATTGATTTGATTGATTTTCATATAGAGTAGCATGGTTTATTTCTGCAACTAGTGTAGTATTTCCCTTTCCTTCAATTACAATAAGTATTTACAGTGGCACTTTCATTTATGAAACTAGGCTAATGCTCTTTTCCTTGTAATTAAGGTATGTTTTCTTTTGTCTTTCCACAATAATTATATTTGTAGTTAGCTGAAAGAGAGGTCCTTTCTTGCCCTGATCTGATCCAATGACTGAGGATGACATGAGTATAACTTGACCTACTATGCATATAACTTTGTCACCTCTAAGTTTGTACAAACCCCGAGTTGATAATTCAAGATGAGAGTCTTGGGATTTGCAACGTCCTTGGTGCAATACCAGGGCTCATTACACTTTACCTACATAGTTGTAATACTCTTTTAAGCTTAAGTGATCCAATGAATAGAGTGTTGATTGGACCATATATGTTAACTAAGATGGAGTAGGAGATGTGGTTTATTAAGAAGAATCTAAAGGCAACACAAGATAGTCAGAAGAGTTGTGCATATCAACACAAAGCATTCAATGTGTTTTAGGTTGGGGACCATGTGTACTTGCACATCAAGCCCAAGAGGAGATCCTTAAGGATTGGATCATGTGCCAAGTTTACACCTCAGTATTGTGGGCCTTTTGAAATACTTGAGAGGATTGGACCGGTGGCATATAGAATTAAATTTCCACCAATAATGAAAGTCCATGATGTTTTCCATGTTTTAGTTCTTAAGAGATATGTCGATGATGCTAATCATGTGATTTATTGGTTCGTATTGTAGGTGGAACCCGAGGGAGGGTTCCAATAAGAACCTCAGTGCATTTTGCAGTGGAAAAAACTCATGCTCTGAAACTAAGCAATAGAGCAAGTTAAAGTGTAGTGGAAGCACTTTGGGCCCGATGAAGCTACATGGGAGATGGATGATCAGATGCAAGATTTGTATCCTTCCTTATTTTCTGGTTGAGTATATGTGTTTGGATTATGTCTTTTGGTTTATATTTATATATGCATATGTGTATTTTAAAAACCACAATGAGCTATGTTATAAAGCTCCAATGAACAACATGTTGTAAATATTGCATCGAGCTATGTTATAAAAATCCAATAAGAAGTATCGAGTTCATGGTTTCAATAGTTTGGTATGATATAAATGATGCATCAAGCGATGTTCTAAAACTCCATGGGAGACATGTTTTTCTAGTTATAAGCATCATTGAACACCGAGGGTAGTGTTCCCCCAAGGGGGACGGGTTTATAATAGCCCTTGGTTGATTTTCCATGTAAATAAAATAAGACCAAGGTCATGGGACATGTATTCCAAGCTGAATACTAGGAAAACCATTATAGCAGGAATCACTCGTGATTAATTAATGGCTATGGAAATTGGAAAAGGAATTGATGAAGGAAAGGGGCAATAATTGACATTTAATTATGAGAAATAAAGTAAAATAGGATAAAAGGAAGGTGAAGAGACATGAATTTTCATGCAAGGGAAATTAGAGGAAAAATGAATCAAAATAAAGACAAATGATACATTAATGATAAAATGGAATTAGAGAAACAATTCATAGTTTTTGGATTAGCTTTTGGTCATTAAACCTTTTGATAGTTTTGAGCTTAGCTCTTGTTCATTTTTCTCTCATACTCTCACACACCAAGAGAATTCTTGGAGCATGCTTGGATCACTCAAGCATTCACTTGGATTGGAGAAAGAAATCAGAGGAAAGAAAGGGAGCATAAGGGGATAGTTGGATCAGCAACTACAACAAGGATACTTTGCAGGTAACAGGTTGTATGTATGATTTTCTTACTAATTTTTTGAATCATGATATATGCATGTGGTTACTTGTTTATGTTTTTTTTCATTGGCATGGAGATTTCCCTAGTATGACAGTGATTTCAACCTTGCCTTGCCAGTTCCTGGCCATGGTTTAGTGGGTTCCTCATTCTTCCATTTTTTGATTGGTTCTTAGGTCCCCTATGGTTGTGGGTTGGAAAAAATGCTTTGGAACCCTGAAACAGCTTGGCATCCTTGGAGTTTGTGGGTTGATTTACTAGTCCTTGGAGCCTTGGGGTTAGGGCAAATGCTCTGGAGCCCTGGAAGAACTCAAGTTCCCTAGAGGTTGTGCGCTGAGTTACTAGTCCTTGTAGCCCTAGATAGCTCAGGTAGAGATAGATCTAGTTGATGTTAGTGATTTCTGAATCATATATGTGAGATCACTGTGATTGATGGTTGATGTGGTTTTTCCTCTAGAATACCTTATTGGTTTTATTTTGGTTTAACTCTTATGATGCCACATTCATGCTTGGAATATGGTGCAGGGGTGATTAGCTAAAAGAGAGTTTTGGTTCAGCCTAATCTATGGTTGGGTGGTACATGTAAGTTTTTAACTTTGTTGGCATTTTCATATGTTAATAAGAGTTATTTTCCTATTGTGATCTATGAGCACTTGTTGTAGAATTCCTGTAGAAACTTCGATAGATCTAGAATTCTAGTTAAATTAAACACAAGTAGTTTGCTAATATTCAAGAGAGGAGAGAAAGAATTTGTTCCATAAAATCGATGTATTAAATTAATGAACAATAGTAATACGTGACCAACCAAACCTCTAATCCCAAAGGGAGGTGGTTATATAGAAATTTCTGAATCTAGAAAACTAGGAAAAAACTAGTAAAAAACTAGAAAAGGCTAAGAAAAGCTAAAGGGAGGCCTAAAATAGCAACAATGACTCAAGAAAATGTATGCCGACTATCAACCACAAGGAAAGCATGAGGAGGGGCACATTTCCCAAGGAAGGAAACTTTAAAACATGCTAAAATGGTCTCGGGGACCAAATCCCTTAATTTAAGGGGGAATCTTCATGTGGGGTGCCAATCCTCAACTGACTCAAGTGAATCAGGTGTGGTTAGGAGTGAGCATGCAATTAGATGTCTAAATGGTTTAGGAAAGTGGTTGGATCAATATTTCAATAATATTAAGCCTTTAAAGGCAAAAAACAAGGGAAAGTTGGTACACTGAGCTAGTTTACCAAAAACCAAGTGTGAACATGATTTTTAGTGCATGTGGCTAAGTCAAGGATACTTAGGCTAAAAAATAAATGTAGATGTTAGGATTATATTCCAAAACTCCCCCTTCATCTTAACTCACTTATCTAAACTAAGTCCCAACCAAGATGCCATGTTAGCTACTCAGGTACAATAAATAAAAGATCGTCATAAAATGAAGAAAGAGGGAAGACCTCGTGGGAACCCCCCCCCCGCAAAAGAGTAAAAAAGGGATACATGGCTAGAAGGGCCTACTCAGTTGTCTCCACCACTCCAAGCATAGCTCTCAGTTCTAAAAATTTCTTTTCAGTGAAAGACTTGTTGAAGATGTCTGCAACCTACTACTCAGTGGGGCAATACTGCAGTGATATGACTCGGTCAAGGATCATCTCGCAGTTGTAATGCATGTGAATCTCGATGTGCTTGGTACTCTGCCTCTGAACTGGATCAATAGATATATGAATGGACCCCTAATTTTCACAAAATATGATAGTCAGAAGTGGATACTGAATACCAAACTCGGAGAGAAGCCCCTGTAACCAAACAACCTGTATAGCTGCATTCACTGCACCTCTATACTCTGCCTCAGCTGTAGATAAAGAAATCGTGGATTACTTATTGCTAGACCAACAAAAAGGCCCTGAATCAAAGCTGAAAACATAACTAGAGGTGGACTTGCATTTTGTACCATTGCCAGCCCAATCAGAATCTGTGTACCCAATCAGTGAAAGTGGGTAATCTGCAGCATAAAAGATACCAAAATTGGAAGTACCTTTCACATATCTAAGGATTCTCTTTGCAGATTTCTAGTGAAGCTCATGGGGCTCCTGCATATATCTAGAACAAACTCCTACTGCAAAATATATATCAGGTCAAGTGTGACTAATATACAAGAAACTCCCAACCAACTGTCAATACAATGTACCGTCCACCAAAGGTGTAGTACCTGTATCCTCCAATCTAATCCCCGAAACAAAGGGAGATGCTGCTAGCTTGAATTTTGTCTTATGAAAGCGGAAAAATAGATCTGATGCATACTTAGACTGTGCCATCTTGATCCCTGAAGTAAACTGAGAAACTTCAATACCAAGAAATTAGTGCAACAGTCCCAAATCTATCATGGAAAATCGATCGTGCAATGCTGATTTTGCCAAATCAATAGTTGAGGTAAGGTTCACTGTCATCAGTAAATCATCTACATAAAGTAATATCAACAAAATGGAATCATCATGTTGCATCAAATAAACATTCGGATCAGATTTGCATCAAATGAATCCAATGGAAAGCAGGAAAGAATCCATCTTTGCATACCAGGCTCTGGGAGCCTGTTTTAGGCCATACAAAGATTTCTTTAATTTGCAAATGAGGGAAGAGTTCTGAATGTATCCCTATGGCTGCTCCATATATATCTCTTCCTTGAGATCTACATGAAGAAATGCACTCTTCACATCCATGTGATGAACTTCCCATCTGTGAGAAGCATTAATGGCTAAAACTAGTCGAATGGAGTCCATTTTTGCAACAGGTGCAAATGTCTCTATGTAGTCTATGCCATGTACCTGTGAGTATCCTTTTGAAACAATTCAAGCTTTGTACTTTCTAATCTCACCATATGTAGCAATCTTTGTTCGATAGACCCATTGGCATCGAACAAGCTTTCTTCCTTTCGGAAGTGGAACCAAGTCCCATGTGTTGCTTTCCATGAGAGCAAAGTACTCTTCATCCATGGTAGCCTCCCAAAGCGGGTTTCCATCAGCCTCAGAGTGTGACTATGGATCTGAACCAATTTTCATATAGAAATGTATGGGAAGCAATGGTTTTGTGGTAGTCAGGGCTTGAGGATCCCCAAAAAACTGTGATCTAGTCCTTCTCGCATCCGCAGGATCACCGACTAGTTCACCCGCATCTTGAAGGGTTTTCTCTGCCCAAGTTGAAAGCTAAGTTGGAGCAGCAATGACCTGCTCCTCATTGTCTAAATCAGACCCAATATGCTTCTTTGATGTTTTCTTTGAAGTGATTGAAGAAGTTTCAGACTCCTCCTCATCAGTGGCAACAAGCGGTTCCTTGACAGGGTCTGCTGAAAAATCATGCAATGATTCTTCTTCAAACTTCACACTTTGAGCTACAAGGAAATTTTCAGTTTGAAAGTCTAGAAATCTATATCCTTTGACACTATCAAGACATCCAACAAAGATACATTCAACACTTTGAGGCTCTTCCTCTTATCTATCGGAATGTGAGCCAATGCTCGTGAGCCAAAAATGCAAAAGTGCGACACTTTTGGTTTCTTACTGGTCCAACATTCAAATGGAGTGGTGCCTTTGAGTGCTTTGTGGGGAATGTAGTTCTAAATGTATGTTGCACAATTAATAGCTTCAGCCCATAGCTTAGGAGCTAATGATTTGGACTGTAGCATACAATTTTACATCTCTTTTAACGACTATTTTTTCCTCTCTGCGACACCATTCTGCTGTGGTGTATATCGCACTGTGTGTTGTAGCAGTATACCTGCATCAATACAATGTTGCTAAACATATTTGTGGTGAGCTCCAGTATTGCAGCAACAATTCTACAACTCCTGGGACTCCCTTCTTTACTTTTATCAACCTGGTAGTTCGTAACAAACTTGGAAGCGACGGTGCTGTATGCACAAGTACTAGCTCTTGCCGCAGCTGTCACTTGGTCAGCTGGCACAAGTCCGCTAGGGGCTTAAGCCAAATTATATGATCTCTGAGAAGAAGCTTTTTAATTGATGGATGAAAGCTAACTTAAAGAAGGCTGATCTATTTGCAAAAAGAAACTAGAAAGCTAAGAGGAAACGTAAACCCTAGCAAACCCTAATTCTACCAGCAAACCCTACCGATGCAAGAAAGATTATGTAAGCTACTGAAGGAGATGCCATTAATTTATAGAAAGGTAAATACATGCATCTAAGCTACTTCTACAGTAACATCTGGAAAAAACATCTTTTTGTATTTTTGAATAAGTTGCCAGAGTTATTATGCATATGATTTGACTGTTTTTGGGCTGTGCAGAGGTGGATGGGCGAGAGGAAATGCTTGGAGGAGGTCAAGAAGGTTCAGAGAGGGCCTAAGGGGTCCCTAACACCCTTCCATAGAGTTTCACCGAGTTTGGCTATCAAGAAACCTCATTCGTGAGCCTCTACAAGAAGTCTGCAGGGGTTGTACAGGATGTTTGCGATTTTCTACAGGATGTTTGCGATTTTCTACAGGATGTCTGTAACTTTCTACAGGATGTTCAGAAATGAGGTTTTTGGTGGATGAATGGAGAGGGAAAGGTGAAGGAGTGAGTGTGGAGGTAGGGTGAGGGTTGGAGATGGTCTAGGACTCGGTGGATGGAGTTGTGGACAGGTGTGGATGGCTGGATTTGGTTCAGGGAAGACTGAAGCAATGTTACACACAAAACTAGGGTTATGGGAGAAAATGGCGAACGAGAGGCAAGGATTCTAAGCAGAGGGTGGAGTGGATGGTGCTGATGGAGAATAAACAGATGAAGGGGTGCTACATGTGCTCTGCAAGGCGTTTTTCCAACTGATCCAACGAAGACTTGTAAATTCAAAAACCTAACTACAATGACCTAATCTGCTAGCTGCCAGTAAAGAGAATGAACAGAAGTGTGACCTGTAATGAAACCGTGTATTTTAAATCATGCAACTAAGCAAATGAAAGTCTGAACTTGTAACCAACTTCTACACATGAAAATCAAACACTAGTGATTGCATGGCAAAGCAAAATCAGTTTTTTGTGGGCAGCAAAGTTATCCTGATCCTAGCTCCAGATCGTACTGAAGGAGAGGTGAAACCAGAGATGTTTGATGGCCCTTTTCTTGAAGCTTTTTATGTTAACAACCTATCAACTAAATCTGAGCACTCAAAAAGTCTTTCTAACCATTAATAGTGACCTAGTTAATCAGCAAACTTTAATCTACTTAGCAAAAATGTTTTTGCAAATGCATAAAGAACCACTAACAATACATAGAGGAGGCCTTAGCCCTCAGGTTGGGCCCAACCCCAAGAACTGTAGGCTCCAATAAAGAACTCAGATCTGATGCCAAGTAAAACTGCTTCTCATTATTAAAAAATAACCATCATATGAAAGTTGTACAACAGTAGCTACAATAAAACAGGCTGAGCAAAAATGACAGCACTATAGTGCAAAAATAACAATAGTTCCAAAAGTAAACTATGAAGGCTGAGGTCTTCCTACTTATACAATACGAGGGGGCTAGCAACCCTCCTATATTCAAGGGACTTGGCTGTCCCAACTGCTAGTAAAGAGTCACTCCTACAAAAACTGCTTGGCTGCCTTTAAAACTCGTTTTGGTGGCCTGTGGAGCTCGGTGTTGAGGGTGGAGATTTCGAGGAAGGCGATTTAATGCGAGAGACAACCTCCCTATGAATCCTCACCTCAAGCTTGGCTGTCAGCTGACCCATGATTGCTTGGTTTTGCTCCAAAATTTGTCCAAAAATCATGAAATGACCACGTGTTAGCCTCCTAGGTAGAGTGACAACCCTTATTCGTTCAAATAACACAAACATACTAGAAAACATGCATAATCTATGAAAAATGGAGGACTGAACAAGGACGATTAGGCAAATGAGCCCAATAAGTTACCCAATTTGGGGGCTCATCAATTTGTTGATATAATCCCCCCCATTAACAGTATGGAATATCTTAGTCTTACACCCAGACTCATTCTCAGTAAGTTCTTTAAATTCTATAAGGCATTCAAATACTTTCGATTTTAATTTCAGAAAAAATACCCAAGTAAAGTGAGAGAAATCATCTATGAAGGTGAGTACATATCAAGCCTTTCTGATTGAAGGCTGCGAGAATGGGCCCGTGATGTCACTGTGAATTAGCCCAAGAGGTGAAGAAGCTCTCTATGCCTTCGCTTTGTCAAACGTTTTCTCTGGATGCTTGCCAAGAATGCATCCTTGACATACACCGCTTGTGAATTTAATAGTGGGCAATCCTTCTACCATGTTTTCCTTGTTGATATGATGCAAATACTTATAGTTTATATGGCCAAATATTTCATGCCATAACCTATTGATATCATTAGATTTTGATAGAAATACAATGCTAATAGATTTAAGAGCAAAGTGGTATAAGAAATACAAATGAGAATCGTGATCTGCAATTCCATGTGCAAGCTGTGAGCCCAGGGAAATGTCGCTAATCACTGTGGAGTCCGGAGTGAACTCCACCTTCCTTCTAGAGCCGGAATGAGTGATCTGATATATCGAGAGAAGATTTGTAGATAGTGAGGGAACATGAAGCACATTTTTGAATTATCCCCCTTCAAGGTCTACAATTCCTTCTCCGCACACCTTTGCGGGTGTGGCATCTGATCTAGTGCTTTTTTCGATGGAGGAAAATTCATCTTTTGATGCAGCCATATGGTTTGATGCACCTGAATCAAGGATCCAAGATGATGGAGAGGATGTGACAACCATTAAAGCATGACGATATCGTGCTCTCCCTCTCCCATCTCCCGTTCTGTTATCATCCTTCTTCTTTGCATTCTCGGGCACGGTGAGATTGTGCTGCTGCAATTTCTTAGCCATCTCATCGATTGTTTTCCTCATACAATTTTATTTGGGATGAAATCCTTTGGAACAGTAGCTGCAAATTGTTCTTTCCATCTTCTTCTTACCCTTAGGCAAAGAAGATATCTTTGAAGATTGTACAGGTCTCTCCTTCTTCGATTCATTAAATTTACCCTTCCCTTTTTGCTTGTCTCTTCTACTGCTCTTTGGAGCATTAGTAGCCGCAAGTGCTTGGTTCTTTGAATCCTTGATGGCACCCATTTGGACTAACTTAGCTTTCTCTTGAGTCAATGCTGCAATGAAGTCATTCAATGGAGGAATTTTCCATTTTTCCTGAGTCAATTTAGATGCTTGAAAAGATGATACAAATACGGAATATTCAGGGCCTAATTTTGAGAGAACCAAAAGGATGAGTTGATCTTCCTCTATCTTGACTCCACATGCATCAATTTCAATGAGGAGGGATTTAAACATGGTGAATTATTATTGCAGGTTTATGAAATGAGTTAAACTGAGGGATATGAGTTCATTCTCCAGTTGATGCACTCTCATTTCATCCTGCTTGCTGAATAATCCTTCCAATGTGGTCCATACCACATCTGGCATAGTGGCTCCATTGACATGAAATAAGAGTTCTTTGGAAATTGATAGGCATATCAGCCCAATTGCCTCGTCTATTTTATTGAAATACTTGATCTTCTCCACTGCAGAAGTCGGTTCAATCTTCGTTCCCATTGTTACCCTATAAAGCCCTTTGCTTCGGAGGAGCAGAGTGATCTCTGTCTTCCATTCGAAGTAATTGAAGGGATTTAGAACGAGTTTTGTGGGCTGAGAGAGATGATCCATTGCTTTTTTCTGCACCTCCTTATGATCTATACCTGCAAATAAAACTGTGTACAATCCACTAGATTCAAACTAGCTCTGATACCATGTAGAATTCCTACAGAAACTCTGATAGATCTAGAATTCTAGTTAAATTAAACACAATTAACTTGCTGATATTCAAGAGAGGAGAGAAATAATTTGCTCCATAAAATCAATGTATTAAATTAATGAACAATAGTAATACATGAGCAACCAAATCTCTAAGCCCAAAGGGAGGTGGTTATATAGAAATTGCCGAATCTAGAAAACTAGGAAAAAACTAGTAAAAAACTAGAAAAGGATAAGAAAAGCTAAAGGGAGGCCTAAAATAGCAACAATGACTCAAGACAACCTATGTAAACTATCAGCCACGAGGAAAGCATGAGGAGGGGCGCATTTCCCAAGGAAGGCAACTTTAAAACATGCTAAAATGGTCGGGGGGACCAAATCCCTTGATGTAAGGGGGAATCTTCATGTGGGGCGCCAATCCTCAAATAACTCAAGTGAATGAGGTTTGGTTAGGGTGAACATGAAATTATATGTATAAATGGTTTAGGAAAGTGGTTGGACCAATATTTCCATAATATTAGCCTTTAAAGGCAGAAAACAAGGGAAAGTTGGTTCACCAAGCTAGTTTACCAAAAACCAAGTGTGAACATGATTTTTAGTACATGTGGCTAAGTCAAGGATACTTAGGCTAAAAAATAAATGTAGATGATAGGATTATATTCCAACACTTGTATTGGTTATCATGTTGACATTATGGCTATTTTTTATGATCTCTATTCTGGTTATATGTTGGTTATATACTTAGTTATATGATGTGCTCTAGCCACGGCTCTTGTTCATGATTTGTTAAGTTACTAGATGGTTGATGAATGCATGGACTAACAAGTGTTGTTGAAGATAGTTAGAGAGGGATTGAATCCTTCTTAGTGATTCTCAAATGAAATTCAGAAGTTTATGATTAGATATTCATTCATGACCTATAGCTTTCATGTTTACCATCTGTTCAACAAAATGTAGTAGGCATGTCCTAATGAAGATATTGTTTAGGTTTGAATGTTTGGAATTGTTGTCATCTTAATAATGATTATGGAAAGTTATAGGAATTTATGGTCAGTGGTGTGGAGGATTTCCTAAAAATTTGGCATTGATCTTGGGACTGCATGCACTTAATTGATAAATTTGGGTCATTACCACAGGTAGATAGGCGTATGGGTGTTGTTGGAGCCTCATAACCGCATGCATTTAGTCTTATGGGCATGGTTGGAGGATACCCCTATTGAAAAAGTGTTCCACCTCAAGGATTGATCATCTGGGTTGTTTTTCAAGATCCTGAGTGGTTTGTAGTCCCCGTGGGATGTCATTTTGTTGTCGATTTTTAGGCCCCGTTTCCATAACTGGAACTTGGAGATCGGGTCATATCATAGTGACACTCATCTCATGTTTACCTCGAAGATATTTTAAAAGTGGGTAAATGTGGTAGGATGCATTTACAATCATTTACATAAAGAATAAGAGTGATGACCCTACGAACTAAGGTAGCACCATTAGAATGTGCTTCTTCCAAAAATATCTTTAACTAGTCAATATGTATTTAGAAAAGGGCAGGTGAAACGAGACATTTTTGATCAAGATAATTATTATTATCAATTTATTTTGATGAACTTTCATTACCCTAAAACATATCGATAAATTTCTCATACAACCTAATAAATATAACACTCAAATCCAAAGGAACCTTCACATCTTATAATGTCTTCCAAAGTGTTTTTATTATCCACCATATCAAATTCAACTTTGTTAAAGACAACGAAGAAATAAAAAAAAATAAAAATAAAAAATCTTTTATGATCTTGACACTTCTTATAAATAAACTTAAGAGTAATTAAATGATTTATAGTTTAATGATTCTTTGTAAAACCTATTTGGATCTTAGATAACTTTGAAACTTTCTAACCATTTTCTAGCCTTCTTTTCAATAACAATTTCAGGTTTAACTTGGATTAAAGAGGGTCGACCATGACGGTCTTAAAATTAGAGGGCTTGACTAAACTAGTTAACAGCATAATCTATCTAATATTATCATGATGATGAAAACAATATCATCCCATAGAACATTATTTACATCTTCTACTTTGTTAGAATTGTATCATTTACATTTTCTTTTTTCCCTTGGTATTTTATGTCTTGTCCACCTCCTACACACTTCTCCTCATTCCAAGAAAGGTACCAAGGAAGAACCTAGATTATTTACGGCACAAGGCCAATTCAAAAACTCATAAATAGATCATATATAGCTCACCAAAAATTGTCTCACTAAGAGAAACATATCACAAATGGGATTTGAATAGAGGTGGGGAAGGTTAAGAATTTTCCTCGCTATGACTTGAGCTACACCCAATTAAATTTTATACTTTATAATATACTTATTTAGGAAAATACCTTTTTATCTTTATTCACTTCAGATATTAGTAAAAGTCACTCAAAGCTTAAAATAGGTTGGGAAAGAGATGCAATTTCTTGGCTAAACTATTGGGGTATTTTGGAGTCATAGATTGTACAAGGTATTAATAATGTAAAACACACTATCATACTTAAGTTTCAAGAGAAAATATGGAGTGATAAGGATACTAACACTAAGAAAATGTTGATTCATTACAAAGAAATATCAACAGTAAGTTGAATATCAAAATTATATTTCTATTGTTTTCATTTTGATGTCTCACATTGTTAATTTTTGCAACTAGGGTCAAATTCCACATTGAACAACTTAGATGATAAATATAATATGTGAATTAAATTCCTATTTTCAAGAGGACCAAAATCAACCTAAATATCACCTAATTCGGTTAAATAGAAGTTAAGTTTTGAATTGTTTTATTCATGCATATATTATGGCATGGGTCGGCCCTAACGACATGAGTAACTGCTTGGATCAATATTAACCCCAAGTTAACCCTAAAAAAACCTATGAAAGGAAGTGGCCTCAAGTTCATTTGATCACATTATCATCATCTTTCTATTCTTATATTTTATCTTGGCTTGCATAGGTACGTTAGAAGGAGTTCGCAAAGGATCTGTTATTACATGCAAAAGGTTTTCTTTGAGTTAAGGTTTTCTAGATCCTGGTCGCTGGCATAGAACATAAGATTTTCATCCCCGGTCATAGGCATAGAGTAGGCAAGATAGTGACTTTGGCTCTTTGGTCAGTTAGAGACAATTTAGTGAGAGCGCCTCTGGGTTCAGAGGTAGATCATAAGAATATGGCCCCCAGTCGCTCACACCAGGTAAACTTGAGAGAAACCCTCTTGTCACAGTCGCTCGCACAACTCAGCCGGGGTGCAACTTTGGCTTTCTAGTTGTTCGCACAACTTGATAAGGGAGTGAATTTTGGTCTTCGAAGTTTGATGCCAAATTTGCATGCATAGAAATATCCTAAGTGCAACTCTGCAGTTATAGTCGCTCACACACTATATTTGTGAGAGCGACCCTGAAGCATCAGTCGCTTGCAATGAATGTTGATGATGGTGATATAGTTTAGATCTAGGGTTTTGACATATTGGCATCAGCTGGCTTCAATGATCTGGTAGATCTGTATTTATCTGTGGTTATAACATATCTGTAGATCGGTAGATTTGATCTATTGTTATTTTTTTCAAATCGTATGTATTGGGATCATTGTACTCTCTGTTGAATTTTTTTTATGATGATCTACTAAAGAAGAATATTTAAAAGGGTTTCCCCCTTGTGGGGTTTTTCCCTGGTCTTAGACCAATCTTCTATATCTTATGGTTGTGTTTTTGTCTTCTCTATCACTACATGTATTGTTCTTTCTTTAGTTACATTTATGATTGATTATAATTCTGACAAATTGGATGCATTGTTAATGAAAATATAAATTGGGCTAAAGTAACTGATACAACATAGAACAATCTGAAAATTTAACATGGTATCGAAGCTAAGGTGGAAGTCAATCCCAACAGAAGGAAAGCTTTGAATCCCTCTCCATCAAAAAGTAGGCCGCCTATTCATGGTCAATATGTCGTCCTCTACCTTCAAGGAGCATGAAAAGTTGGGCGATGCATCAAACTTTGCTGCATGGAAATTCATATTGGACATGATACATGACAACAATGATGTGTTGGAATACATTTAAAGAAGGATGCTGGAGCCTCCAGAAAACACTTCTGCTTCTCTCAAGAATAGGTACAAGAAAGGTGAGTCTAAAGTAAAGAAAATTATAGTTAATGGTTTACAATATCATTTACTTGCTTATGGTGGGAATTTACGAAAGTCTAAAGATATGTATGAAAGGATAGTTGACATGTATGAAGTTAACAACTTGAATGAAATTATCACTCTAAAAGATCAGCTCAAGGAAACTAAGATGAACAAAGGGGAAATAGTTCAATCCTACATTATTCAGATCTCCTGCCTTAGAGATCAATTGCAGAGGGTTGGAGAAAATGTGCCAGATGGGGAGCTTGTAGTTGTGACTCTTAGAGGTCTCCCTCCCATTTGGGAAACCTTCATTACTATAGTCAGCAACAACAATTTCCTTCTGACATTTGATGAAATTGTTGGGAATCTCATGTAAGAAGAATTTAGGATGATAACAAGAGGAATGATTCAAAAGTATGAAGAGGGAGAGCCCACTACATATATCACTCATGACAACAAGAAGAAGACAAAAGGAGGTCCATCACAAAATCCTTCTTCTCAAAACTCAAAAAGAACAAATGACAAATCATTATCTCAGGCTCAATGTTTGTATTTCCATAAGGATGGTCACTTTGCTCGTGACTGTCCCAAGAACAACAAAAGACATCACTACAACACTAGAAGCAACTATAATGAAAAAAGAAGAAAATACTATCAAAGGAAGAACTATGATAGCATATTTGAAAGAAGAATAAGAGACTCCTCAAGTGATCATGAAGAACATCTCCCTTCTCATAAGAAGTTAAAGTCTCCTAGGTATGAAAGTATTGCAGTAAATAAATATGTATACATTCTCATTTATTCTCTTACTAGTTCTTGTCCACCATATTCGTGGGACAGTTGATTGGTTTATAGTGGAGCCACTCATCATTTCTCTCGTTATAAATAAGTCCTCTCTAATCTTGTAGAGAGGGAGACTAGGCTAAAGATCATCCTTGGATACAACTCTACTCATCATGTGGAAGGTTTTGGGTTCGTCAAATTTCAGTTAAATTCTAGGGAATCAGTTCTACTGCATGATGTCATGTATGTACCAGTATTAATCAAGAATCTGGTATCTGTATCTACATTGGAAGACAAAGGGATGAGGGTTTCCTTCATCAAAGGTAAAGTTATAACTTGGCCTGTTGATTCACATATGAGGGATGCCTTCACAGTAGGATCAATATTTGAAGGACTCTATAGGGAAATTGGAAGACCTCTCTTTGAATTGGTCCATAATACTAATCATTTGAGCGAATTATAACAGGGAAAATTGGCCCATATTCATTATGATTCACTTCCAAAACTAAATAAATTGGTCTTTGTTATTCCCGATGTTCAATCTCATCATTTTGGAGTTTTACTAGGTTATGCAAGTGGAAATAAAACAAGGGGACCATTTCCCTCGAGTAAGAACAAAACTCATGACATCCTTCATCTCATTCATTATGATATATGTGGTCCATTGCTTATACATTCTATTGGTGGTCATCTCTATTACATTACCTTTATTGATGACTTCTCAAGAAAGACATGGATATACTATCTTAAGCACAAGGATGAAGCCTTTGAAACATTCAAGGAATTCAAGTCCTTGATCGAAAATCAATCAGGAGAGAGAATCAAAGTCTTTAGGTCTGACAATGCAAAATAAATCATTGCATTTTTCAAGGAAGATAGAATAAAGAAGGAAACAATTGTGCTTTATACTCCTGAACATAATGGTCTAGTTGAAAGAAAGAACAAGTCCATATTAGAAGCTTCCTGTGCCATGCTACATGATCAAAAGGTTCCAAAGTTCCTTTGGGTTGAAGTGACATCTACTTTTGTATATGTTCAGAATAGGGTGCCTCATCAAGCATTAGAACACAAGACTCCTGAAGACGTATTCACAGGCACTAAGCTTGATATCAAACATCTTCCTGTATTTGGATGGCCAATATATTTTCATGTACCAAAAGACAAAAGGAACAAACTGGAAGCGACTGGTACAAAAGGTACGTTTATGGGTTATTCTGAAAATTATAAAGCATATAGAAATTATATTCCTAGTTAGAGGAAGGTCGAAATTAGTAGGGACATAAAATTTTATGAAGATGAAACTCTTGGTAAAGCAAGAGATCTTCCTCCACCTCCTCCTCCCAAGGGAGAGATGATAACTGGGATATTTTGGATGATTTGTCTGCACCTAAGTCTGATATGGTTGATGATCTCATAGAGCCTATGGATTCGTTAGATCCTCCTCCAAGTGATCCCTCCATGAAGATACCACTTTGGCTTCGAGATACTTTATAGGGTACTAAAAGAAATGTCCCCATTCACAGATCATATAGAGAAAAGAAACAACCATGTAGGTATCATGGATATTTTGTTGCTATGAGTACTATGATTCACGCTGAACCATCCACATTCGAAGAAGAAGTAAAATAACAAGTCTGGAAGGATGCTATGGCTAAAGAATATGAATCAATTATGAAAAATGATGTGTGGGACTTTGTACATAGACCGAAAGGGAAGTCTATTGTGACTTCAAAATGGCTATTTAAAATCAAACATGGAATTGATGGCAACATTGAGAAATATAAAGCAAGGTTCATGGCTCGAGTCTTCTCTTAGAAGGAGGGAGAAGATTATGATGAAATATTTGCTCATGTAGCTCGATATACAACCATTCATTCTATAGGTTCCCTTGCTGCAGGTCAAAGATGGAATCTTCATGAGATGGATGTAAAGACTTCATTCCTTCATGGCATGTTAGAGGAAGAGGTATATATTGAACAACCACAAGGGTTCAAAGTGGAAGATCAAAGAACACATTTCTGCAGGTTGAAGAAGCCATTGTATGGCATGAAGAAATCTCCCGAGCTTGGTATGCATGTATTGACAATTACTTAGTGAAGCTGGGATTCACAAGAAGAAATGCCGATCCAAACCTCTACTTCAAGGTAGTCCAAGGTATGCCATTGATTTTGGTTTTAAATGTTGACGATCTATTTTTGATAGGTAGTAAGCCTCTCATGATCAAATGTAAGAGGAAGCTAGCCTCTGAATTTGAGATGAAAGACCTTCGCCTCATGCACTACGTTTTGGGTCTTCAAGTGTGGAAAAATCCTGGTAAGATTTTCCTTTCATAAGGAAAATACATTGTAAAGTTGGTGGAAAGATTTGGAATGACTGAAAGTACAGACAACTGATTGGGGCTCTAATGTTTCTTGTGAGCACATGTCCAGACATATGCTATGAAGTAAACATTTTTATTCAATTCATGACCAAGCCCCACCACTCACATTGGATAGCTACTAAACACATATTGAGATATTTGCATGGGTCGATTACGCTTGGCTTACGGTATTCTGGAGGAAATGTTCAAGTCCATGGATACACTAATGTTGATTGGCTCAGAAACGTTATCGACAGAAAGAGTACATCTGGATGTTTCTTTTGCCTTGGATCTGCCGCAACATCCTCGATGAGTAGGAAACAAAAGTCTAGCATTCAGCACAACCGAAACAAAATACATTACTTCTATCATGGCTAGTTGTGAAGCAGCCTGGTTGAGAAAGCTCTTTGGAGAGCTACTTGAGTAGGTCCTAGATACTACAATGATATACTGGGACAACAAGAGTGGAACCCGTTTGGTAGAAAATATCATGTTTCATGACAATTCCAAGCATATTGAGATTGAATATCACTTCATTCGAGAGTTGATACAAAGAGGAGCTGTCAAGCTCCATCACATATCGAAATATAGATAGATTGCATATATTCTCACAAAGGCATTACCTAAGATAAAGTTCTTGGTATTCAAAGAGCAACTTTGACTAATGGATTTGTCCCCTCTAGATGAGGGGCAACGTTGATCAACAACATTGAGCCGCTTCCTATCCTGTTTGAGCTCCTAGTGTGAGGAAGCAAGATGGAGGGCTCCTGGGGTGGAAGGAACTCTGGACAATAGGGTGTTATCCCTATTTGTTACCCATAGGGTTGGAGTTGTAGCTCACCCTATCTTGGTCTTGGCAGAGTATACCCCAGTTGGCATCATACCCACAAGCCAAGCTTGTTGGGAGTATCGCTCCTCATCTGGCCAACAAGTGAGAGTGTAATTGGGGGTGTATAACCCAAGGTGATTATGATGTAGGTGTTATTCCACATGACTATTTAGGGTCATCGATGGGAAGATCAATAGGAAATAGGATGGGTTGAGTTAACCCGATATGATTCAAGGGTTGAGGGTTTACTCCCCTCTATGATGAGTTATCCTATTGCTAGATAAGGGTGGAAGCTATTGATCCTTGATTCTTCTTCTATATCCGAGAAAGTTTCAGCAAATAGAGTGGAGTAGAGACTGACAGATATTCAAAGGTGGAATTCTTCCTAGTTGAGAGGGAGTGTTAATTTTTGCAACTAGGGTCAAATTCCACATTGGAAAACTCAAATGATCAAGATAATATGTGCATCAAATTCCACTTTTCGAGATGATCAAAATCAACATAAAGATCACCTAATTCAGTTAAACAGAAGTTAAGTTTTGAATTATTTTATTCATGCATATATTATGGAATGGGTTAGCCCTAACGAGATGAGTAACTTCTTGGGCCAATCTTAACCCAAAGTTAACCCTTAAGAAAACCTATAAAAGGAAGCAACCTCAAGTTAATTTGATCACATTATCATCATCTTTCTATTATTCTATTTTGTCTTGGATCACATAAGTACATCAGAAGGAGTTCACAAAGGGTCTGAAATTATAGGCGAAAGGTTTTCTCTAGATTAGGGTTTTCTAGATCTTGGTCACTGGCACAGAACATAATATTTTTGTCCTTTGCCTTAGGAACAAAGTAGGCAAGAGAGCGACTTTGGATCTTTCGTCACTCAGAAACAGTTTAGTGAGAGAGACTCTCAAGTGCAAAGGCAGATCGAAAGGATCCGGTCCCGAATTGTTCACACCAAGTAGAACTGAGAGCGACGCTATCGTCACAGTCGCTTGCACAACTCGATAAGGGAGCGACTTTGGGTCTTTGCAGTTTGGTGCCGAAGTCGCATGCATAGAGATCTCCTGAGTGCAAATTTGCAGTTATAGTCGCTCACACATTTTATTCATGAGAGTGACCCTGAAGCGTCAGTCGCTTGCAGACAATGTTGATGACGATGTTCCAATTCAGATCTAGAGTTTTCACATCTTGACATCATCTGGCTTCAGTGATTTGGTAGATCTGGGTTTATATGTTGCTATAACAGATATGTAGATCTGTAGATTTGATCTATTGTTATCTGTTGCAAATAATATGTATTGGGCTCATTATATTCTCTACTGAAAACGTTGTATGAAAATCTACTAAAGAAGAAGATTTAAAAGGGTTTCCACCTTGTGGGGCTTTTCCCTATTCTTGGACCAATTTGTTGTCTCTTATGGTTGTGATGTTGTCTTCTCTATCTCTACATATATTGTTCTTTCTTCAGTTACATTTATGATTGATTATACTATTAACAAATTGGATGCATTCTTAATGAAAAGATAAATTGGGCTAAAGTAACTCATACAACATAGAACAATCTGAAAATTTAACACACGTTTGTGTCAAATTGTTAATAATAGAATTACATTTAAATCATATTAGGTCTTCATTTGCATCACGTTTCTGTCATATTTTATATCTATTTATTCAATACACCTTGTAATGTGATTTGTATGCCTTATGTGCCATCAAAGGATTCAATATGTGGGGTATCTTGTGTGGAAGATCTATACATGTTTTGTGCTTAGGTAGGTATTGAATGGGTGAGGTTATTTGATGCTTGTTGGGCCATCATGAGTATTCCAAGTAATCATGTTTATGTAACCAAAATTGTGAAAGTTGTAAAATAATCACTTGGAGGTGAAACTATGCATATAATACATGATTAGAAACAATTTGAAGAGTAATAAAAGGTGGAAGAATATACTTTGTAAAAAATTGGTGTACAGTAACAATTTTTTCCATAGATAATAAACAACTTTATATTTGTTCCAAATACTCGTATTTATTCCCTTGATATTGTAAAAGCTACTAATGGATCACCAAGATGAAAAAGCATGGGGTTGGCACATGTGAATGATGGTCTCTGATAATGCATTAGTGACAATGAAAACATGGAAAAACAATAATATATTAACATGGAGGGATGACTTAGGGTACTTCCATAACAAAATTATATTTCTAAATATATAATTTTTTTTATAAAACATGTGTACAAATATGTGAAATTTGAGTATTTTTTTACAATGGTATGTTATTTTTCATGAAAAATGCAATGCATATTTTCTCATTAGTGTAGGTATCCCGTACCTACAAAATGATGAAATTTCTTGATATTTCTTTTTTATGGAATTGTACAGAACACATTTTTCTTATGGACATCTATTTTTCAAAATTTATAATATATATATATAGTTAGAGTCACGATATCATTGAAATTACAAGGCTATATATTACTGCAGAGTATGAGGGTCTTAATTAAATAATGTTACTTTTTGAAATATTGTACATCTCGATCTATACTCTTGCAACATATAAACTTTTATAAAAATGGTTAAGAAAACAAAAATTTATAGTATGAATAACATATGCTTTGATATATGTCAAAACAAAAACATATTAAAAATATTAAAAAATGGTACTATGATTTTTAACTCATGTTTTTGAAATCTACATAGCCATTTCTCTATGTATGTGGTTTCATTGGCAATGGGTTATACAAAAATAATGTGAAAAATAGAGATATTATGAGAGATTAAAATAATGTAGGCTTTGATATATTTGTAGCCCAAGCCAACATGTTTTTCATTCCAAACCTAAATCCAAGGAAATCAAATCAGTAATCGTGTTCTTTAAATTTGTTACTCTTGCTCAAAAAATTTTAATGGAAATAATGCACACGTAAGTGTGCATGCATTCTAGAGCAATAAAATATGCAAGTGTGTGTGTGTGTGTGTTTTATAATGCATGTACATTCTAGAGTGCATGCATGTTGTTACAACATGCACATTCTGGTTTAGTTAGACATAGTCATGAAAGTGTCTAAAGCGACATCTAACACGAAAGTGATCTTTACTTTTTAAACATTGTTGAACTTAAGGGCCATTAATAAAAGTTAAACATTAGTGACATGAGCCCTTGTCCCTTATAGCTTTATTTGTCTTCCATTAAGATGTTTCATGAAAAATAATTGGTTATGAAGGCCTTAACCATAGTCATGTTGTGGAAACAACATCTTAAGGCCCTTGACATTGATTAAGGGAGGGAAACAATAAACTTTTGCACTAAAATTAGGTTCTTAAGCTTAAGTTACGTAAATAATAATAATAATAAACATCAAGTTCATTGATATGGAAATGTGAGGAAACAGAATCCTTGGTTGATGTACAAATATTCTAGTCATTAGGGCCAAAAACAAAACTTCAAACCAACACATCTAACCTGTCAATGTTGTAGGTAGCTTCTATGGTTCAAAGGTCATAAATGGCACCTTACATCACCATACATGACCTCCCAAGGGGCTCTTTGGCCTTCAAGTTGGGATATAGGCATTGTTAGGAGGTTTTGAGAACTAGGTATGTGTCTTGGGTATTTGGACATGATCAAGAGAGGAAAACCAAACCTTAGGTACTAAAGGAAGATTATAGGAATCTAGGGAAAGTAAAGACATGTTGAATCACCACCAAGGATATTTCTAGGGTATCCTCAATATTTGAATAGTAATAGAAAACATTGTGGGTTTTTAAACATTAAGTATGAGTCTTTGAAAAGTGGTTATGGTTAGGGGAACAAACACAAGAGTTAGGCCCTAAAGGAATCTCATAGGATTTTAGGGCTAAGAATGACACATTGAACCATAAAAAAATACTATTGAGGGAATCCCTTGCCTTTAAGTAAGTACATTGGTGATATTAGAATATTTGAGAACTGTGCATGGGTCTTAATCACATGGACATGACCAAGGGAGGACAAATGAACAATAGGCGCTAAAGGAAGTTTCTAGCCATCTAGGGAAAAGAAGGATGCCTTAAATGACGACACATGGCCTCTTGATGGTATGATTGACCTATTATTGGGTATCTCAACTTAAATAGGTGATTTTGAATAGTAAACATATGTCCCAGGGTCCTAAAAAGGATCTACAAATTAAGGCCACGTCTTAGGACCTATGGAAATATTTGACATATCAAAATCATGAAAAATGCTTTGAAGCACCAAACAATACCTCTAAAGGGTATTATTGGACTCTAAGGAAGGATTTTAGTACCCTAATAAGGATTTTATCATTAAGTAAGGGTATAAAGGGATTAGATGAACTACACATATTCTAGGCTTTTTGTTGGGTCCCTATAATACTAGTGTATACCCTTTATTATTATTGTTGTGCCCCATAGAAGCCCACTATTGTTATTGTTATTCCCTTACATTATTATTGTCATGTAGGCTCTGATTATATTGTGACCCTTTAGACTCTTATATATACAAAGGAGGTCTTTTCATTTGTATCATCCAAGAATTGTTCATTTATGTGATGTAAAGGAGGTTTCCCCCTCGAAAAGGATACTTTTTAATTCGTTGAAGTATCTATTTCTGAGATCGTTACATAACAATTTAAAACCAAACATGATGTTGAAAATCATCACATCAAACCTCTTGAGGTATTAGGTAGCTTCTAAGGCTCAATGGTCATGAATGAAACATTAAATAACCATAGATGACCTCTTGAGTGGATATATGGTCTCCAAGTGGCCATGTGGGCATCATTGGGAGATTTTTATCATGATGTATTGGTCTTGGGTCCTTGGACATAATAAAAAGGGGAAGCTTGAGCCTTAGGTCCTAAAGCCTAAGTTCTATGCATCAACATAATAAAAACACGTTGAACCACCATAAAGCATGTTTCAAGGGTATCCTTTGCCTCCATACGGGGGTAGTTAACATTATGAGTTTTCAAACATTGAATATGAGCCTTTAGAACTTACATATAATTAGGAGAAAAAACGAAAGGGTTAGGCTCTAAAGAGAGATTATAGGCTATTGGTGCTAATAATGACACTTGAACCACCAAAAATGATTTATTGAGGACATCATTTTTCTCTAAATAAGTATATAAGTACTACTATCATTTTTTGGAACTAGTTATGGGTCTTAAGTCCTTAGAAATATCCAAAGGAGGAAACATGAATTTTAGGCCCTAAAGGAAGATTCTAGCCATATATGGCCAAGGGAATTGCCTTGAGAAACATACATGGCCTCTTAAAATTATCATTGGCTTATTATTAGGGATGTTGATGCCACTAGGTGTTTTTGTGTAGTAGGTATGTGTGCTAATATGCTAGAAACAATCTAGGGAGGAAGGATGCATTTAGCAACAACACATGGCTACCTGAGGATATAATTGGCCCATTATTAGGAGTGTTAGTTCCAATAAATTGTTTTGTGTAGCAGATATGTGTCCCATGTTGATGGAAATGACTGAGGGAAGCAAGCCATGCCTTAGGTCTTAGAGAATACTTGCAGACATTGTTAATGAATAATATATTGAAACACCACACATAACATATGGAGGGTATCCTTGGCCTCTAAAAAATATGCAAGCACACTCACAAGGTTCTTTCATTAGATATGAACCTCAATTTCTTGATATGGTTGAGGGAGAAACCTAAGCATTATTTGAAGTATAAAGCTAATGGGAATATAGGGTGAAATGCAATACCCAAAGCCACTTCACCTAATCTCTTAAGATATTAGGTAGCTTGTAGGGCTGAAGGTTCATAAATTATACCTTAAAACAACCATAAATAATTTTTAAGGGGATATTTCGACTTCAAGTAGGGATTTGGAAATAGTTAGGATATCTTAGTCATTGTGTATGGGCCTTAGGTCCTTGTACATGATTGAGAGAGGAAATTTGTGCCTTCGGTCCTAAGTGAAGGTGTTAGGAATCTAGGGTGATAAAAAAACATGTTGAACCACCACAAATGACCTTTCTAAGATATCCTTTCTCTATAGATTGTGATAGTCAACTTTGTGAGTTTTTGGAAACTGAGTATGATTATTTAAAACCTAGATATGATTAAGTTAACAAATCTAAGAGTTAAGCCCTAAATCAATCTTATAGGATTTTGGTTCCAATAATGACACTTTTAACCATGAAAAATGACCTATTAATGGAATAGTTTCCCTCTAAATAGGCATATACATACCACTAGCCTTTTTTAGCACTAGATATGGTTCTAAGGCCTTGGGCATAGCTATGGGAGGAAGCATGAATTTTATGTGCTAGACAAATATTTTAGCCATCTAGAAGACAACTTTGCAGATCTGCCTTTGAGGATACTTATTTGTAGATGCGAGGAAGCATGCCTCCTTGTTTCTGCACTAACACATTTTGTTGCGCATTGGGTTTCTAGCTCTCCAGTCTATAAAAGCTAACTTCTTCGATGTCTGCTTCATCGGCTAAATTCTTCTTGCCATCTCGACAACTATTATCTCTAAATATATTTCACGAATTTCCTCTTTGTACACCTCAACTGGACTATTTGTACTGGCCTTATACACATATACTACACATGCAATCATAACCCATTTTTACCCCTCATGGCATTGAAGAAGTTTACTCTTTTCCCTCTCCTCTTCCCATAGATTGTGATCTCTTTAACAATTCCACCTCTCGTATGGGTATTTGATGGCATATTGAATGCAAGTATTATGTGTTAACAGTTCGTGGTGTTTTTTCAATACTGTCGGCCCTAGTATCTAATCAAGGATGCAGTGCAACCCAACAATGTCACGGTTCCTAGTGTTTCTTCAATACTCTTCGTTCACATAATTAGTCAAGGATGCAGTGTTGTGGAGGGAGCCCGATTTCAATGGTGCATGTGTAAATGATGTGGAGTGGATTCCATAGCTTTTTGAGATAAGTAGGGTGAACCTTTTTTGAAGCATTAAATATTGTTGAATCGAGAGGCTTATTCTATGGAGTATTATGAAGACATATGTAAGTTGGTTCATTCGTCTGTTCCCTTTTCAAATAAAAATAAAAAATAAAAAATATGTTCTAAATAGAAAATAATTTTGGCTATAATAAAAAAAAATGAATATGTTCAAAAGTAATTAGAAGTGAAAAAATGTGTGAGTAAGATGTTTAAATCTTATACTTTTCAAAAAATATTTCAACAAGAAATTTAAATAAACTATTTGAAGATTTATGTTAACTAATCAATGCCTATATCAACTTCATATATATTTATATATATAATTTTTTTTTGTTAAAATAAAATATTTTAATGTTGTATATAAAAAAAATATTGAATGTGGGTTATCAATAAAACATTTTAATACTAATATTTACATATACTCAAAAATATATTAATAATAATGTTCTTGGTGTACATGTTTTTAAAATGTTTTAATGTCAATTACGTATCATTTAAAAAAAAAATGTATATATCATGAAAAATTAAAGTTTTATGGTTAAAATGTTTATTTGGTCCTATATAATCTATTTGGCATTCAAAAATACAATTTAAACAATGAAAGACAACACACTATATTTTACACTCTAATTAAATTTGCAAGTGAAGAAATTTAATCCCTCCTAACTTATATTAAATCCGTGATAAATCTATAGTAATATTATAAAAATTTAACTCTCTTCCAGTCTCTACATTGGATTGGTTCTCGCTGTTTAAAAACTTATCCCAACCAATCACTAACATCTTTAAAAAATTATCCCAACCAATCACTAACAGCTTTAACAAATTATCCCCAACCAATCACTAACAAATTTTAATCATTAATATGGGTTTCGAGATGACCATGTCTGTGTGTTTGATAGGTGTGCTATAGCTTTCACACCGAGAATCACACACCCGTAACAAACTACAAACATCATGAAGTTGACACTATATAATGACATGGAGTTGCCATTATAGAATATAGTGCACTTGTCCATTGTTGGCTTGTTTGCGTTGAAATAATTATAATTCATAATATTTCTTTTACCATTTTAATTTAATTTCCGGAAATTTAATTTTTGTTATTACTATTTATTAAATAAACGGTAGAGTTTTAATTTTCATGAAATATGTTTAATTATTATTTTTTTAAGTAAGGGTTATATATAATTCGTTAGCGTTTATATCCAATGTAATTATTTTTTTCTTAATTAATTTATATTAATATTTTTAGAAAAATATTTAGGCTTAATTAATTTATATTAATATTTTTAGAAAAATATTTAGGCCAAAAGTTAAGACTTTTTGTTAGCTTTATGGAGTCTTTTGTTAAAGACTCTTCATTGTTTGTCAATGAGTTAAAGGGTATTAAGTTTGATCCTAGAGATATAAGTTTTGACGTAGTATCCCTTATACAAATATCCCTATTAATGAGGCCACTAGAGTCATCAATCACATCGCAGATCTTGATATGGTTAAATTAATTGAGATTGGTGTTACTTCTACTTTCTTAAGCTTTGAACAAGAATTCCATGAACAAACATGTGGTGTTGCCATGGGTTCTCCCCTTTCCCCTATAGTAGCAAATATGTTTATGGAGGAATTTGAATCTAAGGCTCTGGCCTCTGCTCAATTCAAACCAAAGCTTTGGAAGAGATTCGTAGATGATACCTACGTTATCTAGCCTCATGGCCGAGAAAATTTGGATCTCTTTTTCTAATATCTCAACAATCAATCTAACTCCATAAAGTTTACTATGGAGTGTGAAGTTGATGACAACTTGTCTTTCTTCAACGTTCTTATTTCAAAGAAGGATGATGGTTTTTCTCACACCAGGTATTTCGGAAGAAAACTCATACTGAGTAGTATCTTCATACTAGGTCTCATCATTTCCCTGCTCAAAAGCTAGGTGCTCTCAACACCTTAGCTACTTGTGCACTAAGGATTTCTAATGAGAACAACCTCAATGATGAAAAGACTCATATCTTTAATGTTTTCAATTATAATGGATATAGTAGGCCTGTTATTAGGAAATCTAGTGTCTATGAAGAGCTGCTAGTCCCACTAAGATGAGTAGCTATCTTAGAAACAAACAAATTAAAGTTACTTTCGTTTTCCTTTATGAGAAGTAGATAGGAGAAGATCAAAGAATACCAACCTCAATCCTTCGCTTGGTTCTTTGCTTGTTCCTTCTCCTCATCGACCAGTCTTTGCCACTTCTCCCTTGACCACTCCCCTTCAAAGAGTACCTGTAAAGTCAAAGCAGCATAATACCTTCAAAGTGCAGAGATCTACAATCATAAACAATATAGGAATAGATATATATTGACCACACAAATGCATATACTATCAGACATACAAGAATGTGGAAGAAAACTTGAATAGCTTTATTAATATGAAGATTAGAAGAGAGGATTACAACCCATTGTTTTGACCCAGCGTCATCCTCCCAGCATGAAAGCCCTTCTTCACCTCATGAAAAGCTTAGATCACCCAATATTCCACCAGGAAACCAATAGCACTTCCTTACAAGATACAAAATTCCAGCCTCTGGATCTTTGGGATGAGGGATCCATATATAAATGATTGCAGGGAGGTGAGTCAGCTTCTGGGATTTTGATTAGTGTCTTCTCTTTGATAGTTCTTGATTCCACTTGGAGATTGATGATCTCTTACTCATCCCTGGGCGAATTCTGAGAGACAAGTGTCCTGGGGAAGTTTCTGGAAGATTCCAAGATCAACCACTTAGAAAACTGCCTCCGCCATTTGTCTACTCTCGTCCATTGCACCCTATAGAAGGAATTTTCAGTATGCATCGCACCCCCCGTGTGTAATAGGTGAGATGCATCTCACCCTCAGCACTGAGCAGTCTGCATGGTCCAGTTTTGACCAGTTCTGAGTAGCTTCCTGTGGAGAACTTCTGGGAGATGATGTAATTAGCTGACCGTGTTCCTTTAGGGCATGAAACATCACTTTTAGGGACTTAAAAGCCTTTGGTTTATGGACATATATGATTGGGGTTGCAGTGCCCAAAAATGTCTATAACAGTTGCCCCGTAAATCATGAGGTTGTTAATCTTTTGATGTCGGGTGAAATGCTTTATCATGAGGATTTGGGGTTTTTCGAACTGGAAGGAAACCTATAATAAGATACATACAATACATTATCTTCATAATATTTTCATGATCTAGCTGAGGCGGGCATTCCCATGCTCAGCTTTATAAATGCATTTTCATGTACATAAAACAGATAACCGTCTGTGTGGAACACTGATGATTCTCATAGAGCCATCATCCTTTGATTCAGATGACCATCTGTGCAGCAATGATGTACATTTGATGTCTTCATTTTCCTGAATATATCGCAGCCCAGATGGATGAAACTAGGTCCGGGGTCTTCAAACATGTTCAATCTTTTCCCGAAGTACAAGTTGATCCATGTGAAAAATGTTCTGGAGTCAAACATGGAAAGACATCGCCTGATTACCAGCCAATGATGTAAGCTGTTAGCAGGCGCGAGAGGAATCACCGATAATGATGATGACCCTCAAGGTACGGCAGTACAATTTGCGTGGTGTGAAAATAGGACTTGGCGTCGAACACCACGCAAAATCTTTCGGTCGAAGGCCATTGTGTAAACCTGTTGCCAAAAGTGAGAAACTTGCCATTGAGGCATGCAAGCTTCAAAGTACTGAAAGGGTTGTTCCTAGGTCGACTTCTTGGATAATGAGCTGATGTCGACAAGAAGTGACCCGTCGTAGGAGGGCCTTAATGAATCCCACATCTATGGCACAGAACGAAGCAAATGACTTTTGGAGGTGAAAACAATCCGATGATACAGGGTTCAGGGTGGTGGTCATGAAAGAATGAAGCATAAAGGTATTGCAGTGCATGAGACACAAGAGGGGTTGGTGAATTCTCTGATTGACTTCTCTTGAACATATTAGTAACACTTGAGATGGATTGGTAGCATTAACTCCAAAGATGGATGGTATGATGGACTAATGGTAATACGACCGGTGAACGGAATAACCCAACCCGACTCAGACATGGAGTGAAAGTGTCATGTTCAAGAGCGACTTTGCTACCAATAAAGTTTCTTCAAGTTTTCTTCCCAATTTTTCCCCAGTCATTGCTGACCAGTACCTCTTTATTTTTATCAAGCTTGAGGAGGATAACATATGCTTGTTCTATAATTTGCCCTTCGGGCAAACCCGTCGCTATGTTTTAACACGCCTAGCGATAGTGAAACTCATTCTTGTCTATATGGACAAGTTTGTCGCTATTGGTTTTAACAAGTTTAACGACAAAGATAACTCGGTCCATTTCAATTATAGAGATTCTGAAAGGGACGTAAAGGAAACTCCAATAATCCATTTTCGTCATATAATCCCTTAAGTCCAAAAAAGTATAAAATAATACAAAAGGGTTGAATTTTCGATAATTTTAACGAGCCGAACAAAACAAGTGCTCGATCTTTTTGTGTAATAATCCCTCAGGTCCAAAAAGATTAAAATCTAGAGGAGGGATAGCACTCCTGGTAGCTTGAACGAGCTGGAGAGGCCAACTTCTTAGCAATCTTTTCATATTTTACGAGTCAGACGAAAAGAGCTTAAAGGAGACTCGTTTTTTGAGGAACGAGTGATAATTTCAGGTAGCAACTGATTCCAGGTAAGGTTTGGAATTTTCCAATCACGGCAGTGTCACAAGGATGGCTAACAGGATCTCTCTTCGTAGCTGTTCCTCAAAAAGGGGTAAACAATCAAATGGAGGTGAATGATTAGCTAAAACAGAATGGAGGTGATGATGAGAACATGACCAAGGCTCAAAAGCTAATGATAATGCATTCACAATGGTTATTTACCGGAAATTGGTTTATTTTTTAATGAGCTTAAACTCTTGGGGAAACATGTTCTCATTGCTTAGGTTTAATTTTTAACGAGCTTGAACTTCACATAAAAATTGCTCGTGCCAGTCATATAATGAGGACATCTCATCGATAGATTCCATTTTTATGGAGCTTGCACCTTTCGAAGCTCTGCTCTGTTGCCTCTCGTATGCAAGCTAGGAACGACCAACTATGCTCCTCTACTTAACTACCAAGATCACTACCAAGGTTAGGTAGGAAAATTTTTCCTTTACTTTGTTGGTGCCATTTGGCCCCAGCGAAGATGAACAGTCGATTTGACCACTCACCCGACTTAGGTGGTTGAAGTTAGCGGAACCATAGAGTTAGCGTTATTCTGGTCACTTCTCACTCGTGCACAAGAGGTTTGCATGCCCCCAGGTATAGCGAAGTAGAGTTTCTAGGTTACCCTTCAATTTGCAGACAAAACATTTGTTCTATCGGGAAAGGCCTACCTTTTAATGGAGGTATCTTATTCTAGTTTAACTCCCTCTTCCTATATGGACGGGCGTCGGACCAGTCATATATCCTTCGCGGAAACCTACCCTATACCTGAAGTTTCCCTACTGAAGCAGACCAGGGTGCATGCCCCCTGGGTTTTAGTCATGTCCCTCAAATTACTCGCGTTCTTCAGGTGGACGAACTGGAGATTGATGAGACATTCCTTGCGTAAAAAAACCATTTAGGGATGGCATTTGACTATTAGCTATGTGTGAGCTGGGGAACGAAAGATGGTCTATGAGCTGGACCACTTTGCCTTCATGCAGAAAACACATTACTCGAAAGAGTGAGGAGACAATGGCTCCCATGCAATAAATATAGTCATGTCCAAGGAGTAGATTATAATCTAGAGGTCCTTGGACTACCATTACGTTCATATAAACGGTTTTCCTTCTCAACATTATAGGTACATTGGGAAGGATCCCTAACGGTCAACTAGTTCCTTTGTTGAAGCCTGTCAGATTTCTCATCTCAGGTAGAAGCGATGGTGAACCAAGCGCTTTCCAAGTAGTTGAGGAAAGGATACTCACAGAAGCCCCTTCATCTATGATGGTACCGACCATGACCATTTTGTAAGCTTGTACAATGATTTAGAATGGTACATTAGCCGGTAAACGGGGTCTGCCTAGTAGATTCCAATCGAAGGAAATGACTAGGTTGCTTGGAGGTGGGACCGAATAGACGGACTGATACGACTCTAACAAACTTCCTTCCTGCGGTAAAGGAACGGGTAGATTGCCCTCATGTTCATCGGAGTCTGTGTTTACGAAAAGAATTTGAACGGTGTCATTCTCACTCTCTTCGGTGATTGTATCATCTGTAGATGGACCTTCTGAAGACAAGACAGGGTTGACTGCTGCCTCAACCTTTTGACTTTCGTCTGGTATGGATTCAACGGGTTTATTTTCAATGATAGATGCTTCGATCGACCACAATTGCGTGCCAATCGGATTTTCAACTAGTGATGGACTCGGCAAGAGATTCTTGTATCCATGAGGAAGCCGTAGCGGTGAAGCAAGAGAGTTATCCAAGACTCTTTTAGCTTTGTCTAAGAAGGGACAACGGTGGACAACGTGATCACCTTCACACAGTTACAAGGAAATTTACATTTCCTTTTCTATCCAAATGCTTCGCTTTCACTATTTGATGGTGCACTTTTAGCATGATCTTCAGAGGTTGATGACACCGGATTGTGCAAATGAGGAGACCAGTCCCTTAAGATCCGAGGGATGCAAGGACAATCTTGAAGATAGTGGTCCCCTTTTCAAATGACACATGGAGATTTAGTCTTGGACGGTGTAGTGTGTGGATTTTCACTAGACGATGCCCGGTTACCCCTTTTTGCCTTTGGCTTCTTCTTCTTCTTCTCTTTCTTTTCTTTCCCCTTCTTCTCCTTCTTAGTTACTTGATTTTTGGCTTTACCAGCTTCATCAAGTGAAGAGGAAGGAGGAGAGGGAGAATTGGACGAAGTAGAAGGTTGGGGGGTAACTTTAGTATCATCTAGTTGCCGACTCGATTGTTCAGGAATCACGGTGTTCTAAATGACGGAGGTCGAGAAGAGCCATATTGGCAAGCCAATCGTCAATCCTGGAAGCAACAATGTGGCCATATGAGGTGCACCAACATCCCCCCAAGGGGAAAAAGGACTAGGATTTCCTCTAAGGGGAAATCCTTGGTTGGTGGACTCCATTTTCCTCAACCTAAGACCAACGCAGGAATACTGATATTATTCCAATTAAAATAAATTTTAGACGCTTTGACACAACTTGTTTTTTCAATTTTTAAGAGTCGAGAAAAAACAAAAGATGAGTCTAGTCGCCTTCGATTTTTGATGAGCCTAAAGTGACAAGTGCTCAGATGGACCCTTTCATTTAAGGAGTCTGAAAAGGAATGAAAGAGACAACTCTGGAAATCTAGACAGAGGGATTACCAAACCAATCGCAAAACTACAGAATACTTTTTACGGTACGGCAGTCAATCTTCCCAAAAGTTGTGTTCAGTGCATTGCGATCGATAGGGCGGCAGACACGACTTCCTATGGATAAAGCATATAGCCTATTGTGGTCTCCCAATATATACTCGACAGTACGTGGGAGCACAAGTCCGTACTGGCACTTGTTGTCTCAAAGAGGAGGAATCACCCAACCAACAATGAAAGCGATAGTTACCAAGCTTTACGACGCCGGAATACGTCTCTAGCATAGACTTCTAGATGTTGTGCGTTAGGTTCCAAAGTGTTTTTATGTTCATTGAATTTATTTTACAGTTGATCTTTCTTAAGAAATTTTCCTTTCAGGTTCACCGCGTGATGTAGATGTACAATTCCTAAAATGCAATCTAAGATGATAAACAATCGTTTCATCTTCTTTTTGCAATGAAAATCCTAGCTACTAAAGAAAGAGAGACGATATTCTTTCAACATAGAGTAGAGAGCACACACTAGATGCACTGTCCTAAATCAAACCAACAAGCTGTCTAAATGCAAATGCAGATGCATGTATTTGTTTTCAGCTTTCTTAATGTGTGAATGACAAGAAGAATGCTAAGTACAAATCTGAATTATCTTTTCAAATCGATAGTACTAACAAATTTCTCTTCAAAAATGAAAGGAAGATAATGACGAGACTTTGCCATTTTGAATTGAAAACTACTTTCGACACTTGAAAAACTACTAATTCAAATAAAATACAAGAGTAACTATATAATCGACCATCCAGAACAATAGAATTCTTTTCTTTTACTGAAAAAGAAATTTGCGACACTTCCAAATCAATAGACGACAATTTGATTACGTTGCTTTTTGTAAAAGAGAACTATAAATGGTGCATAATACATAAAAAAATTCACAATTCTTTGTACTATGGAGGCAGAATCATGTAAAGGAAGGGAGTTTCCACAGTGGTATACTGATCACAGACAGCAAAACTCCTAAATAAAGCTAAAGAGAGTGAACACAGAAACCAAAATCTGAGAGCAGAAGAGGTTTTATCTGATCAGCGCACCTGCAACACAGGGAAAGTGCGATGCAGTGCACCTACTACACATGGGAGGTGCGATGCATCCAGATTCCCAAGAGGAGAAAGTGCGATGGTCCAAGGACGAGACTTCAACTTGGTTCTTGGTCACAATTTGCAGCTTAGTTCAGGGATTTAGGCCGAGCTAATGGTAGTCAGTAAATAGAAATCACAGGGGTTGATCTAATGAGGTTACTAGAGCCACCACTAGGGCAATTAGGATGTTTGCAAATCGATTGTTCAGCTTATAAACAAAACCTGGAGATAGACTGAAGCAGCATTGATCTACTTTGCACTTGCATAGAAAATGCAGTTCGAAGGCTAGCTGGCTTGACTTCAGGCTCCGTCTGTAAGTTTATAAAACAAACAAATATAGACAAGCAAACAATCTATTCATTCCCTAGCGGAGTTGCCATTTTGTTATCGGGAAATCTAGTGTCTATGCAAAGCTGCTAGTCCCACTAAGATGGGTAGCTATCTTAGAAACAAACAGATTAAAGTTACTTTCGTTTTCCTTTATGAGAAGTAGATAGGAGAAGATCAAAGAATACCAACCTCAATCCTTCGCTTGGTTCTTTGCTTATTCCTTCTCCTCACCGACCGGTCTTTGCTGCTTCTCCCTTGACCACTCTGCTTCAAAGAGTACCTGTAAAGTCAAAGCAGCATAATACCTTCAAAGTGTAGAGATCTACAATCATAAACAATATAGGAACAGATATATATTGACCACACAAATGCATATACTATCAAACATACAAGAATGTGGAGGAAAACTTGAATAGCTTTATTAATATGAAGATTAGAAGAGAGGATTACAACCCATTGTTCTGACCCATCGTCATCCTCCCATCATGAAAGCCCTTCTTCACCTCATGAAAAGCTTAGATCACCCAACACTATGATATTCCACCAGGAAACCAATAGCACTTCCTTACAAGATACAAAATTCCAGCCTCTAGATCTCTGGGATGAGGGATCCATATATAGATGATTGCAGGGAGGTGATTCAGCTTCTGGGATTTTTATTAGTTTCTTCTCTCTGATAGTTCTTGATTCCACTTGGAGATTGATGATCTCTTATTCATCCCTGGGCGAATTCAAAGAGACAGGTGTCCTGGGGAAGTTTCTGGAAGATTCCAAGATCATCCACTTAGAAAACTGCCTCTGCCATTTGTCTACTCTCGTCCATCGCACCCTATAGAAGTAATTTTCAGTATGCATCGCATCCCCCGTGTGTAATAGGTGAGATGCATCTCACCCTCAGCACTGAGCAGTTTGTATGGTCCAGTTTTGACCAATTCTGAGTAGTTTCCTGTGGAGAACTTCTGGGAGATGATGTAATCAGCTGACCTTGTTCCTTTAGGGCATGAAACAACACTTTTAGGGACTTAGAAGCCCTTGGTTTATGGACATATATGATTGGGGTTGCAGTGCCCAAAAATGTCTATAACAAGGCCCCAAGGTCTTAGAGCCTTCCTTAAAGCTAGCAATAGTCTTATAATTAAAAGAGACCCCAAAGATCAAATTTTAGGGGTTCATCTTCCTTTTATCCAAGGGACCACTCACAAGACTACTAAGATCCTGAAGAAGAATAATGTTCCCTCAACCTTTACGCCCCTAAACACCATTCAAATCTCCTTAAGATCTGTAAAATACCCAATTGACCCAAAGAATATGAAAGGTGTTTACGCAATCCCATTTTCTTGCGGGAACCCCTACATTGGTGAAAGAGGCCGCTCAATTAATCAAAGGATTCAAGAGTGCACAACCGACATCAAACGTGGGAAAACTTACTCCTTAGATTTGGAAGAACATGCAGAAAATACGAAACATCACATCTGCATTGGAGAAGCTTGGGTCATTTCTAAAATTGAAAATTTTCATAACTGGAAGTTTAGGGATGCCATAGAAATTGAAAGGAAGCCAAGAAATGTAAATAGAGACAATGGCTAGAAAATTAGTAGTTTTTGGGTCCCTACCATTTCCTCTTGATTTTGATTTATCAAATTCTATTTCTATTTTATTATTTTTATATTCTATTTTTATTATTTTATTAATTTAATTGTTTTATTTCATTTTTATATTTTTGAGTTTTGAGTTTTCTTTTATCTTCTTTTTGAGTTCATAGTATTGCCTCTCTTAACTTCTTATTCTTGTGACCTCCTTTCCATTCACACCTTTTATTGTTTGACCTTTCAAAACTAAATGAAATATTTATTTGTTTAATCAAAACCAATATTTATTTATGTGTTTCAAATCTTAATATTTAATTATAGATTTATTTAGTCTAAACATATTTATTTTTATTTTTATTCAAAAATTTAATAAATAGAAAAGGAAATAAATAAATAAAATATTTCTTTAGTCTATTTATCCCAAACTCAATATTTATATAATTATATTTTTATTCAAAATTAAATATTTACCTATTTATTGGTGTAATATCCCTCCTTGCAATAGTAGTGTTTGGTTAAATTGAGTTATGGCATAAAAGCCATGTAATATATATATATATATAAGATAACTATTAATAAATAAATAGAATGTATGTACTTGGGATTGAGACACTTAGAAATGAGATGCTTACCATGCCTTCATGATAATATTCTAGATGAAATTATAGATAAGCTTAATGGATGGGAGAGAAATATCCATTAAGTTGTTTAGTTGGAGAAAGATGCTAAATGTGGAAAAACATAAAATCTCCCTGGGATAGAAATGTAGGGTTTTATGGAAAAGCCTAGGCAAGTGGATAAGGAATTGCACAAAAGCGAGAGAAACTAAAAGAAACTCTATCATGAAGGAAATGTATTAAATACCTTTGAAAGGGATCAACAAGAGGTTGTTGAGACTTGGGGTAAGAGCTTCTCAGCTCGGGGGTGAACTGGAGGGAACCGTTCTAGGATGGGTGACAATAGGTGTGAACCCCCAAGTACTTCAATTGATGATTTGATGCAAGTTTATGAAATATTATTCCATTATTTGAACTGATCGCATGTAATGGTTATATTCTAGAGTTTATTTATAATTTTATGCTAACCTTTTAGAAGAATTGAAATCTTCTATAGAAAGGTGGGGATTTGGGGAATAGTGATTTAGTAATGAAGGGTGTGAATCTTAATGTCAATGATTTGCTTATATTGAATTACTTAGAAAGAAAAAAAATTAGTTGAAAGTGAGTAGAGAATCTATTCCCAAGTAGCATACAACTTTACTAATGAGTTGAACTCATAACTTACCATATTGATTAAGTTGATGAATTAATTTAGAGGGAGCAATAGAAACTGTTTTGTTAATGCTACTAGAATTGTGCATGTGAATACGCACGATTAGTTGACAGTTATGTTACATACCAATTGTGAAGATGAATTCAGGGCTATATAACTTTATGTCTACACAAATGAAGGATATATGGATAATTTCCTGCAGGTACATTCTGTTATGTAGGTAACTTAATTCTATTTGGTAAATTATATACAAATTGAAACTGTGGTGAAAAAGTAGGAAAATTTATGTTGAAGTGATAATTTTTACTGGGTTAATTATATTGATGATAGTTATGGGGTTTGGATAAATAGATCTAGTTATTAGAAGATAATAGTCACAATAAATATTGGAATATGAATTAATATGATGTGGGGCTGATGTAGAATATAAATATATAAGCCTTATATAAGAAACCACATACCAGCAACGTCGAAACTGTGGATTTGGGTACAAAAGTTTAGCTTATGAGATGGGTTGTTTCCAAGCCCTGGTATGGCTTTAAGGGGAATATAATTCATTATATGTAGTAATCGAAACATTACAGTAGTCAACCAAATCGAAAGGAACTAACGGGATTACCCATAATTTCATTAACAACTAAGGAACCCATATTCTTCTGACTAGGTACACTACTGGTTCCTAGTAGAAATTCATTTAGTGATTTATGGTTTACAAGAAACTTTATAAATAAGCCAAGCACATAAATGAAAGGAGAATGGCAACAGAGAATGGTTTAAAAGAACTATAGGGACAAACGCACTTCGTTACAAATTTTGTATCAAATAGTGACAATGAATTCTACTATGACTGATATAATAAGAGTGGATCAATAGACTAAATGTTTTAGTCATTATACTAGCCACAAGTTACCAAAAGAAATTAAAAAATAACAGAGTTTCCATTGCGGTAACATCTAAGAATAAACTTCGAGTAAATAGTAAACATGAGAAATACACAACAAGAATCAAAGGGGTGTAAGAGGCACACAACATGCTAAAAAATGATGAGGTTAATGCGTGAAAAATCATATTGATGATTGTACAATACATAGAAATAAATATTACATTATTATTATAATTCAGAATACCAGGAGCAACAAAATCTTGGTAGGGGATGCATGCATTCCAGAGTAATAATAACCAACAGATTCTTTAATTCAATTTGTGAACATGCGCTAAATAAAATCAAATCAGAGAGGTATGACAATGATCATCATTCACTTCGAAAATATTATGACGCAATGAAACACATCAACTTAATAAAAATTACCACACATACATATCTATATATACAGTACATGGAGATGAACCTCGACAACCTTACGAACTGATTATATTTACTTCCAACTGGAAAGAAAGTAGATAAATAACAATGATAAAAGTATAATTCGACAAACTGGAGTTTGAGGGGTCCCATGAAGTATTCATCATCCCTGGGATTAACATAAAAGGATGATACAAACATTGAAGAGTTTGAATTACAACAAAATACAGTGGTAATTAAGGTAACTGCATGTAACGGGGTATTACATCCTTGGAATAAAAGCAAATACATTATAGTTATGATGAAAAATATTCCATTTCCAATATAATGTGACCACCCTTCCAAATTGGAAAAGTGTTCTAAAATGCATCACTAGAATGAATGGATTGAATCGACCTGGAATAAGATGAGGGATGTTAGTTGAAAAGTCTTACAAGTGATAGTTGGAGAAAGATCCAAAAGATCATACATGACATACTTGTATATGCCACAAAATGGAGAAACTAAATTAGTACTATAAGCAAAGGAAACAATTAAATAAGCTACTCATAAGGTGCGAGTTCGAAGAAATAGATGTGGGTACCTTTAAAAAACGTTAGTTTGAGGGGCTTTCTATGTGAAGGAACTGGAATCATTAGAAATAACTCAATGTTAGACTACATATATCAAAATGGAATGTCTGTTAGGAAATTACATATGTAGATAAGCGAAGGAGAAGAGTACATCATAGTGACATGAGATAATACATTTTATGGGATGCATGGGAATAAACTGTTTGCATCCTTAGCCTTTTGGAACTTGAGATGGGAATTTCTAGGTTGAAATTGGCCCTACACCCATGAAATTGGGAAAGAAAAGAAAACTTAAAACTCTGTTGGCCTAGTCATCCAAATTATCAAAGTAAAGTTACCAGATAAATAAACTAAGACTTTACCAGTTAAGATCATTGTGTAGTGTCACCAGATTAATGAAACATGTGAAATCCCGAGCGACATTTTGAAGCTAGGACCAACACATATCCCTAGAAGCCAATAAGGTTCAATAAAGCGTACTCAAAGGATTTACCTAGTAGAAATTCGAGGAAGAACCTCCTCATAGAAAAATAGGAATCTATGAGTTCGGAGGGTAGAACATCAACTACCATAAATTGTTGGAATGTTGTAGAAGTAACTAGATATAGATAAAATAACCTAAGTAGAGGGCCAACGTTAATAATTTACCATCGAGAAGGCATGGGAAGTCTGTGAAATTCCTACATGAGTGAGGAGGGTCAGACACCAAGCACCTTCTATTCATTCCTATCAGGACCCCATTCCATGTTTTGACACTAAGAACATAGAGCAGCGCCATTGCAGGAATTTGGTGAAAGGAATTTGACAAATGTTGTATGTGTCAACTTGACTATTATCAAAAGAAACCTCCTTCCAGGAAACCATAGGTAGAGTAATAGAAGCACCGCCTCTCCATGACCAGGAGAAATGATAATAGCGGTTAGGGTTTTTTTAGGCACATATCAACTATTGGATTAAATCAAACCATATGAACCATCCACCAGAAATGGAGGTGAGGAGTCCATTAAAACCCCATGTGAACAATGCATGGAAAAAGAGCACTTGGAGAAATTAGATTGGTTACAGTGTCAAACAGACTGCCTATCTCACATACCGCTGTGGGTACAATAGGCCAAGTGGAGCGTACCAAGGAGTAAGTAAATTAAGAGCAACCTTAGAGTTATAGTTAAGTCGATCAAGGAAATCAATTAATGGTCATACCCATGGACCATGAAGGTATTTAATGCAAAAAAAGGGTTTAATTAGTAAGGGGTATGCAATAGATGGAGTTTTGGAGAGCAATAATGAATTACATGATATGTATACGATCTCACATGACCAACGAGACCCTTTTTATAATCAAGGAATGTGTAACCCTGTGCATATTATTTAATTGAAATAAATAATGGAGTAAAGTTCATATTTTCAAGTATATACGCATACCGAATGTATGCCCAATTTGAAATTGGTACAACCCTGGGTACCATCAACACAAATGGTAGAAAGGGACAATATAAGTCATTAAATTGAGGACACTCACACCGAATCATCACACCTTCTGTAAATACAAAGGTGAAGGTATCATGAGTAAAATTGAAATCATAAGTGGGATTTAGGAATAAATGTATAAGACATAATATATAAGAGTTAATCCAAAGTGAACCCATTGTTACAGTATCAAGAGGTGTAAACATATCTCTCTCTCTCTCTCTCTCTCTCTCTCTCTCTCTCTCTCTCTCTCTCTATATATATATATATATATATATATATATATATATCTCTCTCTCTCTCTCTATATATATATATATATATATATATGTATATATATATCTAAGGGACTTAATGTAGTCACGACCAATCCATATCATATATTCCAGTGGTACTACCTTACTTGACGTTCATAGGGAGCTGAGAGTTAGTATAAGTTCTCTATATGTAGAAAAGGAGAAGATGACTATCTCAAAACTAATAAATTAAGTTGTAAGGCTATGTCATACAAAGGTAAGATGATATGTTGATCATTATAAAAGAGAAAGTGGAGTAATGAAGGAAAAGAAAGATGGGTGCATTATATATGAGCCAGTGTTGGGTAATTAAATTAAGAAAAAAAAAACTTGTGTTAAAAGAGGTACATGACAATTGGACCTTACTTTATCCAATTTTGACTTCAATGTATTATATATGACCAAAATATTTTGATTTATGGAATTATAATTTAATAAAAAAAATCAGTTAACAAGGAGACTCTAACCGTTGCTTTCGTTATATGAAAATATTTACATTAATAAATAATAATTTCTAATCAAAACACACTATTAAATTTTAATGTTCAAAAATTAATTCTCTTCATCACTGACACTATTTAATCTGATGTCATGATTTGATTCTCCATCTTGTCCTCATGATGAATCACGTTAGATGGTTCCTATTTAATCTGATGTCATGATCTGATTCTCTATGTTGTCCTGATGATGAACCACACTAGATGGTTCTAAATGCGTCGACAGATAAAATTTGATGCTTCGATTAATTTATGTTAAATTAAATAAGGAAAATGACATATCAATATGTCATATTGAATTTATAGTATTGATAAGTTATGATATTAACTCATGGTATTATAAAAAAGATTATTTACAAGTTAATAATATATTAACAAAGTTGGTTAATTTTATTAAAATTTTAACAATAAACCTGAGATGAATCTCCATGATTAAGAATATTGTAACATATTTTTTAAAATATATATGTTTAAATCATTTTTTATAATTAACAACAAGCTCCATACTAGTGCCTGTGGCCTAGTTTAAATATAGCTAAGTTAAAGTAAAAGACTATGAAGATTTGACAAAATGGAAGCCTATATAAATGATGTATACATGAGAAACCAATGAGAAAACAACTCTTCAACTTTGAGCATTAAATCCAAACTAATTGAAAACCTATTTAACTTAATTTCAAATATAAATATATATGTATGGGAAATTCTTATTATTTGTATTGATTTTAGTTAAACCAAATTCTCTAAAAACATAATTTCATAATTATTGTTTTCACTAATTAAATAAAACATAATCTTTTGATAAAATTTATATTAATTAAAAATAATTAAAATTAAATTTATTTACTAATTAATTGAGTCTTAAATTTAACTATTTTTTAATTTTACAAATTACTTATTCAAAAAATTGAAATTTTGATTTAACCATATAAATATTTATTAAAAAAATAATATTTCATAGCTCTAGCTAGTACCAATGCTTTATTAACTTGGAAAAAATAATTTTCCCAGTATCATGTTGTTATTGGTTGAATATATTTAATTTGCACGTAAATGAAAATCCAAGAGGCAACGTTCAAATAAAAACTAGAAGAAAAAGTAGTAAAATTGGAAAGCAAGAGATTATAAAAAAAGGAAGTTATAATTAATTATATAATGTCAAAATCTACAATGATGTTTTATGTTTATTTGTTTTTTTAAAGATATAAATAAATATTTAAGAATAATATTTTATAACTTTAAAAAGTGCTCTTCATAAGTCATGGTCAATAAAAAAAAGTTGTCGTTTGATGACTAAAATAAGCCATAAAGGTTTTGACTAGATGTCAAAGTTAGTATTATTTCGATGTGCTTTAATTTTTTTCCTTAAATAGATTAAATCCAAATAATTTGATTTCAATAATTAAATTTATCTAAAGAACATTTGAATTTATATTTTTTTTTGCTTAAATAGTTAAATTTATTTAAAAGTAATATTATCAAGCATTATATGTGCAACTTGAATTCATATAATTTGAATAATTAATTTATTCAAATACAAATATTCTAAAAATAAATATTTGTTAGATACAATTTTGATAATAAATGGATACTATTAAATAATATTTTAACACCATAATAAATTATTTTAACATTATTATTAATTAAAATTTATATATATGATAATTATAAATTATCAAAATATTCAAGACATCCATAATGAACTTGTGATAGTCTAGTCAAAATGCTTCTAAATTGAACCCAAGTAACATAAATAGTAGTATATGACAATAAATATGAGAGTTATATACTCAATAAATCTATTTATATTAATTTCCTCAAATGAGCCATCGTGTAAGTTGATATTTGTTTTGTTGGGTGTTTTTATCGATTGCGATTTATATCAAGGAGCCCGTCCTTTGAATCTTCACTACTAGTAGTACACAATCTATAGGGAATTTGAGGGAGAGTATCCTAGGGGCTTTCTTCAAATACATGGCCTCTTCCTTTTGGAAGAAGCATGACCCAATCTTTAATGGTACACTAACGCACCACCAACCTTAATGTTTGCTATCAATATTGACTGGTCGTTAAAAACATTTAATATGACAAGATTGAGAGGGAAAGATATGTCGATCAGACTATTCATATATCTGCTCTTCAACAATTACCAGTCCAGTTGGGATTTGATATTTAGAGTATCATACACATAACTGGTCTTCAAATCTAGAGGTTAAAGTATCATACACATAACAGGATTGAGATACAATTTTTTCACTGTTATTTCACCAGCCTATGTGCATTCAACGAATACACATTTATTCATCAAAAGATTTTAAGATGCCCCTCATAATTATTACTGTGAATTTGATGTGCCTTCATTGTCCTTAAATGCAATTCATTAATATATTTGTTAGATTATTAAATTGTTAGTATAGTAGATTCTAGAACAATATAGAAATATTTAGTGATGAGACAACACAACATATACAAATACAATTAAATATTTGATGGTACAACCAAAATTACATATGTAATCATTGGAAAATAAGGGGTGAACCAACACACATGTAATATTATGATTTTTATATCGAAAAGTGTTTTCTCTGCTAGTGGCTTGGGATGGGAAAACATTGTTCATCCTAGCATCCTAGCCAATGGCTCGGGGTGGGAAAACACTGTTCATCCTAGCATCCTAGCCAATGAGAGAGAGCTTGAATTTTTCCCTTCCAACCAATTAAATTTTGTTATTTGTTTGTCTCTCCAACCAATAGAAATTTTCCATTTGTCTAGCTTGCTTTCAGCCTAGTTTTTCATACTCGTGTGTTTCTTCATCTCTCGACTAACATGTCATCCTCCCTCATACCTATTTGCAAACATTTCCCTCCCATTCATGTCTTCTGATCCTTGCCTTACATGCTTCAGACTTTATCATCGATGGTATAGAGGATCCATACTAGACTTTGAGGCTATTATTGTGTCCATACAGAAATTTGATAGTAAAAGTGAAGCTATTGAATTCTATTCTTAGCATCTGGAAAAGCATCATGGCATGCTTCTAGAGTAACGTCTTGAGATTGGTATATTGAAGAAACTTTATAGCTATCGTAATACTCTCAATGCGTTAGCTATGGAAATGCCTCCGGCACAGGCAGAAAAACTGAGGAAAATTACAGGAGTAAAACATGTCCAAAAGGATTGTAAAGTTAAAAGGTTGACAACTCACACGCCAGAGTTTTTGGGCCTTCCATCTGGAGTGTGGCCAAGTGGAGGAGGGGAAGAGAGAGCAGGGGAAGGGGTTGTGATTGGCATTATTGATACAGGGATCTACCCTCAGCATCCAATCTTTTTAGTTCACAATTCTCCACATTATGGACCTATTCCCGGCTATACAGGAAAATGCGAGGTTGACCCTAATACTAATTGGAATTTCTGTAATGGGAAGATTGTTGGTGCTCAGCATTTTGCAGCTGTTGCGATTGCAGCAAGATCATTTAACCCTGCTTATGATTTTTCTTCTCCTCTGGATGGGGATGGGCATGGAAGTCATACAACTACAACAACAAAAGGGAATTATGGAGTGCCAGTGAGGATGCATGGATACAAATTCGGGAAGGCAAGTGGCATGGCTCCTCGTGCTCGTATTGCTATCTACAAGGCCTTGTATAGGCAATTTGGAGGTTTTATTGCAGACGTGGTGGCTGCAATTGATCAGGTTGTTGAAGATGGTGTAGACATTTTGAGCCTTTTCATTGGACCAAATACTCCAAATGGTCAAAGTGCTACATTTCTCAATCCTTTTGATGTTGCCCTTCTTTTTGTTGTCAAAGCAGGAGTTTTTGTAGCACAAGCTGGAGGAAATAATGGTCCATATCCCAAAACAATGGTATTGTTTAGTCCATGGATAACTTCAGTAGCAGCTGGTGTAGATGATTGTAGCATTACGCTCTCATTGTAGGAACTGATGCAATGCTAAATTCTTCTTATGTGATATCCAGTCCATCTGACTACCAAAACCCTGAAACTTTTAACAAGACTATGATTCAGGGGAACATTCTAGTTTGTGGATATTCATACAACTTTGCATATGATGTTGCATCTATAAGATGCCTGTAAGAAACTACAAAGAGTTTAGGTGTAACTAGGTTCATTATGATTGTGGAGAATCCATCTCCTGGAGCTAAATTTGACCCAGTTCTAGTGCGAATTCCAGGAATTGTTATAAAAGAAGTATATCAAACATAGATTTTTATAGATTACTACAATATCAACAACAAGGAACCCATCAAGTCAAATCACAAGGTTTTGATCTATGTGTACCATTGTAAATGTGTTGAAGCCTCTATATCAAGGTATAAGTCCTTAGATAGCATTCTATTCTTCTAGAGGGCCAGATATTAAGGATTCTAGCTTGCAGGACACCGAGGTTTTAAAGCTAGATATTCTGGTTCCTGGTTCTCTAATATGGGCAACATGGTCTCCTAATGGCATTGATGAAGTCAATTATCAAGGAGAAGGATTTGCCATGATATCAGGGACAAGCATGGAGACACCACATATAGCTAGCATTGTAGCTTTGGTGAAGAATAATCATCTTGATTGGAGCCCTACTGCCATCAATTCAACATTACAAATAACATTAGCAGTTGTTGACCACATGGGGAAGCCCCTACAAGCACAAAATCAATCTGGAGAAGATAGTCCAATAACTCTTATTTCTGCCACACCCTTTGATTGTGGAAGTGGTGCAGTGAACCCTAAGGTTGCGCTTGATCCAGGCCTCATTTTTTATGTAGGCTATGAAGATTATGTAAGCTTTCTCTGTTCAGTTCCAGGTATTGATAGAAATGTTGTTGCATGCATTACCAATTCAACCTATGCCCTGTGAAGGAAGCCTTGTACAATGTAGAAGAGAATTGACAGGAAGTATATGAACATATTGAAGAAATGGGAAAGGGAGTTTGAGTCTGGAAGAGTGTGAAATTCTCACAATCACAATAAAATTCCTGATGTAGAGCTTGATGATGTCATCAAGTGAGTGCTCCAGGCTAAGAAGAGGTCATTGGACTAGTAGTGGGGGTTGTAACTTGTAAAGAACCCTTTACAATAGCTCTTCTACTATTCAAGACTGAAATACCCTTGGAGCGGAAGAACCTGGTGAAATGATCTTGCCTACCTGGACTGGGCATGGAGGGGAGTTGTTGTAGCTCTATGATGAACTCTGGAACTGAAGAGATGAATTGATCTTGAGGATACAAGCATGAGGGGCAATGCTCAACTCACCTTTTGCTGTCTATTCCAGCATGAGATGTAGTCATTGTATAATTCCATTTCATTTGTTTGTTGTAACTTGTTTTAGATATTTGCATTTGTCTTTGTTTCTCCATTTTCAATTTTTTATTAACTTAAAAAAATTGAAAACCATTTTTCAGAAAATACATTTCATCTTATCTTTACGTTTTTCATGATGCTGGAACGAATTTAAGGAAAACATCATCCTACAAATATTTGGAAGTGAAACTGTCTAATGCTGAAAGGGTTATCTCAAATTTTTGATGGTTTGATTTGTCACCAATTGCAGGAACTCAAGAATTTAAGGCCACAACTTTATTCTGCGGCAGAGTATTGTGAAATGTCATATCTTCATAATGAACAAAAATAGGCGTATGCCTTCTTACACTTTCTTTGTTATTGTAGCCTTTTGTGCATGGTTGGATAATGATTATGTCTTCCAGTTGAGCCTGAGTTGATAGGATTGCATCCGTGGTCTTGGAAAATAACTGATTAAGAATAGAACAATACAGTATCTTTAGATTTAGCATATTCATGAGCATTTTATAGATGGCTTTAATCAAACAATGCTTTTTCCTATGCTTTGTAACAAATAATTCTTGTAGTGACTTATGTTCTTCTTGATAGCTTTTTCCATCTATAAAATTGATGAAACAAAATCACTAGAGGCCAATATCTGAGTCAAAAAATTTGACGTGAACTCTTATTTAATTACTAAGTTATAATTCAACAATTTTTCTCAGAGAAAATTCAAACATATAGTAAATAATGTGAAGAACTATCACTCCAAGATTTTCTTCATCTTCAGTATGTTCAATAGAATTCTCTAAAAAATTAATTTGGTTGGATTTTTTTGAAAGGAGGACATGATATCAACTATAAGATGAAGCTACAGACCAAAGAATCTTCGATAGGGAGATAAAATGCTCCAAATGTTGGTTGATAAAAGGTGTCTTTTAAAACTCCTAATTACCCCACATTAATCATCAACCCATGCAAGTCCTTTTATTCCAAGAGTGTACACAATATGTGCATGCTATGAATCCAGAGAGTAATGTTTCTTAAAATGAAGTATAAACCTTTGATACAAGAGTAAACGGATGCATTTATAAAACTCAAATTGAAATTATTAGAGGAAATATGACATCTAAGCTTCAAGACTCAATCCTCTACTGAAATCGTAATCAAATCTCTCACAAACAATTCAATTAAAAATAGCCTCAACCCAGAGCATAGTAGCAATAACCAATCTCTTCTTAGCTGATTCAATCTAGATAATAATCTCTATGAAGCAATCCAAATGGAAATGATGTCAATCTGAGAGTTCAATAGCGATAACCAAACTCTTACAGCTGATTAAATCAATATGATTCACTATCTAAATAATTTACTCTGCAATAAGCGTAAATCGAATCAAACGATAATGTTGTAAAATATGTAAAGAAAATGTACTACTTCAATACAGGAAAGCTGTAAATAGCGAATAAGATAAACTCACAAAAAATGGGAAAATGATCCTACCAATCAAACTTGCGAGAATTAGAAATATATAACACAAGGAAGCAATTTAATCCACCAGAGGTCGGGCCCTTAGCCACCAGCGAACATTGCTGAGCTACTTCAGAGAATACGAATGAACAACAACATCAATTATTTATTAATCATTGAACCTAAGTAGCATTACAATATGATCGTGTTCTCCAACAGCACGATTCTGTAAATTAAAATTACAATTTGAAATAAGAGAGGTTCCTCCCCTTTCCTCCTACAAGCATTTTCTTTTATGGTCAGAAAGAGGTTAAAGATAAATGCGATCCCTCAAGATCTCCCGATCCTGAGGTATTTTCATCTTAATGTTATCTTCATACACCCTTCCTATTTCATGCCGATCCTCCTTATTCATCCTCCGACCTGTCCGCAATCGACGTGTTCCATTCTTCCTTTGTTGGTTTATGTTGTTCCATCGTTAGGGAACAACAACTGTTCCTTTCATCGTTTTTCTGCATAAAGAGGAGTAAAGTTAGTTGAGATGACTAAATCTTAAATGAGAACAGTTCATCCATTTCTTATCATAATCCATCAATATGTTAGCGTATTAAGATATGAAAGAGATAAGAAAACAAGAAAAAGGTAATGAAATTAAGAGTAAATACATACCCATTTCGTAACTCAACATACTCCCCTGCTTACGCTATTTCATGTCCTCATGAAGAGTAAGTAGTTCTTATGTAGTGCAGTTAAAGAGTAGGCTAGAGAGGGAGCGTAAAAAATTTGTCTAAAACCATGATGTTGAGCCAGGAGCACAAAGGCAGGCCCTTCCTTTCCTTTAGGCAATTTGTAGATAACCCAATAACCTTTAGGAGGATACCAAATAATGGGGCTCCGAAACTGACATCCTAACCAATAAGGTCCTTCTCTCAAAATAAGATTGCTATAGGTGACCAAATGGGCTATAGCTGCTTTAAAATTTCTGTTGTCAAATGGTTCCCTATCTCGCACGCTACTAGTGGAGACTGTCCACCTAAGCTTAGATGCAGCCAGAGATCTTTCTTGAATGGAGAGAAAATATGATACTCCATTCTGTACAATCTCCTTATGAATGGGCCCCAAAATTTTAATCACCCCTTCTCGTGTCATCAGATTCTTATGGTTGGCAAACATTTGTAAAGGGTGCTTAGGTTCACTTCTTACCCAAATATCCAATCCATGTTCTAGTCTTTGGAATGCATTATAAGCTTTAAACTATTTGAGTTGGTTAACTGCAAACGAAATAAAGGCCTGGAATTGAATATCCCCTACAAAAGGGTTCGGGTTCTTTTCCACCTCATTCTCTAATACAAAATTGTGCAGGTAAAACTCACAAAGAAGCCTTTGGACCTTTACACCATGTTTCTTGCAGCAATTAATAAAATCCTCAATTGTTCTTAATTCAATTTGTTTACCAGCTCTCATGGCTTTAATTTTCAACAACAAGTACCATTCTAACAAAAACAAGGCATAATTGGTGGTGGGATATCTACATGCTAGGACATCCATATACAGTGAGCAAATGGTGTTTTTCGGACCTATGACTCTGTCTAGTTTGAGCTTCATCTTCTCTATTTTCTCTTCTGCCTTTCTACATCTGTTGAAAGTCTCGCTCTTTGTTGCATTCATTTCCCGAAGATGTTTCTGTAGCTCTTGATATTTCTGTCGGGAAACGGTTTCTTGTTCAAGTCATTCCAACGCGAGCCAAGCTTGTGCCAATTCTTCCTGAAAATTTAGTATAATGGGGTCATTGTGTGTAATGATGTCCTTGGCTTGTATGCCCATGTGAGTGCTTATGCTATGAGAAGGGATATCTTCTGTCTATATTTCCTTATTATGGGAGGTCCAAACCGCCGTCTTAGTAGCTGCATCTACTAAATCTACATGATGTTCCTCTTGGGTGATGACTGTTTGAGTAGGTATGGGCTTAGTTTGAGTTCCTGTAGCCCTCTCTTCATATAATTATGTTTGTACGACCACATTTACTATCTCCAGGGTATTGTTCAGAACCTTTCCCATTGTGATTTCTTTTATTTTTCTTCTGAGCCTCTTGACTGTTTTTCGAAGCTTCTGGTGTTCTTTTCTTAGCTTCTTCAATTTGGCTCTATACCTTTTTGAAGGAGTAACTGTTCTACTGATAGTCTCATTAATAGCTTCTATTTCTAAAGAGCCTGGTTGTTCACCCTGGCTTTGTTCCAATAAGACCGTGTCTCCAAATTGATTATCAGCTTCCTGAATAATCTCTGTCTGTGCTTCTTCTTCTTGGTCTATGTTTTCTGCGTGTAGACCTTCATCGTTGCTTTCCACTGGGAGCGTATCAACATATTGGTTGTCTAATTCTTGAATGGTCTCTACATCTGTTTCCACTTCGCAGTTTGCATCTTTTGAGGGAGATAGAATTCTGGTATAGCCAAAATTCTCAAAACATTGGGTTTCTCCTAAGTTAATATTGAGCAGTCCTTCAGGCTGCATGTAGACATTCATGTTGTCCAGGACTTGGGCGATCTCGAAATCATGAAACAGATCATCTTGGGGGCTCATATTTTGTGTTGGGGGAGGTCCCAATTCGTTTCTATGTTCATTTTCAAAATGCCATGTTCCTTCCTTAGGTTTTGATTCAGGATTATCTTGTCCTTCTAACTCTAGCTACAAGTATTGTTCACTTACTAGGCTGGATAATTCTATGGGTTGACTAGCGTTGCCTTGAGGATTTTTAGACGCTCCCTATTTTGACCTCAACCTTATGGATCATCTACGTTTGTGGGGTAAGCTACTTGAAAGGGCAATCCTCTTTCTTTTTGGAAAAGGGTTAGGTGCTAGCAGGGCTACACCTTTTTCGAGGGCCAATCTTAGATCATCCTAGGTTGATTGTTGTTGAGCAAGGTTATAGCTAACTATTAACCTGATCAGACAATGGTGGATAACTACTATTTTTGTGCGTTGGGACCGTCTCATCCTCTCGGCAGTGTCATGCAGTAATGAATTCAACAGTGTAGGCAAATTAACAGAGCATTTTTGTTTTAAAATTGCTAAAATTTTGAGTTGTCGTGACCTTACCACATCTTTATGCCCATCACAGGTAATATAGTTCTGGACAATTCGTGTCAATTCTCCCCATGGCTCTCCAAGAGAAGATGGTTGAATGCCTTTGCCCTTCTTGATTAGCTCCTGTCCTTCGTCCGTAAAAGCCTCCACAATGTCATGTAGCTTTAATCGCTTGCCGGCCCATACTGGTCCTTCTACCAGCAACCCAGACAATTCTACTATCATAGCGTTTGTTACAGTGTTTTGCCTACCTCTTAACATGGATTGTCCATTTTGTAGATTCCGTAAGAATTCGATGGCGATTTCCTCATTAGGGGGTTGAAATCTTATCAAATATGCTATCCATCCTACATGAGCTATAATTTCCCTGGCTTCATCGAAGACAACCAGTGTTAAAGGTTCTCGACACACTATTCTTCCTCCCCTAATGCTTGAAGTTTGCAAACGATTAGTGTACGGGGAAAACACAAAAACGAACAGAGCGGAGTGATGGAACAAAAAATGGTTGTAATGGCTCTATCAGGTGATACTTTATAAACATAAATACCATTATCGAGGACTGTTATAATGGCACATGCTATGTGATCATGGGATGTCGTATTTCTTTGCAAAATCAAATGAAAAGATGATAGCGCATGCATAAGTATACTGGAGGTCCTTTCCCCCCTTCGAAATAATAGGTTGCCTACGACTGAATGAATGAAAGGATAACACACTGGCAACAAAGTATAGGGGTGATCGATTGGGTAATGAAAGTGGAAAGGTACGCATATTAATGAAAGGTTCATAAAGGATAATATTGGAGTGATGAAAACAAGGTGTGTAACGAGAATTATCAATAAGTGATAAGATGTCGTGAGGTGATGCAATAAGGAAAAAGGACATCATACGCAGGAAATAATACTTTACCATCATTATTCCACTTAAAACTGTTGTGATTGACTTTAAAAGATTAACTCATGCATAAAGGTTTAAGGTAAGTTAGGGACATAATCTCTCTATATAAAAGATAGAAACATAAGAATAGGGCATTATAATAATTATTGATGTAGAAAATAAAACTTCAATACCATCAGCAAAGCTTCTATTGCCTGCAAGTGTCCATAGCCTAGACAGAGTTGCTTTCTAACCCTTGGGAACCATGGTCCTCTATGTATAATTGGGGAAGTGCATTATGATATCCATAGTAGAGACCAATGTGCTGGCATGGTAACCAGATGAACACATTTCCATTCACTGGGAAGTAGCAAAAGTGGTTAGGTCGGCTCGTGATGAGACCTTCTGTTCCAAGGACTTTGTTTCTTGATGCATCCATTGGATCATATCCCTGGTGTGGTGGCCATAGCGGGAATGCCACTTCGCTCCTTCCTTATGATCATGGTATGTTGGCTCATGATGAGACCCCCTATCCTCCATCTGTGGAAAATAATTATAAATTTTTAGTGAATATATATATATATATATATATATATATATATATATATATATATATATATATATATATATATATATATATATATATATTTTTTTTTTTCTTTTTTATTTTTTAACACTCCCCATTTTATATATAGAGGGTGGCTCAACACTCCTTAAGAGTAGGGATGGCGAAAGAAGTTTGAACATATCAATAGAAAAAAATATACCCATAATCTTATTGATAATAAATAGAGAGAATTATACGGGACAAGGGAGAACCAGCATGGTACAGATAATCAATCAGTTTGATTTATAGTGGAAATGAGGACAGTGAAGTGATATAGATAATTGTGTCCTTTCTTTTTCGATCATCACAAAGAAATCTTGTTAAAGATGATAATATTCAAGATATTTGCCTATTCCAGTAGACTCCATACTTGTTGTCCTTAAATATGTATTGTACTTTTATGCCATAAAGAGGATCATAAAGAGTGAACTGGGATGGTCTAGGGATGATCATGCAAGGGAGAGAAAGGGTGTTCTAAAAAATACTCACAAGGTGTTGTTCCCTGAAGGGAACAACAAAAGAAAACCCACACAAAAAGTGTTCCTTATAGGGAACAACAACTATTCCATGTAGGGAACAACAGTTGTTCATTGTAGGGAACAACAAAGAAAAACACACAAAAAAAGTGTTGTTCCTTATAGGGAACAACAAATTTTCCCCATACGGAATAGCAATTGTTCCCCGTAGGGAACAACAAATGAAAAATACACGCAAAAGGTGTTTTTCCCTATAGGGAATAGTAGTTGTTCCCTGTAGGGAACAACAAAGCAAAATACATGCAAAAATTGTTGTTCCCTATAGGGAATAGCAATTGTTCCTTGTAGGGAACAACAAAGAAAACATACGCAAAAAGGTGTTGTTCCCTATAGGGAACAACAAAGAGAATACACATGAAAATTTTTGTTCCCTATAGGGAACAACGATTGTTCCCTGTAGGGAACAGCAAGGGAAATACACACGAAAATTGTTGTTCCCTATAGGGAATAGTAGTTGTTCCCTTTAGGGAACAACAAAGAAAAATGCACGCAAAAAGTGTTGTTACCTACAGGGAACAACAGTTGTTCCCTGTGGGGAACATCAAAGCAAAATACACATGAAAAGTGTTGTTCCCTATAGATAACAACAGTTGTTCCCTATAGGGAAAAACATAGAAAAATACACACGAAAAGTGTTGTTCCCTATAGGGAACAATAGCTGTTCCCTGTAGGGAAAAACAAAGGAAAATGCGCATGAAAAAGTGTTGTTTCCTATAGGGAACATCAGTTGTTCCGTGTAGGGAACATCAATGGAAAATAGGAAAACAATCATCTCTACTGTTCTAAGAAAATCCAATCAAATAGAAAGAAAATAGAAAAGCAATTTTATGTACAGGTTTAAAAAAAAAAAATTCTTCACTAGACTGGTGCTGTCGAAGAGTTGCCCTCTTCAGTGAGAATTTGTATCGTAGAATCTTCGCGTATCTATTGGAAAAAGGAATCCCTTCTAATCAGTTTGTTGTAGAGGCATACTCGATGTCCATTTGCTTTAAAAGAGTAGCCAGACCCATCAATGGTGGCTAATGTAAGGGTGCCATTATCGTGCACCTCTTATATCTCGTAGGGACCTAACCATCTATTCTAGAGTTTTCCCGGGAAATACTGGAACCTAGAATTGTACAAAAGTGCCCAGTCACCTTCATGGAATATCTTTTTCTTGATGAGGGCATCATGCCATTTTTCTCTTTGTTGTTGAATCAATGCAGTATGTTGAAGAGCTGATAGCTAGATTTCATCAAGTTCATTGATTTGATGTAGTCTAGTAACCTATGCTTCATTCAAAGCCAGCCCTACTTTTTGGGCTATCCTCAATGTCTGAATTTCAAATTCTATGGGGAAGATAGGTTCTTTGTCAAACACTAGCTGATATGGGGAGTATCTTGTGGTATTCCTCCAAGTCATGCGATATGCCCACAGGGCTTCTGGCAATCAGGTAGCCCAGTCACATCTATGCGAGGTGACTGTCTTTGTTAGAATGGCCTCGATTACTTTGTTGGTACTTTCTACCTGGCCATTTCCCTACGGATGGTATGGAGATGTGATTTTGTGAAAAATGTGATGATTTTTTAATGTAGCAACAATCTTATGGCCTACAAATTGTGGCCCTCCATCCATAATTATTTCTCTGGGCAAGCCATAACACACAAAAATTTGGAAAAGAAAATGGATTACTGTGTCCTTTGTTGCCCTTGGTAATGCTTCTGCCTCCACCCATTTAGTCACATATTTTGTTGCAACCAGTATATATGTCTTTTGATTAGATGATGGGTTTATTAGGCCAATGAAATCTAACACCCAGTGTTCAAAAGGTTCGATGAATAACTGTGGATGTAGGGGCATCTCATCAGACTGGCCAGGGTAGCCCATTCTTTGGCAGCTATCACATGCCTGGACAAATTTCTTGGCGTCCGTAAAAATGGTGGGCCAATAATAGCCCATCTGTAAGACTTTATGTCCAGTATTGTGTTCTGCAAAGTGTCCACTGCAAGGTCCATTGTGGCAAGCTTTTAGGATATTGTAGATTTCATGTTCCCTGACACACCTACGGATATGCATATTGGCTCCTATGTGAAAGATGTATCCTCCGATCCAGGAGAATCGAGTGTTGTGTTGCACTATTAATTTTCTTTCTCTGGGTGTCAAATGCTTGGGTAATTTTCCCACTGCTAGGTAATTTGCGACATCTACATACCATGATGTTTTCACGATCACAGCCAATAGGTGCTCATCAAGGAACTTGTCTTCTACTGCCACTGCGTCGTCTGTTCTTGGCACATGTGAGAGGAAGTCTGCCACTAGATTTTCCTTTCCTGGTCGATCCTTGATTATTATCTCAAATTATTGTAAAAGGATTAACCATCGTGTCACTCTTCCATTCATAATAGGTTTATTAGCTAAATATTTGATAATAGAGTGATGAGTATACAAAACCACAGGGTATCCTATTATATAGTGTCTGAATTTGTTAATAGCATAGATTATAGCTAGAAACTCTTTCTCGGTCATGGTGTAATTCAACTCAGAAGGAGTTAAATTTTTGCTGATGTAGTATATCGCATAAGGTTTCTTATCTTTCTCTTGGCCGAGAACTGCTCCAATGGCCATATCTGATGCATCGGATGAAATCTGGAATGGTAAATCCCAGTTCGGGCCCCGTAATACTGGGGCTGTTGATATTAGCCGTTTTAATTCTTTAAAGGCAATGTCACATTTTTCAGTCCATATAAAATCGATATTTCTTGTCAAAGCATATAATGGTGCAGCAATTTGGGAGAAGTTTTCTTATAAATCTTCGATAATACCCAGAAAATCCCAAAAAACTATGTACCTCTATTTGAATGCAGGGGGTAGGTATTAAGAGGATTATCTAAATTTTTGTTGGATCTACCTGAATTCCAACTGCTGAGATGTAATGACCCAGGATCAGGCCTTCGGTCATCATCATGTGGCATTTCTCGTGGCTTAAGCAGAGCCTAGTAGCAATGTATCTTTCCAAGACTTTCTCCAGTGTCTATAATGCTAGCTCGAAGTCATCTCCATAGGGTGTAAAATAGTCCATGTACACCTCAAGTCCCTCGTTTATCAAGTCTTCAAAGATGCTGAGTATGCCTCTCTGGAATGTGGCAGGTGCATTGCACAGTCCAAAAGGTAATACCCTGTAAGCAAACATCCCCCAGGTGCAGGTGAAGGTAGTCTTATCTTGGTCTTCAGGGGCAATTTGGATTTGGCTGTAGCCACTGAAGCTGTCTAGGAAAGAGAAGAATTTTTAACCTGCCAATATGTATAGAAACTGGTCGATGAATGGGAGGGGAAAATGATCTTTTTGCATTGCTTTATTAAGCTCTCTGTAATCGACACATATACACCACTTCCCATTCTTCTTAGGAACCACAACTAATGGAGAAACCCATTTGCTATTAGATATAGGATAGATGAAATTTACATCTAATAGTTTTTGTAGTTCATCTTTAACAACATCCTTTAGGTGAGGGTTTAATCTTCGTTGAGGTTGTCAAATGGGTCTCGCATCTTTCTCAGTATAGATGTGGTGCATACATAATTGGGGGTCAATCCCTTTCATATCTGGGTAATCCCAAGCGAAAGCCTCTTTATATTTTCTAAGGAGTTGGATAAGCCTCTGCTGCTGGTCATCAGTCAGGTTTTTGTTAATGTTTAGGACTTTCCCTAGCTCAATTTCAATGGGTTTGTTGTTATAAACAGTTGTTGTTGGTATTGTTTGGTCATTGATATCTTTTAAGGGATCTTCTTCAATTTCGTTATCCAGGGTTGCTTCAATCATGTGACATTTTAGATTAGATACAGTAGCTGGGTGGTTAATGTAAGTGTTAATAATGTCATCTTCTGTTTGATTCATAAATTCAAGAGCATCTAGTATAGTCGGTGATCGAATACTTTCGATTAAATATGTTACAGGTTGTTTCCTAGTTTTTATTATAGTTAGGCTTGGCTGAGTTGGAGGATATGAAGCTAGGTTCTTCACATTACTTCCTCTTTCTATAGTCATACTGCTTGTTCGACAGCTTATATAAGAATCTACGATTGCTAACCAAGGTCTTCCTAATATTAGAGGATGTCCATCTAGCTGGTTTCTAGGATTAATAATCAAGAAATCTGCTAGGTATTCCCAAGAATCTACAGACACCATTACATCCTGTAATGTCCCTTCTGGTTTGACAACTAATCGGTCAGCAAGTTCCAACAAGGTCATAGTTGGATCTAAGGCTGTGATGCCAAGTCTTTGACAGGTTGTTGTTGTGAGAATATTAATGGTTGCCCCTAGATCGACTAATGCATTGGGAAAGGAACATCCATTTATTTGTACTATGACTATAGGGTTTCCTGGGTCCTCATATTTCACTGGTGTTTCTCTGCCTGATAATAAATCAAACAAAGTTTCGACTACATGGACAGTTGGTGTTGCTTTTATTTTCCTCATAGGCTTTTTGGTACACAATTCCTTAATGGTTTTTGCATAGATTGGAATGTCCTGAATAGCTTGGAGGAGGGGTATTTTTACACAAAGATTTTTTAATTCTCCCAGGAGATTGAAATCGAGATATTCGATTGGGCGAGGTATAATCAATCTTTCTGGGAATGGTGGAGAAGAGGTAATAGTTTGTTCGTGGATTTTCTATTTAACTGTATTCTCCCTTTGAGATGTTTTTTCTACAGGTAGTGGTTCTTCCATTTGTATATTTTTATCCTCCTTTGACTCGATTATTCATCTAGACCTCAATTTGAATTCATTACATTCTCTCAAATCAGTTTCTGGATCTAGCCCTTCAATAATTTGTACTGACTGGACTGGTCTATTGTTGGGATTCGGGTTGGGCTGGGCTGGGAGCTATGGTCGTAAATTGGGTTGAGGATTTTGCTGCAACGTGTAAGGTGCTGGTAGCATAGGTTGAGGCAGGGGGATTGTTCCTACTGGCTGATTTGTAGGTCTTTTCCAGCTTCACTGCTAGTTTTGGTTTTGTGAAGTGGAGGGGGACCATTGAGATGGATATGGATTGTTCTGCCAGAATGGTGGAAAGTAAGAGGAATTTGGCCAACTATTGTCTAGATTTGATTGATTGGACCAAGGTGGCATAGAAAATGCTTGTGGTGACCAATTAGGAAAAGGTGGCTAGTTTTGCCATGTAGCTCCTGTGTATTGCTGAGAATTATATTGTGGGGGCTGAAAGAATGAAGATGGGTCAGTAGGCATACCTGTTTGTCGTGCTTGCCATTGGCGATGCTAATCTAACAGGTAGACTGGTTATGTTTCTTCCTCTGCCTCTTTGAAGACCGCTTTTAACCTTGGGAGCGATGGGCAATTGTTAAGTTATGGTATGTTCTATGCTTATAACAGTTTACTTCTTTTTCTTATTATATTCCACCGATTAGCAATCACATGTACATAAAGTAAAGTGCAGATAGAACATTAAACGATCGACATAAAACAAGCCAAGACAAGAGACACAAGATGTGGCGGCTAGCCAGGGACAAACCCCACAATGTGTGGGGAAACCCTTTGATCAAATCTTCTTTTATCTTTAATAATTCAGCAGAGAGAAATTGTATAATAAATCTGATTCATATCAGCAGTAGCAAACCCTAGATCAGTAGCATCAACATTAACGGCTTCATTATCAAACTAGGGAAAACCATATCTCACAAACCGACCGTTGGATTGACTTCATTCCACCACCAAAAGTTTCGGCTTCCAGAGGAGGTTTAGATGAACCTACAGCACAGTTCGGATGAGGAGATCTTCTAGGCCACGGAAGTCAATCTTTACTTCTGCAATTGCAGCTTCAGTTTCAGTAGTTTCCGGCTTCAAACTAGGGCAGTCGATATCTTGCAAACCGTTCGTCGGATTGACTTCATTCCACAACCAAAAGTTGTGGCTTTCAAAGGAAGTTCAGATGAACCTACAGCACAGTTCAGATGAGGATATCTTCTAGGCCACGCAATTCAATCTTTACTTCTGCAGTAGCAGCTTCAGTTTCAGCAGTTTCCGGCTTCAAACTAGGGCAGTCGATATCTTGCAAACCGTTCGTCGGATTGACTTCATTCCACCACCAAAAGTTGCGGCTTTCAAAGGAGGTTCAGATGAACCTACATCGCAGTTCCAAAGAGGAGATCTTCTAGGCCACGCAAGTCAATCTTTACTTCTGCAGTTGCTGCTTCAAACAGCTTCCGGCTTCACATGTGTGAGAGAGAGAGACCCATTTCAGCGCAGTAGAGAAGAGACTCATATCTGCGCAGTAGAGAGAGAGAGATGTGATGAGATGAGTGAGTCCAAATGAGGAAAATTTCTCTTATATTTATACACAACATTGGTGGGTGAATAGATGCGACTGTTGGGCTTCTGAGCCTACATGAGTTGTAGGTCGGCTTGATAATAATTCCATAATCAAAATAAATTCATATCTCTATGAATACTTATCGGAATCGGATGATCTTTATATCAATCCTACACCTCTCGATGAGAGGAATCTAATAAAAATATTATCAGCCATGAATAAGATGACCCACATGAAGTTTTGCCCTGGTTGCCAATTTTAACACTCCCTCTCAACCATGGAGAACTTCATCTGCAATCTGTCTATCGGTCGTTACTATTCATCCATCAAATGCACTGCCTTGTACAGCCTGACCCTTGCCCTGCTCTGCTCTATTTTTCCTGTTCTGCTTTGTCTTGTTCTGCCCTGCACTGATCTATACTGTTTTGTTCTGTTCTGCTCTACTCTTGCATTGTTCTATTCTGCTCTGCTTTATCCTACCTGTTCTGCTTTGTCTTGTTCTGCCATGCACTGATCTGTACTGTTTTGCTCAGTTCTGCTCTGCTTTTGTCCGAATTATGAAGAAGAAGAAATGATCGAGGATGTATCATACTGACTGAAAGTCAGTCTCAGAGTATGTACCACTGGTCCCAGACCAGTCTCAACCAACCCAAAGTCAGCGTCATAGTGAGTACAACTCCACTGGTCCTAGACTGGTATCATCCTCCACTGACTCAAAGTCAGTCTCAGAGTGCGTACCACTGGTCCCAGACCAGTCTCAGCCGACCTGAAGTCAGCTTCATAGTAAGTAACACTCCTACCACTGGTCCCAGACCAGTATCATTGATCCCAGATCAATGGAGGTCATCCTAGCGTAGGGAGTACGGTAGTTACAACGATGCGTCCATCGGTACTACTATGGTCCCTAATTTCATTTCCCTGCTCATTGATCAGATGAGAGGTACTTCCCATGAGTCTCAGATTGCATGGGTAGGATGCCTCGACAGGAGAACTAATCAATCCTATGCTCACAGGAGAACACATCAATCCTGCTACAATTGCCATGGAGAACACATCAATCCTGCTACAATTGCCATGGAGAACACATCAATCCAGGCTGCCATGGAGAACACATCAATCCAGGCCTCACAGGAGAACTAATCATCCCGCTACATAGGAGAGCGAATCATCCTGTTCCATAAGAGAGCGAATCATCTTGTCCCACAAGAGAGCGAATCATCTTGTTCCAGTGCGCACCACCAGGGGAGGGTGAGTCACCCTGTGGTCGTATGCACATCAATCCAGGCCTCACAGGAGAACTAATCATCCTGCTACACAGGAGAACGAATCATCCTGTTCCACAAGAGAGCGAATCATCTTGTCCAACAAGAGAGCGAATCATCTTGTTCCAGTGCGCACCACCAGGGGAGGGTGAGTCACCCTGTGGTCGAATGTTGCTCCAGTAATAACCGCAAGCCCTCAGAGCTCCCAGAGCTCAATGTATGCAACATGAAGGACCCTTGTACAAGGGTTTCTTGCCGACTCCAAGTAGTTTGGGAAAATCACAGATTAGATCTTTCCTTGGGGCTTTGACAAGGTGTATCAACCTGTACATCATCTTAATGTGATGGAGCTTCCTTGCTCATCGACTTACCATATCCCAGATGGTGTCTATCTGCTGGAGCAATTTACGAATATGGGATTCCTCAATAATCGAATCCCACCTCTAGTTGTTACAGAGAATCACAGTGGTATCCAATGTCAATCCAAACAGCTCACTGAAGAGCTTTCGCAACCAGACTGCCTCACACGAGGTTATGCTAGCAACAAAATATCCTGCTTCGGCGGTGCTCAAAGCCACCGACTTCTGCTTCCTGCTCATCCAAGATATCGAAGAAAATCCCAAGGTGAAACAGTACCCGGAAGTGCTCTTAAGGTCCACCACACTGCCTGCCCAATCAACATTAGTATATCCAATTAGTCTCACATCTTCGGCAGTGTATCTTAATCCATGAGAGATTGTGTCCTGAAGACATCTCAGAAGATTCCTGGCATCAATCCAGTGAGGCTCAACCAAATATGAGCTCACAATGCTAACTGAAAAACATATGTTCGGACAGAGGTTCACCAAGAACATCAATGCGAATGAGTTTTTTGAAACTCAGAGGCATTTCCCAAGTCTGGTCCGACATCACTACCATATAACTTCTAAAAGTTAAGATCCTCGAGGTAGTCACAGGCTTGCAGTCCATCATACCGAATATTTCCAATATCTTTACCACATATTTTCCTTGAGAGAGGAAAATTTCCCTTGGCTTCTTCCACACTTCAAGTCATTGGTTCTTCATTTCAAATTCAGAAGCCATCTCCCTCTTACATTTGTGAATGAGAGGGTTTGCACCTGTTAGAAAGAGGTCATCCACATACAACACCAGTATGAGAGGCTTGTCATCTTCAACCTTAAAGTAAAGGTTAGGATTAGCTTCACTCCTAGTGAATCCCAACTTCATCAAGTAGCTATTGATCCTCTCATACCATGCTCAGGGTGCTTGCTTCAGCCCATAGAGAGCCTTCTTCAACCTGCATACATGAGATTTTCAATCATAAATCTCAAATCCTTCAGGTTGCTCCACATAGACCTCTTCTTTGATAGAACCATGCAAGAACGCGGTCTTAACATCCATCTGATGTAGGTTCCATCCTTGTGAAGCCACAAGGGCTATGATCAAGCGGATGGTCGTATATCTGGCAACAGGTGCAAATATCATAATCTATACCTCCCTTTTGGGATAAACCACGAGCAACAAAATGAACCTTATACTTTTCCATACTTCCATTTGCTGCATGCTTTATCTTGTAAAGCCATTGTGAAGTAACAATTGTCTTGTCCAGGGTCTGGGAACTACTTCCCAGACATCATTCTCCATAATAGACTCATATTCTATGGTCATAGCATCCTTCCATAGTTAATGCTTGATGACATCTGAGAATGATGAAGGTTCATTTTGTATGATCGTGCTCATGATGGCCAGGTATCCCTGATACCTGTTAAGTTTCTTACATTGATGGAAGGTTCCTCAGGGTGCAACATGTCCTTCAGCATCATCAAGTATCCCCCTAAGCCATGAAGGCCTCTTCCTAGAAGAGGAAGGCTCATGTGGATGAGGATCAATCGGGTCCATGGGTTCTTCTACATCAGGCATTGATTCATCATCCTTTTCTTTTGGTTCCCTGGTGTCGGCTTCTTGAGAGCTACTCAAATTCAGTAGATTGTCCACCTTGGTGAGAGCCATATCTTTGTCAAAGGTGACATCATGACTAATCACGACTTCCCTTTGACTGGTGGTGAACATTTCTTCAGGAGTTTAGGAACCCAATGCTTGATGAGGGCATTGATTTTGTACATATACGGCGGTGATTGTAGTTTCAGCCCATAAAAACTTTGGAATTCTTTGATCATGTAGCATGGCCCAGACAACTTCCATCATCGTGTGGTTCTTCCTTCCCACCACACCATTCTGCTCAGGAGTATGTGGTGTAGTAGTCTCCCTCTTAATGCCAACCTCAGGTATGCCTGAGTAAACCAATTGTAATATATCGGAGGTCTTGCTTTGGCTTGAGGGGAATGGTCCCCTTTTGAGCTTTCCTTTGGCACATCCCGGACATACACCTTCTTTCTCTACTTGGAATTCAAGCATCCCTATTACCATATGTCTTACATCGGGTAGAGCTTTGTAATGAAGGTGGGCAAACCTCTGATGCCAAATTTCGGACTAAAGAGTTGTGTCACAAAACATGGCACCTAGCGGACTTCCATCAACCTGATATAATGAATCAACACTAAACCCAAGAGTAAAGGCATCTTTAACATTATTTTTCAATATACATACCTTGCCATTGTTGAAGGTTACCTTGTAGCCTCTGTCTTCCATTGCCAAGATGGACACTAGGTTCCTTTTGAGGTCAGGTGCATTTAATACATCCTAGAATTTCTAGCCTTCTTGAATGCTTGTCCTCTTCCTTGATTCCCAGCTCTCCTCTTACCTTAGCTGTTGAATTTGTCATTCCTTTGATTTCCATCAGAGGGATTTCGAGTTGCACCACTGCATACTGTACCATGCTTCCTTAATCATGATTATCATCATGTTTCCCATGTCCATGATTTTATCCATCATAATGCTGCTCAAACTAGTGTGCATCATCATCATGCTATCCTATATGTTCATGATCTCATGTTGCCCTTTATGTCCATGATCTCATTCATCATGATGCTCATGATCTCATAGATAGTGACTTGCTTTATCGCAAATGTAACATTGTCATTTTCTTCTAGCCTTAGGTCCAGCCTTTCCTTTTGATTTAGTCCCAGAATTATTTCTTTTCTTTGCATGAAAAGAAAAGGTAGCAGGAGGCATTTCTTACACTTCTTCCCTTGTTTCTTCTTGAATGCATCTAGCCATTAATTCCTCGAAACCAGGAATTACATTATAGTTCAGAAGAGTAGTCCTGAACACATACCATTCAGATGGTAATCCTTCAAGAGTTGTGAGTGCCATTTCTCTGTCAGTAATAGTTTCCCCAATAGATAGGAGATCGTTCTTGATCTCGGTGATTCTTAAGAAGTATGCTTGCATACTTTCATCTTTACCCTTCTTGATTTCCCTCAGCTTATTTCTAAGAAACAAAACTTGATTTGCATCATTAACTTTAAATAAACTCACCAGTCTATCATAGATTTCCTTGGAGGTGTCTAGATCAGAGATGTAGGCCACCAAGTGCTTGTCGATAGAGTCCCGGATGATCTTCTTTGTTTTGACTTCTCCATTTTTCCATTTGTTCCAGGCAGCAGCAGATGCATTTGATGAAGGATCAACAATATTGCCTCTTACATGGTCCAGCACTCCTTGATCTTCAAGGGTTAGATCGATAGACATCTTTCATCCGTGATAGTCAACTTTCTCATGGAGCTTGTCTTCAGCAGGAAAGAGTGTTGAGGACCCCATAGTTCTTTTAGGATAGCCTTGCCAATCTTCTCTTCAATGATTGCTCTTGCTCTTGCTCGGGCTTTCTCTTCACCTTAGCTCTGATACCATGTTAAGTTATGGTATGTTCTATGGTTATAATAGTTTACTTATTTTTCTTATTATATTCCACCGATTAGCAATCACATGTACATAAAGTAAAGTGCAGATAGAAGATTAAACGATCAACAGAAAACAAGCCAAGACAAGAGACACAAGATGTGGCGGCTAGCCAGGGACAAACCCCACAATGTGTGGGGAAACCCTTTGATCAAATCTTCTTTTATCTTCAATAATTCAGCAGAGAGAAATTGTACAATAAATCTGATTCATATCAGCAGTAGCAAACCCTAGATCAGCAGCATCAACATTAGTGGCTTCATTATCAAACTAGGGCAAACCATATCTCACAAACCGACCATCGGATTGACTTCATTCCACCACCAAAAGTTTTGGCTTCCAGAGGAGGTTCAGATGAACCTACAGCATAGTTCAGATGAGGAGATCTTCTAGGCCACGCAAGTCAATCTTTACTTCTGCAATTGCAGCTTCAGTTTCAGCAGTTTCCGGCTTCAAACTAGGGCAGTCGATATCTTGCAAACCATTCGTCGGATTGACTTCATTCCACCACCAAAAGTTGCGGCTTTCAAAGGAGGTTCAGATGAACCTACAGCGCAGTTCAGATGAGGAGATCTTCTAGGCCACGCAAGTCAATCTTTACTTCTGCAGTATCAGCTTCAGTTTCAGCAGTTTCCGGCTTCAAACTAGGGCAGTCGATATCTTGCAAACCGTTCGTCGGATTGACTTCATTCCACCACCAAAAGTTGCGGATTTCAAAGGAGGTTCAGATGAACCTACAGCGCAGTTCCAAAGAGGAGATCTTCTAGGCCACGCAAGTCAATATTTACTTCTGCAGTTGCTGCTTCAAACAGCTTCCGGCTTCACATGTGTGAGAGAGAGAGACCCATTTCAGCGCAGTAGAGAAGAGACTCATATCTGCGCAGTAGAGAGAGAGAGATGTGATGATATGAGTGAGTCCAAATGAGGAAAAGTTCTCTTATATTTATACACAACATTGGTGGGTGAATAGATGCGACTGTTGGGCTTCTGAGCCTACATGAGTTGTAGGTCGGCTTGATAATAATTCCATAATCAAAATAAATTCATATCTCCATGAATACTTATCGGAATCGGATGATCTTTACATCAATCCTACACCTCTCGACGAGAGGAATCTAATAAAAATATTATCAGCCATGAATAAGATGACCCACATGAAGTTTTTCCCTGGTTGCCAATTTTAACACAATTTTCTGTGGCATGTACTTTAGTGCATATGGCACAGGTATGTACCATATCCAATGGACATTCTTTATGATAATGTTTCTTCCTGCATCGAGGGAAGAAAATAACCAGGTTTTGTTCTGCTTCGGCCTGCTTCTGCTTGGCTTGCATGATGTCTAATTATGTTGTCAAGGTTCCCAGGATATCCGTTTTGAAATCTTCTAGCAGGTTGCCAATTTCAGTACGAGTAATGCTTTCGCCAGAGATTTTGTTGTCCCTGGTGATCATATTGCGTTCTGCTAGTTTCAGTCTTGTACTTCCCCTCGAGCACCTAATACACAAATCAATAATGTTAGCATATTATTCTTGATATATATCACCTTTAGCCATAATATTTAATGTCTCTATCCACTGGTATTTCATCCCCTTAATCAACGTGGTTTTTAGCACATTATCAGGAAGAGGCAGATTTGCGTAGGGAGACCTTTGGAGGTTATATTGGAAACGCTCCACATACTCTTCCAAAGTTTCACTAGGTCTTGCTATCATTTGGAATATCTCATCTTTTAGTTCTCTAGATCTGCAATAATGCAGATATTTTTTAAGGAAAGCAGTTTTCATTTGGTCCCAATCATTTATGGTGCCCCCACCCAGTCACATAAACCAATGTAGGGCTGCTCCCTTTAAAGTGGAGGGAAACAACTTCAGTTTCTGGGGATCAGTGGTGTAATCATAACCCCGACATAAGACCTAAAATTCAAACAGCAACGCATCCGGATCTTCTAAAGTGAGTCCATGAAAGGTGGGAATATTTTGTAGAGGGATAACTTTCATGGGTGCATTGACAGGTGTGTCAACAATAGGATACTGTAATGTAGAATTCTGGGGTGTTTGTGGATTATTGGCCATTTGATCAAAGATATGCCAGTACCCTTCTAGGATCTCTGGAGCTAGAGAGTTATCCCTAGGATGTCTAGAAGAGGTGGGAATGATCCTAATAACACTCCCTTGATCTAGGACACTGGGTGTCCTCTACTCAATTACTACCTGAGGGGATCTTGGTTCCTCTGTTTCCCCTGTTTCTCCTCCTCCTTCACGAATGTTGCAAGAATTCCCTTCTTGTGAGGGAATTGGTCGAGAATTTTCAATGTCTTGAAAACTCTGCTCAGTTCCTTCAGTTTAATTGTGGACCTCAGCATAGGCTATATATGGTGAGCCTGTGGCCCAAAGGGAGACAATAGGTTGTCTGGAAGAAACAGTTCAGGGACCTACTAATGGTTGAGATTCAGTTTTTCTCAAGATGTCTTCAATAAAAGTTGATCATCCAAGGGTCACCGGTCCCTTAGATTTTTCAGGTTTGGGATGTGGAACTGTATTTTTTCTGGTCTTTTCTTCTTATTCATTCATGCAAAAATTCAAATGTTTATTTCTACCTTAAATTCCTAACAATTCTACTGGAAAGCGGGCGGGGGAGCAGGCATTTTACTTGCTCCTTACGCAGGTTCTTACCTTCCATTTTTAATACCTAGTTCTCTCTCAACAGACAAACATCAAACACCTACTTCACTTTTCTGTAATTGTGCTGAAAAGTGGGCGAAGGAGCAAGCACTTTACTTTCTCATTACGTAGGTTCCTACCTTCTATTTTCAATACCCAATTCTTTCCCAACATCAATTATCAGATATACATCACTCTTTCTAAAATGGCGACACTCTCCCTGGCAACGGTGCCAAAATGTTGGCTGATAAAAGGTATCTTTTAAAACTCCTAATTACCCCACATTAATCATCAACCCGAGCAAGTCCTTTTATTCCAAGAGTGTACACAATATGTGCATGCTATGAATCCAGAGAGTAATGTTTCTTAAAATGATGTATAAACCTTTGATACAAGAGTAAATAGATGCATTTATAAAACTCAAATTTCAATTATTAAAGGAAATATGACATCTAAGCTTCAAGACCCAATCCTCTACTAAAATCGTAATCAAATCTCTCACAAGCAATTCAATTAACAATAGCATCAGCTGACAGCATAGTAGCAAAAACCAATCTCTTCTTAGCTAATTCAATCTAGATCATACTCAATCTCTATGAAGCAATCCAAATGGAAATGATGTCAATCTGAGAGTTCAATAGCGATAACCAAACTCTTATAGCTGATTGAATCAATACGATTCACTATCTAAATAATTTACTTTGCAATAAGCACAAATCGAATCAAACGATAGTGCTGTAAAATATGTAAAGAAAATGTAGTACTTTAATACAGGAAAGCAGTAAGTAGCGAATAAGATAAACTCACAGAAAATGGGAAAATTATCAAACCAATCAAGCTTGCGAGAATCAGAAATATATAACACAAGGAAGCAGTTTAATCCACCAGAGGTCGGGCCCTTAGCCACCAGCAAACACTGCTGAGCTACTTCAAAGAATACAAATGAACAACGACGTCAATTATTTATTAATCATTGAACCTAAGTAGCATTACAATATGGTCACGTTCTCGAACAACACGAGTCTGTAAATTAAAATTAAAATTTGAAATAATAGAGATTCCTCACCTTTCCTCCTACAATAGTTTTCTTTTATAGTCAGAAAGAGGTAAAAGATAAATGTGATCCCTTAGGATCTCCTGATCTTGAGGGATTTGCAACCGAATTCTATCTTCAAACACCCTTCCTATTTCGCACTGATCCTCTTGATTCGTCCTTCGAACTGTCCGCAACCAATGCATTTCATTCTTCCTTTGTTGGTTTATGTTGCTCCATCGTTAGGGAACAACAACTGTTCCTTTCATCGTTTTTCTGCATAAAGAGGAGTAAAAGTTAGTTATGATGGCTAAATCTTAACTGAGAATAGTTCATCCATTTCTTATCATAATCCATCAATATGTTAGCGTATTAAAATATGAAAGAGATAAGAAAAGAGGAAAAAGGTGATGAAATTAAGAGTAAATACATACCCATTTCATAACTCAACACCAATATGTTTGAATGTTGGGATATTTTAGATCATTCTTGATTAACAAGCCACCTGATCCTAGATTCTTGTTGCAAGTCTCTTGTGAAATAGAATGTAAATTTATTGGTTTCCCCTGGGATTCCAAGAAAATTTAGATTGTGGCATAGTTTCTTTGAGATTAGGTGTACCATGTCATAGTTCCAGACATCATTAGCGCTTAGGAATGCACAACACTAATGTTCCAACCAATAGTGCATTTTCACAATTTACTTCACTTTCAATTTGAAGACTTGAGAGAGGAGAGAAAAAGGCAAATTTTTTTAACAATCAAAACTGTTTGTTCAAAATTTTGGAGAATTTAGAGAAGATTGAGAAAGTATGTCCACTTTTATAGGGATTCTATGCTTGAACTTGACATGAGCTGCATTTCCCTGAGTGTACCTCAACAGTCACTTTAAAGTTGAAATACTCATAGCTTTAACATGAATGATTTTGTTAAGCTCTAGTTATGATAAACTTATCATTTTCATATGAAATTCAAAACCATCCTTATAAGCAACCCTAACTTTAAAGGATATGCACTGGACAACTTATATAGATGACATCTTTACTTGCATTTATGGTTGCCAGGAGACCAACATGTAGATATGAGTTAGATAAATAATATTCCTCATTTTCTTTTATGACCACATGTTTTAATAGAGGTTCATCTTTCCTTTATGTAGTGTTTTGGAAAATTTGAAAGATTATGCAGTAAAGGCTCTAGTTAATGTTGTTGATCATCTAGGCATTGTTGCTTACAAGCTTAACGACCTCCTCAGTCAGCAAAATACAGAACTTAAGATAGCTTGCCTTGATCAGGTATTTTTGTGTACAATATAAAGTTATTTGGTCACTACACTCAGCCAAGCACTTTGAGCAGGCTGGTTGGTTAGATCAGATTTCAGCACATTTGACCATGATGCTGTAAACTTGCTTTTGCTCTCTTTTGTGCTTGAATCACATATAAGTTATCTAAACATGTTGAGATCTTCACCCATGTGACATTTTTTTGTAATTTTAGAGGCTTCACACTTATCAAGAGTATAATGATAAGGAGGGTATGAAGCAACAGTCATTGGTAAATAGTATCCCAAGATACTATAAACACTATATTTTACCATGTAAGTCTGAAGGTTCATCTGCACTTGACATGTCTATTATGGAAGTGTAAGTCAAAACAAATATGATTTGATTGTTGTTTGTTGATATGTTCTTAAGACAGGCCCACCAAATGGACGCTTTTATGGTTATGCAGAGAAAGTGTCTGGAATAGGACAGGAAAATGCACGGGAAAAACCCCAACTAGTACCTCCTGGTACACCCATTTTCCCAATAGATAAAAGTTGTTTTCCTGGTTTCAGTCTGGAAGAGTTTGTTGTAACATCTTTGGATGGCTTGTTATAATAGACTAAGAAGTCATGCTTCTGCATAATGATATTTTCCTAGTTATATATACAAATGTAATTCTATGATGGCTGCTGACACATATGACCTCGTGTTTCCAGGTACAAATGTGAATAAAAGTCTTTCATGGCATTTGGCAGCAGAAGCTCGGACTGCATTGTATGGAAATTCTAATATTCCAAATAGGTATTACCATTTAATATTATGATCTATGGTACATAATAGCATTATCATGTAAGTGGATTCATCATTCGATAGATGACTATCAGTGATCGCTTTAAGGGCACAACAATATTAACAGTTGAGAAAACAATATTATTTTGTTTTACAATTACCAATGGTTTCACTTATCTATCAATTATTAACATCAGGAATGACCAATGACTTTTCTCTTTGATTTCTTTTTCATCCTATCTCATGCAAATATTATACATAATTTTTGGTAGCAATGAGTTCTACTCAATGTCTTCTATTGCAGCATTAGAAACGTTTTTCTTCCCAGGTTTGTGCTCTAAGAGCATTTATATTTATTTAGATGTCAGAAAATTAGACTATTACAGCCAAGAGCAGTGGCTTTGTTTGCAGGGTAGAGGCTTGATTTTGGTTTGTGATTCAATGTAGTTATTTGCATATAAAATCATGTTTTACCCTTCAACCTTCCTCTTGAGATCATTTATGATTTATAGTTTAATTTTTCACTGAATGAACACTTTTATTGGGTGGCTACAAAAGCTGAAGTTTCCATTCCATCATTTTCTGGTCCACAATCTCGTGTCCAGTCAGTGCTTGGGACTCCTAGTTCTACTACTCCCAATTCGTTTGGTGCTGGACGACGGGTAAGCTCAAGAGCTCTGACAAAAATAGTGCAATTTGTACTAGACTGTTCTGATTGCACCAGTGATCATTCAAAGAAACCAAAGGAAATGAATTCTTGTTTGCCTTTTTAGTGCTTGGATATATGTATACCAATTATGGTGACAATAGTAATAGTTAAAGCATATCTTTTGGAGGCTCTTCCTTTTTTATCTACAAGAATATTATTATACTAGTATGTGTGATGAAATTTATATGCCTTTAGCAATGTTGGTTGTAGATTTATGCCTGTTGACCATGACCATCTCCTTGACATAAGAAATGTGATAACTTAGTTTCAGTCCTGCTGGGAATTCTTCAAATCTGGATTTTGAGTGTTTTTCTTTTATAACACTTCATTGAATTATGATTATGTCATCATTGGTTTGATGTATCTTAAAATCTGTAGTCATGAGACTTTTTTTAGATTACTTGAATGGTTAGGCCAAAGCATGTAAAGAGCTATGCTTTCAGCTTTTGAAAACTTAGACCATGATACCATATTTCTGCCACTTTGCCTTCTATCCTGTACTGTTGATCAACATAACTCAATATGAATTCTCAAAGCACATTTCAAGATCAAGACTTATGTTTGTTTTCAACTGAATAAGATCGACATTCATTTTGTTGGGTGTGCCAATTTACAGTGGTAGAATTTCCTGGGTTTCCAGCAATGCCCTACAATGCAGCTATTTGTAAATATTCAATGAAGGTCACAAAATTGCACTGTTGGCTTCTATATTTAAAGACATTAATGACCTTCCAAATGAAATGGATACTTTGATGAAAGTTATTCATGTTCACTATTCATCTTGGAAACATGCAACTCCTTCAAATAAGGTTATATTCTTAGCAAAATATTGGGGTGGTATAAAATTATAAATCTGTATACCCATTTCTAATCGAGGATTATGACTTTTTTTATAGATTAATGTTCACCTATTCCACCAAAATCCATCTTTTTTCCTGAAGGCTGCATATTTTTTCAGTCCTAATGGTTGTTGAATAACATATTGTTCTCACTGTGACTAGGGTGCTTATGTATAGCCATGGGACTGCCTAATTAATTATGATTGTAAACATATGGCTTCAACTTGACTTCTGACGTCACTTCAACAAAGCTTTTTACTGACTCTGGTATCTTGTCAGATTCCTAATATTTAAAATAATTTCTCCAAAGAGGATACTATTGGAAATAATACTGAGAGGGTGGTGAATCAGTATTATCAGATCAATAATTTTATTTCCCAAACAGATTTATATACGCTACTTCAGTGAAGTGAACTAGCGTGTACACATGACTGTAATTAAAAAAACAAATGTATATGCAGAGAACTCATGATTTAGAAAATTTATCATGTGTTGAAGTTAAACCAGTATATCAGAGATTTATTAGACAGTGCAGTAAAAGCATAATAAAGCATCACACATAAGCAAACACATGAACACCAAGATTTAAGGTGGAAACCCAATGTGGGTAAAAACCACCTGTTTTTGTCGTCTCTGTCTTCTTTTAATAATAAGAAAATCAGTTTACAATCTTGTACTGGTGCAGACTCATACCAGTACGCAGGCATCTACCTGCGAAAGGTTACAACCTTCTCTGGTTCTCCAGCTTCTACTAGAAGGGAGCTACAACCCCCTAGCTCTTGTACTAGCCAATATGTTTACTAGTACGTAGGTGATAGCCTACAGAAAACTCCAGTCTTCCACCAGGGACCATGTTTCATGAATTTTTAGACTGGATACTCTTGGATCACAACTCCATAATTTGAAGGCCACGTTTCATCAAATTTTCAAACTAGACCCATCAAAGCTTTTAAACTTGAACTACATCAACCAATTTTAAGTTAATCTGAACAATCAGATCACTGACACCAGAACATTGTACTAAACCCAGAATCCTACATCATTATTCAGAACTAGCTGTAACCTCCAAAATCATGCATTAGAATGTATACACTGCTTGGCTTCACCCAAACTGCGTGTGAACGCTACTTCCGTTAATTGAACCTACGTATACCCTCAAAACTACTGCAAAAATAAACTTTTGAATCAAGTTCGTACCAACTATCAATATATTGAATATCTATTGTCAACTTTCAGAGCTTCACACAGGTAGGGACATAGATCACTTCTTCTCACTTATACAATAAATCAATCAAATGTCATCCTCCTTATATATTCAGTTTTTACATTTAGATCTAAGAAGACTTCATTGACAAACATCAGTAAAATAACAGAATATGATCAGATAGTTCAGTTAGATCTAAAAAAGAAGCGTTTGTTTTGTATATCCTACTTTAAAGAATCGAACCTGCATGTATACGCTTTTTGGCTGAGACAAACCTACGTACAAATCTAAAAATATTGACTTAGAATTTTCCTACAATTCTAAACTTCGGACAAACCAAGATCTTGATGGATAACGAGTAAAACAAACAAAAAACATCAAATCTTGTTTCAACCAATATCAAATCATTCAAGAATAATTTATTTCATGTCTCATGATCCTGATCCAACATTGAACTTAAGGTGCACATAAATATTTTAGATCCAGTCCCAAACACAACCCTGCAACATAAAATACACTTTAGATAGAAGTATTCCTTAGAATCTTATTGCTTGCACCCTTAGCCTAATGACCTTCTCCTCCTTATATACTCTTAGGCCTTTCTCAATACTTTGGACCAAAATCACTTAGGACGAATACCTTGGACCAAATACCTAGGGTCAATACCTTGGACCAAACACCTTAGACCAAATACCTTGGATCAAAATACCTTGGACCAAAAACTTGGTTTTCCAATATGTACACACTTTTCCTCTTGTGAAAGTGTGTGTATACGTTATACACTCCCTTTTTTCTTATAACCCACGTGTATACACTTTTTGGACAAAGTGAACTAGCGTATACCTCTCTTTCTTCATTCTTTGGAGTTTGGTCTGTAATCCTTTGCTGTTGACTTGCTGTACTGTGAACTGTCATCTAAGTAAGTTGCCATCAAGGACAACACCTGTATCATAATGACAACAATCTCCCCCTTTGGACTTGATGGCAACAACAACACCAAGACACTCTCCCCCTTTTACATCAAGGGAAAAGGATAGACTCTCTCCCTTTGACATACATTATATTGTCCATGCTCCCCCTGAGTATATGCTGAAACTGCTGATTGAGCTCCCCTTTGTTCATGTTGAGATGAACTAAAACTGTCCATGCTCCCCCTAGGCACATGCAGAGTCTGCAAAAATATTCTCCAAAGGAATAACATGACAATCACCAATGACTCATACATACATCCATCTCCTATCACCAATGAGTATGATCTTCCTATCACCAATGACTCATACATACACCCATCTCCCAACCAAGTGGGGATATACCAAATTTTACTCATCCACCCAACCAAGTGGGGATATATATATGACAAAAATAATAAATATTACATCATCCATCCCATGGAAATTGGGGATACAAATTACATCATTTGTCCAAGAGGACTCATTCAAATGCATGAGAAGACATATCACACCCTAGACTTTTACATGACTTAAGCAACAATTGGTGTAAATATCTGAAGCCATAGCTGGACTCAGCAACCATAATGATAACGATGCTAAATGTACGTGAAGGCTAATACTCTCCCTGAACCTGTGCTAACTATGCATTGTTAACAAGTCAATGATCAAGGCATCTTTGTCAGTCAGATAAAAATTAATGAACAAAGTATATCAATAGACATTAATTATCAATATCAGACAGAGCACCCATATCAGAGCCTACACCATTATTTTTCCTGTCTGACAAACATATACGCTCCTTGGCCCACAGAAACCCGCGTGAGTATGTGACTATACTTCATGAAACATGTGTATAATAACCCTTCTCTGAAAAAATTTGGATTTAATAGCAATATGATGCAGCAACTACTCCCCACTTTTGTTTGAGATATTCAAATTTTTCTTTGGGTAATGGTTTAGTGAATATATCCGTAACCTATTATTTGGAGGGAACATACTCCAATTTGACCTTTTGTTCAAGCACTTGTTCACGTAGAAAATGGTACTTGATGGGTATGTGCTTGGTCCTGCAGTGCATGATTGGATTCTTTGAAATACTAATGGCACTTGTATTATCACATAGAATGGAGATAGGTGGAGTACATGTGATTTGAATGTCTTGCAAAGTTTGCATCATCCAAAGTAATTGTGTGCAGTAAGATGCAACAACCACATATTCTTCTTCAGCTGTAGACAAAGCAATTGAACTTTGTTTGTTTCTAAACCAAGACACTAACCTGGAACCCATATAGAATGCACCACCACTAGTGCTTTTTCTATCATCAACACTTCCTGCCCAATCCACATCTGTATATGCATGAAGAGTAAGATCTGCATCTCTAGGATACCATAAACCAAAGTCCTGAGTTCCTTGAAGATATTTGAAAATTCTTTTGATTGCCTAAAGGTGTGATTCCTTTGGATTTGCTTGGAATCTTCCAACTATTCCTACTGCATGCATGATGTCAGGTCAAGTACCTATTAGATAAAGCAGGATGCCAATCTTGGATCTGTAAGTTGGTTGATGTACTATTGTTGATTCATCATTTGAGATGAGACTACATCCTGTTACCATTGGGGTACATACAGGTTTATAATCTTCCATTCCATACCTTTTCAAGATCTGTTTGAGATATTTGGTTTGTGACAGAAAAATACCATCTTTATTTTGTTGAACTTGTAGACCAAGAAAATAGGTAAGTTCACTAAGTAAGGACATTTCAAATTCTTGTTGCATTACTGATGCAAAATTCTGACTCATGGATTCTTCATTGCTACAAACAATGATTAAACAATAATAATTAGGAATTTATCAGTTTCAATATTTGTATATAGATTGCTATCTGCTGAACCTTTTGTAAAACCTTGTTGGTGTAAATATTTGTCAAGGCGGTAATACCAGGCCCTTGGAGCCTGTTTCAGACCATAGAGAGCCTTTTTGAGTCTGCATACAAGTTTTGGATCATTTCCAAGAATGAATCCTTCTGGTTGTTCAATATAAACTTCTTCCTCTAAATCTCCATTAAGGAAGGCTGATTTTACATCCATTTGGTATACTTTGAATTTTTGAAAGCTAGAAAGAGCAAGAAACATCCTTATGGCCTCAAGTTTGGCAACAAGTGCAAAGGTTTCTTCAAAATCTATACCTTCTTGTTCAGCATATCCTTTACAAACAAGTTTGGCCTTGTTTCTAATGACTTCTCCATTTTCATTCAGCTTGTTTTTGAATATCCATTTAGTTCCTATAATATTTCTATCATGAGGTCTACGAACTAATTCCAAAGTATCATTCTTTTCAATTTGCTCAAGCTCTTCATCCATGGCCTTTACCCAACATTCATCTTTGCATTCTTCATTTACATTTTGAGGTTCGGTGGAAGATAGTAATGCTAGATAGCTTGAGGTCCCTGTAATAGTTCTTCTTGTCTGTACACTTGCCTCTTTTCCCCTAAAATTTGAGTTTCTAGATGATTTTTCTGAACATACCTAGATGGAGTCTTTTCTTCTACCATTATCTCTTCTTCTGGTGCTTCATTGGTTTCTTCTTCAATATCATTTTGATTTGATGTGGGAAAATAATCCCCATCTTCTTCATTGTCATAATCTTCTGTTGATTTTATCTGTTTTGGATTTTTGCATGCTTCATCAACTACAACATCAATGCTTTCAACAATTTTCCCAAGTCTTTTATTATAGCATTTATATCCTTTACTTCTGGAGGAATAAACAAGAAAAATACCTTCATTTTCTCTGGGTTCAAACTTACCAAGTTTTTCATCAGTCCTTTTGATAAAACATTTGCTTCCAAAAACTTTAAAGCATTTTACTGTAGGAGTCTTGCCATACCAAAGTTCATGTGGAGTTTGAGTGCCATTTGCCTGAACATTTTCTTGGTTGAGAATAGTTATGGCAATGAATGCAGCTTCACCCTAGAAGGTTGCAGGAGTTCCAGATTCATATAGCATAGCTTGAGCCATTTGTTGAACAGTTTTGTTCATTCTTTCTACCTCACCATTTTGTTGAGGAGTCCTTGCAGTGGAGAATTGCCTTTTTATTCCATGTTGTTCACAAAAGTCAAAGAATTCATTCAAGGTAAATTCCTCTCCTCGATCAGATTTGAGGCATTTGATTTTTTGATTTGATTCATTTTCAACCAAAGCTTTGGAGGCTTGGAATTTTTCAAATGCTTCATCTTTATGCTTTAGAATACCTATCCAACATATTCTAGAAAAATCATCAATGAAAAAAATAAAGTATTCTTCTCCACGAGGTGAATTTGTCCTTGATGATCTACATAAATGAGTATGGACAAGTTCAAGAGGCTTACTAGCTGACCCTTCCTTTTCCATGAAGTGAAATCTGGTTTGCTTACCGATTTGACATGGTTTTCATATTGTATTTTTAGGGATGCTGATAGCTAGAAGATCACAAACAGCCTTGTATCTGCATGCTTTTCTTATTTGAGAAAAGCTTAGATGTCCCAATCTTCTATGCCACAGCCAGGTTTCATCGTTTTTTCTTAGATAACACTATTGTTGTCCTCCCTTGAGTATGTATAAGTTGTTTAGAGTTCTTGTACCCTTGATCACAGTCTCTCCTGTATCAAGCTCACGAACAACACATCCGTTTGATCAAAACACCACTTCATTTCCTTGATCACACATTTGACTGACACTCAACAAGTTATGCTTTAAACCGTCTACATACATAACATTTCCAGCTTTAACCATTTCTTTCAAGAAAACATAACCTTTACCTTTTATGACAGCAGGAGTGTCGTTTCCAAATGAGACATTCTTTTCCTTTTCTAATGAATTATATGAGTGAATTTTTTCTTTGTCACATGTCATGTGTTTGGAGCATCCATTGTCGATGTACCACTGATTTTCTTGTCCTTTTGCATACAAGGCTATACCACATCTTTCTGTTTGAGATTCTTTCCTTCTCCATATCTTGGGATTTAATGGTGTTTTCTCCTTTTGAGATGTTTGCTGAAATTTTCTCCTGCATTCAGATTCTTCATGACCAAAGTTGTTGCGGATTGAGCATTCTATTACATTTTCAAGAGGAGAAAAGTTATTATAGGAACTTTTCTTGATATCTGTTACATTCCTTTGATTTCGTGCTTCTCTAGTCATGATGGTTTTGTAAGAAACACATTGAGCAGCTTTGTGCCCAAAATTATGACATGAAAAACATTGCCCATTAATGAAGTTCCAGTGACTATCGAATCTATTAACCTGGTGATTGTAGTTTCTATTGATAGTCATCTTTGGAGCAAATTGAGTATGGTTTTCCTGTGTTTGGTTGTCGTTTTTATTCATCCTTAGAGTAAATGAGTATGATTTACCTGGTGATCATCTCTATGCCTTCGTTTACAATTGTCATATTGTTCACTGGTCTTTTTTGCATCAAGATAGCTTTTGGTGGAGGTTGACGGATTCTGTGATTGAGATGCTTCTTCAGTATATCCAAGACATGTCTTTATCAAAGGAGAATGCTGAACTTTGATAATTTCATTTAATGTTTCTGATCCTTTAGCAAATCTAAGATTGAGAGATTTTGTTTTCTTAAGATCCTTTCTTAGACTCACAATTTCACATTCTAGTTTTTAATTGTGTTTTTCCTTTTCAGCAAGTTGGTATGTCAAGGTATCTATAATTGTATTCTTTTATTCTAAACAGATTTTGAGTTTAGAGATTTCTTCATGAAGGTCTTCCTCTTCTAAAGCATCCCAAAAATTATCATCATCATAAGCCATGAGAACTCCATAATCATCACTATTAGATAAACCATCACTATCCTCTTCTAAACTATCCCAAAAATCATTGCTATCATAAGCCATGAGAAGTTTGTAATCTTGTATTATTTCATCTTCATCACTAGTAGATAAACCATCACTATCTTCATGAGTATAGTAACTCCTTTTATTCACAACTTGTTTTCTATTCCCTTTTGCATATTCCTTTCCTTTTCCATATTTATCTTTATGAGGACATCTGGCAGCATAATGACCGACTTTGCCACAAGCAAAGCATTTGAAGGGTAGCTTACCTCTAAACCTTCTGAAACCCCGTTGAAGCTTCTTGAAAAAGTTTACCTCATCTTCTTCTTTTCAAATATGTCATAATTCATTGTGTTCTTACTTTCCTTTTGCTAAAGCTTTAAATGCGGCTTCTCTCATATCTGATGGTCCTCCTTTTCTCATCTCAAGGGCAGTTAAGATTCTGTGAAGCTATGTCATAGTGATATTGTACAGATCCTGTTTTTCTTCTATGGCAAACACTTTTGATTCAAATTTAGCAGACAAGGATCTCAAAACTTTCTCAACTAAGGTAACTTCCTTTATTTCTTCACCCAGATTCTTCATACAATTAACAACATCATCTATACGTAATAAGCAACTAGCTATACTATCATCACTATGCATCTTAATAAGAGTTTCATACTGAGTTTTGAGAGTTTGAAGCTTAGCACATTTTACCTGAGATTCTCCTTCGTAGCTCAGAACAATTTTGTCCCATATTTCTTTGGCTGATTTGAGCTACATGATTTTGAAAAACTCTGATTGTGACATACTTCCCAATAAAGTATTGACAACTTTGGCATTGGTTTCATATTGCTTTTTACCTACCGCATTTGTAGGAATTTCTGTTGGAAATGTATATCCTCCTTCCACAATATCCCAGACATCCGTTCCAAGAGATTGTAGATAGGTTGTGGTTCTTATCTTCCAATAAACAAATTTTCTTCCATAAAAGATTGGTAGTCTGATGGACCCCACGCTTTCTTGATTATTCATGTTGATGGATTCCCTTCAAGCGATCAAGCTTCTTCTGAAGGACCTTCTTTGATACCAATTGTTGGAAATAATACTGAGAGGGGGGTGAATCAATATTATGAGATCAATAATTTTATTTCCCAAAAATATTTATATAAGATGCTTCAGTGAAGTGAACTAGCGTGTACCCGTGACTGTACTTAAATAAACTAATGTATATGCAGAGAACTTGTGATTTAGACAATTTATCATGTGTTGAGCTTAAACCAGTGTGTCAGAGATTTATTAGACAGTGCAGTAAAAGAAGAATAAAGCATCACACATAAGCAACACACATGAACACCAAGATTTAAGGTGGAAACACAATATGGGTAAAAACCACCTGCTGCTATCGTCTCAGTCTTATTTTAATAATAAGAAAATTTGTTTACAATCTTGTACTGGTGCAGAATCATACCAGTATGCAGGCATCTACCTGCAAAAGTTTATAACCTTTTCTCATTCTCCAACTTCTACTGGAAGGGAGCTACAACCCCCTAGCTCTTGTACTAGACAATATGTTTACTATGATGTAGGTGCCAGCCTACAGAAAAGTCCACTCTTCCACCAGGGACCACGTTTCATGAATTTTTAGACTGGATACTCCTGGATCACAACTCCATAATCTGAAGGCCACATTTCATCAAATTTTCACACCAGACCCATCAAAGATTTTAAACTTGAACTGCATCAACCAATATTTAGTTAATCTGAATAATCAGATCACTAACACCACAACACTGTACTGAACCCAGAACCCTGCATCATTATTCAGAACCAGCTGTAACCTCAAAAATCATGCATTAGAATGTATACGATACTTGGCTGCGGCCAAACTATGTGTATATGCTACTTCCATTTATTGAAGCTGCGTATACCCTCAAAGCTACTACAAACATAAACTTTTTAATAAAGTCTGTACCAACTATCAATATATTGAATATCTATTGTCAACTTTCAGAGCTTCACACAGGCAGGGACATAGATCACTTCTTCTCACTTATACAATAAATCAATCAAATGCCATCCTCCTTACGTATTTAGTTTTTACATTCAGATCTAAGAAGACTTCATTGACAGACAACAGTAAAATAACCGGATTTGATCAGATAGTTCAGTCAGATCTGAAAAAGAAGCTTTTCTTTCATATATTCTACTTGAAAGAACCGAACCTGCGTATATACACTCTTTGGCCGAGACGAACCTACGTATAGATCTGCAAATATTGACTTAGAATTTTACTACAATTCCAGACTTCAGACAAACCCAGATCTTGATGGATAACGAGTAAAATAGGCACAAAACATCAGATCGAGTTTCAACCAATATCAGATCATTCTAGAATAAGTTATTTCATGTCTCATGATCCTGATCCAACATTGAACTCAAGGTGCACATAAATATTTCAGATCCAGTCCCAAACACAACCCTGCAACATAAAATATAATTCAAGTAGAAGTATTCCTTAGAATCTTATTGCTTGTACCCTTGGCCTAATGATCTTCTCCTCCTTATATACTCTTAGGCCTTTCTCAATACCTTGGACCAAATACCTAGGGTCAATACCTTGGACTAATGATCAGGAGCTCAGGACCAAGTGTCGTAAAATGCTCAAAATGAAAGTGATCAAAATTGGTTTGAACCTAAACGACTGGATAGAGCTCGTCTTCCTAATTCTGGCACCGTGAATGGTTCGGAAAACGGTCACTGTATGAGAAAGTTATGCCAAAAAGAAGAATTGCCCAATAACATTGAAATTTTGAATTTTTCAAAAAAAAATTAAAATAGAATATTCTTTGGAATATTCCATTTTGGGCAACGAATGGTAGGCTGCCACGTGGTAGGCCCGGAGGCCGCCACATGGCCCAAGTGACATCATCATGATGTCAGCACAATTTTTTGGCATATGTTAAAAGGTTGGCAGCAAAGAGGTTTGAACACGCAACCTGCCTTATAACACTCCCATGCTTTACCGTTGAACCATGAACACCAGACTTTTTAAAGTTGCAGAACAAACTGAGGTTACAGTTTGAATTTTGTTAAGGGCGGGGCCCAAGGGGGCCAGCCCCCATGCATATGACCACAGAGCCCAGAACCATGGGCCTATTCCCTAAACCGTGCAGATGTAATGGTTATACACGATACGTGGTCACATTTCATAGTTTGGTGGGGTTTGCATTAAACCAAATGAACAATTAACCAAAGTTCTGGCGTGAAACCCAAGGTAAAACTGCTGACAATCACTCCCGTTCACATGCATGGGTAACATAGCAGTTAAGGTGCGGTTATGACTGGAGGAGAAAATGGCGGAGAGCGCCAAATTTGGGTGGGCCCGCCATATTTGGCGGCCCTAACTGGCCCCAACTAAAGTTAGCTAGAGTCTTTTTAGGACAAACTAGCAGTTGGGAGTAAATGGCCATAAATTTGGCTAGGAAAGTCCTCTTTGGACGAATGTTTTTTTGATCTTGGGTCTCTTCAACCTTATGAAGCCATTGGCACAGGTTTCACAGACATCTGAGGTCATTTGTAAGTGGTTTTGCTTCGTGGAAGTTCCAAGAGCCACCAGGGCCAAATCAGTTTGGGAGCTGCAGTGGGAATTGTGCAGCCAATGAATGTAGAATGATGGTAATTCCTAAAAATTTTCAGCATTCTGAATCCATTTCTATAGCTTGTTTTTCCTGTTGAGGCATTCTTCTCACTGTTTAGCTTCAGGGAAGCTTTCAGGGCCACTAAGGCCATTTTAATGCTTGCGCTGTTTGGGGGTTGTGTTCATCCATTTTTGGTGATTCAAAAGCCTATGTCTGCTATTTTTGACCTTCTGAGTCTAATGGCAAATTTTTCAGAACCAATTGAGGTCATCTTCACCTCGAAATTATCCATGCAAGTTTAAAGGGCCACTGGGGCCAATTGGGGAAAGTATTGTATAAGGTACAATTTCACTGTTTAGTGCTTGGGAAAGAGCATGTTTAGCTAATTCCTATTTTTGATTATGTATTTATAGTTAGATCTGTCTTTCGAGACACTCATATTCTTGTATTAGCCTTTGTAGCATTTTTAATACAAGAGGACAAGCCTAGTTTGAGAGGCTTGGTCCAGCAGATGTAGCCCAGGAGGGGTGAACTGCTTCATCATTTTGATGTCTTTATTTGCTGAAGATGGTATGCTAAACAAAACTGATATAAAGTGTTAAACATCAAATATACATAACTTGCATACACACATAATCACCTATACAGCTGCAGAAAGTTATTTGTTTTATTCCGCAAGACATCAAACTTCAAGTATGTGTATGTCAATGACTTCTAAGTGTTTACTTCGTTATTTCTTTAGGCAGAGCCTGTAGAGGGCCAGGTAGCCTCTGGAACTCATCCTCTCTTTAGAGGTGACATGTCCGGTGAATGCCCCTACAGTCTATCTCTGTATAAGAAATAAGAAGTTTTCACATTTTCAGAGGTCACTTGGAGTGTATAGCTCACTTTTGAAAATATGGGAAATGGATACCTTGCACCCTTAAACAAATAAATTCCATTTTCAGATCAACCAAATACCGCGGACCAAATACCTTGGATCAAAATACCTTGGACCAAAAACTTGGTTTTCTAAGATGTACACGCTTTTCCTCTTATGAAAGTGCATGTATACATTATACGCTCCTTTTGTTCTGATAACCCGCATGTATATGCCTTTTGGACAAAGTGAACCAGCGTATACCTATCTTTCTTCATTCTTTGGAGTCTGATATGTAATCCTTTGCTGTTGACATGTTGTACTGTGAACTGTCATTTGAGTGAGTTGCCATCAATGACAACACCTATATCATAATGCCAACAATCTCCCCCTTTGGACTTGATGGCAAAAACAACACCAAGACACTCTCCGCCTTTGAAATCAAGGGAAAAGGGCAGACCAAGATATTCTCTCCCTTTGACATACATTATGTTGTCCATGCTCCCCATGAGTACATGCTAAAATCGCTAATCGAGCTCCCATTTGTTCATGTTGAAGTGCACTGAAACTGTCCGTGCTCCCCCTGAGCACAAGTAGAGTCTGCAAAAATATTCTCCAAAGGAATAACATGACTCTATAACTCAACTATGTGAGTATGACCTTCCTATCACCAATGACTCATACATACATCCATCTCCCAACCAAGTGGGGATATACCAAATTTGACTCATCCACCCAACCAAGTGGGGATATAGACATGACAAAAATAATAAATGTTACATCATCCATCCCATGTAAAGTGGGGATACAAATTACATCATTTTTCCAACAGGAATCATTCAAATGTATGAGAAGACATATCACACCCTAGAATTTTACATGACTTAAGCAACAAATGGTATAAATATCTCAAGCCATAGCTGGACTCAGAAACCATAATGCTAACAATGTTGAATGTACATGAAAGCTAATGCCCCCCCTAAACTTGTGCTACCTGTGCATTGTTAATAAGTCCATGATCAAGGCATCTTTGTCAGTCAGATAAAAATTAATGAACGAAGCATATTGATAGACAATAATCATCAATATCAGGTAGAGCACCCATATCATATATTGCACCATTCTAGAACATTCCTAGTAGTAGTTACAGATCCAAGGTTGATATTTGTCTCAAAAGTAGTTATGTTCTTTCTACCCTTGTAATCAAATTGATAAAACATTATAAATTAAAGGAAAAACAAAATTTCATATGAACCAATGACATATAAAATGAGTTATGGTCTTTTAGCCATGTGGTATTGATAAGCCATGGTATTTCCCCATAACATCATAATTTTTTTTTATAGTTTTATAATCTCCATGATAAAGTGGGGATCAATTTCTATAGTTAAGAATATTGTTACGTGTTTTATATATGTTTAACATGTATATAAATTCTTTTATTAATAAATAATAATAATTTAAAGAAAGTAATAATTTAGTTAACTTCTATAATTTTTTTCAATTTTGGCAATTTGAGTTGTATCATGAAGAAGTGTTTTGATGTCTGTCATGGATTAGTATCTATAGATATTTATCACCCATTTAGTTTATATATTTTTTCTAGCACTTTTTTTTTTAAGTTTTTTATCTAATACTCCTCTACAACATCTCCACAATATTAGGTTGTGAGTGTAATGCTTCTTAAAACTATAAGCACAATTAAAAAAAAATTGCTAATTGTGAAAATTGATGAGTAGGTATGAGTAATTTTTTTTTTTTTTTTTTGTAACTCTCGCATAGTATGCACAAAACTGGTGAGAAGTTATAGTTTTATTTCACCTATTTCTATTATGAAACGTTTTCATATAATATTTTTCTTCTCTTAAGATAATTTAAATTTTAATAATTTAAAAATAAATTAGGTTATAATGTTTTAATTTAAAAATATTTCATATTTAAAATTAGAAAAATAAACAAAATAATTAGGATGGATCTTTGTTGCATTTAAAATGTTGAGTTTATATATTTAATAACTTATTTAAAGTTAGAGTTTAGATAGATATTGGATTTGATTAAATTTTAGAGTTTGGATAGCTATCAAATTTAGGCTAAAAATTTTATTATTTAAGTGGACGAATTTTTATTTTTATTTTTTTTATGAATTTGGTTTTATTTGTTTATCAAATATTTTTTTATTAAAATTATGTAATTTTAAATTACCAGAATTATTTTTTTTATAAATTTTTTTCTATTAATTTAGCTAGATATTACAACATGTATACACATAATATGTTAATCTTATGGCCTCACTCCTACTATATTTGTTGGAAAAAAGAGTGATACAAAAACTAATTACAAATTTCCAAAATTCACAAACATTCCATAAACAAAATGACCAAAGTGACCAAAAGGCTTCTAATTTTAAGAGACATCCCATCAATCTCAAGGGACAAGATGATTTTCTTGTATAGGGATAACCAAAACTTTCCTCGGGGGATCTAGCGACCAACGATCTCCATGAACATGAAAATCTAAATGTGCAATCCTTTCCTACATTTGGTCCATACGCTCTGCCAATCTTCATTGACTCAGTCAAAGTGACACCAAATGGTATACCATGTTCCACTGGTTTTGTTGTAGGTCATTCATGAAGCTTATAGCTTCCTTCTAGTCATCATGACTGTCATGCTCCAATTCTTCCCACAAATGGATGATACACCACATTTGAGAGTCCTTAAAGTCGAACGGGGGGCGGGTAGAACGATGTGGCCAGGAAAAGGAGCCTAATTAGTGTCCACTTCCTCCTCTAACTCAACCTCCATTCTGCCAACACCCCCTCCTATTGCAACTTTCTCTCCTGCTTTGCTCATTTCCCCCACGGTCCTAGACCCATCTGGGGTTTGTCTCTTTGCCTATACATTGTCCACTTACCTCTGGCATGTATAAAATAAGACCCTATCTTCGACACTATACACATGTTTGGAAATGTCTCCGCTGCCATTGGAATAGCCGTGGAATTATCCCAATACCAAGCTTGAGTTGCTTGTGAGAACAATGACAACTGGCCAAGGCTACCCTAATGCACTACCAAAGTGTTAGAGAATTATATATACAAAGAAATGGAACACTTAAAATATTGAAAAAATATAAACACAGAAAACACATAAAACAAGAGAGACATTGATATACGTGGTTCACCCAATTTGGGCTACGTCCACGGAGAAATAGCCAGTCCTTCATTTTATATTATCCAACAAACTGAAGAGATACAACCTACAGCAAATCCGTTGTAATTCCCTCTTTGCTCTCACACAATCTCCTCTCTCCTTCTCACTCAGAATACAAATCTACATAGATGTAACACAATTCCCTCATATATAGTGAGGGGTTGCCTTCTAGGGCAAAAAACCCTAAATTAAACATAACTTCTACCGTTAGATCTCTGCCTAATCATGTTTGCCCCCTCAGGCCCACGCCTTCCCTCATATATAGTGAGGGGTTGCCTTCTAGGGAAAAAAACCCTAAATTAAACATAACTTCTACTGTCAGATCTCTGCCTAATCATGTTTGCCCCCTCAGGCCCACGCCTTAACCTGTGGTAACCCCGTGTTGAGGCAAGGTAGTCCCCTGGCTCCCTAACGTCATCCGTTAATCTGAAACACCCCAGGAAGCAATGGGAGTCATTTCTGTTAAGCTTAGCTCCAAATGGTTCATCATGGTTCCAACAAGTCATGGTGTTCTTGGGTTTGACGCCATCTTAGGAATGAAATTGGTTATGCTCGTATGTTGCTCACTCAATGTAGCAGTGTAAATTTTACAGGCAACGTTGCCACCACATTACGAGCTGAAGTCCAATGTGGCGATACCTCTAAATAAAGAAGATAATCAGGCTCTGCACCCAACAAAGTCCCATTAAAACATACCACCAGACTGCTTCCGTTCACACTAGCTATTCTAGCCAGATTAACACCACACCACTCAGTGAAGAAAGGTGGCACACAATAAAAAATAAGCAAACCAAAAAGAAAAAATATCTTATCCCTGAAATAAAAACTAAAGCCAGTCGAAATTAACTTTCAAGGATCACCTGAAATGAAGGCACACATATAAGGCTATCCCAAGAACAAAAGACAGGGCATGCTGCACTTAGAAGCACACTAGTGTCTAGCTCCAACTTCTAGTTGAGGACTTATAAAAGGCTAGGCAACACTTACAGGTTCCAAAGAGGCAGAACATACAATAGAACTCCCACCCCCAACCAGGAAGAAAGATAACCCTAAGGAAGTCAAAGGGATAAACAAGGGGGCTTGCCAGAATGCTATACACAAAAATCAAAAGATGAGACACACCTTCATCTGACAAACCATATACACCTTTTATTTTTGCATGAAACTGCCAGTGACATGAAAATATCTGATCCAGATTTAAACAGGAATGCAACAAATTACAGAGATAACCATATACACAAATATGCAGCGGAAATAATACTTCATTTCATTAATGGAAAATACTGAAATATGCTTACAAACAGAAATGGAAATAAACCAGCTAGGGCGATGGTAGCTTATCTCTGAGAAGAGATGTGATGGCTACATGCCTCTAAACTATGTTACAATGAGGCTCGAAGGCCTATTTATTGTTGAGAAACAATGAAAAAAACCCTTAACATTCCAAAACTTAACCCTAGGAGATGAAACGACAAACTCTGGGCCCCGTTTGGGGTAAATTGGTACATCAACTTCCCGGGGTCGTAACTTTGGCATATGATCTCCGTTTGACGCATACAATAGCTCGTTAGAAAGATCTATCCGAGTACTACCATTGTTGGAATGGGAAACATCGGTCGGTCCATTCCATGGACCCATGTTGCCCCCGGATTCCCCAAAAAACGTCGTTTAGGGCCTCAAAATGGCTCCAGAAGTTCAGGACCCGAAAAACTGCTAAAAATAGTAAGTTGTGCTACAATTAAGGAAACTGAAAATGCTGAGACAGACAATGGTGGGGTCTAGGTGGACTTGGCAGGTGGCCACCAATATCCACCTGGATCATTCCTCCCCCCTTAGGAAGCAATGGTCCCCATTGCGTTGAGCTCCTCCATGAGATGAGGAAACTTTTGCTGAACTTGTTCCCTGGTGAGCCACTTTCCCTGCTGAGGAGTTGGCCTGCTTTGAAAACTCGATACAGTTGGATATTCTGTTGGCGAGTGTTCTTGATTTGTGTGTCGATGATCCGATCAGTTGCAGCTTGTTCCATGCAATCTGGATTTAATTCTGTGGGTTTGAGCTGTTCTGCAATGTCAGATGTGTCTAGCAATGGTGAAAAGTATGGCCGAAGGCGGTCCACATTGAACACTGGGTGCAGGCCAAGGAATGGGGGAATGCTGAGCTCAAATGCATTGTCTCCCATAGCCTTAGTAATGGTGTAAGGACCATATCGGAGTGGTCTCAATTTCCGATAGGCTCCAGTAAGGCGTTCCTTTTGCAAATGCAACCAGACTTTGTCGCCCACCTGAAACTTGTGTGGCATCCGATGTTGATCATGTCGCTGCTTGGACTTGGCATTTGATTTCTCAAGAATTTCATGGACCTACTGGCGAATATGTTGGATGCGCTCAATGAAGCTGGTGGCCTTATCTGTTTCGGACTGGACATGAGCTGAATTCATGTGAGTAGCTGCAAGTGGCATGGCCACATCAATGGGGCATAGTGGCTGGAATCCCAAACCCACCTAAAAAGGGCTATGGCCAGTGGAGCTGTGAAGAGCTCGGTTGTAGCTGTGCTGAACATAGGGGAGGCTCTCGTCCCATGTGCGTGGATGCTTGGAGTTATACATGTGCAAAATGTGCACAATCATCCTATTAACAACCTCTGTCTGTCCATCAGTTTGAGGATGGAAGGCTGTGGACTTCGTGAGTTTGGTGTCCAACATTGACCAGAGACTGGACCAAAATGTGTTGAGAAACCGACTGTCCCGATTTGAGATGATAGACTGTGGGATCCCAAAGTGCACCCACACTCGTTCAAAGAAGAGTTTAGCAGTGGCTTCTGCTGTGATATTCTTCTTGCAGGCCACCATAATGGCCATCTTCAAGAACCTGTCGACGACCACAAAAACACAGTCATTTCCATGCTTAGTGGAAGGAAGGCCTGACATGTAATCCATGGAGATGGATTCCCAAGGTCGACTAGGGGTAGGCAACGTGGTATAGAGGCCGTGCTTCTTAATGGTCGGTTTGGCAATGGCACAGGCAGTACATGATCTGATGTACTTCCCAACATCCTGTCGAAGATTCGGCCAATAGAAATAATTTTGCAGTACTGCCACTGTTTTCTCGACCCCGAAATGCCCAGCAGCCCGACTGTAGTGTGCTTCCCAAATCATCTTGGCACGCTCGCTTGAAGGAACACAAAGGTAACCGAGGTGGCATAATAGGGCATCCTGGAGGTGAAAATCTGCAACACGCCAACCCTCAAAGAGTGTCTGGTATGTGTGGCCGAATTCTGGGTCGCTCTTGTAGAGAAGTGGCCAATCAGAAGTCTCGTGCGCACAAGAGTTGAGCACGGTGGTTAACGCCATGATCGGTGGTCGACTGAGGCAATCTGCAACATTATTGGTGCTACCCTTCTTATACTTGATATTCAAGTGGAACTGTTGCAGGTATGTAGACCACTTCTGATGGCAATCATTCTGCAATTTCCCTTGGGTCTGTATGAACTGCAGGGGTCGGTGGTCTGTGTGGATGACCGTTTCCTTCCCCAAAATGTAATGCTTCCATTGTCGGCAGGCCTGTACAATGGAATACATCTCTTTATCATAAGTGGGGTACTTCCAGACTGTGTCTGAAAGTGTTTCACTGTGATATGCCACTGGATGTCCATGTGGAGTAAGGACTGCCCCAATAGCATAGTCAGAGGCATCTGTCTCGACCTCAAATGGTTGTTGTAAATCTGGTAACGCGAGCACTGGTTCCGTGCAGAGGCGATCCTTCAACTCCATGAATGCCTTCAGTTGAGATTTAGACCAAAAGAATATGGCTTTTGCCCCTCCCTTGGTGACCTGACTCAAGGGCCAAGAAATATGAGAAAACCCCAACACAAACCTGCGGTAGAAGTTGGCAAGACCTAGAAAGTTGCGGAGCTCTGTTAGAGTGGTTGGAGAGGGCCAATCCTGAATGACTTGGATCTTGGCTAGATCGACATGCACCCCCTGTTCATCAATGATGTATCCCAGATACTAAACCTGGGTCATGCCAAAAGTGCATTTCTCTAAATTGGCACATAGCTTGTGTTGCCGCAGTGTTTGGAGAACCTGTCGGATGTGGTGGAGGTGCTCTTCCCAACTCTGGCTGAAGATCAGAATGTCATCCAAGTATACTACTACAAAGGAGTTGGTGAATGGCCGCAAGATGTCATCCATTAGCCTCATAAAGGTTGCAGGAGCATTCGTCAATCTGAAAGGCATGACCAACCATTCGAAGAGGCCCTCCTTGGATTTGAAGGCAGTCTTCCACACATCAGAGGGTTCGATTGGTACCTGGTGATATCTTGACTTCAGATCGATCTTGCTAAAATATTTCACCCCCTTTTGTTGGTTTAGGAGGTCATCAATCCGTGGGATCAGGTACCTATTACGGACAGTGATCTTGTTCAGTGCCCGATAGTCAATACAGAGTCTCCACATCCCATCCTTCTTCTGTACCAACACGATCGGGCTCCCACAGGGCGATGAACTCGGATGGATGTGACCTTTCTGCAGGAGCTCCTGAATCTGCCTCTTGATTTCATTTTTCTCCATAATGGAGCACCGATAAATTGGTCCATTGGGTAGCAGCGCACCTGGGGTCAGATCGATGGAGTGCTTGACTTGACAGTGCAGAGGCACCCCTGCCGGGGAGGTGAAGATGTCCTCGTACTCCTCCACAATCTTCTCCATCTGTAGTTGTCGTGCAGAGGGACCCCGTCTAGAGGCCGCGGCCACTGTCTTCTTCTTTCCTTGAGGGCGTATCATCAGGAAAACAAATTTCCTGGTTTTGGAAATGATCTTACTGCATTGTTTTGCAGTAATCAAAGAGATGGCGGCAGGTGGTGCTACCTCTGGTATCCTGAACAACTTATTTCCCAATGTAATAATAACAACACGGGGTCTTGATTCATACACAGCATGTCGCTTCCACAAGTATGGTTTTCCTAGTAATACATCAAAAACTTCAAGGGGAGCAATGTCACACAATACCTCATCCGTGAAGGGCTTGATGTTGTATGGAAGGCGACACTGCTGGCTCACACGAAGATCTCGTCCTTGGTGCAGCCATCCAGTGGTGTATGGCTGTGGATGTGCTGTGGTCGGTAAGCCCAACCGCTTCACGACCTCTGCCGAAATGAGGTTCTTTTGACTCCCGCTATCAACAATGAACTGTATCGGGGAGCCCTTTACCCACATCTAAGAGTGGAAGAGACGCTCCTCCTCCTCTGGATCTCCGGGTTCATTTTTCTGGATCTTTGGGGTAGCAACAGTGGCACTGGGATCCGCATCAATGATCTGCTTCCATTTTTCATACCCCTTATCGGGTTCTGACTCAGAGTCGGAACATGCATCTGATTCTGAAACCTTTAGCTCAGCCACCAGTGACTGCTTGGCCCGACACTCACTTGTGTTGTGAGTGGAGCTCTTATGGAACTCGCACCATTTTCCAGTGTCCTTTCTCGGCTTTGCGGCGCTGTTCTTTGCTTGCAGCTTCGGCTGGTTGTCTTGGCCTATCCCGCCTTGGCTTTGTCCTTTGTTCTGTGGTTTTGGGGCACCTTTCCCCTGCTTTGGATTCGCAGATCCAAAATCTCGCTTCTTTTGTTTAAACTTCTGCTCGACCTTGACGGCATATCGGTATGCTGCGGCGAGCGAGGGGATGTTTAGGAATTGTATTTCTTCCTGGATGTACTTGTGCAGGCAGCCATGGTATTTGAGTATCAAATGTTGCTCTGAATCCTTGATACCCAACTTTGTGCGAAGGGTATGGAAAATATTGGTGAACTTCGGCACGTCTTGGTCCCTTCCCTGCCGCAGCGTGGTCCACTTTATGTATTCATCCTCATAGCTTCCAACAGGGTAGTACTGCTCCTTGACGGCATCCCGGAACGAATCCCAGGTGGGTGCGGCTGAAAATAGTGAGCCAGTACTTTCATCCTTCTGCTCGCAGTAGGTTTCCCACCAGTCCTTGACGTGGGGGGCTGCTTTGAGAAGAGAAAAAACAATCTTTTCCCGACTCGAAAAATCATGAACAGAAAAATAACCCTCTAGCAGATTTAACCATTTATCTACGACATCTGCGTCTATCTGACCCTCGAATATGGGGATTTCAAAATTAACTTGTACCTTAAAGGGTGTGGTGTTTCCAGGGTAGCTGCTGGAAGCCGATGCGTCGCTTCTGGGTAGCCGCTGAAGGATCTGGGCAAAGCTGTCCATCATCGCGTTCCGTTGTCGCTCGAGGGCTTCTTCGAGCAAGATTTTGATGGGATCTCCTGCCCCCTCGTCTTTCTTCTCGTCTGCCATGGGAGGCCGTCGGGATTTGCGAGGCTGGTCTTGCAAAGGTTCAACCAGTTCAAGCCCTAACTCCTTATATCCCGACCTTGTTGGGGACATGCAAAGAACAACAGAGAAAAAGCAGACCGCTCTGATACCACTGATCTGGATTTAAACAGGAACGCAACAAATTACAGAGATAACCATAGACACAAAGATGCAGCGGAAATAATACTTCATTTCATTAATGGAAAATACTGAAATATGCTTACAAACAGAAATGGAAATAAACCAGCTAGGGCGATGGTAGCTTATCTCTGAGAAGAGATGTGATGGCTACATGCCTCTGAATTGTGTTACAATGAGGCTCGAAGGCCTATTTATTGTTGAGAAACAATGAAAAAAACCCTTAACATTCCAAAACCTAACCCTAGGAGATGAAACGCCAAACTGTGGGCCCCGTTTGGGGTAAATTGGTACATCAACTTCCCGGGGTCGTAACTTTGGCATATGATCTCCGTTTGACGCATACAATAGCTCACTAGAAAGATCTATCCGAGTACTACCATTGTTGGAACGGGCAACATCGGTCCCATGTTGCCCCCGGATTCCCCAAAAAATGTCGTTTAGGGCCTCAAAACGGCTCCGGAAGTTCAGGACCCGGAAAACTGCTAAAAATAGTAAGTTGTGCTACAATTAAGGAAATTGAAAATGCTGAGACAGACAATGGTGGGGGTCCAGGTGGACTTGGCAGGTGGCCACCAATATCCACCTGGATCAATATCCAACACTTTCCTCCCTCGGATGCCAAACTTGATGAAGTTTACCCCCTACCACACTATTCAAAAAACTCTAATTGTTGTTTGAAATTCCAAACACCAAAGACAAAAGAGCATGCATAGGTTGGCGGCTTGTGCATACTCTTCACAATTGCTTGCGCCATCCCAACCTCCCATAACCAGGCTTAGAGTTTCCTAGTCAACTCTCACCATCCCGCTTGTCACATACCCAGTAACACTTCCTAGTTTTTTTTTAAGTATAATTTTTATTTTTTTTGCATTGGTTCGTAGAAATATCTTATGCATATGATAACTAGTCCCATCTTTCACTAATTCAATTCATCAACCTTTTCCTTGTTGTCTTTTTTATAACCAGCTCCTTATAATTTATGGGTTTACCTTTGTTAGCACACTACCTTTAATCTACAAAACCATCACCTAAAACCCATACAAACATTTAAATACACATATCCATCCCACTACGTCTCCCATTAATGAGCAAATAGAAAATATTAATTTCTCCCACATTTTTATTTAGTAACACATTTATTCCCACTCCACATAAGCCTTGTATTACCATTCCTATGTCAACTTATGTATATGGTGTGCAAATGTAAGTTTTCTAATTTATACAAATATTAATTAAGGTGTGGTTTTCCACAAGAGTACTTACTAGTGGTTAATTTATATAGGCACAAGGTTAAATCCACCTGATGCCTGTTTATATGGGTTATAATGCATTTGAGCTAAGTGTTAGCACTTTGCCTTGGGAAAAGTCACTACCTAATCCATCATTTCCATCTTCTCCTCCATCACATGGTATTCATGTGATCGCTCAATCAACACTTGAATGGTGGAGATGAAAGGTTGGACAATCAAGGGACAAGATCCAAAATCGCTAACCCTAATATTTCTACACCACAACAAGTTCAATTGAATTCATTTTTTCTCTTCTCCAGTTTGTTACTATTTCCACATCTTTCCTCCAGTAACTCTTCTCAACATTCGGCCTCTAGTTAACACACAAGGGTATTGAAGGCATGCCACATTTTTCCAGCCTTCACAGTTGTCCTTCCCAACCATTACAGGTATACTATTTTTATGTTTCAGTTTGTATTTTTCTTTTATAAACTAAATTTTCTCTCCTTTTTATAGTCTTCCTAGTGGTGGTTTTTTTTCCTAGCCTTAATGTTCCTGACCATCTCTCTGTAATCCCTCTTCAATGAATAATTTCTAGATCTAGTTTTTGGTTTTCTAGTTGCGCTACTCGTGTAGGGGTTTCTTTGTTTCAACTTCAGTTGGTAATGTTTAGGTATGGTTTTGGGTTTTTCCAGTGGATTTTTATCGTGCAAGGGTCTCTTCTTTCCAACCTCGTTACCCTTAGTTTCTCAGGTAAATTTTCTGCACCTTGGGCTTATTGCTTTCCTATTATCGATTTTTCTCTACTATTCCTTAATTCATGCTACTATGAAGCTACCATGAACATGGTAAATGTGGTCTGGCTTTTAATTTTGTTTCCACTATTTGTATAGGGAGTAGCAGAGGCTGACCAAGCAAATTTGGAAACCCTACTTGTTTGAAGGGGATAAAAAGGTAAGCACACGCATTCTCAGATTTTATCAATAGGGTATTTTGTAATTCCTTATGAAGTGGTTGAATGGTATCTTTGGGTTCTTGTTTTGGGTTGAAGTCGTGACGGTCCTCATGATTTGTCGGCCATATTCCTTCTGGGTTTTTATCTTTCTCTCATACTATTATTTAGAATGTCACCTCGTGTGTCTAAGGAAAAACTTCCCTTCTTGTTAATCTACAGGTTGGAGTGCACCAACATTTATCACTAACATGTATGGAACTTAATTGCTCTCTTTCATTGCCATTATTCTGCTAGCTCAACTTCAAGTAGTAGGATAGCCACACCTCTGTCTCCCATGACTTGAAGGTACTAGGATATCCTCTTAAGTATTTCTTCTTCATGAAGTCACAAAAAGACATGGTCATCACTTACTTTTGATCTCTATTTCTCTCAGGTCGATTACATCCCAAATTTCTGGAGCTCCTGTTAGGTTCTTATAATACTAGTGTAGCCCCCTTATTTTTATTGTTGTGCCCATGTAGTCCCCATTTTGTTATTTTTGTGCCCCATAGAAGCCCACTATTGTTATTGTTTCACCCCTATATTATTATTGTTATGTATGCTCTGATAATATTGTGACCCCTTAGACTCCTTTATATATACAAAGGAGGTCTTTTCATTTGTATCATCGAAGAATTTTTCATTTATGTAATGTAAAGGATGTTCCCCCTCGAAGGGGATACTTTTTAAGCCATTGATCTATCTTTTTGTGAGCTGGTTGCATAACATTTTGTATCAGAACTTTGGATTATATGGTTTTTCTACATTGTGGAATTTTCTATATAACATTTTTTCTATGAAGCTTCAGAAGCTAAAATTGCGACCATGTGGAGCCAAAATCTTGGTTAATGTCATGCTGAAATTTCATATCATGGTTCATTATATTTTCTATGATATGGTCTGAAGAAGTTAGGGCTTTTTCATTCTCTAGAATCCAGTATCAAAAAAGTGACTGAGGGAAAATCGTAATAACTTTCTCTTCAAGCATTGGATTGGAATTTCTTAAAACACTACACAAAGAGAACAAAATTTAGTTTCTTGTGTATCAATTTCAGGACTGGAGGCTTAAATAGTGACATGTGGAATTACATACAATTTCACTCCATCCTTTATTTATTTCCTTTATCTCCTTCTCTTCTTTGAAAATTTGTCATGATGATGAGTCTTTCTATAGATTCGAAACATCAACTCAAAAATGGATACTGTGGAATTTCTGAATTCTCAAAACTCTCAAAATGCCATAATATCAAGCTAACCATGAGGGAATATGTATTTAATAGTCCAATTCTTTCCATTCCAATGGATGGTATTGATGTTGTACTAGGAGTTCAATGGTTACAATCTTTGGGGATGATAAATTTCAAGTTTCAAGAACTTTTCTTGATTTTTTTTTGGGAAGGAAAGGAATTTGAATTAAGAGGTATTACAGGGAAACCAAGAAATATAATCAACTCTAATGGGATGACAAATCTTCTCAAGAAATAACAACAGGGCTTAATTGCACAATTATGCTCACTAGATGTTCAAACATCAAAATAATATATTTCTCCATATATCAAAAAAGTCTTGGACAATGATTCCAAGGTGTTTGAGATTCCCAAAGGCATACCACCTATTCATGATCATGATCATGCTATTCATTTGATTCCAAGAAGTGTTCCTCCAAACATTAGGCCTTACAAATATACTTATGTCCAAAAGAGTGAAATTGAACATATGGTTGCAGAAATGCTAGAGGCTGGTATAATTTAACCTAGCCAAAGTTCTTTCTCTTCTCTGGTAGTATTGGTGCACAAGAAGGATGGATCATAGCATATGTGTATGGATTATAGGGAGCTCAAAAATATCAGTATTAAAGATAAATTTCCAATTCCTTTCATTGATGAATTGTTGGATGATTTAAATGGATAAATTTACTTCACCAAGTTGGATCTTTGTTCAGGATATCATCAAATTAGAATGAAGAATTAAGATATTCCAAAAATAGCATTAAGAACTCATGATGTTCATTATGAATTTTTGGTCATGCCTTTTGGCCTTACTAATGCACCTTCCACATTAAAAGGTTTGAGGAATTCCATTTTCAAACCCTTCATTAGAAAATTTGTGTTAGTATTTTTTATGATATACTAATCTACAACAAGTCTTGGAAGTATCATGTTCAACATGTTGAGAGGGTGCTCAAACTATTGTAGGAGAAATAATTATATTCAAAAACCTCCAAATGTTTCTTTGGAGTACAGGAGGTGGAATATTAGGGTCATATTGTCTCTCATGAGGGTGTTAAGGTAGACACTAACAAAATTAAAGCCATTAAGGATAGAAAATCCCCACGACTATAAAGCATCTTCGAGGATTTCTCTGGTTGATAGGGTATTATTGCAGGTTTGCTAATAATTATGGGAGAACAGCAGTACCTCTAACATCATTACTGAAGAAAGATGCATTTTCTTGGAATCTAGAAGAAACTAAGGCCTTTGAACATCTTAAAGAGGCAATGTTCCAAGCACCAGCCTTAGCTACGTTAGATTTCACAAAAACCTTTATTGTGGAGTGTGATGCCTCATGAAATGGAATTGATTTTGTTTTAATGCAAGAGGGAAGACCCATTTCTAATGAAAGTTGTCTAATCAAAGGAAAGTATTTACACAAACCTATTTATGAGAAGGAAATGTTGGAAATACTACATGCACTAAATCAATGGTGACCATACCTAATGGGAAGACACTTCAATGTAAAAACAAATCATGATAGTAGTAAATAATTTCTGGAACAAATATTATCTTCAGAAGAGAAGAAAAAATGGGTGACAAAGTTGTTGGGTTATGAATTTGAAATCATCTCCAAAAAAGAGAATAAAAACATTGTTGCATATGCACTCTCAAGAAAGTATTAGGACGTGGAATAATTTCTTTGTACCATTTCTATTATCAAACCTGAGTGGATAACCGAAGCAAGGGATGAATGGAAGAATGATGAAGAGGTGTAGAAACTCATTCAAAATTTGCAACAACATCTAATTACATTTGATACATTTAGTTGGAAAAATGATTCATTATGGTAAAAATATAGCTTATATCTTTATAATAATTCCCAAGTCAAACAAACGATTATTTTGGAATTGCACACCTCTCCCTTAGGATGGCACTCTGGATTTTTAAAAACCTATGGTAGGGTCATGAAGTAATTTTTTTGGGATGGACTTAAATATGATATTTAGAAGTTTGTGGTAGAATGTTTAGTTTGCGAACAAAATAGATTTGAGACTTAATACCCTAGTTCTATTACAACCTTTAGCCATTCCAAGTCAACGTTGGGAGGAGGTCTTAATGGATTTTATCACAGTTTTACCAAAGTCTAAAGGAAAGAGTGTCATCATGGTGTTATTTGATAGAATTACCAAGTATGCACACTTTTGTGCATTATCTCATCCTTTTAAAGTCAATACAATTGCTACTACATTTATGAAACAATTCAAAATCTTCTTGAAAACCCAAAGATTATAGTAAGTGATAGAGATCCCATTCTCACTGGAAATTTTTGGACGAAATTATTTTCTTGTCTTAGTATTCAATTAGCTCGTATCTCATCTTATCATCCTCAATCAGATGGGAAAAGTGAGATAGTGAACAAATGTTTGGAAGGATATCTTCACTTATTTGTATCTGGTAAGAAAACATAATGGGTCAAGTGGTTAGCTCTAGCTGAATGGTGGCATAACACTTCCTTCCATACTGTAGCAAAAATGACCCCATTTATGGAGCTTTATCAATATCATCCACCATCCACCACATCATCTTTAATAGAAAATTCTAAGGTTCAAGCAGTGGAAGATCACATCGAGCATCAACAAAAAGTTCTCCAACTATTAAAGGATAACCTCACTCTGGCACAAAAACAAATGAAACAATAGGCAAATCAACATCATAGTGAAAGAAGTTTTGATGTAGGTGATTCTATATTCTTATGACTACAACCATACAAACAAATGTCTCTGAAGAAAGCTAAGATGGATAATAAATTATCGCCCAAGTACTACAGTCCTTACAAGTTGTTGCAAAATATTGGTACTATGGCATATAAATTGGAGCTGCATTTCCTGACTACACCCATTTTCCAATGTTTCATGCTTCAATAAGCTTACCGGTGACAATCTTCTAGTTTAAACAATGTTTCTAGAACTTGAGGACAAAGGAAAAATCATATTTGAGCCTAAAGCAATCATAAAAACAAGAACCTGCCAACTATGGAATGGATCAATTTCAAAGTATCTCATTAAGTGGAAGAACTTACCTGCTAAAGATTCCTCATGAGAGGATGATAATTTTATACAGGAGCATCCAGAACCACTGAAGCGTTGAGGACAACACTTTTTCGAAGGAGAGGGGCATGTTAGGTCTCTATAATACTAGTGTAGCCCCACTAATTTTATTCTTAGTGTAGCTCTGTTATAGACATTTTTGTGCCTTGCAACTCCAAGCATGAAATGTCCATAAACCAAGGGCTCCTAAGTCCCTAAAAGTGTTGTTCTAACCCCTAAAGGAACAAGGTCAACAAATTACAGCTTCTCCCAGAAGTTCTCCAACAGAAACTGCTCAGAATAAGTCAAAACAGGATCATTTCAGCTGCTCCACTGGCTAGGTGCATTGCATAGCACCTAAACACACTAGCTAGGTGCGTTGCAACACACCTAAATGCACTATGAGGGTGCATTGGGCGAGAAATGACAAATGGCAGTGTCATTCTGCGAGGTGGAGAGACAATGGAAGCTTCCAGAATCTTCTCCTATGACACTTGCCTCACTGAATTCGACAAAGGATGAGTAAGAGGCCTTCAGTCTCCAAGTGGAAGCAAGAACTGACAGAGAGAAGACACTAATCAAATCACAAGCTGACTCATCCTCCTTGCATACATCTATATATGGATCCCTCATCCCAGAGATCCGGAGGCTGGAATTTTGCACATTGTAAGGAATTGCTGTTGGTTTTGAGACAAATATCAGAGTATTGGGTGATTTATGCTTTGTTGGAGGTGAAGAGGGGCTTATTTGCTGGGAGGTTGATGCTGGGTCAGGAATCATCGGTTGTAACTCCTCCTGGATCTTCTTGTTTATCAATAAAAACTATTTGAGTTTTTCCTCCATGCTTGTGTATCATTGATGCTTGTTACATTTGTATGGTTAACTTAAATCTGATCCTAAGTTGTTTATGAATATAGATCCATGTCTTTGTATAGTTTTCTTCTTCTTTGATCTTACAGGTACTTGGTGAAGCTGGGAAAGTAAGGGAGCAGGTAGCTGGAAGCTGTCAAAGAAGAGAGGGATTGGATCAAAGGATTAGCGCAAGACATAGGTTGGTTCTTTCTATTCCTCTCTGTCTATAGTTCATAAAGGAAATACAATAGTAGTTTTTCTCTGTTTGTTTCTAAGGCAGCTGTCACACCTTAGTGGGATAGAGCAGTTCTAAATAGACACTTTTCCCGGTAACAAAATGGCGACTCCGCTGGGGAAGAATGTCTAATTAGTTTGTTTGTGTATCTCTTTGTTGTTTGTTTCATAAACTTATAAGTAGCATTCGAACTGCATTTGCCATAACAAATGCAAAGTAGACATCTGCTGCTTCAATCCATTCACTGGATCTGCTTATGATTTGAACAGCTGATTCACAGACTATCTGATTTCCCTTCTGATAGCTCTTAGACCCTCCTTAGATCTACCCCTGATTGTGCATTATTGATTGCTTTTACTCGGCCAAAAACCAAAGACTGAACTGCAAACCGTGACCCAGAACCTAGACAGATTCTCGTTTCTGGCCCAGCGCAGGTACTGTTAAGAGTTCCTGCATTTCAGCGCACTTCCCGAAAGGGCAACCTGCGCTGCAATCCAGTTTCTCTGTGTTACAGGTGCGCTGATCAGACTAGCCCTGTGCAGCTGAGGTTCTTGTGCTTCATTCTTTCCAGTTTTGTCTCTGAATTTTGCAGCCTGTGATCAGTATATGTCTGTTTAAAACCCCTTTTCCTTGCTGTTATTCCGCCTCCTTTGTACGAAAGAACTGTAGATGTTTTTGTGTGTTTGTTGCGTCGTTTATAGTTTTCCATTGCAAAAGTAGAATAGTCGTACTGTCGTCCTTTGATTTAGATCTGTCGCAAGTGTCGATTTCGATCATAGGAGAAAGTTTGATTGCTGTTGATGGTCGATTATACTTTTACTATTGCCTTTGGTCTGAATTTGTGATTTTCTAGTGTCAAAAACGAGTGTTCATTTCAAAATCGCAAGGTGTCGTAATCGTCTCTATCTTTTGATTTCGAAAAGAAGCTTGTTTGTGTTTGTCGCTTGAAAGCAAATTCAGATTTGTACATCAACTACATCAACTTTCTTTTTAGCATCAATACTAAGAAAGTCGAAAACAAATACATGCATGTGCATTTGCATATTGACAGTCTGTTTGGCTTGATTTAGGAAAGTGCATTTACAGTGTGCCCTTTGCTCTTTGTGAAAAGATTGTGTCTTTCTTTTCCTCTAGTAGCTAGGATTTTCATTGCATAAAAGAGATAAAAGTTTGTTTATCATCTTTAGATTGCATTTTAGGAATTACATCTACATCTCGTGGTGAACTCAAAAGGCAAACTTCATAAGCAAGATCAACTTAAAATAAATTCAATGAATCTAACAACGCTTTGGAACTTAACGCACAACATTTAGAGGTCTAGGCTAGAGACGTATTCCGGCGTCGTAAAGCCTAGTAACTGTTGTCCTCATTGATGGTTGGGTGATTCCTCCACTTTGAGATGATAAGTGCCAGTATGGACTTGTGCTCCCACATACCGTTGAGTATATTTTGGGAGACCCCTATAGGCTTAAATCCTTTATCCATAGGAAGCCGTGTCTGCCGCCCTATCGATCGCAATGCAATGAACACAGCATTCGGGAAGATTGACTGCCGTACCGTAAAAAGTATTCTATAGTTTTGCGATTGGTTTGGTTCTCCCTCTACCTAGACCTTCAGAGCAGTCCCTTTCGTTCCTTTTCAGACTCCTTAACGGAAAAGGTCCATTTGAGCACTTGTCACTTCAGGCTCATTAAAAATCGAAGGAGACTAGAGTCATCTTTTGTTTTTTCTCGACTCTTAAAAACTGAAAAAACAAGTTGTGTCAAAGCATATAAAAATTTATTTTAAACGGAATATTCATTACCCTTTCCTACGGTTATCTTGGGTTGAGAAAATGGAGTCTACCAACCAAGGAATTCCCCTTGGAGGAAATCCTAGTCCCTTCTCCTCTTGGGGAGATGTTGGTGCGTCCCATATGGCCACATTGTCGCTTCCAGGACTGACAATTGGTTTGCCTGTATGGCTCTTCTCAACCTCTGTCGTTCAGAACACCACTATTCCTGAACAATCGAATCAGCAATTAGACGAGTCCAGAGTTGCCCACCAACCTTCTACTTCCTCTAATTCTTCCTCTCCTCCTTCCTCTTCGCTTGATGGGGCTGGTAAAGCCAAAATTAAAGTTCCTAAGGAGAAGAAGGAAAAGAAGAAGAAAGAGAAGAAGAAGAAGGAGCCAAAGGCAAATGGGGGAAAACGAGTGTCGTCTAACGAAAATCCACACACTGCACCGACCAGGCCTAAATAGCCATGTGTCATTTGCAAAGGAGACCACTTTCACAAAGATTGTCCTTGCATCCCTCGGATATTAAGGGACTGGTCTCCTCGTTTGCACAACCCGGTGTCATCAACCTCTGATGATCATGTTGAAAGCACACCGTCAACTAGTGAAAGTGAAGCCCCAGGACAAAAAGGGAAATATAGATTTCCTTGTAAACTGTGTGAAGGCGATCATGTCGTTCACCGTTGTCCCTTCTTAGACGAAGCTAAAAGAGTTTTGGATGATTGTCCGGTTTCATCGTTACGACTTCCTCCTGGATATAAAAAACTCTTGCCGAGTCCGTCACTAGTTGAAAATCTGGCTAGCTAGCTCAGGTGGTCGGCTGAAGCACCTATCATTGAAGATAAACCATCTGGATCCATACCAGACGAAAGTCAAAAGGTTGAGGCGGCAGTTGACCCGGTCTTGCCTTCAGAGGTTTCATCTTCAAATGATACAGTCACTAAAGAGAACAAGGACGACACCGTCCAAATTCTCTTCATAAACACAGACTCCGACAAACAAGGGGGACATTTACCCATTCCTTTACCGCAGGAAGGAAGTTCATCAGAGCCGTACCCGGCCATCTATTTGGTCCCACCTCCAAGCAACCTAGTTGTCTCCTTCGGCTGGAATCAACTAGGCAGACCCCGTTTACCAACAAGCATACCATTCCGAATTATCATTCAAATATATAGAATGGTTATGGCTGGTACCATCATAGATGAGGGGACTTCTTTGAGTATCCTTTCCTCAACTGCTTGGAAAGCGCTTGGTTCGCCATCGCTTTTGCCTGAGATGAGAAATCTGACAGGCTTTGATAAAGGAACCAGTCGACCTTTAGGGATCCTTCCCGATGTGCCCATAACATTGAGAAGGAAAACTGTTCGCATGAACGTAATGGTAGTTCAAGAACCCCTGGATTACAATCTACTCCTTAGACGAGACTATATTTATTGCATGGGAGCAATTGTCTCCTCACTCTTTAGAGTAATGTGTTTTCTGCACGAAGGAAGAGTGGTCAAGCTCGTGGACTAGCTTTCATTTCCCGGATCACGCATATCAAATAGTCATATACCATCCCTGAATGGTCTTTTCACGTAAGAAATGTCTTAATCTCCAGTCCGTCCACCCGATGAGCGCGAGTAATTCGAGGGGACATGACTGAAAACCAAGGGGCATGCATCCTGGTCTGCTTCGGTAGGGAAACTTCGGGTATAGAGTAGGTTTCCGCGGGAGAATATGCCTAGTCTGTACCCCCGTCTGTGATTAGAAGAGGGGGTTATTCTAGTACAAGATTCTCTTGTCAAAGTTATGTGAGTCGGCGAGCGCCGCCACTCACCTTTGTTTATCTCGGTAGACATCATCGAAGAAGTGTTTTATTTACGCCGTGAATAGAACAATCTTTGGGTAACCTATAAGAGGTATACCCTTCCTGATAAAACAAATGTTTTGTCAGCTCGAATAGAGGGTGACCTTGAAACTCTGTTTTATACCTGGGGGCATGCAAGCCTTTTGGCATGCAAGCAAAGACCGACTATTTATTTTTTAAATTTTTAGGACCTCTAACCCTTTAAACCCGTAGGATTGGTCGTTCCTAACTTGCATAAAGAAAGGATGTGGGGCAAAACTCTAAAAATTGTCATTTTATATGAGACATTCTTATCATACGACTGGATTAATTGAGCAGTGTTACCGCAAGGTTCAAGCTCCTTAAAAAATAAACGCGCACTGAGCAAATGTTTCCACCCATGTTTAAGCTCGTTAAAAAATGAACTATTCCCCGGTAAATAACCACCGTGAATGAAGTACTTCAGCCATTAAAGCCTTGGTCGTGTTTGCACCGTCACCTCCACTTTTTCATTGGCCGATCATTCACCTCCATTTGATTGTTTACCCATTTTGAGGAACAGCTGCGAAGAGTGATTTCACTAGCCATCCTTGTGACACTGCCGTGATTGGAAAATTCCAAACCTTACCTGGAATCAGCTGCTACCCATTTTATCACTCGTTCCTCAAAAGACGAGTCTTCTTTAAGCTCTTTTCAACTGACTCGTAAAATATGAAAAGATTGCCGAGCCATTGGCCTCTCCAGCTCGTTAAAGGGACAGGAAGTGCTATCCCTCCTCTAGATTTTAATCTTTTTGGACCTGAGGGATTATTACACAAAAAGATCAAGTGCTTGTTTTATTCGGCTCGTTAAAAGTATCGAAAATTCATCCCTTATGTATTGTTTTATACTTTTTCGGACTTAAGGGATTAGATGACGAAAAAGGAATTTTGGAGTTTCCTTTAAGTTCCTTTTCAGACTCTCTAAAATTGAAAAGGACCGAGTTATCTTTGTCGTTAAACTCGTTAAAAAGATTAATAGCGACAAAATTGTCTTTAGACGAGAACGAGTTTCACTATCGCTAGGCTCGTTAAAACATAGCTATGGGTTTGCCCGAAGGGAAAATTATAGAACAAGCATATGTTATCCTCCTCAAGCTTGACAAAAATAAAGAGGTACTGGTCAGCAATGACTGGGGAAAAATTGGGAAGAAAACTCAAAGAAACTTTGTTGGTAGCAAGTCGCTCTTGAACATGACACTTCCACTCCGTGTCTGAGTCGGGTTGGGTTGTTTCATTCACCGGTCACATCGCCATGGTCACACCATACCATCCACATTTGGGGTTAATGCTACCAATCCATCACATCAGTGTCGCTGACATGTTCAAGAGAAGTCATCCAGAGAAGTCACCTGTGTCCCACCCACTACCATACATTATAGTCCATTCTTTCATGACCGCCACCCTAAACCGTATATCATCAGATCGTTTTCACCTCCATCAAAATCATTTGCCCCGTTCCGTGTCATTGATGTGGGATTCATTAAGGCCCTGCTGTGACGGATCACTTCTTGTCGACATCAGCTCATTATCCAAGAAGTTGGTCTAGGAACACCCCATTCAGTACTTTGAAGCTTGCATGCCTCAATGGCAAGTTTCTCACTTCCGGCGACAGGTTTACATCAATGACCTTCGACCGAAAGATTTTGCGTGGTGTTCGACACCAAGTCCTTTATTCACACCACGTGAATTGTATTGCAGTACCTTGAGGATCATTATCATTATCGGTGATTCCTCTTGCGCTTGTTAACAGTTTACATCATTGACTGGTAATCAAGCGATGTCTTTCCATGTTCGACTTCAGGACATTTCTCACATGGATCGACTTGTACTTTGAGTGAAGATCGGACGAGATTGAAGACCCCGGATCTAGTTTCATCCATCCGGGCTGCAATATATATTCAGGGAAATAAAGACATTAAATGTACAACATTGCAGCAAAGATAATCATCCTACCAAAAGGATGATAGCTCTATCAGAATCATCAGTCTACACTCAGACGATTGTCTGTCCTATGTACATGAGAATGAATTTATAAAGCGGAGCATGGGAATGCCTACCTCAGCTAGATCATGAAAAACAGTATGAAGATAATGTATTGTATTGTATCTTTTTACAGGTCTCCTCCCAACATTGAAAGAACTTCGGATCCTCATAATAAAGCATTTCACCCGATTAACGACCTCATATTTTAGGGGGCAACTGTTATAGACATTTTTGTGCCTTGCAACTCCAAGCATGAAATGTCCATAAACCAAGGGCTTCTAAGTCCCTAAAAGTGTTGTTCTAACCCCTAAAGGAACAAGGTCAACAAATTACAGCTTCTCCCAGAAGTTCTCCACCAGAAACTGCTCAGAATAAGTCAAAACAGGATCATTTCAGCTGCTCCACTGGCTAGGTGCGTTGCATAGCACCTAAAAACACTAGCTAGGTGCGTTGCAATGCACCTAAATGCACTATGAGGGTGCGTTGGGCGAGAAATGACAAATGGCAGTGTTATTCCGCGAGGTGGAGAGACAATGGAAGCTTCCAGAATCTTCTCCTATGACACTTGCCTCACTGAATTCGACAAAGGATGAGTAAGAGGCCTTCAGTCTCCAAGTGCAAGCAAGAACTGACAGAGAGAAGACACTAATCAAATCACAAGCTGACTCATCCTCCTTGCATACATCTATATATGGATCCCTCATCCCAGAGATCCGGAGGCTGGAATTTTGCACATTGTAAGGAATTGTTGTTGGTTTTGAGACAAATATCAGAGTATTGGGTGATTTATGCTTTGTTGGAGGTGAAGAGGGGCTTCTTTGCTGGGAGGTTGATGCTGGGTCAGGAATCATCGGTTGTAACTCCTCCTGGATCTTCTTGTTTATCAATAAAAACTATTTGAGTTTTTCCTCCATGCTTGTGTATCATTGATGCTTGTTACATTTGTATGGTTAACTTAAATATGATCCTAAGTTGTTTATGAATATAGATCCATGTCTTTGTATAGTTTTCTTCTTCTGTGATCTTACAGGTACTTGGTGAAGCTGGGCAAGTAAGGGAGCAGGTAGCTGGAAGCTCTCAAAGAAGAGATGGATTGGATCAAAGGATTAGCGCAAGACACAGGTTGGTTCTTTCTATTCCTCTCTGTCTATAGTTCATGAAGGAAACCAATCAGCCAGTGACCTTTGTTAGCCAAAATTGCGCAATAATTTCCATCATTAGCTCGGATTGCTACTTGATCTTGCATTGAATTTGTTTTTATTTTTGGCTGAAATTTGCTCAATGCCATGAATGCCCTCTCTATCCCAAAGGTACAAAAGTTTTTAAGCATCTCTCTAGCAATTACACTTAACATGGCATCCATGAGAGTTGCATCAAAGGAAACCACCGAGAGCACTGTTGGAGAAGTAGTTGAGTAGATATTAGTGGATTTACTAGTATATGTAGATACTCAACTGTTCATTGAGAAGGGTACATAACTAACTTGGGAGTAGATCAAGGATATTTTTACAAAGGACTTCAAGGCAGAATTGGAAGACCGATAAGTTTATATTAGCATCCAGAAGTTACGGTTATACAAGGTTGCATGCAGGTACCCTACCTTCCCATTTGCGGACATCATCGACTAGATTGTCTCACACATGGATGAACAAACTATGACATTGGGCAGTGTCAACGGGAGAGAGCTTGCCACCTTCAGGACAGAGAACGTTAAGAAAATGTATCACTTGCCTGAGCTGGTGAAGTGCATGTACTCACTCTTCTGTCCACCAATAGCTATGTGAACATGAGAGACATTGTCAAGTGTTGGGTGAAAGAGCCATCAAACTTTAGAAAAACACCCACTCATGTTTACAAGAAGAAGTCCCTTAGGAAGGCCTACTAGTTCTTGATCATCTTTACTTGCAGAATATATGGTCAAGAGAAAACATAAACCTTTCGTGAAGGGTGGGTGGTCTTACTGGACCAGTTGGTGAATGATGGGAGGCCATTGAATTGGTAAGATCTATTGGCTCATCAGTTGAAAGTCCATTTGGGTAAGGCTCTAAATCCACCCAAGAATGAGAAATCAAGGTTTTATATGTCTGCATACTTATTGGATGCAATCTGTGCCCAACAACAATTCCTTGGCATGAGTTGGACATGGACACCAAAAGAGATTGTCGTCAACATCTATTGCAAGTTGCTTTTTGATTGTAGCTATCGAGGAGTGATGGCAAGGCTAACTTACCATTTTATCATCCCATTGTACAAGCTTATCTTTGAGCATGATCCACCTTGCATGTTCTAAGAAGCAATCGAGGCAATAATAAACATTGTAGATTGGTATGCCTCACTAGGTGGCACCTTCATCAGAGTGTTTGGCGGAGATAAGCCTCCGCATGTTCTACCAAGGTATGCCACTTTCAAGATTATAATGTAATAATTATCATACCACCTCGCTACAGGGTTGTCAGTAGGACTACATAGAAAGAATAAAGTGCCATGACCTGCTCTTCCTTTTCAGATAAGATTATATGAGATTAAGAGCTTGAAATATGAAGATGTCGAGGCAAAGGACATACTGAAGTTTGAATTCAGCACCAAAGACTTTAATCCATATGATCCCCATCGTGTTTGGAAGGAACACTACACAAGAGTGTACTTTCCATTGATCCACAGGATATTTCATTGGCCAGAGGAATACCCTTGGAGGTACTGCTACAAATCCTCCAAACTCAGTGAGCCCATCAGTATAGTGGGAACTTGGAAGGCTACTCTGCAAACAACAACGACTCCAGAAGCAACCAAAACATTTTCATAAAGCAGCAATCCAGTATAGGACAAAGGAAAGAGGAAGATTGCAGAGAAACCAGAGGCAAGAAAAGCTACAAAATGAAGGCAGATCCTATCTTGGAGAAGGCAACTTTTGTAGTGGAAGAAAAGTGGGAGCGGCAGATGAAGAGAGTAGAGCGAAGGAAGAAATGAAATTAGAGGCTGAAAGAAGGATAACTGAAGTTTCAGGAGGCAGAGAAGAAGTTAAAGGAATAAAAAGAGGTGAGGAGGAGAGAAAGAGAAGAGAAGCAAAAACAAGAAGAAGAATAAACGCCAGGCACAATCACAGAGAAAACAACGCAAATACAGGTTGATGAGTCGAAACAACCAACAATTGAGGGAGAGGGTGAACAGATGCAGGATCGCGATATTGCTCAACAAATTGAGCAATTGATCGGGGTGACAGACTTGGAATTGGAACAAGAAACACAAAATGAAGACATTGACCGAATGCTGAGAGCACCACAGGTCACCTCTTAGTCGCCACCACCTCTAGTATTAGAACCAGTCCTTAGTGAGAAAGGAGATGTTTTTCTCCTTGAATATGATTCAGTCATGGATTTGTGCAATATATCATTTGACAAGTTGCATAAGAGCATTGTACAAGAATGGAAGAAGCACTTTCTAGATGATCATGCATCACCTGCATTAATCAAGGAAAGGGTGATAGTGTCAGAAACTAAGAAGAATCCAACCACCCTTGTCGAAGTCAGCTTGTCCTATGTAGGAGAAACAAGCTCAAATGTTAAGTATGTGACAGCCGAGAATGAGAAATTTCCAAAGAACTTGTAGGCTTCTAGGCAATAAGAAGAACAACTCTGAGCATCAACGTAGAATGCAATTTTCGCATTGGAGTAGATGAAAATAGTGATACTCACTAAAGTATCAAAACTTGCTGATACCATGCGAAAGCTATATGATAGATTTGTCACCGAGCATAAAGAAGTTTTTCGTATGTGTGGCTTACAAAAACAGAGAAAAGAGTTTGTTCAAACTCTCAAGAACATATATGTTGCCATCACCCATGTACAAGAGTTACGGAGAATGCGGTACAAAGGGGCTGCACTTGACTTAGAGAAGGAGATGAAGCTATAGGCATAGCTGGAGAAAGAAAAGGTCTGAATGTTGATCTAGAACTACGAGTAGCTCACCCCATTCATCCGCAACATACAAGCCTCATATGCAGGGTTGTACAATAGTTTGGATGTCATGGTGAGAACGCACATGATCCCATCAATCGGTTTCCTCACCAATGCTGAACCTAAGAACCAAGTTTTGTTGGAGATCAATGTGTACTTGGAGCAGCTAAGATGAGAGGCCACCAGAGAAGACTTGGAGCTGAGCGCACGCAACAGACAGAAGTACATCGGTGGTCCTGTCATGTTTAAGACTATGTTGCACATGCTTCAGAATGAGTTGGATACAGGTTCCAAGACCATATATCTGGATGCCATGGAGGCAAAAGTTTGCTTTCATAAAGAAATCATCAAATAGTTTGGGGACACCATCATACAATACCAAACTTGACATCAATATGTGACTGAGAAGCACCAAGTGGAGGTTGCGGAGTTGGTCTTCCCTCAAACTTTGAAATCATAGTGCTTTGTCTTGTTAGGATGTCTCTAGTCTATTTTGTCCTACATGGGTACATGTGGAAAATGTAATATTATTTGTAAATATGTTGTAAGTGAAATTCCAAACATCATTAGTGGAATGTGAAAAGTCATCATGTTATGTTATGAGTTACTTGTAATGAAGTTGAAGAGTCATGAGGAAAGTCAAAGAGTCACAAATGGGAATGTCAAGGGTCACCCCACCCTTTGTTATAAATAGAACCTCATAACTCATAGAACTAGCTTTTGGGAGCCAAGCTTTTGGCTATGCTTATGTTTATAAGAGACTTGGGAGTATTATGAAGAGCCTTGGCTTCTCCATAGCATAGAGCAAATATACTTCTTTGGAGGATCAAGTGTTCTTTAGTATAATGTTCTACTATTGGAGCTAGTGTTCGCCAATGGTGTATGTATGGATGGAGCTTTCACTTATAATAATAATATTAGAGCCAACACACCTCCATGCATATGTTTTTAATGTAATTGGACTATTCTAGTTGCATTGGAAATGTATGTTGTTTAACTTACGCATTTTCTTATGAAATAATTTGTATGCATTTGTATGGATCTTTTTGAATTCATGTTGTTGGTTTAACTTATCACTTTAACTTGTGGACTATTCTGCATTTTAGCTTGTGATGTCATTCTGAGCATGTGTTCCTTTCAAGCTGCATACTATTACAGGCTTCTAAGGGGCACACTTCATTTTCCCCTCTGTGTGTTAGAACCTTCATGCATCACACTTGACTCTTTGAAGGGTCACACACTTTCTCTCACCCAAATTTATCATACTTACCTCTGGGTGCTACTCCGGTCAAGGAATTACACTACCACCCACTATTGGGACTCCTACCCCAAATGGTGTGAGGTCTAGTTGGGACTTTATATCGAGGAGATCCCATGAGTGTTGGTGGGTCCAGAACTGTCAAAATTTATGGTGCTAAAAGGAGGGCTAGATGACAAGTTAAGCCCTTGAAGTCTATTTTGAATTTGTGCACATATTTCATGACTTCTGTCCAAATAAAAACCTTGGCATGTTTTTCTAACTTTGCTGATTTTGAAGTGCCGTTGAGAATTTTAGATGACTTGTCTAGATATAAGTTTAATGGTGAGGGTGGAACAACCTTGTTCAAGCACACATTTGCTTTTGCTGGTTTCTGTGACAGGCATGATGTTCTGTCTGATGATATTTCCTATGGGTTGTTTGCTTTCATTTTTGAAGGGCACACAAAGCAATGGTGTCGCACATTTTCTGCAACCTCTATATACTCTTTTGATCACTGGTTTAGAGAATTATGACTGTAAGTCTCTTAATAGAAAAAACTTAAAATTGCAAAAATCACCTGACAAATCTCTCAAAGACTTTCACGATCATTTTCTTCACTATTGTTTTGAATTTCATGAAGATGAAGTTGACTGGGATTTTATTGATGAAATATTTCAATATCTTGTTCACGTTTCTGAGAATATCTCCCAACATACCTCGGTGTTATAGCTTCTAAATGTTGATGAACAAGGTTTTCGTCCTAGATGACCCTCCATCCCCTTCCCATAAAACAACTCTAGCTCCGCAAGTTGAGGTGGGAGGAGTTGGGAATCTATATCACCATCTCCTCCTAGCCCACCCGCTCAAGATTTCTGAGCATATTTGGAATGTAACTCCAACGGTTGTCATGTGGTCTTATCTCCTCATCCTCTGTCCTTTGGTCCCTTTGATCCTCTAGATTTTGGTATTTTGTATTAATTCTTATTGAATCTCACATGTGATATTCATGAGGATGAATTTCTGGATGGAGTTGGTGTTGAATAGTCAACCTGCCATATGATTTTTGATGAGTATCTGTGGGAATTTGAACAGGAACATGTAGTGAAGGATGACCTCGTTCTATCCACACCTTGCTTTCTTTATCCTGACATCTTCCATGATTCTGCATTTCTGTTCCATCTTGTGAAAATTCATTTCCATATTTTTCTATTTCCGATCTTTTACAGAACAAGTGGAATGCCAGTTTGTCATTTGATTGCAGAGAGGACAAATTTATCTTCCCTGATCCTCCCCATCTCTCATCTTACCTTTCCAGAAACATAGAGGGTGAAATTTCTTGTTTTTCCTCATCACCTCTATATGATTCACCAGATCATGAGCATGTCGCTATCCATGATCCTGAACTTTCTGATCGTGGCTGTTGTGATCTTTTGATTCATTTATTCGATCACAATTTTGATTTGTCCACTGTTCATATTTCTAAGCCACCGATATTTGATGCTTATATTCTTATGAATTGGAAACTCCTCAAGATATCAAGGCATTTTAGCCCAAGATGATGGTTATGTTAGGTTCTCGTAGCCTTGAGGTCAGTTCGACTTTTGATCAGAAATCTTCTAAACCCTTTCAGGCTCCTCATTACTCTATTGTTCACATTGAAAATCAATATCTCTTACCATTTTCACATCCTCCACCGGAAACACATGATCATGTTGCTCAAGAATTGGAGGAATCATACGTAGAAATAACTGTTGAAAAACATAAGTTTTCTTATTTCTTTATATTTTTTCATTTTTCAATTTCGAAAGTGTGTACATGCTTGTCTTCCAGGCGTAATGTGATAGGACATCATGATACATCCACATAGTGCCTTTCATGTGCTTTCCATTTTTTCTTTTCTATGGATGCATTCAAGCTTTGAATGTATTGGTTTGCATTGTTTTATCATTCTTGTCTGTTAGTTTGCTTGAATATCTTTCTTGTCGATCATACTATCGCCTTCATGGGCCAACCAATGCGCTAATGACTACATTAGAGGTATCACTTCACGTGAGTTGGACTATGTTCTTCTTAGGTTAGGAGTAGGATTATTTTTTGCTTTCTTGTTTTTGTTTTAATTTGATGACTTTGCCTTGCCTTATCTTGCTTCAATCCTTTGTTTGTTTGCTTTTTCACCTGTAGGTTAGTTTCTGCATGAAACCTTGTTTGGATTCTTAGACAAGCATGGTGAAATCCAAGAGGAACTTGTACAACTATCAACACTTGGTTATCTATTTATTCCCTCTCTTTATGTGAGACTTGCATTTATTCTAGTCGATGATACCCTGATGGAAAATACGTTCCTTTTAGAGAGAGTCATGGTGAAATGGCGATGCTTGCACTTTTAACTAGTATCACCTACTCTAATTAGTTTTCTATTTTCAATTAACCCTTGTCAACTCAATCAAGTAGAGTGAGGAGAGGGGGAAAACTTTAACAAGTATGTTAGAGGTATATATAAATATCCTTGTCTAAAGGGACAACCTCTTCTATTCTCAATATGTCAAGATCCCTCTTCTTCCTCATGAAATAAATAAGTTCCTATGCATAGTTCTTTGAAAAATTAAAAGAATTAAAAAATAAAATAAAGGGCAAAAGAAGAGAAAGACTTCCTACAAAGAGAGGTGAAGCAAGTAAATTTGCTGGCATACTATTAAGGCTCACTGGTAGCGGAGCAATGCTTGTGTTCCTGAAGTGACTTCGTCGGGTTATTATCCAGGCCTACTGGTAGTGGAGCAACACTACAAATGAAACTAAAACTATGACAGTCTATTTTTCTTGTGCATCTATATACCCCTGATACCCTATAAAAAAAAATCAGTTTGACTTGGCTTGGTATGTGTGCTACCAATAAAGAGGATCGTAGAGACTACATCTTTAACTTAAGATAAGTGAAGAATCTATGATAATCGAAGAACTGAACAATACTTCCAGAAGTATTAGGCTTCTTTGCATGACACAAGTTCCATACAGAGAGCTGGAGTTATACCAGTGTGTTGCCAACATTGTAGTGGCTACAACCACCCTCTAAAATGTTTCCTATGCTTCGATTTTGGAGCCTTCCTTCTGAACCATAGCAACTCATCTTGCATTGATCCAGGTACTTGTGCTTCGAATGAGCCTTATTATTTTCATATTGGCTTGTGTTTTCTCACTTAGTTCATTTTCTAACCCTCAAGCCCATCTCTTGACTTGGTCCCTTCACAGTTCCAGACTTGCCTAAGAGAACTGCGCAATACTTGAGGGCAACTAGCCTTGTTCTTAGGAATTGCGTAGTCTTGACTGCTAGTTAGCGTTGAGCTTAGGAAATGCACATTACTGAATGGAAACTATTCTTGAGATGGGAAATTTCGTAGACATGAGAGGCATCCCAGAGCCATAGAGCCCAGAAATTGCACATACCCCACTGTGCTTAGAAACTGCGCAGTGCATGAACTAGAAAGTTTCCCAGTGCTTCCCAAAAGTACACAATCTTTCCGGGCAAGGCATGGCACTTTTCATAAAAAAAAAAAGAAATAAAAGCAAAGAAAAAAAATCATCCCTAAAAAGTAGGTGTCTATTTTTAGTAACCCAAAGGAGGTACTTGCGTTATTTTTAGAAACTGCCGCCAAGTGTCACTTTTTCATTGCTTTTAGGCATGCATGTCATAAACCTTAACTTGACGAAATATATTTAATCGATGCTACTCGAGCTAATTTTCACACTCGATCTTGGAGATATAACATTCCCGAGGATATCAAGGAGCCTTCAGTGCAATCGTCGTCGCTTTTCTGAGTGAGTTTTTCTCTTCTCGTTGTTTGCCACTTTTTTTGTCACTTTTTGTTGTTTAGCTTGTGAGAGTGTTGTTTCACTTATTTATTTGAATGACTCCTAGATTTTAAACTTAGTTTATCTTGTAGAAGTGTTTTTTCAAGTTTTAGATTTCCTTTCCCAAGTGTTGCATGCGTTACCCTGTTTTTGCACCAACGATCGTCATTTCGGCGACTCTCTTCACATGCTTCATTTTCCTTCAGTTTAATTGATTGATTTCTTCACTTGTTTCACATGCATGCATCAAAAATTAGTCATATATGTACTCAACTTGACGTCATCCTTTAGATCTACTTGATTTTTACTTTCCCCTTAGGAAGATCTGGGTCTCCTTGACCAGATCCCACACTTCACTACTTGCACTATGTAATATGGGAGCTTAATGCCTATGCATTGACTTCTGAAATTGCACAAATCTTGGTCTAGGCTAGCTCCAACTGCGCACTGTGCATTTCCAGGAGCCAACCTTCTAGCCTAGCCATGAAGACTATGCAATACACTGTCTCTCCCGAACTTGGCCCAGACTGAACTGGCATTGTGCAATTACAGTCATTGAGATTCTAAACTAACTACTGGGAATACACAATGCACAGTTCCCACAATCATCTAGTGACCTCTGTCAGCTAAAATTGCACAATCATTCCCATCATGAGCCCCGCTTGCTGCTTGATCTTGTCTTGAAGTTGTTTTGATTTTTAACTGACATTTTCTCAATTCCATGAGTGCCCTCTATGTCCCACATGTACAATAGTTGTTGAGAATCTCTCTAGAAGTTACAGTTGACATGGCATCTAAGAGAGTTGCATCAATGGAAACTGTCGAGAGTAGTACTAGGGAAGTAGTTGAGCATATATCAATGGATTTTCCAGTAAATGAAGATACTCAGTTGTTCATTGAGAATGGTACAACATTGAATTGGAAGCATATCAAAGATACTTTTTCATAGGACTTCGAGGCAGACTTGGAAGACCAATAGGTTTATCTTAGCATCCAATGGTCAGGGTTATATAAGGTTGCATGCAGGTACCCCGCCTTCCCATGTGTGAACATCGTCAGATGGATTATCTCACACACAGATGAATAGACTATGACATTGAGCAGTGCTAGTAGGAGAGATATTTCCACCTTTAGGGCAGAGAAGTTTTAGCAGATGTACCACTTACTCCAGCTAGTGAAGCTCATGGACTCTCTCTTCTATGCCACCCATAGCTCTGTGAACATGAGAGACATTGTCAAGCACTAGGTGAAAGAGCTGTCGAAGTTTAAACAAACACTTACTCATGTTTACAAGGCGAAGTCCCTCAAGAAGGCCTACCAGTTCTTGATCATCTTTGATTGCAGAATATATGGCCTAGAAACCTTTCCTGATGGGTGGGTGGTCTTATGGGACCATTTGGTGAATGATGGGAGGCCATTCAATTGGTCGGATATATTGGGTCATTCGTTGAAGCTCCATGTGGCTAAGGCTTAGAATCCTCCCAAGAATGACAAAGCAATGTTTTATATGTCCACATACTTACTGGATTCAATCTATGCCCAAGAACAATTCCCTAGCATGAACTAGACATGGACACCAAAAGAGACTTTCATCAACATCTATTGCAAGTTGTTTTCTGATTGCAGCTATAGAGGAGCGATAGAAAGGCTAACTGACCATTTTATCATCTCATTGTATAATATTATCTTTGAGCGTGATCCACCTTACGTGTCCCAAGAAGCAACAGAGAAAATAGTAAACATTTCCTATTGGTATGCCTCACCAGGCGGCACTGTCATCAAAGTGTTTGACAAAGAGAAGACTCTACATGTTGTACCAAGGCATGCAACCGCCAAGATGATCATGCAAGAAGTAGCATACCACCTTGCTACAGGGTTTTCAACAGGACTGCATAGGAAGAAGAAAGTGCCATGGCCCGCTCTTCCTTTGCGAATTGGACTATACGAGATTAAGAGCATGAAAGATGCAGATGCCGAGATAAGTTAGGTACCAAATACTTTAATCTGTATGATCCCCAAAGTATTTGTAAAGGCCACTATGGGAGAGTGTACTTTCCATGGATCGACGTGACATTTCATTGGCTAGAGGAGGAACCTTGGAGGTACTACTATAATGCCTCCAAACTCAATTAGCCAGTGAGTATAGCAAAAACTTGGAAGGATACTCTATAGACAACAACAACTCCGGAAGTAGAAAAAATAATATAAGGAAACAATCCAATACACGACAAGGGAAAGAGGACGATTGCTGAGAACCCAGAGGTAGAGAAAAGCTACAAAATGAAGGCAGATCCTATCTTGGAGAAGGAAACTTTGGTAGTGGAAGAAAAGAGGGAGAAGTAGATGAAGAGAGCAGAATGAAGGAAGAAAGAAAATTAGAGGCTTTAGGAAGCATAATTGAAGCTACAGGAGACAGAGAAGAAGTTGAAGGAAGAACAGGAGCTAAGGAAGAGAGAAAGAGAAGATAAGCATAAACAGAAATAAGAAAAAATGCAAGGCATGATAATAGATAAAAAAATGCCAATATAGGTTGATGAGTTAGAATAACCAATAGTTGAGGGAGTGGGTGAACAGGTGTAGGATCGGGAGCTTGGTCAACAGATTGAGCAATTGATCGAGGTGATAGTCATGGCTTTGGAACAGGAGCCACAAAATGAATACACAGACCTTATGCTGAGAGCACCATAGGTCATCTCTCAGTCTCCACCACCTCCAGTATCAGAACCAGTCCTGAACGAGCAAGGAGATGTTGTTCTCCTTGATGATGATCCAGTCATGGATTTGTACATTTATTATTTGACGAGTGGCATAAGAGGATTGTATAGGCATGGAGGAATAACTTTCTTGATGACCAGACATCACTTGCATTCATCAAGGAAAGGGTGATAGTGTCAGACACCAGGAAGCATCCAATCGCCCTTACCGAAGCCAGCTTGGCCTATGCAAGAGCAAAAAGCTCAAATGTTAAGTACCTGATGACCGAAAATGAGCAACTGCCAAAGAACTTGTAGGCTTCCAAGCAAGAGGCAAAACAACTCCAAGCATCTTCCATAGAATGCAGTTTCCACATTAGGGGAGATGAAGACAACAATACTTGCTGAAGTATCAACACTTGGTGGTACCATGTGGAAGCTTTATAATGGATTTGTCACCGTGCATAAATCAGTTTTCCGTGTGCATGGATTACAACAATGGAGCAAAGATTTTGTTCAAACTCTCAAGAACATACATGTTTCCATCACCCATGTACAAGAGTGGACAATGGGGTACAAAGGGGCCCCAGTTGACTCGGAGAAGAAGATGAAGCTATATGCAGAGCTAGAGAAAGTGAAGGTTCAAATGTTGATCAAAAACTACAACCAATTCACCCCATTCATCGGCAACATAGAGGCATCATATGGATGGTTATACAATATTTTGTATGTCATGGTGAGGATAGACAAGATCCCATCAATTAGTTCCCTCACCGATGCTAAACTAAAGAACCAAGTCAGGCTGGAGATTGATGAATACTTGGAGTAGCTAAGACGAGAGGCCATTAGAGAATACTTGGACCTGAGCACACACAACATACAGAAGTACATAGGTGGTCCTGTCATGGTCAAGTCTATGATTCACATGCTTAAGAACAAGTTGGATACAGGTTCCAAGACCATATACCTAGATGGCATGGAGGAAAGAGTCTGCTATCAGAAAGACACCATAAACCATTTTGGGGAGACCATCATACAGTACCAAGCTTGGCATAAATATGTAATCGAGAAGCACCAAGTGGAGGTTGTCGAGTTAGTCTTTCCCCAAAATTTAGAATCATAGTGTTTTTTCTTGTTTGGCTGTCTCTAGCCTATTTTGTCCTACATGGGTACATGTGGAAAATGTAGTATTATTTGTAAATATGTTGTAAGTGAAATTACAAGCGTCATTAGTGGAATGTGAAAAGTCATCATGTTATGTAATGGGTTACTTGTAAAGAAGTTGAAGAGTCATGAGGGAAGTCAAAGAGTCACGAAGGGGAATGTCAAGGGTCACCCCAACCTTTGTTATATATAGAACCTCATAACTCATAGAACTGGCTTTTGGGAGCCAAGCTTTTGTCTTGGCTTAGGCTTAGAAAAGGCTTGGGAGTATTTTGAAGAGCCTTGGATTCTCCATAGCATAGAGCAAGTATACTTCTTTGTAGGAGAAAGTGTTCTTGACTGTAATGTTCCACTATTGGGGTTAGTGGTCGTCAATGGTGTAAGTATGGATGGAACTTTCACTTATAATAATAATATCAGAGCCAACATGCTTTCATGCATATGTTGTTAATATAGTTGGTCTATTCTGGTTGCATTGGAAATGTATGTTGTTTAACTTATGCATTTTCTTATGAACTACTTTGTATGCATATGTACGAATCTTGTTGAATGCATGTTGTTGGTTTAACTCATCACTTTAACTTGTGGACTATTATGAATTTTAGCTTGTGATGTCATTCAGCTTGTGTGTTCCTTTCAAGCTGTATACTATTATAGTCTTCTAAGGGGCGCACTTCCTTTTCCCATCCGCATGTTAAAACCTTCATGCATCACACTTGACTCTTCGTAGGGTCATACACTTTCTCTCACCCAAAGTTATCATACTTACCTTTGTGTGCTACTGTGGTCAAGGAATTACACTACCACTCACTGCTGGGACTCCTACTCCAAAGGGTGTGAGGTCTAGTTGGGACTTCATATCGGGGATATCCCCTTAATGTTGGCGAGTCCAACACCGTCAATAAATAGGTAAAAGAATTTGAGCAAAAAGAAAGAAATGAGATGAAGTTTAGATATATGTTCATGCCTATAATTATGTGTGTTACAGAGGATTGAATCATCTATAGATTGTTAATTTTCATGTATATCTTACTAAGCAAGGTACTATTTTGGGAACACTGTGTATAATGTTTTTCTATACATATAGAAGATACAATAGTTAGATGTATTATGAAATATAGAAAAAGGAAAAAATGAAAAATCTAATGCGAGGGGAGAATTGAGTGAGTAGATCAGCCTGAAACTACAATAAAATAAGCATATGAACCAAGATGTATTTTCCTAGGTTTCATGCCTTTAGGAAACAATCAATTTTATTTTTTTGGTTGGGTCCAATTGATAGGAACCCAAGTTATAGTGGTACAAAACATAGGAAAAAATAGTATAGTGGGTGGACACGCCAGCCTGTTACACACTCAATTCATGAAGAACTTAAAATAACATTTTAGCCAAGATATCAAAGCTGAGAATAGTCTAACTCCATCCTTTTGTATTAAGACAACAACGACTTTCGGAAAGAAAAAGAAACCATATAGGATACTACTTTCATTTTCTTCACTTGTGGATAATTAAACAGTAGAAATAAAATCCACAGAGTCGAAACATACTGACAAAATACAAAAAAAATAGTATAGAATAATAACATAATGGTTCAGTAGGATTATATTAAAAAATGACTCCTGAGATATTTAGGTCATTTTTGGATTAGAGATTGTGTCGTAGTGGAAGCAAAACAAAGCCACCCTGAGATAGGCCATAATATTAAACTAGCTTCCACTAGGGACCTAACATATTTAATGGATCTTTTTCTCCTATCCCATTAAATCTTATTTAGGATTTCTTATTATGGAAGTTTTATCTCGATCTCATCCATTAATGAGATTTTTGTTTTTATTTTTATTTTTATTTGGCAAGAATCACTTACTCAAGTGTCTCATTCCCAGGTGGTTCCAATCCTTTTATTTATTAATAAAAAATACATATTACATAAGAACTTTACTGTGTTACTTTCACTTAAACTAGTGATCGCTTTTCCGCCATCCAGTCTAATATAATTTAGCTTGAAAAAAAAAATCATTAAAGAAACATAAGGGTATTACACTACCAATAACGTTCTCATACATCATCTCGAAAGTTCAGTGTATGATAAGTTTCATGCCACCAACTTGCCACTGATGGCTTCACTTAATGTGCCAGAGGGAATAATTCCCCTATGCCTCCCCTATGCTATCTACCTTATGCTAACACTCTACCATCCCCATTGGGGGATCCCCCTTATATCCATGTTCCTCCACCCTGATCAAGGGAATGTAATTATTTTAATTAAAAATGCATTTAGTAATTTTAAAATTTAAACATAAAAGGATTATATAATATTAGCATTTAACATTAATAATTTCATTAATTTCAAATACCTTTTATTACCTTTTTGTTAATTAGCTTTCTTTCGTTAGATTATAATTCAAGTATACAAAATATATTAGATAAAGTATTAGTATCCTAGTTTTCCACTAGGGAATCTAGACCATCGACAATAAAGGTAATATAATGTTCTTTTGTCTATCAAAATTAACCAAAATAAACATGTCCTTATATATTGCTACACCAATATAGATGCCTAACACATTTGTCAAGAATCTTACATACAATTTTCTATGTGGTGATAGCAAAACATAGCTTTGAAACATATGAGAAGACAAAATAGTTCACTAAAGATAAACATGAAATAACAAGAGCCCTAGGCATACGTTATGCTTTAGAGAAAGTAGCCAAAGTGGAATTGTGAATGCTTGGACCTACTGAAGAGTGTCTCCCACACTGAGGATGCCTCTCAATGTGGGACAATCGACCATCCAAGGTGACTAGACAATATCACTAGTGTTTTTGAATCTTCGAGATGTCATTGAGGCATGTTATGACTTCGTTATGATCCTCCTATTTCTCTTTTACGATGTAGCCCTGTAGAGTTTTCAATTTCCAATTTGGGGTGATGGAGTGAAAATTCTAATTCCTATGACCTCTAGTATGGCTAAGATCTGGGACCTAGTTGGAGACTTCTGACTGAATTTTTGATTTGCAGTGGCCATTCCACTAATTTGCAGACCAAGATTCAAGATGAAAAATTTCTTGTTGGACATCAGGAGTGGTTAATTAAGGATATATTTTGACTACAGACTAGGCTTCAGTCTAAACTCTAGGTCTACTTGTGGAACCTCATTCACCAAAATTATGCCTAGGGTGCATTCATTCCCTTTGCATGGAATTGAATTAGGGTCGAAACCAAGCAAGATAAAATTCAGGAAATGGGTGCATGTTAGGGGAATTAGAGTTAGAGAGAGGCTACTCAAAGTAAGTATAGTGTAAAGCTTTTGGGGTGTAGAGGATAGAGATAGTGTGAGCCAAATTAGCAGCAACAATAAATGAGGGACCTCATCAGTTAATAAGATGGTTTTTTGGGATTGATGGTGAGGCATAACAACTCATTCTAAGGGATTAGTAGGTGTCGCTGCTATAACACCCTCATCCCACATCTACCTAAGCAACTGGCCAGCCAGGGTAAACATGCGACGAGAGGACACTATGATATGATTTGACCTCCTAAGTCACGTTAAGGAATTGGAACCAATAAAAACATACCATACAGACATTCAACATCTGCTACAGGACCCTCAGGAACCAATCAAATACTTTAGATAACTTTCCCTTGGGTCCCACTGAACTTTTGGAAAACTTAAGCCTCATTCATGCTCATGTTATAGGCATGACAACGTCTAGAAATCCAAAGTTGCTCTCACAGGCTTGCCTGCCAGCGACCAAAGACTAGATTTTTCAGTGCTATTCCAACGACCCTAGGATTTGAGCCACATTTTCAGGCCCATAGCCCAAGTCACTACCCAGAATTTAACTGTCTGTTCAAAAAAATAAAATAACATGGAAATGAAAATATTAAATAAAATACTTGTTTAATACCTTGATTGGACCCCTAATAGCCATGACAGACATTTCGTCAAACATATCACAAATATGTAATCTACAGGTCTAAATAACAATTTTGAGAATTGGGGTCTCATACTTAGCTTATAATCGCTAGGAACCATTGGCGCCATAATACATCAACTGCCATATACATTGATTATTCAATTACAAGTAAAAACCCGGTGAAAGCCATGCATGGTTGCTATCCTAAAACACATACATAACCAACATAATATCAGCATAAATACTCATGAAAGTAGAAAAATATAGACCACATATAATCCATCAAAATTCTAATAGAAATAGAAGGAGAAATAAGTTTTCATTAATGATAAAAAATCCAAACACGGGATAGGACTTCCATGTTCCACCCGACCATAGAATGGGTAAGCCAAATCTCTCTTCATCCATTCACCCCCGTGTCATATTCCAAGAATGAATGTGGAATCTCATAGAACACATTAATCAAAAATCATCTAGGGCTTCCAGAGGCCAACCACCTCAACCCATAAAATAGTTATTCCACCTCACGGTCGAACATCACAAAACCATCATCAGATTGGTCTCCATCCAAGGATTCCAAGGCTTCTAGAGCATTTGTTCCAATCAAGGCTTCCATGATGAGTAACTCAACCCACAGCTTCCATCGGGCTTCCAGGGCATTTGTCCAACCAATTCTTTGAGGACTAGTAACTCAACCCACCAATGGCTTCCAGGGTGTTTGTCCAAACAAGAATTCCAAGAGTAGTAACTCAACCCAAGCTGTTACAGGGCCTCGAGAGCATTTGTCCACCCAGGGATTCCAGGAAGTAATAACTCAATCCAAGCTAAGGAAACATGAGAACCAACCAAAAACAAATAATGAAAGTAAACCCAGAATCACCATGGCTATCCAGGAAATGGAAAGGCTAGGAAATCTACTATCAATCTAGGTGATCCTCCATGTTAATGACAAATCATGACTAAGAATCTGCATGCATATTCCATGCATGCCAAAAATAGTGAAGAAAACATACATGCAACTCAGTACCTGCAACAAAATATGATGTAGCTACTGATCCCAATGCCCTCTTGCACTTTCCTGCTCTTCTTTTGCCTTCTTGCTCCAAGAATCCAAGTATGCCACACCCACCAAGAGTGCTCCAAGAAATCTATAAGTCTCCAAGTGTATGAGAGAGAGGGAATAATGAGAGATCTCCAAAACTGAATTGGGGAAAGGTTTGCATCTGATCCTTAGAAGCCTTCTTATGAATGAGGCCTTTATTTTATTCATTTTCCATTATTTTCCTTCAATTTCCTCCTCACATGCAACCTGTGACCTTTCATCTTCCTTTTCTCCTAATTTCCATTATGTTCATAAATAAATGTGCCAAAAATGACATTTTGCCTTTCCAAAGCCTTAGCCATTTCCTTTTCCATAAACAATCAGAAGTGATCCCCATCACTAGGATTTTTCCCAACATTTAGCTCGAAATAAGTGTCCCATCATCCATGGTTATTATTTTTCCTTTATTTACTTTTAATACATGGAATTTTGACCAGGACTGTTACAAAACACTCCCCCTTGGGGGAACAATGTCCTCAATGTTCAACAACACCTATAGCCACAAAACTGTTGTAAGAAAAATATATTATTGATGGAGCTTTATAACATAGCTCGATGCAGTATTTACAATTATCAACTTGCTGAGAGACAAACGAACATGAAGCATAACAACATAACATCATCATGATATGACACCCATACTACTTATTGGAGCTTTATAACATAGCTCGTGGCCATATTTATATCCATATACATACGTACATAAACCAGCATCCCCAAACATATATCCAAAACATATACCAAAGCATATACCAAAATAAATCAAAACACCAAGCCAAAAATGCTTTGCCTCAACCAGTAAACAAGGAAGGACACATAGCCCGCATCTGATCTACCATCTCCCATGTAGCTTGATCGGACCCCAAGTGCTTCCACTGCACCTTAACTTCCTATGTTTCTCGGTTCCGTAGCATGAGCACCTTTTTCTGAAATATACATTGAGTTTTCGACTGGAATTCTCCATCTGGTTCTGCCTACAATATAGACTAGTCAATCACATGATCATCATCTTTAACATCTTAAGAAATGACACATGGAAAACATCATGGAATTTCACTGTCATAGGCAGTGGAAGTTGATAGGCTAATGGCCCAATCCTCTCAATGATATTGAAGGGTCCAAAAAACCATGGTCCCAACTTGGCACATGTTCCAATCCACATGGAGGTATTCTTTGGTTTGATGTGCAAGTACACATGTTCCCCAACCTGCAACATTTTGAAAAACTTGTTTCTGTCTGCTTAGCTTTTCTTCCTATATTGTGCTACCTTTAGATTCTTCTTGATCACCTACATTTCCTATTCCATGTATGCCAACATATCTGATCCAATCAACACCCTGTTAACTAGATCACTCCAATTGATGGGAGTGTTACAACTCTGTCCATACAATGCCTCAAAAGGACTCATCCTCAATGACTCCTGATAACCATTGTTGCATGTGAACTCTACTAATGGAAGATAGTCTTCCGACTTTCACTGCTGATGCATCATGTACATCCTCAACATGTCCTCCAATATCCTATTATCTCTCTTTGTCTATCCATCTGTCTGCAGATGATAAGATGTACTGAAGGCCAACTCTATGCCCAAACTTGAAAACAACTCCTTCCAAAACTTGGAAGTGAACTTTGCATCCTTGTCTGACACAATATTCTTCAGGACACCATGTAGTCTGAACACATCTCAGATGAATACATGTGCTACATCGCTAGATGAAAATATAGAATTCACCAGAATGAAATGTGAAACCTTCGTTAACCTGTCCACAATAACCATGATGGAATCATGTTGTCTCTCTATCTTTGGAAAACCTGTAATGAAGTCCATGGAAATGACTTCCCATTTCCACTCTGGGATTACAATCGGCTATAGTAGTCCACCTCAATTCTTACATTCTATTTTCACTCGCTAACAATTAAAACATCTAGCCATGAACTCTGCTATGTCCCTCTTCAAATTTGGCCAATGGTAAAATCTATTCACTGTTATCAGTGTCTTCTAATAACCTGGGTGACCTAAATAAAGTTTCACAATGAAACTCCCTCAAGACCATCTTCTTGAGCTCACTGTTGTCCAGCACATATATCCTATATCTGAACATGTAACATTACCTATACATGTACATGTGCCTGTACCACTACATGTACCTATACCATAACTTGTACCTGTACATGTACTCTGCTATAACCTGTGCACAATATCCATATATCTGACATCCTGTTGACCTGCCCACAAGATCTTATCCTGTAGATCTGTCCCATAAGAGCTCATAGCTGCTAAGTGATTTACATGTGTTCTCTTTACCTTTGATATACTTGATCTCAAAATAAAACTCACTAATCGTAGCCAAACACCTAGCCTGCCTACCATTTAGATTCGGTTGGTAAAATAGATATTGCAAACCACTGTGATCACTCGTCAGTGTAAACATCTTGCACAGAAGATAGTGTCTCCACATCATCAATGCATATATAATCGCTGCCAACTCAAGATCATGTATGGGATAGTTCTATTTGTGCTCAATCAAATTTCACAACTCATAGCATACCACCTGTCCATCCTGCATAAGGACTCCACCAAGTCCTCTCTTGCAAGCATCTATGCATACTACAACCTCTTTGCCTGGATCTGCAACCTTAAACACTTGTGCATGTGTCAACAACTGCTTGAGCTACTCAAAACTGGCCTCACACTCCTCTATCCATTCAAACATCTTACCTTTCCTCTGCAATGATGTGAGAGGATAAGCAATCTGTGAGAAGTTCCTGATGAACCTTCTGTAGTAGCCTTCCAAACCCATGAAGGATCTCACCTCATGTACATTATTAGGAGATACCCACTCCATGAGGGCTCTTATCATTTTTGGATCTACTACAATGTCTTCCTTGGAGACAACATGCCCCAAGTAGTGTACCTTAGTCTGAAAGAAACTACACTTGCTGAGCTTAGCATACAACTAATTCTCTCTCAACAACCTCAACATTGTTGCTAAATTTTCAACATTATCTTCCTCATTTTTAGAATATACCATCATATCATCAATGAACACAATAACAAACTTATCCAAATATGTACGCAACACATTATTCATCAAGCACACAAATGTATTTGGAGCATTAGTTAAGCCCAATGGAATAAAAACAAACTCATAATGCCCATACCTGGTCCTGAAAGACTAGTGCAAGATGCGAGGGAGAATGTGGGAGGTCCTTCAAATTTGTGTAGGCAAAGGAGGTCACTTTAGAGGTAAGTTGGCTACATAACTCTAATGACTAAACTTGTAGAGACTTAGCCATCCCCTTTTGAGGAAGCAGTTTGGGAACCATATTGGTTTGATGCAATGGTGGAAGAATATGAATCCATCATAAAGAAGATTGTTTGAGAAGTGGTCCTGGGATTGGCAGAAAAATCAGTTGTGGGTTCAAAATGGATCTTCAAAGTTAAGAATGCAATAGATGGAAGCATAGAGAAGTATAAGAACAAATTTTTGACTAAAGTATTATCTTAAGTTGAGGGAATTGTCTATAAGGAAACATTTACTCCCATAGGAAGGTATTCATCCATTAAATCAATTCTTTCACTTGTGACATAGATGGAGTGGAAGATCCACTATATAGATGTAAAAGAAACATTTCTCAATGATTTTATTTAGGAAGAAGTGTTTAGAGAGAAACCAGAATAATTTGAGACATTTGATCTGGAATCTCATGTGTGCATACTCAAGCGAGCATTGTATGGTCTCAAACAAGCACCCAGAGCTTGGTACACTCAGATAAATAGTTATCTCACTTGATTAGACTTCACCTAAAGTGAAGCAGATGTGAACCTCTATCATATTTTGGTAGAAGGTAAATTGCTTATCAATTTTTTATATGTCAATGATTTAATTTTGACAAGTGATGAGAAATTTATCAGCTCTTCCAAGGAGGACCTTGCAAGGGAATTTGAGATGAGACACATGGATCTCATGCACTGCTTCCTGAGGTTGGAAGTATGGAAAGGTGATGGGGAATTTTTTGTGTCTTAAGGTGAGTATGCCACCGAGATACTCCAGAGATTTCAAATGGAGAGTTGTAATCACATGGAGACACCTATAACAACCAACTAGAGAACGGATATTGCCATTTTGGGTGGCGAGGTTGATGTTACCATTTACCAGAAGCTAGTGGGTTCATTGCTATATCTTGTGAACACATGACCATATATGTACTATCTAGTAAACCAGCTGAGCCAATATATGGTTAAGCCAACCAAATTGTATTGGAAGGAAACAACTCATGTTTTACCATACCCCAGAGGCACTACCTAGCATGGATTATGGTACAAATAGACAGAGGGAGTGAAGCTGCATGGCTTCACAAGTGACATATTGGGTAGGGAGTCCATGTGATTGAAAGAGTACATCAGGTGCGATTTTTAGTGTTGGGTCTGCAACAATTTCCTGATATAGCATGAAGCAGAGGTCTATGGTGCTTAGCTCAGCAGAAGCTAAATACATGGTTACAAGTCAAGTATCATGTGAGGCGATCTGGATGATAAATATACTTGTGGGGTTGTTTGATCAGGATATGGATCCAAGTATGATCTATTGGGATAATCAGAGTATTTCACAATCGGTCCAAGGATATAGATATATGGTATCATCATTTATAGGGTTGTGTGCAAAGGAGGATAATGTTGCTACAATAAATTTTGTCACAAGTCTCTGTACACCTACATTTTTATTTTATTTTTTATATTAACTCTTTTTATGTGTTCTCTATTATGAATTTTACAATAACATTTGTCGTCATCATCTTTGTTGTTTTCCTACTTAGGCCTCATTATCTACTACCTTGATTTTATAGGATACCAATTATTTTCATTTCATATATATCTAGAACATTACAAGTTATTTTTTGCACCATACCTCATGGATAAGGTGGGTAAGAAAGGAGTGCCTTAAATTACTTTAGAGAACATTACTCTACATGTACAACATAGTTGAATTCTTTTTCTTTGGACTTATATATATATATATATATATATATATATATATATATATATATATATATATATATATATATATATATATATATATATATATATATATATATATATATATATATATATATATATATATATATATATATATATATATATATATATATATCCTACGTTGGAACATTATAAAATTTTCATCTATACCTCCATTATTTGCATACTTTAGATGTTAATTATGCTACCCTATGCTCATCACTTTGTTCATTTCTGGATTCAATCCTATTGTCAGTCTTATTGTTAATATATCGTTTAACATCTATTATGGAAATATATTAAAATGTGGCCACCTCAGCAAGTCCAAAGTGTATGATGGTGTTTGACATATTTCGAATTGATCCTTTTAATTAATGAATATGAGGGAAACTATGGAGGCTCAAACTTATATTAAAGTTAGTATGCCATTGATTTTTATTGATGAGCCTATACAAACTCTCATAACTCAATGCAAAAGTTTAATGGTTATTTGGATTTGAGGTATGTGATTCAATGGCCATTAGCCACATTGAGCAGGACCACGTGAAATGTGCATGGGATGTCAGGCCCCCCCAAATGATCGACACAAATCTATTCTCTGGATCGGACAGTGCTAGGTGATTTTCCAAACCCTGCTTTAGTGGTTGTCTCAACTCTGCCTCCTCTCTGCTCCTCCATTTGTGGCTGCTCCACAACTTCTTGAGGCTCCTCCTTTGAAGTTAAAATCTCCTCTTCTAGTGTGATTTAAGGCTCCCTCTCAAGAGAGCATCTCATTTCTTTCTCGTCATCAAACTTTACTTCCCTTCACACAACTGTCATTCTGAGGGAAGGTAATTACATTCGACCTTTCTATGGAGTTTCGATGTAACTAATAAAAACTCCCAACTTTTTTGTCAGCTCAAGCTTATTCCTTGAATATTTGGATATATGGAAGTAAATAGAGGCTCCAAAAATTATGAAATGAGACACATTCAACTTTCTCCCTGAGAAGGCATCCTCTGGCGTAATAATACCAAGAATTTGATGAGGACTCTGGTTGTACAAGTATATTGTTGTGTTACATGCCTCTACCCAAAATGTAATGGTAGGCCTTGGTCAGGTAGCATATCTCTCGCAACTCCGACAATGCTCTAGTTCTTTCTCTGAGGTACCCCATTCTGCTATGGGTTGTGCAGAGCTGTATGTTCCCTTCGAATTCCTTCTTTGGCACAAAAGTTCCTAAATTCATTCAAAACATACTCACCTCCATTGATTCTCGTGGGAGCCTTCACCCTCTTATTGGTCTCTTTCTCAACCACCACCTCGAATTCTACAAATTCTTAGAATGTATCATCCTTCATCTGCATGAATAAGATGCAACACTTTCTTGAGAAATCATCAATAAAAATAACATAGTATTTAATGTATGTTAGTGGAGGTTGTGGAGAAGGGTCCACAAACATCAGAGTGGACTCTCTCCAAGACTGCATTTGTGTTGTTGTCTCGATCATGGAATGTGGATTTTACATAATTTTGTAAGGTACAACCTTGTAGACATCTTGTTGCTCAAGTGATCCTTTAGGGGGACCAATGGTTATTTGTTGCATAATTTTAAGGGAACCATGGTGAAAATGACAAATTCTTTTGTGTTAAAGTTCACCAACATCTCAACTCTGCACTTTCTATACCTTACTGCTTAATGCAGCGTGTTAAATTTTCTTAGGGTGACATTGTTCTTTTCTTTGATTTAATCATTAATCCATTAAGTTCACCCCATATCATCATTGCATTATTCATATCTACACCATTATACATCAACATATGCAATTTCATAGAAAGAAACAACATCACCAACATCATCAATGCAGCGGAATATAAAAGGAACAGTAGAAGAAAATCATGCACACACATAGAGACATGAGGATTGGTCCAAGACCAAGGAAAAGCCCATTATGGGGAAAACCCTAGCGAATCCTCTTCTTCTTAGATCGTCATCAAATGATGTATCAAAAGAGAGTACAATGATCCATAACTTTATCTATGCAGAAAAAAGATAATGATATCTATGAAACATATCTAATCATGCTAGGAATTAGAATACTCATACTAATGGCTGTAATATGTTGTCACACACTGATTTCAACTGTCGTATACTACTATTGTTGTGTTGAATAATGTTGAACACTGATGTTATTATCAATGACCCCAATACATATGTTTGCAATGGAAAGAAACAAATTAGATCTACAGATCTATATTACAGTAGAGAGAAACCCAGATCTACCTGATCACTGAAGCCAATTGATTCCAATATGTCAAAACACTATATATGAACTGGGTCTACCCTCATCAAAACTGTCTCTGAGCGACTGAAACTTCTGGGTCACTCTCATATATATAATATGCGAGCAATTGTGACTGTAGAGTCGCTCCTAGGAGGTCTCTATGCATGTGACTTTGGCACTAAACTGAAAAGACCCAAAATTTCTCCCTAACCAAGTTGTATCAGCAATCAACAAACCAAAGTCACACCCTTGCTAAGTTGTGCGAGCGACCAAGATGATAGGGTCGCTCCTAGGGCTACCTGGTATGAGTGACCGAGGACTTGAGCCTTCCGATATGTCTATGAAACCAGAGACTCACATAAAAATCTGTGCCAACATCCAAGGGTCTATAGTCACTCTCATAGGCTTATGTGCCAATGACCAGGGACTAGAATGCCCTGATCTGTGCCAATGACTGAGATCTAGAAGACACTAACCCAGAGAAAACCTTTCGCTTATGATTCGGACCCTTGAGCAAACTCCTTTCGTTAAAACTGTGCGAACAAAGACAAAATAGAAGAGAAGATGTGTCCAAATGGTGTTGAGGTATATTTTATTTATAGGATTTCCTGAGGGGTAACTTGGGGTTAAGACTGACCCAAGTAGTTACTCATGTGGTTAGGGTTTACCCATTCCATAATACATGTATGAATAAAATAATTCATAACTCAACTTCCGGTTAACCAAATTGAGTGATCTATAGGTCAATTTTTGTACTCTCAAAAAGAGAAATCTAATGAAATCATTATCTTGGTAATTTGAGCTGTTCAAGGTGGAATTTAACGGTAGTTGCAAAAATTAACACTCCTCTCAACTAAGGAAAATTCCACTTGCCAATATCTATCCATCGAATAATATGGCATTATGGATTCTTCAAGTGTCATCACGTATCATGAAAAATCATATTTGTCATGTAGTCATTGTGCCATGTCCATATCAAGTTTGTCATCATCAAAAGTCATCATTTTACATTTCGATCTATCCTTTGCTTATTCCTGTTGATCTCTTGATTGTTCTTGCTCGTATGTTAATGATTCTCAGATATAGAAGAAGAAGAATTTGTTATCGAAGGGGAGCTGAAGCTACCACCCTCTATCCATGAAGCTTCTATCTAGAATCTCAGCTAGCGCGCTGCCACCCGGAATATCATCATTAATCGTCACTGGACAGAATATCCTCAAGAATTATGTCTCAACCTAGAACCATAGTAGGGAGAAATAGCTTCCACCCATACCAAGCAATATGATAACTCATCACACAGGGGAGTACACCCTTGACCCTAGAATTTCATTGGGGAGCTTATCCTCAACCCAAAATCATATCGGCTTATCTCAACCCATCCTATTTCTTACTGATTTCCCATTGATGACCCATAATAGTCATGTGGTAGAAAAATTGCATCATAATCGACTTGGATTGTACACCACAAGGACACTCTCAACTCTTTGGCCAAAATGAGGAGTGGTATTCTCATCAAAAAGCCTTCTTGAGGCTATGATGCCAGCTGGGGTATACTCTGCAAAGACCAAGAGAGGAGCAACACTCTCTGACCCTATAAATATAAGGGAGAAATATTATTCTAACCTCGGTAACAGATAGGGTAACCCCCTATTGGCCAGAGTTCCCTAAACCACAAGAGCCCTCTATCTCAATTCCTTACCCTGGGAGCTCAAGTAGGGTAGGAATAGTTTTCTCAGTGTCCTCAATCAACACTTCTCTCATCATTATCTTTTCTCAATAACAACTATTTCCTATTCATATAGAACATCAAATCAAATATCATGTCAGATCATATATAATCATATGAATCACAAAAGGATACCATAATCATCCTCCTTCTCACAGAGGTGCCAACCATAAGCCTGAGCTTGTTTCGAACAACTGCATTGTCTCAATATATGATAGTATCTTAGTCCCAACTATAAATATGGGACTTACTACCAATCAAATCATCACATTGTATATCATGCTCAAACAACTCTCTAAGGAGCTACTATATCCTGCCCCACAACTATCCATTCTAGAAACATACTGATCAACCTCGGTCATGTTATGGACCTCTCATCTAAGATATTATGGAAAATCACATACTAAAAGAAGCATCCAAATGTGCTTATCAACAACAATGTCAGATATCGACAATACATCTGTGGAGATACATATGATAGGAGAAATATCACATTCTCAAAATAGAATGCCTCATGTAGATATTTCAAAGCATGCTCGGTGGAAACTCTATGTGAGTGAAGCAACTCACTCATGAATTCATTAAGATTGTATGCAAATTATACATATATAGATAGATGTTCAAAATGGAACATCAATTCTTCAATCATCAGATGCCATGTCAAGTTAAAAAAAATCTTGAACTTCAAATTAGAGTATCCAAGGATTTTCATTTTCATTATTCAAAGAAAATAGCTTTGCAATATGGAATTTCTTTCCCAAATTCTAGAAATCAATTCATCATGCCATGATACATTATTTCGAGCTTCATAAGCGATCTCCCATTGATTAGATCATCAAAGGCTCATCATCTATCGCAGTAGATCATTAGGATATAAAACCAGAACCATAATTAATATCGAAGTTATACCTTCAAACTCATCATCTTGATTTCATCAAGTAACTATCAAATATAGACATATCTGGACTACAATTCTCTAAGCATAATGCCTTGCTAAGGCACCATAATCATCCTTAGATAACTCAATGTTGTACCATCAATCAACAAGGTCAACTCATCAGATTTTATAAGCCAAATCACAACCATTGTCAAAGTCATCATTATCATAGTATTAATAATTTCAACCAGGGGATAGGTGGAGCTCATATGAAGCTCATATCAACTCATGACTTTATCATGCCAACAAGTCATAATCAGTCATGCAATATCAATTTGAACTTTATCAAGTCATTCTCATAAGCATTTCATAAGTCATTTTTGTCACTGGGTGCAAAAGCAAACACCAAGGACTAGTCATGCAAGTTTCACTTTCATGTTGAATCACAACTATCATTATTTCAACCATTGTGCTAATAATAAGGAGGATAATCTCTAAATACCCACATGAGTCATCATTTCCTCATAGTATTGATATTAGTGAAAATCAACAATCGTCAAATAAAATTAGTAGACATCAGGTCACGTCCAAATTGCTATCATAGAGAGATATATAGTCAAAGAACATTTCAATCATCAATTCAAATTTATTGTCAAGCATCATGACAAAAAAATGTTCATCAATATCAATCAGCCAAATCATGCCAACCTCTTACAGCACAAACATAGTGACATATATATATGTATGTCCTGGTCACCTAAAAATACAAGTTTAGTCTACATGTTCATGTTATGGTGAACATTCAACCTTTTTCTAGCTAGCAAATCTTGCTATTATCTACAATACATCCATGGTACTGACATCTTCCAGGTGACCATATGATTTCATGCACAATACTTCATTATATGAACAATAATTTAACTCAACAACTTTAGAAATCAGTTAATAGTGGTAGAATATGTCAAGGAAATTACCATTTAGAGTTCATACAACTTTAGAAAGCTTTAGATGATGTTCAATAACAATCAAACCTCTATTCGCTCCCTTCAGGTTAGCATGAGAGTGGCTTTAGATGCCTAGATGTTGTCTAGGCCTTAGCATGCGAGCGTCTAGGGATGAGAGCTCCTAGTTCTATGAATGTGACCATAGAAGAAACCCTAATTTACGTATGGGCTTCAGATCTAAGACTTTGCTGTAGATCAATACTATAATATGCACATAAATCATACAACAACAACATAGAATATAAATAGTAATAAGGGTAAGAATCTTGAGAAGCGATTCTCCTTCTGACTGGCGATCTACATCATTCATCTTAATTCATTTAAGCAACCTGTCTCGACTTGAGTCATGGAGCAACAGATCTATTAGATCATAAACATATGGATATCAACATCATGACATTAGCCTTTCTTCAAAGGTTAGACTCCAAGAAGCGGATAGATGTAGCATCATATCTCAAATATTATGAACACAATAACATTTTCTATCAAGTCAATCCATCAAGTTAATACATTTAGTTTAACCAGATGCCATCAAGACAAGACCATAGGTAGTAAGAGATATGGAATATCAATAATACACTTATACCTCTCAAATCAAGGTTACGATGCACTTCATGATCAATGAGATTAGTTTAGGTAATTCAATAAAGCTTTATCAAAACAAAAAAAGTGTCAATCGCTCTTTCCATATGCTTTCATCATGCTTTTCACAAGAATTACTAGTAGACACATGTATAGGAGTAAATGAACTATCCTTGTATATGAAATCCATCATGACAAGTATCAAGAGTATCATTTTCTAGAGCCAAGGTGATAGCCCTCTTTATAAGATCAAGATATCTAAGAGATAGATCATAGATGTTAGCCAAAAATCAAGTATAAATGTATAAACATTAGATATCCTCATAGAATTAAAGAAGGTCAAAATGTTCAACACCAAGTACATAATTTCATCATAGGAAACATAGATCCAAGTCACTTTCATATGGATGTATGAGCCAATAAAGAAATATACATTCTCATAAAACCTTAGGACTTACCGAGCTAATAGATGAAACATACCATTCATACCTTGTGGTATTCAAATACTTGAGCACCTACTCATTAGACATAGGCCGCTAGAAGAACTTTATCATCTTTTCATTAAGTACCTCTTTGTCTCTTTCCAGATTTACATATCAAAATGATCCTCAAGAAGGATCTACTTATCACATCTCATCAAGGAGGTTAGAAACATCCATATATTCAAATACATATGCAGGAAGTACAAGAAATAAACATAATCATAAGATCCATAAGTCTAATAGGTAAGAAGCATCATAACTCAAGAAATACTTATCTTCAATGAGAGGTGATCATCTCCCTTTTGAACCGATCTTTAAGAGCTATCAATGTCCACAATCCATATACCAATGTTGTCTTAAAGTATCCAACCAGATCTTCTAAGCATTATCCCATCTAGGACTTCATCAAATTTCCCACAAGTGCTTGATCATCTTCACATAGATCATGCTAGAGATTCATACATCAAATCTCAAGACTTTTCCATAAACCAGGGTTTTCTCTCCAACCCTAACTTCATATACTACATCAAACCCTAATCATCAATATGCCTAGGGTTTTCTTCAAACCCTAGAATTCATTTACCTCTCCACCATCGTCTTCTTTCTTCCATCAATGGTGTCATCATCGGGCTAATATCTATGGATTTTCTTCAACTTAGCTCTGATACCATGTTAAATTTTCTTATGGTGACATTGTTGTTTGCTTTGATAATTTCATTTAATCATTAATCCATTAAGTTAACCCAATATCATCATTTCTTTATTCAGATCTACACCATAATACATCAACACATGAAATTACATAGAAATAAACAACATCACCAGCATCATTAATGTAGTAGAACATAAAAGGAATAGTACAAGAAAAGCATGCACACACATAGAGACATGAGGATTGGTCCGAGACAGAAACCCACTATGAGGAAAGCCCTAGCAAATATTCTTCTTCTTATATGGTCATCAAATGATGCAGTAAAAGAGAGTACAGTGATCCATAACTTTATCTATGCAACAAAAAAAAATGATATCTATGAAATAGATATAATCATGCTAGGAATTAGAATCCTCATACTGATGGTTGTAATGTGTTGTCACAAACAGGTGTCAACTGTTGTATACTATTGTCGCTGTGTCTAATACTGCTAAACATTGATGTTATTGTGAATTATCCCAATACACATGTTTGCAGTGGAAACTAACAAATCAGATCTACAGATTTGTATAATAGTAGAGAGAAACCCAGATCTACCTGATCACTGAAGCCAGTTGATGCTAAGATGTCAAAACCCTAGATTTGAACTGGGTCTCCCTCATCAACGTTGTCTTTGAGTGACTAAAACTTCTGGGTCGCTCTCATGTATATAGTATGTGAACAACTGTGACTACAGAGTCGCTCCCAGAAGGTCTCTATGCATGCGAATTTGGAACTAAACTACGAAGACCCAAATTCTCTCCACAACCAAAGTATATGAGCAACCAAAAAACCAAAGTTTCAGCCTTGATGAGTTGTGTGAGCGACTGACCGAGATGACAGTGTTTCTCCCAGGGCTATCTAGTGTAAGTCACTGGGGAATGAAACCTTCTGATCTACCTCTGAACCCAGAGTCACTCCCATAAGCCTTTGTGTTAGCATCCAAGGGTCTATATTCACTCTCATAGGCTTATGTGCCAGTGACCAAGGACTAGAATGCATTGTTTTCTGTTAGTGACTGAGATCTAGAAGACCCTAATATAGAGGAAACCTTTCGCCTATGATTTCAGACCCTTGAGCAAACTCCTTTCGTCGAACCTATATGAACCAAGAAAAAAGAGAAGATAATATGTATCCAAATGATCTTGAGGTCTCTTCTATTTATAGGGTTTCCTGCGGGGTCACTTGGGGTTAAGATTGACCCAAGAAGTTACTCATGTGGTTAGGGCCAACCCATTCCATAATACATGTATGAATAAAATAATTAATAACTCAATTTCCACTTAACCAAATTGGGTGATATTTAGGTTGATTTTGGTCCTCTCGAAAACAGGAATCTAATTAAATCATTATCTTGGTCATTTGAGCTGTACAAGGTGGAATGTCACCACAGTTGAGAAAATTAACACAGTGCAATATTCTATATCAAGTTTATACATGTTCTTCACTCAAACCCCAATCTCCTTCACCTTCCCAGTAGCTATGTATCTCATAAACACTTTCCCTTTACTAAAAATAACATCATCGCCATGATATTCCAAAACTGTTACAAAGAGGAGGTAATTCTTTAGGCCTGGTACAAACATGACATATTGAAGGTGAAGTGGGGAGCTTGACTCCCTCTTAAAGGTTATTGTACCAATATTGGTAGCATTTTACATTCGATCGTCCCCAAGCTTAATATCCTTCTAGATATCTTTCTCCTCTAGGTCACTCAAAAAATCTCTACACCTTATCATGTGGAACAAGTCACCTGATTCCAAGTACCACACACTCCCCATCACAATGATGGCCATGCATGCGATCAAGGTGAAGTCTAACTCGATATATGAAGCCAATTCTTCACCTGCTTCTCCTCTTGAGTTCTTCTTGCTATAATTTTTGTGTGGACACTTTGTAGCATAGCGCTCGAATTCATGACAATTGAAGCATTTTATTTTCGATAAGTATTTATTCTTGCCCCCTTGGTTGGAATCTAGTTTGGTTTGAGATTCTTGCCCTATGACCTTCTTTCCCTTCCAAACCAATGCTAAATTCTCTTCATCCTCTCCCTCAGATGAACCTCCATCTCTAGTATTTCGCTTGATTTCTTCTTGTACCAAATCAGACCATAAGTGTTCCCAATTCGGTAATTTTTCCTTTCCATTCATAGAATCCTAGTAGTTGCGCTTGGATCTTTGAAGGCCTAGAAGAGTTAGGCTCACCAGGTCATATTCTTCAAAATTCACACCAACAACTCCAAGCTCATTTCGAACTTGTGTAAATCTAGTGAGATAGTGCAGAATAATAACATTTTTCTACATCTTAATGTTTCAAAGTTTGTCTTTCAGGGCCAATTTTTTATGGTCACTACTATTTTCGAATAGCTTAGTCACTTAATTCCACATGGAAAATGGTGTTTCCTTGCCGTAGATATTTGATACAATATCATCTCTCACTCCCTCAAGGATTATTGACCTTTCCTTGGCTACATCTTTCTTCCATTAGGCTAGGTTTTGGGCATCATTTGATCCTAGTTTTGGAATGTATATCTTGAGATAACCGAGAAATCCATTGTCATCAAATACTTCCTCCATGTGATCCTTACACGCAATGAAATTCAAGTTGCCTTACTAGGAAAAATATATTCTCAATCCATTGAAGGTCATTCGCCGAACTCTGAGGAAATCATGTTGCATTGAAGTTGCAACTTCAAACCTCATGAGGAAAAACTTTGAAATACTTGTTCTAATGAGAATACTTCTCTGATACCATGTAGAAAATCGATAGAAGTTCATATGCTTAGGAAATTTAACCTAAAATCAAGAGACACAATTCCTCTCTACTAATATTCTAATGAAATTCACAATTTAGAACAAAATGCAATAAGAAAAAACACAAATACACAGTGAGTTCTAGGGGAACCCAACTAGGAAAAGCCCCTCAAGCTTGTTTAAATTAATCAATTAATTGAGAAACTCTTACAATTTCTAGCTCCAGTTTTGAGCTCAACCTGCAAAAGAGTATTTCTTCTCCTGCTCAATGAATAAGCTATGGGAAACACTCAATCAAATATTTCTCACCGGGGCCCCTATTTCGTTGCACAAATCCTAAGGAAATTAGCCCATATTCTTTATGAATTTCCTCCAAATTGGTTGCGTAATTCCCAAGGGCTTATGATTGATTGTACGCAACCCCTTTACACTCAACACTAGTTTGCAACTGATGTTAAATTTCCTTGGAATCTCCACCACAGTTGAGTAATTAAAATTCCTTGCATACATGAGCTATTTTTGGTTGATTGATCAGTTAACTAGATGATCTTCGAGTTAGATTGTTGCCCCATTCCACAATTAACCTCCAACAAGCTCAATTAACTATTAGAACTAGTTTGACTAAGTACAAATAGAAATAACTGAACTATATTGCTATAAATTAGTAATCACACATGCATAGTTGAACTCCAGGTCCTCTAACTCGGATTTACTGAGCTAACTGAGTGACAAGAGCCATGTCACCTCAGTTAACTACCTCCAAGTTTTCTATTGATGTGATTTTTTTTTTTTCTCAATTTGACCAAGGCTAAGCCAAATTGAGCCTTTCTTGCTACACTTTTCAACAATTTAAAGTTAACATGAATTCCCCATCCCAATCCATAGTGAGTTTCTTGGTTACAAAATTGACAACAAGTGACCATGACGAATTAATATTTGCTAAATTTTCATATTGGAATCTTCAACGAAAGGTATTTTGTGATGTAATAGTGATGAATGCATGCCATGTAATGCTCAAAAGATCATGGTTACTTGACAAGAATGTTTTCCATGTTGGAAGGTAAAACACTTATTAGTTCATAAATGATGGACAATAATACAATTTGGAACTAATTCTAGAAAGTAAAATTGAAACAACGGGAAGTAGCAGAAACCAAGAAGTAACTAGTAGAAGTAGCCATGTTATTCTATTCTTAGCCAAGGTGTTTTTGAAGGAATAAAATAAAGTTCATTTCTCTTTGGGAATAATGTTGAAAAGATTCCAAGAAGGTGGGAATGGGAACTCTATACCACCATATATTTAGTCTTTGTTGAAGGAATTTTAATAATTTTTTGTGGATGTCTTACCAACATGATTACTCTCCATGAGGATTATATCACATCATATTGTCCTAATACCAGTGACAATTAGTTTTACCTAATAACGCTCCTTATGGGACAAATTCAACAAGAAGTGAATAAGTGAATAGGTGGGTATAAGAGTTTCTTGATAGAGGATTGATTAGAGAGGATTTAAGTCCATGTTTTGTAGTAGTATTATTGGAACCCATGTAGGAAGGTGAATGATGAATGTTTACATTTTCGTTAGTTGTTAATAAGATCACTATGTAGTATATATTTCTCATACTTATGATTGATGAACTCATGGATTGTTTGAGTGAGGTTGAGTACATTTCAAAGATTGAATAGTTGGTCATGACATTTGGTTTAACTAATGCTCTTAGCACATTCATGAGACTTATGAATAAAGTCTTCAAAGAATTTTTAGGAAATCTTGTTGCTGTTTACATAGATGACATTATGATTTTTAGTAAGACCAAGGAAGAACACTTAGAGAATGTGTGAAATATGTTTCAATGGTTGAGGGAAGAGAAACCACTGATAAATTTGAAGAAGCATGTATTCTTGAAGGAGGATTTAGTGCACTTGGGATTTGTATTTTCATAGGAAGGATTGAAGATGTATATTAAAAGGGTAAATGCCATTTTGGATTGGCCAATACCTAATTGTACCTTTGATATAAGAAGGCTTCATGGTGTAGCAAGCTTGTATAGGAAACCTATCCAAATCTATAATGATATTTATGCACCTCTTACTAATGTTATGAAAAAATGGATTTCCCAATGGACAATGGGAGCCATGAAATCATTTGAAATTTTGAAGAAGGTAACTGTACAACCAATTTTGTTTCTTCCAAGTTTTAAGAAGGTGTTTCAACTAGGCCGTGATGCTAGTGGTTAAATAATTGGAGGTATTTTGAGTAAATAAGGAAGACCAATTACATTCATTAGTGGGAAGCTGAATGATTTGCGGAAGATTTCTTTTCTACTATACAATATTTAAATAAATGGGGAGATTACTTTCTACCAAAGGTTTTTGTCTTATTTACTAATCATAAGGCAATACAATACATCAGTCGTTGAGGAAATCTTAATATGAAACATTCAAAATAGATATAATTTTTGCAAATCTTAACATTTGTTTTGGAACACAGGTCAAGGAAATAAAATAAGTTTTCAGATGCGTTAAGTCGGAGGATAATTCTTGAATACCGTGTAAATTAAAGTTGTGAGCTTGGAATGTAGGGAGGAATTGTATGAAGAGGATGTTGATTTTGTAGAATCTGGGGACAAGGCACATTGGAGTGTTGATAGAAGCACACATTTGGATTTTTACATCCAAGAAAGATTCTCTTTTAAGAATTGAAATGTGTGCATCCTTTATATATTATAACAGATGAACGTCATTAAAGAGCTGCATAGTGGATTGGGTGGAAATTTTGGTGTTGACAAGGCCACAATATTAGTGAAGGAAATGTACTTTTGGTCCAACGTCAAAGAGGATATTAAGAAATTTGTTAATTGTTGTAATATTTTCTAGAAAACGAAAGGAACGAGTCAAAATATAAGGTTATATACATCACTTCTAAATTTTGAGAGGCCATGGGAAGGTGTAAGTATATATTTCATTTTTGGATTACACATAACATATAGGCTTTAGGATTCTATGATGGTTGTAGTAGACATGTTTTTGAATATGGCATATTTCCTACAATACAAGAAAACCAATTATACTACCAAATTTAATTTAATATTCTTCTAAGAAATTGTGATATTACATGGAATACTAGAAATTATTACTTATGATATAAAAACTAGGCTCCTTAGACATTTTTAGAGGGCTTTTTGGATAAAAATTGGTTCCAAGTTGTCAAACAATTCTACATACCATCCACAAATAGAAAAATAGATTGAGGTGGTTAACTAGAGCCTTCCAAATTTTTTGAGGAGTTTCAATGGAGAAAAACCAAGACAATGGCATTTGGTTTTGGGCTAGATTGAACTTTCTTACAATGATTCAATCAATATATGAATGGGAAAAACTCCATTTTAGTTTATGGCAGGTCAACAAATGGACTTGTATATTTGGTTACATTTCAAAATCTGGACGATAAAAGGAGTGCTAATGCAAGTGATTTTATAGAGGACATGTACGAAATTCATGAGTAGATCAAACTAAATATATAGCAAAGTAATATTAGATAAAAGGAAGGGGAAGATATACAGAGAATTAAGAAGGATTTGGAAGAAGGATACTTGGTTATGGTTCATTTAAAGAAAGAAATACTTCCCAAGGGTACATATAGTAAACTCATGTATAAAAAAATTGGTCCATGTTGAGTTCTAAAATATATTTTTATTAACGTATATCATTTGGAATATCTAGAGAATTTTAAAATTTCCTTGATACTCAATGGTTATGACTCGTATATGTTTCATGGAAGAGAAATGGATGATGATGAAGGTACTCTAGATGAGTGGAAGAAATAATTTCCCATCAAGCTAGATAAACAATTAGAGCAATTCATAGTGACAAGGGTTAGTAGAAGAAATCACCCTAAGGATTATTATGAGTGTTTGGTCAAATTTAAGGATAGAGGTTTTTAGGATTCTTCATGGGTTTTAGAAGAAGAATGATGATGTAGTACAGGTTCCATAGCTTTCCAAACACCTACAAAATTTGGATTTTTGTTTTAGAGCGCACAGTCCAGGCCATTGGAGTTTGGTTACTAAATTAATTAATTCAAGGACAAATCACATAGCACAAATAGAGAGTAATTCGAGTCTCCTCATGAGAAGAAAGAAAGGGATTCAAATATATTTTTATCCATTCATGATGTGCTATTATAGATAATAATACAAATTTGAGAGTGGATTCCTCAAAGTACTTAAATTTCCCCACACTGTTACACATCAATACCACACATAGCAACCAAACGCCCTCGTTAACTCATATAACAACCAATCACGCTCTCTAAAAAACATACAGTAGCCAAAACCAATGCTAAAAACGCAAGAGCTAGGAGCCTGTTAGCACCTAAATCTGCCTTAGGCTGAAGGAAGGCAAAAATTAGGGTAACCACAAACCATGCTCAGTCTGGTAGCTAGCCCTACCAGAGCAGGAGAGGGCTCTCTCCAAGTCATGCTCAGTGGATGGATAAGCAAAATGGTCTGAGATGACTTACAATGCAATATTTACCTTAGGCTAGTAAGTGAAAAGGGATTTTGAAAAACACTTTTATGAATGACCAAGCTTCTGGGATGTATATGGGACTGGCGCTCAACAAAGAAAAGAGAATTGAATATGAAGGCACAGATTATTCCATGAGGCAAGGTAGGCGGAAAGAGCAGCAATTTCGGCTTAAGGTAACGCGGAATGGAAAGATTGTTGAAGAGAGTGAAAAGGGCATAGTCACATGAATCCTTTTAAACAGAAGAGTAACACTACACATGAAATTTTCCCACAGGCAAAGCAATATAAATTGAATTCTACCTAATCTCACTTAGAAAATTTCACTGAAATGAAACATGAAATGAATTATGAAACATAACAAGATAAATATGGAACATAAGAACACATTTTCTACACTCACAACCACAAGAATCTCATGAAACAGAGCTGCTACCTTTCATTAATTCTCTGTCAAAAATACACAGTGCAGAAACAGAGTTTCTTTCCCACAGTCTCCCAGAAGTTACAAGCCAGCCAACCCTTTGCAAATAACTTGCATACAATATATAGAATGTGTGAGGAAGAGATAGAATTCCCAGGGGTTGGTAAGTTACTCAAATCATTACGAAAAGGAGATGGAGAGCCAACCATCAGCTACAGGTGCAGCGCTCTCAAGCATGACATTTGGCTGGGGTGATCCTTTGCATTCTTTTGCCACTTGGATAGATGCCAATCTGGAGAGAAAACTCTTTAAATGCTGCCTTTGGTGCCAAAAAACCGAAGTGTAGATGACCAGGCCCACTTGGAGAAGTCACGACCCGAAATTTTGCGAAACGGGAGCAAATTGGTAGTTTTTTCCTCTGTGCGTCGCGCCAAATTCTCTGTGCGTTGTGCCACTTTGGAGCCTATTTTGGGGCACTTGCAGGTGTCCAAAATGTGTCCAAGTGGGCTTGTTGGAAAGCCTGTCCTATCTACTTTCCATCCCCACTAGAATTTTCCAATTTGGTGCTCATTTTTCCCTCCAAATCTTCATTCTCCCAAGACTGCTTTTTGTGTGTCAAAAAAGTGGCAGAGAGGTCATTTTTGGGTGTTTTTTGACCTTTAGGAGACCCAGATCTTGTCAAAATTTCTTGCTCGGACACCAGTAGTAGTATTTTTCGATGCTGAATCCAAATATTCAAGCCGTTCCTCGATTAGAGTCCTATATTTTTAGCGTCGCGCTAGTGGCGCGGCGCACAGGGAGGAATTTCATGTTTTATGTCCAAAAAATTTGCCTGTGACCAAAATTTGCCCAAATTTTTTGAAATTTGTGGTGGAGGTTCCCTATGAAGTGTTATGTTGTGCCAAGGAAGCCTCAAGCAAGATTTGAAGCCGATCTTTCTCCTTTGCCTCCTTTGCCTCCTTTGCCTCTTTTGTCGCTTTGCTCAATTTTTCCTTTAGGGTCCTGATTCTTGCTTTGGAGCTCATGTTTCGGGCCTGGTAGTGATGATTCATGCACCTCAGCATGTCTTTCTCCCTGTTAGCTTATCCAACCACTACTCCAATTGAACGTTCACTTTTTCTAACACATACTCCCGGTCCTCGTCTCTTTGCTCCATAGGTCTGCCTTGTGCTGCTAGGATGTGTCGCCAGTTTTCCTTGATCATTTGCAACTCTATCTTAGCTAGCTGATCCTCAAGTTGCTTGTTCCTCTGCTCCAGATACTGCATGTTCCACTTGGCCCTCTCCAAGTCTAGGGATAGGTTCTCAATCACTGATTGCTGCTCCTGAATGATCTCTCCCAGCTCAGCATTCGTAGGTTCTGCATCTGTCTCATCATCCTGGAGGAGAACAAACTCGGTCTCTTGCTCACCTGATGGCCCTTCCTCCTGCACTGGCTCCTTGCCCTTACCCTGCTCCTGTGGTGCTGATGTCGGAAGCGAGGCCCCTTCCACCCCGGGTGGAGATAACACTCGCTTTGCTGCTATGAACAATGGTCTACTGCCCTTCTGGTATGTGATGTATACTGGCATGGTGGCAGTCTCATGGCGTTCAAATTGATGTGAAGGACCCCCCACCTCATGCTCTGCCTCTGATACCACCGGTGGAGCACTGAAGAAATCACGGGAGATGAAGTCCTCCCAAGCAATACCCTGCAATCCCAACTGATGGTCCACCAAAATCCGGAATAGAGCAAAATGATAGACACTGTTTAGCTGCTGTCGAGGGGTCTTGTGCTGCATGAAGTTTTTCATCTTCTCAATGTTGTTGCAAATGAAGAATGGAAGGCTCATCATCCGCACCCCGGTGAAGTGCATGAGAAACTTGATATGATATGCATAAAGGCGAGAAAACCTCCCCTAGCAACTGAAATACTTCATGATCAATATCATGAGTGGGGCATACTCATCCCTCAAAAACCTGAATGGAAAAACTCTGGTGAGCTGGCTCAAACAGCTGTTCTTGATGTAGGGCTCATAGTGATGCCTCTCCACCTTCTTTTTCTTATGCCACTGTTCCCCAATGTTTGGTATTCCTGTTGCCACTGATATGGTTTCCGGTGTCAATGTGAAGGTGACCCCAGCTAGGACAGATTGTCCTCCCTGTAGATGAAGTGCAAAAAGGTGGGCCAACTCATGATGGACTTTGACATTCGCCACCCTTTGACAAAATTCATAACATGCCAAGTGCTGGAAACAAGACATAGCAAGTGGGCATTCTTGCAGCTCAGTGAGGGTGTTTGGCTCATCTCTAAGATGTCTGCCGCTCCGGTGATGTCTCCTGTGAGCCCTCTCTCTTGAAGATGTGTCGCTGTGGGTCCCCTCCTCATACTTTGATGAATTTTTTGATGCCATTACTGTTGTTTACACTGTGAGTTTTATGCTACCCTCTGAATCCAATGAAACAGATAGATGCTTTGAAAATCTATCACCAAGGGGATAATAAAACAGGGAGTGTTAGGAGGGGGATGATGAAAAGGGGAATAGGGGTTTAAAAGGAGAAATTTATCAGGGATTTGGGAGTGTTTTGGGTATGGTGTTGATGGGGTAGGGCTTGGATAATTTGAGCCATAGGAATAAAGGGAACAAATGGATATGATTACAGTGGAGCTAGGGTGATTATTAGAGGGAAACTACTATAGGGGAATTAGCTGATAGAGGTAGGGTAGGAGCATACTTTAGCAATAATGTCACTGTAGCAAAACCCTAGCTTCTTAACCTTCTTTCTGTCATCTTTGTTTTATTTTTTTTTTAATTTTACATTTGATTCATGGTCATCAAAATCATATTCCTCTTCAAGTTTTAGATCCCAATGGTGAAGGTAGTTGGGCTACCTCTCCAACCTTGAGGATTATTCACAAAAATTTTGGGCAATTTAGTGCATTTTTGGGCTTATAAGTATGTGCGCCACGCGCTTTGCCTAGTGCGCCGCGCGCCGGGTATGCACCGCACCAGTGGCGATTTTTCACTGTGGTCGAGCTCCCAGTGCGTCGCGCGCCCTGAGTGTGCCGCGCCACCTCGTGTGTGCGTCGCGCACTGTAAAAGTCGCCCAGCTTGCTTGAAAAATAGGGGAGAGGGTTTTAGGGCGGTTTTAGGGTGGTTTCTTTAGGAAACATGGCGGAATAGAGGCAGGAACGATGAGGAGTGAGGGGACCAGGGGAGGGGAGCTGAACCTTGGTGCTTATCATCACATTTTGCAACCCCATTTCTCGTTTTTCTTGATGATTTTTTCATGGTCGATCTTGTGCTTTTGGGGTACCATTTAAATTTCTTATGCACAGCAAATCATTGACAAATTTGAGAGAGGAGAGGTGTCAACAGGGCCTACCTCTTGATTTGCTAGCCTTCACCGAGATTTGGAATGATTAGCACTATTTTTATGCCCCTGGTCATGTGCGTCACGCGCCAAGCCCAGTGCACCGCGCGCTGGGTGTGCGTCGTGCCCTTGAAAAAGCTAAATGGCGGGCAGGCTGCCTGTGCGCCGTGCCCTCTGTGTGCGCCGCGCTCCCTGGTGTATGCGCCGCGCTCCTTGAAACTGGCTCTCACTCACTCAACTTCCTCACACTTCGCTCTCTTACCTTAGCAATGTCTCTCCCAAGCTTGCAAGAGCACAAATGGCTTTGCTTTGGCCCACAACAAGTATATATAGGCTTGGGAGAGATGGGTTTGATTTTTTCTTCTTTGAAAACCCACTTTCTAATGTTTGTGTTTTGCACTTTTTTCATTGACTTTAAAACACCCTAATTTTCATTTTTTCTTTGAAATTTTGGCTCAAATAATGAAATTTTCAGCATTTCTTTGTGGGGACTGTGTGACTGGGCATTTGGCCATGGAAACCATGACTGCATCTGAAAAAGTCAACTGGTGATTTTTTGGAAAATTTTGTCATAGTTGACCTTGTTTGACTTTTCTTCAAAACAGAGTTTTGAAGAAGAGTCGATGTCTCTTCAGGTGATGATGAAGCTTTCAGAACCATAGCTGTATAAGGTCTCCCTCTGGCCTGCCTGGCTTGTTCTGGACATGTTTTTCAAAGACCAAATTGCTGGTTTCCTAGATCCAAATGTAAAAGATAACTTTGTCCTGTAATATGATCAGACCTTGACTATCATGAATTTCAGTGATTATGGACCAAGACCTGAACCAGCAAGGGCCAGACATGAGGGAAAATGACTAGCATGACTTTCTCCGTCAGATCATGGCATGTCCCTAGCGAAATGCAGCTGAGTGAATGGAGCGGACACCTAGAATTGAAATGCACAAAGAGTTTTGATCTCTGATGGAGGGCTAACCAGACCGACTCTAACATTGGCTCCAATGGGGGATGGTAGCTCCTTGGAGGTGCCAAGAACAGCAGATCTCTGGAGGAGCTATACAGTGCCTTTTGTCCATTGGGCTATGGAGTCATCATTTGATAAAAAGCACAGGACTCCGACTTATTTATAAAACTGGAATAACCAAGAAATTGACTCAAACTTGACATTGAAATAACTCAAAAACTGACATTACAGACTGAAACCAAACTGAAATAAAAATGGTTTTTACAATGACAGTGGAAGCAGCGTTAATAGATCAACAGTGATACCTCTTGAGCAGCTGACCATTGATCGGCCCTCCAGGACAGTCTTCCCCATTCATTTCCTTCAGAAGAAAAGCATTCTGCCCCCTATATGCTGCAATCTTGAAAGGACCTTTCCACAGATTTTCGAACTTTCCGTGCTTGCCTTTCTCTTCATTCCTTGCATCCCACTTCAACACCACATCATCCAACTAAAATTTATCCACTTTTGCTTTTCTATCATAGATTTTCTTTATCTTCTCCTGCAACTTGGATGTGTTTTTGAAAACTTCTTCTCTTGTTTGCTGCAAGTGGATCATTTGATTCAGCCTTCTCTGCATGGGATCTTCCTCACTGCCAGCCTCCTGAAGAAGTTTGACCACCAAGGTAGCAAGAGAAGTGGGAAATACTGTGTCCACTCCATAAACCAGCTCAAACAGTGACATACCAATAGATTTTTTCTGACTGATCTGATCTGCCCAAAGTGCATGGACCAACCTCCTATTCCAGCTCTTCTTATTTATTTCCAGCAGCGTCTTGATGATGTTGACCAAAGATTTATTCGAAGATTCCGCCAATCCATTGCCTTGTGGATGATAGGCAGTTGAATGACCCAAAAATATATGATATTTATGACAAAATTCTATCATCCTTTTCGATTTGAAAGCTGCTGCATTATCAGTGATTAATTTGTTTGGACAACCAAAGCAAGACAAGATGTTATTTTCGAGAAATGAAATGATTACCGTGTCGGTCGCTTGTCTGGAAGGGGCTGCCTCAATCCATTTTGTGAAATAGTCTGTCGCTGTAAGGATCCACCTATGCTGTCTAGAAGAGGCGGGATGAATTTCCCCAATGAAATCCAACCCCCATTGCTGGAAGGGAGCGCTCACTTCAATAGGCTTAAGTGGCAAAGGCTGTAATTTCTGTTTCCCTTCAAAAATATGACATTTATGATAACGCTTGACCATCTTATGCACATCAGCAAACAAAGTAGGCCAGTAGTACCCTACTCTCAAAATTTTGTTCGCTGTTGACTTCCAAAAAATATGTCCACGGCACTCTCCTCCATGGAAATCTTCCATGACTTTCTTTGCCTCCTCTTCCACCAGACAATTTAACAAAATGCCACCGGGATCTTTCCAATACAGTGTAGAATTCAAGATACAAAACTTGGCAGCCTTCAATTTGAGTGTTCTCGCTTTGTTTCTAGCCATGTCGGGCGGTGGTGATAGATTTTTCAGCACATATATTATATCAGAATACCATGGGGACAAAGAAAACATTTCGGATACCTGAATTGATGTTCCTTCCTCATTCTCATCGGACATGGCAACAATCATATTTATTTCCAATGCATGCAAATTTGATTCAGCCATTAGCTTCGCCAACCCTTGTCCTTTGACCAGCTTTGTAGGCTTTATCTCCACATCGTATTCTAGCAAGGCTGTGATCCATTTGCCTCTTCTCCCTTCCGGATCAGTCTGCACTAAAACATCTTTCACAACAGTATTAGGAACATAGGCCAGAATGTGAGAATGTAGGATATACACCCAAAAATCCTTCAATGCCTTCACCAATGCCAGGGCTTGCTTCTCAATGATGTTGTACTTCAAAGCTGTATCCCTTATAGCCCTGCTAAAGAATGCGATGGGTCTTTCATGATCATCTCTCTTCTGCAATAATACTGCTGCCATAGTGTGCTCAGAAGCAATTGAAAACAATATGAAATCTTGAGTGTAGTCCGGGCTAACTAGAACTGGAGCTGAAGAAAGGGCCAATTTGACCAAGTTGAAAGATTTTACAGCCTCCTCTGTCCATTTCACCTGGCTGTCCTTCCTAAGCATGTTGGTCATTTCTTTCAAGTGTTTTGCAAGATTAGGCACAAAACGATGTAGAAAATTCATCTTACCATTGAATGATTGTATTTCCTTTTTGTTCCTGGGCAGATCGATTTGCTGAATCGCTTGCACACATGCTGGGTCTATACGAATGCCATCCTTTGAAATGATGTGCCCAAGTAATTTGCCTTCCTCCATGGCGAACAAGCTCTTCTTAGGATTCAGCGATAGACCATATTTCCTGCATTTTTGAAAGACGATTTTTAGGTGATGCATGTGTTCTTCATCAGACTTTGAAAACACCGTCAAATCATCCAAGTACACCACCAAAAACACATCCTTCTCATTCGCAAACACCAAGTCCATTGCCCGCTGAAATGTGGCACCTGCATTCTTTAAACCGAATGGAATTTTGGCATAGTGAAAGGTTCCCCATGGAGTGGTGAATGTTGTCTTGTCCCTATCATCTTCATGGACAGAAATTTGGTTATATCCGGAATAACCATCAAGCAGCGACATACGAGATGCCCCCACTACTCGCTGAAGTATATGGTCCATCTTGGGCAGCGGATAGTTGTCCTTCAATGAGACCTTATTTAGATTTTTGAAATCGATGCATAGGCGGATCTCACAGGTATTCTTGCGTACAGGTACTAAGTTAGATATCCAATCTGAAAATCTGATAGGCACAATGATACCTGACTTGTACAACCTATTTACCTCCTTTTCGATAGATGGCAGCAACTTTGGATTTATCCTTCTCAGCTTTTGTCTAAATGGTTTTTGGTTGGGCTTGATGGGTATTGTGTGCTGAATGATATTTGTATCATAGGTCTTTAAATCAGAATAATACCAAGCAAATACATTTGCAAATGAAGCCATCAAACTCATATATTTGTCCTTGATCTTTGGCGATAATGCTTTGGACAATTTTACCAACTTTGGATTGGCAGCTGTACTGATGTTGACCTCTTCTACACCCTTCTCAGTCGGCTGCAATGTTGGCTTGTGGGCTACATCATCCTGATCAAAAAGTTCCTCTAGGGGTATCAAGCCTTTAGGAATGATGTTATTCTTCAGCTGTAATACGTCCATTTGATTGATCTGCACTTCATCTGTACCATTCCCTTTGTCCTCATCATTTTCCACATCGATTAAGGTTTCTTTGAACTTGCCTTTGTTGAGCAGAAAATCCTTAATCTCCTCATCATCTTGGAACACTTGCCAATGTCGCTGATTGTCTGGAATGGTTGGATGATGCTTGACATGGATTTCAAATTTATTGCTGGAGTTCATGGGAATCTTCAAGCTGCTCACTGCCTTGGAAACAGCATCAGCAATACTATTTTTTATTCGTGGCACATATGTCAAGGTGTATTCAGAAAATAGCTTCAAGATGTCCAAAACTGCATTACGATAGGCCCGCATCCTAGGATGTTTTGCTTGATACTCACCTCTGACCCGTTTCATCACCAACTCGGAGTCGCCATATACCGAAATCCTCTTTGCATTCAGCTTTCTAAGAATTTTCAGGCCAGCAACCAGAGCTTCATATTCAGCTTCATTATTTGAACATTCAAAGGCCAGCTTGTAAGAGAAAACTCTCACGCTGCTAGGCACTTTGTTTGGGGCGGAGAAAGGACTGCGTACCCAAATACCAATACTAATGCCATCATTCCCTACTGCTCCATCAAAATCCATGGTCCACAAGCCTTCTTCGTCTTCTTGCAAGTGCTGGAAATCTGTTTGTTGTCCATTGTTTGCTTGCTGTCCATCGTTTTCAGTTGATTTCCCAATCTTTTGTTGCTTTTCTTGTCCTTCTTTCTTCAAGATTTCTCTAAAATTTTCTGTTATTTCCCGAATGTCGTCTGATTCTATTATCTGACTATCTATCTCATTTAAACTATCTGAAAACAAAACAAAAGACTCTAAATCTGTATGTACATAGTTAATAGGATGATTTATCAGTTTCTCCTTGCTTGTGATCATATATTTCATCTTTTGTTCCCGGTATAACTTCCTCATTTGTCCAAACACCGGGATTGTTGCATAGGAGAAATCCAGCTGTAGTGTCCCTTTCAATTTCACTACCCAAGACCTGGAAAGAATCATGCCAAACCTTGGAGGAATATCTGCTACCGCCACATCCATCAAAACATTTTTCATAGGAAGCTGATCCAAACTCACAACCAAGTCTTTGATGAGTCCTATACATCTCACTTTGCTGGAATCGAATGAATATAGATCATGATATTGCCGGGTGATGTCCAGACCAAGCTTATCCATGATAGCCTTGGGCATGAGATTGTGAGAAGCTCCAGAATCGAACATGGCATTGTGTAACACAAAATCATGCAATCGTAAACTGATATAGAAGGGTGGCACATCACTATCGGGAGACTCACCATTTGTTGCTGGCCCAAAAATCATTTTAGGTTGATCATCTTCTACATTTACCATGTCGAACATTGGGTCCAAATTCAACATTTTAGAAATCTGTCCTCTATAACTGCTGTTCTTCATGATTTCAGTCAAAGGGATGGATACCTTTAACTTAGAAATCTCATTCTCTAGGCTGAAAGTGGGAGTTCTTTCTACCTCTTTGACTGGGATCTCTTTCCTTTCCTTCTCTTTTGATGTGGCTGGTTGCTGTGATTGTTCTACTGATTTTGATTTGCTGCTCTCCGGAACAACCGCCTCCTTTCCCTTTCTTTGTGTAGCTGATGGATCATTCTTTGTTGTTTCACCCTCCTTTTTCTGAATTGGTTTGGCCGGTACATCTCTGTTTCTAAGGGAATATCATTGCTGTTGTGTGGACAAAGCATTCATATACCCTCTTTGATATTCTTCTGATTCTTCCTCCAACACGGTGTCACTAGCTAGAATAAAATCGGTGTCTTGGTGTGTAGCTGAATTTACTGCACATTCTTCCTCTTCGGTGATGTAAGTAGGCAGCTCATCTGGAGTAAAGAGATGGTTTTCCTCGCCTATTACATTCCTGTCCTCATCTGACTCCAATCCATGCACAAAATTCTGCTGCAAAGGTTTTTGTATCGGCTGTTGTGCTATCTTCTCTTGAGTTCGCTGATCTCTTTGTCTTATCCTATATTGTGGCTGTTGTTGGCCACGAAAGTTAGGATTCCTAACTTGTGGCTTTGGCTTGTCAAGTTTTACCCTTTCAAGCATATGTTCTACCTTTTTTAGCAGCTGATCCATTGAAGAATATTCTTCTTTCACCGTGGTTTTCTTCTCTGCTTTCGCTCTAGCTCTTTTGGACAGCATATTTGCCTCAACGCTGACCGCAATTTTCTGCATGTCTTCCATTGTAGCCGGTTCTCTCTCTCTTAATTGGTACGCCATGTTAGCATCAAAACCATCTGGAAACTTCATCATCGCTAGTCCCACAGGTGGCTTTAGATGGTATGGAATTTCATTGTAGACTGCATTAAATCTAACACAATAATCTTGGACCGACTCACCGGCATTCCGTTTGATTTGCTCGTATTCGGCCAGAATTTGAAGGGGATTCTTTTTCACTTCCCACTGGTTCAAAAATTGTCTTTGTAGCTCAGCCAAGGTAGTGATACTTGTAGCCGTCAAACCTCTAAACCATTTCCTCACATCACCTGCAAAAGTTTGTACAAAGAGCCTCATTGCCACGTTCTCCGCATCGATCTCATGAAGTTCATAGAAGTCTGCCATTTTGTCCACATGTTGCTGAGTAGTAATGATGTTAGGAGTGCCATAAAAAAATGGGATTTTACTTTGATAATCATTTGGCATGTCATCTAGGACTTGGGGCAGAACAAGGGGTGCGAAACGGGCAGCCATCATTCTCGGTGGATTTGGCCTTGGAGGTGTTGGAGGAGTGTGCACAGTTTGCAAGGGGCTTGCACTTGGAGTTTGGGGCTGTGCTGCAATGTAATTATCAATTAGTCTATTGGCTCTTTTTGTTTCAAGGTCTACAAGAAATTGCGGATTGGGGATGGTATAATCAACAGCCCTTTTGGATTTAGATTCAAATAGTGATATCTCAAATCGTTCGTCAAACTCAAGCTCTTCAAGATACTCAAAAATGTCGGGACATGAATGGGATTTGAACACGGGAGTTATGGTGCTTTCTTGATGAAGGAGTCTCGGGATCAAATTGGGATTTTTGTAAATGTGAGGAGGGTCCGGGTCTGGATTCGCTCTGGTATATCATCTCGAAGCCAGCGTGCTATTGGGAGAAATTACGAGACACAACCAACTTACTCAGCCTTTCCAATCTTAAGCTCATCATCCGAAAGCCTAGAAGTCTTATGAAACAAGGGGATTTGATTTTCAACTTGGTTCCCCAGTATGGTCGCCACTATGTTAGCACCTAAATCTGCCTTAGGCCGAAGGAAGGCAAAAATTAGGGTAACCACAAACCACGCTCAATCTAGTAGCTAGCCCTACCAGAGCAGGAGAGGGCTCTCTCCGAGTCACGCTCAGTGGATGGATAAGCAAAATGGTCTGAGATGACTTACAATGCAATATTTACCTTAGGCTAGTAAGTGAAAAGGGATTTTGAAAAACACTTTTATGAATGACCGAGCTTCTGGGATGTATATGGGACTGGCGCTCAGCAAAGAACAGAGAATTGAATATGAAGGCACAGATTATTCCGTGAGGCAAGGTAGGCAGAAAGAGCAGCAATTTTGGCTTAAGGTAACGCGAAATGGAAAGATTTCTGAAGAGAGTGAAAAGGGCATAGTCGCATGAATCCTTTTCAATAGAAGAGTAACACTGCACATGAAATTTTCCCACAGGCAGAGCAATATAAATTGAATTCTACCTAATCTCACTTAGAAAATTTCACTGAAATGAAACATGAAATGAATTATGAAACATAACAAGATACATATGGAACATAAGAACACATTTTCTACACTCACAACCACAAGAATCTCATGAAACAGAGCCGTTGCCTTTCATTAATTCTCTGTCAAAAATACACAGTGCAGAAACAGAGTTTCTTTCCCACAGTCTCCTAGAAGTTACAAGCCAGCCAACCCTTTGCAAATAACTTGCATACAATATATATAATGTGTGAGGAAGAGATAGAACACCCAGGGGTTGGTAAGTTACTCAAATCATTACGAAAAGGAGATGGAGATCCAACCATCAGCTACAGGTGCAACGCTCTCAAGCATGACATTTGGCTGGGGTGACCCTTTGCATTCTTTTTCCACTTGGATAGATGCCCATCTGGAGAGAAAACTCTTTAAATTCCACCTTTGGTGCCAAAAAACCGAAGTGTAGATGACCGGGCCCACTTGGAGAAGTCGCGACCCGAAATTTCGCGAAACAGGAGCAAATTGGTAGTTTTTTCCTCTGTGCATCGCGCCGAATTCTCTGTGTGTCATGCCACTTTGTAGCCTATTTTGGGGCACTTGCAGGTGTCCAAAATGTGCCAAAGTGGGCTTGTTCGAAAGCCTGTCCTGTCTACTTTCTAACCCCACTGGAATTTTCCAATTTGGTGCTCATTTGCCCCTCCAAATCTTCATTCTCCCAAGACTGCTTTCTGTGTGTCAAAAAAGTGGCAGAGAGGTCATTTTTGGGTGTTTTTTGACCTTTAGGAGACCCAGATCTTGTCAAATTTTTTGTCCGGACACCAGTAGTAGTATTTTTTGATGCTGAATCCAAATATGCAAGCCGTTCCTTGATTAGAGTCCTAGGAATTTCCTATTTTGTGTCAAAAAAAATTTCCTGTGACCAAAATTTGCCCAAATTTTTTGAAATTTGGGCTGGAGGTTCCCTATGAAGTGTTATGTTATGCCAAGGAAGCCTCATCCATGACTCAAAGCCGATCGTGATCCTTTGCCTCCTTTTCCTCCTTTGCCTCTTTTGTCGCTTTGCTCAATTTTGCCTTTAGGCTCTTGACTCTTGCTTTGGAGCTCATGTTTCGGGCCTGGTAGTGATGAGTCATGCGCCTCAGCATGTATTTCTCCCTGTTAGCTTTATCCAACCGCTGCTCCAAGTGAACGTTCACTTTTTCTAACACATACTCCCGGTCCTCGTCTCTTTGCTCCATAGGTCTGCCTTGTGCTGCCAGGATGTGTCGTCGGTTTTCCTTGATCATTTGCAACTCTATCTCAGCTAGCCAATCCTCAAGTTGCTTGTTCCTCTACTCTAGATACTGCACGTTCCACTTGGCCCTCTCCAAGTCCAGGGATAGGTTCTCAATCACTGATTGCTGCTCCTGAATGATCTCTCCCAGCTCAGCATTCGTAGGTTCTGCATCTGTCTCATCATCCTGGAGGAGAACGAACTCGGTCTCTTGCTCACCTGATGGCCCTTCCTCCTACACTGGCTCCTTTCCCTTACCCTGCTCCTGTGGTGCTAATGTCGGAAGCGAGGCCCCTTCCACCCCGGGTGGAGATAACACTCGCTTTGCTGCTGCGAACAATGGTCTACTGCCCTTCTGGTATGTGATGTATACTGGCATGGTGGCAGTCTCATGGCACTCAAACTGATGTGAAGGACCCCCCACCTCATGCTCTGCCTCTGATACCACCAGTGGAGCGCTGAAGAAATCACGGGAGATGAAGTCCTCCCAAGAAATACCCTGCAATCCCAACTGATGGTCCACCAAAATCCGGATGAGAGAAAAATGATAGACACTGTTTAGCTGTTGTCGAGGGGTCTTGCGCTGCATGAAGTTTTTCATCTTCTCAATGTTGTTGCAAATGAAGAATGGAAGGCTCATCATCCGCACCCTGGTGAAGTGCATGAGCAACCTGATATGATATGCATAAAGGCGAGAAAACCTCCCCTCGCAACTGAAATACTTCATGATCAATCTCATGAGTGGGGCATACTCATCCCTCAAAAACCTGAATGGAAAAACTCTGGTGAGCTGGCTCAAACAGCTGTTCTTGATGTAGGGCTCATAGTGATGCCTCTCCACCTTCTTTTTCTTATGCCACTATTCCCCAATGTTCGGTATTCCTGTTGCCACTGATATGGTTTCCGGTGTCAATGTGAAAGTGACCCCAGCTAGGACAGATTGACCTCCCTGTAGATGAAGTGCAAAAAGGTGGGCCAACTCATGATGGACTTTGACATTCGCCACCCTTTGACAAAATTCATAACATGCCAAGTGCTGGAAACAAGACATAGCAAGTGGGCATGCCTGCAGCTCAGTGAGGGTGTTTGGCTCATCTCTAAGATGTTTGTTGCTCCAGTGATGTCTCCTATGGGCCCTCTCTCCTGAAGATGTGTCACTGTGGGTCCCCTCCTCATACTCTGATGAATTTTCTGATGCCATTACTGTTGTTTGTACCCTGAGTTTTATGCTGCCCTTTGAATCCAATGAAACTGATAGATGCTCTGAAAATCTGTCACCAAGGGGACAATAAAACAGGGAGTGTTAGGAGGGGGATGATGAAAAGGGGAATAGGGGTTTAAAAGGAGAAATTTATCAGGGATTTGGGAGTGTTTTGGGTATGGTGTTGATGGGGTAGGGCTTGGATAATTTGAGCCATAGGAATAAAGGGAACAAATGGATATGATTACAGTGGAGCTAGGGTGATTATTAGAGGGAAACTGCTACAGGGGAATTAGCTGATAGAGGTAGGGTAGGAGCATACTTTAGCAATAATGTCACTGTAGCAAAACCCTAGCTTCTTGACCTTCTTTGTGTCATCTTTTCTTTATTTATTTATTTTTAAATTTACATTTGATTCATGGTCATCAAAATCATATTCCTCTTCAAGTTTTAAATGCCAATGGTGAAGGTAGTTGGGCTACCTCTCCAACCTTGAGGATTATTCACAAAAATTTTGGGCAATTTAGTGCATTTTTGGGCTTATAAGTCTGTGCGCCGCGCGCTCTGCCCAGTGCGCCGCGCGCCGGGTATGCGCCGCGCTAGTGGCGATTTTGCACTGTGGCCGGGCTCCCAGTGCGCCGCGCGCCCTGAGTGCGCCGCGCCACCTCGTGTGTGCGCCGCGCACTGTAAAAGTCGCCCAGCTTGCTTGAAAAACAGGGGAGAGGGTTTTAGGGCGGTTTTAGGGTGGTTTCTTTAGGAAACATGGTGGAATAGAGGCGGGAACGATGAGGAGTGAGGGGACCAGGGGAGGGGAGCTGAACCTTGGTGCTTATCATCACATTTTGCAACCCCATTTCTCGTTTTTCTTGATGATTTTTTCATGGTCGATCTTGTGCTTTTGGGGTACCATTTAAATTTCTTATGCACAACAAATCATTGACAAATTTGAGAGAGGAGAGGTGTCAACAGGGCCTACCTCTTGATTTGCTAGCCTTCACCGAGATTTGGAATGATTAGCACTGTTTTTATGCCCCTGGCCATGTGCGTCGCGCACCAAGCCCAGTGCGCCGCACGCTGGGTGTGCGTCGCGCCCTTGCAAAAGCTGAATGGCGGGTAGGCTGCCTGTGCGCCACGCCCTCTGTGTGCGCCGCGCTCCCTGGTGTATGTGCCGCGCTCCTTGAAACCGGCTCTCACTCACTCAACTTCCTCACACTTCGCTCTCTTACCTTAGCAATGTCTCTCCCAAGCTTGCAAGAGCATAAATGGCTTTGCTTTGGCCCACAACAAGTATATATAGGCTTGGGAGAGATGGGTTTGATTTTTTCTTCTTTGAAAACCCACTTTCTAATGTTTGTGTTTTTCACTTTTTTCATTGACTTTAAAACACCTTGATTTTCATTTTTTCTTTGAAGTTTTGGCTCAAATGATGAAATTTTCGGCATTTCTTTGCGGAGACTATGTGACTGGGCATTTGGCCATGGAGACATGACTGCATCTGAAAAATTCAACTGGCGATTTTTTGGAAAAAATTTTCATAGTTGACCTTGTTTGACTTTTCTTCAAAACAGAGTTTCGAAGAAGAGTCGATGTCTCTTCAGGTGACGATAAAGCTTTCGGAACCATAGCTGTATAAGGTCTCCCTCTGGCCTCCCTGGCTTGTTCTGGACATGTTTTTCAAAGACCAAATTGCTGGTTTCCTAGATCCAAACGTCAATTATGACTTTGTCTTGTAATAGACCTTGACTATCATGAATTTCAGTGATTATGGACCAAGACCTGAACCAGCAAGGGCCAGACATGAGGGAAAATGACTAGCATGACCTTCTCCATTAGATCATGGCATGTCCCTACCAAAATGCAGTTGAGTGAATGGAGCGGGACACCTAGAATTGAAATGCACAAAGATTTTTGATCTCTGACGGAGGGCTGACCAGACCGACTCTAACAGAGCCGATGAGAACTAGTAGAAAACCAATAGCAAAAATAAAAAAGATATAGAAAAAACCCATTTTCTTCCATGTTCATGCAATTTATCCTGATTTTTTTGAAATCTTCGTATTCCACTTAAATAAATCGCTTCACCTACCACGAACATCTTATCTTTAGGAACTAATTCAATTCATTTCCTCTCGTTATGCAGAAAAAAATAAAAAAAATTGTAACCTCTGTCTCATTCTAGCAACACGTCTAGTACGGGTTGTCCTATAGTAACACAACTAAAGAACTATTGATTTTGGATGTGTTACTAACTCCATTCTATGGGAGTATCAACACATGATAATAGGAGTGTTAGTAACTCGAAGGAAATTTTCTCTTTGGTAAAATGAAGCTACGGGAGTATCAACAACTACCATCTAGGTATATCAACAACTAAAATAATCGGTGCATCAACAACTTAAAACACATGGGAGTAACAACACTTATTACGAACTTAACATAAACTTATTTTTGGTTGATGAGGATTACCTGAGGCCAAGGACGCTCCTGCATTAGACACCCTTGGTAAAAATATATGAGCTTCCAGCTCATGTGATATTTCATTCAGAGATTGAAGTCCCTTGTAGGTGTGATATATCTTTCTCATTCACCCACGATGCATCTTCAGATCCCGTATTCTTCCATTTGATCAAATAATCCAAATATTCCATGCGGTGAGTCTTGTTTCCAACCCTGGTGTCTATAATTTCTTTCACCTCTTCGATAGGTTTGTCTGGTAATTGTTCCTTCAACTTAGCACGTGTACCTATTTATTCATTTACTTCCCCTTCATAGAACTCATATAGATAAATATATTGAATATTGGAGAGATATCCAAGTCTCTTGAAAACTCCATCTTGTAGGCATTTTTAGAAAATTTTCAAAGAATTCTGCATGGGCCTATTTTCTTGTATTTCAACTTACTATAGGTACCCCTGGGAAATCTATATTTTTGCAGATGCATCATTACCAGTTCTCCTTCAGGGAAAAGCTTTTCGCTTGTTTTAAATATGCCTTCTCCTTGTACCTGTTATTACTTTGCATCAATCACTTCTTCACCTATTCGTGTATTAGTTGTAATCTATCTACAAAATCACTTGCATCAACAATCTTCCTCTCCTCCAAATATGGCAACTATATCAGGTCCAAAATAATTTTTGGCGACCACTGATAAATGATATTAAATGGACTTACTATTTGATCTATTCAATGAGTCATTGTATGCAAACTCTTCCTACGCCAAAACCATATCTCAGTGGCTGGGATTTTCACCACTCAAACTTCTCAGCAAATGTCCAAGACTCTTGTTCACCACATCAGTTTTTCCATCTGCGTATGGATGATAGGTTGAACCATATAATATTTTAGATCCCATCTTCTTCCACAACGTCCTCCAAAAGTGACCTATAAATATTGTATCTCTATCTGAAGTAATGGTTCTTGGCAACCCATGAAGTCTCATTACTTCATTGAAGAATAAAATAGCCACTTCAGTAGCATCACTTTTTGTCTTCCATGATATGAAATGTGAAATCTTCAAAAACATTTCTTCAACGACCAACAATTAATCATGCTTCCTTTTTTTCCTTTGTATGCCCAAGAAAAAATCCATGCTCAAATATTCCCACAGTCTTTCTGGTATCAGAAATGGAGTACACAACCCTGTATTTTGACTTCTACCCTCGTCTAATTGGAAAACTCTACAACACTCCACAAACTTTTTGACATCCTTGTTGATGCTATGTGAAAATTACTTCTCATTTACCAATGTGTGGCCTTATCCATGCCAAAATGTCCATCTAGACCTCCATCATGTAACTCCTTAATAATATTCAACCTCATTGAAACAAATACTAATTTTTAAATTAAAACCATTCTTGGATATGGTAACCGAGAACATGGTTTTGTCCACACTCTAAGGTGATTTACAACTTGTCTAAGATTCTCCAAAATTGCCATCTTATGCATAAAAATCCTTCATTCTTTCCAAAACAACTAGTTATATTGACAAAGTGTTGAGTAATAACACTCTCCTACTCAAGGCATCTGCAACCTTGTTTGGCTTTCCATACCTATGCTTCATAAAAAATGTATGAATTTGCAGTAATTCAACACATTTAAAATTCCTTTGATACTTACCATGACTATTGATATAATCTAATGCTTTATGGTGGGTAAATAGGACAAATTCCTTAGGAAACAATAATGTCTCCACTTCAAATTTTTCATAATAGGATAATATTATATAGAATAATTCTTCTTAGAATCATTCAAATTTTCACTTAAAAATCATATTGATCTATCTTCTTTATTTAAAACTATTCCAATTGTTGTCCCACTTACGCCATAGTCCACTTAGAATACTTTATCAAAGTTATGAAGAGCCAAAACATGTTTTGTTTTCAACATCCTTTTCAGATATACAAATTCCATCCGTGTTTCTACTTCCATTTAAAATTCCCCTTTTTCATGCAGTCAGTAAGAGGTGCACTATCTATCTGAATTCCTAATGAATTTCCTATAGAAGCTTACCAATCCATGAAATATCCTCATCTCAAAAGTAGACTGAGGTGTTGGCCATTCAAATATAGCCTTCACCTTCTAATAATCCATCTTCAAACCTTCCTTGGAGATCACAAATCCCAGTACACTAACTCATCCTGCATGAATGTACATTTCTTCAAGTTGATCAACAACTTTTCTTTCTCCAACCACTGTAACACTTTCCTAATGTGTTCCAAGTGCTCCCTTTATTTTTTCTAAAAATCAAAATGTCATCCAAGTATCCTTTAACAAATTTCCCTGAGAATGGTTTCAATACCTCATTCATGAGCCTTATGAAAGTGCTAGAAGCATTAGCAAGCCCAAATGGCATTACCAACCATTCAAATAATCCATCCTTCATCTTGAAAGAAAGATTCCACTCATCACTTTCCCTTATCTTGGTTTGACAATAACCATTCTTCAAATATATTTTTGTAAAATATACAAGCCCACTCAAACAATCCATAATATCCTCCATCCTTGGAAAGGGAAATTGATAGTTGATGGTCATCTTGTTAATGGCTCTATAATTTATAGACATTCTCCATTCACCTTTCCTCTTTGGAGCCAATACGGATAGAACAACACAAAGAATCAAACTTTCTCTTATTAGTCCTCTATCAAGAAAATATTATACCTGCTTATTCACTTCCTCATTCTCTGCTTGGGTCATTTGGTAAGATTGCTTGTTTGGTAAGCTCGATCTAGGAATCAAGTCAATCTGATGAGAAATAATTCTCATGGGAGGCAGTCCTTTTGGAAATTCATCAGTAACAATCTTGACAAATTCTTCTAACAAGGATTTAATTTATGTCGGGATGGTTCCTAATTTAACTTCCTCTAGTTCCTAATTTAACATAATTTCACCTTTCTTTGCTCATGTACAAACTCCTTGGTTGAACACAACATGATATTGCGGTTACAGGTGCTAGTACTTCCACAAGTTCCTACTATTACAATTGTATTTAATGCATTGGGGTGATTTTGTACCACTATCCATCTTTCTTGAATTCATATGTATTATCTCATCCATCATGGTGAATTTGTATGTCAAACAACCATGATATTCCTAAAAGTATGTAGCATGCATCCATATCAACCACATCACACAATACTTTCTCTTGATGACTATTGATCTGAAAATTCAATAAGTATTGCTTAGTCATGGCCACCTGTTATTCTTTTTGTAACAATAAGGCTCTATAAGGATTTGGATGGACCAAACTCTTGAGTTTCAACTTGTTCTTGACTTCGTTGGACACTAAATTTTCTATACTTACATCATCTATAACCATGTTACAACACTTTCCTTAGGCCTCACATTTATTTCTCAAAAATTTCCTTCTTTTCTCTGGTTCTTCCACTGTCTTCATCTTGGTCTTGAGAAACACTTTATGAAACATCAAATTTTCTCCCTGTTCTTGTTGAAGCACATTCACATTTTCTCTATCAACATAACTTTCATACTCTTGTGTAACTTTTATTTTGGCTTCACCATTTCTCGCTTAAATTTTTCCTTCTGGGCACTTGGACTTATTATGTCCTTCAACTCCACAATGATAACAAGTAATTACATACTTTTCCTTTCCTCTTTCGAGACTTCCTTTGCCTCTTCCAACACTATTTCCACCTCTACCACCTTGAACATTGGTGGATTCTTCTTTCTTTTTAGTGCCTCTAGTAGTCCCCATCTTACCTCTACATCTAAAACCTCTTCATATACCTTTTTTATATTTTTTCCTATTCAAATTTTCCTCTATTTTTAAGGAATAGTGGTAGGATTCATCAACATTTCAGAAATAATGCGTAATAATTTTGTCTTGAATAAATTATTTTAGTCCATTCACATACCTTCCCAACCTTTGAAATTTTGGTTCCTTTATACCTGATCAAAGTGGTAGTATGAAAAAATCCTCAGTGTACTCATGAAAAAAAGTCTCCTTTTGTCTTATATTCTTGAATTCCCTATACAAATTCTTCTGGTAATCAACAAGCTATATTTTTCCTCGGTTGTCGTGACCATCTTCTTCCAAGTCTTGCTCTTTTCTAGGTGATTATTTACTCCATCTTTATAAAGAATATCCCATCATAGTGAAATATGACCTTTAAACTTAATTATGGAAAATTTCATCCAATTTGGATCCTCAACATTTTCATACTCAAAATATCTTTCAAGTTCCCCAATCCAATCAATGAGAAAATATCATCTCTTAGATTTCAATCATAAAAATAAACTTCAACTCTTACACTGTTTCTATTGCTCAAATATGAAATCAGATGCGTTGTTGGGTCTCTCTCCCCAACCTCCTATTCTTCATCAACATCAGGCTATGAATCTACCTTTGCATCTCCATTTCTTCTATGCTCCAACTCTTCTATTCTTCATCTTAACTCTTCTAGTTCTTGATTTCCTGCACCTCCTCGTCCTTCTCCTATTCTCCTCAGTGGCATCTTTACAAGTTGTACATGTATCATCAACATATATAGACCTCAACCCAGGTTTTGTGACCCAAACTATATGTTCAACACTCCTATTGTGCAACCACTGAACAAGGTTTCTTGGTACCCTATTACACAAAGAAATTCAAGGTGTAAAATCCCAAAATGAATCTTGCTCTAATACCACTTGGCACAGTCTAGGTTTTCTAGATTTCACAACACCTATCAAATATAGATTGTTGTTATAGAGAAAACAACCCATAAAATTGCACTTTGGGCACTAAATTAATTAATTCAAGGACTAAGTCACAAAGCACAAGCAAAGAGTAATTTAAGTATGCTCGCAAGAACACAAAAATGGATTCAAATATCTTTTTATTCATTCAAAATGTGGTATTATAGATAATAATACAAATGTGAGAGTGGAGTCCTTAGAGTACTTTAATTTTCCTATGTTGTTACACAACATTACCACACACAACAACCAAACACCCTCACTAACTTGTAAAATAGCCATTCACACTATCCAAAAATCATGCATTAGTCAAAACCAACACCAATAGCCTAAGAGGAAGGAGACTATACACAAAATAACAAAAAACAAACAGAATTTAGTAAAAAAACCAAAATCCCCTTTTCTTTCATGTTCATGCAATTTATCCTCACATTGTTGACCTCCTTGTATTCCACTAAAAAAAATCACTTCCTCTGTCGTTGAATTCTCGCCTTCCATAAATGAGTCAATTCGTTTCGTCTTAGTATGAAGACAAACCAAATTTGTAACCTTCGTCTCATTTTGGTAGTCCTTCTAGTAGGGGTTGTCTTCTAGAAACGCAACTAAACAACTGTCGATTTTGGATGTGTCAGCAACCCCACATAGAAATATTATCAACACATCATCCTAGGATTGTCAACAAATCCAAATTGGTTTTAGATTTAGTAAAATGTAGCTATAGGAGTAGCAACAATTACTAGTTGGGTGTATCTACAACTAACATAATTGGTGAATCAACAACATAAAACACATGTGAGTAACAACACTTATTACAAACTCAACATAAATGTATTTTTGGTTTATGAGGATTTCCCAAGGCTAAGGATGTTCATGCATCAAATTAGCACACCTACAAGGGCCTTCCCTATCTATAGTGGTTACAATTGCATTCACATTGAATGGAAGCTCATATTTGTCCTACCAAGGATGTTTGATGTAGGAGAATATTTGGCTTATAAACAATCCACATTCACTTGTTTTAGTTAATAACATATATTATGAAATAAGAGTTCTTGTAGACTTCCCTACTATTATAGTTATATGATAACATTTATATCATAGTTCTACAACTTCACCAGGGCTGAAAAATTGTTCTAACACCATTGTTATGTTATCACTCTATTGTTACAATACTACGATATCATTTCCATGACAATGTCGTGACTCATTATTGTTGTAGTACCACCCTGTTCGTACAGTGCCACAACAAACTTTTGCTACAACACTACCCTTCTCAACAATATTATGACAAGTCTATTACAATGTTGTAATAGATCATGATGTGTAGTGATTCAATGCCTCTCAAGGGACTTCATCGTGAATCAAGGAGTGACCTATGTAATGAAATAATGATTAGATAGAAATTGGATGAGGAAGTAGAACCACTATGATTATTCAATATGCGAAGGAATGATGACTGAATTGACATATGAATGAGGATGTTGACCATCATGATTGTTTAGTTTTCAAGGGAATGATGATGGGACTAGGAATGGAAGAGGAAATCAAACCACTAGAATATTCAGTTTCCCAAATTTCATTTAAGAGAAAGGTTTGGAAAAGGAGTGGCAGAAAGGGGCCCTTGAGGTAGATGAAAGAAGAAGAATGAAGATGTTGAAAGTGAGAAGAGCTTTTGAAGCTATAATATAAGAGAAAAGGAACAAGTGGTTGCATATGATGATGAAATAGATTGGGCGGTTATAGAGTCTTAACATAGAGTAAGACTGCACACTAATTGTGAGAAATTTTTTGTGTATGTGAAAATAAATGAAAATTTATTGATGTCTCTTATATCCTCGCTTGTAAAGTTCTTAATTTCCTCATTGTACGTTCCAGCCTTTAATTTCTATTAATTCGAGAAAGCAATTATTTGTGCACTTTGTGGGTAGAGATAAGGTTCCTGTAGTGGTTTTGTATAGGAATGTAGGTTCACCTACATCAATATTATTAAAATCCAATTCCATTATATATTAGGGTTAAGATAGACTTACATGTTATATTCTTTATTTTATTTCTATTATTATTATTCTTGTTGTTTTTTTAATTACATTTTAAATTACTTGTTGCATAAATAATAATTAAATGATAATGTTTAATAATGACTCACACCAACTTTGTTCTAGTGGAGAATAAGAAATTAGATGGCTAATTAATTTATTTTAACATTTTGGCTTTATGATAAGAATTAGAAACAATTTAATGATAATGTTTAATAATGACTCACACCAACTTTGTTCTAGTGGAGAATAAGAAATTAGATGGCTAATTAATTTATTTTAACATTTTGGCTTTATGATAAGAATTAGAAACAATTTTTCCTAAAATAGAATTATTTGTGGGAGCGAATAAGTTTTAAATAGCATTAGTGTTACAAATATCATAAAATAGAATCCTAATGTATGCAAAGGCATAATAAGATGATATTTTTCATCCTCTACTTTCATTGTATCATGATGGTTACAAATTTCAACCTCCCAAGTTAATTTTAATTGTATCCAATGAATAAGGCCTCTATGAAGCTAAGGATATTTCGTTCTTACTTTAGCAATTCGAATTATAATTTTTTTAACTAAGAAAATAGGAAATATAGTTCCTAAATTCTAAGAATATTTTCAATTGTATTTTCATAGTAAAAGCGTTGTCTCTCTCATGGCATCAAATTTCTCCTTAAGTTTAGTTTTGATATTTCTTTTGATTTTATCAATATTTTAGAGAATACCCTCCTCTAAATCCTCCACTTGTTTAGCTAGTAATTTTCATCCTTATGACATCATTTCTTAAGCCTCAAATGACCTTTATCTACAAAGGAATGTTAGGAAGTATTTTATGATCATGTTGATTAAATTATTCTTGGACATTTGGTACTTAATCATAGCTTTTATCTAAATGGGAAAATTGTTTTCCTTTAAGAGGAGGATGAGATAGGTAGTATTACTCTTAATTTTAAGATTGCAAGTTATCAATAACCTTTTTATTTTCTTTATCATTGTCTACGTTTCTCTAGGAATCATATGAAAGACCTTTATTTAAATCCTTAATTGAATCATTTAGGATTTTACATGATAAAATATTGGAGAACCTAACAATGAAATAGTTTACGAATATTAAATACATGAATAACAATAATGAATTGAGACAAGGGTTATATGGGGTTATGGTTCCATGAGGAGGGAGGTATCTAGAGAGGCTAGAGGAAAGGATATTTCATTTTATTAAACCCATGTATTTGAATTAGTTGAGAAAAAGAGTTATATGAGATTCTTATTCAGAATATCACATGTCATAGAGTGAAAATTCATATGTTAACCATGCTTTGAGATGGTTAGGGAAGTTCCTCATTTGTTCAATGTTCTTACTTATTGGAGAGAAGAGATCTATAATAGAGAGACACTTCTATTTTGATATGTGTTAATGTAGACTTTAACCATGTACAAATATTAGCTACAAACGATGTTGGCTTATAGGGGCATGACCCAGGTTCAGAGGTGATTAGCTAAACAAATCCTGCTACTACTAGCCCTTTCGGCAATAGTCCATGGAGCGTGGACTGAGGTCTCACCTGAAGTAGTATGGGAGGGTGCTAGAACCAGGTTTACACACCCTAGAGATGTCTAATGATTTTCAGTGGTCTGTAGATTTGTCTTGCGCACGTCGCTACATGCACCTATCAGTACCTCACAGCCTGCAATGCTGCCTTCATGCAGTCCCGCTCAAGGCGCGATCCGTGTTATTACCCAAGTTCCTTACTATTAACCCGATATTATCTGATTACTTAACTTATCTATATGAGCCCAATTATACTTAACAGTGTTCAGTATTCATATAAGTCTGTGCGATAAACAAAACAATATAAATGCATAGAAAGTAATACAAAAGTAGATACACAGTATTTGGAACCAAAATTCTCTTTATTATTATTCTTCTTGGGTTACAGACTCGACTCCGCCCTGCACACTTAGCTGCAGGGGTCCGCACACTCACTTGTGGACTCTACTAGGCCTCTGTGCACTCAGCTGCAGAGCCTCTTCCTACTACTATGACCCAAGACACTTAGAATTCTTCTCTATCTGTTACTAGATCGTTGCATCCATTATATCAATTAATCCCTCCATTCCTCTTATTCTATCTCTAATTATCTTTACAAGTTAGAGCCTCACTCTATTTATAGAATCCCATGGCCCGCGGACCATGGGTAGGCTGACATGGCATTACATTACATTACAAAACTAGGGCAGACAACCCTATGACTCAATGTACATTTCACACTCCGCGCCCACAATTCATGGAATCTTACAACATATTTGACCAAAACTTGGGCTTTGAGCACCAAAACATGCTGTGGGGGGATTCCATGCCCAACAGGGCCCCAACACAAACATCGCTACTCACCCTCGAGTCACTATGTTGGCGTAGCTATCTTGGCGCAAAGTCCCTCCAACTGGCCCTGAACAGCTTGAATGTTTGCAACACACAGCACTACTACCTACTGAACTTGCTACATTCTTGCATCTAAACCCTCTATTTTCGGCGTGCTATGCTACATCTGTGCATGCATTCCTTGAATCTCCACAAGCTTTCCTTCAATATCCGTCATTATTGTGAAGGCTTCATCAATCCACAACTGGATGCACACTTTTATAACTGCTTCTTTGTGGCGTGCCGTGTCCACCTGCTCTTTTAAGGCCTTGGCCTGCTGCATCCTTGCAAGCTGCTGAGTAAGGACTACTTTCTGTGCAGTCCCTCTAATGTTATCATATTATTGCTGGAGTTCACGTGCCTCGAAGCCATTGAATGTTGGGGTCCTCCTGTAACATAGTGAGGACCTCCAGCGATTGCTCCAACATGTTGGTACAGTCATGGACTGCACCTCCAATCTCTTCCATCCCTGCTGCAATAGCATTGGTGCGTTGTTCTCTGACCTTTGGGGGAGTGGAACGCTGTGCCTTCAGCCGCAACTCGGCAATCTGGAGATTCAGCTGCAGCTACACTCTTGTTATTTCCTCGTGCGCATCATGGATGCCACTTGCCAAACAATGGATCTGCACTGCTGTTGGTAGGTCTGCTGTAATAGACAACTCTGGGACATGCCGACAGGTGTCATCGACTATCTATACCAACTATTTGTTCTGCGATACCAACTCGTTGCGTTGCGAGCTAATCTATTCTATATTAATATTTTGCTCGCTCATAACCTGGATTACGCAACTCTCTTTGGCGCGAAGTTCAACTGTTAACCCATCCTGCAGCTGATAAAGTGTGTCGCGGGGAAGGGCAACCAAGTTAAGGCCAATGCCTTTCATTGTATTAAGATTCACCCGTTCCATTGTGTTTTCCGAGACTAGCGCTCCATCTGGAAATGTTATCATATTATCCATTTTCACGCGTAGCATCTGTTCTGCCGCAGACGTTCCTACTGCAACATGGGTAGACAAGGTACCCTCCTGCGGGGGCCGCACCTGTAGTTCCTGTAGCTGTGCCCTTAGGGCCCCCAACACAGTCTGCTGCTCCGTCATAACTTCTTGGACCACTTCCTTGGTGACACCGCAAATTGTTTCATCGATGTCATAGAGGTCTCCTTCAGTTAATGTGATCGGGTAGATGGCCAGCTTCGAGGCCTTGACCTTTTTCTGAGGACCCGATCTCTTTGTGACACATGACTGTTTGAGTTGGGTCGAAGTGGTTCCTGGGTCCATGCCCTCTTCTGCAAGGTTTGTGTCCTCTACCTCCTATCCTGCAGACATTGCCTGACCCTCCTCTCCCTGCGCTATTGTAGCCTCTACTGTCTATGCTACTGTTGCTGCTTTGGCAACCTTCTTTTGCTCCGTGGCTGCTTATGTCGCTTCAGGGAATACGCTTACCTCGGCTGTCACTTTTTCATTGCACATTTTCTCAGCTACCTGTGTGATGTGCAGCTTGGCCTCATCCTTCCTTTTCTGTGCTGCTGCCTTTTCCAACTCTACCAAATCTGAGGTGTGCCACTCAGGAGGCCATCTCTCTAACACTGTAAAGATCGCATCGTCAGTGGAAATGAATGGGAGCTTTATCCACTGCTACGTCGGATCGTTGTGTGCCCTGATGTAAATATTGCGCATGTCCACCTTAAAGTTTGCAAAACTCTGTAGATTGTTGTGCACTGTGGGGGACAGGTGCGGCCTCCTATTAATCCACATTCACATGCTCACCTCCATGAGCACCCAGAAAATCTTGTTATCGCGAATCCGTTTCGCGTCCTTGGTGACCGAGAGCGAAGCGTACTTTGTAGCCTCTAGTAAGTCTTGGTCAATGCTCAAGAACTAGCTATCCTTTGGCAGTTCCCCTGCTACCGGCACGATGGATAAGAGCAACCATGCATAGTGGAAGGTCTTACCCTGTTCTTGGGCCTCCTGGCAGTTGAGAAAATATTCTTCGCAGAGGAACTCGACCCAGTTGAATTGGACCCCTTCCGCACACTGTTCGGCCAATGCAACTACCGGTGCTAGTACTTCATCATCGCAGCATTTTCTCATTACTTTACTAGCCAACAGTTGGGTGGCTACATGCACCGCTTTATCCTTGATACTGGTGATAGCATAACCCCTCTTTTTCTTCTCGAGCTTATATTTTTTCTTCATGGCTTCCCCGAGAGCCAAATCTCTCTTGCTATCGTCGCAGGGTCCTTTCCCTTGCAGGGAAGTCAAGAAATTCTATGGATGAGATCTGCCGTGATGGGAATAGGCTCCTCTAGCCATAAGTACCCATCATGCACCAGGCAAAGCAACTTCCAGATGAAAAAAATGGTGATGGGTGCGCGGTGAAAGTGTCGTATCCACAACGGATGAAGCAACGTGGCCTTCCCCACATTGTGTAACCATTTTCATGGTTATAATGTGATCACTGGCCCCTCCGTATTCTATTTCATCAAGCTCGCTATCTCTAAGTGCGAGAGCTTCTCGCTGTCTGCGAGGTCCCAATCTTCAAATTTCAGGGTAGGCACATGTCCTAGGAGTGGACCCTCAAAGGTAATTCCATCGGGGAGGAGCGGGGTCTAGAGTGCACTCTTCATTGCATCCAGATCCTTTGGTACCTTAGCTTTCCCTTTTCGCGGAGGGACATACTCGGGCAATTTTTCTGCAGAGCGCATTGGTTGGATGTCTGCCTCCACATCTTCTTCTTCCTCTACCTCGACAATCAGAGCCTGTAAGTCCTCCTCCTCTTCATCTGTCTCAATGGTGACAGCCTTGCCCTTTTCCTCCATTGATAGCTTACTGAACCGCAGATTCCTCAGGGACATGCGGACTAGTCCCATTGCCTGCTTATCTTTTTTCAGTCTCGGTGTTCGAGGTGATTTCGGGATTTCTAGCACAACCCCAGTACCTTCAGGAACATCGTGTACTGTATGGGTCGGTGCGGCCTCACTGGCGGTTCCTTCTTCAAAGCCCAAACCTCCCCTAGTAGTCGTCATCTTATCTATACTGTATGCGGTCTTTTGTGAACTTAAGGGCTCGAATATCGCTCGATGCTCAACAATCTATGCTCTATTCAACTGGTCAAGTCTCAAGTGAACAAGTGTCATCTCATGGCTAGCCCTTGCAGTTTTATAGTGCGTTTTGAATTCGAATTTGACCATTCCCCCCAATTCCGAGCCATCAATGCTTTCTTGGCAGCGGATTTTCTGAAATCTTGCCCATAATTGTTGTCTTAAATATCCGCCACCCACTCCATTTGGCCTCAAACTAGACATCCCATCATGAACAGTGATGCCAACGGTCACTTCCCAGCCTACCCATGTGGCAGCGCACCCCCCCTGCATGAGCATGAACCTTGTGACCGACTGTTCTTGCGCACATCTGTCAAAGCGCTCAGCTTCCAGGAAGAATCATTTATAGTCCCGCACTCTCTTCCAGCTGCCTAGAGTGCTAAGACTATTCTTCCTACGACTAGTCAGGTGGTTGCACCACCTGTGCAAGGTTCCATCTTGCCTTCCAATATAGTCCGCAGAAAATCCTTAATCTCCCTCGCGATAGTTGGCACCGCGTGATCTACTTATGCAGTGTTTTCCCCTAGTTACTGTGTTTGGTGATATGTGGTCTTAGCCATGGTAGTAGACTAATAAATTCTTGGCGATAGTCTTCTAATTCATTGGTATGATCATCCACACCTTGCCTTGCCATCCTTGGTTTATCGATGAGACATGCTTGCTTGATCTCATTTTCCAGCCTCTTGACCTCTGCGTCCATCAAAATGCTTTTCTTCCTTAGTCGTACCTGGTCCTTTTCGAGTTCGCAAAGTCTAAGGTTCCCTCACCGAATGGCTTCCTGAAGCCTTATGTGTTCTACCTCGTGTAGCTGTGTGATTTCTTCATCTTGGGCTTTGCACACTGTCACACCTATGGGTGCTATTATGTGTGGATTCATCATTGCATGCCCCTCAGAAATTATGGTCCCTACCCTGTTCCTCAACCTTAGAATTGTTTTTGCGGTCAGGGCTTTGTACATGGTCCTATAGGCCCATCGAACTGTTGTTACGCATAGGTCCTTGTCAGTGCTTTTCTCCTGGTGAACTCTGTTCAACACTGCGCACACCTTGTCGAACGCTTCTCTGTGGCTAGACCTTGGTTCACTTTGCCTTTCCTACTGCTGTGTTTTGTTTCGATTCTCTATTCTGGGAGTGGTGTGTGCTTGTGCGGGCTTATGTTATATTTTTGTACCCATCAAGAAAGGTGGATGCGTAAGTTGTTCTTCCCCTCGTAACTGGCTCTCATCCTTAGCTGGGGCTTTCCAAATTGTAGGTGCATCACTTCTTGCATCCGTGCCAGTCCTCAAAACTTCTTTGATGTGTACCCCACCATCTTGTGGGCATCGCGTGTAGTGCCCATTTCAGAGCATTGAACCGCTGCTATTCTGGTACTATGCTTTTAAATTTGTTCAAGAATTCATCCACTGCTATCAACCCATCATACATAGGCAGATCCCTTACCTCTGTCGTCATGCAATGCAGTGATCTCACCATCATGTTGCAATTAAGCATTGTTACTTTGTGCAGCCGATTCCACCATCACTCTATCTCTTCGTCTGAATCTGAAGTGTAGGAGCTCTCGTACTCCCATGAAATCCTACCATTTGCAATGGGGTTTACCCAATCTTGTCCTCACACAATTACCTTGTAGATGCAATCACGATCGTCATCACTATCATCATCGCGCACCAGTTCAGTGTATCGCGCTCCTTCGACTGGATCTAGCAGAACTACTATGCGTAGTGACTTTTTCTCAAAGATCATTTTGTGCTTCTTCAGATTTATGACTCTGTTCATTTCGGTGGCCCAGTCTATTCCTAGTAGTGTGGGATAGGGATTGTTGTCAACGAAAATCTGTATCACTTCAAAAGTTGCCTGCGCGCTCGCACCTTCAATATCCACCGTTACCCCTTGCAATCTTCCCATGGGCAAGATCTTTTGTTGCTTCACCATTCACAACTTAATAGGAGACCATTGTAGTGTGGGTCTGCCCATGTGTTCCTATGTTTGTTTCAGTAGTACATTTGCATCCAATCCGAGATCCAGGATTACATGATCCATTTCATACTCACCGATTTACGCAGTCAACCTCATTTCCCTTCCTGTGTGCAATGCATGCTTTCCATGTTTCCGGACCACACACAGTTCTCCTGACCTCGTGCACCTAGTGATAAGTGCCTGTAGTCCTTTTACTGCCCTACTATCGCATAGTAGTTTCTTGCATGTCTCCAGAAAGGTAGTGAGCATTGAAGGATCCATCCCTGGTTCTAGTTGATCCTTACTACCTGAAGTGGAGGCCTCCGTGAAGCTCTTCTTATCTTCCATGAATGCCTCCTTCACGCATTCTAAATCAAATTCGGGTTCTTTTGTAGGAGCCTTGTGAACCCACACAGTTTCTTCTAACTGCTTACCTTTGTCATCACCAGTGGTCATATTTCTCCTGAGCACTATGTTTATATTCAAGTCTTCTTCGCGCCGCTCAGACCTCATCATCTGCAAATTCTGAGTCAAACGAGGCTGGAGTACCCCTTTTTCGCGCAACCTCGCTATCAATGTAGGGCAGTCTTCTACCTCATGATCAAATTGAGTAGAGTACAAACATGATATCCTTGTCAGGTTTGTACAGTCACGGGCATAGTGTCATGACCCTCCGCAATTGTAACATATTAGCTGTCTGTGACCCCTTCCTGGTCCAATTCCACCTAGACCTTGTTCGCGCCCCTAAAATCTAGTGCACGCCATTCCTGCATTTGTGTCGAGGGCTCGCGTTTCGGTACGCACCCTATAGGTAGGATTCCGATCCATCATTAGTTCGTAGCTTCTGCAGGTGCATTCATCATGGCCTACCGACCTATAGAAATTACAAAAAAATTGTTGGGACATCTGCATATACTTCTGCAAGAGATGACAATTATCTCTAGTGTGTTTTCCTCCTATCTAATAGATTGCACACCATAGTGTAGGCACCGTGCTGGGTCCTGCTTGTGCCTTAGGTGGTAATGGAATCGGCCCTCCTCTTGCCAAGTAATTCGCGAGCACTGGACAGTGGTCCTTGTCATATCCCTATCCTTTGCATTTTATGCACCATACCTCCTTGCATGCCTCTAGCCAAGGTGTCCTATCCTGTTTCAAACTCTGCATCTCCAGACACTGATTTTGCAGTTGCGCATGGATTTGTTGGACTCCTAGACCAGGGTCTTGTATAGGGGTCTCAAGAAATCTCATTTCCATCTCCAAAGCTTCGGCCTGGGTGGAAAGCTTTTGTTGTGTTAGCACCATCCTTAAATGTGGTGTTAGTGACGCTACAAACCATGCACAGTGTTTTCCATCCATCAAAGTCATGCTGGCTTCACGAATCATACTCTTCAGTGTTTGGTCTAGATCCCAGGGGGTTTCCCCCAGGAGCATCATGATCTCCTTAAACCCAATAATTGATTGTGTTTCTGACTTTGGCCTGCTGAATTCCCTGTTTAGCGTGTTCTGGATTTTTGTGATTCCTGCATTTGGCTAGTCATTAGTATGCTTAATGTACCATATTAAAGCACAATCCTGCAATGCGCATACCAGCATAGCCTTCTTGATATTGTCATCCATGACTCCTTGTGCTTCCCATACCACCCTTACCACGAACCAAAATTGGTCCGGATCTTCATTCCGTACTCCTCTGAATATCGGTAGTTTGATCGCACTCGCCATGATGAACTGTGGTGGTGGTGAAGGTGGGGTGGGTGGAGATGGAGGTGAGGAGGGTGAGACAGGTGGCAGTGTAGGTGGCAGTGGTAAGCGGAGAATTCGTTTCCTTCTTAGACTGACTGCGCTTCTCGAAGAAAATTTCGCGAGCTCTTGCTCGCTTTCCCACGAGGGTGAAATTAAGGGATAGTTTCTAATTCTTCACTACTTCCGTTTCCGTAGATCTTCCCATTTTGCGTAGTCCCAAACATTAATTTATTCACATAACCAGCTTTTCACACAATAGCATATTAATCCAAGTGTTCAAAGATTTAATATACTTACCTTGCGGTGCTTTGAGGAAGCGTCATTCCACCTCACTGTAGTTGACAATCTTATCTACCGCAAACTCAGTGATAAATAACCCTGTAATTCAATCGAGCCAATGGTCCATAGCTTGTGCGATCTTATCTTCTGATGCTTCTAGTCTGTGCACTAATTCCGGAGTCCAGACGATTGGTTTGTTGAGCCTACACCTTCCTTGACTATCTACTAACTTCGCGATCTACTCATACAGCTCAGAAGGAAAGGATGCAAAGAGAATTTCATGGATTTCCATATATAAGTACTTTTCCAACCACTGTTCCTTAGATACTCGCGGATTCCTGTTTTCCTGCGCTGCGAACTCATGAATCTTCTTGTCCAACCACCCTTCAATTTCTTTCTTTGTTGGATTCCAGTGACATGACATCAGACATCCCTTATGCGGATCCCAGTCCTGGAATCAAAACCATTTGTTGGCTTATATGGGCCTGACCCATGTTCATAGATGATTAGCCAAACAAATCCCGGTACTACTGGCCCTTTCGACAATAGTCCGTGTAGCGTAGACTGAGGTCTTACCCGAAGTAGTATAGGAGGGTGCTAGAACCAGGATTCCGCACCCTAGAGATGTCTGATGATTTTCAGTGGTCTATAGATTTTCCCTGCGCACATCGCTACATGCTCGTATCAGTACCTCACAACCTGCAATGTTGCCTTCGCATAGCCCTGCTCGAGGTGTGATCCGTGTTATTACCCAAGTTCCTTACTACTAACCTGATATCATCCGATTACTTAACTTATCTGTATCAGACCAATTATACTTAACAGTGTTCAGTATTCATATAAGTGTGTGCGATAAACAAAACAATATAAATTCATAGAAAGTAATACAAAAGCAGATACACAGTATTTGGAATCAAACTTCTCTTTATTATTCTTCTTCTTGGGTCACAGACTCAACTCCACCCTGCGCACTTAGCTGCAGAGGTTCACACACTTTGCTACGGACTCTACTAGGCCTCTGCGCACTTAGCTACAGAGCCTCTTCCTACTACTACGACCCAAGACACTTAGACTTCTTCTCTATCCGCTACTATATCGTTGCATCCATTACATCAATTAATCCCTCCATTCCTCTTCTTCTATCTCTAATTATCTTTACAACTTAGAGCCTCACTCTATTTATACAATCCCATGGTCCACGGACCATGGGTAGGCCGACATGACATTACATTACACTACAAAACTTAGGGCAGACAACCGTATGACTCAATGTACATTCCAAACTCCACTCCCACAATTCGCAAAGACTTACAACATATTTGACCAAAACATGGGTTTTGAGCCCCAAAACATGCTGTGGGGGGATTCCATGCCCAGCAAATGAATTCTTAAAAAAATAGAAAATATACAATCACAAGAATAAATAATGTACATAGATATTTTTCACCTAGAACCCAAAACTGGGAAACTAGATTGATTTTTCATTCTTTTCCTTTAAATGTTACAATACATTATATACACGTTGAAGCATTCATAAACCCCCAATCCATTAACCCTATATTGGAACATAATCGTAGTTACTTTGGATGGATCTACAAAATGATGAGAAAAATCATCATGCATAAAACCATGTGCAAAACCATGGGTGGGTTCGCCAAAAAACAAAATTGTTGACAAGTTAGTCATGCAAAGAATATAACACATAGCCAACATTTTCCCACCTATTTTATTTTCACATAGGGGGTTGTAGGAGTACAAAGTCACTATTCTAGGATCGTAATGCCCATTGTTTCTCAACACCAAGAAAATCTCTCAGTGCTCACATACATTGTCAACATGTATACAACTTTCTTCGAAGTGTCCACCTTTACTAAAACACCTTTTTGTCTTCAACCATATCCATCAAAAAGTGATACTGGACATCAATGTGTTTTTCCTTTGAATGATAAGTATGGTTATTTGCTAAGAAACTACACCTCAGATGTCACAATATATCCTTAGATCGTGCTATACCAACTCCATAGCTAAATACAATAATTGTAGCCGAACTTCTTCCTTGCTTCCATGAGTGGTTTCCATGTATTTAACGTCTATAATTATAAGTGCCACTATAGACTATCTCTTGCTCATCCAACTCATTTCTCCTCCAAATAGGTTAAAAACATACATATTTGTATATCTACTCCAATCCAACTCTCCACCCTAGTCAGCATCAACAAAGACATATGTTGGACATTATCCAATCTTGGTCTTCCTTGGTAGCATAAACCATAATCACTAGTGCCAAAAAAATAGTTGAAAACTTGGTTTACTATTGTCCAATGTTTCTTCCTTGGTTTTGAAATAACCTTCTCAATACTCCCACCATATGCGCAATGTATGCTCTAATATAAACCACTTCATACATCAAACTTCTAACTACAATCGTATACAGAACATGGGATTTGTCCTCTTCCTCTTCCTATGTCATGTGACAATTTTTTGTAGATAAATTTACACCTGTAGGAATATGAACCTTCACTAGTTTACCATCCTTCATACTAAACCTTTTCAATATTTTCTTGACATAGTTCCTATGATTTAACTAAAGTTTCCTCTTTTCTCGATCTCTTTTAATTTCCATGCCAAAAATAAAGTTTTTGGCACCAAGATCCTTCATTTCTAATTTAGAGGACAATTGGGTCTTCACATCCTAGATAATTTCTCTGTCATTTCCAATCAAGAAACTACCATCCACATACAAGACTAGATAAATAACACACTCACCAGCTAATTTAAAATACACATAGTTGTCAACTTTAGATCTTGTGGAGCCAAGTCCTTGTATATATGTATCAAAATTTTATACCATATCCTTGGTGACTATTTTAACCGATATAGAGAATTTTTTAACCTACATACCAGCTCTTTCTTACCCATCATAGAAAATTATTTTGGTTGGTTCATGTAGACATCTTCTTCTAGATCCCCACGAAATAATTTTGTCTTCACATCCATTTTCTACATCAAAATCAAAAGGAGTAGCAACATATACAAGTAATATAATAGAATCTATGCTTGCAATAGGAGAAAAAATATCACCAAAATCAATTCTCGACTCCTCGGATTAAAGTTTTTCTACTAATTGAGTTTTGTATTTCTCCATGTTTCCTTCTACATTCATCTTCTTTTTAAACACCCACTTGATTCCAATTTGTTTTCTTCCAAACAAAAATCCCACTAGATCCCAAGCGTCATTCTTGTCCAAGGTTTCCATTCCTTCAACCTTGGCCTTTTTCAATAGTTTTCAATCCTCTGCATCCACTACTTGCCTAACAATTCTAGGATCATCATTAGTAATAGATAAGGAAAATTTGAGCATAATTTAGATGGACTATATTTCTATGGCTTACTTATTTCTTGAACTAATCTCCTCAATATCAGAGTGTTTGGTTCTTATTCTTCTAATTCATGATCCTCTATAGAGTTTGATTCTTCATCGTTCAAATCAAACTCTATTTCCCGATTTCATTTTCGATTGGTATGAATTTTTGTTTTAGGACATCCTTCACTTCTCTAAATACCACATCTCGATTGTCTAGAACCTTCTTCTTTTTTGGGTTCAAAATCTTGTAACCTTTTAAACCATATTTATACCCAATAAATATGCACCTTTTATATTTATTATCCATATTTTGGAACATGTACATATGCATCAAAACCAAATACCCTGATATGTGAGGGAGAGGGATTCTTACCAGTCATTACCTCACGTCGAGTCTTATCCTCTAATTCTAATGAAGGTGATTTATTAACTAGGTAACATGCAATCTCCAATAGCTCTATTCAGAATTATTGTTCTAATCAAATACCACTAAGAATTCTCCTTGCCTTTTCATCAACATCATTTTCATTCCTTCTGAAACTCTATTTTTCTAAGGTGTGTATGGAGTACTAGTCTTCTTCCATGATATACCACACAATTTATAGAACTCTTCAAATTCCTTCTCTCATAACTCTCTAACATTATCTATCATTAACACCTTCATCTTATTCTCAATTTGATTTTCCACAAATCTTAAATTTTTTCAACATTTCAAAGATTTCAGCTTTTTCCTAAGGAAACATATCCATGTATCTATTGGGAATTCATTTATAAACAAGATACAATACATTTATTTATCCAATAATGGAACTAACACAGGTTCAAACACATCACTATGCACAATCTCTAATATTCCTCTTGCCCTCTTAGCACTAGAGAAAAACCTCAACTATTCTTCTTCCCATATACACAATGTTCACAAAAATAAAAATCTAGAGAGAAACTAGATATACCTTCTACCATATCATTACCATGTAGTATTCGAAGGCCCTTCTCTCCAATATGTCCCAATATTTGATGCCACAACATAGTCTTTTCCTCATAGACCACAATATTTTCTGCTCCACTTTCGGGAACAATATAACTATTACACCCATCTATAACAATATTTCCTAGTAGCTTGTACAAAGTTTCAATCTGAACTCCCCTCATCAATACCGAAATTCCCCGAACCATCTTGCCAATATATTGATTGAAAACTATTTTTACACTTGCACCATCCATATTGCTTACAGAAATTACATTTCTAGCTAATCTTGGAATATATCGAACATCAAGTAGTGTTCTAATCATTCGAGATGATGATTTCCACTTTATTTTCCCTCTGAATATGATTCTTGTCTTCTTTTCATCACCTACAAAGACATCACCACCATCATATTTCTTGTCCTCACAAAATCACTACCTATGGGGAGTCATATGAAATGATGCACCTGAGTCAATCAACTATGCCTCATGATTTACATGAGTACTTGAAGAAGTGAAGTACACATCCCCACCTTTTTCTAGCATGTAATGCATTGGAATTGTTGAGTACATTGTCCATGGGTTTGAATTTCTAGAACTTCTGGCATTGATATTTCTTATCTAGTGGCACTGAATCCCTAGATGAAAATGGAATAGCCTAAGGGACAACAATGTAGAGAAGGGAATTCTTTTCCTTGGGTTTTTTTTAGGATGAAGAGGAAAGAGAGGTTGAAGTTGAGATGACTATGTGTCTGGTTGAGTAAACTACGATAACATCACATTGCTACATGACTATGTAAATTGTGACACCATGACAACATTGATCGTCTATGAGATATTAGATTCATCTTAGGAACACATACTTATGGATTCGTAGCATCAGCTTAAGGGTGAACTTCTACTGCAATGTTTTAAGTAGCGAAGTTTATGGTTAGGTGGAATGTCCAATGTCTTCATATGGTTATTGAAATCCTTTTATAAATATAAGTTCTCTCTATTGCATTAAATACTGTCATGTTTACTTTACTTATCTTTCTATTTATGTTATGTATGTTATTAAAGTTATGAACTATGTGATCGATGATATATTTCATGTTTAATTCACATTTCTTGAATTCATGTGACTGTATTATAAATAAAATTATGATGTAGATATTAACATCAATTGATTTAGTTACACTTATAAAAAATTAAATATAATAATATAAGATGAACAAGACATACTGATTGCTGAGAAGGGAAAAGAAAAGGGGTTGCATTTGGTTTTTCTCCTTGGCACTTGTTCTTTTGAAATTACTAAATTTTACACCATACTTTTCTACAAAGATTTTTTTATTAATGACCTCAAAGTGAGTTGTCATTTTGATATTTTCCATGCTTCTTACAACAATATGTGATTTTGATATAAGGGATTAGATATCATGCATAACTTTTTAGAAGAATTAATTCATTATTCATCATGCTTCCATTCCATGATATTTTTCATTTAATTGGTTCCTTAGTAATACACACAAAAAAAAATCGCTACTATGCCCATAAATTAGAAGAGTCTCTTATGATATTGTGATTGGCCAAGATATGGAATTGTTTTGTTTCTAGGCGAGGAAAATGAGTGGATTTGTAAAGAAAAATTATGGATGGAATTCCCACAATAACTAAGGTAAATTGTAAATATATAAACTTATATTTATTCTAGCATTTAGCCATCAGCTGAGCCAACATTGTAGCACTCAAATGTTCCTTGAGAGGAACCAATGGACTAAATTCTTCACTTTCGGTGGAGAGGAAGGAGATTATTAAGGGATTATAAGGAAATTAGGTAACAAAACGCCGTTAGCCATTTTTAACTAAATAAGGGAAAGATGAATTCCTAATGCAAAAGGAGAAAAGTGAAATAACTTACATAATGATAAGTTTGGCTAAAGGGTAGAAGATCTAAAATGTCAATGGAATTATATGTTTCGAGGGAACGTTAATAATTTACTCAATTTGGGAGTTCATAATATTTGAATAAAAATACTCTATATAAAGAATTATGCTAATATTCACAATCACTTTAGTCAAATGGAAAAGTAGTTAAGTTATCTATTCAGAGAAAGTTAAAACTAGGTTGCTAAAGTTAATTAGAAAGCACGTTTAAATTAAGTTCCATTTAACTAGAGAAAAAAGAAACGATAAAAAAAATATAACATATCAATCCAAATTGTAAAAAGGAACTAATTACCAACTTAGACTACTTGATTTTAAAAAAAAAAACAAAACATTAAGTGGTGAGGTGGAGTATGCCTTTCAATGGTAAAAATTTGAGGGCTGCACAATAATGCTTCATTAAATGACGTGGGTTATTGTTTGAGTAAGAGATTTTGTCACACTTCTTGAAAGTAATAGTAAGGCATTAGACTCTCCTAAAACCACTCGATTTATCAAATGTTCACCAACGTCTCACAACTATAAACCTGCTCCCTCAAGCGACTCAATGAATTGCAACCGTAATTCGATGAATCCTTAGTTTTTACTCTCATAATCATCAAGTTTAATTTTAAGTGTTCAAATGAAATAAAATATTCAAAAAATTAAGAGAATTATTTGAAGCAATTTTGACTGACTAGGCATGTTTTAAACTCTTTTAAAGTAGATATATATCTCTTAATAAACTTTTTTCGTTAGAAGCGTTAACTATTCTATGGAAAGTCATCCTAATTTGTTCATGAAGAAGGATTGAAATATGATAACCAATGAATTAAACAAACTTGTGATTCAAATAAGGAATTATGAACAATTATAACCAAGAAAATAACAATAATTACTATATGAACAAGATAACTAAAATCAAATGAAAATAGAGCTTTTCATACAGATGAACGTATGAACATGAAAGAAAATAACAAGGAAATATATATTGAAATCCATAGCAATGCATGATTAAAAAAAAAAATGTATAGGATCATATAAAGGGGGCCCTCAAATACCTTAGTTTGCACACTTGGGATTCCTAGCTAATAAAACCTCAAATGAATTGCATGAACCTTGAGAACAATGCTTCAGTAAATTTTTATGTCTGAATACAGATATCATAATATAAATCCCAAAGTTTGAAATATAAAGATGTATCTCAAACTACACTAGCTTTTAGTTTATACATAAAAAAAGAAAATCAACTATCGATAATCCTGTTCTTATCCAACTAATTGCTATTTTGAGCATTCATATGGATGGAATTTGACCTCATCAATGGCTAAAATAAAGGAAAATTCATGAGATTTATGATTTGGGCGGTTTTTTTCCTCAAATATGTGTTTCTACCTACTAACTAGACACATTTATTGCACATTAAATGAGGTTGTACATGGGCTTTTTTCATCAAATTGGTAGGAAACTTACCATCTAGGGAATGTGGGGAAAAACCCATGTCCCAAATTTTATCCAAATTTCCTATAAATAAAAAAATGAATGAGTAATTAAAAAAAATGTATTGTTTGTTGTAAATATATGTTAAGATTGAAATACAATGCATAAAATTGTCTGAAATTTCAAAAATTAAAATAAATGGTGAAATACATTTTGAAGTGTTTTATTAGTCAAAATAGAAGCAAAAAGTGGAAGAAGTAACAAAGTACAGGTTTATTTAGTACAAAATGTGGTTTACTAATATGGTAAATTTTCATCAAAATTGAGGATTGGCATCTCGCCAAAGAAGAGGTTGTTGTATGTCCTCATGCACAAAATTATGTTGCCACTTGTCAAAGGGCTCCTGTTACTTTGAGAAGTACATCTACATTGTGCCATTGTAATTCTTTCCTTGTCTTATTTACCGAAATCCTTACATTCAAGCTTTCACTCTTGGCCTTCAACTCTTTCTTTTATTGGTACCATTGTATGGCTAATCAGAAACCATCAAATTTTCCTCATGAAGCCTATTATTCTCCTCCTTTAAATTTTCAATTTCTTAAACAAGAGTCATGTTGTGCTTAGTAAGTAACCCATTCGATGTCTTGATATATCATTCTAATACCTTCATTTCTTCAATTGTTCTTTAAATTCTTTTTCTTTTCCTCTTTTCCTTCTTAATGGTTTCCTCAATAGTATTCGTAAGTCTCTTTCCTTTTCCTATTTGAGGAGTGTTCTTCATTACAAGTTTTTTTTTTTCAATAGGGAACTCTTCTTCTTTAGTGGATATATTCTTCTCTTGATAGAATATTTGATATGTATTTTCTTTTTGATGGTATATTTTATGTTTCCTTGGCCTCCAAGGACTCAATATAATCATAAAGTTGATGTTTATCTTCATCTATTTCGAAAGTATGAGTGTTTTCTAAAGAAAATTTGGTCTCTAGTTTCTTTATAAGTTTGGAAAAATATTGTTCCTTTTGCTGAGCATTTCAAATCTGTCTTTCCATTTCCCATATAATTATCCTGCTATATGTAACAGCGCATGTCTCATTTGATGCCTGTGTTCATTGATATTTTCATGATCAGATTTCAACTTCTTCTTCTATTGGTGCTTCCTTCTGCTTTTCTGGTTATTTTTCACTATAAATATCCTTAATAAATTTATTGTCTTAAAGAAAAATTTCCCAAGTTTGACCTAGTTTCTCCAATTTATATTCTATGATCAACATGTTAAAACCATGTTGGTGCAAGTTTCTTTCCTCACTTCTTGGTTGTTTTTCAATGAGTTTTTTCATCTTAGTATGATCATGAAAGAAAATATGACATGTTTATAATTTTATCCACTCACGAATTCTTCAAACATATTTTGGGAATTTCATTTAGCCAATTGGGTTTTTCTTTTCACTAAGGGGATCCATGCTCTGTCTTCCAAAAATTCATTTTTGAAAAATCTTTCCCTATTTGGGGCCAACCTTGTCACCCACGTTATTGTATGTTTCGAAAGATGTATTTGTAAGTTTCCTATAGTGGCACTCTCTACATCAAAAGTATGAGAAAATGTTCTGGTCACTTCAATACTATACCCATGAAGTTTTGAGAAAAAATCTAGCCATCTAGGTTCTTGTAAAATGGTCACTGTATCATAATGAAATTTTGCTATGTCAAGCTTGCATGGCTCTATTTTGACTTCCATTTGAAACCATATGTGAAAACCATGTAAAAATTACGATATTTATGAACCATATTTTCCTTTAATGGAAGAACCAAACCATTATTAAGAAGAAAATAATTCACTAAGAAAATAAGTGGTATATAGTTTCAATTATACACAAGAATCACTATTTAAATATTTTGAGTTGAAACGACCACAAAATAGTATTTTAAAGAATGATTCAACTCTGAAAAAATCATTTGGAATATGGGCATTATTGATGTCATAATAATATTTCTTAGCTCACAAAAATATTGAAATTTTTTTGTACTTTCTTCTTGATTTTTTTTTTTTTTAACTCTAAGTGACTAACAATTAGCTTTGCATCTTAACCACCATTGTTTCAAAATGTTACACCTTTAGCATGATTTAAGTCCTTATTTTATCCAATAGTTTTGACAAAATTTTCACCCTGAGCTAACATGTTTTAACTTTGTTTTAACACAATGTTTTAGTCATGAACACTACCCTCAACACAAGTTGTATTTAAACTATGAACTACAAATTATGAGTTATTGAATCACACATAATACAGTCTTCACTTCATATGGGTTGTATCTGTTAGTGTCAGTTAGCTCAGCTTGCCACTAGTGATCAAGTATGCTCTTACAAGGTGTTGTTAGGGTGTTAAGTCATTTTTTTTTCATTTCAGTGAATATTCAAAGAAAAATTTGGTCACTGGCTATTGTGTCTAGGTCACTGCTACTCCCTTCACTTACTCATGGTCTTCATCGTTCATCATGTTCATTGTCTTCTTCGAGCTATCATATCTTCACAAAAATGTCTTGGTTCATGAAATGGTTAAATTCCTCATTTTAGGTCATGGTCTAGGGTTTCACTCCATGTGTCATCATGATACCATATGCCAAAACAAAAACATGCCTATCATGTAATTCAGTTGGTAAAGGCATTTAGCAGCTTGGAGAAATAAAAATAAAGGTGAAGGTAATGTTTTATTTCAAATATGACAATGCCGCAATACACTACCTCGTCTCATCATTTCTCATAAGGACATTTTTGCTTAAAAATATTTTTCTAGCCAAATGGGGAAGAATTTTACAAAAGTGAAAGGGTTTTTGTCCATGATAGCCTGAGGAACAAAAACCTCCTTCAGTTTATGCACAAGTGTTATGATTTGAGAAAAATGCCCAAACTACACTTGTTATAGGAAAGTTGTTGCACTTATGGACAATTTGACTTCAAGACAATTTTTCAGGGGTTTTGAGCAGGTTTTGGCAGTGCTTAAAGACTCTATTATGTATCATACATCATAATATTTCCAACCATACCACTTTCAGCCCAAAAATCCTCCAGGAAGGCAGTCAAAAGTGCTCTACAAGTTGGTGTTGTGCTTTTGTCAGAAGAAAGATGTGTTTTTGGAGCGACCTTGGGAAAAATCATTTTTCTCAGCCTTGGAGAGGTAATTTTACATGCTTAAATACTCTATGGACAATTAGACGTCCTAATATTTACAATGGTACCTTCAGATCATGATTTGGATTAGTTCAAGGCATCCAAAAGTGTTGTTGAAGTTGGCGCTGCGCTTTTGTCAGAGACACCCTGGGAAAATCAATTTTGCCACTGATGGAGTGTCGAAATTACATTCTTGAGGTATCCATCTTGTATCATACTACAAGAGCTTTTGAACGAGCTATCAAGTTTTCAATTTTGAGTATTTTAAGGCCTCTAAAAGCAGGTTTCAAGTTGGCGCTACTTTTCTAGGAGAGGCGTTGTGCTTATGTCAACTGCGTTGCGATTCTGGATGTGGTGCTGCACTTCCATGAACTATGTTGTGCTTTGGTGTTGCGATTCTGCCAACGGTGCTCTGCCTGGGACAAAGTGGCTCGAAACTTGCCAAAACTCACCCAAACTTGAAACTTAAGATTTCATTCCTATTCTTTTCTCTTCTAAGCTATTCAACAAGTAAGTACCATCATCTTACTCAGTTTTTTCCTTTGGAAAAGCAAGTGAAAATGGTGATTTTTATTCGTATAGGGTTTATGTGAAAAGAAATTTCATGCTTCAAAGCTAGTGTAAATGATGGTTTTGTTAGATATGACATTTCAAAATTTAAAATTTTCCATCTCATACCTTTGTATATATACAAATCACCATATCGTTCACTGATCAACTCATTTACTTTTAGTTTGCCTCACCTTTTCACAAACCCTAGCTCATAACTATCATTGGACAATTTCTTAGCAGGACTATTTTTAAATTATCCTACTCATATCTCTCTCTCATTTCGCTCCTTTCAAACTTCCTAAGTTTTCTATAGCATTGATCCATCTCCCAAAATTCCCGTATCATCATCTCCCTTCCCTAACTCCCTCTTTTCATCATTTCATTCGTTCCTCATTGTTTTTCCATTTGCCTGTTATCTAGGTTTTTTTTTATCAAAATGGAGGGATATTATTCACCATCAATAAAGAGAAAAAATCATAAAGGAGGGAGGATCCTGAGGTATGAGCCTAACAACTGCAATGAAATAAACTCCTCACCATTCGTTAAATAGTTCTTTGAAGATGTCAGTTCGCTAGGGTTTTGTCAAAGGGAGGGTGAAGTAGGTCTCCATGAGCAGCTCACTAATTAGATTGCCACCAATTTGAAAGGGGAAAAGGCCATCATATAAGGGATTGAATTTACATTCTCGGTAGCTACCATATCTCTTACCACAAGAATACTTGATCATGGGGAGTATTGGTTTAAAGGCATGAGCTTAGACATTGAACAATACCAACCTTTCTTGAAATCACCCTACAGAGAGGCTCATTCACACATCGTCCCATTCAGGAACCTGTTAGAAAATTATGTGCCATTAATGAAGGTTGTAGTGATGTTTTTCACCTGTGAGGGAAGATTTTCCATATTGTATGGGTACCACATTAAGCTGCTAATGCATTTCACAGCTCTAAAACCTCTCAACATGTGTAATTATTTATGTAGAAGCCTTATCAAAATTTTTGAGAAGGTACAAATGAAAGGCAAAGAGCATCACCCTAGCCTTTTTCATCACAATTTAATAAAGATTGTAGTCCTCCATCACTTGGCAAAAAGGAACATGGCATGGGATTCCTTCATAGAAACAACTTTTCGGTGGCATGAAACTATTTCATTAGGTCATCATCCAGATACATAAACACAATTGGTGGATGTAGGATCATCTAGCAAGCTAGTGGAGGTTCCCAAGGCACCTAAACCTAAGGTGACCAAAATATATTGGAGAGGAAAAAGGCTTGTATTTACTTCTCAAGTTGAGAAAAAGGCCAAGCCTTCTACATCAACAAAATAGGGATCACATGTATAGGATGTGTTAGCACCTAAATCTGCCCTAGGCTTGAGGAAGGCAAAATTCAGGGTAACCACAAACCATGCTCAGTCTGGTAGCTAGCCCTACCAGAATAGGAGAGGGCTCTCTTTGAGTCACGCTCAGTGAATGGATAATAGAAACGGTCTGAGATGACTTACAGTGAAATATTTATCTTAGGCTAGTAAGTGGATATGGATACAAGAAACAATTTTCATGAATGACCGAGCTTCTGGGATGGTATGGGACCAATGGTTAGCAAAGAACAGAGAATTTAATACAAAGGCATAGATTACTTCGTGAGGCAAGATAGGCGGAAAGTGTAGCAATTTAGTTCAAAATAACGTGGAATGGAGGGATTTCTAAGGAGAGTGAAAAGGGCATAAGAACATGAATCCTTTTCAATAGAAGAAGAACATTGAACATGAAATTTTCGCACAGGCAGAGCAATAAAATTGAATTCTACCTTATCAACTCATAAAATTTCACTGGAAATGAACATGAATTGAACTATGAAACATAACGAAATACATATGAAACATAAGAGACACATTTGCTACACTCACAACCACATGAATCTCATGAAATAGAGCCACTGCCTTTCATTAATTCTCTGTCAAAAATATACAGTGAAGAAACAAAGTTTCTTTCCCAGAGTCTCCCAGAAGTTACAAGCCAACCAACCCTTTGCAAATACTTTGCATACAATATATAGAATGTGCCATGAAGGGATAGAATGCCCAAGGGTTGGGGAGTTACTCGAATCATTACAAAATGGAAGTGGAAAGCCAACCATTAGCTACAGGTGCAGCGTTACAAAAATGACAAATGGCTTGGGTGACCGTTTGCCTTCTTTTGCCACTTGGACAGAAGCCAATCTAGAGAGAAAATACTTTAAATGCCACCTTAGGTGCCAAAAAAAGGAATTGTAGATGAGCGGGCCCACTTGGAGAAGTCGCAAATCGAAATTTCGCGAAACGGAGGCAAATTTGGCATTTTTTCCTATGTGCGTCACGCCATTTTCTCTGTGCGCCGCACCACTTGGGAGCCTATTTTGAGGCACTTGCAGGAGTCTAAAATGTACCCAAGTGTGCTTGTTGGAAATCTTGTCCTGTCTACTTTCTAACCCAACTATAATTTCTGAATTTGGTGCTCATTTGCCCCTCCAAGTCTTCATTCTCCCAAGACTGCTTCCTGTGTGTCAAAATAGGGGCAGAGAGGTCATTTTTTGGGTGTTTTTGACCTCCTGGAGACTACGATCTTGCCCAAATTTCTTGTCCAAGCACCAGTAGTCGTGATTTTTCATGCTAAATCCAAAAATTCAAACCATTCTTCATTTGGAGTTCCCAATTTTTAGCGTCGCGCCACTAAACCTGTGTTTTGCCCAAAAATTTGTCATGTGACCAAAATTTCCCCAAATTTCTTGAAATTCAGGCTGGAGGTCCTCTATGAAGTGCTATGATGTGCCAAGGAAGCTTCAGCCAAGATTCGAAGCCGATCTTTCTCTTTTGCCTCTTTTGCCTCTTTTGCTGCTTTGCTCAATTTTGCCTTCAAGCTCTTCATCCCGGCCTTTGCACTCATATTTCGTGCCCTGTAATGGAAGGCCATGTGTCTCAGTAAGGCATGGTCCTTGTCAACCTTGTCTAGCAGCCTCTCCAAGTGCATGTTAACTCTCTCAAGATTGGCCTCCCAATCCTCATTGATCTCTTGCTCCAATGATGTGAGCTCAACTCTTCTCCTTTGTGCAGCTTGGCGATGCTCATGAATGTTTTGTAGCTCCATAATTGCCCGCTGATCCTCCAGCTATTTTTTCCTCTACTCCAGGCATTTCATCTTACACTTAGCCCTCTCCAAGTCAAAGGATAAGGCCTCAATCACTGATTGCTGCTCCTGGATGATCTCTCTAAGCTCTGCATTTGTAGGTTCTGTATCTGTCTCATCATCATGAAGGAGAACGAATTCTGTCTCTCGTTCACCTGATCGCTCACCTGAAGGCCCCTCATCATGCATGGGCTCCTTACCTCTGTCCTGTTCCTGTGTTGTCGATGTAGGAAGCGAGGCCCCTTCCACCCCGGGTGGAGATAACACTCGCTTTGCCGCTGCAAACAAATGTCTACTGCCTATCTTATAGGTCATGAATACTGGCATAGTAGTGGTCTCATGGCGCTCATACTGATGACAGGGACCACCTATTTCAAGCTCTGCCTCTGATACTACCTGTGGAGTGCTGAAGAAGTCACGGTAGATGAAGTCCTCCCAAGCAATGCCCTGCAATCCCAACTGATGATCCACCAAAATCCGGATAAGAGCAAAGTGATAAACATTGTTAAGCTGCTGCTGAGGGGTCTTATGCTGCATGAAATTTTTCATCCTCTCTATGTTCCTACAAATGAAAAATGGGAGGTTCATCATCCACACCCTAGTAAAGTGCATGACCAACCTGATGTGATAGGCATATAGGCGAGAGAACCTCCCCTCACAACTGAAGTACTTCATGATCAATTTCATGAGTAGTGCATACTCATCTTTCAAATATCTGAATGGGAAGACTCTTGTGAGATGCCTCAAACAACTGGCCTTAATGTAAGGCTCATAGTATTGCCTATCCACCTTCTTCTTCTTATGCCACTGTTCTCCAACATTTGGTATGCCTTTTGCCACTGAGATATTTTTGGGTGTCAATGTGAAGGTGACCCCGGCCAAGATAGACTGACCTCCATGTAGATGAAGCACAAAAAGATGGGCCAACTCATGATGAACTCTAACATTAGCCACCCTTTGACAAAATTCAAAACATGATAGGTGCTGGAAACATGACATAGCAAGAGGGCATGCATGCAATTCAGTGAGGGTGTTTGGCTCATCCCTAACATGTTTGCCACTCCTGTGATGTCTCCTAGGAGCCTGTTCTCCTAAAGCTGTATCGCTGTGAGTTTCCACCTCATACTCTGATGAACCCTCAGATGCCGTGGCTGCTATTTATATACTGTACTTAGAATGCCCTTTGATGATGCTGAAGTTGGGTGTTGTTTGTGATATCTGTCACCAGGGGGAACAATGAAACAAAGGGAGTATTAGGAGGGGAGTAATGTAATGGGAATAGGGGTTATAGGGAGAATTTTGTTTAGGGATATGTAGGGGTTTTGGGTATTTTGATAGGTTATGGTTTGGGGTTTTAATAAGGTAGGGTTTGGGGTTTTTATTGACCAATAGGAGGAGGGGAAAGGGAATATGAGTTTGGTAGTGTTAGGGTAGTGATAATAGGAAAAATGGCATAGGGGAATAAGGGAAAGTGGTAGGGCAAGAAAAATAGAGCCTTGGCCTCAACATACACTTATACAACCCTAGCATCAATGGTTTTTTGGTGTCTTCTTGTGGTTGAATTTATGAAATTTGTTGCATTCAATCACAGGCATAAAACCACCATATCACTCATAAAACTTGATGAACAAGTGATGTTTTGAGCCTACCTTGCAATTGATGTGCTTCACAAAAAATTTGAGGGCGTTTTGGCACGTTTCTGGTGCTTTGTCTGTGTGCACTGCGCGCGAAACCCAGTGCATCGTGCCAGTTAGGAATTTGCACTGCGGGCGGGCTCTGTGTGCGCCGCACCCCTGCCTATATGCGCCGCGCGCCTATAATGGCCTCCAAACTTGCTCCAAACCACGCGATTGCACTCTCCACAACTTTGCAATGTTTTCCCTCTGCCTTTGATTGCACAATGACTTTGATTTTGGTGGGAATTTGTATATATAGACTTGGAGGTCATGATTTAAATTTTTCTTTTTCAAAAAACCCACTTTCTAATGTTATGTTTGACACTTTTTCACTGACTTTAAAACAACCCTGATTTTCACTTTTCCTCTGAATTTGGCTCAAGTGATGAAATTTTCGACACTCTTTGCAAGGATTGCTTGACAGGACATTTGGCCACGTAAACCATGATTACACTTGAAGAGATCAACTGAAGACTTTTTTGAAAATTTTATCACCCATGACATTATTTGACTTTTCTTCAAAACAGAGTTTTGGGGAACAGTCGAAGTTTATCAATATGACGATGAAAATCTATGAATCATTACTTTACAAGGGCATCACTCTGGCCTGCATGGCTTTACTGGACATATTTAAAGACGAAATTGATTTAATCCCTAGACCTAATGACCGAAAATGACTTTTGTCCGTTAAAGGACCAGACCTTGACTGTCATGGACTTTGGTGATCATTGACAAAAGACCTAAGCCAGCAAGAGCCAAACATGAGGGGAAATGACTAGCATGACCTTCTCCGTCAAATCATGGCATGCTCCTAGCGGAATGCAGCTGAATCAATGGAGTGGGACACCTAAAAATGAAATGCATAAAGAGTTTTGATCTCTGATGGAGGGCTGACCAGACCGACTCTAACATTGGCTCCAATGGGTGATGGTAGCTCCTTGGAGGTTCCAAGAACTGTAGATCTTTGGGTGAGTATACAGTGCCTTCGTCCATTGGGATATAGAGTCCATTATTCCGACAAACCAACATGACTCAATTTATTGACTGAAACTTGACTCAAACTGACTCAATGAAAACTGACGTGATTGAAAAAACTTGACTCTAACAAACTAACTAAAAATACTAAGCACTGAACTTAAAAATTAAAGCTTGGTGGTAGTACATGACCACCTGCATTTCTTACAAGACTATATATCATCAAACTATATCAAACTGCCAATGTAACCAATCAAGAAGATGGCTTCTTAACTGATTCTTCTGATCAGATATTCTAGTCAACAATTGATACTGGTAACTGGGCCTCCAAAAACATAATTGACCATGATCTCCTTCATCACTGAATACTGCAATAATGACCTTCATTGCTGACTGTAATAGATTTGCCATTGGATCATGAAAAACATGAAGATTTACCACCTGCTGAAGAAACAAGATGTCTTTTTCTTTTGATTCTGATCTTCCTTCATAATGTACTTCAGAAAGAGTATGTTCCTAGTCCTCAAAAATTTCTGAACAAGCAGATGAGCGGATTTCCTCTTCAAAGAACACTTCAAAACATGAAACATATGAGGAAGAGTCTGAAAGACAATCGTGAATGTTTTGCTCTTCGGTAGCCTGAATGTATTGTAGGTCATCTTCATATGATATGACAGCCAGATTGTCTTTGCATTCATCAATCATGAGAAAATAAATTTCGAATGATTCTTGAAACCCAAGCATGACATTTCTATCATCTACCAATGATTCATCCAGGGAAACTTTTTCACTTACTTGAACAAAGATCTCATCTTGCTGTTCATAGAGGGAATGAGCTACCTCCTCATGAAGACTGTGTTCTGATGACATGAGAACATTTGGATCCAAAACTCTATCTTCTTCATCCCATATGACTTCACCAGCAGAGTTCTCTTTCATGGGACTTAGTACAAGGTTTTCTTGGTCACCATAATCCTAATCTGGATCTGAAAGGGTTTACTTAACGTTATCACATTCTAAAAGTATAACTGGACTTCCTTGCATGCTATCTCCTTCTATGGACAGATCCAAAATGACACTTTTTCTTTCATCACTTTTAGCCATATGGAATTCCTCAACCTGCTGATCTATAAAGCTGTTCACTGGACTGTCATCCTTTTCAAAAGAGGAAGAAGTTTCACCAACACTTTCTTGACCAGTTGTGCACTACAAATCTGCTTTAGCTTGAGCTGGAACATAACTGTGTAAGAGTTGACCTATCTCGTCTTCAGACAAAGGAGATAAGACCTTTTGTTTCCTTTCGCTCAAACAGTGATTGTCTTCATTAATTTCAAGTGAAGGTGTATATAAATATTCCTCATACTACTGATCCATTTCATGTAATTCCTGTTGACTGTCAAGATGCAAAAGTCTTTCCTCTTCCACCGTACTAAAATCTTGATCATGCTGCAAATTTTCATGATCGTCTTTACGTTGTTGAAAGGGATTTTCATCCAGGGCTTCCATGATCTCATCATCCATAAAATGATCATCCTCATAGTATTTTTCAAGGCTTTCAATAAAAGTAGAAGCATGTTTGCAACAGTCATGAACTAGATTTAATGATGGATAAGAGTCTTTATATCTTTCAATGAACATGGCATGAAAATCATTTAAACAGTAAATACAAGCAGGCGGAAAACTTTCATACCAAGATTGGGCTTCACCTTCTAGAGTGGCCATGAATATCTTCATTAAGAAATCTTCAAGAAAATCAACCTTCAACTTGCGAATATGCATGTGAAATCGAACTAGATGTAAAGCAGCGTCCTTCTTACCATCATCTTTAAATGTAGGCAAATTTGTTGACCAATCTACTTTCGGAATCTTATTTGGAAAGCTTGGAATGTGATCTCAGCTCATGGGAGAGTATCTTCTTGCAACCCGATCCATCTTGAAAATCTCAAAGCTACTGACATCTACAGTGGAGTCACCATGAAGCACCGATTGCTGGATTCTTCAGTGGATGGAGTCGCCAGGTGAATGATTTCAACCGTCTTCTTATGTCTAATCATTGTTCACCATCAACCATCAGATCTGAGCTTGATCGATGTACTGGGGCAAACAATCTTCAATCAAACCATTTTCATCCCCAGTGGAGTCACCACTATGTTGGCACCTAAATCTGCCCTAGGCTGAAGGAAGGCAAAATTCAGGGTAACCACAAACCATGCTCAGTCTGGTAGCTAGCCCTACCAGAATAGGAGAGGGCTCTCTCCAAGTCACGCTCAGTGAATGGATAATCGAAATAGTCTGAGATGACTTACAGTGAAATATTTATCTTAGGCTAGTAAGTGAATATGGATACAAGAAACAATTTTCATGAATGACCGAGCTTTTGGGATGGTGTGGGACCAACGGTTAGCAAAGAATAAAGAATTTAATACAAAGGCACAGATTACTTTGTGAGGCAAGACAGGCGGAAAGTGTAGCAATTTAGTTCGAAATAACACGGAATGGAGGGATTGCTTAGGAGAGTGAAAAGGGCATAAGAACATGAATCCTTTTCAATAGAAGAAGAACACTGAACATGAAATTTTCCCACAGGTAGAGCAATAAAATTGAATTCTACCTTATCTAACTCAGAAAATTTCACTGGAAGTGAACATGAATTGAACTATGAAACATAACGAAATACATATGAAACATAAGAGACACATTTGCTACACTCACAACGACATGAATCTCATGAAATAGAGCTGCTGCCTTTCATTAATTCTCTGTCAAAAATATACAGTGAAGAAACAGAGTTTCTTTCCCACAGTCTCCCAGAAGTTACAAGCCAACCAACCCTTTGCAAATAGTTTTCATACAATATATAGAATGTGCCATGAAGAGATAGAACGCCCAGGGGTTGGGGAGTTACTCAAATCATTACAAAACAGAAGTGGAAAGCAAACCATTAGCTACAGGTGCAGCGTTACAAAAATGACAAATGGCTTGGGTGACCGTTTGCCTTCTTTCGCCACTTGGATAGAAGCCAATCTGGAGAGAAAATACTTTAAATGCCACCATAAGTGCCAAAAATCTGAAATGTAGATGAGCAGGCCCACTTGGAGAAGTCGCGAATTGAAATTTCACGAAACGGAGGCAAATTTGGCATTTTTTCCTGTATGTGTCGCGCCATTTTCTCTGTGCGCCGCACCACTTGGGAGCCTATTTTGAGGCACTTGCAGGAGTCAAAAATGTACCCAAGTGTGCCTGTTGGAAATATTGTCCTGTCGACTTTCTAACCCAACTAGAATTTCTGAATTTGGTGCTCATTTTCCCCTCCAAATCTTCATTCTCCCAAGACTGCTTCGTGTGTGTCAAAATAGGGGCAGAGAGGTCATTTTTTGGGTGTTTTTGACCTTCTGGAGACTCAGATCTTGCCCAAATATCTTGTCCAAGCACTAGTAGTCGTGATTTTTCATGCTAAATCTAAAAATGCAAACCATTCTTCATTTGGAGTTCCCAATTTTTAGCGTCGCGCGCACAGGGAGAAAAAACCTGTGTTTTGCCCAAAAAATTGTCATGTGACCAAAATTTCGCCAAATTTCTTGAAATTCAGGTTGGAGGTCCTCTATGAAGTGCTATGTTGTGCCAAGGAAGCTTCAGCCAAGATTCAAAGCTGATCTTGCTCTTTTGCCTCTTTTGCCTCTTTTGTTGCTTTGCTCAATTTTGCCTTCAAGCTCTTTATCCGGGCCTTTGCACTCATATTTCGTGCCCTGTAATGGAAGGCCATGTGTCTCAGTAAGGCATGGTCCTTGTCGGCCTTGTCCAACAGCCTCTCCAAGTGCATGTTAACTCTCTCGAGATTGGCCTCCCGATCCTCATTGATCTCTTGCTCCAATGATGTGAGCTCAACTCTTCTCCTTTGTGCAGCTTGGCGATGCTCACGAATGTTTTGTAGCTCCATAATTGCCTGCTGATCCTCCAGCTATTTTTTCCTCTACTCCAGGCATTTCATCTTCCACTTAGCCCTCTCCAAGTCAAAGGATAAGGCCTCAATCACTGATTGCTGCTCCTGGATGATCTCTCTAAGCTCTGCATTTGTAGGTTCTGTATCTGTCTCATCATCATGAAGGAGAATGAATTCTGTCTCTCGTTCACTTAATCACTCACCTGAAGGCCCCTCATCATGCATGGGCTCCTTACCTCTATCCTGTTCCTATGTCGTTGATGTAGGAAGAGAGGCCCCTTCCACCCCGGGTGGAGGTAACACTTGCTTTGCCGCTGTAAACAAATGTCTACTGCCTCTCTGATAGGTGATGAATATTGGCATAGTAGCAGTCCCATGGCGTTCATACTGATGAGAAGGACCACCTATCTCATGCTCTGCCTCTAATACTACCTGTGGAGTGTTGAAGAAGTCATGGGAGATGAAGTCCTCCCAAGCAGTGCCCTGCAATCCCAACTGATGATCCACCAAAATCCGGATAAGAGCAAAGTGATAAAAATTGTTAAGCTACTGCTGAGGGGTCTTATGCTGCATGAAATTTTTCATCCTCTCTATGTTCTTGCAAATGAAAAATGGGAGGTTCATCATCTGCACCCGGGTAAAGTGCATGAGCAACCTGATGTGATAGGCATATAGGCGAGAGAACCTCCCCTCACAACTGAAGTACTTCATGATCAATTTCATGAGCAGTGCATACTCATCTTTCAAATATCTGAATGGGAAGACTCTTGTGAGATGCCTCAAATAACTGGCCTTAATGTAAGGCTCATAGTATTTCCTATCCACCTTCTTCTTCTTATGCCATTGTTCTCCAACATTTGGTATGCCTGTTGCCACTGAGATAGTTTCAGGTGTCAATGCGAAGGTGACCCCGGCCAAGATAGACTGACCTCCATGTAGATGAAGCACAAAAAGACGGGCCAACTCATGATGAACTCTAACATTAGCCACCCTTTGAAAAAATTCAAAACATGATAGGTGCTGGAAACATGACATAGCAAGAGGGCATGCCTGCAATTCAGTGAGGTTGTTTGGCTCATCCCTAACATGTTTGCCACTCCTGTGATGTCTCCTAGGAGCCTATTCTCCTGAATCTATATCGCTGTGAGTTTCCACCTCATACTTTGATGAAGCCTCAGATGCCATGGCTGCTGTTTATATATTGTACTTAGGCTTCCCTTTGATGATGGTGAAGCTGGGTGTTGTTTGTGATATCTGCCACCAAGGGGAACAATGAAACAAAGGGATTATTAGGAGGGGAGTAATGTAATGGGAATAAGGGTTATAGGGAGAATTTTGTTTAGGGATATGTAGGGGTTTTGGGTATTTTGATAGGTTCGGGTTTGGGGTTTTAATAAGGTAGGGTTTGGGGTTTTTATTGACCAATAGGACGAGGGGAAAGGGAATATGAGTTTGGTAGTGTTAGGGTAGTAATAATAGGAAAAATGGCATAGGTGAATAAGGAAAAGTGGTAAGGCAGGAAAAATAGAGCCTTGGCATCAACATACACTTATACAACCCTAGCATCAATGGTTTTTTGGTGTCTTCTTGTGGTTGAATTTATGAATATTATTGCATTCAATCATAGGCATAAAACCACCATATCACTCATAAAATTTGATGAACCAATGATGTTTCTAGCCTACCTTGCAATTGATGTGCTTCACAAAAAATTTGAGGGAGTTTTGGCACGTTTCTGGTGCTTTGTCTGTGTGCGCCGCGTGCAAAACCCAGTGTTCTGTGCACCACGCCAGTTAGGAATTTGCACTGCGGGCGGGCTCTGTGTGCGTTGCGCCTTGTGTGTGCACCACGCCCCTACCTATATGCGCCGTGCGCCTGTAATGGCCTCCAAACTTGCTCCAAACCACGCGATTGCACTCTCCACGACTTTGCAATGTTTTCCCTCTGCCTTTGATTACACAATGACTTTGTTTTTGGTGGGAATTTGTATATATAGACTTGGAGGTCATGATTTAAACTTTTCTTTTTCAAAAAACCCACTTTCTAATGTTATGTTTGACACTTTTTCACTGACTTCAAAACAACCCTGATTTTCACTTTTCCTTTGAATTTGGCTTAAGTGATGAAATTTTTGACACTCTTTGCAGGGATTGCTTGATAGGACATTTGGCCACGGAAACCATGATTACACCTGAAGATATCAACTGAATACTTTTTTGAAAATTTTATCACCCATGACACTGTTTGACTTTTCTTCAAAACAGAGTTTTGGAGAACAGTCGAAGTTTATCAATATGATGATGAAACTCTGTGAATCATTACTTTACAAGGGCATCACTCTGGCCTCCATGGATTTGCTGGACATATTTAAAGACAAAATTGTTTTAATCCCTAGACCTAATGACCAAAAATGACTTTTGTCCGTTAAAGGACTAGACCTTGACTGTCATGGACTTTGGTGATCATTGACAAAAGACCTAAGCCAGCAGGAGCCAGACATGAGGGGAATGACTAGCATGATCTTCTCTGTCATATCATGGCATGCCCCTAGTGGAATGCAGCTAAATGAATGGAGCGGGACACCTAAAAATGAAATGCATAAAGAGTTTTGATCTCTGACGGAGGGCTGACCAGACCGACTCTAACGGGATGAAGAGCTAATTGAACATGATTTTGAATTAGTTGACTTGGAGGCAACAGATGAACCTTCAAACTTGAAATAAATTATAAAAGAGAGTGATTATCAAATTAGAGAGCTCATGGACAACATGGAAAGGGAAAGATTAATCATTTCCTTCCTTGAGCAAGAAAGCAGTCAGCTTAAGGCCAAACAGCTCATCATGGAGAAATAACAATCCAAGGTGCTACAATAGGGAGGTAAAGGTAAAACAGTATTGGATTCTGGTGAACATGATGAATAGGAAAAACAAGTTGGAAAGAAGAAACCAAGGACCATAGGACTCAAAAGGGCATTGAAGAAAGAAATGAACATAACCTACTAGATGAAGACTTAGACATTGAAGACAAAATTGCCTTGGAGATTAATGAAAATAGAGATTATTGGCTATGTAAGGTCAATGGCCACCTAGAGCAGCTTCTTGACAAGGCCAATGGAGACAATTGGTTATTGAGGCACATGTCCCACCACTATTAGACCAGAAACATGATTTGCAACATCAAGCTCAAGCAAATGAAAAAAAACTAAAGGAAACCCTAAAATACAAAAATGAGAGGGATAAATTGGATGGGAGCATAAAACACCTCATTTTTCACTTCATGACCAATTTTGGAGTTTTTCTGAGATTTTTTTTTTTTTATGAATTTTGGTGCAAAACTTAGAAATTGCACCAGTCACAGAGATGCAACGCCTTGGCGTTATGTTTTTTCGTCAGGGATCCAAATGAAAAGTGACTTACACTTTTGGAAATCTGATGGCCTCCTCTCAAAACCCACTTCCTCAAATTTCTCAGAAAGGGCTCAGATTTTGAGAAAAAGGGGTCAAAAATCATCATTCTGCCACTCTTTTTGACAGGTGTTGTGCTCTTGGAGACACCTTGGGAGAATCAATTTTGGGAGCCTTCCCATGGGTCATTTTTAAAAATTCAAGATTTTATAGAAACTAGACAGGAAAGGCTTGGTGACCATTCTCTCATATTTCAAATTTGGCCTCAGGAAGGCACCCAAAAATGACCTCAAAGTTGGCACTGTTCTTCTGCAAATTTTTGACTTTTTATCTAAAAATTTCACTATGTAATTTCTTAGGTTTTTAGTTTGACTTGGTCAAAGTTAAACTCATGATGTAACTTCATTAGTTAGAAGTTTAGATGATGAAATAATAAATAAATAAACATGATAGGTTGTTTTTATGGTTAATTAGGCATCATAAAGGAAGAAAAACACAAATCAAAGTCTAAGAGAAGAGTTTGTTTTTTACCTTCTCACTATCAGTGGTTGGTTGCGAGAATCTTGGAAACAGTTCCACCACTTAGGGATTTGACCCCTGAAGGTGGGGGATTTTTTTTGATTTAGTCTATATGTATCATTTCTCATTCATAGAGAGGGGTTGGACTTCAGAGGAGAGGACTTGTATCTTATGCTTTCATATAGTTAATCAAGGAGTTGTTGCAACTATTTTTCACGAATACTTGTTTAGTGAGTTTGTGGTGTTGTTTTCCTTTCATATCAGTTTATGATTAATGAATTCATCTCTCTTAACATGCTTTATTTCTTCATGTGATTTTCCTTACAATCTTATAGGCATAATTCTTTAGATTCAAAGCTTTGTTTATGTGTAAAATCACGTCTGTGTATTTCTTCTTCTAGATTAATGAATTCATCGTAATACATGTTTATTATGACTTTCTAAGATTGTTAGACCCTACACTACATTGACAAAATTCTGAGATTCATCAGAAGGCACTGTTATCTCTCTCCTCTTTATGCCTGCTACTACAACCCTTTGAGACGTTGAATTAATTGCTTTTTCTCATCCCTTTTCCAGCAACCTAAAAACCCTAAATTTTCAAAAACTCATATAAAACTATTATATCTAGCCTAAAACCCATTTCTCTTCTAGTCATTGACTATGAAATGCTTAGAGAGATCCCTTTCTGGTTTAGCAAGGCTAGTTGCTGAACTGCAAGTGGTTTGAAGTTACCTCTTTCGACCTCCTACTCAACCTGGGTCATTGTAGAGGATAACATTTTGGCGCCGTTGTCAAGGAACAAAAGATCATATCTTCCCTGTGAAAGAACGATAAGGATCAGATCTGATTGTTGATGGTGAACAGTGATCAGACACAAGAAAGGTTGTGTATCTTTCACTTGGTGACTCTAGTGTCGAAGAATCCAAAGGTTTAGAATTCTCATGGCGACTCCACTATTCAAAAGGCAGTAGTTTGAAGAAATTCTTGGTGACTTAACTATTTCAAAATGGATTCAATGGCTCGAAGGTATGCTGCTATGAATTGAACTCATATTCCTGGTTTTCCGAATCAAATTCCTTGCATAGATTGGCAAACTAATTTTCCCAAACTCATAAATGGAAACGAGGATGAAACTATTCTGCATCTAATCGAATTTCATTGGCACGTACATATGCCCAGGATTAGCTTTCATGAGGACTGTTTGATGAAATTGTTTATGGCTAACTTAGAAGGAAAAGCAAGATCATGGAATGAAGGATTGAATCTAGGTAGCTTATTCTCTCTTAAATAATTCCACACAACATTCTTTAAGTTTTATGGAAAATCTCATAATTCATTCTTGTTGTTCGAAGAATTTTGTGAATCCTGTGAAAAGTTCATTCAATACCTTGAAGAGACTTTTGGTGATGAAGAATGTTTAGATTATGATATCATAGTGGCCGTTTATGAATTTTCTTCCCAACAACAATATGAAGAAGCTAATCACATTGATACACGAGATCATAATTAGCCCATAGTAGCCTCCTCTTTGATTGATGAAGAAACAGATGATGAATGTTGTCTAGATGCCCATATAGATTCCCCATGGGAAATAATTATGGAGGCAACACAACACACTAATAAGCTAGAGGTTAAGGAAGAAATTCAACAGCTTGAAACTAATCAATAAGAGGATAATAATGGAAAAGAACATGTTATTTTAGATCTTATGGGTGTACACATTAGCACTATGGTTGTTGAACACAGTCATCTTGCCAATCATTAGGTAAAAGTAATTGAACATATCCTTGAAGAATCATTTGTTGGTTTGCATCAGGCTTATGATCCATAATAAAATCTCCAACAAATAGTATTTTCTTCCATGATTAAAGATCAATCAAATTTGAATGATGAAATCCAAGTTTTATTTCATCATTCTAATGATGAGTTGCAGCGACCTTGCCAACTTCTATGTTATCTAGTTAATGATGAAGACATCCTTGTTGCATATGATCTTGATGATGTATTTTATGAAATTAAAGGAAATTCAGAGCCGTTATCTATTGTCGATGATGATAATGAAAAACAATTTGCTCTCATTTTGTTTGATGGGAATCAATTTCAACATTTAGACAAATTAGCATTGTGGAATAAGGTTTATTTTACTACTTTAAATAATCCAGAAGATCTTATGTTGCATTATTTTCATGATCCTCTGGTGAGTTTATTGCAATCATCAGTAGAGGAATAATTTTCCAAGTTTTTTAATACATATATTGGATCCAGTGGAAAATTTGAGTTGCGACTTTCTTTTTTCTTTTGCCTGCACAAGGAAAGTATGAGCAAAATTCAAATAAGTAGCAATTTACTGGATTGGTTGCACTCGAGGGATCATTACACATGATTGTATATACATATTTAGCATGTGGGTGGTTATCATCAGGATTTGAAGCCCAAGGTGAAGGCCCTAAGATCCTAATGGCATGTTGCCATAAGTAAGTTCAATTTGTTAAAGTCAGTTAGTGAGTCAGTTTTCATTTTGAGTTTGGTCTTTGCATTTTGACTCCATGCCCAATGAATAAAGCTACCTAATCTATGGTGATCTTGACACCTCCAAGGAGCTGCCATCCCCAGTTGGAGCCAATGTTAGTGTCAGTCAGTTCAGCTTATCACCAGTGATCAAATATGCTCTTATGAGGTGTTTTTAGGGTGTCAAGTCAAGTTTTTGTCATTTCAGCGAATAGTCAAATAAAAATTTGGTCACTCGCTGTTGTGTCTAGGTCACTATTGCTCCCTTCAATTACTCATGGTCTTCATCATTCATCATGTTCATTGTCTTCTTCGAGGTATCATATCTTTCACTTAAATGTATTGGGTCATGAAATGGTTAAATTCCTCATTTTAGGTCATGGTCTAGGGTTTCACTCCACGTGTCATCATGATACCATATATCAAAACAAAAACATGTCCATCATGTAAATAAATGGGTAAATGGAGTAGCTTAGGGAAATAAAAATGAAGGTAAAGGTAATATTTTATTTCAAATAAGACAAAGTTGCAATACACTACCTCGTCTCATCATTTCTCATAGGGACATGTTTGCTTCAAAATATTTTTTTGGCCAAATGGGGAAGTATTTTAGAAAAGTAAAAGAGGTTTATGTCAAAAATAGGCTGAGGAAGAAAAACCTCCTTCTGTTTATGCACAAGTGTTATTATTTGAGAGAAATTCTCAAACTACAATTTCTATAGGAGAGTCGCTGCACTTCTGGACAATTTGAATTCAACACAAATTTTCATGGATTTGGAGAAGGTGTTGGCGGTGGTTAAGTACTCTATTGTTGATAAGACATCATAATATTTCCAACTATACCATTTTAAGCCCAAAAATCCTCTAGGAAGGTAGTCAAAAGTGCTCTCCAAGTTGGCATTGTGCTTTTGTCAAAAGCATGCTCTATTTTTTGAGTGACCTTGGGAAAACTCATTTTTGTCAGCCTTGGAGAGGCCAGTTTACATGCTTAAATAGTCTATGGGAAACTAGACCCCCTTATGTTTCCAATGGTACCTTCAGATCATGATTTGGATTAGTGAAATTTATCCAAAAGTTCTCTTCAATTTGGCGCTATGCTTTTGTTAGAGACACCCTGGGTTTTAGGAGTGACCTTCAGAAAATAATTTTTTCTCCCTGCTGAAGTGTCCAAATTACATTCTTGAGGAGCCTATATTGTAGCATACTTCAAGATATTTCCAGCGAGCTATCAAGTTTACAATTTTGAGTAGTTTAAGGCCCCAAAAAGTGGGTTGCAAGTTGGCGCTGCATTTCTAGAAGTGGTGATGCATTTCTAGGAGAGGCACTGTGCTTCTGTGAACTATGCTGTGCTTTTGGAGGTGGCATTGTGCTTCCATTAATTGCGCTGTGCTTTGGCACTGCGCTTTTCCCAACAACGCTGCACTTGGGATAGAGTGGCCCAAAACTTGCCAAAACTCACCCAAACTTCAAAATTAAACTTGCATTCCTATTGCTTGCTCTTCTAAGATGTTCAACAAGTAAGTGACATCATCTTACTCACTTTTTTCCTTTGGAAAATCAAGTGAAAATGGTGAGTTTTCTTCATTTAGGGTTTATGTGAATTTTCATGCTTCAAATCTAGTGTAAATGATGGTTTTGTTAGATATGACATTTCAAAATTTAAAATTTTCCATCTCATACCTCCGTATATATATAAATCAGGATATCATACACTAATCAACTCATTTACTTTCATTTTACCTCACCTTTTCACAAACCCTATCTCATACCTATCATTTTGGATAATTTCCTAGGAGGACTGGTTATAAATTATCCTACTCATCTCTCTCTCTCATTTCACTCCTTTCAAACTTCCTAAGTTTTCTATTGGACCGATCCATCTCCAAAAATTCCCCTTTCATAATCTACCTTCCCTAACTCCCTCTTTTCATCATTTCATTCATTCCTCATTGTTTTTCCATTTCCTGTTATTTGGGGTTTTTTATCAAAATGGAGGGAGATTCTTCACCATCAAAAAAAAGAAAACATTATAAAAGAGGGAGGATCCTGAGGTATAAGCCTACCAACTACAATGAAATCAACTCCTCACAATTCATTAAACTGTGCTTTGAATATGTCAGTTGCCTAGGGTTTCGTCAAATGGTGGGCGAAGTAGTTTTCCATGAGCAACTCACTGATTAGATCGCCACTAACCTAAAAGGGGAAAAGGCCATCATAGCAGGTATTGAATTTACATTCTCAGTAACTACCATCTCTCTTGCCATGGGGATACCAGATCACAGGGAGTATTGGTTCAAAGGCATGAGCTTAGACCTTGAACAATACCAACCTTTCTTGAAATCACCCTACAGAGTGGCTCGTTCACACATCATCCCATTCAGGTACCTGTTAGAAAAGTATGCGCCATTGATGAAGATTGTAATGAAGTTTTTCACCTGTGAGGGAAGATTTTCTAGATTGTATGGGTACCACATTAGGATTCTAATGCATTTCAGAGCTCTAAAACCTCTCAACATGTGTAATTATTTATGTAGAAGCTTTATCAAAATGTCCGAGAAGGTACAAATGAAAGGCAAGAGCATCACCCTAGATTTTTTCATCACATCTTAATAAATATTATAGTCCTCCATCAGTTTGCAGAAAGGAACATGGAATGGGATTCCTTCATAGAAACAACTTTACAGTGGCATGAAACTATTTCATTAGGTCGTCATCCAAATACATCAACACAATAGGTGGAGGTAGGATCATCATTAAAGTTAGTGGAGGTTCCTAAGGCACCTAAACCTAAGGTGACCAGAATATATCAGAGAGGAAAAGGGCTTGTGTTTACTTCTCAAGTTGAGAAAAAGGAAAAGCCTTCTTCATCAGTGAAACAAGGATCACATGTATAGGATGAAGAACTAATTGAACATGATTTTGAATTAGTTGACTTGGATGCAGTAGACGAACCTTCAAACTTGCAACAAATTATCAAAGAGAAGGATTCTCAAATTAGAGAGCTCATGGACAATATGGCAAGGGTAAGATTCATCATTTCCTTCCTTGAGCAAGAAAACAGTCAACTTAAGGCCAAACAACTCATCATGGAGAAACAAAAATCCAAGGTGCTACAATAGGGAGGAAAACTTAAAGAAGTATTGGAGCCTTGTGAACATGATGAATAGGAGAAAAAAGCTGGAAAGAAGAAACCAAGGACTAAAGGACTCAAAAGGGCATTGAAGAAAGAAAAAGAACATAACCTGCCAGATGAAAACTTAGACTTTGAAGACAATATTTACTTGGAGATTAATGAAGATAGAGAGTATTGGCTAAGTAAGGTCAATGGTCACCTAGAGAAACTTCTTGACAGGACCATAGAGACAATTAGCTATTGAGGCACATGGCCCACCACTATCAGACTAGAAACATGATTTGCAACATCAAGCTCAAGCAAATGAAAAACAAGCTAAAGGAAACCATAAAAGACAAAAACGAGATGGATAAATTTAATATGATTGCTGAAGCATCCATGGGAGCAATACACACATCATGTTTCACTTCATGACCAATTTTGGAGGTTTTTTGAGCATTTTTGTTTTTGTGAATTTTGGTGCAAAACTCAGAAATTGCACTAGTTTCCTCAGGGATCCAAATGACAAGTGGATTACATTTTTGGAAAGATGATGGCCTCCTATCAAAACCAAATTCATCATATTTCTCAGACAGAGCTCATATTTTGAGGAAAAGGGGGCAAAAATCATCATTTTGCCAGTCTTTTTGACAGGTGTTGCACTTTTGGAGATACCTTTAGAGAATCAATTTTTGGAGGCCTTCCCATGGGTCCTTTTCAAAAATTCAAGATGTTATGGAAACTAGACAGGATTTAGGTGACCATTCTCTCATATTTTAAATTTGACCTCCTGAAGGCACCTAAAAGTGGCCTCAAATTTGGCGTTGTGCTTCTGCAAATTTCTGAATTTTTATTTAAAAATTTCACTATGTAATTTCTCAGGTTTTTAGTTTGACTTGGTCAAAGTTAAAATCATGATGTAACTTTAGTAGTTCAAAGTTTAGATGATGTAATAATAAATAAATAGGCATGATAAGTTGTTTTTATGGTTAGTTAGGCCTCATAAAGGAAGTAAAACTCAAATCAATGTCTAAGAGAAGAGTTTTTTTTTTACCTTCTCACTCTCACTTGTTGGTTGAGAGAATCTTGGAAACAGTTCCACCACTTAGGGATTCAATCCATGAAGGTGGGGAAGATATTTTTATTGAGTCTATATGTATTATTTCTCACTCATAGAGAGGGTTGGACTTCAGAGGAGAGGACTTGTGTCTTATGCTTTCATACAATTAATCAAGGAGCAATTGCAACTATTTTTAAGGAATACTTGTTCAATGAGTATGTGGTGTTTCTTTCCTTTCATATGAGTTTCTTATTGATGAATTCATATTTGATGTATAAAATAATTTTCAGAAAAAAACACATTGAAGATTTTGGTCGATGTGTTTCGAACCAGCAAATGTGGTTCATCTTCAGGATAAGATGAAGAAACAGATCTAGTAAGGAGGTTAAATAGGGAGACACACCATCCTAATGGCTAGAAGAACATGATTTCCCTCTTAACATGATTTCTCTCTTAAGAATTCATCTCTCTTAACATTCTTTCTTTCTTTATGTGATTTTCCTTACATTCATATAGGCAGAATTCTTTAGATTCAAATCTCTATTTATGTGGAAAATCATGCTTGTGTATTTATTCTTCTAGATTAATGAATTCATGGTAATACATGCTCATTATTACTTTCTATGCTTTTCAGACTCTACACTACATTTACAAAATTATGAGATTCATCACAAGGCATTGTTATCTTGCTCCTCTTTATGCCTATTATTGCAACCCTTTGAGACATTGACCTAATTACTTTTTCTCATCCCTGGTCTAGCAACCTAAAAACTCTAAGTTTCAAAAACTCATCTAAAACTATTATATCTAGCTAAAATCCATTTTTCTTCCAGTCATTAGCTATGAAATACTTAGAGAGATCCCTCTCTAGTTTAATAAGACTATCTATTGAACTGAAACTAGTTTGAAGTTACCTCTTTCGATCTCCTCCTAAGCCTGAGACATTGTATATGATAACATTTTGGCACAGTTGCTCAGCAACGCAAGATCATATCTTCCCTGGGAAAAAATGACAAGGATCAGATCTGATTGCTGATGGTGAACAATGCTCAGACATAAGAAAGGCTATGTATCTTTCACCTCGCGACTCAAGTTTCGAAGAATCCTAAGGTTTAGAAGTCTCATGGCGAATCCACTGTTCAAAACCCAATAGTTTGAAGAAATTCTTGGTGACTTAACTATTTTCAAAATGGATTCAACTACTTGAAGATATACTCCTATGAATCGAGCTCATATTCTTGGTTTTCTCAATCGAATTCCTTGCATAGATTGGCAAACTAATTTTCCCAAATTCATAAATGGAAACGAAGATGAAGCTATTATGCATCTAATCAATTTTCATTGGCATATACATAAGCTCAGGATTAGGTTTCATGAGGATTGTTTGGTGAAAATGTATATGGCTACCCTAGAAGGAAAAGCAAGATCATGGTACAAAGGATTGAAGCCAGGCAGCTTATTCTCTCTTAGAGAATTTCTCACAACATTATTTGGGTTTTATGGAAAATATCATCATTCACTCTTGTTGTTCGAAGATTGTTTTGAATCCTGTGAAAATTTCATTCAATATCTTGAAGATACTTTTGGTGATGAAGAATGTCTATATTATGACATCATAAAGGCCCTTTATGAATTTTCTTCCCAACAATAATCTAGAGAAGCTAATCACTTTGGTACACGAGATCATACTTAGTAGACATTAGCCTCCTCTTTGATCGATGAAGAAACAAGATCATGAATATTGTCTAGATGCCCATACAGATTCCCCGTAGGAAATAATTCTCACAACAACACAACACGCTAATAAGCTAGAGGTTAAAGAAGAAATTCAACAACTTCAAACTAATCAAGAAGAGGATAATAATGAAAAATAACAGGTTATTTTAGATCATGTTAGGGTCCTATAATTTATAGGATCTCAAGGTGATTAAGAATTTCACAATTTGTAGGCTTCAAATTATCCATAGATTTCAAATTTTAATTGATTTCATTAAAAAAAAAAGGAAAGAGAAATGAAAAGAGGGTATATCTAAAAAAAAAACGAGAGATAAATAAGAACAAAAAGCAAGCCCCAAAGATTGCTCAAAGCATACAATTTAAGCATGATTGAACAAATTTCAATTTATTTTGATAGGTTAGAAAATAAAGAGTTCCAAAATAGTTAAATCTTGGAAAATCAGTAGCTAGGTAGATGGAATTTGGTCCAACTATTTAATTTGGACCAAAGAGGAGAAATAAGTGATAGATTAGGTTAGATCTTAAAAGAAAAGAGATGAAAAAAATAGAAAAAATGAAAGAACAAAAAATGATAAGATAGAAAATAAGGGTAGGTAGCATTAGAGAATAAGGAAGGGGTATCATAGGACCTTCTTCAAAATGGGAGGATATTTCCTAAGGTTCAAAGAAAATTCAATCTTTCTAAGGTTGGATAGAAGGATTTATAAGGAAAAGGGGCTTATGGCACTTTAATAATCTCCCCCCCTTTAAACATTATTCATTTACCCTTTCATATTCCTATGGTCTACCCCCCATTCATAACCCAACCACACCACACACTCACCCGTCACACCATTGTTAACCTACCCACCATATTTCCCCTCATCTCCACTCACTCAGCTCGATTGAATGGCCCACGTATCTTTTTTGCCCCCCCCCCCCCCCCCCATTGTCCGAAAGTTAATCGAGGGGGGGTCCGAAGTTAGCGGTTCCCACTACCCTACGTGTCATGCACTTATGAGTTTGCACCGCCCCTCTCATACTGCCTACCGCTCTGCAAGCCCCCCCGAAATGTTGTATCTGGTATCAGCTAACCACTCACCCAAGGGACCGTTGAACACTCAACACCTCATCGTGCCAACCCATCCCATCCATCCAATCATCCCCATTCCTGCCGTTGAGCCATAAATGAGGTTGGGTCATTAGCCAATGGACTCGCACCAAATTAAGCCAATCCAATGGCCTAGTTTCAAATCATAAAATCACCAAAGTCGCACCGAGTTCAAACTTTAAACATTATTGCTCACTTGCAGGCATTTCCTCCCACTCCATTCATCTATTGCAAAGAATGCAAAGCAGAGCAAGAGAACAACAACACAGTCCAGGATTACTTAATGCCTACAGTGATCATCAATCCCTACAATGATCATCAATTCCTATTCTTGAATCCCATTTTTGTTCAAATCCCTTTCTTTCTCCCTCACTAGAAATCCCACTTCTTTCATCTTTTTATGTTATAGAGTAGACAACAATGGAAGCTAAGAAGAAAGAACCAGAAATATTCAACCCAATAGTGCACCCACCAATGGATGTAGATCATTTACCATTGGCCGACAGGGATTTCAAGACCCATGAAACCCTCTTATAATTTGATCTATTTAATGTATATTGCTGTTGGGAGGACAAATTGATGGAGGAAATGGCTGACATAGGCCTGTGGGACACTGTTGATGCCTCAAAAATCACTGCAACAACACAGGGGAAAAACCACTCGGTCGGGGACTTGAATATCGTCCATTATCCGTTTGGATTATGGCTCCGACTAGTTTAACTGGGTCTAGTTACCTTCTCTCAATCTCCGATGGCTCAAAATATGACTTTCATCCATCAATGGAGAAGAGACATCAGATCATCCCTCTTTCTCATTAGGTAGGAAAGTGATCCTTAAGTTGATCTGGGGCTCAGCTAAGCCATGACTAAGTTATGACCTAACTTATTCTAACCTAACTAACTCTATGGTATTAAGTTAATATTAATTTTTAATCCTATATGATACTATGATAATGTTATCCCTATGAAACTTGTTAATTTAATACTATTTATTAATCCTAAAGTAACACAATGTTAATACTACACTATCATTAAATTCTTGTTAGGTACTAAAGTACTCCTATATATCTCATATGTCAAATCCAAACTAATATATCATATGATATTATACTAATTAACTAGCTATACTATATAAATAAATATACCTTATACTAGACTAAAACTATTTTATAATAAAATAACTATATTATAATATATCCTAAATATTACTAATATAGTTCTAACAATAAAACTAAATATTTAATCTAGTTTATTACAAGATTATAATATATCTATGATAAAATATAAAATAAATGTTAATTAAACTAAATAATGTTATTATTATTCTAAGGAAACATTTAATTAAAATAAGATCTAATTAAATACACTACCTAAGTAAAATTAAAATTATTCTAATTATTTTAGGTTATTATTATTTATTGAAAGTTAATGTTAGAAAACTAATTAATAATTAGTATGCTAAAGTTAACTCTAAAGAAAGAAAATAAAAGTGATTTCAAATGTTAAGTGTTATCGATTAAAAATAAATAATTTAATATACAATATATTACATTAATCCTTATGATTGATGTTTTAGTGTTTTGAATAAAGATTAAAATCAATCAAGAAGGTTGACTAATATAAGGGCTCAATCTTGGCATTGAGAACCAAGATGTTTGCCTCTAACGAAAGAGGACTTTATGCAGAATTAATTTACAAATGCAAAACTAATTTAAAACGAAAATCCTATCTCAAACTAGTACGGGATAGCCCTCTCCTAATCCAAGAGCAAATGAAATAAAACAGGGGAAAGGACTGGTTTATGAGTGAATTCACCATGTGATTTCTATTAACTAAAAGAAATAGTTCATATTAATTAATGAAATAAAAAGAAAAATACATTTGCAATTAAATGATAAATAGTTATCATTTATCTCATATATACTTCAATGAATTCATTATAGATTCGATCTCGTTCTCCCTCTTGGAGATAGCTACTGTAAAGCTTCAATAACATATAAAAATTGAACCAACAATAGTGTTAGATATCAACAAGAAATACTATTTAGAATAAAGATCGAAATCAATTACAAAACTTGGACAAAAATAAAAATAAAAATTCAGCATTCCAGTAACAGTACACATGAATGGAAATTCATTTAAACAATGCCAAAGATTTTTACAAAATACGCATTTCTTGAGAATTTGAGACCTATGATCTTACTGCATGCAATAGTGCTAAGCAATAAAATAGGGCCAAAAACCCTCTTTCAATCTCTACAATCACTTTCTTTGTGTAAAATAGAAGTGCATAAGCTCAAATTGAATCATAGTAGAGAATCCCCTATGCTAGATCGCGACCCCCACTCCTGTTGTATCCATACTTCTTATATAGCCATATAAGTTTGTTTCCTTCTCCTTGAGTTTAGGCTTCAAATCGTCCATTCCACCTATAATTCAAACCAACCATTTTTTTAAATCAAATAGAATCCAAATCTGATATATAAACTAAATTTAAATAACTATATTGAATTAAATTCTAGAACTAATATAATAATAAGGAAGATAAATGATAATTTAAAATTAAGTTTAAAAACAAAAACAAAAATAAAAGTGGATTGAAAAGGGTGTATTTGACATGTTGAGACGCTCCTTTTCATCATTAAATTTACATCTCTCTTTGAAAAGTATGAAGGCCGCTTCCAAAGCTTGATCTGTCATGCCAAGAATTCACCACCCAGCTATATATTTGAGTTCTGTTGCAGTTAAATTATCTTCTTGTATCCCAAGATTGAAAATTTTCCTATAAGAATGCCGAAGGCGTCTTAATTTCATCGCATTGTCACATTTCCATTAGCAGCCATTTGTGCTACTCTCATTGGGTCAACATCCATTCTTGCATTCTTTTCTCTCCAATTCCACATCGTTCAGACTTGTAAATGGATTGTTTTGATGCGATGCATATTGTGTATGGAAAACAGATTGATTTTTTTTCCTACTGACAATAGTTGTTGCTTATTTCATGGGATCTAATTATTGGTGCAAATCAGAGATTATGTCATGAAAATCCTTGCCATCAACGTTCTGTCAATTAAGTATTCATCATGAGACTCTCATTCGAGAATGAAATAGGAGTGTGCCATTGATCCTCATGTTTAGGTGGGTCTTGCATGGTTGCAGGTGGAACATTTGGCATGAGTTTGTTTCAAAATCTAGAATTATGTGCCAAATCCTGTTCCAAATGATGCACCCTGCACCTTCCACTACGCGTTTCACGCCATTTTTGAAACTAGAAGTCGCCAAAATCTTTGTTATTGTATGAGGTAGTTTCAATGTATGTGGTGCGATAATTCGCTGCTATGCCTTTTTGATTGGAAAAATCTCTCTTATCCTCAGACTTGCGATATAACAAAACTAATCATCATTCAAAAACTTAGAAAACTTTAGCATCACTCAAAATCATGTGGCAATAAATGAATGCAAACAGTATTTAAAATGCATCCCTGAGATCTATTTGGCGGTAAATTGGCATTTGATGCTATTTGGAATGAATGTAGAATTTCCATGTGGGCTGCATAAGATGGACTGCGCGATACCTATATGACCTGTCATGGGTTAGTTTAGATTGCGCTCCATGTGATTTAATGTCCATATGTGTGAAGAAAAATGCGATAGATACATGAATGGCACGATATTGTTTGCTAAAATTGTGGTATTTTTTTTTAAAGCATGCTTTTAATACGTTCCACAACAATGCCTCAGGATTTTGTTTTAAGAGTTTGGTTTTACTTGAGATGGAATTTACTAGCATGTGGTAATGGAAATAGTTTCTTTTTGAACAAACTTGCTTTGACATTACCAAATTCTGATGCATACGAAAAAGTCAAACCAAACTTCAAAATTAAAGAACCATGTTTATAATAAATGTGTTGTGTACTACCTCCCTTTGGTGAAAATAAAATGTGTGAGAAGCTAATGTATATAATGTATATATATATATCTATATATATATATATATATATATATATATATATATATATATATATATATATATATATATATATATATATAATACATTAAGTTAAAGTATGTGCAAAAAATATAAATTATTTATAAGATGAATTTAATTGTTTTATTTATTTATTTTAAATATATGTTTGAATATATATACACTTTAACAATAACTTTGTTATTCTTTATTTTAAGTTTGATTTATTATATATATACATTATATTACAATAAATTCAATTTATATTATTTACAAAAAGCGCTAATTTATTATATATTATATTTACAATATGGTGTTTCATATGTTAATATTTACAATGCCATGTGGAGGAAACAAACAACATGTGTAGCTTTGAGCAAAAGGTGAGGTGAATTAGCAACTTAAGGTGCCACATCACCTTCTCATGACCAATAAGAGAATGTTGTTATAAAAGCTAATCACCAATTATACAAGGCACTTATTGCAACAACCAAGACATGATCAACCCATTCAAAAAAAAAAAAAAAACACACACACAAATTCAAGTGGTTAAAACACATCCAATCTTCAAACAAGCGAAATTTGCAAATAATTAATCCAAATGAGGTCAAACAAATTGAGATAGACAGATAAAGACACGTCGAACTCATTTAGGCCATCCAAATTCTCAAAATCTAATAATAATATTACCAAACGATCAGTTAAAAGGGTCCCCATGTGAGACTTAAAGGTGAAAAATGGGGGGTTGTGTTTTACCACAACAGACACCAACCTAGCTTTCTATATCTTCCCTAAAACACAAAGTTGTCCAGAACTAATTAGGAAGTGCCATTCATGTTACAAGCCACAACAAAGAGCAGTGATGTGATGGCCCCAACAGGACATATTTTATTCACAATTGATACTCAATCAATCATGCAGATGATGCAGGCCCCATTTATTGAAGGAGTTGTTATTTTTTCACATGAATTTTTTATTTAAATGTACCAAAAACTAGATTTCTCCAAAAGAGATAAAAAATTAGAGCCTTTCATGGCTGAAAACACACCTCTGCCAGTAAAAAACCCTCCTTATTCCTCTTTTGTTTTCCCTGACAGAACCAGACATATTGCCTCAGTTCTTTGCTACCTACTTTGCTATTATTCTGATCAGTGTCTTGATGAAGCTATTATAGCTTTCCTATCTATCCTATCCACTGAATCCAAGCCCTCAATCATTTTCAACTTCAGCCAGTTTCTAGTAGATGTAATTCATGAACAACTTGTCAACTTTTTCACAGAAGAAGTTTTTATTTATTCCTCAATGTTGGTTTACATTTTTGTGTATTTTCAGGCAGACATGTTTCAGTTTTCATTGAGAAAAATGAATGATGAAGGTGAGCCTCAGTTAGTGATATTTTGGATAACCTTGGTTATGAAAGATCAAAAGGATTTCAGCTACAAGACATTTAGGGAAATGTTTGTACACCCAACAATGAGCATCCTGAGTGGAACTACAAAACTAAGGATAAGTGAAGACATAAAAAGAATTATACAATTGTATGATCAAGCTAGAACTGGTGATTGGTACTTGTACCAAAACTATGCTAAAATAAGAGTGTATGGTTGTGAATTTCCCCCCTACAAGTTGCCAAAGTTCCTCCCCATGAGGATCTTTGCATTAGAGTATATTAGAGAGGTGATCAGTGCATATGATATGCATTTTGTAGCAACCAAGAAGAAATCCCAATTCAGGATCAAATCCCAAATTGGTCCCTTCATTTTAAATAACATATTTGTAGGAGAGGAGGCAGATAGAAGACTAAGAGAGATGAATTTCAACCATAGCTTCACTTGGTCTTATAACCCCGGGGAATTATTTCTAAGAAGAGGGTGGAAAATAATCCATGGCCTAAATGCACACTCAAAGACCTGAAATCGAAAAATACATGAATCAAACCCAGATATGTTACAGGAGGCTGAGGAGTAGGTAATCTCCTCATCTAGTGCATAAACCCCAAGACCAGAGGAGAAATAAACTACTGAAGAAAGGTTTGAAAAGGGAAAATAGCTAGAGCAAGTAATAACAGGGAAAATATCCAAAGAAGAACAGTCACCAGGAACTGATATGTCCATAAAAGAGCTCAGATTGAAGTACAGAAAGAAAGCCAGAAAACAACATATGGATATAGATAAAGGATCACCACCAGAGATAGTGATCAAGATAATTGAAATTGCAGATTCTTCACTAGCTAGAGGACAATCATTTCCTTCTACTCCAACTTAAGAAAGAAAACAAAATCTCCAAGTGTCCTCATCTACAAGGGTGACTAAGAAGAAAGAAGAAACTGTATTTGATACCTTCAGGGAAATCAAAATTAGGAATGAAATGCTCAAGAAGAGAACTTAAACTTAGTTTTGGAAACAGAGTGCAACTACACAAGGCAGACTTCTCTCTGCCTTTGACTCAAAGAAAGGCAAGATGCATATGGCATTTTTTAAGGCACAAACATCAGAGCCTAAAAATCCAACAAACTACAAGCAGAATTCATTTGAGTTTGATGTTAAAAATATGCATCCAATAGATTAGTTGGAGATGGACAAGTAAACAATTGAAATGATTTCATCTACTTTGACCAACACTTCAATGAATTTGTTCAAAATGTAGGTAGCTCTTTCAAATGCTCAATCTCAGTTGAAGATGGAAAAAATTTCATCATTATCAAAGGACACCAATATTAAGTCTTTGGAACACTTAATAATAAAAATTGGTGGTGACCCCTCAGACACCAAGGCAACTGAAGAAGTGATAAAGAAGAAAGAACTAGACATTGCATCTCTAAAGAAGCAGCTCAAGATTCCTGCTACACATGACCCACTGACCAATGAAATAGAGGAAACAGAGAGCATAGAAGATGACATGATGAAACTTATAATAGAGCATACCATCCAAATCAAACATATGGAGACAGAGATGGAAAATATGTTGCGGGAGAAAGAAAAATCAGCACAGATGTCTATCACCAAAATGGAGACCCTTCCTCTCATAGCCCTCCCCATAACTACTCCAGTAGGTACAACAATTGGGGCAGGAAGCAGTACAAAACAGTTGGAAAGATCCATGGAGGGTATGAATTTGCAAAATGAAGAAATTAAAAGGATAGAATCCCAAGTTAGTGTGCTACAAGATCATATGAAAAGGGTTCAAGATAACCACTTGGTAGAGATGCAGAGAGCAAAGGCATTTATTGAGAGGCTTCATAAGTTAGAAAAAGAATCCTCCATTGGGAATACTCTAGGGAGGGTTAAGGAAATCATTTGGCACAATATCATAGATCAGATGAATGAAATTTGGCCTAGCATTCAAATTATTTTTGAACAGAAAGAGTTTCTAGAAAAAGCCAAGGAAGCCATTTCAGCCACCAACACAGAGTTGGGAGATATGCCAGAAACAACAAACATAATTATCAAGTTCCTGAATGCAAGGAACAAATATGAGTTGGAAGACCTAGGAGTGGTAGGCAGAACAACGACCATACTACAACTCAAGAAGGTGCTGACAAAGAAGAATTTAAATGCATCGCTGAAGGAAAAGTTCCAAGTTTTATAATTGACACTAAACAAGTTTTTTAATAGAATGCAGCCTCTGCACCCCTCTCTGTTTGTTATAAATGACAAACTCATGGATAGAGGAGGTTATGTCCAGAAGGTTCAAGACATAGCCACAAATTAAGCAAATTTGTTAAACATCAAAGGCAGCATAACAGGGAAAGCTTTACTAGAAGCAATCAACAATCATATTTACATTCAACATGAGCTGAAGCACATATTTTTGGTCAAGCCTTCATTTTCCAAATACACTGATGCTGATGAGGTGTACCAAAGATTAATCAAAATCAAGATCCCTAAAGGGGAAGAGTGGAGTGACTTATGTGACTACCAGGAAGAACGAGACAAGGATGACTAGAGTAGTCATATAGGTTTGACTCAGCACTAGCCACGTCATCAAAACCACTCCAGTCCAATTAACACTTCAAGCAACAACATTCCAAAAAAGGAGGGACACCTGTCCTAGTTTTCTCAGTGTGGCTACTCTTTATGTACATTAGTCAATGTTTCCTTCATTGTAATAAATAAGATTTCCAAGTGTATGAGGAAAATCGTTGTAGTTTTTGTTTAAATACTCCATGCATTGGGAGTATTAGTGGGTTGGACCCTGTTAGCTCTGCTACAGTTTGCAACATTTGGTGGATGAAATTAGGTCAGGCAGTGTTGGTTTGGGTTGCTAAGGGTTTGCAGCAGTTTATTTTATCCTTCCCTTTCATTTGCCTTATTCCCTTATAACCCCTGCTCCCTGCGTTTCCTCCTTCCCCTTCATTTTCCTTACCCTCCTTTAATCCCATTATCTCCATTTTCCTCTTTAATCCTTTCTAAACCCCATGTAAACCTTTTTTGCGGCTTTTGGGAATTTTTGTTTATAACTCTTTAAAACCCTGGTAGTCTGCCAAAACCCCCATAACCCGCACCTACTCCGCTATCCTTCTGCTTTAATTCCCACCGTCGATCACATTGCGATCCGACGGTCTCCTTTGTTTTACCGCACAATAATCTTCTTGCACGTCCCCGATCTTCTGGCCGTCCATCGCGAGATCAACGGTGGACGCTTCCCCCGATCGTGTGACCTACGCACCTGTTAACCCATGGGGGCAGTGGTTTTGGGCTGCCACGTGGCACTTTATTACCGGATCGCACATTCATTTATGAAAACCATCGTCGTCCAAAGGCAGTGCGGGGAATACCGCTCGCCCGCGAATCCACTTTCCCCCGCTCGTTAATGTTTGCGCTTCTCTGCTACGCGATAACCGTTGGATCTGCCATGGGCAGATCTAATGGCTCTCGATTGCCCTCTCCCACTCGTTAACTTTCGATCACTTCTGCTGCCCGATCACCATCGAATCTGCCCGACCGTGATCCGACGGCCCACATTCGCCCGTCTGCTAAACTCCCGATAGCTCCTCCCGATGTGATCTCCGCCGTTCATCCGTGGATCCGACGACCATTATTTGTTCTCCTCCTGTGCCCACCTCCACCATACTATCTTCACTCCTTTGACTGTTTTGAGCTCCTGAAGGACGGAACGATCAGCCACCCTGTACCTGCACAGTTAATATCTCAGCAACCGCATTTAACAAGCAGCATGGCCGAGGAAGAAAAGTACAGGAAAAGAGCAGTTGAAAGCATTTATCAGGCATGGAATTTCATCCATAAATCATTCCACCTGCTCAGGAAGGACAACAGAGCATCAGAAAAGGCCGATTTTGTTCATTAAAACACTTAGATTGCAGCAGAGGCCCATATCTGATAGTAAATGTGGTTGTTGGTCATTATGATCCTTCCTCGTATAACACAGCAGAGCAATTTTGTAATCGATCTCTATATATATCTAGAAGACAAAATGTAATAGGTTGATGAATGTTATCTTGATGTAAACTTCAAATTCTGGAGATTGCAACTATTGTGACACCTGCAGCTTCTGGTCTTCATTTCCAGCTAATACAAGCTTCTTTTGCTGTTGATTGCTCACTTTCCACTTCTTCTTCTTTGTTCCAGGCTCTACCTGTTATGCATTTATTCATGTGTTGTTGATGTTTAGCATTAGAGGGGTTGTCATCCCACCTCTGTGTTACAATCTAGATGTTTCATTGAATTTGTATGCAGGTTTCTGTTGTTTTAATGCCAGAGAGATATCATCCTATCTGTGCATTAGGAAATAGATTTACAGACCTTTTAACTGGTTGCAGCTGGCCATCACAGGGTCCTGCGCATCTGCTGTTGTGATCAATATTCTCCATTATCACATTTTCTTTAAAACTGTGAGTAATTGGTGGTCTAAAGCCTTGTATTCTGGGGGTGTTCACCCATGTATGGGGTTAAACATAGTAGAAGTGGTTATATGGCTTGAATTTGCAGCATTTCTTTCATTCATCCACCAATTTTCCAACATTTTATTGAGTTTGTAATGTTCCCGAGCATCGCTGATATACAACCTAGGAGAGTTTCTTGAGGTGATAACATTAATTGGTGTCGTTGCCAGGGAGAGGAGAATCGAAGCTCAGCTTCCCTGGGAGAATGACACAGCTTCAAGCTTTGATGATAGACAAGGTTTGAACATAGTTTCTGGTTGTAATCATCTATCTGGTGACTCCATTGGAGGAAGACCAAGCTTTGGCGACTCCACATTGCAATTCTGGTGTAGTTGGTGAGGCATGTTCAGAGATATCTTCAGAAATCATTAGCTGAACCAGTTCTTGATCCTGATATGATCGTTCAACAGAAGAAAATATCACAGTAAGGAGCACCAGGATTAGGTAAGCCTTAAAAATTCCATGTATCTCTGTTAGTGAATGTCACCTTCAAAGATTCATAAAGCTCCTTAGTCATTCATTTCCCTTTCGGACCTCAGCTGAAAGAAGCATCCATGTTGTCCATCATATTCCTCTGTTTCTATCATTCTTTTCATTGATTCATTCCACTCAGTCCACCAGTATCCCTTTCATATACCTCAGTCACGGCAAGCCAGCAAGCCCTCACAAAGATAGAACGAATAGTTGCTGCTAGGTATGGACCCCTGGTCTTGCCTATTCCTTTAAATGCCACGCCTGCAGAAGATTATCAAGAATTTATGCCAAAGTTTACTGGTGTAGAAGGAATATCAATTGAAGAGCACCTTGAATCCTTTTATAGCTATGCTGATAATCTGGATATCAATGAGGAGGATGTCTAGATGAGGGTTTTTGTCCAAAGCCTAGATGGGGAAGCTAGAAAATGGTTTAGAAATTTACCCCCTAGGTCTATTACAGACATTGAGGCCTTAGATGATGTATTTTTAAAGCACTAGGGGAATAATAAAGATCTGCTCTTTTATCATGATGAATTTGGGAACTTGCAGAGAGAATATGGTGAGTTACTGTCTGAATTTAACATCAGATTCAATCATATGTACAACAAAATGCCAGCTAAAGTAAGACCTACCCCTGTTTCTGCCATGCTTATTTATGCTAATGCCTTTGATTCTCAATTCTGACTACTATTAAGAGAAAGAAGATATGCTTCTTTGGCTGATATGCAAGCTGCAACCTTTGAAGTAGAAGCAAATATCATGGCTGCAGAAAGACTCGAAGGTGATGCTGAAAGTAGAAGTCAGGGAAGTGAATCCTTATCATCCTATGAGCCTGAGATCGATGAATTAACCAGGATGATAGAGTTTTTGGCCTTTGAAGTTTCCAAACTAAAGGTTGAGCAGTTTGCAGAAGAAGCTCATTGTTCCTTTTCTCTTCCAACTCCAAATCCACATAGAGGAGCAAATGAGCATTTGTAGATTTTGCAAAGAAATAAAGTTACAATTGAAAATAAAGGGGTAAGGCCCCTTTTACAGAATATAGTCATGGAAGAAGAGCTGTTAGAAGAGGAGGAGGTCCATGTTTTGGAGGGTGCCCCTTTCCTAACAAGGGCTGCTTATGAGAAAGTAATATCCAGAGGTAATGCTTGTCAGTTTGTTGTAGCTGTAGAACAAAAAGCTCATCAGTAGGAGCAACCAACAGCCGACCCCTTCATCCTACAAGAATTTGTGCTCAATGCCAGCTCATCCTCACATGACTATGCAAATCTGCAAATTAGCCAGCTTGCTTTTGTCCCCTGCATAGTGATCAATAAGGGAGAAGAAATCTCCCCATCATCTCTTGTTTCTCTGTCTGCTCAAAGGCGAAGCCCTACAAGTTTCCCCTTGAACACTACTGATCACCTCAGTTTTGATATTCTGAAACCTGCTCAGATGTCCTCCACACAGATTGAAAAGGAAACTTGTTAGATGACAGAGGAAGAAGATGCATAGTCTTGGAACTCCTCCTTGGATGAGGATTGTTCAAAGAAAGATTCAGGAGCAGATAATGTTTCTGTATCCCCTACACATGAACATATTGGTTCACCATTCATATTTATTGTGCAGGCCACAGGTGACAAAGATAAATACATAGCAGCCATGATTATTCAGCAGGTGTACAAAGGCTCCTGTAAAGAACATCCGAGGAGGAAAATACACAGAAGGGAGATGAAGGTTGATCCATTTCTACCTATTAAGCTCAAATGTCCTAAATTGTTTGAGGTAGATGATCAAATCAATCCTGTTTTGCAGCTCTATGCTGAAGGGGCTGAGAGCAGGAGAAACAATTTTGAGGGCCTATCAGTTGGCCAATTTTTGAGTAATTGTGTTTATTGTAAGCATTTTCTTTTACATATTTTAGTGTAGACCTAGTTTGACTCCATGCCCAATGGATACTAGGAAAATATTTTTAAGTTGGTTTTGTGTGAAGGCATTGGTCTACAGTTCTTGAGACCTCACAGGGAGGATCTCATCCCCAGAAGGAGCCAGTGTTAGCTCTGCTACAGTTTGCAACATTTGGTGGATGAAATCAGGTCAGGCAGTGCTGGCTTGGGTTGCGAAGGGTTTCCAACAGTTTATTTTATCTTTCCCTTTCATTAGACTTATTACCTTATAACTCCCGCTCCCTGTGTTTCCTCCTTCCCCTTCATTTTCCTCTTTAATCCTTTCTAAACCCCGCGTAAACCTTTTTCGCGGCTTCTAGGCGTTTTTGTTTATAACTCTTTAAAACCACGATAGTACACCAAAACCCCCATAACCCATGCCTACTCCGCTATCCTTCTGCTTTAATTCCCACCATCGATCGCATTGTGATCCGACGGTCTCCTTTGTTTTATCCCATGATAATGTTCTTGCGTGTCCCCGATCTTCTAGCCGTCCACCGCGAGATCAATGGTGGACGCTTCCCCCGATCACGCAACCTACACACCTATTAACCTACGGGGGCAGTGGTTTTGGGCTACCACGTGGCGCTTTATTACCGGATCGTGCATTCATATAAGGAAACTACCATCGGTCCAAAGGCGGTGCGGGGAATATTTCCCGCCCACGAATCCGCTTTCCCCCGCTCGTTAATGTTTGTGCTTCTCTGCTGCGTGATAACCGTTGGATCTACCACGGGTAGATCTAATGACTCTCGATTGCCCTCTCCCGCTCATTAACTGTCGATCACTTCGGTCGCCTGATCGCCGTCGGATCTGCCCGACCGCAATCTGATGGCCCACATTCACTCATCCGCTGAACTCCTGATAGCTCCTCTCGATGTGATCTCCGTCATTCATCCGTGGATCCGACGACCGTTATTTTTTCTCCTCCTGTGCCCACCTCAACCATACTGTCTTCACTCTGACTATTTTGAGCTCCTGAAGGATGGAACGATCAGCCAACCTATACCTACACAGTTAATATCTCAGCAACCACATTTAAGAATAAGCATGGCTGAGGAAGAAAAGTACAGGAAAAGAGGAGGTGAAAGCATTTATCAGGCATGGAATTTCATCCATAAATCATTCCACCTACTCAGGAAGGACAATAGAGCATCAGAAAAGGCCAATTTTGTTCATTAAAACACTCATATTACAACAGAGGCCCATATCTGATAGTAAATGTGGTTTTTGGTCGTTATGATCCTTCCTCATATAATAGAGCAGAGCAATTTTGTAATCGATCTCTATATATATCTAGAAGACAGAATGTAATAGGTTGATGAATGTTATCTTGATGTAAACTTCAAAGTCTGGAGACTGCAACTAGTGTGACACCTGCAGCTCCTGGTCTTCATTTCCAGCTAATACAAGCTTCTTTTGTTGTTGATTGCTCACTTTCCACTTCTTCTTCTTTGTTCCAGGCTATGCCTGTTATGTAATTATTCATGTTCTGTTGATGTTTATCATTAGAGGGGCTGTCATCCCACCTCTGTGTTAGAATCTAGCTGTTTCATTGAATTTGTATGCAGGTTTTTGTTGTTTTAATGCCAGAGAGCTGTCATCCTATCTGTGCATTAGGAAATAGATTTACAGACCTTTTAACTGGTTGCAGCTGGCCATGACAGGGTCCTGTGCATCTACTGGTGTGATTAGTATTCTCCATTATCACATTTTCTTTAAAACTGTGAGTAATTGGTGGTCTAAAGCCTTGTAGTCTGGGGGTGTTCACCCATGTCTGGGGTTAAACATAGTAGAAGTGGTTATCTAGCTTGAATATGCAGCATTTATTTCATTCATCCACCAATTTTCCAACATTTTGTTGAGTTTGTAATGTTCCCGAGCATCTCTGATATACAACCTAGGAGAGTTTCTTGGGGTGATAACAAACCCTAATCATCTTAACTATTTTTCTATTTGGATCATTGTAATTTTTAGCTGGAGCATCAATAAAAGGACAGTTTGCAGGATACTTGACCTATTTTGACATGGTGATGTTTTTCTCTCCATATTTAATGTATTTATGTTCACTTACCCATGCATTTTCACTTCTCATTGTAAAACAAAAATTATAGTTTAAGATATGATGTTGGAGCACCTCACTGCTATTGGTATTTACAATATCTTTGTTTTTTTTTCAAGTACGTTTAAAAAATACTTAAATGCTTTGTAATCCTAACTGATATCATTATCTGTCATTCCATTTATCATTCTGCTTTAAATGATCTATTGAGGATAGTTAGGTTGCCCTGCAAACCCTCTATAAAGATTAACGTTACCAACCAGCTTGTGACTCCATAGCCCAATGGAAAATATTAAGAAAATGACCCTTTCCCCAACCAAATGAACAAACAAACAAACAAATATTTTATTTTTAATATCTAGCCTAAAGCATTATAGCACGAAAAACAAAGTTAGATCATAATTACATGGAGAGAGCCCTCTATGAGTCTAGGAAGGCTAGGTCCTAGACTCATAAGTGGTTTGATGTGTCTTTTGTGACTTTTGTCTTGCTAATCTTCAAAATCATAGAACGATAACATAGTGGTGACCATACTAGGGACATTGAAAAAATATCCTTTCATTCGAATTCAAAGTAACTAGTTAAATAACTTTGTATGATACTGAATAATTGCCAAGATTGGTTTTTCCTATTTTTGCATGTAATCAGGTTGCATGTGATTCAAAACTAAATTCTAGCTCCTAAAAGAATATCTACCAGATCTCACCCAGATCTAAATCCTCCTGCTATAATGGAGAATATTTTGAGAAAACCCCCAAGAATTGAGAGTCAGACTAGAAAAAGTGTTCTTCATAGAGCAAATTCCCTCCCTCAAAATGTCGTTACATTACAAGATATCCGGTTTGATGCTCACTTTGAACAAGGTTTATTCAGAACTGAATCAAAACATTGGAAATATCACACTATCTTTGATCCATCAGCTTGGCAAGGAAGTCCTATAAGAGTATCTCTTTCCCAGACTGAATCAGATCTTCAACTCTTACAAAATTTTGATACACTGAAAGATCTAGTGACTAACCTCACCTCAAAAATTGATGATGCTTACATTTGACAGTTAGTAGAGTTAAGTGTTTTAAACCTCGCATCTTCCTCCTTCACATCTCCACCTACATATATTCAATCACCAAGTCCTACTGCCTCCATAATTCCCACCCCTTCCTTCATACTTCAACATAAGGTTGCTCAGATTCCCATACTCTCATTCCCACCTAGCACTAGTCCAACTCCATCCACTGTTCAGCCTACTCCATCCACTGTTTAACTTCCTTCAAGTGGCCCTCCATCACCACCACCAATCATGGCTACAAGATATGCTCCTTTGGTGCTACCTGCCACAATCCTATCAATCCAAAATTGTATTGTTTGATGGGACAGGTCCTTTAATAGCCCAACAACATTTGGACAAAATGAATGACTGTTTTGACCTACAAGAAGTAGATGATGAAAGTATTAATCTTAGAATGTTCGCTCAAAGTTTAGGAGGAGAATTCAAAAAGTGGTTCAAATCTTTACCTACAAATAGTATAACTGATCTCCCTTCATTTCACTAAAATTTTCTCAATAGATGGGAAGTCAAGAAGAACCCTTTACAAATTCTATTAGAATATGAAAATATTAAAAGGGAGGTAGGTGAAAGTGTACAAGACTATTATGCTAGATTGAACAATACCTATAATGCAATACCTGTAAATCTCAAACCACCCCTGGATTTAGCCTTGATTAAATTTGTAGATGGTTTTGATGCAGATATGTCGTACCAGCTTAGGGAAAGAAGTTCTCCAACATTAGAAGCAATGCAAAGAGACACTGTGAGTGTAGAGGCCAATTGACAAGCTAAAAAAGCTAGGATGAGAACTGAAAGACAAGTGACTTTTAAAGAAGAAGCTTCAACTTCTGCTGCAAAAGCCAAAATTGATTCCTTAGTAAGAAATATGGAAATGATGAAGGAGAGAATCAGTATAAATGATAGAAATTTTCCTAGGGAAAATACACCTACCTAACAGAATCGAAATCCAAACCCTAGGAGAAACAATCCACAAATCAGACAAAGAGATCAAAGAGGCCTAGATCAACAAATTAGGGCTCCATTTCAAGAAAATTTCCAGAGGAAGTCAAGGAGGTGATAGACGAAGTTGAGGAAAATTAGATAAATTTGATGGGAACTAATGAAGATTCAGTTTTTCTTACACAAGAAGAACAAGAATTATTTTTATTAACTAGAACAGAACTGGAATTTGAAGAATCTCATGACTATAAACATGGTTTTGAAAATGCTATATTAAAATTCCACAGACAATATAATCTTAGGAGCAAGAAACACAATGATAACTCCAAAAAAAAAGATCTAAACAATTACGGAAAGAAAACTTTAGAATATGATCCTAAGAAAACAACGAAAAGCTCAAAAATAAATGACAACAATGCAGAAAAGAGAAATATAGAAAATATTACCAAGAAAATGGTTGATGCCTCAAGAAAAGCTGTCCAAACTAAAATGCCTACTAAAAGTAAACAAGATGAGCTAATAACAAGGACCATAGTTGACAAAATATATTTCTCAAACTTGCTAAAAAATTAAGCACCCTTCAGTATTGAGAATGAATTTGCAAAACTCAAGTTCTCTATTCCCCTTACTAAATTGGTGAAGAAGAATGTTTATAAGTCTCAAGTTTTAAAAACGATCAATGTAGGAGAAAACATAGATACAATGAATTTAAGTGATGACCAACCTGAACTCTTATTTGGACCAGAGGTGGATGCAAAGCCTCAAGAAGGAGGTGTCCCTCCATTTTATGTCAGTCTTAATATTCATGATAAGGTCCTTCACAATCCCATGTTACACTCAGGTGCATCACATAATATGATGCTAAATTTTTTTATGGAGAAACTTGGATTGGAAATCACTAGACCATATAAAGATCTGTATTCTTTTGACTCTAGTAAGGTTAGATTTCTAGGTCTAATTAAGGACATTTGTGTCACGCTAGCCCAGATACCAACCAAAAGTTTAGTGATGGACATTGTAGTAGCAGATATCCCTCCTAAATATGGTATGTTGTTATCGTGGTCTTGGGGCACTAAGTTGCAGGGAACACTTCAAATGGATATGACATATGCCCCAATACTAGTATTTGGTCAATCAAGGAGACTATATAGAGAAACATTAATGAAGTACATGTTGAGCAGTCAAGAAAGGCTAGACAATTATCTGCTCTACCCTATCCACACTGATCTTCATTCCTTCATTCTATATAATGACAATACCGGAGACATAGATACTCAGGTAAAATTGGAAGAAAATGAATATGATGAAAAACATAACACTCAAGTACCCACTATGTAGCAAAACTCTAAAACAGAACCTCTATGGAATATGACATTCGATGGCTCATGTGGTAAAACAGGATCAGGGACAGGAATCTAGTTATATAATCCGACAACTAATCAGGCTCAAGGTTACTCTTATAAACTGATTTTTCTATGTACAAACAACATAGTAGAGTATGAGGCATTGTTATTAGGCTTAAATTTTCTTAAAACAATAGGTGCCAAAAGGATTTCTGTTCAGGGAGACTCTGACCTTATCATTAGACAAATCAAAGGACAATACTCGACTAAACACCCCAAAGTGAGAGAATATCAAAATGTTCTTATTGGTTTCCTCAAAACATTTGAACAGTATGACCTTTCTATTATCCCTAGGCTCCAAAATTCTTTGGCCAATGGACTATCTTTTTTAGTCAGCACTTGCAAATTACCCCATCCAAACAAACAATACACAGTTGAAGTGAAACATCGCCCTGCAGTGCCTAATGACACGAGATACTGGCAAGTTTTTGTGAATGAAAAATAGATTGAAAGCTTTTTGCAATCAAAATATGAATTTGAAGACTATTGCATAGATTTGGAAAGTGAAATAGATAGGCAAACTGATGTCCATATTGATTTAGAACAAATTGCTGTCTATGAGGAGAAATTTCCTGTGAATAAAACTATACAAAAAACTGAAATACATAATGACCCAGAAAAAGAAGAATTTAAAGTACTGCAACTTAAAGATAATGTTCTCCCTAGAGGAATTTCTCCTTTAGAAGAACTATTTGACTTAAATGATGTTGCTATAAAACCAAAAATAGAACCCACAGGGACAAACATAGAAGAATACAATATAGGTAGTGAATTGAACATAGCTCTGTTCCAAGAATTCATAGATGTGTTTGCCTGGAGTAATGAAGATTTAAAAGATTATGATACTAGCATTATACAACACAAAATTCCACTCAAAGAAGATCAAAATCCATTCAAATAGAAGCTACGTGAGATAAACCTTGTTTTAATGCCTTTGGTTGAAAAGGAAATCAAGAAGATGCATGATGCTAAGATCATAGTCCCGATAAGATATTCTAAATGGGTATCCAACATTATGCCTACAAGAAAGAAAAATGGTGAAATAAGACAGTGCATTGACATTAGAAATTTAAACAAGGTTTCTCTCAAGGACAACTATCCCTTACCAAAGATGGACCATATATTGCAAAGGGTAGTGGGTTCTAGTAGGATTTCCTTGTTAGATGATTTCTCAGGATACAATCAAGTCTTAGTACATCCTGATGATCAAGATAAAACTACTTTCGCTACACCTTGATGAAATTTCATGTATGTTAAAATGCCTTTTGGATTAATGAATGCAAGTGCCACTTTTCAGAGAGTAATGGACATTGCTTTCTCAGAAGAGATTAAATATTTCATTGTAATTTATCTTGATGACATCACAGTATTTTCAAAAACTGATGAAGAACACTTCTCACATCTAAGAAAGGTATTTGAAATGTGCAAAAAGTTTGGTATTTCACTTAATCCTAAGAAATCATTGTTTGGCCTTGAAGAAGGAAACCTTTTAAGCCATATCATATCCAAAGATGGACTCAGGATTGACCCTAGTAGGGTTGAAGGCATCCTAAAAATCAATCATCCGAGAAACATGAAAGAACTTCAATCTTTTATTGGGAAAATATTTTTTTGAGAAGATTTATACCAAATCTGGCTGAACTACTCAGGAATATAACAAACATGCTTAAAAAGGATACATAAATCAAATGGAATGTGGAATCTAAGCAATCTTTTGACTTAGTTAAACATGCATTAACACAAGCCCCAATTTTAATTAGCCTGGATTTCACCAAGGATTTCATAATATTTTCTTTTGCATATGAACATACTATTGCTAGTGTGTTATTACAGAAAAACAGTGATGGACATGAACAACCAATAGCATTCTTTAGCAAAGCTCTGAGAGATGCTTCTTTTAAGTACAATATCATGGAAAAACAAGCATTTTCCTTAGTTTAGGGTTTATGTTTTACATTCTCATATCATTACTTATGTGCCCAATGTAGTGGTCAAAGACATTCTCACTCAAAATGGACTAGATGGGAAGAGAGGCAAATGGATAGCTATGATATTGGAATATGATATAGAAATCAAGCCCACCAAGTTGATCAAAGGACATGGATTAGCCAAATTAATGACTGAATCAAATTTCAATGCTTTAGACATCAACATGGTGTTTTCTTTAGATGATCTTGAGGAACTGGTGACTCCACCCATAGATGAGCCATATTTAAATTCTCCCTGGTATGCAAACATTTTATATGTTCTTTTCAATTGAAATGCTCCTCCTAGATTATCCAAAACAAAAGCTAGATTTCTCAAATTAAAAGTTAAATTTTTCATTGTTGATGGTATATTGTATTGGAAAGATGTTGGAGGTGTTTTACTCAGATGTTTGTTAAAGGATGATGTTGACAAAGTTATGCAGGAATTCCATGAAGGTGACTGTGGAGGCCATCTTTATTGGAAGGCAACTGCAAATAAAATCCTTAGAGTTGATTATTATTGCCCTACACTGTTCCTAGTCATCCATAAAATGGTAAATACTTGCCAAAAATGCTAACTTTTCGAAGGAAATAGGAAATTTTTACCCTTTCCTTTGAAACCCATCTCTGTTGAAAGCCCTTTCCAGCAATGGGGATTGGATTTCATTGGTGAAATTCATCCTCTATCGTCTGCCCAACATAAATTGATCCTAACTTCCACTGATTATTTTACCAAATGGATAGAGTCCATTCCTTCAAGAGCTACTATTGACTCTGTCATAATAAAGTTCCTAGAAACCAATATCCTTCCTAGATTTGGTTGTCCTAGCAAACTGATCACTAATAATGCTGCAGCTTTCAAGTCAAAAAAGATGGTGGATTTTTGTCACAAATATCATATCTCCTTGGGACATTCAACATATTATTACACTCAAGGTAATGGGTTAGCTGAATCTTCTAATAAAAGTTTGGTGAACATTATTAAGAAGATATTGGAGGACAATAAGAAGTCATGGCACAAAAAAATGGTCTATGCATTATGGGCCGATAGATTGACTACAAAGAAATCAATTAGCTTGTCCCCATTTTAGTTGGTTTATGGTATAGATGCAGTATTTCCTACTTCCATGGGAGTACCAGTTATGAAAATCATCCAGGAGATACAAAGTGAACCTAATGATATCCAAAGGAGGATATATCAGACCATTTAATTACAACAATACAGAGAAGAAGTTTACAATAGAACTCAAGTTGTCTAAGAAAATATAAAGACAATTTTTGACAAAAGAACCAAGGTTGATGATTTCAACATGGGAGACAAATTTTTAAAGTTGGACTCAAGAAAAGAATACAAAGTAAAGCATGGTAAATTTGAGAATCTTTGGAAGGGTCCATATATCATTTCAGCTTTCAGAGGAAATAATGCATTTATCCCAAAGAATTGGATGGAACAGAATTATCAGGAGGTCCTGTCAATGGCAGGATGCTGAAACATTATTTCTCATAAGCACAGGAATTTCCTCACTCCATTGTAAATATCACAAGTTCCATTTATTTATTTTTTTGATTGGTTTATTTGATAAAAGAAATCAAATTGAAGACAAAACAGATTTGAAAGACTAGAGGCTACTGGTCATGTGTTCTTGACACTTCAAGCTAAGAAGTTCCATCCCCAGCTGGAGCCACTGTTAGGGTCCTATAATTTATAGGATCTTAAGGTGATTAAACATTTCACAGTTTGTAGGTTTCAAATTATCCATAGATTTCAATTTTCAATTGATTTCATAAAAAAAAGAGGAAAAAAAAATGAAAAGAGGGTATATAAAAAAAGGAGAGATAAATAAGAAGGAAAAGAAAGCCCCAAAGATTGTTCAAATCATACAATTTAACGATGATTAAACAAATTTCAATTTATGTTGATAGGTTAGAAAATAAAGAGTTTCCAAACAGTTAAATCTTGGCAAATTAGTAGCTTGGTAGAGATAGAATTTGGTCCAATTGTTTAATCTAGACCAAAGAGGAGAAATAAGTGATAGAGTAGGTTAGATATTAAAATGAAAGTGATGAAAAGAAAGAACAATGAAAGAACAGAAAATGCTAGGATATAAAATAAGGGTAGGTAGAATCAGAGAATAAGGAATGGGTATCATAGGACCTTCTTAAAAATGGGAAGATATTTCCTAAGGTTCGAAGAAAATTCGATCTTTCTAAGGTTAGATAGCAGGATTTATAAGGAAAAGGGGCTTATGGCACTTTAATAATCACCCCCCCATAAACCTTATTCATTTACCCTTTCATATTCCTATGGTATGCGCCCCATTCATAACTTGATCCCACTACGCACTCACCCATCACATCATCGTTAACCTACCCACCATATTTCCCCTCATCTCTGCTCACTTCACCCGATCAAATGGCCCACATCTCTTTTCGGCCCCCCCACCGTGCGAAAGTTAATCCCGGGGGGCTCTGAGGTCAACTATTTTCGCTCCCCTACGTGTCTTGGATTGAGGGGGCCTGACCCAAGTTCAGCATTAGTTAGCCAAACAAATCCCTACATTATTGGCCCTTTTGGCATCAGCCCGCGGAATGTAGACTAAAGTCTCACCCGAAGCAGTATCGGGGGATGTTGGAACCAATTTTCCACACCCTTGAGATGGTTGTGATCTCGGTTTATTCCAACTATACCTGCCTTCGCGCAGGGTGATTCATGCTCTGGCCTATCCTTTAGTACCTTCGCGATTTGTTACAATCAGCTTTCACACAACCCTAACCAGGGGTTGATGTCCTTTTGCGCTAATATAGTAGTGAACTACACTATTTCCCAAACTAGACTAAGTATCTTACTTATCTTATTGACATATCTTAATTATCTTCACGTAAACAAATGTTCCTAATTGGTTCACTTAACCAACAAAGTTATACACATTCGGACATCATATAAGCATTAGAAGTGAAATTCACACCCAATATAACAGATGCATTAACAGGAAATAAAGACGCAGAAATGATAGAAACATCTCTTTATTAATAATTCCAGATGATTACAGACTCGACTTGCACTGTGCACTCAATTGCAAGGGTCTACGCACTCAGTTGCAGACTACTAGGACTCTGCGCACTTAGTTACAGAGCCTCCACCTATGCTACGACCCAAAACTTAGACTTACACTTCAGAGCTATCTCGCACACATCATATCTTCATTATTTGATCTATCATATTTCTATTGATTCTATCTACTTAGAGCTTCACTCTTTTTATACAATCCCATGGTCCATGGACCATCGGTAGATCTTCTACAACCAACATTACATTTTCAAAATAAGGGCAGACAACCCTATGACTCTTTAACAACTACGCACTCCGCCCCCACAAAATGCGAAGTCTTTACATTGGAATTACAAAATTGGACCAAAATCTGGGCTCTAAGCCCCAAAACTGCCCTTGGCAGATCCCATGCCCAACAGGCCCCAAACACAAACATCATGACTCACCCTCGAGTCACTCTGTAGGTGCAAAGATCTTAGCGCGAAGACCTCCCAACTCTGTTTGGATCCCTGCAACTTCGGCAGCGCACCGAGTGGCCACATACTGGACTTCTTCCACGTGCTTTTCGGTGACTACTGTTGTTGAACTGCTAACCTGAATCCTCTACTGAGTTGCTTGCAATTGCGCAAGCTTTGCTTCAGTGGAGGCTATAATTGTATAAGCCTTGTCGATCCATGGATGTAGGCGTGCTTTCAAGACTATGGCATCCACTTGTTCCTTGAGCGCCTTTGCCTGCTGCATCCTTTCAAGCCTATGTGTAAAGAAAACCATTTGCATGGTCCCTTTTACCTCATCGTATTTCTGTTGCAGCTTACGCGCCTCTGTCTCTAGGAGCTCTATGTTTGGGTCCCGTTGTAGGGTGGTTAGGACCTCGAATGACTATTTGAACAACTTCATGCAGTTTGTCATTGCACTGTCAACCGCCACCATTTTTGTTGTGACCGTGTTGGTACGTTGTTCTCTGACCTCCAGAGGAGTTGAAGGCTGAGCCTTCAACTGGATTTCTGTGATCTGTAGGCTTAGCTCTAGCTAAACCCTGGCCATCTCTTCTCTTGTGTCACGCACCCCTAAGGCTAACTTGCAGATGCGCACCTCCACTAGTTCCTCTGCATGAATGGCTAACTCTGGCACCATCTGGTAGGCTTCCTCCACAACCTACATGATCTGTTTGTTCTGATACAGTGCCTCATTGCGTTGTAAGCTCAATTGTTCAATTTTGATGCACTTCTTGCTCATTACCTGTATAGCGCGACTCTCCCTGGCCCACAGTTCTGCAGTGACTCCATCCTGCAAAAGGTAGATCATATCCCGAGGGAGTGCGGCCATATTTAATCTAACCCCTTTCAAACTGCTGACCATGGCCCTGTCAGCCTCTGTTTCTGTAGCGAGTGCTCCATTTGGTAGCACTATCATGTTGGTCACCCTGGCATGCAACATTTCCTCGGCAGCTGAAGTGCCAACTGCGAGGCTGGTCGACACTACACCAACTTGTGGAGTGCGAAGCTACAACTCCTGTATTTCTAGTTGGAGAGCCACCAATACTAACTATTTCTATTCCTCAAACTGCTGGGGGGCCTCCGCAGTGACATCCCTCACCGTTTCGACGATATCATGTAAATCACCCTCAGTGAGGGTGATTGGGTTGAACGATGTCTTTGATGCCTTTTACTTATTTCACGACACTGTCTCCTGACATGGTCGTGACACTTGAGCTGGGTGGACGTCATTTGTGGGTCTGCGCCACCTTATTTTGTGTCTATCTTTGGCTTGGGTGAAGGTGACTTCTATCCTTCACGCTCTTCATCGCTTGCTTTCTACCGCTATTCTGCCAACGTCATAGCATCGCGCACTGCCTGGGCCTTAGCTGCTACTTCTTCTTTCCTACACTTTCCTGCTAGCTATGCCATCCTAAGTTTCGTCTCTTGCCTCTTGCCCTGCGTGATGAACTTCTCTATTTCCACCATGGAGCCAGCTAGAGTGTGCCACTTCGGTGGCCAAGAATCAGGGACTGCGAATATCACATCATCGGTAGCCAAATATGGTAAATCGTGCCATGTCTTCGTAGGGTCCTTCCACACGCTCATCAAGACATTGTGGAAATCTGCTTTGAACTCTACAAAGCTCTGCCAACTATTGTAGACTGTGGGCGATAACCGTGGCTTGCGATTGATCCCTATCCTGATATTCATCTCCATGAGCACCCAAAATATCTTGCTCTCTCTAATCTATTGCACATCCCTGGTCGACCACAGTGAAGTGTACTTTGCTGCCTTTGGATTGTCCTACATGATCGAAGGGAATTGGCTATCTTCGGGCAACTCCCATGCCACCAGTACTATCGAAAATAGGAGCCATGCATAATGAAATGACTTTCCCTACTCTTGTGCCTCGCGATAGTTCACAAGGAACTCACTGCATAGATAGTTCTCCCAGTTGAACTGGACCCCTTCTGTGCATTGCTCTGCTAGTGCGACCACCGCTAGTGCAACCACTAGTGCATGAACCTCATCCACGTGGCACTTCCGCATTACCTTCCCTACCATTATCTATGTCGTGACCTTGACAGCAGGTTTGTTAATGCTAGAGACGACATACCCTTGCTTCTTCTTCTCCAACTTAAACTTCCTTTTCATTTCTTCTACGAGGGCCAATTCGCCACATTTTCCCTCTAAAATGTTTGCTATGTCCTCCCCTGAGCAAGGTAGCCATGTAATCTGATGAATCAAATGGTCTGTGATGGGGATGGGCTCCTCTAACCATAAGCATCTGTCATGCACCAAGAAAAGCAATTGCCTGATGACGAAAACAATCACTAGGGCGCGGTGGTAATGCGACACCCAGATTAGGTTTAGCAACCCTCCTTTCTCCACACCTATGAGCCACTTCCACGGCTCTAATTAGATTGTTCTAGTAGTCACGTCAATGCTCTGGTTCATTAGCTTCGCAGTCGCTAAATGTGGGAACTTCTCATGGTCAGTTAGGTCCCAATATTCAAATTTCAACACAGGGACCAGCCTCGAGTGCGCTCCCTCAAAAAAATATTGTTTGGAGTAGCAGAGTTTGTAGAGAGCTCTTGCTCTCATCTATATCCTTTGGCACCTTGGCTTTACCCTTTCACGGAGGAGCATATTCAGGTAACTGAGTAATAGGGTCCACACCCTAGGTTTCAACTTCCATTTCCTCACCGTCCTCCTCCAGCAAGATTTCTTCAAACTCTTCCTCCCAATCGACCTCCATATTAATGGCCTTCCCCTTTTCCTACAATGTGATCTTGCTCCTCAGTAGATTTCAAGGCAAGACGTGCACCGGTATTATGGCTTTCTTATCCTTCTTAGGCCTCAGTGTTTGCAGTGATTTAGGGACCTCAACGATTCTTTCGATGCTCTCTGGGGCTTCCACTTCTGCAATTTCTTGCATGGATTCCTTGGCTGTCACTACTCCTGTGTCCATGGCTTCTTCGGGTGCTGGCATCATTCTAGTTAGGAGGTCCTGCATCTCCTTCAGAAATGTTTCAAACACTGAATTTGCTCTCAAAGCCTCAAGGTTCGAAAGGTCCATATACAGTTGATAGCGCAACAACTTAGTTCACAAAATGGCAAGTGTTGTTCGCTGGATAGCCACTTGTAATTTATAGGGCCTTTTGAATTTGAATTCAACCATTCCCTGCACATTCGGTCCATTAATGCTAGATTGGTGGCAGGTTTTCAAGAATCTATCCCATAAATTTCGCCCTAAATTCTTGTCGTCCCACTCCATTTGGCCTCAAACCAACCATTGAATCATGAATAGTGACTTTAATGGTTGCATTCTAGAAGACCTGTACACCAATGTAGCTATCCTCGCGTTATCGTGGACCTTGTGACACTTCACTGCTACGTGCATTCCTGACATCGGCAGTTCCTGGGGAGAGTAGTTTATAGTCCTACGCCTCCTTTTAGCTACCTAGAGCACTAAGACTATGCCACTTTCATATAGTTACATCGTTGGATCATTGGTGTATGGCTTCAAGTGACTGCCATTCACCTTTCATGGGAAGGGTTCTCCATTTAACTTAACTAGTTGTACCGCGCCTCCATTGGTAATATCCTTAATAATATACAGCCCTAACCAGTGCATCCTGAGCTTTTTGGGGAATTTATCAAACTTACTATCATACAACAACACCAAATCATTCACCTTAAAGGTGCGCAACTTAATATGTCGATCGTGCCATGCCTTTTCACGCTACTTTTGGACCTACTGGTGAAATCCAACCAAAAATCGTTCTCCTTCCAGCTCATCCAACTACACAAGCCTCTCTTCCAGGGCTCCGTGATCCATCATACCTATGAGCGCTGCTATGCACAGAGTAGGCATGATGTATTCCATAAGCATTACGACATCCACTCCATAGACAAGCCTAAAAGGTGTCTATCTCGTTAGTTTCTTGCATGTCGTTCGATAAGCCTATAACACTGCAGGTATGTGTAGGTTGCAATCACTTCGCTGAGCATTTCATACCTTGGTTAGCACATTTTCAAGCACTTTTTTGAATGCCTCCACTGTCCCTTTAGCCTATGGGTGATAAGGTGTTCTCTTTTGATGATACACATGAAATTCCTCCATTAGTGCGATGATCTTCTTGTTCAGGAAGTGTGTACCATGATCTCTCATCAAGATCTTCAGGCATCCAAATTACGTTAGTACAAGTTCAAATAGAAGCTTCACAGAAGTCGCATCCGTGTAATCCTTCACCAGCTACGCTTTTGCCCAATGAGTCAAATACTTCATCACAATGATAATATACCTTGCGCCAGTCTTTCCTTGAAGTTTGATGGGTCCTACAAAATCTATTGCCCACTTTTCGAAAGGTTGCAACATCATTTTTGGATTCAAAGAAATTTCATCCCTTTCCGATGGTGTGCCTATTCTTTGACATACATCACATGCCTTGCAATATGCTTTTGAATCCTGATGAAGGGTTGGCCACCACAACCCTGCGCATAGAATATTCTGCGTTGTTGCTCTTCCTTCATAATGTCCTCCTGCAACGCCCCCATGAGCATCCATGAGGATGCTGCTTCATTCAAATTTAGGTACATACCTTCACAGTATTTCATCATTCCCCATCTTGTATAGATGCCCAACAATGACAGAGAAATCTGTCGCGTGCACCACTAGTTCCTTCTTTTGCTAGACAGAGTATCCCTCTGGCACAATTCTAGTTGTCAGAAAGTGTATTATGTCTTCAAAATGTCCATCCACAATGTGCACAACAAAGAGTTGCACATTAGGTAATCCTTCCTCCAAACTAGTAGGTTCCTCCCCTATCTTGATGTGCGATAAGTGGTATGGTCTCGCGTTCAATTGTCCAAGCTTCATAACAACTTCAAATTCGTATTCCTGGAACAACAAAATCCATCTGCAGATGTACCCCTCCAACACAGGCTCATTGACCAGGGATTTTAGCATGGAATGATCTATATACATCTCAAAGTGGCCTCCTAGCAAGTAGTGTCAATACTTCTGGAGCGCATATATCATAGCTAGTTCCTTGCACTCAGTGGTGGAAAATTTCTTCTCTGCTTTGGATAATCTGTGACTTGTGAACATGATAGGGTGATCAAAGCCCTCTCTACCATCCTGTGTTAGTACTGTCCCCAATGCTATACACGACCCATCAACATGGACATGAAACTTTTTCTTCCAGTTTGAGAAGACAAGAATCGATGCAGTAAACATTTTTTCTTTCAATATATCCATTCTTTTCTTACAATCATTGTTCCAGCAGAATGTGACATCCTTCTTCAACAATTTTTCCATCAGCACGGTGATATGGGAATGACCTTTGATAAAAATTTTGCAATATCCCATATGCCTAAGAGTAACACGCAAATGTTTCATGCTTCTTGGCACTTCCAAGTTTAGAATCACTGCAATCTTCACGAGGTCTACCATCAACCCTTGTACACAAACCACATGCCCCAATAGGTTCCCAAAATGAATGAGAAACAAAAAATTATTGAGGTTGAGTGCGATTTGGTATCTTTAACAGGTATCCAGTATCAAGTGCAAGCTCGCTACATGGTGCTTAACCAGCCCAAATACAGTCTAGTCATCAAAATAGACCTCCAAGAACTTATGAATGTATTCCTTAAATACTGTGACAACCATGCGTGAAAAGCTGGCTGACACATTCTTCAACCCAATGGAATGACAATATATTGAAAGCAACCCCACTCAGTCACAAAAGTTGTCTTGCTCCTATCCTCCTGTGCGATTTTGATCTGGTGGTACCCCAAGAATCCATCAGTGAAAGAATATGGTTCCTAACCACCTACATTGTCAAACACTTCATCTGTGAATGGGGTTGGGAATAGATCATGCACACAAGTGTCATTCAATTTTTTGAGATCCACGCATATTGTTATCTCGTCCTTCTACTTCTTCTCTTGCACCACCATTATGCTTACCCAATCGGATTCTTCCACAGGCTCAATGATGCCTGCTGCAAGCATTTTTTCTATTTCTACGTGGACCTTCTCCTTATATTTTAGATTTAAGCGCTACGGCCTCTACTTAACCGGCTTCGCATCGGGTTTTAACATGATCTTCATTACTCCTAAATCTCCAATTATTCCTTTCAAATCTGTAAATTTGGTCAAGAATAAGTCCTAATATTCATGGAGTAATTTAGCGACCTTATCTACCATCGCGTCATCCCAGTATTCACTGATCTTCATGAATTTGGGTTCTGCCTCTGTACCAATTTTCCCCTGTTTGGTTTTCACCGGCACGGTTGTATCAGAGTTCTCAATATGTGGTCCTTGAACCTTGTGGTGGCCTTCTGTTTGTGGAATGTTAATATTTTGTGGATCCTCATCCTCCACTTCAACAGTTACATTATAACATTTGAGTGTGCGACTCAGTTGCGTAGCCCATTCAGGCTTAATCAGGTCTAAAGGCTCCTGTGGTATCCTAAAGATAGCTGCTTTTACCTCTTGTAGCACTTCATCAATACTATCCCACCCATCCTCAAAACTGAAGTGTTACACAGTAATTTGTCATTGCCTTCACTCCAGTCCTTCTACTATGTCATGTGTCCAAGTCAAACATGCTCGTATTGAACAAATGCTCTCTTGTGCTGCCAAATGACCCACTTTTCCTAGGTTATCTGCCTCATCATGACTATGGACTAAATATACGCACTGAAGGGCACTCATAAACAGTCCAGCTGCACTGCCAGTGCGGAAGTACATCTGATTCCTGCGATGGTCCGATTTTATGCTCCAGCACGAGGTTACTTATTATCTTTAGCGATGATCTGACTGGCTATATTGCTCACTAGCGATGTCAGTGCTAAAGCTCAGTTATGCCTCCGTGATGATCCAGATTAGGCGAATTTGTTCCAACAGTCGGCCTTCTGGATGACTCCAGACTTGGTTGTTGGCATAGTTTGTATCACCCTGCTTTCTTTGGAATGGCAGTTCCATCAATTGTGCTACCTTCCTTGGAGATAAACTCACTCTTCCACCTTTCATGGAGACTCCTTCTCCTATTTAAACTCTCACCATTGCTATGCATTGCTATTTTTTGATAGTTGGCTAGTTGAGCAGTGTTGTTAGTGTTTGCGAGTTTGCTAGATAGCTAGTGTGAGTGTGACAAGTGTGGGATTGTTGATAGCTTGTGGAAGGTTGTGAAGTGCCCTTAATTTTGTGTAAAAATTATGAGTGAGAGAGAGTCCTTGTATGTTGGGAGATCCATCTTCAAAGATTGAATGCTTGACGAACATGCTGGCTGGATCCCTCTGAGAAGGCTTGTGACGTCAAGACTTTAGTTGTAAGCTTGCTCTTATTTCATTATTAATACAATCAATGATGTTTTCCTATGTCTTGCATGTAATTTACTTGATAGCTCATGACTTCTTGACTTTGTGAGTAAATAGATCATTGTTGTTTTCAGCTTACGTGCTTTGTTGTATTTCCTTTGCATTGTTTCAGGTTGATCACTCATTAGGAGAAGGAATTGGAAGCTGGAGCAGCGCAACGAAACTCCATACACCACCGGTTGAGGTAGGCCTCCAACTATGACTGTTTAAGGAAAACTATTGTTGATCTATCCTTGTTTGTGACTAGACCCACTCTAGGGCTAGAGGGGTTGCCTCTGTCCGCAGAGGGAACACTTTCTTGCATCACATGAAGTTCATCTTGAATCCTTTGCGTAGGATATCCCATTCACTTGTCCCATTGATGAGCCCCAGAAATGGGTAACTATAAAGGCTCATTTTGCCTATTATTATCATTTAATCCACAATTCTTCAAAGTTTTATGCATGCTTTTGAATATATTTATGTTAGTTGTGTGAATGTGAATAGTCACCTTACCACAAAGTCTAATACGTTCTTATTGCAAATTTTTGAACATTTTTGGACAAAGATCAGGCATTTATGAGCAGATTGGCAGCCAAATACGAAGAAACAAGGTTGAGGATTTGTAGGAGGGGTGTCTCCTGCACTAAATGACCCCTTCGTCTACTTCTCCACCATCATCTTGGAGTTCAACAACCCACTAAAGATGATTTCAAGGGGCAGCTGAGAAGGTCTAGTGAAGTGGCTGATTAACTGAAGTTTTGGGCAGCCAAGCTCCTAAAGTTAAGGAGGACTGTTGGGAGTCCTCATTTTCATAAGTTGGAAGGCTTCAAGCCTTAGTAGTTTAGTCATTTGTTAGTCTATTTTTGCACTTTAGTGCAGCCCTGTGTCAGCACATTTTCGAGCTTCTTCTTGTAGACAGTTTTTGGGATGTAACTATTATTTTTTGATCAATGAAGATGAATATAGCTTTGCACCAGCTCTGATCTTTTTTAGGAGGCTGTAGCTCTTAGGGTTGGGCCCAACCCAAGTGCCTGGTACCTCCTTTGTGTACTTTTATGTGTTTTTCTTGCATTCATAGAATAATTTCTGTTATTTAGGTTAAAATTTTGCTTTATTACTTATGATGTTTTCGATAATTAAGATAGTTGTTCATGATTCAAGTTGATTTGACAGTTTGGTAATAGAAAAGATCCACAAAAAGGCTACCAAGCAGCCCTTGATCTCATTTCTCCCTCCTTGGGATCATGAATTGAGACCAAGGTACACTTGCTGCCACAAAAACACTATTTTTGCCTTCCAATGTAATTGCTAGTGTTAGATTTTGAGTTGGAAAAGTTGATATCAGTTGAGTTTTCATGTTTATATCTATTCTTGCTCTGTTTCCATAGCTCTCTTGAATGATTTTCTATCTATAAACTTATGTTCATCATATTTCTGGTTTTTAGCGCAGATTAGGTCAAAATAGATAAATCTTTATTTTTTTGTCTTTATTTGGATCAGTTTTGGAAAGTAGTGTGTAGAGCACCTATAAAACATTCCTACCTACCCTTCCTCCATCATACAATCTGTTCTAGTCCCTCACTCAATATTTTTTTCCTTCATTCGCCACACTTTCCCAACTTGCCCTAATTTCTACATTTTTGTGCAACATTGCTTTCTTCATCCTTGAACAAATCCAACCATCTTCTGTTGGCATTATGTTTTCTGGTATAACTGTATGTTACAGATGTTGTACTTGATGGCAACTCCAGTGGCAAGGCTCTCAGTTTGTTGAAAATTAAGAAGGACGCAGGAAACTAGTTCAGGAGGTGCGTACCCGCAGGTACACCATGCAGGGTCCGCGTCCAGCGACGCTGGCCAGCCGTTCAGGGGGTGCGTCCACCTAGTGCACACATTTCAAGGCAGAGAAAAAGCATGTGGGGGTTTCTTGTGTGGTATCTAGCCGACGTTTTTGTGTTTCTATGGTGTCGGCTCGTGGTATTGTTCCATGTTTTGGGGAGGAGCTTGCCTATATAAAGCAAAGGAGTTCATTTGGATTGAGCATTGTCTTTGGTTGAATATCTTATTTGGTGAGATCTAGTCCAGATCTAAGAGGGCGAATCTTCTAATGGACTGTGATCTCTATGGCGCATGATCAGATCTGTAGATCTGACTGTTTGGGTTAGTCCTGAAGTCTTCATATCATTTATATCTGAAGGGACGCAGGTTCAGTGGAAGAAAAGCGCGTCGGGACGTAGTGCAGAGTCTGGAGATCTGCGTGGGAACGCAGGGCAGACGAAGTTCAGGTGCGTCTGGGACGCAGCGCAATGACTGTAGATCTGCGTGGGGACGCAGAGCAATCAAGGTTCAGGTGCGTCTCTGAAGCAAAAGACGCGGCGCGATAGTGTGTTCAGGTGCGTCTCTGTAGCAAAAGACGCGGCGCGATAGTATCTTTGGGTGTGTCCCTGAAGCAACAGAACGCAGAACAGTTAAAGGAACAGTGCGTGGGCACGCAGCGCAGCGGAAGAATATCTGCGTGTGGATGCAGAGTAGCAGAAGGTTTGCTGCGTCTGGTCGCAGGCCACAGAAGGAAAAACGACGTCTCTGTTTTAAGATGTTCTGTTGATTGAATTTCTCTATTGATAAGGTGTTCTGGGTTAGTTCTGTTATTGCTGATCTGATATCTGTAGTGGTCTATATCTGTTATGTACTTGTTGATCATCTGATGCTTTATGAAAAGAAGTAGGGGGTTGTAGCTCCCTTCCAGGAGTAGACTTGAAAACGAGAAAGAGAGAGAGTTGTAGCTCTCTGCAGGTTGCAGCCTGCGTACTGGTAAAGGACTGCACCAGTACAAAATCATTGTAAAAGAAGTTTCTAAATTGAAAGAAGATAGAGACATATTGCAGCAGGTGGTTTTCTCCCACATTGGGTTTCCACCTTACATCTTGTGTTCTTTGGTGTGACTGTCTATTTTCTTTGTTCATGCTCATTATTTTATGGTACTGATATGCAAGAATAATTCAAAAGATCAAATAAGGAAGATTTGTTAAATTGCTAGATAATACTGATTCACCCCCCCTCTCAGTATTATTTCCAACAATTGGTATCAGAGCAGGTCCTTCAGAGAAGCTTGATCGATTGAAGGTAGATCGTTCATCATGAGCAACTACGAGAGAGAAGCATCAATCAAGCCACCGATTTTTGATGGGACAAACTTCAATTATTGGAAGGTAAGAGTTACTGCATATCTTCAATCTCTTGGTACAGAAGTTTGGGACATTGTAGAAACAGGCTATGCTTTTCCTTCAGCTACTCCTACAGATCCAGCTGAGAAAAAGAAGTATGAAACAAATGCAAAAGCAGTCAGTACTCTATTAGGAAGTATATCCCAAACATAATTCATGAAGGTAATGCACTTCAAATCAGCAAAAGAGATATGGGACAAAATGGTCACGAGCTATGAAGGAGATGAACAGGTAAAACGAGCTAAACTTCAAACTCTCAGGATTCAATATGAGACTCTCAAGATGTATAATGATCAAAGTGTGGCTAATTATTTTCTTCGGGTAGATGAGATTGTTAATTGTATGAAAAATTTGGGTGAAGAAATAAAAGAGGCTATAGTAGTTGAAAATATTCTAAGATCATTATCCCCCAAGTTTGAATCTAAAGTATCTGCAATAGAAGAAAAGGAAAATCTCCGTGTTCTCACTATGTCTCAGCTACATGGAATTCTAACTGCTTATGAAATGAGAAAGGGAGGTCCATCAGACAGAAGGGAAGTTGCTTTTAAGGCATCAGGCAAAGAAGATTACTATGAAGCAAGCCATGTTCCAAAAGAAGAGGAAGAAGAATCAAACTTTGTCAGAAATCTTCAAAGGGGTTCTGGGAGGTTCAGAGGTAAGCTACCTTTTAAATGCTTTGCTTGTGGAAAAGTAGGTCATTATGCTGCAAAATGTCCTTATAAGGATAAAGGAAAGGAACCTGCTAGATGGAATAAGAAACAAAGTACAAATAAGAAAAGCTACTACACCCATGAAGATAGTGATGGCTTATCAAACAGTGATGAAGATGAACAAGGTAATAAATATAAGCTGTTAATGGCATTTGAAGATGATGATTATGAGGATGCTGTAGATGTGGATAATCTCTATGATGAAATTACTAGACTCAAGAGATGTATAGAAGAAAAGAATGTGATCATTGATACTCTACAATTTCAAATTGATGAAAAGGAAAAACATCTTGAAAAACTAGAAGGTGAAATTGTTGGTCTCAGAAAAGAAATTGAGAAAACAAAAGCTATTAATCTTAAGTTTGTCAAAGGATCTGAAACTTTGGATGAGATTATCAATGTGCAGCGGTCTCCTCTAAACAAGACAGGTTTGGGCTATAGTGGAGAAACCTCTCAAGCATCCACCTCAAAAAGTTATCTTGATGCAGCAAGAAGAAATGAGCAGAAGAACAATGAAGATAATCAGGTAAAGCAGGGACGAATTACAAACAAAAACTATCAGGGGCAATCCATCTTAAGGGTGAACAAAAGCTACAACCAGCCACAGGTAAAATCTTCTCAGTTTGGTTCAAGAATAGATGAAAATAGAAATTACAATCAGTTGGCTGGTAGATTCAATAACCGCAGAAGCTTCTTCAATGGATAATGCTTTTCTTGCCATAACTTTGGTCACAAAGCAGCTCAATGTGTTGCATATAAAACAATCATGACTAGGGAATCTCAAAAACAAAGAAGTATGACAGGGATTACAAAAAGGACCTATAACAACTTTTCGGCTCTTGAAAATGAAGTTGAATGTTCTATTTGCAATAATTTTGGTCATGAAGACTCTGAATGCAGGAGCAGGTTTTAGGAGAAAAAGGAACAAGAGCGGAAAAAGGAACAAGCCACAAGCACCAAAACATGGAGAATAAAGGAACCTCAAACAGAGAGATGTGGGATAGCATTTTATGCAGAAGGATAGGAAAATCTATGGTACATTGACAGTGGATGTTCGAAACATATGACAGGTGATAAAGAAAAACTTGAATCTTATTCTACTTTAGAAAAGGGAAAGAAAGTTTCTTTTGGAAATGATACTCCTGCAACTATAAAAGGAAAAGGGATTGCTCCTTTAAAAGAAAAGGTCAAGGCTGGAAATGTTTTGTATGTTGATGGATTGAAGCATAATCTTCTAAGTGTCAGCCAGATGTGTGATCAAAGAACCAAGGTTATTTTCAGATCGAATGGATGTCTTGTTCGTGATCTTGATACAGGTAAAACAGTACTCAAAGGCAAAAGAACTCCAAATAATCTGTACATATTTGAAGAAGGACAACAACAATGCTATCTGAGCAAGGATGAAGAGCACTGGTTATGGCATCGAAGGTTGGGACATCTAAGCTTCTCACAAATAAGGAAAGCATGCAAATATCAGGCAGTTCGCGATCTTCCAGATATCAAAATTCCTGACAACACCATATGCAGATCATGTCAGTTTGGAAAACAAACCAGGACTAACTTTCCAGAGAAGGAAGGATCAGCTAGCATGCCTCTTGAGCTAGTACATACAGATACATGTGGTCCATTCAGGAAAAGAACACCTAGAGGAGAGGAATACTTGATATTATTTATTGACGATTTCTCGAGGTTTGTCTGGTTAGGACTTATGAAGCACAAAGATGAAGCTTTCGAAAAATTCAAATCCTTCAAAGCCTTGGTTGAAAATGAATCAGGTCACAAAATTAAGTGCCTCAGATCCGACAGAGGTGGGGAATTTACTTCAAATGAATTTTTCGATTTCTGTGATGAACATGGCATAAGGATAGAATTCTCTACAGCTAGAACTCCTCAGCAAAATGGAGTTGTTGAAAGAATGAACAGAACAATCCAACAAATGGCTCGTGCTATGCTTGATGAATCAGGAACTCCCGCAACTTTCTGGGGTGAAGCTGCACATGCTGCGGTTATTATTCTCAACAAGACAAATGTCCGGGTGAACAGCACTCAAACTCCTCATGAGCTCTGGAGTGGTAAAACTCCTTCGGTAAAGCACTTCAAAATCTTTGGGAGCAAATGCTATATCAAGAATACTGATGAGCAGCTTGGCAAACTTGAACCTAGAGCAGATGAAGGCATTCTTCTTGGTTACTCTCCACATAGCAAAGCATACAAGTGCTACAATAAAAGACTTGGCAGAATTGTTGACAGCATTGATGTGGTGGTTGATGAGAAGGGATACATTCCTAGGCAAGTACATCGGGAAGATATCGAAGAAGATGAAGGCTACCCTCAAAGACAGAATGATGAAGAAGAAGAACCTTAAGAAGAACCTCAAGAAGAACCAGAGGAGCAGACAAGAATAGAAGAGAAAACTCCATCCAGATATGTTCAGAAGAATCATCCAGAATCTCAGATTGTGGGGCAGAAAGAAGCAGGTATACAAACAAGAAGAACAGTTGCAGAAGCCTCAAGCTATTTGGCATTACTATCCTCTACTGAACCACAAAATGTGAAAGAAGCATGCAAAGATGAATGTTGGGTAAAAGCAATGGATGAAGAACTTGAGCAAATCGAAAAGAACAACACTTGGGAGCTGGTTCCTAGACCAAAGGATAAGAATGTTATCGGAACAAAATGGGTCTTCAAAAATAAATTGAATGAAAATGGAGAAGTAATTAGAAACAAAGCCAGACTTGTTTGTAAAGGATATGCGCAGCAAGAAGGAATAGACTTTGAAGAAACTTTTGCTCCTGTTGCAAGACTTGAGGCCATCCGAATGTTCCTTGCTCTCTCAAGTTTTCAAAACTTCAAAGTATTTCAAATGGACGTGAAATCAGCCTTTCTGAATGGAGACTTGGAAGAAGAAGTGTACGTTGAACAACCAGATGGGTTCATTCTTGGAAATGATCCAAATCTTGTATGCCGATTGAAAAAGGCTCTCTATGGTCTCAAACAAGCTCCAAGGGCTTGGTACTACCGGTTGGACAAATATCTTCATCAACAAGGTTTTTCAAAAGGTTCAACAGATAGCAATCTGTATATAAAAGTTGAAAATGACAAATTGCTAATACTTGTTGTGTATGTAGATGACATTATTTTTGGCAGCAATGAAGAAGCTATGAGTCAAAGTTTTGCCTCGGTCATGCAGAAAGAATTTGAAATGTCCTTGCTAGGAGAACTGACATATTTCCTTGGTTTGCAAATCCAACAAAAGGAAGGAGGAATCTTTTTATCTCAAACCAAGTATCTCAAACAGATTTTGAAGAAATATGGCATGGAAGATGCAAAACCAGTATGTACACCCATGGTCACAGGATGTAGTCTCAGTGCAAATGATGAATCTGCAGCAGTACATCAACCAACCTACAGATCTATGATTGGAAGTTTACTATATTTGACAGGTACCCGACCGGACATCATGCATGCAATTGGAATAGTTGGAAGATTTCAGGCAAATCCGAAGGAGACTCATCTTCAGGCAGTAAAGAGAATCTTCAAATATCTTCAAGGGACTCAAAATTATGGCTTATGGTATCCTAGAGATACAGATCTTACTCTTCATGCTTATACAGATGCAGATTGGGCCGGAAGCGTGGATGACAGGAAAAGCACAAGTGGTGGTGCGTTCTTTATGGGTTCCAGACTGGTATCTTGGTTCAGCAAGAAACAGAGTTCGATCGCCTTGTCTACAGCTGAAGCGGAATATGTTGCTGCTGCATCTTGTTGCACCCAACTTCTTTGGATGATGCAGACTTTGCAGGATTTTCAAATCACTTGTACACCACCAATCCCCATCTTATGTGATAATACAAGTGCAATCAGCATCTCAAAGAACCCTGTTATGCATTCAAAAACCAAGCACATACCAATCAAGTACCATTTTCTCCGGGAACAAGTGCTTGAACAGAAAGTCAAGTTGGAGTATGTTCCTTCCAAGGAACAAGTTGCTGATATTCTCACCAAACCATTGCCCAGGGACACGTTTGAATACCTCAGGCAAAAGCTGGGGGTTGTTGATGCATCTTCTTATTGCTGAACATCTTCTTATTGGTGGTACAGGCTCAGGGGGAGCACATAATGCATTGTTGGCATTATGGAGAAGGAGATCTTGGAAATAGCTGCAATATGTCTCTATCTCTTTCATGGTGGATCTCTGGTTATTTGTTGCAGATCTGGAGGAGCATGAGCTTAGGGGGAGCATACCCTTTGCCCTTGATGTCAAAGGGGGAGAATGAAGCTGAAGTTTGTAAGGTTGCCATCAAGTCCAACGGGGGAGATTGTTGGCATTATGTTTTCTGGTATAACTGTATGTTACAGATGTTGTACTTGATGGCAACTCCAGTGGCAAGGCTCTCAGTTTGTTGAAAATTAAGAAGGACGCAGGAAACCAGTTCAGGAGGTGCGTACCCAGTGCACACATTTCAAGGCAGAGAAAAAGCATGTGGGGGTTTCTTGTGTGGTATCTAGCCGACGGTTTTGTGTTTCTATGGTGTCGGCTCGTGGTATTGTTCCATGTTTTGGGGAGGAGCTTGCCTATATAAAGCAAAGGAGTTCATTTGGATTGAGCATTGTCTTTGGTTGAATATCTTATTTGGTGAGATCTAGTCCAGATCTAAGAGGGCGAATCTTCTAATGGACTGTGATCTCTATGGCGCATGATCAGATCTGTAGATCTGACTGTTTGGGTTAGTCCTGAAGTCTTCATATCATTTATATCTGAAGGGACGCAGGTTCAGTGGAAGAAAAGCGCGCAGGGACGCAGTGTAGAGTCTGGAGATCTGCGTGGAGACGCAGGGCAGACGAAGTTCAGGTGCGTCTGGGACGCAGCGCAGTGACTGTAGATCTGCGTGGGGACACAGAGCAATCAAGGTTCAGGTGCGTCTCTGAAGCAAAAGACGCGGCGCGATAGTGTGTTCAGGTGCGTCTCTGTAGCAAAAGACGTGGCGCGATAGTATCTTTGGGTGCGTCCCTGAAGCAACAGAACGCAGAACAGTTAAAGGAACAGTGTGTGGGCACGCAGCGCAGCGGAAGAATATCTGCGTGTGGACGCAGAGTAGCAGAAGGTTTGCTGCGTCTGGTCGCAGGCCACAGAAGGAAAAACAGCGTCTCTGTTTTAAGATGTTCTGTTGATTGAATTTCTCTGTTGATAAGGTGTTCTGGGTTAGTTCTGTTATTGCTGATCTGATATCTGTAGTGGTCTATATCTGTTATGTACTTGTTGATCATCTGATGCTTTATGAAAAGAAGTAGGGGGTTGTAGCTCCCTTCCAGGAGTAGACTTGAAAACGAGAAAGAGAGAGAGTTGTAGCTCTCTGCAGGTTGCAGCCTGCGTACTGGTAAAGGACTGCACCAGTACAAAATCATTGTAAAAGAAGTTTCTAAATTGAAAGAAGATAGAGACATATTGCAGCAGGTGGTTTTCTCCCACATTGGGTTTCCACCTTACATCTTGTGTTCTTTGGTGTGACTGTCTATTTTCTTTGTTCATGCTCATTATTTTATGGTACTGATATGCAAGAATAATTCAAAAGATCAAATAAGGAAGATTTGTTAAATTGCTAGATAATACTGATTCACCCCCCTCTCAGTATTATTTCCAACATCTTCATCACTCTTGAGCTTCATTTACCAGGTCCCACACCTATTAACACCCTTATCCACCCTTCATTTCCACTTTCCCACCGTTTTTCCACCATCAATGCTCAAAAAACCACTTTCGGCCTGTTCGCATATAACTTCCTATAGAATTTCTTGTAGATCCCCTGCAGCCTCCTGTAAAAGATAACGCGAGCGATTTTTTAAGATCTGAGCATGGTGGAAATCTACAAAAGGGTGCTATGGACCCCTTAGGTCCTATCCACACCTTCCCAACCTCTTGCAAATCCCCACTCCATTTCCTTTCTCCAATAAACCTCTGCACAGTAAAAAACAATTAAAACACATGCATAGTAATTCTGCGTAAAATTGCTCAAAAATACAAAAAGATGATTTTTCCATATTTTCCTTCAGAAGTAGCTCAAAAACATGTATTTTACCCCTGCAATAGTCCATGGCATCCATTTCAGTAGTTTTACATCTCTTTTCTTGCACAAGTAGGGTTAGTCGATAAAACTAGGGTTTGCTAGGGTTTGCATTTCCTTTCAGCTTTCATCTTCTTTCTGCAAGTAGACTAGCCTCTTTTGAGTTAGCTTTCATCCATCACAGTTAAAAGATTCTTCTAAGAACTCATATAAGTTGGCTTAAGCTCCTAGCGAACTTGTGCCAGCTGATCAAGTGACAGCCTGCAGTAAGAGCTAGTACTTGTGCATATAGCACCGTCGCTTCCAAGTTTGTTACGAACTACCAGGTTGATAAAAGTAAAGTAGGGAGTCCCAGAAGTTGTAGCATCATTGCTGCAATACTGGAGCTCACCATCTTCTTGGCACCGTTGTCGGGGAAGCGTCAGAGTACTTTGTGATTACTGTTTTTCTTCTATTTTCTACTGCAAACATTCTGCTAAGTAGTTTATTTCAGCAAGAGTAGGGTAGTTGTTTCATTTCCATTCTGCAATTTCACTTCAGCAAGCGTAAATTAGATATTTCCTCCTTTCCTTTAAATTCCGCAATTTCAATTCTGAAAAAGTAGATTAGACATTTCCTGCTTTCCTTTCAATTCTGCAATTTTAATTCTGTAGAAGTAGATTAGACATTTCCTACTTTCATTTCAATTCTGCAATTTCATTTCAGCAAGCGTAGATTAGCATTTCCTGCTTTCATTTCAATTCTACAATTTCATTTCAGCAAAATAGATTATTCATTTCCTACTTTCTTTTCAATTCTGCATTTTTATTTCAGCAAGATAGATTTTAGTTAGTTGCAGTTCAATCTATTTCAGTTTTTGCAGGTACAAGCAGAGAAAAAAACAACAAAAATCGCCCAAAAAAAAGAGATTTCATTTCATGCCTTGTAGGAACAGAGACAACTCAGGAAAATTCCTACCCAACACCCCCACCACATCACTGAGTCACCCTTCTCTCTTCTTTGGTGGCAGTAATTCTGAAGAACCTATAGGTGAACCTCCTGAGATATACGAAGATCCTATAATAGAAGAAGAGCAAGAAACCATTCCTCCTGAGACCATGGCTGAAAATAGAAACGGTAGAGGAAATGGGGAGAGAGTAGAAGGTACCTTTCCCATCCGAGAGACTAATGGGAACACAAAAATGAAAAACATAAGTCCCTCAGCCTTACCTCACTTCCATGGATTGACTATTAAATACCCTGATACTTTCTTGTTTGAGTTTTTTGCCCTTTGTCGAACTTTTGACTATGTAGAAGACGAGCAAAAGTTGAAACTTTTTCCTTCTACCCTCAAGGATGTAGCACTACACTGGTTCGTGGGGCTACCTAGAAACAATATCACAACTTGGGCTCAAATGTAGCAAGCCTTTAACAACAAATACTGGGACTACTGTAGGTCAAAGGATACAAAGGAAGAAATCTTTCGAATGACCATGAGAAGTGATGAATCTTTAGAAGAATATGAAGATATGTTTCAACACAGTTATAAAAGTGCTAGGTGCACACTTGACCCCGAATCTCTGAAGTTGGTTCTGCTCAGAGGAGTCTCTGAAGACCTTCTAGATACCCTCCATTTGCTAGCGAGGGGAGACATCTACCAGCTACCTTATGATGACATAAAGACTGTATTTATAAACCATTCTAGGGCAGCCAGAAAGAGAGGTAGGGGAAGTCAACTCTTAGCCAGTACCCCCTTATCTAGTTCATTCCTTAAAAATGAGTTTGCAAATCAGATGGAAGATTTCAAAAGCGAGATGAGACAGACCATTTCCATGCAAATGGATACCTTACAAATCCAAAAGAAGCAAGAGGAAGCCGAGAGGGCTTTGGCCATCTTCTATCCCAGGTGCACCAGAAAGAATCCCAGGAACGAATGTCCATTCCACTCTGTAGAGGTGTGTTTTGTCTGTGAAGAAGACCATCCTACAAATTAGTGCCCTTCCTTTCCCGAATTTAAAGCTATGTACCAAGGGGCTGAGGAGCCACTAAACCACTCTACTTCATGAACCAAAGGAGGCCACATGGACGCAGACCTTACTAGCAGGGAATGCAAGGGACATCCCAGAATTATTACAACCCCAATCAAGCCACTTCCATGCCTTCTTGGGGTCCTCCTGCTCATCCTTCCTATTCCACACCCCCTCCTTGGTCGTATCCTCCTCAATACCATACTCAACTAGCTACTCACTCGTTTCATTCTCACACTCAGCCACAACCTCAGCGGAATGCACCTCATCAGGGGTGGAGGCCCCAATACAATTCTCCTCCCACTCTTTTTTCTCCACCACCTACTCAACCACAACCATTACCTGCTGCTCCTCCAAGACAACCACAGATACTTGTTCAACCGAACCCAAACCCCAATAACAAACAGGCCCAACAGGTATATACTAGAGAAACCACATGCCCTACCTATGTTGTGGAGATTGAGGAGATCAACCTATGATCTAGGAAGGTCCTCCTAGATAGCCAACCTCCTCCTAAGGAGGATGAGGAAGAGAAACATGAAACTAAACCCAAAGCCATTCCACCCTTTCCCGAGAGACTAACTAGAACCATGCAACCAAACCCAGAAGAAACTGAACTTCTCGGAGAACTTAAACAGTTATGTGTGAAAATACCACTTCTCCAGGCCATAAAAGATGTACCAATCTACAATAAGTTTTTCAAAGAGAAGTGTTTCAGGCACCCAAGCAGGCACAAGAGAGATGCTCCAACTATCAATGTCATAGGACAACTATCTGACCTGATGCTAGGACAGGTAATCTGTCCAAAATATCTGGACCTTGGGAGTCTTGTAGTCGATGTCCACATAAATGGCACCATAATCCCCCGCACTTTGATTGATCTAGGGGCTACCATTAACACAATGACCAGGGACACTATGCTCAAACTCAACCTTCAGAGTTCCCTAAGAAAGACCTCAACAACACTGTAGTTGGCAGATCGCTCCACTGTGACTCCAGAGGGGATTATGGAAGATGTCATGGTCTCCATCGATTCTTGGGAGTACCCTGCTGACATCTTGGTTCTTCAGCCAAAGGCAAAACTCACTGGGTATCCCCTCATCTTGGGAAGGCCTTGGTTAGTTACTGCAAATGCTTACATCAGTTGTCAAGCTGGGAGCATGACCATCAAGAATGGGCATATGTCCAAATAGCTAGTCCTATGTCCTCCTGCCCAACCTCTGGCAGAACATGACTTACCTCTTTGGTTGGAGGCGGAAGGTGAGGATGAAGTCTACTATGCCCCATTTTTCAAAGTGGAGGTCACCAGGGGAGGTCCTCAAACCAAGGATGATCTTATTGAAAATTTGACTCAAAATCCACCCCCTAGTGTGCTGCCATTAGAAGAGTTGATGGAAGAAAACCAAGCCAATGCTTTAGTTGATCTATGTGCAGCTGATACGACCTCTCTCTGAGTTAAGAATGTGGAATTTGGCCCTGAAAGAACCTTAAAGATCAACTCATCCCTATCCACCTCTCAGGAGAAAGAGCTATGTAGCTTATTGAACAACCGTTTGGATGCTTTTTCTTGGAGCTATAAGGAGATGAAAAGAGTCCACCCTTTAGTTTATACCCATAACATCTACATTAAAGAGGATTGTAAACTAGTCAGGCAGCCTTAAAGGAGGGTGAATCCAGCCCTTAAACACATTGTCAAAGAAGAACTGCAAAAGTTGTTGGATGCAGGATTCATCTACCCCATGTCTGACAGCGAGTGGGTTTCTCCTTTGGTGCTTATGCCCAAGAAAAAAGGGAAGTGAAGAATCTATGTAGATTATCGAGAACTTAACAAAGCCACCAAGAAGGACCATTTCCCTTTTCCTTACATAGATCAAGTGTAAGATGGTCTGGCAGGGAAGAAGTTCTTTTCCTTCCTATAAGGGTTTAGCGGGTACAATCAGATCCAAATTAGCCCGGAAGACCAAGATAAGACCACTTTCACTTGTCCATGGGGTACCTTTGCCTATTGGGTCCTTACCTTTGGGTTATGCAATGCTCCTGCGACATTCTAGAGAGTAGTACTGAGTATATTTGTTGAGTTGGTTGATGATTTAGTGGAAATCTATATGGATGACTTTACCCCTTATGGTTCTAACTTCCAAGAAGCTCTGACTAACCTGAGGAAAGTTTTAGCCAAGTGTATCGAGATGAAACTATCCCTCAGTCCTGATAAATGTGAATTCCTAATGATAGAAGGGACTATGCTAGGTCATACAATTTCTCAGCAAGGTTTCTAGGTGGATCCCAACAAGATTGCTATCATCCAAAGGGTCCCACCTCCTCAAAAGGTAAGAGATGTTCAAAGTTTTCTAGGCTTAGCAGGATACCATAGAAGATTCATCAAATATTTCAGTAAGCTAGCCTCTCCATTGTTTTGTCTTTTAGGAAAAGATGATGAGTTCATATGGACTGACAATTGTCAAGAGGCTCTGGATGCTTTGAAAGGTAAGCTGATAACTGCCCCAATCTTGAGAGGTCCAAACTGGGCCCTACCTTTCCACATTCACACAGATGCCTCGAACAAAGCCATAGGAGTAGCCTTAGGACAAGTTGAGGAGAAGCTACCATATGCTATATATTTTATTAGTAAAAACCTGTCCAAGGTAGAGTTAAACTATACTGTAACCGAGAAAGAGCTCCTGGCTGTAGTCCATTCCCTAAACAAGTTCAGACACTACATCACTAGCTATCAAACATTCGTGCATATTGATCATGTTGCAGTTAGGTATTTGATGAACAAATCTTATGTAAATGCTCGTATCATTAGATGGTTACTTTTATTGCAGCAATTTGATTTGACCATTGTTGATAAGCCAGGTAAGGAAAATGTTGTTGCTGATTTTCTGTCTAGACTAGATTTGCCTGCAGGTGAAGAAGGGATGGTGGATGATCAAATGCCAGATGAACACCTATTTTCTATTTCAGTACTCTCTCCATGGTTTGTTGATATAGCAAATTATTTGGTTTCAGCACAGTTTCCGCCATACCTGTCCTCAAAAGAGAAGAGCAAGATTGTGAGGAAAAGTGCCCCATTCACTTGGATTGGGGGAAATCTTTTTAAACTTGGCTCGGATCAGATTTTCAGGTGATGTGTCAGGGAGGAGGAAGTTTTTGACATCCTCCTAACCTGTCATGATGGGCCCTGTGGAGGCCACTTTGCAGCAAAGAGAACTACCTTCAAAATTCGACAAGCAGGACACCATTGGCCCACTCTTCATCAAGATGTCAGGAGATACATCAGCCAATGTGACATATTTCAATGGATGGGGAAACCTACTCCAAAGGCTGAAACGACCTTGCAGCCTCAGGTGAATTTTGAGCCATTTGAGAAGTGGGGCATGGACTTTGTGGGTCCTATCAACCCTCCTTCAAAATAGAAGTCCTACATCATTGTGTGCACAGATTACCTGACAAAGTGGGTGGAAAAAAAGGTAATCAAAGCAGCAACAGAAGAAAAGGTAGCTAAGTTTTTGAGGGAAAATATATTCTACAAGTTTGGCTACCCCAGAGAATTAGTCACAGATCAAGGAAGTCAGTTTACCTCTAACCTGATTGAAGACCTGCTCACACATCACAGGATTAAGCACAGAACTTCTACTTCTTATCATTTGCAAGAAAATGGATAGGTGGAAGTTACTAACAGAGCTTTGGAAGGGATTTTGACTAAGGTAGTGAGCAGCAGCAGAAAATATTGGGCAGATCACTTGGTTGAATCCACCTGGGCCTATAACACTACTTGGAAAACCACAACAAGTTTCACACCCTATGAGCTGGTCTACGGGAAGAAGGCTTTGCTATCCATAGAATTTGAATATAACACATGGAGGTTGGTAGCTCATCTGGACCTAGATCTCAGCCATGCATAATAGGAAAGATTGCTTCAGTTGAATGGATTAGATGAACAAAGAATGCAGACCCTTCTCCACTCAGAGGTAGTCCAACTTCAAAGAAAGATATGGCATGACCGACACCTCAAAGAAAAGAAATTTTAGCCAGGGGATTGGGTGCTACTATATGATTCAAAATACAAGGATTTCAAAGGAAAGCTGAGGAAAAGATGGCTGGGACCATATATAGTGGAAACATGCAATGACAATGGTTCAGTCTTTATTCGGACCATTGATGAAGAAGCCATCCCCATGTTCGTCAATGGACATGTATTGAAAATCTACAAGAAGCCCCTTTCCAAGCAGGAGTTCATTGAGACTCTTGGCAAATCAGTATTGGTAATGGAGCAGGTCCCTGTCTCCACTTCACCTACACCATGAAGAAAAACAACCAAAAAAAAGAAAAATAAAAAAGAAGAAAAAAACCTGAAAAAAACACAGAAAAAAGAAAAAGAATAAAAGATCTTTGAGTGAAAGCCTCATGGAGGTGCCCAGGGTAGACAGTGAGGGAGAAAAACTCCTGGAGGCGCCCCAGCTGTCTTAGACAAAAAAAAAAAAAAAAAAAGAGAAAAATAAACCTAATTTTTGTTGAATAAATTGCAGGTTGCAGGAAGGTCATTACAGGTTTTAGGAGGATCACGCAAGACAAAGACAGAGGACATGACTAGGATGCATGAATTCCTCACAATTCATTCCTCCATCATTGTTACCCTTTCCCAGGATCTGGTCTCATTTGGTTCGAAATTTCACATCCTATAGGAAGCTCTGTATCTTCTACAAGACGATCTTGTAGAAGCTACAGACAAGAGAAAATCGATCTCAGAAAAGGACCCGAGCATTTGAAATCTGTCTATGAAGCCTATGAACCTCCCTACCTCCATCCCTTGCCATATGTCACCCTTTTCCATCTCTGTACACCTCCATTACACTCGTTTTTATGTCCCTGCATAGTCACACACAAAAATCCTGTTTTGTCATGCTGCAAACAAAATTTTAATGACAAATCAAAACAACAGTTTTTTCACTCACCATACCTGATGCCCTCCATCTGTGATTCCTTGTTAGCTGAGACCCTCATTAGAAGTTGTAGCCCTACTCATTTTAGCTTGAATTTTAGAAGGAGAAGCAGCTACAAGAAATCTTACAGGATTCCTGTAGCAGCCGATCCCTCTGAAAAACATACTACAGAGACAGGGACAACAAAGTATAGCATATGAAACATGCATGGAGATTTGTCTGGACATGTGAACATCAGAAATAGCCTAAGGATGAGCATGCAGAATGCAAGCAGCAATAGCAATGAAGAAATGGGTTCCAAAATTCGAAATGTGCATAACACGACCGCGACTGCACACGTAAGTGCCTAAACCTATTCCTCAATTACATGAATCATATTTCAAGGATGCGTGACTATGGGAATGGTTCGGATTGAATGGAATCTTTGGCCAGTTAACTGGCCACCGTTGGTTAGTTACACATCCTCGTGGAATCCAAACGAGCCCCGTCAAACTAAAAAATTTCGATTAGATACACAGCCAACACGTGTGGAATGTCCATTCAGGAAGAAATATTCGGGATTGGTAGTGGTGGTGGCGGATAACGGGAGTAAGGGAGGTGATAGCGGTCAGACAACATCCATAAACATTATGACTGTGACATAGGATCAACGGTCCAGTCCGGCCACCTAATCACCTCACCATGAATCATGCCCGTAGATAAAAAACAGCTCAGTTAAGACATTCACCACCCTTTGTTCATTCTGCACTCACGACGTTCTCGACTAGAGTACACATCTACCACTTCCACAGTAGCTAACTAGTTGTCCTCCACAAGATCTTTGCCTATTTTTTGAAAATCTTCTGCCTATCGGACTCTACACGAAGCACAATTTCATTCTACAGGAGCCGGGTGACTTCTACAGGAAGGGTTCTACAGGAAAGGCAGAGAACAGCTCTGCAGAAAGAAAACCTAGAAATTTTGTCGAATTTCAAGCTCAAAACGAGGTAGGCTTGGGAAAAATTCTCTGTGCATGATTTGATTGTGTAAGGTTGTGAATTGAACATGGCATTAGATTGAAAAACGAGAGTAAAAGTCTGCCTACACATTGAAAATGTGAAAGTTTTCTTGCATATTTTACTGAGTCTACACAGTTTCTTTCTTTCTCTGCATCCGAAGCTTCCTCATGATTTTTCAATCTCTCCTGTAAGGAAGATACACGCAGCAGTAGAGGCCAACATATGTGTGTGAAAAAAACCAAATTTTCATATCTATCTATGTGCTGAGAAAAGAACCTGTGTCCTTATGCTCTGTTATGTAAAAAAAAAAAAAAAAAAAACTTTCATAAACAGACAATCAAATTCAGGGTGACAGTAGTTTAAAACAGGGAAATTATTGCCATTTGATGTTGTAAGGAGGCACATGGGAAATTCCTTCTTGGGTTCAGAAAAACCAAATTCAACTATCCTATGTTTCAGTGATTGACTGTTCTTTTCTCTCCACCTGAGCATTTTCTTTTCTAGTTAAAACACAAACTCAACACCATGCCAGGAGGATTCATGAGGAAAGAACCCTTAAACTCTAGCAAACTATATGATCACCCTAAGGTGGTGGACCTTTTCACCAGGGCAAACTTGATATCCTTCTTTTACAGAATTCAGGGTTATGATGAGGAGGTGACTGAAGAGATTTGATGTCCCTAAGACCACATTCGAAGACACATGCCACAGTTAGTTTTAGGGGTTTGACCCTAGAACTTACCCATGATTTCATCAGTAGAATTACTGGTTTATTATTGGGCCTCCAGTGGAGCAAAGAGGATAAATCATTTGTACAAGTAGCTAAGAAAACATTTTTTCTACCTGAGCAGCATCCTGTAGAAGACAAAAACAGGGTCAGGAGGACAAGGTTGCCTCCTCTCTGGAGTGAAGTTAGTTATCAAATAATGAAGTATATCACATGTGAAGGGAGGTTTAGCATCATTTATGGTTAACATTTCAAGTTGCTACATGAATTAAGGTATGGGATGGACTTTCCTCTAGCTAAGAAACTGAGCATCCCATATTTCCTCCTTCAGTCTTTAATTGAATGTGGTACAAAGCTAAATGCAAGAGTTCTAGATCAGTTAGCCCACCATGGACTCATCAAACTATTGGTGGAAGATGCTTTACACACCTATATTGTCCCATCAGAACTTTGGCTGAGAACATCAGGCCATCCAGCAGTGATGAGGGGGAGCAAACTGAAAAAATTGAGAAGAACATTGATGAGGGAGCACAAGACATTCAAGTAGAGGGAAAAACAGAGGAAGAACAGAAGGAAAAAGAGGAATTTGAAAAGACTGCCGAGCCTAAGACAGAAAGGGAGAAAACAAAAAAAACAGAGAAGGGAAAGAGGACAAAGATTTCAAAGAGAAATCCCAAGAAAGCCCAAAAGAAGGCTGCCACAGCTAAGGTAGGCACCCAGTACGAGAAAGAAGAGACACACCCTGAGATATTAGGGACACAAGCAGAAATAGGGGGCATAGAGATTTCTACAAGAAGTGAAGGAAAAGAATAGCAGAAAGAGAAATCCCCTGAAACATTGGCAAGGGAAGCAGTAGCTGTGCTTGCTGCATTAAGCACACCTACAAAACAAAAAGAAAAAATGAAAAGGCAGACCTCCATGTACTTTAAAGCCAGAAAAAGCACTAGGATCAAAGTGGGAAAACCTCAGCCACCATCCAAGAAATCAATTGTCATTGAGGACTCACCCACTAAAAAGAAGGAAGAGTCTCCTCCTAGGATATCTATCACCTATGAAAGAGGAAGCCCAAAAACCTCCACATGGAAAGAGAGAATTAAGTTGATGGACTCAAAGGCAGTTCTACAGGAAGCTGAAACATCTCTACAGGAAACTCTAGCCAAATTAAAAGAGACTGAGAAATTGGAGGAGAAGGCAACTAAACAGTCACAGGGGGAGAGTAAGGCTGAAGAAGTACCTGAACCTACCCCTCAGCCTAATTTGGGCTCATATTACAATCTATTTGAGGGTGAGAATATCATCCCATAGAAATTTGTTGTACCGTTATTTTTCGAGTTAGAGAAAAAGAGCATCAGAAAACACACATGGATGCAAATCGCCAAATCTAAAAGAGTTGAGGACATAGGTCACATGGAGGATAAGCTAAAAGAATTAAGGGGAGAATAAGCCATGGTGAGGCACATAGAAAGCCGTAAAAGAACCTAGCTACAGGAGGAGAATGAACTACCAAAGAAGCAGTTGCAGCTACAGGAAGTCCATAAGGAAGATAGGCTGTCCATTTTGGGAGGGCAGCAACAACAAGAAGGACCTCCAGTAGACAAGGAAACAACTAAGAAACAATAGAAAGAGGGAGAGCTACAAGCTAATGTGGAGATGCTAACAAAACTTCTGCAAGAATAGGAGTACAAGTTTTAAAATAGTAGTTGCAAGAAAAATAAACCCAAATGGCCTGCATGGCCAGTTGGGTAGTAGAAGCCTTACAGTGTAGGCAACCTGCTAAATCCTATGCATTATATCTTAAAGACCAATGGTTGCAATTTCAAATTAACACATTGGCCCAAAGGGGCACCACTCCATTTCAGAATTACAATCAGTTTCTGTAATTATGTGACAGTAGCTCGGCTGAAGATAAGGCCAAGTTAGCAGAATTCTATTTACACAACTTGGCGCTTCCTAACATGAACCTATGGGACCCAAACACTGTATTAGGATATCTGCAACTCATGGCCATGGCTTCTTGGTTAAGCCATGAGGAAAAAAGGGTAGTAGAGATTCAGAAGATTATGGCCAGGGAACTAAATGAGCCACTTATGATCAGGGTAGAACCAGAAGATCCCTCAACTATTATATATTCCCATTGGTACCTTGCAGAAAACACTCACATCACACCTGACTATGTTGAAAGGCAAGCTCGGGCCATTGCTCACTTTGAAGACATGGAAAGACTGTTTGATAATAATTGCATGCATGCTTGCACAAGGAGATGGAACACATTGTCCCATATTCTGAAAATAAGAGAGTACCACTCCCCAACCAGAATGAGGGAGGCTATGAGAAGAGTACCCCTATACAAACAATCAATGCAGAACTTGAAAGCCAATTGGATTGGCCTTAAGTTCAGCCCTCCACTACTGCTAGGACTGTTAGAAGGGGTCAAGGAAGAAGAGGAGCAAAGATAATGGGAGGAAGTAGATAGAAAGGCAGGATTTCATGATAGGGAAGAGGACATCACCTCAGAGGCCTGGGATGTCAGGGAGGCAGACACAGTGATCAAAGATGATGAACTGGATTAGTTGCTCAGAGGATGAGCAACACATTCAGTAGGAGGTGATGATGAGCCCCCAAAAATGGTAACTATATGGGCTCATTTTTCCTATTATTCTCATTTAATCCACCATTCTCCATATTTTTATGCATGCTTTTGAATATATTTATGTTAATTATGTGAATGGGAATAGTCACTTTACCACAAAGTCTAATACGTGCTTATTGCAGATTTTTGGACATTTTTGGACCACGATCAGACATTTATGAGCAGATTTGCAGCCAAATACGAAGAAACAAGGCTGAGGATTTGTAGGAGGGGTGTCTCCTACACTAAATGACCCCTTCCTCAAGTTCTCCACCATTAGCTTAGAGTTCAACAACCCACCAAAGATGATTTCAAGGGGCAGCCAAGCAGGTCTAGTGAAGTGGCTAATTAACTGAAGTTTTGGGTAGCCAAGCTCCTAAAGTTAAGGAGGACCATCGGGAGTCCTCATTTACATTAGTGGGAAGGCTTAAAGCCTTAGTAGTTTAGTTATTTGTTAGTCTATTTTTTCACTTCAGTGCAACCCTGTATCAGCACATTTTCGAGCTTCTTCTTGTAGATAGTTTCTAGGATGTAATTATTATTTTTTGATCAATGAAGATGAATCTAGCTTTGCACCATCTCTGATCTTTCTTAGGACGTTGTAGCTCTTGGGGTTGTGCCCAACCCAAGTGCCTAGTACCTCTTTTGTGTACTTTTATGTGTTTTTCTTGCATTCATAGAATAATTTATGTTATTTAGGTTAAAATATTGCATTATTACTTAGGTTGTTTTTGATGATTAATATAGTTGTTCATGCTTCAGGTTGATTTGATAGTTTGGGACTAGAAAATATCCATAAAAGGGCTACCAAGTAGTCCTTGATCTCATTTCTCCCTCCTTGGGATCATGAATTAAGACCAAGGTACACTTGCTACCACAAAAATATTGTTTTTGCCTTCCAATGCAATTGCTGGTGTTAGATTTTGAGTTGGCAAAGTTGATATCGGTTGTGTTTTCATGCTTAGATCTGTTCTTGCTCAGTTTCCATAGCTCTCTTACATGATTTTCTGTCTATAAACTTTTGTTCATCATATTTCTGGTTTTTAGGGCAGATTAGGTCAAAACAGATAAATCTCTATTTTTTTGTCTATGTTTGGATCAGTTTTGGAAAGTAGTGTGCAGAGCACCTTTAAGACATTCCTACCTACCCTTTCTCCATCATAAAACCTGCTCCAGTCCCTCACTCAAGATTTCTTTTCTTCATTTGCCACACTTTCCTAACTTGCCCTAATTTCTACATTTTTGTGCAACATTGCTTTCTTCATCCTCGAACAAATCCAACCATCTTCATCACTCCTGAGGTTCATTTACCAGGTCCCACACCTCTTAACACCCTTATCCACTCTTAATTTTCACTTTCCCACCATTTTTCCATCATCAATCCTCCAAAAACCACTTTCGGCATGTTCTTGTAGAATTTCTTGTAGATCACCTGCAGCCTCCTATAGAAGATAACATGAGTGATTTTTCGAGATCTGAGCACATTGGAAATCTCTAGAAGGGTGCTAGGGACCCCTTAGGTCCTCTCCACACCTTTCCAACCTCCTGCAAACCCCCACTCCATTTCCTTTCGTCAATGAACCTCTGCACAACCAAAAATAGTTAAAACACATGCATAATAATTCTGCATAAAATTGCTCAAAAATACAAAAAGATGATTTTTCCATATTTTCCTTTATAATTAGCTTTATAATAGTCCATGGCATCCATTTCATTAGTTTTACATCTATTTTCCATCACAAGTAGGGTTAGTTGGTAAAACTAGGGTTTGCATTTCCTTTCAGCTTTCATCTTCTTTCTGCAAGTAGACTAGCCTCTTTTGAGTTAGTTTTCATCCATCACAGTTAAAAGCTTCTTTTAAGAACTCATAGAAGTTGGCTTAAGCTCCTAGCGAACTTGTGCTAGTTGATCAAGTGACAGCCTGTAGTAAGAGCTAGTACTTGTGCATATAGCACTGTCACTTCCAAGTTTGTTATGAACTACCGAGTTGATAAAAGTAAAGTAGGGAGTCCCAAGAGTTGCAGCATCATTGTTGCAATACTGCAGCTCACCACCCATGGTGGAGCTCTATTTATATATACCAGTTCATTGGTATAACACTTAGGGTATGACAAAATAGGTGCACCCACTCAGGTTGTGGCTTTTCTCCATAGGCCTACGTCCACTTGGCGAGATGCACACGTGGATCATCATGTCCATCATACTTGTCTATCAATTGTACCTTAAGCTTCCCAAATTGTGTTCACATCATTCTCCTACATTCATGCTAATAATCAAAGCTTCCTGTGTGCGTACCCCACCATCTTGCGGGCGTAGCACATAGCACCCAGTCCAAGGCCTGGAAGTGTTGCTTTTCTGGCACCTCCCTTTCAAATGCATCCAAGAAGGTATCTACCTCATTTAGACCATCATAAGTAGGAAGTTCTCTTAGTTCTATCGACATGCAGTGCAACAACCATGTCATCATGTTTCAATTCAGCGTAGTTACCTCGTGTAACTGATTCTGCCATCATTGTACTTCTTCGTTGAAATCTTAAATGTAGGAGCTCTTGTGCTCCCATGTAATCCATCTATCCATAGTGAGATTCACCTAGTCTTAGTCTCACACGGTTATCTTGTAGATGCAGTCCAAATCATCATCACTCTCATAATCATGGACTGGCTCCATATAGCGCGATTCTTCAACCAGGTCCAGGGGTATTATTATGCGTAGTGATTTCTTCTCAAAGATCATCTTTTGCTTCTTCAGATTGATTACCCTGTTCATATTAGTGGCCCAGTAAATTCCAAGGAGCGTGGGGTAGGGGGTGTTGTCATCAACAATCTCTATTACTTCAAAGTTTGCCAGTGTGCTCACTCCCTCAATATCTTTGGTTACGCCTTACAATCGCCCCATGGGTATGATTCTTTGATGGTTCGCCATTCTCAGCTGAATCGGAGACCATTGCACGTAGGTCTCCCCATTCGCTCCCATGTCTTTTTCGGTAAAACATTCACATCTCATCCCAAATCCAGAATGACTTGGTCCATCTGGTAGTCTCCGATCTACACGGTTAGTCTCATTTCATGCCCCATCCTTGTCTTATGCTTTCCTATCTTATGGACTACGCACGGTTCACCTAGCATGGTCCCAGCACATCTATTGATGAGTTCCTATAACCCTTTTACAGCCTTATTGTCGCACAGTAGCTTCATACAGGTTTCAAGGAATGTTGTGTCCATAGAGGGGTCCATCTCCAGCTTAGGATTATCTTTGCTTCCTAAAGTGGAGGCCTTAGCGAAGCTCTTCTTAGTATCCATGAAGGTTTCCCATGCGTCCTCCAAATCAAACTAATCTTCTTTTACCGAGGCTTTGCGAGCCTAGCTACTATATTTTGGTTGTTTTCCCTTGTCATCCCCTGTCGCGATTCCACTTCGGAGCATAATGTTTACGTTCAGATCATCCTCGCATGGCTTAGACCTCATCATCTCCAAGTTCTGAGGCAAGGGAGGTGGTAGCATTCCTTTGTCACGTATCCTAGTTATCAATGTAGGACAATCTTCAGTCTCATGATCAAGCAATGTGCAATACTTGCACGACAAGCGCGTTGGATTAGTGCAATCATGGGCATAGTGTCCCAGCCTCTACAATTGTAGCAAATCAACTGTCCCTGACCTCTACCAGGTCCTCCTCCGTCTCGGCTTCATCCACACCACTGAAATCCTATCTGCTCCATTCCTGCATTTTGATCAAGGGGTTACACTTTGGCCTGAACCCTGTAGGTGAGAGTTCTATCCATCATCAATTTATAGCTGCTATGTACGCTTGTCATGTCCCACTAACCTACAAAATTTGTAGAACAACTCTTATGGAGTTTGTGTATACTTCTGTAACAAGTGGTAGTTATTCTTGGCATGCTTTCTAGCTACTTGATAGATAGCACACCACAAAACAGGCACCACACTAAGTCCTGCTTGAGCTTCTGGCCTTAAAGGCATTGGTCCTCCTCCTACAAGATAATTTGTAAAGACCGAGTAGTGGTCTTTTTCATGACCCTGACTCTTGCATTTCAGGTACCATACTTCCTCGTGCACTTTTGGTCAAACCATCCTATCCTGCTTCAAGCTTTGCATCTCAAGGCACAGATTCTTCAGCTATGCGCGGATCTGCTCAACTTCTAGATTAGGATCTTGCATCGGGGTCTCATGTAGTCTCATGGAAATCTCCAAGGCTTCTGCTTGAGTTGTTATCTTCTACTGTGACAACAGACTCCTTAAGTGTGGTAGTAGCAAAGCTGCATACCACTCGCGATGCTATCCATCTGTCAAATTCATATTTTTTTCACGAATCGTACATTTTAGCCTCTGGTCCGATTCCCAAGGTGTATCGCCTAGTAGCATTGTGATTTCTTTGAATCCAATAATCAACTGTGATTTAGATTTAGGCCTGCTAAATTCCTTATTCAGTGTTGCTTTAATGTCCACTACTCTCGCATTTGGGTTATCATTGGAGTACTTAATATCCCAAGTCAGTGCGTGATCCTGTAAGGCACTAACTAGTGTTTCTTTCTTTATATGGTCATCTGTAACACCTTGAGCTTCCAATACATCCTTCACTATGAACCATAATTAGTCCAGGTCCTAATTTCCCAAGGCTTTGAACAAAGGAAACTTCATTGTGTTTGCCATATTGAATTGTGGTGGTGGTGGGGGTGGTATGGGTGAAGATCGAGGTGATGGCGGTGAAGCTAGTGGTGGTGTGGGTAGAGGTGGGATTCACTAAATTCTTTGTCTTATCAGATGAATAACACTTCATAGAGAGACCTTCATGAGCTCGTCCTCGTCCCCTCATGGAGGTGAAATCAAGGGGCTATTTTGTGGATCCTTATTTCCTTCATTCCTATAAACCTTTCTACTTTACGTAGCCCTGAACATCAAGGTAACTGCATAACTTTCTTTTTGCACAACATCATTTTAATCCAAGTATTCAAAGATTTTACATACTTACCTCGCAGTCCTTTGAGAAAGCGTCCCTCTGCCTCGATGTAGCTGACTGAGGTGTCAACCGAGAACTTAGTAACAAATCCTCCTATAATACGATCAAGCCAATGGTTGACAGTGCACACTATCTTATCCTCTGATGCTTCCAACCTTCGCACTAGCTCTAGGGACCACACAATAGGACCGTCAAGTTTCCACCTTCATTGGTTATCCTCTAGCTTTGCGATCCACTCGTATAGCTCAGTAGGGAAGGACACGAAAAAGATTTCATGGATATCCATATACAGGTAGGTACCTAACCACTATTCTTTTGACAGCCACAGATTTTTGTTTTCCTGTGCCATGAACTTGTGAATTAGTCTATCCAACCAGCCTTCGATTTCTTTCTTAGTTGGATTCCAGTGATATGACATCGCATATCTCTTTATGCAAATTCCAGTCCTGGAAAAAAAACCGTTTTTTGGCTTGAGGGGGCCTGATCTAGGTTCAGCATTAGTTAGCCAAACAAATCCCTACACTATTGGCCCTTTCGGCATTAGCCCGCGAAGCGCGGATTGAAGTCTCACCTGAAGCACTATGGGGGATGCTGGAACCCTTGACATAGGGTGATTTGTGCTCTAGTCTATCCTTCAGTACCTTCACGATATGTTACAGTCGACTTTCGCTCAGCCCTAACCAGGGGCTGAAGTCCTTTCACACTGATATGGAAGTGAATTGCACTATTTCCCAAACTAGACTATGTATCTTACTTATGTTATTGACAGATCTTGATTATCTTCACGTAAACAAATTTTCCTACTTGCGTTCACTTAACCAATACATTTATACACATTCACGCATCAAATAAGCATTAGAATAGAAATTCATACCTAATATAATAGATGCATAAACAGGAATTATAGATGAAAAAATGATAGAAAATTCTCTTTATTAATACTCCTAAATGATTACAGACTCGACTCACCCTGCGCACTCAGCTGCAGGGGTCCACACACTCAGCTACAGAGCCTCTACCTATGCTATGACCCAAAACTTAGACTTACACTTCAGAGTTATCTCCCATAGATCATATCTTCATTATTCGATCTATCTTATTTCTGTTGATTCTATCTACTTAGAGCTTTGCTTTATTTATACCATCCCATGGTCCGCAGAACATGGGTAGATCTTCCATAGCCGAAATTACATAGTGAAAAGAAGGGCAGACAACCTTATGACTCTTTAACAACTACGCACTCCACACCCACAAAATGTAGAGCTTTCACATTGGAATTACAAAATTGGACCAAAATCTAGGCTCTAATCCCCAAAACTACCCTTGGGGGATCTCGCACACAACAACATGTCATGATGTTGTGATTTGACACCCCCCCTCTCATACCACCTACTGCTTTGCAGGCCCCCCGAAAAGTTGTATCCCATATCGGCTAAACTACTCACCTAAGGGATCGTTGAACACTTGCCACCTCACCACGCCAACCCGTCCCATCCATCCAATCCTCCCAATTCCTACTGCTGAGCCATAATGAGGTCATCTCATTAGCCAATAGACCTGTGCAAAATTAATCCAATCCAATGGCCTAGTTTCAAATCATAAAATCACCAAAGTCACGCCAAGTTCAAACTTTAAATGTTATTGCTCACTTGCAGGCGTTTCCTCCCACTCCATTTGCAGGCACTTCCTCCCACTCCATTCATCTATTGTAGAGAACGCAAAGTAGAGAAAGAGAACATCAACACAGTGTAGGATTAATTAATGCCTACAGTGATCCTCAATTCAAGCAGTGATCATCAATCCCTACAGTGATCAACGATTCCTATTCTCGAATCCCATTTCTCTTCAAATCCCTTTCTTTCTCCCTCACTAGAAATCCCAATTCTTCCATCCTTTTCTATTACAGAGTAAACAACAATGGCACCTAAGTAGAAAGAACCAAAAATCTTCAACCCAATGGTGCATCCACCAATGGATTTATATCATTTACCATTAGGTGATAGGGATTTCAAGATCCATGAAACCCTCTCAAAATTTGATCTATTTAATGTATATTTCTGGTGGGAGGACAACTTCATGTTGGAAATGGATGACATAGGCCTGTGGGACGTCAACCTACCTTTCTATATCTTCCCTAAAACACAGAGTTGTCCAGAACTAATCAGGAAGTGCCATTCATGTTACAAACCACATCAAAGAGTGGTGATGGCCCCAACAAGACATATTTTATTCACAATTGATGCTCAATAAATCATGCAGATGATGCAAGCCCTAGTTATTGAAGGGATTGTTCCTTTTTCACATGAAGTTTTGATTGAAATGTACCAAAAACTAGATTTCTCCAAAAGAGCTAAAACATTAGAGCTTGTCATGGCCGACAACACACCTCTGCCAGGCAAAAACCCTCCTTATTCCTCCTCTATTTTCCCTGATAGAACCAGACATATTGCCTCAATTCTCTCCTACCTACTTGGATATTATTCTGATCAGTGGCTTGATGAAGCTATTATAGATTTCCTATCTATCCTCTCCATTGAATCTAAGCCCTCAATCATTTTCAACTTCAGCCAATTTCTAGCAAATGTAATTCATGAACATCTTGTCAAATTTTTCACAGAAGAAGTTTTTCATTATTCCTCACTGTTGGTTTACATGTTTATGTATTTTCAAGCAGATAGGTTTCAATTTTCGTTGAGAAAAATGAATGATGAAGGTGAGCCTCAGTCAGTGATATCTTGAAAAACCTTGGTTATGAAAGATCAAAAGGATTTTAGGTACAAGACATTTGTCGAAATGTTTGTACACCCAGCAATGAGCCTCCTCAGTGGAACTACAGAACAAAGGATAAGTAAAGACATAAAAATAATTATATAGCTGTCTGATCAAGCTATAATTGGTGATTGGTACTTGTACCAAAACTACAATGAAATAAGAGTGTATAGCTGTGAATTGGCCCCCTACAAGATGCCAAATTTCCTCCCCTTGAGGATCTTTGCATTAGAGTATATTAGACATATGATAAGTGCAGATGAGATGCATTTTGTAGCAACTATTATGCTCCTATACCAATAGGTGTCATATATCATGATCGACTTGGTGAGCTATGTAATATGTCCATAGCTTTACTTGTTGCAAAGGTTTTCCATATTGTCAAAAAATAAAAAAAAATAAAAAATGTAAAGAGGGTATACCCTAAAGGAAAAATCAAAGGGTGAAAAGAATAAAAATATGGTCAAAAAATAAAAGAAAATGAACCCCATCAAAAAAAAGACCAAGGAAAGTGTGCAAGTCTAAATGCCATTACTTTTTACTCTTGTGTAATAAAAAATTGTGTGCATCTTGTTAACTAATGCCACAATTGATGAACAATCAAACCGCTTAAGTTTGGCTAGTTCATATTTGAATTTTATGTTTTAGAGATAGAGAATAAAATCTGACCAAAAAGTTTAATCTTGGCAGATAAGTAGATAGGTAAAGTGAATAAAAGGAGCTCAACAGTTTAATCTGAGCCCTTGGATGTAATAAGGTTAGATTTAGATAGATTTCTCCATGTAAAAGGAAAGAAAAAGCTTGATAAGGGTTTTCTAGTTTAAGTGCACCCAAATAAAGAAGAAAAATTGTTAGGTTAAAGTAGGTAGGGTAGGTAGATGATGTTGTAGAATTACATGTGATGGATAATGACTCTAAAATGTGTTAATCTTTACTTTCATCACAACTACAAGGAACACTTTACACTAGAAGCATTTCAAGCAAGGCAAGGTCAAATAATTAACTCCCCTTCTCATCATTCCCTAAGTTTTCACTAATTCCCCCTAAGTACTAAGGCATTTACTAAAATTAGAGTGGCCCAGAGCATTTCTTTGACTTCTAGAGGGACCGAACCCTTGGCCCAATAATTAAAAAAAAAAACCTAAGTACTTAAAACCATCCATAAGTCATTCATTTACTTTCATAAGTCTTTTCCTAAGTAAAATCCTATTTTACTTAGGAAAATTACACAATACCCCATAAAAACCCTTGTTTCATTCAAGCCTAAGTTAAATACACAATTCTAATGTTTTTTACTTGGCGCTTTTCATTACATTACCATATTAACTATTAACTTATATAATATAACTCCCGCAAAAAATTCACCCTGTCCCATATTATTTAAATTATTAAAAATCCCAAATTTCTATATATCCCGCCCTTTTGGTTAAGTTATAACCATAAATACACTTTAACCAGGATTAACTAGTTAACCCGTAACTAGTTAATAGCCCTAATCCCTCGCTGCATTAATAAGGGATTAATTAACCCTCACATGTAATTAACAACCTCCCCAACCTATCATACCACCCCTGATATAATTAATTAAACCTTAATTGTGTTGGGCCCATCGTTGTTAAAACCGATCGCATCACGCCTCCTGTCAGCCATCCGATCACACCTCCCACATCCAACTGCCATCATCGATATCGCACACTCCTTTGTGACCGCGCGTTAGCATGCAATCACAAAGCGGTTTTCTCCCCGTACCTTTGCCACGCGTCACACCTCCTATGGAATCACTTGCTCTCGACTAATTACTGCCCACCCCCAAAAGCGATGAGATATGAAACCACTTACTTCCTTCTTGCATACAACAAAAACATCACTTCACTCCCTACTGACATCATCCGCCCGAAAACCAAAAATCCCCGCCAACCCTTGACTTTGTAAATAAAACAAACAAATGTCGTTTTCATTGTTTTATACCATAAACCTGTGCTCCCATGCAAAGAATGTCGAGGTCAACTGTCCAAGGTTTTCAACCACCAACTTGCTCAAAAACTTGCAGCCGACGCAACCCAGAACCTGTTAGCCACTACCAGCACCTGTTATTTCACTCTTCATTCCCCAAACATAGGTATTTATCCAATTTCCGCAGAAACCCTGCAATTTCTCGTTTTGCACTGTAATTTGACAGAAAAGGCCCAAATTCATTGCAATTTAGTATTTGTCTTCATCATATAAGTTCCCAGACCCTCTATTAAACCCATTTTTTTTTATAGAAAATCATTGTTTCCATTTGAATACACAAGAACCAGACATGGAAACCCCTGTGGCCCTGAGTGTTGCACCCCTAAATGCTCCTCATAAAGATTTAGACTATTTTCCTTTGGCTGATATGGACTTCTAGATAAAAGACCTCATCACTGACAAAAATCACCTAAAAGTCTTTTGCCAAAGTAGAGATAACTACCTAAATGGCTCTGATATCCTAGGACTATGGGAATCCAACCTTCCTATGCATTTTCTACCCTTCGTTCATGTTTTCCTAGAAATCATTCATCATTGTCATGCCAATTACGACCCTAATCGCTAAGCAGTCATGTCCCCGAGCCAAAACATTCTTTTTCCAATAAATGCTAAGTCAATTAATGAAATTTTACAATTTCATCCTAGTCAAGCTTTGACTCCCCTTTCCATGGGAGATTTACTTGAGAAATCAGTTAAATTATCCCAAGAGGAACTCACTCGCCTCTGTCAAATTTTCATGTCACCAATACACCAACCACAGAGACCTCCAAGGGTAAAGAAATAGAGACCAGTACATAAGCCACATAGCAATCTATAATGTCAAAATAGCCTAAAACTTCCAAGGAACAGGCCCAAATACAAACTCCCCAACTTAGGGCAATGTGGGAGAACCTCCAATTTTGCAGACTCCTCTGAATGAGGAAAGGAATAAGAAAAGAGACATGGAAGTAGCTACCCCTGTCAGTGGACCCTCAGAGTGGCCTGGTGCAAAAAGGCAAAGGTTAAATACTCTTTCAGAGGAGGAATTTTTTGAAGAGACTACTGATAGTCAAAGGAAAGAAAGAAAAGATAGTCATCAAACATTCCCAGTAGGTGGAACATCTACTAGCTCACAGAGACAGGAGCTATAGAGACAAAAAAGTGCAGAGGTATCATTTTTTAGACCAGCAGGAAAAGACACTTCAGATATCAAGAAGACATTTATGGAAATAAAAGCCAAAAATGATCCATTGAGGATTCAGGTTTATAATCAATATTTGAAAATGGCTCCCACTAATCAAAACAGATTGATGTTAGCCTATCACATCAAGGAATGTAAAATGATAATGAGTTATTTCAAACCTAAAGTGCGACAGCCTCAATCAGCAGTAGACTATCTCAGAACAAATTCTGAGGTTATGGCAAAGGATATTCATCCTTTGGATCAAATTAAATTGCACAAAAAAACTGGATAGATGATTTATTCCACCTTGACTAGTAAGGCTATGATGGTCCAAAGGCTTGAAAATTCTTTAAATGACACAACTGCCCAACTACAATTGGAGAAAGCCTCTTCACAGGCTAAAGACAACAGGATCAAAACATTAGAAGAATTGATCATTGGGTTGGGTCATGATCCCAAATATGTGAAGGTTGTTGAAGCCTTAATCAAAAAGAAGGATGAAGACATTGCCGCTTTGAGAAAACAACTGAAATTGACACCTTCAAGGCACCCAAAAATAGCTGAAGTTATACAACGAAGAACTGAAGAAGAGCTGATGGAATTAGTTCTAAAACTTAATGAGTAGCTAAAGGAAACTGAACAAAAGTTGGAGAAATCATTGAAGGACAAGCAGGGAGAGTCAACCTCTCAGCCTCCCAATGTGATTCCAGTAGTTTCTACTGCAGTCCCTTCCACCCTTGGAACAACTCTAGCACCTAATGTTCCAGCAGTCACAGCAGAGGTAGTAATAGCAACAACAACAACAACAGGTACAACACAAGTAGGAATTACAAGTCTTAGCCCAGATGAATTAGTAAAATCAATGGAGGAATTGAAGCTCCAAGTTACAGAGCTGCAAAAGGTAAAAGAACAATATGCTACCTTGGAGCAAAGGTATGATCTCTCAAAGATAAATGTTGCAGAAAGGACAAGGGAAATTAAAGGATTAGAACAGAGAGTGAAATCATTAGAAAAGGATCTCACATTTGATAAAGCTTTGACAGAAATTAGGAAAATTCTTTGGGCCAACATCACTCAGTCAATAAATGATGTTTGGCCATCAATCCAAATAATTTTTGAGCAAATTGATTTAGTAAAGGTAGCTTGAGAAAAGTTTCAAAAGACAAGAGCAGAGTTAGGAAGTATGCCTGAGGAAGCCACCAGGCTCATACAATTTTTGAATACCAAGAATAAGTACCAGCTTGAAGAAATGGGCATTCAAGACAGAACAAGGACAATTCTAGAACTCAAAAGGGTTTTGACTAAAAGGACTCTGATGCAAAATTTAGAAAGAAGATGCCACGACATGCAGGAAGAAATTAATGCTTTTATGAAGAAATTTGATATTTTGCAGAGTAAAGGGTTGCCTAGTCCTTTGGTTATTAATGACAAATTAATGAGGCATATAGACTATGTGGAGAAATTGAATCAATATGTAGGCAACCAAGCAAGTTCATCAACAAGTGCATCAACATCAAAAGCATTGCCTACAGGTAGAATTCTCTATGACAATCTAGAGAACTTATTCTATGTCGAGCATGAAATAAAGCACTTGTTTCCAATTCAGCCTACCTTTTTTAGGTACACCGAAACTGATGAGACCCTAAGGAAACTTCAAAAAACCAAAATACAACCACCAAATTGGTGGGAAGAAATGTTAGAGATTTTGTAAATTATCCTTGGTAAAAGGTAAATTTTGATTATTTACTACAGTCAATAATGGCAAAAAGGATAAACAGATATCAAATGCATCAAAAAAAGTATCAGAGCAGGTAAAGAGTATCAGTGAAAACAGGGCAGCCAACACAGAATTACAAAGAGGACAACAGCATGCCAAATCATATGGCCTGCCTCTAGCACATTCATAAGAATAGGAACAACAAAACATTAGTTTGCCTCTTCTTCTATCTACGAGACCGTCTGTCCCTATTTTTCTTGTAACTTATTGATAGTCATCCTAGAATATATCTCACTTTGTTATGAGATATATTTTGTAAATATTTTTGTATAAATACTCCTTCAATTAGAGTATTGAGGGTGGATTCTTATACATTGTTGTAAAACTGATTATTTTGGAATAAAGTCCTATTGGAAAAGGTTTTGTATGGCTAACTGGATGAAGAATTGATGCAAAGGACTTTCCCCAGGATTCATGAGTCAGACATCGGATCAATAAGTCTTCTATATCTCATGTTTTAAAGTTTTCTTGTTTATTATATCAACCGTGTTCCATATTTGAATGATAAACGAAAAAGAATAATTCATAAAGTGCTTGAGTGCAATCTGTTTTCAATCATTTTATTCTTAATGTTTTCCTCTAAACTAGCATAAAGAGTGAATTCTTAATTGCTCATGTTTCCTAGTTTATTCACTTTGATTATTTGGTAAAGAATTCTTAATTGCTCTTTATTGGTAATCATTCAAGTTCCCTCTTTCAAATATGTTGAAGGATTCTTAATTTCCCTTCATCCCTTTTGAGTCCATTCCATCTATTTTAAGTCTTTATTTGTTCCCTGTTTAACTACCTTGCCCTGTGAAACCATCCTTTGTTGAGAAACCAAATCGAGTTAAGCCATCTTCTTTGACTCCATTAGCACAATGGCATAAACTACTCAGTCCTACCCCTATGCTATTGAATTTCACCACCAAACACAATCAAAACCCCTAAACGTTCATAACTAGCCTAATATCTTTCAAAACAAAGCTAAAACTTAAAGAGAGAGCCCTCTATGTGTACAGATTGGCCAGATTCTGTATCTACAAGTTGGTTTGTGGTTACCTCAAACCCCTTTCCTCTTCCCAACAACTTCAAGGAAAATACGAGTGATAACAACTGCCAGGAAGAATACCCAATTCAGGATCAAATCCCAAATTGGTCCCTTTATTTGCAATAGCAGAGCTGTAGGAGAGGAGGCAGATAGAAGACTAAGAGAGTTTAATTTCAACCATAGCTTCACTTGATCTTATGACCCTTGGGGAATTATTTCTAAGAAGAGAGTGGAAAATAAATCCATGGCCTACATCCACACTCAAAGACCTAAAATCGAAAAATACATGAATCAAATAGAGTGGTTGCCATATACATTATAGCAAGCCAAGGAGCATGTAATCTCCTCATCCAATGCACAATCCCCAACACCACAGGAGAAACAAACTACTGAAGAAAGGTCTGAAAAGAGAAAAGATCCAGAGCAAGGAATAACAAGGAAAATATCCAAAAAAGAACAGTCACCAAGAACTGATATGTCCATAAAAGTGTTTAGATTGAAGTACAGAAAGAAAGCGAGAAAACAACAGATGGATATAGATAAAGGATCACCACCAGAGATAGTGATCAAGATAATTGAAATTCCAGATTCTTCACTAGCTAGAGGACAATCATTTCCTTCTACTCCAACTTCAGAAAGACAACAAAATCTCCAAGTTTCCTCATCTACAAAAGTGATGTTGGGAACAGGATCCCCCAAAGGACAGTTTTGGGGCTAAAAGCCCATGTTTTGGTCAAATTTTGTAATAAGCTTGTAAATAATCTACATTTTGTGGTTGTGGAGTGCGAAGGTGTCATAAGTCATAAAGGGCTATCTACCCTTAGTTTTTTAAGGTAAATTCGGCTGTAAGAGATCTACCCATGGTCCGCAGACCATGGGATTGTATAAAAAGAGCTAAGCTCTGAGTAGTTAGGAGTCAAAAGTTGATGATGAAGAAGTCTAAAAGTGTCATAGATCTGAAGTAAGAAGTCTAAGTTTCGGGTTGTAGCATAGGTAGAGGCTTTGCAGCTGAGTGCGTAGAGACCTAGGGTAGAAGTCTGCAGCTGAGTGCGCGGACCCTTACAGCTATGTGCATAGGGTGAATAGAGTTTGTAATCACTTGGAAGATATCAATAAAGAGAAAGTATTCTGCAATTTCTTTATCTTTGTTTTGATTGATGCATATTGTCATTTTATGTATGAATTTCCTTTATAATGCTTATGTGATGCATGAATGTGTATGATTATGTTGGATAATTGAACGTGAATAATAATATATGCTTACGCGGTGCTAACTGTGAGTTTCTAATAAGACAAGTAAGATTCTTATGATAAATTGACAATCTGAGCAATACACTACCTTCGTAGCATGAAAGTATCTGAATCGAGGGTTAGGGTTGTGCGAATGGCAGTCATACCCTTTTGCAGAGGCAACGAAGGGAGGAATAAGGGGTTAGGTAGACAAAGCCCTAGAACTAAGTGACCTGTGCAAAGACAAGAATAGAAGCAATAAACCGACATCACAATTGTTGGCTTGAGGGGGCCTAACCCAGGTTCAACGTTAATCAGCCAAACAAATCCCTACACTATTGGCCCTTTCAGCATCAGCCCACAGAGCGCGGACCGAAGTCTCACCCAAAGTAGTATGGGGGATGTTGGAACCAAGTTTCCACATCTTGCAATGGTTGTGATGTTGTTTGATTTCTTTTATCCCTTCCTTCACGCAGGTGATCTCGCTCTAGGGCTTGTAAGACAAACCCTCTATTCTGGCTTTCAATACCTTCGTGAAAGTATACGATCCACCTTCACGTAGTCCTAACTTGTGGATCAGTTACTTTTGTGCTACTTTGGCAGCGCGCCATGCAAATTCCTCGATTACCCTAAGTGATTTTCTTATCTTGACGAATACTTAAAGTTATCACCATGTAATCAGATATTCATACATGCGTTTTATTATTAAATGTAATTGCATTCATTCGTGCATCATATACGTATAATAAAGGAAATTCATACATAATGTATTCAAATCCATCAACAGAACAAAGACACATAATTTGCAGAATAACTCCTTTTATTAATATCTCCCAAGTGTTTACAGACTTTGTCCACCTTACGCACACAGTTGTAGGGGTCTGCACACTCAGCTGCGGACTTTGACCCTAGGCCTTTGCGCACTCAGCTGTAGAGCCTCTACCTATGCTACAACCTGAGACTTAGATTTCTTGCTCTAAGCTTATGATTGTGTCTCTCAAACTACTTAGAGCTTAGCTCTTTTTATACAATCACATGGTCCGTGGACCATGGGTAGATCTCTTACAGTAGACTTTACTTTACAAAACTAAGGGCAGACTACCCTTTAAGACACATAAAACCTTTGCACTCCGCAACCACAAAATGTAGAGTCTTTACAATAATATTACAAAAAATTACTTAATCATGGGCTTTTAGCCCCAAAACTGCCCTTGGGGGATCCCGCTCCCAACAACCCCTCAACACAAACATCGTGACTCACCCTCGAGTCACTCGGTAGGCACGGACATCTTTGAGTGAAGTCATCTAGCTCGACCCTGATGACCGCAACTTTTGTCATGCACTGAGCTGCTACCTGCTTCGCGTCTTCAACTGTTTTCTTGGTTACTACCCCTACATTGTCAGCCTGAAGTTGTTGTTGCATCGCTTGTAGAGTCGCAAGCTTGCCTTCAATGTTTCCTGTGACTGCATAAGCTTCCTCCAGCCAGCGCTTTAGTCACACCTTCAGCAGTACTCCCTTGTGTAATGTTGCATCCACCTGTTCCTTCAGCTGCTTGGCTTCCTGTAGCTTGGCTAACCTTTGTGTCAGCGCGACAGTTCACGACGTGCCCTTAAGTCATAGTGGTGTTGGAGTTCATACACTTCCGTCTCTAGCCTCTGGATGTTTGGGTCCTCCTACAGGCTGGTTAGGACCTCAAATGATTGTTCAAACAACTATGTATAGGCTACAACTGCACTCTTCACCACCGTGACTGCTTCTATGACAACGGCCTCTGGCTATCCCTTTACCTTTGCCGGTGTTGAAGGTTGGACCCTCAACTGGAGCTCTATAATCTAGAGGTTTAGCTCCAACTGAACCCGTGCCATCTCTATCTAAGTGTCACGCACCCTTATGGCCAATTTGCGGATGCAAACCTCATCTGGCTTGTCCTCTCGAATGGCTAACTCCTGGACCATTCTGCATGCCTACTCCATGACATGTAGGATCTTCTTACTCTAGCTGGTCGTCTCGGTCTCAGCAGCGATGGCTGCATTCCTTTTTAGGGCCATCTGCTCATTATTTATCTTCTATTCACTAATCATTTGGAGGGCACAGTGCTCACGGGCCCTCAGCTCTGCAATTACTCCATCCTACAAGAGGTGGAGTGCTTCACACGAGAGCACTACCAAATTCAATCCCACTCCCTTCAAGGCATTGAAAGTGGGTCTGTTAGCCTCATTTTTTGTTGTCAGTGCTCCATCCGGCAGCACTAGCGCACTAGAATCCTTCGTGCAGAGCATATCGGTAGCCTTTGATGCGCTAATAGCCAAGCTAGTAGACACTGTAACAACTTGCGATGCATAGGTCCGTAACTCCTACAGTCTAGTCTGGATGGGCCCTAGGATGATCTGCTGCTGCTTTTCAAATTGCTGTAGGGCCTCCACGGTGACATCTCAGACTGTGTCACCAATGTCATATAAGTCGCCCTTCATCAATGTGATAGGGTCAAGCGAGGTCTTGGTTGCCTTTGATTTCTTCCTGGACCCTCCCTTCTTCAGCTTTCTTGGGTGCTTAATGCGGGCAGACATCTCCTGAGGGTCCACACCATGCTACTCTGTGTCCTCCTCTTTAGTCTCAGGTGAAAGCAACCGTGCACCCTTGTCAAAGCCCCACTCTATGCCACCTGTCTGTTTTCTTGCATCCTTTCTTGTTTGTTCTACCTAGGCCTTCTCAACGGCCTCCTTATTCCTCTTTTCAACCAGTTGCGCCATCTTCAGCTTGACCTCTTCATTCTTATTTGGTGTGGTGGACTTGTTTCCACCCACCACCAAGTCCGTGGTAGTGCGCCACTCCGCCGGACATTTATCCGGCACCGCATTGATGGAATCATCTATGGCTAGGTACGAAAAATTGTACCACTTTTGCATAGGGTCCTTCTATGCCCTGATTGAAATCCGATGGGAATCAGCCTTAAACTTGGCATAGCTCTACAGGTTGGCGTACACCGTGGGCGACAATCATAGCTTATGATTGATAGCCATCTTGATATTCATTTCCATCAAGATCCAAAAGATCTTGCAGTCCCGAAATCACTCCGCATCCTTGGTCACCCACAGTGAAGCATACTTCGCTACTTCAGGAAGGTCTGGCGCAACCAAGGGGAATTGGCTCTCCTCTAGTAGTTCCCATGCTATGAGCATGATCGATAGCAGGAGCCACGTGTAGTGGAAGGTCTTTCTTTGCTCTTATGCTTCACAACAATTCTCCAAGAACTCTCCGCAAAGGTAGTCCAACCAGTTAAACTAGACTCCTTCCATGCACTGTTGTGCGAGCGCGATGACCGGCACCAGTACCTCATTAGTGCGGCACTTCCACATCACCTTCCCTGCAAGGATCGGCACTGCCACCTTAACAGTAGGGTCACAGATGTTGGAGATAACATACCTGCACAACTTCTTCACTAGTTTAAACTTCTCTTTCATTGATTTTGTGAGTGCCTGCTCGCCACCCTTGCCACCAAAGATCATAGTCGGATTTTCGCATGTATATGGCAGGCGTGTTATTCTATGAATCAACATAACAATGATGGGTATTGGCTCCTCCAGCCACAAACAACCAACATGCACCAATCACAATAGCTGCTTGATGACCAAAACTGTCACAGGGGTGCGGTTATAGTGCGACATCTAGAGCAAGTTGAGTAAACTTGCCTTCTCTACTCTTCTGAGCCACTTTCATGGCTCCAATGCAGTTATCCCCATATTTGTGTCTATGATGCAGTGCATTAAATTTTTAGTCTCCAGGTGTGGGAACTTCTCATGGGCCACCAAGTCCCAGCCTTCAAGCTTCAAAATCAGCACCCATGCCAAACACAGACCGTCAAAAGTTATTTCATTTGGTAGCAGAGGGGTTTGCCGGGGAGTCTTACTTTCATCAATGTCCTTTGGGACCTTGGACTTAGGCTTGCGCAGAGGGACATACTCTCGTAACCATGTAATAGGGTCTGCACCCAGGGCTTCAACCTCCTCTATTTCCACTCACATCCTCATCGTCCATGGGGATGACTTCAATATCCACCTTTCTTGCCTCTAGGTTTATAGCCTTGCATTTCTCCTAGGCAGTGGGCTTTGGTGGATTTTGTCTTGGCGACGTGCGCACCAGTATGGCAGGCTACTTACCCTTCTTGTCTTTCATGGTCTCCTTGGTTGGGGTTGGCTTCGATCTTAGCATTCTCTGGGATTTAGGTACCTTCGCCAATACTTTGACCACTTCTGGGGTAGCTACTTCGGCCTCTCTCTCCATTTCCTATGTTGGCTCCTTTACTACTTGCTATGTATTGATAACTTCTGGGGGCGCTGACATGATCTTTCGTAAGAATTCCTGTGTGCCCATCAGCAAAGTTGCAAATACCCCAGAAACTATCAGGAGCTCGTATTGCTCATGATTCATAGGAACTTCAGAGCTCAACCGCTAAATACACAAAATGCCAAGTGTTTTTTGCTAGACAGCCACGTGTAATTCATAGGGCATTTTGAATTCAAATCTGACTGTTTCCCCCAAAATCGATTCATTAATGTCAGATTGGTGGTATATTTTCAAGGATCTAAGCCAAAAATTTTGTCTTAAATGCCAGCCGCCCACTCCATTTGGCCTCACTTTTGCTGTCTTTTCATGAACAGTGACTTTAACGGTCACTTTCAAGCTGACCTGCACGATTTATCCTTGGGTAGCGTAGCTGCCTCCGCACTGTCATGGACCCAGTGACACGTCCTCACTCCACACCATCTTCCAATTGTGTAGCTCTCCAACTGTTATAGACATTTTTGTGCCTTGCATCACTGAGCATGAAATGTCAATAATTAAGGGATCCAAAGTCCCTAAACATGTTGTTCCTACCCCTAGAGGAACAAGGCCGGCAAACCACAGCAGTTTATAAAAGTTCTCCACCTGAAAACACTCAAAAACAAGCAATTTCTGGATCATGTCAACTGCTCCACTGAGCATCTGCGCTGAATGTCAAGTGCTCCACTCTGTACCTGCGCTGAATGTCAACTGCAAAGAAGGCCACCTGCGCTGAGTGTACTTTGACAAGTGGCAGACTCATTCCTCAAGGTGTCAATGCCCAGGAAGCTTCCAAAATGACACTTGGATCAGGGAATTCGACTGGTGATGAGTAAGAGGTTCCAAATCTCCAAGTGGAAGTAAGAATCTCCAAGTGGACTCAAGAACTGAAGTGGGAGAGCAAACTTAGTCAGCTTCATGCCAACCTCAAGCTGACTCATCCTTTCTCCAAAACTCCTATATATAGAGCTCTCTCATGAGGTCTAAGGGAGGTTGGATTGTATTGTAAAGAATTGCTGTTGGATTGTGGTTGGATCATTGGGTGTTTATGCTTTTGAAAGGGGCTGAAGAAGGAATTCCTTGCTGCTGGGAAGGAGATGCTGGGTTGGAACCCTATGGGTTGTATCTCTTCCTGAACCCTGTTTATCAATCAATAAAGCTTCTTGGTTCTTTCCTATATGCTGGTGTTTATTGTATGATTTGCATTAGTGTATTTGATTTACTTCTAATCCTGAATCATTTATGAATATGAATATTTGTCTTTGTATTGTGTCCTTCTCTTGTTGCATGTAGCTGTTCTCTTGTCACAGGTAGCTGTTCTCTTGTGATCTTGTGGGAGCAAAAGCGAGGAGGCAAGTAGCTGTGGACACACAAAGCGGAGAGGTTCTAGATCGAGGGACAACTAAAAGATAATGGTAAGTCTACCAATCTCCTCTTTTTCATTTTCATAAAGGAAAGAAACCGAAGTAGCTGCATTCGTTTGTTGCTAAGACACTATCATGCCTTAGGTGGATAGGATCGTCCTGCATAGGCATTTTTCCCCACAACAAATTGGCGACTCCACTGGGGAAGAACTTTTTTTTAGTCATTTTGTTTGAGCTTGCATCATTGTTTACTTCATAGACTCAACGGCAACAATCGAACTGTTTTGCAAAGTAGAATGTTGCTGCTTTGATCCTTTACTGGGTTTTTGTCTATGATCTTAACAATGGACTCATAAATGACTTCATGATCCTTTGTGATAGTCTTTAGTACCTTTTCAAAGTACCCCTCTGTTTATACCTTGCTTGTGTTTCTGATTTGGCCTGAAACAGTTGATTTTTGAGCATTTTATGACCCAGAAACCAAGAGAGACGAGAGTTTCTCCTTTCAGCGTAGGCACTGTGAAGGCAGTCTGCATTTCAATGCAGGTCCCGTGAAGGCTACCTGCGTTGAATGTCAAACTGACAGTGTTCTACCTGCGCTGAACCAGTGTGGCCTTGTGCAGCTGGGGTTCCTTGCTGTCTTTTGCCTGTTTTGATCTCTGTTTTTGCTGCCTTTAACCAGCATAGGTACCACATCTGTAATCCCTTTTCTTTGCTTGTATTCAGCCTCATTTTTGTACAAAAAGATTGTAAGTGTTTTTATGTGTTTGTGGCGTCATTTACAGTTTTCCTTTGCATGAGCGAAATAGTCATCCTGTAGCCTTGATTCAGATCTGATTGATTGATTGATTGAGATCTTAGGAGAGAGTTCATTGGTTGTTTGCAGTTTGATTATCATTTTCTTTTGCTTATTGGTTTGAATTTGTCACTTTTAAGTGTCGAAACAAGTATTTCTTTCGAAAAATCGCAAAGTGATTGTAGTCTCTTCTACCCTTGCTGATTTTGGAAAAAGTAAACTTGTTTATTTTCAGTCATTTAAAAGCAAATTCAAAGTTGTACAAAAAGCTTTCTTTGTAGGCATTTATACTAAGAAAGTGAAAACAAACACCTGCATTGTGCATTTGCATTTTGATAAGTTTGCATGTGTGATTTAGGAAGAGTGCATTAGAGTGTGCTGATTGCTCTTTGAGAAAAGATAGTCGCTCTCTTTTCCCTTAGTAGCTAGGATTTTCAAAGTTGAAAGATTATAAAGCTTGCTTATCATCTTAGACTGCATTTAGGAATTTGTACCAATACATCTCTTGGTGATTCTGAAAGACAAACTTTAAAAAGATCAACTTAAAATATATTGAATGAACCTAACAACGCTTTGCAACATAACGCACAACATAGAGGTCTAGGTAGAGACGTGTGTCGGCATCGTTAAGCCTAGTGACTGTCGATCTCTAAGAAGGTGGGTAATTCCTCCTGAGGGACGATAGCACTAGTACGGACTTGTGCTCCCACGTACCGTCGCGTATATATTGGGAGACCCCTATAGGCATATATCCTTTATCCTTAGGAAGCCGTGTCGGCTGCCCTACTAATCGCAATGCAGTGAACACAACATTCACGAAGATCAACCACCCGTACCGTAAAAAGTATTCTGTGGTTTTGCGAAAAGTTTGGCACACCCTCTGCCTAGATCTCCAGAGCAGTTTCTTTTGGGCTTTTTCAGACTCTATAACAGAAAAAGTCCATCCGAGCATTTGTCACTTCGGGCTCGTTAAAACATCGAAGGAGACTAGAGTCATCTTTAGCTTTTTCTCGACTCTTTAAAACTGAAAAAGCAAGTTGTGTCTAAAGCATCGTTAACAATTTATTTTAAACGAAACAATCACCTTTTATTCCTGCGTTGATCCTCAAAGTTAGTCTACCTTCATCACAAAGTTCTTGTAGAATCGTTAGGAAATCTTTTGGATAGACTAAATATGTCTGAACAACCGTCGACATCCAGGACTATGTCATCCGACACAGCAGCGGCAGAGCCTCCTGCTGCTACTCCAACGATGTTCGCTGGTATACCATCTGTCCCGACAAATTGTCAACGACAAGCTGGAGTCCAATCAGAGATTGTTTCGACGACATGGTTAGTTCCTATTTCTTCATCCGGATTATCATCTGGTATTTCTTATGTTGAAACTCAACAAGTTGATCCAATGTGTCTTCAAAGGCCAATCTACCCTTTAAGCATTGGATTGCCACCATATGGAGGGCAGTATTCCTTTTCATTGTCCCCCCCCGGAGAACAACCATATGGGAGTTTACAACAAAGTTCAGGTCAAACTGGAATTACATCCAGCGGATGGGTACCAATACTACCTCAGCAACCAAGGGTTGCATATTCAATGCAACTAGTCCACCCTGTGTCGAATGTTGCCACTATACCTGGTATGTTGATTGCGTCGCAAGTACAAGCGCTACCTGTTGTATGTCAACCCCAAGTTTCTTAGTTTGCCATACAACAGCCTCTTGTCTCGACAACTCAATCACAACCTCCGGTTAGTGCCTCCTTATCTGGAGCGACTCAGGCTCAAACAAGTACTATGACTCCTCATCTTGGTCAATCATCCAGTATTGGACAACAGCAAATGGTCCAACAACCAGAGCTGGTTCAAACTCAACAACCGCAATTCCAGCAATCATATCAAGGACCCGAGCAACAAGTCTTTGTAAGTAATGGGCAATCGTATAATAACGGTTATGCCCATCAAACATGTCAAAGTTGCCAGCATCAAATACATTATGCTAGTATGCAAAGACCCACTGCTCAGGTGATTCCATCTTATCCTGGGTATGCTCCGCCTAACCTGAATCAACAGTTGCCCTTTGTAGCAACTCTAGAATTACCAGATCTAAACCGACTGACGAATGATCCAATTGCTTATGCCCCTTGGTGGCCAGCGATTCCGCATAAACTTCCATCGGACATTCCTAAATTCAATGGAAATCCAGGAGAAGACCCATCGAATCACGTCATGACTTTTCATCTGTGGTGTTCGTCGAACACCCTGAACAATGATTCGATAAGGCTTTGCCTTTTTCAGAGGACATTGACAGGTCCAGCGGCTAAATGGTATATTGAATTACCTAGAGCCTCTTTCGACAATTTCAGTTCCCTAGCCACGACTTTCTTAACCCATTTTCAATTACCAATAAGGTATGAAACTGGAACGAAAATCTTAACCAACTTCATGCAGATGACGGCCACACATATATCTGATCATATACATGAGTGGCGTCGTCGTCGCAGGATGGTAAAGACTTACGTTCCAGATCAGTTGTTAGCTGAATGGTTTATAAAGTCGTTACTTCCTACCATAACGGAAGATGTGGCCAAGGGAGGAGTCGTAACGGAGGAGCAAGTTATTACTCGTGCACAATATCTAGACTTAGTATATACTCAGTCCGGCACGCTCTATGATAAAATACCTGACGCCCCTAGACCGGAATTTTCAATTCCTCCTCCTCCTAAATGAAATAGTGACTCTCATGCCAGCGATGGCGTGATTGGCGCAACAGACATGAAATCGACAAAGGCTATATCTAAAAAGGCCCGTATGATTTTCGGTCAAAATGCAAATGAGGAACTTCTTGCCTCGAAAGTAAGTGTCGTGTCGGACGACAAGGGCAAACGACTGAAGCAACCAGGGGGCAAGAAGAAAAAGAAAGGGAGAAAAAGGAAACACCCTACGGGGTGTCATATATGCGATGAGGATAATTGGACAGCAGATTGTCCAAACAAATCTGAGCTTAAAAGATTCTTTAAGAGTTCGAAAACCTCAGTTGTGTTGACTGATCCATTTCCAAGCCCGAGAACCGAACTGGTTGCTAATCAAAATGCTTCCCGATCCCAAGTGCTTATGTTGTCTGTATCAAAGCAGCAAAATGAGGCTTTGACGAGGGATAAGGATTACAGGAATCCAAAGCTGTTGAACAACAAGGCTAATGAACAACCTAGTAGTTCGACAACAACTTTGACCGAAGTTGTGCCACCCATCGTCCCTGAGCCAATGATAAAGTCGCAAAAGGGAGCAGTACACAAATCGACATTTAATCCTTGTGCGAAAATAGCACATATAGAGGACCTGGCCCAATCGCCGTCCGTTATGTCGACACTTGAGGTACCGCAAAATTGCTTCTCCCAAGAGCAAGCTTTATTATCAGCAATAGGTGGAATTGACCCAATGGATTCCAATCTAGTGGCCTTTGATCATAAAGGATATGACCCTCAGTTACCAGCTCAACTAGCTTTCCTTATTCAAGTGAAAGCCCTCAACAAAACTGTTCATCTAACAATTATTGATGAGGGGGCATCTACATGCATTATGTCGATGAGTTGCTGGAAAACTTTAGGATCTCCAACCTTTTCGAGGTTTGCGACGACGTTAAAAGCATTCGACGGAAGGACATATACCCCATATGGTATACTAAATAACTTGAAAGTTGAACTAGAGGGAAAAACGGTAGAAATAGATGTTGAAGTCATCGATGGGAATCTTGATTACAACATCCTACTAGGAAGACCATGGATATATGCCATGGCAGCTGTTGTGTCGACCTATTTTAGGAAGATTGCATTTCCCTTCCAAGGAGGAATTACAATCGTTGACCAACAAACTTTTCTCCCCAATAGTTCGAAAGTTACGGGAAGCATTCCAATGATCCATAGAAGGAATAATTCGCTCCAAAATATCGGAGTAGGTCTCTTAAAAGACCCTGCCTTAATGGGTACTTTTGCCCTACCGCCTCCAAGTAATCTGGCGGAAGTGGCCACAGTGGAATATGAAACCTTCTACATCTAATGGATTTGGACGCATGAGGATAGTTCTTTTACTGTGTCAACCTCATTAAAAAATGAAACAAATCCCCTTTCCAAATCTCAAAGGTAAACCTTCATTCCAACCACCGAGTTGGATGCAACGAAGCTTGGGGGGCATGCACCTCGATTTGCATTATTATGCTGGGGGCATGCAAACTTATCATTGAGCAGTTTTACCGCGGAATTTATGCTCGTTAAAAAAAATAAAAAAGCGAGATCCGAGCAGTTTTAACACATAGTTCATGCTCGTTAAAAAATAAACATAAGATTGAGCAGTGTTTTGGCGCATTCAAGCTCGTTAAAAAATGAACCCATCCTGGTAAAAAACCATTGAAGTATGTAACCTGATCAACCATAAAAGCCTTGGTCGTGTTTGTGTACCGTCACCTCCACTTTTCATTTGGCCGATTGTTTACCTCCATATGATTGCTTACCCATTTTGAGGAACAGCTGCGAAGAGCGATTTCACCTAGCCATCCTTGTGACACTGCCGTGATTGGAAAATTCCAACCTGTACCTGGAATCAGCTGCAATCCCTATTCATCACTCGTTCCTCAGAAGACGAGTCTTCTTTAAGCTCTTTTCAACTGACTCGTAAAATATGAAAAGATTGCCGAGTTTTGGCCATCCAGCTCGTTAAATGACCGGAAGAGCTATCCCTCCTCTAGATTTTAATCTTTTTGGACCTGAGGGATTATTGCACAAAAAGATTGAGCGCTTGTTTTGTTCGGCTCGTTAAAACTATCGAAAACTCATCCCTTCTGTATTGTTTTATACTTTTTCGGACTTAAGGGATTAGATGACAAAAAAGGAATTTTGGAGTTAACTTTATGTACCTTTTCAGACTCTCTAAAAATGAAAAGGGCCGAGTTTTCCTTGTCGTTAGACTCGTTAAAATCACTAAGTAGCGACAAACTTGTCTTTAGACGAGAACGAGTTTCACTATCGCTAGGCTCGTTAAAACATAGCGATGGGCTTGCCCGAAGGGCAGGTTATAGAACAAGCATATGTTATCCTCCTCAAGCTTGACAAAAATAAAGAGGTACTGGTCAGCAATGACTGGGGAAAAATTGGGAAAAATCAAGAAGTCTTTGATGGTAGCAGGTCGCTCTTGAACATGACACTTTTCCTCCGTACCACATCGGGTTGGGTTGTTTCATTCACCGGTCACATCACCATGGTCTTGCCACACCATCCATACTTGGGGTAATGCTACCAATCCATCGCATCAGTGTCGCCATATGTTCAAGAGAAGTCGTTTAGAAAGAGTCGACCGGGTCCCATCCACTGCCATACATTATCCTTCATCCATTCATGACCGCCACCCTGAATCATATGTCACAGATTGTTTTCACCTCCATTAAAATCATTAGCTCCGTTCCGTGTCACTGATGTGGGATTCATTAAGGCCCTCCTTTGACGGATCGCTTCTTTTCGACATCAGCTCCTTATCCAAGAAGTTGATCTAGGAACAGCCCCTTCAATACTTTGAAGCTTGCATGCCTCAATGGCAAGTTTCTCACTTCCGGCGACAGGTATACATCAATGACCTTCGACCAGAAGATTTTGCGTGGTGTTCGACGCCAAGTCCTTTATTCACACCACGTGAATTGTACTGCAGTACCTTGAGGGTCATTATCATTATCGGTGATTCCTCTCGCGCTTGTTAACGGTTTACATCATTGACCGGTAATCAAGCGATGTCTTTCCATGTTCGACTTCAGCGCAATTCTCACATGGATCGACTTGTACTTAGAGTGAAGATCGAACGAGTTTGAAGACCCCGGATCTAGTTTCATCCATCCGGGCTGCGATAATATATTCAGGAAAATAAAGACATTTGTTATGTACATCATTGCAGCAGATGATCATCCTCCTCAAAGGATGATAGTTTCGCCAGAACTATCAGTCTACCATCAGACAATCGTCTGTTCTATGTACCAAAATGTATTTATAAAGCTGAGCATGGGAATGCCTGCCTCAGCTAGATCATGAAAGCAGAATGAATCATAATGTATTGTATTGTATCTTATTACAGGTCTCCTCCCAGCAAATGGATGAACTTCAGACTCCCCTGGATAAAGCATTTCACCCGATAAACGGCCTCATACTTTAGGGGGCAACTGTTATAGACATTTTTGTGCCTTGCATCATTGAGCATGAAATGTCAATAATTAAGGGATCCAAAGTCCCTAAACATGTTGTTCCTACCCCTAGAGGAACAAGGCCAGCAAACCACAGCAGTTTATAAAAGTTCTCCCCCTGAAAACACTCAAAAACAAGCAATTTATGGATACTGTCGCAATATGTCATCAGTCCCCCTTTTTTACAGATGCCCAATAGTAACAGAGAAATCTGCCACATGCGCCACTAATTCCTTCTTTAGTTGGACAGTGTATCCTTCTGGTTCATGTTACACTAAAATTTGTCACCATGACTATTTGCAGTCAGTATGGCTCCATCAACTGTCATACTGTCCTCCTTGGCAAGTCTTATACCTCTGCTCCTCATGTCAAACTCCAAGAAAGAGAGAAAGTCCTTAAAAAGTCAATTAACTCTGGTTACGCAGTTTCTCTTAACCTTACCTGCGTGTACGCACCTCAAGTTCACAATACCTGCGTACTTGTACGCTCTGTTTGTAAAGGGGTGGGTGTGTACTCCTGTAAAGGTCAAAAGGCACGAGTTTTACTTCAAAAACGTTACTTGTGGTCGAATCTAGAGCATTCTAGAAGATGGTTAGACATGTATTGAGGGCCTCCAGATGGTTCATGTATTCCTATGAAAGAGGAACTTATCCCATCAAGAGGGGAGCTATCCCATTGAAAGAGGGGCTTATCCTGTTGATGGTGGACCTGATTAACTTCCTCCAAAGCATTATAAATACATGCATTGGGCTAGAGGGAGAGGAGGTTGAAAGCTGAACATTCCTAAGGGTAGATGTTGCTGAAATTAGGACTCCCTTTTAGAGCTTGAGATGAGAGATTCCCATCCTTTCCTAGCTTCATTTGGAAGTGGGTGAGCTGATCAAAGTAAAGGAGAACTCTTGCTAGACCCTGGGAGGGACCTGCACAACACCAAGGCACTGGTTGTAATGGTTTCTTTTGTTTCCACTTAATACAATTAAGTTCATTTTTCTCAACAAGTTGTTATATATAATTTGTTTCATATACTCCTTGGTCTTTATGATGAATATGTTTTATTTTATGAGTTATTCAGGTGCTATGTAATCGTTTGCTTGTTAGTGAATGCAGGTTTCAAAGAGAAGGAGGAGCTCATCTGGATCAGAGAGGCTGGACTGCTACAAACAACGTTAGACTAAAGGTACGCTTTAAACACCTGGTTGCTTGTATTTTAAATGCATATTTAGGGAAAGATAGTGCTTGATTGTCTTGTTTGTCACTAGAAAGCCTTAGCTTCTAGGGAGGTCGGTTTTGTCCGCAAAATTGACTCTTTCCGCATGACAAAATGGCGACTCCGCTGGGGAAACCATGGATTTGATTGATTTCTCTTTTGTTTGATACTTTGATTTGAGAAAAGTCGATTTCTTTCTGGTTTTTGGCTGATTGACTCTGAATTTGGGTGGAATAGCTTAGGGTTAAGTTAGATTTTATTTTTCTTGGTTTTGCTAGCAGTACGCACCCTCTGCATTAAGCACAGTGCATACATGTATGCACTGCAGCTTTGTACACAGAGCGTGGCTGCACCTGTGCAAACAGGCTACCTGCGTACCCTGTCAAAAGTTGAGAAAATTTCAATTTTTTCCTTTTTTCCTCTTAGATTTTGTTCATAATTTGTTTTTTGCTACCCAGATCCACTGGTTACCTGTTATAAGTCTTCATCTAAGCTTCTTTCATTAGTATCAAGGGTTTTAGTGAAGTTCATAGAGATTCTAGCCCTAGGTTTGATTTTTGCATTGGTCCTGTAGTGACTTTGGCTTTAGAAGTTGTAAAACCTTGGATATCCCTGGTCTTTTCAGTCTGCTTAGGAGTCAGACCTTTCATAAAATCCACCTTTGCGAGAAACCTGTCTTTGTGTTGTCTCTTTGCGGAATTTCGAGAAAGCTTGTTGGTTAAGCTGTGAATTTCATTCTTAAGAAAAAGAACAAAAGATTTAGATTTTTGTTTTTGACTGGTTTATGATTCTGCATGAACTAGTCCTTGGTTGAATTGTAACTGAGTAAAACATCCTGGAATTATACTTTGTAGGCTTTTGCCTCATTAGATTTGCTTTTAGGTGAATTTCTCTTAGATTTGCTTTTAGGTAAAATTGATTTGATTGTCTTAGATTTTTTAAAATTGATTTTTGTTAAGTAGTTTTACATGCTTTGTTAATATAGGAAAAAATACAAAAATCTCTTTGGAAAAAGTTTGTTTTAGTAGCATTTGAAGTCTTTGAAAAGAGAAAGGAATTTTCGTGAAATAATTAGTGGTCATGTGTTGTATGCTTTGGAAAAGATAAAGAGATTTTTCCTTTGATTTTCATTGCCAAGAAAGTTATCTTTATATCAATTTTGCATTTTCCAACTCTCTTAGCTAGGGAATTCATTGAAAAGGAAAACTAGTATAAATCATCTTAGGTGCATCTTTTTAGTGGATTTGAGTCGAGTCTACACACCATCAGTTTCATCTTCACTACCTTTTGTCCTAAAGAAAAGCCATAAAAATTAACGCTTAAAGTAAAATTTACTTAGTCACTTTTTATTTACTAGGGCTCTGAAACACCAATATAGATCAGGCTAGCGTCTTGGAGTAGAAGAGTAATTAACTCTCCAAGACAACAAAACCAAACAAGTAGCTCATCTTGTGGTAGGATAAATCCAATAGTTACATTTATGCTCTGGGAAAGCTCCTCTTAAAGGAGAAGCACGAGATCGTGTCTGAACCAGTGAGGGGATCAATCCTCCTTCATTGGGAACAACGCCAGATACGCACGTACTACAAATGATAAACCTTGGATTATTGTTGAGGAGCCTGGGGTCACTTGTCGGTAAACCTTGGATTATTGTCAAGGAGCCGGCAAGGGGATTGAGCTTGATACTCTGCCCTTGCATGCTATCGGATCGTAGACTGTTCCCCCAGGTATATTTGTTGCTGTTGGTGACCTTAGTGACCATTATCTTTAGGGTTCTACCCAAGGTGACGGTGGAGGGAAGATCCCACTGTACCTGGAGCAGACGTCGGCTAGACTCACTTGGATTTTCCGAGGGGTTCACTTCACTCGAGATGGTTAAAGTGGAGGAACTTGTGCCGGTCTATTCATTAAGTAGGTTGCCGGGGTAACTGTTCCACCCGCCACTTCTGTACTGAATTCGGCGATGTTGGGTTTCATCACCAACTAGTGTTTTCAGTCCGGAAGGCTACTGTTTGTGTATGGTTTGACGCCCTAGATTCTTTAGGCATGTGATTCGAATTTGTTTGGTTCTTTAGAGACTTTAGGCGGTTTGCTTTGAGATTTTACTTTGTTTGCATGTGCAGTAGTTAAAAGTTTTTAACTGTGGCTGAATTACCGAGACAGTCCCATAGACTTCGGGGCCAGTCTCCTGAGATTGTAACCGTGGCCGATTTTTTGAGGAAGTCCCGTAGACTTCGGGGCCAACCTCCTGAAGACGTCCCGGGTCATTACGAAGGTTTGAAAGTCCTTGTAACTCCTAGTGGCAGTAAAGTAGGTTCACCTGAAGAAGGAGAGTCTTCGTTGGTAGTTCATCCTGATTACCAAAGTCTAGAAACAGGTTATAATCCCGAAGCTATTGCAATTTCCAAGCTTGCTGGTAGTTTTTCATCTACTAGTGATATAGGCGAAGAACCTGACATATCTGAACCTGTTACTCCAACTTCTAGTGCTCCTGATTCACCTAGGGTAGAAAGATTCATCACCGAAAATCTTCCTTCTGGTTTGATAGCTTTTGAAGAACTTGCTCCAGAAGAAGAAATAGGCGTCCCTATCCCTGAAAATCAACCTACTATTGATCTAAGGGAGCGTGAATCCATTTTTTACAGTCCACCTAGAAGTACTACTTGGTATCTTTCGTTAACTAATTATTTGGACAACTCAGGGTTAAGTTTTTCTCCACCTCGTGCTCCTTATCCACCTGGAGGTATTTATACTCCTGTAAATATGTCTGGTCAGTCATCCATGTTTACTCAATCTCCTGAATCTTTTTTGTACGGCGGTCCTTCTGTTCCCTCTGGGTATCAGTCACTTTCTGGTACTTTTGCAGGAGCATCTCCTCAACCCATTGAAACAATGGTAATAAATCATCGGGCGTAGGAGACATTTACATGATGTCAGGTTCAATTCCCAGTTCTCAACCTCAAGGTGGCCAGTTACCGCCTGGGGGGCAGCCTCAATTAACACCTGGGGGGCAACCTCAAGGTACACAAATTGTGTCTGGGGGGCAACCTCAAGGACAGTATGTACCCGTGGTGCCATACATTCCTCAAGGTCAACCCCAGCCTCAATATGTACCCCAAGGTCAACCTCAGTATCAATTTATACCTCAAGCTCAACCCTAGTATCAGTACTTACCTCAAGGGTATCTACCCCAAGGTCAGTACTCGAATCAAGGTTACCAACCACCCCAAGGTCAATCTTATGTTCAAGCTACGGGAAATGTACCTTTCAGTTATCAATCTTACCCTCAATCCGGTTATGGATCTCAGTATCCTCAACCTGTTGTGGGTCAATACCCCGGAATGAATATAGTGTGGGATCCATCGCAAGTTCAACAGGTATTGCAGCCAAATGTACAGTTGTCATCTCAAACTGGACAACCCTTAGTTTCTGGTTCACCCCACCAATCAGTCCAGTCTAATGTTCAAACTTCTGTACCTTCGGTAGTTTCTCAGTCTGGGCCTATTGCACCTAGTACTCCATCTCAAACGACTGCTGCAACTACCGCAACATCTGTTCAATCTACCCCACTTACTTCTGGAGTATCGACAACTCCGGTTTCTACTGTCTCTGTAACTACTCCTCAGACATCTTTACCATCGTCTGGATCCACGATTCAAACTATGGTTCAGATGCCTGTAGGACAACCTGGTTCAAGTACGGTTGTCACCAGTAAATCACAATTCGCTTATCAACCGTACCAGGGAGAGTACCAATATGGGCCTGCTGTCCAGCAGCCAGTTTACCAATATCAACCGTATCCTGGGTACACTTATCAACAACCACAACAACCCCAGTACGGTCCGGTTAATCCTGGTTTTCCGGGAGGATATAATATCCCGAATGTGATTCCTATTCCTAGTTATCCTGGATATCCTCCCCCTGGGACTGGTCTCGTGACCCAGAGTTTTAGGGATCCTAATCGGCAGTTACCGTTTATCGCAACTTTGGACTTACCATACTTGTCACGCCTAACGAACGATCCAATAAATTATCTTCCGTTTTGGCCGCCAATGCCAAATAAGTTGCCCAGTGACATACCCAAGTTCGAAGGTAAGTCTGGAGAGGACCCGTCGAATCATGTGATGACTTACCACCTCTGGTGTGCCTCTAATTCCATCTCGGATGATTGGATCCGCTTACGCCTTTTCCAGCGTACTCTCATTGGTCTCGCGGCCAAGTGGTACATTGAGTTACCACGGGCCTCTTTTTATAATTTTAGCCAGTTAGCTACCTCGTTATTAACTCATTTTCAGTTGCCGGTCAGATATGATAATGGCACGAAGTTACTAACTTCATTAAAACAATCGATGTCCACGTATATTTTTGATCATATTCATGAATGGAGACGTCGAAGACAGTTTGTGAAAGTTTTTATCCCGGACCAAATCTTAGCTGAATGGTTTGTTAAATCATTGTTACCGAAGATTACTGAAGACGTAGCTAAGGCTGGAGTAGTTACTGAGGAGCAAGTGATTGCTCAAGCACAGTTCCTTGACTTAGTTTATACTCAGTCAGGTACGTTACACGAAAAGATCCCAGATCTTCCTAAGTCAAATCAAATCACTGCTGCTCCTTCAGGGTCTCATGCCGCTGATGGTATGATTGGTACGGTGAACACTAAAAGTAAGCAGAAATCCTCAAAGAATTCTTCTCCTATTATAACCTTACCAGACTCCCCGACAGGAGAATCTTCTACTGAAGTTTCCGCCGATATTCACGTTGTAGAGTCATCTACGGCTAAATCAAAATCCGGTGGGAAAAAGAAAGGTAAGAAGAAGAATAAAGCAGACAAAACTCCAAAGGAGAAAATAGAAAAGTCGGAAACCAATGACAAAACATGCAAACCTCGATATCCTTGTCTTATTTGTGAAGAGGATCATTTTACAAGAGATTGCCCTCATCGGGCCGAAGTTGTGAAAATCGTCAAGGGTTCCCCAACTCCTGCTATTTTGAAAGATCCATTTCCAAAGCAGGAGAGTAAGATGATAGGTTCTTCCTCGAGTGCTAGTGAAGAACCCATATTGATGATGTCTCATGTAAGGATTGCGACTCGATCGCAAGATTATGGTAGTAAAAGTCCTGTTGATGGCAAAGAAGCAGAATCATCTCATTCTAATCCATCAACCTCAGCTCCCGGTTCCGATCCACTACAGATCGAGAAACCTAACCCGGACTTAGTAATCAAACCGCCCGCCAAGGGTGTACTTCGAAGGTCTGCTTTCAATCCACATGCGAGAGCGGCCCAGAATTACAACATTGTTGAGGATTTAGCTGTTTCCCCCCAGCAATGTCGGCTTTGGAAGTGCTGCAATCATGCCCAGCACAGCGCAAATTACTTTTGTCGGCTATAGGAGTTGTTGATGTTCAGGACCCGAACCTAATAATCTTTGATCTAGAAAATAGTACACCGCGTTTACCTCATCAAATGGCTTTCTAGATCCCAGTGATAGTCAAAAACAGGCCTATTCATCGAACTGTAATTGATGAGGGGGCTTCCACGTGTATTATGTCAATACAGTGTTGGAGATCGCTTGGTTCTCCTTCACTAAATCAATCCCTGACAATTCTTAAGGCCTTTGATGGCCGTGGGTTCCATCCTTTTGGCATTCTATAGGATTTGCCTATAGGGGTTGAAGGAAAAACCGTTAGTCTAGATGTGGAGGTGGTTGATGCCCCTCTAGACTACAACCTTCTCTTGGGTCGAAGTTGGTCTTACGCTATGACAGTGGTCGTTTCATCGGTCTTCCGAGTAATCAAGTTTCCACATAATGGCAAGATCGTAACCATAGACCAACTGGCTTATTTTTCATCCGACCCAGCCTCTTCAGAGAGTATCCAGCATGTCGGTAAAACGACTATCCCTTATAAGGATGTTGGAGTAGGATTAGTTAAAGATGCCGGTTTACTGGGCACTTTTCCATTTCCTCCAATCAACGCCTTGTCTTCGTTTGCATCCATTCATATCATTACATCAGATACCATTGTTTATGACGATCCTTGGATCGTTCCTTCTGAATATGAGATAGACTCATTTGGTGATGCTATGCCTTTGAGTCCATATGAAATTGCCTATGAAGCCGTGCAGTCTTTTATCGACCCACATTCAACCAAAATCGACCAAATGAATGTGGTCCGTGAGGAATCACTTTTCACGTCAACCTCGGAGTTAATAGCATTTCCCGAAGTTGTGTCATCTGATGAGCAACTTCGTGAAGTCCTGTGTGCAGACGATTTACCATGGGCAGATCTCCATCACAGATCTTCATTTTTAACTAAGGATGATCGTTTTGAAAATGATTTCTCATCAATCTTTACAGCTGAATATGTCAAACAAGCTCAGAATCCAATGAAACATCTTGATTCAGAGCTGAATTTGGGAAACATCTCTCACACTATTCCCATTGACATTTCAGTCAAGCCTGGAATTGTTGAGCACATTCATATAGGTGCCTCGTGTTCAGATGACGAAATTCAGACATACAAGGCCCTATTTCAAGAATTCCACGATGTGTTTGCCTGGTCCTATGAGGAAATGCCAGGAATTGATCCCACAATTGTTGTCCATGAGATCAAGACTTACCCAGACGCTAAACCCGTTCGGCAACGTTTGCGTCAGATTCACCCACGAAAAGCGGTTGCAATTAAAGCAGAAGTCGAGAAGCTGTTGAAAGCAGGTTTCATTTATCTGATCCCGTTAACGGATTGGGTATCGAATATTGTTTCGGTTAACAAAATACAGGGAACAATAAGGATATGCATCGACTATAGGGATATCAATCAAGCTTGTCCCAAGGACAACTACCCAACACCCTATATCGATCAAATAATTGATGATTGTGTCGGCAGTGAAATATTTTCCTTTATGGACGGTTTTTCCGGTTACAATCAAATCAATATTCTACCTGCCGATCAACCAAAAACAGCTTTCATTTGTCCATGGGGGACATTTGCTTATTGCAAATTACCATTTGGGCTTAAGAACGCCGGATCCACTTTTCAACGGGCAATGTCTTATGTGTTTCATGACATCAAACACATTGTGAAACCGTATCTCGATGATTTGCCTGCTCATTCGTTACATCGAGCTAACCACCTTGTCCATTTACGAGCAATTTTCATGAGGTGTAGGCATTATTGTATTCGTTTGAACCCACACAAATGTGTCTTCTGTATAGAAGTGGGTTGGTTGCTGGGATTTGTAGTTTCAAAAGCCGGCATTCGCGTCGATCCCTCGAAGGTCGAAGCTATCATCAAATTGCCTCCTCCTTCGAGTCTTCGCCAACTCCAATGTTTGCAAGGGAAAGCAAAATTTTTACGACGATTCATTCCTAACTACGCCGAGGTTACAAAGGGTTTTACCCGATTGTTGAAACAGAACGTTCAATTCTCTTGGGATGAGATAGCTCAGAAATCTTTTGATGCACTCAAGCACACGTTGACCCATGCACCGTTGCTGCATCCTCCCAACTACAACCAGGATTACTTTTTGTACCTCGCCGCTGTTCATTCCACCATTAGAATGGTCTTAGTACATGAAGATGACTTCGGAACAGAACATGTGATATATTACCTTAGTCGGACGTTAAATCCAACTGAACTCAAATATTCACATGTGGAGAAATTTGCATTGGCAGCCGTTCAAGCTGTCCAACGTTTTCGTCACTACATTCTACTCCGTAAAACTATAGTCATTTCGGATTGCAACCCTATGATCTACATTTTGACTAAACAATTGCTAGGGGGCAAGTACTCTAAATGGATTGTTATCCTGCAGGAGTTCGACTTGGAGTTTGAAAAATCTAAGTCTAAGAAATCTTTAGTTTTTGCAGAGTTAATATGTGATTTCCCGCGTGCTGACATAGAGACTATGGCAGAGGAACCCATTGCGGACGACTCTTTGTTTCTCATCAGCACTTTAGATCCGTGGTATGGGGATATCATCGTCTATCTCCAGACCCAATCCTTTCGGCCCGAAGTTTCAAAGTCGGAACGTCGGAAAATTCGATTCCAGTCCCAATAGTGCAAAATTATTGGAGATACTCTTTATCGTCATGGGGCGGACTTGGTTTTTCGACGTTGTTTAACTCACGAGGAAGCTGAAAGGGTTTTGAATGACTGTCACTCTGGAGCGTGTGGCGGTCATATGTTTGGGTATGCACAGCCCAAAAGATATTGCGCGCTGGCTACTTCTGGCCGTCTTTGTTTAAAGATTGTATTACTGCGGTCCGGAAATGCCACAACTATCAAGTGTTTGATTGCAAGATGCGCGCTCCACCTGCTCCTCTCCACCCTATAATTGTCGTTGGTCCTTTTGCCAAATGGGGTATCGATTTTATTACATGTAACCCTCACTCGACCGGGGGGCATGCGTATATCATCCTTGCGATAGATTATTTTACTAAGTGGGCCGAGGCGATGCCTACATTCGAGGCAGACGGCAAGGTAACTAAAATTTTCGTATTCAATCACATTATTGCTAGGTTTGGTGTCCCATAAGCGATCATCACTAACCATGGGTGCCATTTTCGAAACGTTATGATGACAGAACTTACAGGCCATCTTGGTTTACGTCCCGATAGCTCAACTCCTTATTATCCACAAGCGAATGGTCTGCTTGAGTCCATCAACAAAGTTTTAGTTATCATGATCCGACGAATCATTGGTATTCATTGGTCGAATTGGAACAACATGTTATTTTCCGCGCTTTGGGCATACCGAACCTCAGTGAAAACATCAACAGGGTTCACTCCTTTCCAACTAGTTTATGGTTTGGAAGTTGTGCTGCCCATTGAATGCGAAATCCCGTCACTTCAAATGGCCGTCGAATTACTTCCAGCTACTTCCGAAGAGGAGAAGCGTTTATTATACTTAGCTCAATTAGATGAGACTCGACGTGATGCTGCATTGACGATTGAGACTCATGCAAAACATATGAAAGCTTAGTATGATCAAAATGTGACCCCTCGAAATTTTTTGGAAGGAGACCTAGTGTTATTATATGATCAAGCTAACGATAAATTAGGCGCTGGAAAATTCGTTCCTATGTGGCATGGGCCCTATATTGTCAAGCGAAAGCTAGCAAAAGGGGCCTATGAGCTGGTAGAATTTGACGGGGACTCTTTGGGTAAACCCAGAAATGGACTTTACCTAAAGAGGTATTATGCTTAAATGATGGGTATGGAGATTTTAGTTAGGTTAGGTTTTTCTTTCTAGCTGGTGTGTTTGTTAGCTTAGACAGTGTGCTTAGCTTAGAAAGTGTGTTTTTCATCGTTATTCTGCTTATCTTGGTTTTACCCTTGATGTTTGCAGATGTCGATGCCTCTCCAAACATACATTAGATTTGCTGATGGTGCTTGTCGTAGTACACGGAATATCTCTTCCGCAGCTTGGGTTATCTATTCACCCTCTGACGAGTTAGTTTCTATGCATGGGGTGAGCCTCGATCAAACAACAAACAACATTACAGAGTACAGTGCAGTGATTGAGTTATTGTCTGAATCTATTTCATTTGGGATTCGGAGTTTGATAGTGAGGTTAGATTTTGAAGTCGTTGTATTACAGCTTAATAGAGTGTATGCCATTATAAATCCAATGTTATTAAGGTTATTTTTGAGAGTGCGTCTCTTGGAACGTGAATTTGATTACATTGAATATCAACATATTCCAAGGTCTTTAAATACATTAGTAGATGCAATTGCTTCTCGAATGTTAAACAGACATTTGCAGTAATCATACATGTAAATTTAGAAAAATTTCATCACACATGTTTAACAAGATAAGCCGGTAATATTGATATATATAGATAGGAGTGTGTCAAAAAATACATCGTCTTCGATCATAGGTTGAAAAACACCTTATGATCGGCAAAAATGATAAGCACAAAAAACCAAAATGTCACATGTGTCTACAAAAACGACCATCCAATCACTGGTGATGCTCTCTATACGACACCACTGCACGAGCCACCCTACACAAGAACCTTCTAAAAGGTCCTGGGACTGCGACTACATAGCGCTGAAGCCTGATAGGAATATCATCTATAGTAGTCTCTGGTATGTCTACTGTAAGACGCTCTAGGTCTTGTTCCAACTCAGCTAGGGTCTCTGTGGCCTCGTCCCGTGGGGCCGGTGCCGCTGCAATTGGTAGTCTCCTCTTGAAAGGCCAGAGATTGGCTGGACGACGTGGGCCTACATCTGCGTTTTGAAAATTATTACTGTCAGTTTTGAGACGATATTAAAAACAAAAAAAAAATAGATAATTTAAAAACTTGTGAAAAATGAATTGCCTGTGTCATCCCATTGTTCTCCCGGTGGAAGAACCATGTCCGGATCTCCACGAAAATCAACTCCGGCATAAGGAAAATCCTGTATAGAAAAGATTTGGTCCTCCAACCAGTGAAAGTACTCCGGAGTAAATCGAAAAACCTCCGTGCCCTCATCAGGATGATGGGCCATAACCGCAACCCATCGCATCAATTTGGGCTCTCGGGGAAGCCCAGCCTCAACAATGAGCTATTGTGGGATCAGCAACAGAACCCTCTCTAAGCCAAAACTCACAACTAAAGGCCCATAACCAAAAGTCTTTAGCTGTCCATTTTTGGCTCTAGTCAGTTGGCCCTTTAAATTGGCCAACACAGCATCACACCAGTTGAAAATGGTGCCCCGATAGCAATCAATCGCCATCCGCATCTGGGATCCAGTGGCAATGTGTAAAGCAGTAGCCCCGCAAAGTCTGGTAACTGTAAAAGCAATCACCATAAGTTCAGGTCGGGATATAGTTTTGATCTCTATCCCCTTCTCCTGAGACTGAGTGTTACACCACTCTAGTCGGAGACTAGCGATGGACTGGCCACCCGGCTTAGTCCCGCACGGAGTCAAGTGTTCGCCTCTCTTGGGCAAACCAGTGAGGAAGTAGATATCTGAGGGCTCTATCTCGAGCTGGTGCCCTCCAATGTAAAAGCACTGGTCCTGAATGTTCCATCTCTCTACCAGCCACTCTAGAAAGCACACCTAGGCCCTCATGCCAAGTATGGCCCAGTATTTGTAAAGGACGCATGCCTTCAAAGCATCAATGGATGGTTGATGATTAATGGCGGCCAAATCAACATCTTCGTGCTCTCTCTCGCGCCAATCAAGCATGGTGGGCAATCTACACACCAGAAAACATCCATTAGAATCCATAAAATCAAAATTTATTGGTCCAATTTGGAGAATTTGGGGTTTGTAAATCCTTTGCGCGGAGTACTCACCCCGCCTTTAGGAACAGAGCGTGGGTACGCGGGTTCCTTTAAGGCAAGGTGTGTACGCCCGCCATTTTCTCAACTGAGAAAATGTCGGGGTACGCGGGTCACCAGTGGAGCACCTGCGTACCCTGAAAGGCGGACCTTGAAACCCCAAAGCCTCCAAAAAATGAAACTAGGGCCTAAAAACAAATTCTAAACGGATGAAAATGAAGAGGAGGATGTTGTAGAATACCTGATGAGACAGCATTCGATTTCGATGGTCGGATTCTCCGCAATGTCCATGGGAAGCTTCTTGCTAAAAGCCCTTTTTCTCTCCTCAACAGTAAAATGGTAAAAATGAATTGGTAAAAGCCCTTTTTATAGGTTTTTTGGGTAAATAAATGGTAAATTTGTTTATTTTTCACCATGAAAAGGTATTTTTCAAAGTATTTTTATCTATCTTTAAACAGGTATGAGTAATGTGTTGGTTTTTGTGTAGGATAAAAGGATTTTCAGGGAAAATTGTCATTTTTTACAAACAAAAACATTAGAGTCATCTTTAAGCCCTTTTCTGACTCCTAAAACGTGAAAAGATTGCCGAGCATTTCTTTTACACTCGTTAAAACAAAATTAAAAGACGGTCCTCTTATAGCCCTTTTTTGACCGTAAAAACATGAAAAGATTGCCGGATTTTTGTCGTTTCAAATTCGATATTGGAAATAAAACGACGTGTCCTTGATCACTTTTTACTTTTCAGGTCAAAGACACTAATTATGAAAGTACTCCTTGGTCGTAAAAGATCAAGCGGTTCTCTCAAGTATTATTTTATACTTTTTCGGGCTTGGGAGACACAAATTTACGAAAGAGTTCAACCCTTGAGTCCTCTTAAGTTTTTTCAGACTCTCTAAAATTGAAAAACGCCGAGTTTCTCCTATACTGGACTCGTTAAAATTTCACAGTAAAGGACCTGTTCGATTACAAACAGGAACGGACCACTCCTTCTTAGGGTTTGAATCTAAACTAAGTTGGACTCATCCGAAGGATGAGCTTATAATCAAGCATATGTTATCCTCCTCAAGCTTGTAAAAAATAAAGAGGTACTTGCCAGAAATGGTGGGGGAAAAGAGAGAAAAATGAGCCTATTTGTTATCCTTTGTCTCAGAAAAACCTTACCACCACTCTTGAACACGACACTTTTTCATTCACCTGGGTTGGGAAGTCCTTTGCCTAACAGTTGTTCAAACCACATTGAAAATCTTCAGCCGTTTCCGGATATTAACTGTGGGTCAATTATCACCAAGCCATCTGTCGTGTTGTTATGTGTTCAAGAGGTCACTGCAAACAAAACATTCATCTGCAAAATACCCGTCATCCATTTTGACCATCCTTGAGTCAGTCCTTACAGCTACATTTCTTCAACTTGATCTATGATTTCATGTTGTGGGCTTGCCTGCAACGGGTCGCTTTCTATCGACATCAGCACATTATCTAGAAATATGACCTAGAAATCGTCAGTACCTTGAAATCTGCATGCATCAATGGCAGGTTTCTCGCCTTTGACGACAATTTACATCATTGACTTTCGATCGAAGGATTCCGTGACATGTTCGACATCAACACATTAATTCACATCTCATGGATTGTACTGGGTACTTTGAGAACCATTGAGATCACTGGTGGTCTCTCTCACACTTGTTAACAGTTTACATCATTGACTGGTAATCAAGTGGTTTCTACCATGTTCAACCTCAACTCATTTATTCGCATGGATAGAATCGTACTATTTCGGGAAACGGAAATGAAGACCCTGGATCTAGTTTCCACCATCCAGGCTGCGAGGAGTTATGTATTCATTATACAGTAGACTAATTATAAACAGATGGCTGGGTCCATACTGTGTCTACATGAGTCTATGATTATGATGTACTGTGAAATCATTCTTGTATTAGAGCAGTAGTTAGTTTGTTAGTTAAAGTTTTCAATCTGAGTATGGGAATGCCTACCTCAGCGATGATATGATCTTATATATGTATTTTGTGTTGAATATTTGTAGGTTCCGACTGGGCTCTCCACAATATAATCCTTGAAATGATAAAGTACTTCACCCTTCCTAGATGATATGAAACCCTAATCTACTACAGGCTTCGCACTTTAGGGGGCAATCTGTTACACTAAAATTTGTCACCATGACTATTTGCAGTCAGTATGGCTCCATCAACTGTCATACTGTCCTCCTTGGCAAGTCTTATACCTCTGCTCCTCATGTCAAACTCCAAGAAAGAGAGAAAGTCCTTAAAAAGTCAATTAACTCTGGTTACGCAATTTCTCTTAACCTTACCTGCGTGTACGCACCTAAAGTTCACAATACTTGCGTACTTGTACGCTCTGTCTGTAAAGGGGTGGGTGCGTACTCCTGTAAAGGTCAAAAGGCGCGAGTTTTACTTCAAAAAAGTTACTTGTGGTCGAATCTAGAGCATTCTAGAAGATGGTTAGACATGTATTGAGCGCTTCCAGATGGTTCATGTATCCCTGTGAAAGAGGAACTTATCCCATCAAGAGGGGAGCTATCCCATTGAAAGAGGGGCTTATCCCATTGATGGTGGACCTGATTAACTTCCTCAAAAGCATTATAAATACAAGCATTGGGCCAGAGGGAGAGGAGGTTGAAAGCTGAACATTCCTAAGGGTAGATGATGTTGAAATTAGGACTCCCTTTTAGAGCTTGAGAGGAGAGATTCCCATCCTTTCTTAGCTTCATTTGGAAGTGGGTGAGCTGATCAAAGTAAAGGAGAACTCTTGCTAGACCCTGGGAGGGACCTGCACAACACCAAGGCACTGGTTGTAATGGTTTCTTTTGTTTCCACTTAATACAATTAAGTTCATTTTTCTCAACAAGTTGTTATATATAATTTGTTTCATATACTCCTTGGTCTTTATGATGAATATGTTTTATTTTATGAGTTATTCAGGTGTTATGTAATCGTTTGCTTGTTAGTGAATGCAGGTTTCAAAGAGAAGGAGGAGCTCATCTGGATCGGAGAGGCTGTACTGCTACAAACAACGTTAGACTAAAGGTATGCTTTAAACACCTGGTTGCTTGTATTTTAAATGCATATTTAGGGAAAGATAGTGCTTGATTGTCTTGTTTGTCACTAGAAATCCTTAGCTTCTAGGGAGGTCGGTTTTGTCCGCAAAATTGACTCTTTCCGCATGACAGTTCAGTTCCCATTGTTAGGAAGTGTATTATATCCTCAAAGTGACCATCTGTGATACGCACTATAAATAGCTGTGTGTCAGGCAATTCCTCTGCCAAGTTAGTAGGTTCCTCCCCTATTTCAATGCGTGATAGATGGTCTGGTCGTGCATTCAATCATTGAGGCTTCACAACAACTTCAAAATCGTACTCTTGGAACAATAAGAGCCATCTGCAGATTCTCCCCCCCAACATAGGCTTATTGACCAAGTACTTCAGCGCAGAGTGAACCATATACATCTTAAAATTGCCTCCTAGCAAGTAGTGTCGATAGTTCTTGAGTGCATACACCATAGCTAGCCCCTCACGCTCAGTGGTAGAATAGTTCTTCTCTACTTTGGATAATCTGTAGCTTGCGAACATGATAGTATGGTCCAAGCCTTCTCTTCCAACTTGTGTTAGTATTGCTCCTAGTGCTATACATGACCCATCAACTTGTACATGAAAGTCTTTCTTCCAGTCTGGGAAGACTAGAATTGGCACGGTAACCATATTTTCTTTCAATATATCCAAGCTCTTCTTATAGTCATCATTCTAGCAGAATGTGACATCCTTCTTCAACAATTTCTCCATAGGAGTGGTGATCTGGGAATAGATTTTGATAAAATTTATGTAATATCCTGTAAGTCCTAGAATAGCGCGAAGTTGTTTCACACTCCTTGGTGCTTCCAAGTTCATTATCATCACGATCTTCGTGGGATCTACCATCAGTCCTTGTCTGCAAACCACATGCCCCAATAGGTTTCCAAAATGAACAAAAAACATACACTTCTTGAGATTGAGCGTGATCTACTATCTTTGACAGGTATCCAGCATCAGGCGCAAGCTTGCTACATGGCGCTTAACTAACCCAAACACAGTCCAGTCATCAAAATATACCTCCAAGAACTTATGCATAAATTCCTTGAATGTCGCAACAACCACGTGTGAGAATATTGCAGGTGCATTCTTTATTCCAAACGACATTACAGTGTACTAAAAACAACCCCACTCAGTTTCGAAAGTTGTCTTTCTCCTATCCTTCGGAATGATTTTGATTTGGTGGTACCGAGAGAACCCATCAGTGAAGGAATATGCTTCCTGGCCACCTACATTGTCCAGTACTTCATCAGTGAATGGGGTCAAGAAGGGATCATGCACACAAGTGTCATTCAGTTTTTTGAGATCCACACATATCCTTCTACTTCTTCTTCTCTTGCACCACCATTGGGCTTACCCAATTAGATTCTTCTACAAGCTCAATGATGCCTGCCATGAGCATCTTATCTAGCTCTAAGCGGACCTTTTCCTTATATTCTGAGTTGAGATAGTAAGGCCTTTGCTTAACTGGTTTCACATCGGGCTTTAACGTGATCTTCATCATTCCTAAGTCCCTAATTATTCCTTTCAGATCCGTAAACTTGGTAGGGAATTAGTCCTGGTATTCATGGAGAAATTTAGCAACCTTATCCACTGTCGCGTCATCCTAGTAGTCTCTAATCTTCACGAATTTGGGTTCTGCCTCCATACCAATGTTCACTTGTTTTGTTTTCAATGTTGCGGTTATATCAGGGTTCTCAATCTACGGTCCTTCAACCTCGCAATGACTTTCTGTTTCTGGAATGTTAATCTTTTGCAGATCCTCATCCTCTTTTTTAGCAGTTACATTATAGCATTCTAGTGCACGACTCAACTGAGTAGCCCATTCAGGATGAGTCAGGTCTAAAGGATCCTGTGGTATCCTAAAGACAGCTACTTTCACTTCTTGTAGTGCTTCATCAATACTGTCAAACTCGTCCTCAAAACTGAATGTCATCATGAATCTTTCGCGTAGGATATCCCATTTTCCTATCCCATGGTGGAGCTCTATTTCTATATACAAATTCATTGGGAAAACATCCAGGGTATGAAAGAACAGGTGCACCCACTCAGGTTGGGGCTTTTCTCCATAAGTCTGGGTCCATTTGGCTAGAAGCGCGTGCAGATCATTCTTCCCATTATACTTGTTTGTCAGTTGCATCTTAGGCTTCCCAAATCATGTTCTCATCATCCTCCTACATTTACACCAATCATCAAAGCTTCCATTGTGCATAGCCCACCATCTTACGGGCGCACTGCGCAGTGCCCAATCTAAGGCCTAGAAGCGCTTCTTTTCTATTATCTCCCTTTCAAATGCATCCATAAATATATCTAACTCACTTAGACCATCATAAGTAAGTAGAATTCTTACTTCTGACGACACACAATGCAGTGACTGGGTCATCATGTTGCAATTCAGCATAGTTACTTCATGTAACTGATTTTGCTATTGTTTTATTTCTTTGTCAGAGTCTAGAGTGCAGGAACTCTTGGGATCCCATGTAATCTATCCATATATGGTGGGATTCACCCAATCTTGGTCTCACACTGTTATCTTAGAGATACAGCCTAGGTCGTGATCGCTCTCATAATCGCGGACAAGTTCAGTATAGCACAATCCTTCAGTAGGATCAAGGGGTACTATTACACGCAACAATTTCTTCTCAAAGATCAATTTTCACTTCTTCAGATTGATTAACCTGTTCATATCAGTATCCCAGGAGCGCAAGATAGGGAGTGTTGTCATCCAATATCTCTATTACTTCAAAATCAGCTAGCGCACTTGCTCCCTCAATATCCACATTTACCCCCTGCAACCGCCCCATGGGGATGATCTTCTGCTGATTCACCATCCTTAGTTGAATCAGAGACCATTGGAGCACAGGTCTAACCATTCGCTCCCATGTCTGTTTTGGTAGGACATTCGCATCTGACCCCAAGTCCAAAATGACCTGATCCATTTCATACTCTCCTATTTGTGCAGTCAGTCTCATCTCTCGTCGTGTTCTTGTTTTATGTTTGCCAAGCTTTCGTACTATGCACGGCTCACCTGGCGTGGTTCCAGCGCATATATTGATGAGCTCTCATAACCCTTTCACATCCTTACTGCCGCGCAGTAACTTCATACAAGTTTCTAGGAAATTTGTGAGCATAGAGGGGTTCATCTCCTGCTCAGGCTTGTACTTACTTCCTGAAGTGGAGGCCTCAGTGAAGATCTTCTTAGCTTCCATGAAGGTTTCACATGTGCGCTCCAAATCAAACTTAGCCTCCTTTGATGGGGCTTTGCAAACCCATGTACTGTCTTTTGGCTATTTCCTTTTGTCATCTCCTATCGCGATTCCACTTCTGAGCACTATATTTACATTTGGATCTTCCTCACGTGGCTCATACCTCATCATCTACAAGTTTTGAGTCAGCGGAGGTGGTAGCTTCCCTTTGTCACGTATCCGAGCGATCAACGCAGGATAATATTATGTTTCATGATCCAACAACGTGCGATATTTGCATGACAGATGCGTTGGATTAGTGAAATCGCGATCATAGTGTCCTCGTCCTCCACAATTGTAGCAAATCAACTGTCCTCAACCACTACTAGGTCCTCCTCTACCTCGACCTCATCCACGCCCCTGAAATCCTGTATGCACCATCCCTGCATTCTGGTCAAGGTGCCATGTTTCAGCCTGAACCCTATAGGCAGGAGTTCTATCCATCATCAATTCATAGCTCTTGAAAGTATGCTCAACATGTCCTATTGACCTAGAAACGTTGCAAAACAACTGTTGCGGTGCTTGTACATACTTCTGTAGCAAGTGACAGTTATCCGTGGCATTTTTTCCAGTAACCTGACAGATAGCGCACCATAATGCAGGCCCTGCGCTAGGTCCTGCTTGAGCTTCTGGCCTTAAAGGCATCGATCCTCCTCCTACAATGTAGTTTGTAGAGACCAGGCAATGGTCTTTGTCATGACCCTGACTCTTGCATTTCAAGCACCATACCTCCTCGTGTACCCCTGGTTGAACCGTCTTGTCCTGCTTCAGACTTTGCATCTCAAAGCATAGATTCTTTAGTTACACATGGATCTACTAAACTCCTAGATTAGGATCTTGCATCGAAGTTTCATGTAGTCTCATGGCCATCTCCAAGGCCTTTGCCTGAGTTGTTATCTTCTGCTGTGACAACTCACTCCTTAAGTGGTAGTAGCGAAGCCGCAAACCACTTGCGATGATGTCTATTTGTCAAATTCATGTTGGATTCATCGATTGTACATTTTAGCCTCTGATATACTTCCCAAGGCATCTCACCTGGTTACATCATGATCTGTTTGAATCCCACAATCGATTGCACCTCAGATTTAGGCCTACTAAATTCCATATTTAGTGTTGCCTAGATGTCTGCTACTCTAGCATTCGAGTTATGGTTAGAGTACTTAATATACTAGGTTAGCGCACAATCTTGCAGAGAACTAACCAATATCTCCTTCTTTATATGATCATCTATAACACCTTGGGCTTCCCATACGACTCTCACAACAAACTAGAATTGGTCCGGGTCTTCATTTCCCAAGCCTTTGAACAAAGGCAACTTCACTATATTTTCCATACTGAACCGCGGTGAAGGTGGAGGTGGTACGGGTGAAATTGGAGGTGACGGTGGTGAAGTTGGAGGTGGTGTGGGCGGGGCTGGTATTCGCGGGAATCCTTGTCTTATTAACTGAATAGCGCTTCGTGGAGAAACCTTCGCTATCCTTTCTTTGTCACCTCGTGGAGGTGAAATCAAGGGACTATACTCCAGACCCTTTTTTCCTTCATTCCTGTAAGTTTTTCTGCTTTGTGTAGTTTTGAACATCAAGGTAGCTACATAACCCATTTTTTTCACAGTAGCATTTTAATCCAAGTATTCAAAGACTTTACGTACTTACCTCGTGGCCCTTTGAAAAAGCATCGCTCCACTTTGCTGTAGCTGATTGAGGTGTCAACCGCAAATTCAATCACAAATCCTCCTATGATGTGATCGAGCCAATGATCAATAGCGCAGGCAATCTTATCCTTCGATGCTTCCAACCTTCACACTAGCTCCGGGGTCCACACAATAGGACCGTCAAGTTTCCACCTTCCTTGGTTATCTTCTAGCTTCGCGATCCACTCATATAGCTCGATAAGAAAGGAGCAAAAAAATATCTCGTGGATCTATGTATATAGGTATCTGTCCAACCATTATTCTTTTGTCAATCGTGGGTTTTTGTTCTCTTGTGTTGTGAATTCATGGATCTTTCTATCCAACTAGTCTCCAATCTCCTTCTTAGTTGGATTCCAGTGATATGACATCACACATCTCTTATGAAGAGTCCAATCCCAACAATGGAACCATTTGTTGGCTTGTGGGGGCCTGACCCAGGTTCAACATTAATTAGCCAAACAAATCCCTACACTATTGTCCCTTTCGTCATTAGCCTATGGAGTGTGGACTGAAGTCTCACCCGAGGCAGTATGGGTGGATGCTCAAACCAAGTTTCCGCACCCTGAGATGGTTGTGATGTCGTTTGATTTCTTCTATCCCTACCTTCACATAGGTGATCTTTCTCTAGGGCTTGTAAGACAAACCCTCTATTCTGGCTTTCAATATCTTAGCGAAAGTATACAGTAAACCTTCACACAACCCTAACCTGTGGCTCAGGTACTTTCGTGCTACTTTGGTAGCACACCGTGCAGATTCCTCAATTACCTTAAGTTATTTTCTTATCTTTCCAAATACTTAAAGTTATCACTGCGTAATTAGATATTCATACTTGCGTTTAATTATTCAATGTAATTGCATTCATTCATGCATCATATAAGCATAATAAAGGAAATTCATACATAATATATTCAAACCCATCAATAGAACAAAGACACAGAAATTGCAGAATAAATCCTTTTATTAATATCTCCCAAGTGTTTACAAACTATGTCCACCCTGCGCACACAGCTGTAGGGGTCCATGCACTCAGCTGTGGACTTCGACCTTGGGACTCTTCGCACTCAGCTGTAGAGCCTCTACCTATGCTACAACCCAAGACTTATATTTCTTACTCTAAGTATATGACTCTCTTACATGTTGTGTCTCTCAAACTACTTAAAGCTTAGCTCTTTTTATATAATCCCATAGTCCACGGACCATGGGTAGATCTCTTAGAGGCAACTCTACTTTACAAAACCAAGGGTGGACTACCCTTTATGACACATAACACCTTCACGATCCGAGACGACAAAATGCTGAGTCTTTACAATAATATTACAAAAAAATACTTAATCATGGGCTTTTAGCCCCAAAAATTCCCTTGGGGGATCCTGCTCCCAACAACAACCATCTCAAGGTGTGGAAACTTGGTTCCATCATCCCCCCATACTACTTTGGGTGAGACCTCGGTCTGTGCTCCACGGGTTGATGCCGAGAGGGCCAGTAGTGTAGGGATTTGTTTGGCTAACTAACATTGAACCTGGGTCAAGCCCCAACAAGCCAACAAATGGTTCCGTTGTCGAGACCGGAATCTGCATAAGAGATGTGTGATGTCGTATCACTGGAATCCAACTAAGAAAGAGATTAGGGACTTTTTGGATAGGAAGATCCAAGAATTCACAGCACAGGAGAAAAGAAGTTTGCGACTAACAAAGGAATAGTGGCTGGACAGGTACCTATAAACATAAATACACGAAATCTTTTTCTACTCCTTTCTGATTGAGCTATACGAGTGGATCGTGGAGATAGAAGATAGCCAAGGAAGGTAGAAACTTGACAGTCCTATTGTGTGTACCCCGAAGCTAGAACGCTCACGTTGTTGACCATTGGCTCGATCGCATCATAGGAGAATTTGTGACTGAATTTGCGGTTGACACCTCAGTCAGCTACAGTGAGGTGGAGCGGCACCTTTTCCAAGGACTGCGAGGTAAGTACGTGAAATCTTTGAATACCTGGATTAAAATTCTATTGTGAAAAAAATGGGTTATGCAGCTACTTTGATGTTTGGAGCTACGCGAAGTGGAAAAGCTTACAGGAACGAAGGAAAAAAGGGTCCTGAATATACCCAATTGATTTCACCTCCACGAGGTGACGAAGAGGGAAGAGCGCATGTTTCTCCATGAAGTGATATTCAGTTAATAAGACAAGGATTCCCGTGAACACCACCTCCACCCACACCACCTCCAACTTCGCCACCATCACCTACAACTTCATCCGTACCACCTCCACCTCCACCGCAGTTCAGTATGGAAAATTCAGTGAATCTGCCTTTGTTCAGAGGCTTGTGGAATGAAGACCCAGACCAATTCTGGTTCTTCGTAAAAGCTGTATGGGAATCTTAGGGAATTATAGATGATAACATGAAGAAGGCGACCTTGGTTAGTTCTCTACAAGATCGTGCGCTCACTTGGTACATCAAGTGCTCTAATGATAACCCGAATGCTGGAGTGGCAGACATCTAGACCGTGCTAAACAATGAACTTAGTAGGCCTAAATTTGAAGCATAGTTGACTGCGGGGTTCAAGGAAATTGCGATGCAACCAGGTGAGACACCTTGGGAATTAGATCAGAGATTGAAGTGTAAAATCCACGAAGCTAATATGAACTTGACGGACGAGAAGCATCGCGAGTGGTTTGTGGCTTCACCCATGCCACACTTAAAGGTTGCATTGTCACAACAGAAGATAACGACTCAGGCGAAGGCCTTGGAGATTGCAATGAGATTGCATGAAACCCCGATGCAAGATCCAAATCTGGGGGTTCAACAGATCCATGCTCAGTTGAAAAATCTTTGCCTTGAGATGCAAAGTTTGAAGTAGGACAAAATAGTCTGACCAGAGGTGCACGAAGAGGTATGGTGTCTGAAATGCAAGAGTAAGGGGCATGAAAAATACCATTGTTTGGTCTTTGCAAAATATATTGTAGGAGGAGGACCAATGCCTTTGAGGCCGGAAGCTCAAGTAGGACCAAGTGCGGGGCTGGTGTTGTGGTGCGCTATCTTTCAGGTAGCAGGAAAACATGCCACAAATAATTTTCATTTATTACAAAAGTTTGTATAAACACCGCAGCAACTGATTTGTAACTTTTGTAGGTCGGTAGGGCATGATGAGCATAATTACAGAAGTTACGAATTGATGATGGATAGAACTCCCACCTATAGGGTCCAGGTAGAAACATGGCCCCCTAACCAGAGCGTGCGGATGGCGTGGACAAGATTTTAGGGGCGTAGATGAGGCCAAGGCAGAGGAGGACCTAGCAGAGGTTGGGGACAGTTGATCAGCTATAATTGCGAATGACTAGGACACTATGCTCGTAATTGCACTAACCCTATGCATCCGTCATGCAAGTATTACACTCTATTTGATCTTGAAATTGAAGGTTGTCCTATGCTGATAGCTAGGATACCTAACAAAGGGGCGCTACCACCTTCACTAACTCAGAACCTGTAAATGATGAGGTCTGAGCCGCGCAAAGAGGATTCGAACATGAATATAGTGCTACGAAGTGGAATCACAATGGGATATGACAAGGGGAAATAGCCTAAAGATAGTACATGGGTTCACAAAGCTCTAGCAAAGGAGGCTGAGTTCAATTTGGAGCACGCACATGAAACCTTCGTGGAGGCAAAGAAGAGCTTTGCTGAGGCCTCCACCTTAGGGAGAAAGGATAAGCCTAATCAAGAGATGGACCCTTTTATGCTTACAGCTTTCTTAGAGACCTGCATGAAGTTATTGTGCGATAGAAAGGTTGTGAAGGGGCTACATGAGCTCATAAATAGATGTTATGGAAACACTTCGGCTAAGCCATGCGTAGTATGAAAGCTTGGTAAGCATAAAACAAGAATGAGATGGGAGATGATACTGACCACGCAGATAGGAGAGTATGAGATGGATCAGGTTATCTTGGACCCGAGGTCAGATGTGAACATCCTACCGAAGTAGGCTTGGGGACAGATGGGGAGACTTGCGTTGAAATGGTCTCCGATTCAGCTAAGGATGGCGAATCAATAGAAGATCATCCCCATGGGGTGGCTATAGGGAGTGACTGTAGATTTTGAAGGTGCAAGTGCGCTGGCTGACTTTGAAGTGATAGAAATTGTGGATGACAACAACCCCTTCCCTCTGCTACTTGGAATTGATTGGGCTACTGATATGAATGGGGTAATCAACCTAAAGAAGCGAAAGATGATATTTGAGAAGAAATCACTTTGCATAATAGTACCCTTGGATCCTGCTGAAGGATCACGTTATACTGAACTAGTCTGCGATTATGAGAGCGATGAAAATATTAATTGTATCTATAAGATAAAAATGTGAGACCAATATTGGGTGAATCCCACCGCGGATGGACGAATTACATGGGATCACGAGAGTTCCTTCACCTCAGACTCTGATGAAGAACTAGAGTGCTCGAAGAATCAGTTACATGAATTAACTACACTGAGCTATAACATGATTACCCAGTCGTTGCAATGTGTGTCATCAGAGGTAAGAAATATACCTACTTATGATGGCCTAAATGATGTAGATATTTTTTTGGATGCATTTGAGAGAGAGGTACCAGAAAAGCAGCGCTTCCAGGCGTTGGGATGGGCACTGCGCTTCGCCCAGAATGTGGTGGGGTATGCACAAGGGAAGCTTTGATGATTGGCGTGAATGTAGGGGAATGATGAGGAAGCACTTTTGGAAGTTGAAGGTGCGAATGACAAACAAGTATGATGGGCAGGATGACCCCTGCACACACTTGGCCAAATGGTCTCAGGCTTATGGAGAGAAGCCCCAGCCTGAATGGGTGCACTTGTTTTGTCACACCCTGAATGTTATCCCGATGAACTGGTATGTAGAATCAGAGCTTCCCCAAGGTACGAGTGAATGGGATATTTTTCACGAAAGATTCATAGTGACATTCAGTTTTGAAGACAGGTTTGATAGTATTGATGAAGCACTACAAGAGGTGAAAGCAACAATCTCTAGGATACCGCAGGATCCTTTAGACCCGATTCTACCTGAGTGGGTACTTAGCTGAGTCATGCGTTAGAATGTTATAAAGTAACTGCTAAAGAAGAGGATGAGGATCCGCGAAAATTTAACATCCCTGAAATAGAGGGTCATCGCGAGGTTGAAGGTCCGTAGGTTGAGAATCCTGATATAGCCACGCCACTGAAAATGAAACAGTTAAACATTGGTATGGAGGCAGAGCCCAAATTCACGAAGATTGGAGATTACTCGGACGATGCGATGGTGGATAAGGTTGTTAAATTGCTCCACGAATACCAGGATCTATTCCCTACCAAGTTTACAAATCTAAAAGGGATAATTAGAGACCTAGCTTTTATGAAGATCACATTGAAGCCCGATGCAAACTTGATTAAGCAAAGTCCTTATCGTCTCAATCCAAAGTATAAGGAAAAGGTTTGCTTAGAGATAGATAAGATGCTCGTGGGAGGCATCATTGAGCTTGTGGAAGAATCTGATTGGGTAAGCCCAATGGTGGTATAAGAGAAGAAGCAGAAGGATGAAATAAGGATATGCATGGATCTCAGAAAGCTAAATGACACTTATGTACATGATCCTTTCCTGAATTCATTCACTGATCAAGTGTTGGAAAATGTGAGTGGCTAGGAAGCACATTCCTTCACTGATGGGTTCTCAAGGTACCACCAGATCAAAATCGCACCGGAGGATAGGAGCAAGAAAACCTTCACGACAAAGTTGGGTTGTTTCAAGTACACTATAATGCCGTTTGGGTTGAAGAATGTGCCTATGATTTTATTGCGTGTAGTCGTTGTTGCATTTAAGGAGTTTATTCATAAGTTCCTGGAAGTATACTTTCATTATTTAATTGCTTTTAGGCTAGTGAAACGCCATGTAGCAAGCTTGCACCTGGTGTTGGATACGTGTCGAAGATACCAAATCATGCTCAATCTAAAGAAGTGTCTATTTTGTGTTCCTTTTGGGACCCTGTAGGGTCATGTGATCTGCAGATAGGGACTTATGGTAGACCCCGTGAAGATCATGGTGATACCGACCTTGGAGGCACCAAGGAGTGTGAAACAGTTGCGTGCTACCCTAGGACATACATGATATTACAGAAAGTTTATCAAATTCTATGCCCATATCACCACGCCTATGGAATATTTGTTGAAGAAGGATGTTACATTTTGCTAGAATGAGGACTATAAGAAGAGCCTAGATGTATTAAAAGAAAAGATGGTCACTGCGCCGATCCTTGTCTCCCCGAATTGGAAGGAGTTTCGTGTACATGTCGATGCATTGTGTATAGCGTTGGGAAAAGTACTGACATAGGCTAGTGGACAAGACTTGGACCATCTTATCGTGTTTGCAAGTAGAAGGTTATCCAAGGCAGAGAAGAACTGTTCCACTACCGAGCACGAAGGGTTAGCTATGGTATACGTGCTCCAGAAGTTTAGACACTACTTGTTGGGAGGCCATTTTAAGATGTATAAGATCACTTCGCATTGAAGTACCTGGTTAATAAGCCTATGTTGTGGGGGAGAATCTAAAGGTGGCTATTACTGGTCCAGGAATATGATTTTGAGGTTACTATAAAGCTCGGAAAACTGAACGAGGGACCAGACCATTTGTCGCGCATCGAAACGGGGGAAGAGACCACTAATTTGGAGGAGGCATTACCTAATGTGCAACTATTTGTAGTGCGTGTTGCGGATGGTCATTTTGAGGATATAATATACTTCCTGATGACATGAACTTCCTCGGAAGGATACACCATCTAGCAGAAGAAAGAATTAGTGGTGTGCACGACAAATTTCTCTATCATTGTTGGGAATCTATACAAAATGGGGTCTGATGAGATATTTTGACAATATGTACTCAAGGTTGAAATAAGTAGTATCCTCGTAGATGCTCATGGGGGCACCGTGGGAGGAAATTATGCAAGAAGAGCAACTACGTAAAAGATTCTACACGCAAGGTTGTGGTGGCCAACCCTCCATCAAGACTCAAAAGCATATTACAAGGTCTGTGATGTGTGTCAAAGGACTGGCAGGTCATCGCGGAGGGATGAGATGCCTTTGAATCCACAAATGATGCTGCAACCCTTTGAGAAATGGGCAATAGATATTGTGGGACCCATTCAGCCCCAACGAAAAACGGGAGTGAGGTACATTATCACCATGATGGAGTATTTGACTCGTTGGGAGAGGCACAACTTATGAAGGATTGCATAGGTGTGACTATTGCAAAGCTCTTCTTTGAGCATGTACTGATGTGATTTGGCTGTCCCAATATCTTGATGAGTGATCGTGGTACATAGTTTTTGAATGAAACTATCAGTGCGCTAATGGAGGAATTTAAGGTATATCACAAGAAGAGCACGACTTATCACCCGTAGGCTAACAGGATTGTGGAAGCATTAAATAAAGTGCTGGAAAACACACTGACGAAGGTTTTCAATGCTCAATGAAGTGATTGGGACCTACGCATACTTGCAGTACTATGGGCTTATCGGATGACATGCAAGAAGTTGACTAGACAAACTCCCTTTAGGCTTCTCTATGGTGTTGAAGCAGTAATGCCTATGGAATATATTGTGCCTAGTCTGCACATAGCAATTCTCATAGGTATGATAGATCGTGGAGCCCTGGAGGAAAGGCTCGCACAACTGGATGAGCTTGAGGAAGAGAGATTTCTAGCAGGATTTCACCAATAGGTCCAAAAGCAGCGCGAAAAAGCATGGCATGATCGACACATTAAGCTATGCACCTTTAAGGTAAATGACCTAGTTTTGTTATATGATAGTAAGTTTGATAAATTTCCAGGGAAGTTCAGGATGCACTGGTTAGGGCCCTATGTCATTAAGGAGATTACCAACGGAGGAGCAGTACAGCTGGTCAAATTGAATGGATATCCCTTCCCAGGAAAGGTGAATGGCAGTCGATTGAAGCCATACACCAGCAATCCAGCCATGTGACTAGATGAAGGTAGCACAGTATTAGCGCTCCAGGTAGCTGAAAGGAGGTGCGGGACTATAAACTACACTGCGCCGGATGGGGAGCTGTGCGATTGGAGGATTGCACCGAGAAAGCAAGGAAGTGTCACAAGATTCATGACAACAAGAAGGGAGCTGTGCTACCTAGGCAGAAATTGCATAGGTCATCTAGAAAGTGACTGTTAAGGTCATTGTTCATGATTTGACAGTTGAAATGTGACCAAATGGAGTGGGTGGCCGGCTCAGATCCTTGAAAATTTGTCGCCAATCTAGCATTAATGAACCAAATTTGGGGGGAACAGTCGGATTTGAATTCAAAATGCCCTATAAATTACAAGTCCAGGGAAAAACAATTGGCATTTTGAGAAGTTTTTGAGCTTTCAGGCACTCATGAACTGAGAATTCTTCTAGGATTTAAAAGAGACTCTAGAATTTGCAAACTTACCCGAGACATCATGAGTAATGTTGGATAGCCTTACATCGCACCCACAGAAACTATAAATACTGAAGGAATAGTAGAGGAGCCGGTGCCAGAAGTTGAGATGGAGGTAGAGGAAGCTGCTCCAGAAGTGGCCAAAGTATTGGCAGAGGTCCCTAAATCACCGAGAATGGCAAGGCTGAAGCCGACCCGAACCAAGGAGACCGCAAACGATAAAAATGGCAAGCAGCCTGCCATGCCGATGCACACATCACCAAGGAGAAACCCACCAAAACCCACCGCACAAGAGAAAGGCAAGGCCATAAATTTGGAGCTGGAGGAGGGAGACATTGAAGAAATCCCAATAGATGATGAGGATGTGGGATATGAAGTAGAGGAGGTTGAAACCCAGGTTACAACCCTATTACTCGATTGGAGGAGTATGTACCTCTGTGCAAGCTGAAGACCAAGGCACCAAAGGACATCGATGAGAGAAAGACTCCCCTGCAAACCCCTCTGCTGCCAAATGAAATTGTTTTCGATAGACTATGCTTGGCATGAGTGTCGCTGCTGAAACTTGAAGGCTGGGACTTGGTCAATCACGAGAAGTTCCCACACTAGCGACTGAGTAGCTAATTTTCCGCATCATTGATACAAATACTGGAATGACTGCATTGGAGCTACAGAGGCGGCTCAAGGGAGTAGAAAAATCAGGGTTGCTCAACCTGCGTTGGGTGTCACACTATAACCACACACCGATGATAGTTTTTCTCATCAAGCAGCTACTATACTTGGTGCATGATGGGTGTCTGTGTCTGGAGGAGCCAATACCTATCACAAATAGGATAATTCATAGGAAAATGCGATTGTCATATACAGGCGAGAATTTGACCATGATATTTGGCAGAAATGGTGGCGAACAGGCTCTCGTGGAGTTTATGAAGGAAAAATTTAAGCTAGTGAAGAAGTCGCGTAGATACGCTATATATAGTATCTACGACCTTGCTATGAAGGTAGCCATGCAGATCCTCACAGGGAAAGTGATGGGGAAGTGTTTCAATGATGAGGTGTCAGCGCCTGTCATCACGCTAGTAGCACAGCGCACTAAAGGAGTCCAGTTTGATTGGTCAGACTACCTTCACGGAGAGTTCCTGGCAAACTGCTGTGAAGCATAGGTGCTCAACAAGATGTTTCACTATGTGTGGCTCTTGATGTCAATTGTGTTGGTAGCATGGGAGCTGCTAGAAGATATCCAATTCCCTTAGGTCACGTCAAACCTCCCAAAGGTAGTGAAGTATGCTTTGCTGTGGGCAACCAAGGACATGCATCGAGTCAGGGACAGCAAGATATTTTGGATCTTGATGGAGATGAACATCTAGATGGCCATCAACCACAAACCATTATTGTCACCTACAGTGTATGCCAACCTACAGGGCTACGACAAATTTAAAGCAGACTTCCATGAAGTATCCATCAGGGCACAAAAGGACCCTGTGTAGAAATGGTACTTGTTGCCTTGTATGGGCCTGACCCAGGTTCAGAGGTGATTTAGCCAAACAAATCCCAGTACTACTCGCTCTTTCGGCAATAGTTTGTGGAGCGTGGACTGAGGTCTCACCCAAAGTAGTATGGGAGGGTGCTAGAACCAGGTTTCCACACCTTGGCGATGTCTGATGAGCTCCAGTGGTCTGCGGATTGACCCTGCGCACATCTATTTGTCCCTCGCAACCTCTGATGCTACCTTCGCATAGCCCTACTCGAGGTGCAATCCATATTATTATCCACATTTCTTACTATTAACCTATTGTTCTTTGATTACTTAATTTATCTATGTGAGTTTAGTGGTATTTAACCATATATTTGACATTCATATAAGTGCACGCGATAAGCAAAACAGTATAAATGAATAGAATGTAATACAAAAGCAGATACATAGAAATTGGAATCAACTTCTCTTTATTATTCTTCATCAAAGGTTACAAACTTGACACCACCCTGCACACTCAGCTGCAGGGGTTCGCGAACTCAGCTGTGGACTCTACTAGGCCGCTACACACTCGGCTGTAGAGCCTCTTCCTACTACTACAACCCAAAGCACTTAGACTCTTACTCTTTGCTCGAACCATTCATAGTCTTCTCTTGTTATCTCTAATTAGCTATCCTTACAACTTAGAGCCTCACTCTATTTATACAATCCCATGGTCCACGGACCATGGGTAGGCCGACATGACATTACATTACATTACAATACTTAGGGCAAACAACCCTATGACTCAATATACATTTCGTGCTCTATGCCCGTGATTCACTAAGTCTTACCATATATTTGACCAAAGCTTGAGCTTTGAGCCCCCAAAACATGTTGTGGGGGGATTCCATTCCCAAAAAGCCCCCAACACAAACATCGTGACTCGCCCTCGAGTCACTTTGTCAGCACAGTGATCTTGGCCCAGAGTCCCTCCAATTCGTCTTGCACTGCTCAGAGGTCCACAGTGCACTATTCCACAGTTTGCTGGACCTACTGCATGCATTCTTCCAATTCTTTTTTATGAGGATCAAATCCATACCTTAGCACATAGAACCCCTGTGTGCAATCTTTCCCTCGATATCTGCCATAATGGTGAAGGCCTCATTAATCCATGGCTGGACGCGTGCTTTGAGAACTGCCTCTTTTTGTCTTGCGGCATCCACCTGCTCTTTCAGTTCCCTTTCTTGCTGCATTTTTGCAAGCTATTGAGTGAGGATGAATGTCTGCGCAGTTCCTCAGACATTATTGTACTGCTCCTGAAGTTCACACACCTTTTTTTCCAAGTGTTGTATGTTGGGGTCCTCCTGCAAGGATGTGAGGATGCCAAAGGCTTGGTCCAACATACCGGTACAGTCCTACACTGCCCATCCAATTTCTTCCAACCTTGTTTGGATATTGCTAACACGCTGCTCTCTAACTTCCGGGGGAGTGCAAGGTTGTGCCTTTAGCTATAGCTTGGAAATATGGAGATTCAGCTCCAACTGCACTCATGTTGTTTTATCATGCGTGTTTCAGACTCCACTTGTCAAACAGTGGATCCGTACTTCTGTTGGCAGGTCTGCTGTGATGGAAAACTCTGGGATGCGTCGGCATGCCCCATCAACTGTCTGCACTAACTACTGGTTCTATGACACTAGTTCGTCACACTGTAGGTTGAGCTATTCGATGTTGATTTTTTGCTCACTTAGGACCTGTATCGTGTGGCCCTCCCTGGCGTGGAGTTCTACAATTACTCATCTTGCAGTTGGTACAGTGTGTCTCATGGAAGGGCAGCCAAGTTAAGGCCAAGTCCCTTGATCCTACCAATCATGGCTCTATTGATCTTATTCTCTGTTGCTAGTGCCCCTTCTAGTAGCACTATGGTATTGGCCATCCTTACATGTAGCATCTCTTGTGTTGATGATGTGCCTACTGCGACATAGGTGGCTATGGTTCCTTCTTGTGGGGGTCGCATTTGTAGTTCCTGCTGCTACGCCCTTGGGGCCCCCAACATAATCTATTGCTCTGACATGACTTCTTGGAGCGCTTCCTTGGTGACATCGTGAACCATCTCACCGATGTCGTAGAGGTCACCTTCCATTAACGTGATTGGGTCGATGGCCAATTTGGAGGCCTTGACCTTTTTCCGTGGACCCAATCTCTCTGTGACGCGTGGCCTTTTGAGTTGGGTGGAAGTTGTGCCTAGGTCCATGCCCTCTTCTGCAAGGTTTATGTCCTCTGCCTCCTATCCTATAGACAATTCCTAGCCCTCCTCTGCCTGCGTTGTTGTGGCCCCTATTGTCTGTGCTGCTGCTGCTGCTTCGGTGACCTTTGTCTGCTCCACAACTGCCTGTGCTGCCTCGCGGACTGCCCTTACCTCTGCTGCCACTTTTTCATTGTGCCTCTTCTCGGCCAGTTATGTGACGCGTAGCTTTTCCTCCTCCTTTATTTTCTATGTTGTTGCCTTTTCCAATTCTCCTAAATACATGGCACGCCACTCGAGAGGCCATGTCTCTAACACTATAAAATTTGCATCATCAGTGGCGATGAATGGGAGCTTGGTCCACTGCTGTGCCGGATCTTTCTATGCTCTGATGTAGATATTGTGCATGTCCACTTTGAATGCTATGAAACTTTATCGACTATTGTGCACTATGGGGGACAAGTGCAACGTCCTATTGATCCACATGCAGATGCTCACCTCTATGAGCACTGAGAAAACCTTTCTATCGTGAATTCGCTTCGCGTCCTTGGTATCCCAGAGCAGTGCATACTTCACGGTCTCACGTAAGTCATGCTCAATGTCCAAAAATTGACTGTCCTTTTTTAGTTCACCTGCGACCAACAATATGGACAAGATCAACCATGCGTAATGGAAGGTCTTACCCTGCTCCTGGGCTTCCTTGCAGTTGATAAAAAATTCTTCACAGAGGAACTTGACCCAGTTGAACTAGACCCCATCTGCGCACTATTTCATCAATGCTATCATCAGCACTGGTACTTCATCAGCGTGACATTTTCTCATTACCTAGCTAGCTAGGAGTTGGGTGGCTATGCGCACCCCCTTATCCTTGATACTGGTGATGGCATAACCCCTCTTTTTCTTTTCAAGTTTATATTTGGCCTTCATAGCTTCCACGAGGGCCAAATTGCCACTTTTTTCTACTATCATCATAGGGTCCTTTCCCTTACAGGGAAGCCAAGAAATTCTGTGTATGAGAGCTGTCGTGATGGGAATAGGCTCCTTTAGCCATAAGTACCCATCATGCACTAAGAAAAGCAGCTGCCTGATGACGAAAATAGTGATGGGCACACAGTGAAAGTGTGGTATCCATAGCAGATGCAGCAACCCAACCTTCTCCACACCGTGCAGCCATTTTCATGGCTCTAACGTGATTACTAGCCCTTTCGTGTTCTGTTTCATGAGGATCGTCATCTCTAAGTGTGGGAACTTCTCGTTGTCCACAAGGTCCCAATCTTCGAACTTCATTGTGGGCACTTGGCCTAGGTGCGAGCCCTCAAACACAATTCCATCAAGGAGGAGCGGGGTTTGGAGTGCGCTCTTTGTGGTATCCAGATCCTTTGGTATCTTAGTTTTCCCTTTTCACGGAGGGACATACTCGGGAAATTTCGCTACAGAGCGCACTGGCTAGATATCTTCCTCCATGTCCTTTGCTTCCTCTACCTCGGCAATTAGAGCCTGTAGGTCCTCCTCCTCTTTGTCTATCTCAATGGTGAAAGTCTTGCCCTTTTCTTCCATTAAGATCTTTCCGAACCACAGATTCCTCGGGGACATGCAGACTAGTCCTGCTGCTTGCTTATCTTTTTTTGGTCTCAGCATTCGAGGTGATTTCGGGATTTTCGGCACAACCCCAGTACCTTCGGGAACATCGTGTACTATGGGGTTCTGTGCAGCCTCGTCGGCAGTTCCTTCTACAAAGCCCAAACCTCTCCTGGTAGCTGCCATCTTGTTTGAACTGTATCTAGTCTTTCGCAAACTTAGGGGCTTGAATATCGCTCAGCGCTCAACACTCTATGCTCTAATCAACTGTTCAAATCTCAAGTGAACAAGTGTTGTTTCATGGCTAGCCCCTAGAGTTTTATAGTGCCTTTTGAATTCAAATTTGACCATTCCTCCCAATTCCGGGCTAGCAATGCTTTCTTGGCGGTAGATTTTCCCAAATATTTCCCATAATTCACATCTTAAATGGCCACTACCTACTCCATTTGGCATTAAATCGGATATATCGTCATGAATAGTGACACCAACGGTCACTTCCCAGCTTATCCACGCAACAGCACTATCCCTCATGTGCAATTGCGAACCCTGTGACATCCTATTACTGCATGCATTTCCCAGAGCATGCAGCCCTGTGGTAGAATATTTTATAGTCCTGCACTTCCTTTCAACTGCCTCAAGCGCTAAGACTGTGTTTCCTATGGCTAGTCAGGTGGTCACACCACCTGTGTAGGCCTTCATTTCACCCTCGAGTGTAGTTCATGGAAAATCTTCATTTGTCCCTGTGATAGTCGATGTCACATGCTCTTCTTTACATAGTTCATCCCCTTGGCTATTGTGTTTGGCGATATGCAGACCTAGCCATGGCAGCAGACTAACTAATTCTTGGCGATAGTCTTCTAAATTGTTCGAATGATTGTACACACCTTGCCTCGCCATCCTTGGTCTGTTAATGAGAAATGCTCCCTTTATTTCATTTTTCAGCCTCTTTACCTCTGCATCCATTAAAATGCCTTTCTTCCTTAACCGTACCCAGTCTGATTCAAGCTCACGAAGTCTATAGTTTCCCAGTCGAATTGCTTTCTGAATCCTTATGTGTCCAACCTCACGTCGCTGTGTGATTTCTTCATCCTGGGCTACGCGTATTGTCACATCTACAGGCGCTATTACGTGTGGATTCCTCTATGCATTCTCTTTAGAAATTACAATCCCTACTTTGTTCTGCACCTTTGGAATTGTTTCCACAGTCAGGGTTTTGCACATGGTCCTACAGGCCCATCAAACCGCTAGTACGTGCAGGTCCCAATTAGTGCGTCTCGCCTGGTGAACCCTGTTCAGTACTTCTCACACCCTATTGAATGATTCTACATGGATAATTGGTAGCGCGCATCTCCTTTCCTGCTGTTGTGTTTTGTTCTGATTCTCTATTATGGGAGTGGTGTGCACTGGTGCGGGCTATACAGCATATGTCTGTACCCATCGAGAAAGGTGGGCGCGAAAGTTGTTCTACCCCTGGTGACTGGCTCTCATCCTGAGCTGGGGTTTTCCAAATTGTAGGCACATCATCCTTCTGCATCTGCGCCAGTCCTCAAAACTTCCTTGATGCGTACCCCACCATTGTGCAGGCGTTGCGTGCAATGCCCACTTCAGAGCATCGAACTGCTGCTGTTCTGGTACTATGCTTTCAAATTTGTTCAGGAATTCATCCACCGCTGTCAACCCATCATATGTAGGCAAATCCCTTGCCTCTTTGGTCACACAATGTAGTGATCTAACCATCATGTTGCAATTAATTGTTGTTACTTCATGTAGACGATTCTGCGATCGCTCTATCTCTTCGTCTGAATCCGAAGTGCAGGAGCATTCGCGATCCCACGAAATCCTTCCATCTGTGGTTGGATTCACCTAATCCTGTTCTTGCATGTTTATCTTGTAAATACAATTGAGATCATCATCACTATCATCATCACGCACTGGTTCAGTGTATCGTGCTCCTTCGGTTGGATCTAGCGGTACTACTACATATAGTGACTTTTTTTCAAAGATCATTTTGCGCTTCTTCAGATTTATGACTCCGTTCATATCGGTGGCCCAGTATATTACTAGTAGTGCAGGATAGGGATTATTTTCATTGATAATCTCTATCACTTCAAAATCCACCTACGCACTCGAACCTTCAATATCTACTATCACCCCTTGCAATATTCCCATGGGCAAGATCTTTTGTTGGTTCACCATTCATAACTGAATAGGAGACCACTGTAGCGTAGGTCTGCCCATACGTTCCCATGTTTGTTTTCGTAGTACATTCACGTTCGATCCGAGATCCAGGATTACCTGATCCATTTGATACTCGTTGATTTGCACAGTCAGCCTCATTTCCCTTCCTGTGCGCAATACATGCTTTCCAAGTTTTCGGACCACGCGCAATTCTCCTGACCCCGCGCACCTAGTGATAAGTTCCTGTAGTCCTTTTACTTCCTTTTTGTTGCGTAGCAGTCTCATGCATGTCTTCAGAAAGGTAGTGAGCATTGAAGGATCCATCCCTGGTTCTAGTTGATCCTTACTACCTGAAGTGGAGGCCTTCGTGAAGCTCTTCATAGCTTCCATGAATGTCTCCTTCGCATGTTCTAAAAAAAATTTGGGCTCCTTTGTATGAGCCTTACAAACCCATGCACTTTATTTTGACTACTTATCTTTATCATCGCTAGTGGTCATACTGCTCCTAAGCATGATGTTTACATTCAGGTCTTCTTTGCATGGCTCAGACCTCATCATTTGCAAATTTTGAGTCGGAGGGGGCTAAATTACCCTTTTTTCGTGCAGTCTCGCTATCAATGTAGGGCACTCTTCTGCCTCATGATCAAACTGAGTATATTACAAACACAATGTCCTTGTGAGGTTTGTAGAATCGAGGGAATAGTACCATGGCCCTCCGGAATTGTAACAAATTAGTTGTCCACGACCCCTTCCTGGTCCCATTCCACCTCGACCTCGATCGAGCCCTTGAGACCCATTGCGTGCCATTCTTGCATTTGGGTCAAGGGCTTGTGTTTTGGTGTCAAACCTATAGGCAAGATTCTGATCCATCATTAGTTCATAGCTTTTATAGGTGTGTTCATCATGGCCTACCGACCTGTAGAAATTACAAAACAATTGCTGGGATGTCTACGTATACTTATGCAATAGATGACAATTATCTGTAGTGTGTTTTCCTCCTATCTGATAGATTGCACACCATAATGTAGGTGCTGCTCTTGGTCATGCATATGCCTCAGGTCTTAACTGCATAGACCCTCCTCCTGCCAAGTAATTCGAGAACACTGGATAGTGGTCCTTATCATGCCCCTGGCCTTTGCATTTTATGCACCATACCTCCTCACGTGCCTCTAGCCGAGGTGTCATGTCCTGTTTCAAACTCTGCATCTCCAGACATAGATTTTGTAGTTGTGCATGGATTTTTTGGACTCCCAAACCAGGGTCTTGTATAGGGGTCTCACGCAATCTCATTTCCATCTCCAAAGCTTCGGCCTAGGTGAAAAGTTTTTGCTGTGACAATGTCATCCTTAAGTGCAGTGTTACTGACGTTACAAACCATGCATGGTGTTGTCCATACATCAATGTCATGTTGGCTTCGCGAATCATACCATTCAGTATTTGGTCCAAATCCCAGGGGGTCTTGCCCGGGAGCATCGCAATCTCTTTAAAACCGATGATTGATTATGTTTCTGACTTTGGTCTGCTAAATTCCCTGTTCAGCGCAGTTTGGACTTCCACGATTCCTGCGTTCAGATGGTCATTAGAATGATTGACGTACCATGTTAATGTGTGATCCCATAACGCACTCACCAGCATAGCCTTCTTGATATTGTCATCCACGATGCCTTATGCTTCCCGTACCATCCTTACAATGAAGCACAATTGGTATGGATCTTCATTCCCTACTCCTTTGAATACTGGTAGTTTGATCACACTCACCATACTGAATTGTGGTGGTGGCGGAGGTGGGGTGGGTGGAGATGGAGGTGAGGAGGGTGAGACGGGTGGCGGTGTAGGTGGAGGTGGTAAGCACGTAATTCTCTACCTTATCAGACTGACTGCACTTCTTGGAGAAACTTTCACGAGTTCTTCCTCGCTTTCCCACGAGGGGGAAATTAAGGGACTGGTTTCTAATTCTTCACTACTTCCGCTTCTATAGATCTTCCCACTTCGTGTAGTCCCAAACATTAATTTATTGACATAACCTACATTTCACACAATAACATCTTAATCCAAGTGTTGAAAGATTTAATATAATTACCTCGTGGTCCCTTGAGGAAACGTCGCTCGACCTCACTGTAGTTGACGGTCGTATCTACCGCGAACTTAGTGATAAATCCTCCTATAATTCGATTGATTCAATGGTCCACAGCTCGCACAATCTTATCTCCTGAGCTTCCAATTCGCGCACTAATTCTAGAGTCCACATGATTGGTTTGTCGAGCCTACACCTTCCCTGACTGTCTGCTAGCTTTGTGATCCACTCATATAGCTCAGAAGGAAAGGATGCAAAGAAAATTTTGTGGATTTCCATATACAAGTAGCGCTCCAACCACTGTTCCTTAGATACTCGCAGATTTGTGTTTTCCTGTGCTATGAACTCGTGAATCTTCTTGTCCAACCACCCTTCAATTTCTTTCTTTGTTGGATTCTAGTCACACAACATCAGACATCCTTTATGCAGATTCCGTTCCCAGCAACAAAACCATTTGTTGGCTTGTATGGGCTTGACCTAGGTTTAGAGGTGATTTAGCCAAACAAATCCTAGTACTACTGGCCCTTTTAGCAACATTCCATGGAGCACAGACTGAGGTCTCACCTGAAGTAATATGGGAGGGTGCTAGAACCAGGTTTGCACACCTTGGGGATGTTTGATGAGCTCCGATGATCTACGGTTTAACCCTGTGTGCATCTATTAGTCCCTCGCAACCTCTAATGCTGCCTTCACGCAGACTTACTCGGGGTGTGATCCGTATTTTTATCCACGTTTCTTACTATTAACCTATTGTTCTCTGATTACTTAACTTATCTATGTAAGTTTAGTGATATTTAACCATATATTTGGTATTCATATAAGTGCACGGGATAAGAAAAACAATATAAATGCATAGAATGTAATACAAAAGAAGATACATAGAAATTGGAATCAACTTCTCTAAGGTTACAGACCCAACACCACCCTGCGCACTCAGCTGCAGGGGTTCGTGCATGCAGCTGCAGACTCTACTAGGCCTCTACACACTCAGCTGCAGAGCCTCTTCCTACTACTACCACCCAAAGCACTTAGACTCTTACTCTATGCTCGAACCATTCGTATTCATCTCTTGTTATCTCTAATTAGTTGTCCTTACAACTTAGAGCCTCGCTCTATTTATACAATCCCATGGTCCACGGACTATGGGTAGGCAGACATGACATTACATTACATTACAATACTTTAGGCAGACAACCCTATGACTCAATATACATTTCACGCTCTGTGCCTGTGATTCACGAAGTCTTACCACATATTTGACCAAAACTTGGGCTTTGAGCACCAAAAACATGTTGTGGGGGGATTCCATTCCCAACAGTATGACTTTCCATATCTAGAAAAGGATGTAGCCAGTGATGCGGTGTTTGATTAATGGCCGACAGAGTGGTGCACGACCACAAAGTTGGTTGTGGGCGGGAGCAAGTCCGCTGTACAGAAGAAGAAGGAGGAGGCCAAGCTTAAGATGGCATAACTGGCCAAAAAGAGGAAAGAGGAGGTTGCTAATAAGGACGAGGTAGAGCACAAGGCCATGTAGTAGACAGGGAAGAAGACAGGTGCGATAGAGCAGGGCTCTGACAAAGGCGTGATGTCGCCTTCACCTGAGACAAAGGAGGAGACTGAATAGCACGACGTAGATCCTTAGGAGACGTCCGCCCGATCAAGCGCCCACAAGATCTAGAGAAGGGAGGGCACAAGAAGAAATCAAAGGTGACCAAGACCTCACTGGACCCCATCACATTAAGAGAGGGTGACTTGCATGATATCAATGACACAGTGAGGGATTTCACCACAGAGGCCCTGCAACAATTTGAACAGTAGTAGTAGATCATCTTGGGGGTATCTAGACAAGGTTGCACGAGTTGTAGACCCACGCGTCATAGGTTGGCACAGTGTCTACCAGCCTAGCTATCGGCACTTTAGAGGTTGTCGATATGCTGCACACGAAGGCCTCCAGTGCTGCCTAATGGAGCACTAACCACAGAGAATGAGGCTGACAGTCCCACTGTCAACACCCTAAAAGGAGTAAGGTTGAACCTGGCAGCGCCCCCGCGAGAAGTGATCCATCTCTTGCAGGATGTAGTGATTGCAGAGCTGAGGGTTTGTGAGCACCGCACCCTCTAGGTGATTAGTGAACAATGCATCAGCAATGAGTAGATGTCCCTACAGAGAAATGCTACCATCACCGCTAAGACCGAGGTGACCAATCAGAGAAAGCACATTATGTAGGTCGTCGAGGAAGCATGCTGAATGGTCCCAGAGTTGGCCATTCTAGAGGAGGAGCTAGTCGAGGTACGGATTCATAAGCTAGCCACAGGGGTGTGTGACACTTGTACTGAGATGGCACAGGTTTAGTTGGAGTTGAACCTACAAATTATGGAGTTATAGTTAAGGGCCTAGCCTTCAACTCTGCGAGAAGTGAAGGAACAGTGGGCGACTTCTTGTAGAAATCTTGAATAATATAACACTTATTCACAGAGATTATCCCGATTATACACTATTTGTGGAATGCATGCATAATACATAACCTCCTCTACGTTGATCATCAATTTGCGGAATTAAAAACATTCACATGCGCACATTGAAACATCAATCACACATATCAACACAGGATGTATTGGGGAAAGCATACAGCTGAAAACCCCCAACTATCTATATATTATAATGATAGAGAACATGTAACAATACATAATACAATACTCCTCACAAGTACTCAGTACTATCTCCACCTGCTACACACAAACTAGCTCAGATCTGAATCAAGTCACAGGTTCAAATCTCCTCCGCTGTTTGCCTGCCTCCACTGCGCAATCTTGCATGAGAATGGATGAGAATGGCTGATCCAAACTCATATTTCCCTTGTCTGAACCACGCAATCCTCATTGGAAATACTCAATCCATTGATTGTGCAAATCTCATGCACAACTATAGTCACAACTGACAGTTGTCTTGCCCTTTCACTCACCTCTAACACTTGTCTCCACTTAACTATCCATGCACTGAGTTAACTGATGCATTCTTTAGTTTCTTTATGAGTTAATAATTAGTGAATTAATTAATAATTAATTCACATCACTCATCACTAGTGTATTCTGCAGTTAGACTAAATACAACTAGTTCAACTAAGTCAAACTGAACACAATTCCATCAACTCCTCAATCAACTCCACCAAACTCAATCACTTGAGTTCTAACTGAATTCCATCATGCAATAGCTCAACTGACCCATAATAAAAGTGTATTTCCTTCTGGCAGTTGCATGTGCCACATCCGTAGCTCGAACTGAAGTGCTCCAAGAGGATAAGATAATGTTTATAGTCCAAATATTATTAAGAGCTAATAATATTTGACTGTTCTATTTTTAGCCTGGTAGTCTAAAAATAGTCTCCGCCCATATGTCTAAAAATAGAAGTCCATCTATTTTTACCAACATGACCAATCATCCACAAATAGCATCCTGCAACTCATAGACCATGATCCATATGTCTAAAAATAGACATGGTCTAAAAATAGACTTTGCGCCAAAAATAGCCTGCGGGCACACTTAGTGAAGGCGACTCCTTTTCACTAAGCTCCATCATCTTGTTGCATTTTCAACGCTCCCTCTCAACAAGATATGGATTATCTGCAACCCCTATCCTACAACTTTGGAATGTTCTGCATGCAACACATTTTCCCGGTCCACTTGCTCCAACAACACTTGGAACAAAAACACTCCCAACTGACCACTCTGTTGGGCTAGGAACATACTCTGATGCTGAAGCTCTACCTGCTGCTGACAAGTGCTCCCTCTCTGACATCTGTGCTACTGAAACATCTCCATGCATCTCTCTCCATTGCACATCTCTCTGTGCCACCTAGCACTGTGCAAAAAACTTGTGCCTCTCGCATTGCTGCAACCTGCTAGCTATGCGCTGTCCTGGGATTCCCTACACTGTCGCTCTCTCTGCTGCTCCATCCGCATCTGTCTCTACCCAATCAGTCAGTTCCTGCTACTCCACATCGGGGCTCCGGTAGCAAGGTCTCATCCAAGAGGTTGGGTACCTCAAGGATCCTGCCCTCCTCCTTGGGACGATTAATCCACATCACCCCACCTCCTAACTGGAGGTATGGATGCATGTGATCCCTCAGCCCACCTGGCTTGAAGTTTCCCCCTACTGGAGGTCTCTACATGAGTAGATGTCTCTACTCAATCTCCTCTCAGCTTCCCTTGTTGTGGCAGCTCCACAACCTCCTGAAGCTGCTGCACCAATCGTGGCTCCTCCACAATCGTTTGAGACTTCTTCTGGCTCTGTATGTTAAGAGGTAATATATGCTCCCTCTCATCCACCAGGTCTCCATCAGTTGCCTCGCTGCTCAAGGCTTTGCATGCATCTTGAACCTTAAGAGCATACAGGTTCTTGACCCATGAACCAATCTGCTTCACCTATCTAGTGATGATGTGCCTAAGGAAAACCTTTCCCTTAGTGAAGACTACATCACAGCCTCTGTCTTCCAGCATTGCAATCAACACCAAGTTTCTCTTCAGTCCTAGTACATACTTGACATCGGTCAAGGTAAGGCGAGCTCCATGCTCCCTCTGAAAAATAACCGTGCCTACACCTGATACACTATACTTCTCATCATTACACATCGCTATGAGTATCTGGAGATCTTTCTCCTCCAAAGTACTGAACAAACTCTTGTCACCGGTCATGTGGAAAGAAGTTCCACTGTCAAGAAACCAAGCACTTCCCACCATGGATGAAACCATGCATGTGAAGAGTTTGAAATCCAACTCGAACTGTGAAGCAAGTGCCTCACCTTCAGATCCTTCCCCAGATCCCTTCTTGGATTTCTTCTTTGGGCAATTAGTAGCATAATGGCCCAACTCATGACAACGAAAGCATTGCACTTTCGATTTGTCAACCTTCTTCCCATCATTGGAAGAACTAGATTTGGAAAGAGAACCCTTCTCCTTCCCCTTCTTTGCTTTGGCAGCCAAAGCACAATTTTCTTCATCAGATGCCTTTGATGAAGATTCGTCCCTGGTATTCTGCCTGATCTCCTCTTGCACAAGATCTGACCAAAGTCTCTACCATCCTAGAAATTTCTCCCGACCATTGACAGAGTCCTGATAGAAATGCCAACTCTTTGGAATACCAAGGAGAGCCAAGCTCACCAAGTCCTCATCATCGATAGTCACCCCCACACTTCCCAGCTCATCCTGGCACTGGGTGAACTTCGTGAGATACCTGGGCATACTGTCTCCATTCTCACACTTAATGTTTTTGAGTTTATCCTTGAGCGCCAACTTCCTCTGGTCGCTCTTGCTTTGGAATAGATCTGTCAACGCTTTCCACATCAAGTATGGAGGAAGCCTTTCCATGCAGGCTGGATACAATGTGATCCTTCACACCCTCCAACAGAATCCTTCGACACTTTGCTGTCTTCTTTTTCCAAACCTCAACGTGAGCAGCATCAGTAGGCTTTGGGACCTCAGAATCTATGAAATCCTTCAGCCCATTGTCATATAACATCTCCTCCATCCTATCTTTCCATGCAATATAATTCGAGCTGCCTTCAAGAGCATACTCCAATCGCAATCCATTGAAAGACATTTCAACTTTGACACCAAGAAAACACTGTTGCAAATTCGAATTCCACCAGCCCAAAACTCAACCGCTTTTGATCTAAAATTTGTGAGAACAAAGTATTTCTCATACAGAGATTGACTGTATGGGCTTTTACCGGATATCTCACCTTCCAAAATAAGGATGAATCCAGAGGCTACTTGGCCCGATTACAGACTCTACCTGAAGAAATAAAATGTAACCACTTTCTGAATAATAAATCTGATGATCAACTCTGCTCTGATACCTTATAGAAATTTTGAATAATATAACACTTATTCATAGAGATTATCCCGATTATACACTATTTGCGGAATGCATGCATAATACATAACCTCCTCTACGTTGATCATCAATTTGCAGAATCAAAAACATTCACATGCGCACATTGAAACATCAATCACACATATCAACACAGTATGTACTGGGGAAAGCATACAGCTGAAAACCCCCAACTATTTGTATATTATAATGATAGAGAACATGTAACAATAGATAGTACAATATTCCTCACAAGTACTCAGTACTATCTCCACCTGCTACACACAAACTAGCTCAGATCTGAATCAAGTCATAGGTTCAAATCTCCTCCGCTGCTTGCCTGCCTCCACTGCGCAATCCTGCATGAGAATGGATGATCCAAACTCGTATTTCCCTTGGCTGAACCACGCAATCCTCATTGGCAATACTCAATCCATTGATTGTGCAAATCTCATGCACAACTATAGTCACAACTGACAGCTATCTTGCCATTTCACTCACCTCTAACACTTGTCTCCACTGAACTCTCCATGCACTGAGTTAACTGATGTATTATTTAGTTGCTTTATGAGTTAATAATTAGTGAATTAATTAATAATTAATTCACATCACTCATCACTAGTGTATTCTGCAGTTAGACAAAATACAACTAGTTCAACTAAGTCAAACTGAACACAATTCCATCAACTCCTCAATCAACTCCACCAAACTCAATCACTTGAGTTCTAACTAAATTCCATCATGCAATAGCTCAACTGACCCATAAGAAAAGCGTATTTCCTTCTGGTAGTTGCATGTGCCACATCCGTAGCTCGAACGGAAGTGCTCCAAGAGGATAAGATAATGTTTATAGTCCAAATATTATTAAGAGCTAATAATATTCGACTCTTCTATTTTTAGCCTGGTAGTTTAAAAATAGACTCCGCCCATATGTCTAAAAATAAAAGTCCATCTATTTTTACCAACATGACCAATCATCCACAAATAGCATCCTGCAACTCATAGACCATGATCCATATGTCTAAAAATAGACTTTGCGATAAAAATAGCTTGCGGGCACACTTAGTGAAGGCGACTCCTTTTCACTAAGCTCCATCATCTTGTTGCGTTTTCAACACTGCTATCACAGAAGTAGTAGCAGTGGTGGACAGTGCAGTAGTAGATTGCACGCAATTGTTTGAGCAGTCATTTGAGGTCTTGACCAGCTTGTAGGAGGACCCCAATGTCCAGCGCTAGAAATGGAAGCACATGAGCTACAACAATGCTATGATGAGGTTAAGGGCACAACGTGAACCATCGCGCTAACACAAAGGCTAGCCAAGCTGCATGAGGCCAAGTAGCTGAAGGAACAGGTGGATGCAACACTGCAAAAAGAAGCAGTCTTGAAGGCAAGAATGAAGCCTTGGCTGGATGAGGCTTATGTAGTGACAGGATCTATCAAAGGCAAGCTTGCGATTCTACAAGTGATGCAGCAAAACCTTTAGGATGATAACGTAGGAGCAATAATTGTGCAGACAGTGGAATATGTGAAGTAGGCGATAGCGCAGTGCGCAACCAAAGTTGCAGTCATACGGGTTGAGCTGGAAGGGCTTCATGCAAAGATCTCCATGCCTACCGAGTGACTCGATGCCGAGTCATGATGTTTATGTTGGGGGCTTGTTGGGAACAAGATACACCAAAGGACAGTTTTGGGGCCAAAAGCCCATGTTTTGGCCAAATTTTGTAATAAACTTGTAAAGACTCTTCATTTTGTGGTTGCAGAGCACGAAGGTGTCATAAGTCATAAAGGGTTGTCTGCCCTTAGTTTTCTAAAGTAAAGTTGGCTGTAAGAGATCTACCCATGGTCCACAGACCATGGGATTGTATAAAAAAAGTTAAGCTCTAAGTAGTTAGGAGTCATAAGTTGACGATGAATAAGTCTAAAAGAGTCATAGCTCTAAGGTAAGATGTCTAAGTTTCATGTTATAGTGTAGGTAGAGGCTCTATAACTGAGTTCATAGAGGCCTAGGGTAGAACTCCATAGCTGAGTGCATGGACCCCTATAGTTGTGTGTGTAGGGTGGATAGAGTCTGTAATCACTTGGAAGATATCAATAAAGAGAAAGTATTCTGCAATTTCTGTGTCTTTCTTCCGATTGATGCATCTTGCCATTTTATGTATGAATTTCCTTTATAATGCTTATGTGATGCACGAATGTGTATGATTGTGCTGGATAACTAAACGTGAATAGGAATATCTGTTTACGCGGTGCTAACTGTGAGTATCTAATAAGACAAGTAATATTCTTAAGATAACTTGACAATCTGAGCAATACATTGCCTTAGCAGCTCGAAAATATATGAATCGAGGGTTAGGGTTGTGTGAGGGCCGCTGTACCCTTTGAAAGAGGAAGAACTAAGTGACCTGCAAACATAGGAATAGAAGGAATAAATTGACATCAAAACCATCTCAGGGTGCAAAAACTTGGTTCCAGCATGCCCCCATACTGCTTTGGGTGATACCTCGGTTCATGCTTCACGGGCTAATGCCGAAAGGGCCAGTAATGTAGGGATTTGTTTGGCTAACTAACTCTAAACCTGGGTTAGGCCCCAACAAGCAAATAGGTGACTAAGGAGAAAGAAGAAACTGTCTTTGATACCTTCAGGGAAATCAAAATTAGGAATGAAATGCTTAAGAAGAGCACTTATGCTCAGTTTTGGAAGTAGAGTGCAACTGCACAAGGAAGAATTCTCTCTGCCTTTGACTCAGAGAAGGGAAAGATGCATATGGCATTTTTGGAGAGATAAACACCGGAGCCTAAAAGTCCAACAAACTACAAGTAGACTTCATTTGAGTTTGACGTTAAAAATGTAAATCCAATATATCAGCTGGAGATGCACAAGAAAATAGGTGAAATGATTTCATTTAGTTTGACCAACACTTTAATGAATTTGTTAAAAATGTAGGTAGCTCTTTCAAATGCTCAATCTCAATTGAAGATGGAGAAAAAATCATCATTTTCAAAGGACACCAATACTAAGTCTTTGGAAGACTTAATAATAAAAATTGGGTATGACCCCTTAGACACCAAGGTAGCTGAAGAAGTGATAAAGAAGAAAGAACTAGACATTGCAGCTCTGAAGAAGAAGCTCAAGCTGCCTTCTACACATGACCCACTAACCAAGGAAATAGAGGAAACATAGAGCATAAAATCTGACATGATGAAACTTATAGTAGAGTAGACCATCCAAATCAAAGAGATGGAGATAGAGATGGAAAAGATGTTTGGGAGAAAGAAAAAGCAACACAGATGGCTATCACCAAAATGGAGACCCTTCCTCTCACAGCCCTCCCCATAACTAATCTAGCAGGTACAAAAATTGGGGTAGGAAGTAGTACATAATAGTTGGCAAGATCCATGGAGGGTATGAATCTGCAAAATGAAGAAATTAAAAGACTGGAATCCCAAGTTAGTGTGCTACAAGATTAGATTGAAAGGGATGAAGATAACCACTTGGTAGAGATGCAAAGAGCAAAGGCATTGAGTGAGAGACTTTAGAAGTTAGAAAAAGAATCCTCCATTGGGAATACTCTAGGGAGGGTTAAGGAAATCATTTGGCACAATATCATAGATCAGCTAAATGAAATTTGGCCTAACATCCAAATTATTTTTTAGCAGAAAGAGTTGCTAGAAAAATCCAAGGAAGCCATTTTAGCTACCAACACAGAGTTGGGAGATATGCGAGAAACAACAAATGAAATTATCAAGTTCCTGAATGCAAGGAACAAATATGAGCTCGAAGACTTGGGAGTGGTAGATAGAACAGAGAACATACTACAAGTCAAGAAGGCGCTGATGAAGAATAATTTAAATGTGCAGCTGAAGGAAAAGTGCCAAGATTTAGAATTGATAGTAAATAGGTTTTTTAATAGAATGTAGCCTTTGCACCAAAAAGGTCTTCAATATCTATTTGTTATAAATGACAAACTCATGGACAGAGGAGATTATATCCAGAAGCTTCAAGGCATAGCCACATATGCTGCAAATCTGTCAAACATCAAAGGCAACATAACAGGGAAAGCTTTACTAGAAGTAATCAGCAATCAGATTTACATTCAACATGAGCTAAAGAACATATTTTTGGTCAAGCCTTCATTTTCCAAATACACTGATGTTGATGAGGTGTACCAAAGATTAATCAAAATCAAGATCCCTGAAGGGGAAGAGTGGAGTGACTTATGTGACTATTGGTAAGAATGAGACAAGGATGATTAGAGTAGTCATACAGGTTTGAGTCAGCACTAGCCACGTTAGCAATACCACTCCAATCCAACTAACACTTTAGGCAACAACATTCCAGAAAAGGAGGGACACCCGTCCCAGTATTGTCAATGTGGCTACTCTTTAGCTACATTAGTAAACTTTTCCTTCATTGTAATAAGTAATAGATTGCTAAGTGTACGAGGAAAATCATTGTAGTTTTTGTTTAAATACTCCATGGATTGGGAGTATTAGTGGGTTGGACCCTAGTCATCTAAACTATTTTTCTATTTGGAGCATCGTAATTTTGAGTTTGAGCATCAATAAAAGGATAGTTTGTAGGATACTTGATCTGTTTTGACCTGATGATGATTTTCTCTCTGTGTCTAATGTATTTTTGTTCACCTACCCATGCATTTTCACTTCTCATTATAAAATAGAAATTATAGTTTAAGATATGTTGTTGGAGCACCTTACTGCTATCTGTATTTACAATATCTTTTTTTTCTTCTGAAGTATGATTACAAAATGCTTAAATTCTTTGTAATTCTAACTGATATCATTATCTGTCTTTCCATTTATCATTCTACTTTAAAAGATCTAGTGAGGATAGTTAGGTTGTCCTGCAAACCCTTTGTAAAGATTGAAGCTACCAACTAGCTTGTGACTCCATAGCCCAATGGAAAATATTAAGAAAATGACCTTTTCCCCAACCAAATTAACAAACAAACAAACAAATCTTTTATTTTCAATGTCTAGCCTTAAACATTATAGCACTAAAAACAAATTTAAATCATAACTACATAGAGAGAGTCCTCTATGAGTCCAGGAAGGCTAGGTCCTAGATGCATAAGTGGTTTGATGTATCTTTTGTAACTTTTGTCTTGCCAATCTTCAAAATCATAGAACGATAACAGATCATGTGGGTGTACACATTAGCACTCTGGTTGTCAAACAAAGTCCTCTTGCTAATCATCAGGTAAAAGTAATTGAGCATGTCATTAAACAATCATTTATTGATTGGTAGTAGTCTTATGATCCACAAGAACATCTCCAACAAACATAATTTTCTTCCATGATTAAAGATCTATCAAATTTGAATGATGAAAGCCAAGTTTTATTTCATGATTCTAATGATGAGTTGAGTGACCTTTGCAAACTTCTATGTGATCTAGTTAATGATGAAGGCATCCTTATTACATATGATCTTGCTGATGTATTTGATGAAATTCAAGGAAATTCAGATCCCTTATCTATTGTGGATGATGATAATGAAAAACAGTTTTCTCTTATTTTGTTTGATGGGAATCAGTTTCAACATTTAGACAAACCAACAATGTGGAATAAGGTTTGTTTTACTATTTTTAATCATGCAGAAGATATTATGTTGCATGATTTTCATGATCCTCTGGTGATTTTATTTCAGTCATCAGTAGAGGAAGAATTTTCCAAGTTTGTCAATACATATATTGGATCCAATGGAAAAGTTGAGTTGCCGCTTTTTTTTTATTCTGCCTACACAAGGAAAGTACGAGCAAAATTCAAATAAGTAGCCATTTTATGGATTGGTTACACTCGAGGGATCATTACACATGATTATATATACATATTCAATAGGTGGGTAGTTATCATCCTGATTTGAAGCCCAAGGTGAAGGCCCTAAGATCCCGATGGTCTACTGCCATAAGTAAGTTCAGTTTGTCAAAGTTAGTTAGTCAGTTAGTTTTCAGTTTTGAGTTTGGTATTTTCATTTTGACTCCATGCCCAATGAATAAGGCTACATGGTCTATGGTGTTCTTGACACCTCCAAGGAGCTGCAATCCCTAGCTGGAGCCAATGTTAGTGTCAGACAGTTCAGCTTGTCACTAGTGATCAAATATGCTCTTACAAGGTGTTGTTAGGGTGTCAAGTCAATTTTTTTTCATTTCAGTGAATATTCAAATAAAAATTTGGTCACTGGTTGTTGTGTCTAGGTTAATATTTCTCCCTTAACTTACTCATGGTCTTCATCATTCTTCATGTTCATTATCTTCTTTGAGGTATCATATCTTCACTTAAATGTCTTGGGTCATGAAATGGTTAAATTCCTCATTTTAGGTCATGGTCTAGGGTTTCACTCCATCTGTCATCATGATACCATATTTCAAAACCAAAACATGTCCATCATGTAATTCAATGGGTAAAGGGAGTTAGTAGCTTAGGGAAATAAAAATAAAGGTAAAGGTAATGTTTTATTTCAAATAAGACAATGTTGCAGTACACTACCTCGTCTCATCATTTCTCATAGGGACAATTTTTCTTCAAAATATTTTTCTAACCAAACGGAGAAGCATTTTAGAAAAGTGAAAGAGGTGTTTGTCAATGAGAGGCAAAGGAACAAAAACCTCCTACAGTTTATGTATAGGTGTTATGATCTGAGAGAAATGCCCAAACTACACTTGCTACAAGAGACTTGCTGTACTTCTCGAGAATTTGACTTCAAGACCATTTTTCATGGATTTAGAGTAGGTGTTGGCAGTGGTTAAGGACTCTATTATGAAGCAGACATCATAATATTTCCAAACATACCACTTTCAGCTGAAAAGTCCTCCAGGAAGGTAGTTAAAAGTGCTTTGCAAGTTGGCGTTGCACTTTTGTTAGAAGCACATTGTGTTTTCGGAGTGACCTTGGGAAAGCTCATTTTACATGCTTAAATACTCTATGCACAACTAGACATCCTAATATTTCCAATGGTACCTTCAGATTGTGATTTGGATTAGTGCAAGGCATCCAAAAGTGCTCTTCATGTTGGCACTGCGCTTTTGTCATAGACACCCTCTATTTTTGTAGTGACCTTGGGAAAATAAATTTTCTCCCTACTGGAGTGCCCAGATTACATTCTTGAGGAGTCCATCTTGTAGCATAATTCAAGATATTTCCAACGAGATATCATGTTCTCAATTTGGAGCAGTTTAAGGCTTCCAAAAGAGAGTTGCAAGTTGGCGTTGCATTTCTGGAAGTGGCGCTGCATTTATGGGAGAGGCGTTGTACTTCTGTGAGCTATGTTGTGCTTCTGTCAACTACGTTATGATTCTGGAGGTGGCTCTATGCTTCTGGAGGTGGCGCTGTGTTTCCATGAACTACGCTATGCTTGGGACAGAGTGGCCTAAAATTTTCCAAAACTCACCCAAACTTCAAAATTAATGTTGCATTCCTATTCTTTGATCTTCTACACTATTCAAGAAGTAAGTACCATCATCTTACTCACTTTTTTCCTTTGGCAAAGCAAGTGAAAATGGTGAGTTTTCTTCATCTAGCGTTTATGTGAAATTTCATGCTTCAAATCTAGTGTAAATGATTCTTTTGTTAGATATGACATTTCAAAATTTAAAATTTTCCATCTCATACCTTTGTATATATATAAATCACCATATCATTCACTAATCAACTCATTTAATTTCAGTTTACCTCACCCTTTCACAAACCCTATCTCATACCTATCATTTTAGACAATTTCCTAGTAGGTTTGTTTTTAAATTATCCTACTCATCTCTCTCTCTCTTATTTCACTCCTTTCAAACTTCCTAATTTTTCTATAGCACCGATCCATCTCCCAAAATTCCCCTATCAGCATCTCCCTTCCCTAACTCCCTCTTTTCATCATTTTGTTCATTCCTCATTGTTTTTCCATTTTCCTGTTATTTAGGGTTTTTTATCAAAGTGGAGGGAGATTCTTCACCATCATAAAAGAGAAAACATCACAAAGGAGGGAGGATCCTGAGGTATGAGCCTACCAACTGAAATGAAATCAAATCCTCACCATTCATTAAACAATGCTTTGAAAATGTCAGCTTCCTAGGGATTTGTCAAAGGGTGGGTGAAGTAGGTTTCCATGAGCAGCTCACAGATTAGATTTCCACCAATTTGAAAGGGGAAACTGCCATCATAGAAAGGATTGAATTTAAATTCTCAGTAGATACCATCTCTCTTACCACAGGGATACCTGATCATGGGGAGTATTGGTTCAAAGGCATGAGCTTAGACCTTGAACAATACTGACCTTTCTTGAAATCACCCTACATACAGGCCCATTCACACATCATTCCATTCAGCTACCTGTTAGAAAAGTATGCACCATTGATAGAGGTTGTAATGAATTTTTTCACCTATGAGGGAAGATTTTCTAGCTTGTATGGGTACCACATTAGGCTGCTAATGCATTTCACAACTCTAAAACCTCTCAACATGTGTACTGATTTATGTATAAGCCTTATCAAAATTTCTGAGAAGGTACAAATGAAAGGAAAAAAGAATAACCCTAGACCTTTTCATGATAGCTTAATAAGGATTGTAGTCCTCCATCAATTGGCAGAAAGGAACATTGCATGGGATTCCTTCATAGAAACATCTTTGTAGTGGCATGAAACTATTTCATTAGGTCATCATCCAGATACACCAACATAGAAGGTGGAGGTAGGATCATCAAGCAAGATAGTGGAGGTTCCCAAGGCACCTAAACCTGAGGTTACGAAAATATATCAGAGAGGAAAAAGGCTTGTGTTTACTTCTCAACCTGAGAAAAGGGCCAAGCCTTCTACATCAACAAAATAGGGATCACATGTAAAGGATGAAGAGCTAATTGAACATGATTTTGAATTAGTTGACTTGGAGGCAGTAGATGAAACTTCAAAATTGTAACAAATTATCAAAGAGAAGGATTCTCAAATTAGAGAGCTCATGGACAATATGGCAATGGCGAGATTCATCATTTCCTTCCTTGAGAAAGAAAACAGTTAGCTTAAGGCCAAATAACTCATCACGTAGAAAGAGAAATCCAAGGTGCTACAATAGGGAGGAAAATATAAAGTAGTATTGGTGCCTGATTAACATGATGAACAAGAAAAACAAGCTGGAAAGAAGAAACCAAGGACCAAAGGACTCAAAATGGCATTGAAAAAAAGAAAAAGAACATAACCTGCTAGATGAAGACTTAGACATTAAAGAAAAAATTTCCTTAGAGATTAATGAAGATAGAGAGTATTGGCTAAGTAAGGTCAATGGCCACATACAGAAGCTTCTTGGCAAGGCCAACATAGACAATCATCTATTGAGGCACATGGCCCACCACTATTAGACCAGAAACATGATTTGCAACATCAAGCTCAAGCAAATGAAAAACAAGCTAAAGGAAACCCTAAAAGACAAAAATGAGAGGGATAGCTTGGAGATTCTTGCTAAAGCATCCATGAGAGCATGACACACCTATTTTTTCACTTCATGACCATTTTGAAGGCTTTCTAAGCATTTTTTTTTTTTTTGAATTTTGGTGCAAAACTTAAAAATGGCACTAGTCATAGAAATGTAGTGCCTTGGCACTGTGCTTTTTACTTTGGGATCCAAATGGAAAGTGGCTTACATTTTTGGAAAGATGATGACCTCCTATCAACACCCACTTCATCATATTTCTCAGAAAGGGCTCAAATTGTGGAAAAAAGGGGGTCAAAAATCATCATTCTGCCACTCTTTTTGAGAGGCGTTGCACTTTTGGAGACACCTTGGGAGAATCAATTTTTGCAGGCCTTCCCATGGGTGATTTTCAAAAATTCAAGATGTCATGGAAACTAGACAGGAAAGGCTAGGTAAAATTTCTCTTATATTTCAAATTTGACCTCGGGAAGGCACCTAAAAGGGGCCTCAAAGTTGGCATTGCGGTTTTGTAAATTTCTGAGTTTTTTGTTTTTAATTTCGTTGTGTAATTTATCAGGTTTTTAGTTTGACTTTGTCAAAGTTAAAATCATGATGTGAATTTAGTAGTTTGAAGTTTATATGATGTAATAATAAATAAATAGGCATTATAGTTTTTTTTTATGGTTAATTAGGCCTCATAAAGGAAGCAAAACTCAAATCAAAGTCTAAGAGAAGAGTTTGTTTTTTACGTTCTCACTCTCACTTGTTGGTTGAGAGAATCTTGGAAACCATTCCACCACTTAGGGATTTGACCCCTGAAGGTGGGGAATATATTTTTATTAAGTCTACATGTATCATTTCTCATTCATAGATAGGGGTTTGAATTCATGTGAGAGGACTTGTATCTTATGCTTTCATAAAATTAATCAAGCAACAATTGCAGCTGTTTTTCAGTAATACTTGTTCAGTGAGTTTGTGATGTTGTTTTCCTTTCATATCAGTTTCTTATTGATGAATTCATCTCTGTTAACATGATTTCTTTATTCATGTGATTTTCGTAATAGTAATATAGGCATAATTATTTAGATTCAAAGCTCTGTTTATGTGGAAAATCATGTCTATGTATTTCTTCTTCTAGATTAATGAATTCATGGTAATACATACTCATTATGAATTTCTAAGCTTTTCAGACCCTACACTACATTGACAAAATTTTGAGATTAATCACAAGGCACTGTTGTATTGCTTCTCTTTATGCCTGCTACTGTAACCCTTTGAAACCTTGACATAATTTCTTTTTCTCATCCATGGCCAACAACTTAAAAACCATAAAATTTTCAAAAACTCATCTAAAACTATTATATCTAGCCTAAAATCCATTTCTCTTCCAGTCATTGTGAAATCCTTAGAGAGAACCCTGCAAGTAACTACACATGACTTGAAGTTACCTCTTTCGATCTCCTCCTTAGCCTAGGACATTGTAGAGGAGAACAGTATCTAATGATAATCTCAGGGCCTAAAATTATTTTGAATTTATTATCCAAAATATATTTGAAGGCTAACACAATCTCTTCTTTAAGCTAATCTCAGTTGACATACCCAAAATGTTACAATATCTCATTCCTTGTATTCTCTATATATTTCCATGTGCCCTCTATCCTTGTCTTTGTTTTGCACACAATTAATTAACTCATTTACTTGTTACCAAATTCTTGTTTCATGAGAATGAATTGTATACACATGTGAATATATTTTGATCCAAATTGGATCATTATATTGTATTTCATCCGTCTTGATGCTTTTAAAGTGAAAAAAGTGGAGGAATAATCTCACAGGACCATATTTTCTGGCATGACCCACTTTTGAAACTTGGGATTTGAATCCTTCTAAGAGAATTTTGAGGCATCAAATGTAATTTTTTATTTTTTTTGGAGGGGATATGGGGGGGATGTTTTTTCGGTACTCCACATTATTTTTATACTCTACACATAGAATCACTTCCAAAAATCCATTAATCACCTCAATCAGAGTCCATATGAAAAAATTATGCCACTTAGAAGTTGACCTTCCTATTTTCACCACCATAATTTGCGAGGATGACACATCATCCCCCATTATTCATGGAAAAGGGGCTAGCCATGTCATTATGATGAAGAATACTCTAGAAGAGTCCATATTATAACTATGGTTAGGAGTTGAGGTAGTCAAACCTAACCACTAGTAGGGTATTAGTCTCTATTATAACTGGGCCGCTAGGAGGAAAAGGGGTTCACTTCTCTCAAGTTCATTTGTTCCACTGATGAACAAAAATAGTCGAGATGGATATGCGATAGAGAACATAGAGAGGATTGTGCACTGTAGTATCATATGGGCTATAGGCCATACTTCATTGTACTCAAAGACATTTGTTATTGAGAGAAAGAGAGAAAAGCCAGCTCACATTCCAGTAACAATTTTTGTTAAAAGGGTTCCCTAGTTCATAGCTTGTGTCAAGTCATGGTCTATGTTTTTTTATTTCACTATTCTCTATTTTCTGCATAATTTTAATTGGAATTCATATGAAATTAATGGGAATCTACAAATCCAAAAATCTAAAGTGAAATAAAACCATATTAATGTAGATTTCATAGCTTTTTATATATATTGGAATATCCATGACAGTTGATGACCCTTAGTATTACAACAAGAATGCTACAACTCCTAAGGGATCTCAAATTTAATTGTCAACCTAAGGTTCATACAAGCTTAAGAGGCGTTAGCACTATGTGTGTGTTGTTGTAGCTCCTAGAGACAACCCTTGGGTTGGGGAGATGTCAATTGCTAGGACATCTTACTATCTCTTGAAGATAATTAATTGCTTCTCAAGAGATAAATAAAAAATTGATTTTAAATGTGGTTCAATACCTTTCGTAGGGGTAGATTCAAACATACACATAAACAATATTGATCATCCAAAGAATAATTGTCCAAGTCTGGTGGAATATACATAGTAAATGCAGCTTTATTTATCATTGTAGTAAATATGGGAAGGAGAAAAATAAGGAATGAATTCAACAAAGAGGGATGGACATACCCAGAATTTGAAGCAGTTAATCCCACTAGAATCATGAAAGAATAAGGAAATGAAATGAAAAAATTGTGGAGCACATTTTAAGGTTTCTAGCTCAATGTTTCATAGGTACTTTATGCTACAATATAACATAGTAAATCTGCAATTTCACAAGTACTTTCTCCTAGAGTATAACATAAATAAATCCATGATTTATGAGTCAATCCAACAGCTACAACTTACACAATTTCAGATGAATAGAAACACATAGGAAATGACATACAAAGGAATAACACATACTACACATTCTTATGCTTGGAATCACCAGATCTTCTTCATTAATATTAAAAAATTGAGTCCATATTAGAGGCTAAACTGTTGAAATTTGTATAAAAATTACCACCTTAGGAACAAGCAATTGAACTAAAACTTCGAACCTCCCTCTCAATATAGAATTCATAATCACTGAAAAAGACAGAATTCAGACCCCCAGGAACAGAATTTCAAAATATTTCTAATGAGTTTCCTCTACCATTTTATGAAGAGATAGAGAGAGATAAAACAATAGTTACAAAATATATTCAAAATGCTCTAGTTGTCTAAGCGTGCGAATGTCCTAGCTTTCCTAATGATTACATAACAAATTTTATTATTTTCTTGAAAATAGAAAATTAACAAAACATGAAAAATGTGAGGTGTCATGATCGACATGACACCATATCTCTAATTCTAATTTCTATTATTTCCTCTCATTAAGACATGCCTCTTCCACAGTATTCCTCCATGGTTACCAACCAATTTTCTTATCGCTTTCTCCCTTTAACAACTTGAAACTTCCCCTTTTTGGAGTTGGACGTGTCTGAGTGCGGTGGCGTTAGAGGTGTTCTGGAGCTTAGTTGATGACCCATCCATATTCCATACTCTCTGTGCTGTAGTATCAGGCCTTAATATGTCATAGCTCTTATCAAAAGAATGTTATGAAATTGCAACATTTTGATTCCTTTATCCCCTTTTCTCTTATCTCCTTTCTTTTTTTACCTCTATGGGACTACTACTTGGGACCACCAGTATAATGCTTGAATTCTACAATATCAGAGTCTTCATCCATCATAATTCTCTTTAGAAAATACTTACAAATTCGTAGAGTTTTGATGACTTCACCCTATTTTGAACTTAACCCCTTTATCATTTATTGACCATATGACTGCAAGTTGTGACCGAAGGCTTTCATACAACACTGTGTTGGAGATTTGAAAGCCTTGTGTATTGTAACTTTTATTAAGAGGAAGTTACGATATTACGACATCCTGACTAGCCCTTAGCTCCTTGCTTGCTAGCCCCTCTTCCTATTTCTCCTCCATGGGATCGGGTGTTGTGACTGGAAGTTTGGCGCTTCGATGCTAAGGTGTTTAAGATCCCGTCGAGGGCCTATGTCATATTGTATTACCCCCCGCCCCTTGTTTCTTTGGGATTCCAAAACCAAATGTTATTCAACATCGGAATCACATCCCATCATAACTTTTGTCAAATGAAATTACAGAGGGATTCTGATGCTACAACCTCCAATATTCTCCATAGCCCCTATGTGCTATACCATCTCTCTGCCCTGGGTTCTTTGGAGTCCCTATTACCAAAATTCACTCAACATCGGAGCCCCTTCATTAGATTGAAACTTTATGAAATAATTTGACTAGAGGTACGGAAACTTCAGCTTCCAAAAAATTGACCTCTGAAATGATGTCATGTTGATGACATCATTTCCATGTGTCACCACTTTAGTGGTGACACTTGTCACCAAAATTTTCCCCATTAGGCCCTCAAAATTGCTAAAAATGACTAACATGTTTCCACCATATGGTTATGTCACATTGATGTCATCTGCCTCGTCAATTTCTCAGAGCTAATTATTTGTTTCCATGTGTCCTTGAGAGGAGAGAGAAAATTTCCTTGGGGTCCTTAGTCTTGCGGTGATTTCCTTTGTATTTCCTCTGCTCCAAGGCCCTCAGCACTTTTAGAGGAGTTTCGATTTTTAAGGAGATACGGAACTTCAATGCTTTGAAGTTCCAAAATGATTGACCCTACAAAATTTGAGTTTCGATGTGCTGATCGTTTTCCAAAGTCGGGATCTAGATGGTTAGCCTTCCCTTTTTTATTTCACCTCTGAATTTCGGCTCTGCTTTTTTTTGGCTTTTGATATCCTGAAATCCAAATTATATTTCCTATTGATCCTTTTGATATTAGGCCCCAATGGTTAGCCATCTCTTTTAGCTTTCAGAATTAGGCTTTCCCTTTGGATTTCAGACTTCAGTTCTTCCTTTGGTTATCCAATATTTCACCCATCCTTATCTATACCATTGATGGAAAATAGGACCATTTTCCATAATCAAAATATGGTATGATAGGTGAAAACATCGTCTCCAATTAGGGACGATGTATTACAAGAAATGCATTGAGAACATGTAGATTAGTGTCTTCTATCTAGTGGGCATGGAGTCATTTTATTCAAGTACATAAAAGAAAAAATAGAAAAATAAGAAATTAAAGAATTACTGGTATGTATCATGGCTCACCGACATATACAGTGGGTGAAAATGGACCCCTTTAATGTTGGAAATAAATCTTGAGAAACTGCCCATTCATGGAAAGTTCAAGCACCTCACCATCGAAATTTTCTAGTAGGAAGGTGTTGTTTCCATTTTCTTCAGATATCTTGAAAGGTCCAAACCACAAGGGATCAAACTTCCCTTCTTTCCTTTCTCCTTTCTCCTAACATCCCATCTGAGCACCAAGTCTCCTGGTTGTAATGTTTTGTCCCTTGCCATTTTGTCAAAAATAGCCTTCATCTTTTCATGATATTTAATCATATTTTGAGTTACCTCCCCCCTGGTTTCCTGAGTTTCTACTAGTTGATCGATTCTCCTGGTCAGAGAATTTGTCTCTTCCTCAAAATCTTGCATAATTTTAGCCACTGCCATGGATACTTGGATAGGGAAAATTGCAGCCTTACCATATACAAATTCAAAAGGAGACTTCCCAATCGACCTCTTGGTAGTAACTCATTTGGCCCATAGAGGAAATTTCTGTTGTGAGTCTCAATTTTTATGATTTTCTGATATGGTCTTTTTCAGAGTCCTTAATAAAGTCTTATTTGAATACTCAGCTAGTCCTTTCCGTATGGGTAGTAGGCGATAGAGTGTCCCAAGGTGACATTGTACTTTTTGTAAAACTTAGAAACTTAACAAATGTAAAAGCTTGAGCATTATCAATGATAATTTTCCTTGGACAACCAAATCTAGAAAGAATATTCTCCTCCATAAAATCAATAATCACTACATCAGATGCATTTCTAGATGGAATGGCCTCCACCCATTTTGTGAAATAATTAGTGGTTGTAAGTATCCACTTGTGTTGACCACTAGATGATGGATGTATTTCCCCTATGAAGTCTAGCCCACATTTCCTGAAGGGATCCTCTACAAAAATAGGGATCAAAGGGAGCAATTCTAACTTCTGCTTCTCTGCAAAAATCTGACATTTCTCATAGGCCTAAACATATGTCTGCACCTCGTCGAATAGTTTTGGCAAAAGAAACCAAATATAAGGATTTTATGGGCAGTGTCTCTCTAGTTGTAATTCTCCCGCAAACATAGTTGTGGAATTCATCAATCAGCTTATGAAACTCTTCTTTTACCAAGCATAAGGTCAAAATCCCCACCAAATCCTTCCAATACAGCTGGCCATTTGAAATGACAAACTTTCGCGCTTGCATCCTTAATGTCATGTATTTATCTTTGTCAAAATTCAATTGAAATTTCAGAAAAAGTAAATAATGGACTAGATACTTATACCACTGTGAGACAAGGTACTTCATTTGGATTTTATGTATTGATATCTCAATATTGTTTTGTTCCTCTTGTCTTCCACATTTTCCTTCCTTATCTATCAACAAATTCATACCCAGGGCTTGGTAGTTAGCCTCAGATAATATTTAGCCAATCCATGCCCTTTGATCAACTTTGTGGGTTTGATCTCCATGTCATATTCTTGAATTTTGGCAATCCACTTTCCTCTCTTAGCTTCATTGTCTCCCTGCACTAGAATATCTTTCACTGCGGCAGTTCGGACATACGCTATTATATTGGACTGTAGGACATAAATTAGGAAGGAATTTAGGGATTTGACTATGGCATAAGCGTGTTTCTCTAATATACCATACTTAACATTTGCATCTTGCAACACTTGGTTGAAAAATGTGATCGGTTGTTCTTGTCCTTCATTATTTTTCTGCAATAGAAAAACTACCATCGTGTTAGGAGAGGCAAAAGAGAAAATGAGGAATGGTCTCTGATAGTCTAGTTTAGATAAGAATAGGGCTTATTCAAAAGATTTTTTATTATAGAGAATGAATCATGGGATTCTATGGTCCATTTGACTTCCCTGTCTTTCTTCAACATTTCTGTAATTCCTTTGACAATTTTAGCATAGTTAGGTATGAATCTCCTTCCTATTCCTTGGTAATGGAATATGTTGGAAATAATATTGATCAGGGGGGGGGGGGGTGAATTCGTATTCTCAAATCTATAACTTTTTCATTTCATACTCTGATTTATATACACTATTTCAATGAAGGTAACTCGCGTGTACATGCAACTATCTTTAAAGCAACTAGTGTATATTCAACAAACTTATGATTCAGTTAATTCATCATATGTTCATCTTTAATTAGTGCATTAGTACTTCATTAACCATATAAAGAGTAACCATGTGCAGTAATAACAAAATAAACCATCACACATAAGCAACACAAATGAACATCAAGATTTTAAGGTGGAAACCCAATGCGGGACAAAAACCACCTGTTGTTTTTGTTGAGTACTGAAGAAGGTCTGTTATTATCGTTTATTTTGTCATATTTTCTTTAAAACTCATAACCTCTTTGCATCATGAACTAGGTAGATAATAATAAATTATGACAGAATCTATGGGATTTGTATGCAATGCAAAACAAATAATAAATGCCATTTTCTTATGCAGGAAAAGGAGAAAATGGAAGATTGCCGTCCCAAAGGAAAAGACAGGACAAAGTTAACTGTTGTCCCTTTGGCAGGGAACCGCATGTAAACAAGGCAATCCAAATTGGAGCGTATCACCCAGGAAAGGGAAAAGGAGATATCAAATTGGTGCAAGAGAACAAAAGGCTAACCGAGAATTAACAGTCTAGCGGATCCTTTAGGATCCTTTGATCCTAAGGAACCGCTATCTTAACGATTTTTGTATCACATGAGGAAAGACCTTTGTCGACACGTTTAAGGGAAGCTATTGAGATTGACAGAAGGCCTAACAATCTCAATAGAGATGATGGCTGGAAAATCAGTAGCTATTGGATCCTTGCCCTGTCGTCTTAGTCTTTCTCCTCCCCCCCCCCCCCTTTTTATCTTTGTGCTAGCTTTCTGTGTTCCCCTGGAGCCTTCCTTCCTCCTAGGGTTGATCCGTTTTGCTCTGTGGTTTCTATTGGTCTTTTTCCTGTCCCTCCCCTTTTTATTTTTTGTCGTTCTCTCTATTTTATTTTTATTTATTTATTTATTTATATACCTTATATATACATATATTTATTATTATTATTATTATTATTTTTAATTAATTAATTAATTCATTCATTCATTTTTATTTTTATTTTTATTATTATTATTATTTTTTTTTCCTTCAGTATAATGATCTATTTATTATTTTTATTCCTTTTTCAACTATCTTTTACCTTAGCTCTGTTCTCTTTTATATATTTTGATTTTTATTATTTTATTGGTATTTTTATTTTTATTATTTTATTATTATTATTTTTATTATTTTTATTTATTTTTATGTATTTTTATTTTTATTTTTATTTTTAAACTAACCTTTACTAACCTCCTTAGTTTTTTCCTAAGTTTTAGTTTTATTTATGTATTTATTTATTTATTTTTTAATTTTTAAACTAACTTGTACCTTTATTAGCTTTATTTTAGTTTTATATATTTTTATTTTATTTTTATTTTTATTTATTTGTTTTTCCTCTTTTATTTTGATTTATTATTAATTTTGTCTTTTCAACTAACTTTTACCCTTACTAGCTTGGTTCATTTATTTTTTATTATTTTTTCCTTCTTTTATTTATTTTTCTCGTTTCTCATTCTAACTAACTATTATCCTATACCCTATGTATATTGTATTATAATATTTCTTATAACTTATATTTTTATTAAACCTTTTAACTAACTAGTAACATTAACACCTATTAAATTATTTTATTTATATAAAAATCTTATATATTTTAAAAGAATGGTCATCGAATATAACTATATTATTAACTTGACTTTTTAACTCTGGTCCCATAGTCAAAATTAGTCGTTGGACAAGATAGCCGTTGGGGGTCTCTGCTCATACTATTTAACTTGCATAGCTGGATCTGTTTCTTCAACTTGTCCTGACGATGAACCACACTAGTTGGTTTGAAACGCGTCGACAAAGGTCTTTCCTCATGTGATTTTCGCCTAAATTCTGCTTACAACTATTATGGATCACAGAAGCCTCAATTCAATGATTTTTGTATCATTGATATCTCCGCCTGGTTGTTATAAGAATGGGCAGCACTGCTAGCCCGAGAGAGGAATAGTTGTTATTTTTATGTAATTCTCCTTTGTATTTGAAACTTTGATCATCGACTCTCGTTGAAGAGAGACCCACTGTAACTTTATTTTTATGTTTTAATATAAATCTGGTTGCCATTCCATCTTTGATTCTAGAGTAATCTCAAGCGATGTGTCCTTGGAGGCTAAGGGTCCAGCCTGGTGGAACACTTGCTCCTATTCCATTATTTCTAATTCGTGTGTGGTTTCCATTATTAGCTATGTTCTATAATCTGATGTGTTTTGCTATTTTACATCACGGTTCTGTTATATTTTGTTTATGCTCAACTAAGTAATGTTGTTCTCTGTTCGGAATGATGTGTTGCTCATTCTAACTTTGTGATGCATTGTTGTTCCTTTAACCATTGACATAACATTGTTGTTTCTTACAGAATGCTATTGCTATTCAATTACGAAGTAACCGTGCTATAACATTCATAAGTTGGTATTACCGTATTTATTTATGGTTTGCACTTAATCGTGGTTGTTGTTCAACTGGCGTTGTTGTTCCATTACGAATTACAATCATTATTCTTTATAACTAAGATTTATACTTGTTCTATCGAAGCCAGATTACTGTTTCTTCTAAATACTAAGTGTGTTGTGTGTGATATTTGTTTTGGTTTATTGTCCATTTATATTTGACTTGAATTGTTGTTCCATATTTCATCTCTGTTGGTTGCCGTTCCATTTCTGTTGTTGTCCGATTTATCTTTAGAGTAAAGATTGTTATCTAATTCCTGTAGGATACGATTACTACATTTATTTCTATAGACTAAGGTTTTGCTGTTCAATCTTGTTCGTAGGACTAGTTGTTGTTCCATTTCCTGTCATTTGTATTATCATTGCTTTGGTGTGCAGAACAATTTGAGACTGTAGTGAGCATTGACATTTGTTGTCTAGTTCCCAGATTGATGATCTTTTCCTTGATTGTCTTTAATTACATCAGTTTACAGAGGGATGAGTTACCATTACTGTAGCCTTGACTGATAAATTGCTATAGTTTTCTGAGTGCATGAATTGAGTTTTAAAGGTTCTTTTCTGTAAGTAGATCTTATTTCAAGTATCCGTTTACTCTTGTATTTAGAGCACTATACTACTAGTATTACTCTGACAAATGACTGCCTTAAATTGAGTACACTCTTTGAAATAACAAATCATTCCTAGATTGACAAGTTAATCTAGGGTAAATAGAGGTGAAAAAAACCATTTTTACTACTCCAAATTTTGGCGCCGTTGCCGGGGAAGAGTGTAGCCATTTGTTTCTTTTCTAGAGTGATGTAAGAACATACTAAGAGAGAACTAGGTTTTAAAAATGTAAGGTAAGAACTTGCGTACGGAGCATGTAATAGCCCTGCTCCCTTGCCCGCTTTCCTGTAGATTTATTGCTATTTTTTGGGTAGAAATTAGCATTTGATTTGTCTGCATGACTAAGTAGAAAAAACCTTAAAATAATCCTAAACCCCTACCCAAGTCTGACAAAGCTAAGGGGCCGGTGACCCTTGGCCGATCAACCTTTATAGACGAAATCCTTAAAAAATCAGAATCTCAGCCTTCATTAGGACCTAGAAAAGTTGCTTCTAGACAACCTACTAGTTCCCTTTAGGTCATAGGATCACCATCTATAGCCTTTGCTGAGGTGCACAGTCAAACCAAAGAGCAAGATTTTCAAGAAATTGAGAATTCTAACCCAAAATCATTGCAAGAAGGGAACTTTAGCAACCTCTGTGAAGGGAGAGAAGAAACAGGAGAGATTGAAGAACCAAGATCTCCTCTTGGGATAATTCAGCCATTAAGTAGCCCAAATAAGGGAAGTGCTACAAAAATCATTTTTGAAGAAACTCAAGAACCAGAATCCCCTCAGACATTAGGCACTCTCATCATCCCAGATAAAGGAAGTATTGTTAAAGCTATTCCTGTTCAAGCCATTCCCCCTCGATATCCTAGGAATACCCTCCTAGATATCCCAGAAGGTTATTGGCATATATTCGACCAAATGGCCCAGAACTAGCCAAATACCCAAACCTCTACACTGCAATACCCATTGTGGATACTGCAGCTAATGCACCTATGAAAGCAATTCCTCTCCAGCATATCCCTACATTCCATGGCCTTACATCAGAAGATCTGGATGCGTTCTTATTTGAATTTGATGTGCTGTGTAGAGGATATGACTATACCACCGATCCCTAGAAACTAAAATTGTTCCCCTCTACATTAAAAGGGGTTGCTTTAAGATGGTTTATGGGATTGGGAAGTGGTGTTATAAACAATTGGGATCAAATGAAAGATGATTTTCTAAAGAAATATCAGGACTATTGTAGGTCTAGAGAATTAAAAGACGAAATATTTCAGATGGTAGCTAGACTGAATGAAACATTAGAAGAATATGTTGAACGTTTCCAGTATAATCTTCAAAAATCTCCTTATGCATGATTACCCTTACCTGATAATGTATTAAAAACAACATTAATTAGGGGAATGAAGGAACAATGGATTGAAACACTAAATATTATGGGGAAAGGAGACATTTATCAAGGAAATTTTGTTGACATTATTGATTTATGTATCAGGAGCTCGAGAGGCAGCACAAGACTAAAACCAGCGGAACATGACAGGTTTACCAGAGACAATAAGATCTCTCCAGAGGGAGTAACTTGCGCAGAAATTGGAAATTTATTAGAAAATTTAAAAAATGACATATTGGGGACACTGACAAAACAATTTGATATTATGCAGGCCAAACAAAAGCAAGGAGAGGCAGAACAAAATTTGGCAATCTTCTGTCCCAGATGCAAAAAAAACACAGCCACAAGGAGTGTCCATTAGATGCAGTCCAAACTTGCGCCATTTGTAAAAAATAGCACTCTACAGAGAGTTGTCCCTCACTTCCTGGATTGAAAGCAGTATATAAGGAAGCAGAAGAAGAGCCGGAACCAGTGTGCCTACTCAATCAACGCCGTCAATGGTAGCCGTGACAATCAGGTATGTTCCCAGATCCAGCTTCTTCTTTTCAGCCTCCACAATATCATACTCAACACACCCCCAAAAAAGACACCTTTTATCGCTCAACATTTTGGCACCGTTGCTCAACAATATAACACAATATGCCAAAATCAACCTCCCTTCTCGAATTGGTCACAACAACCATTTCCTTCATCATCACCATGGCCAAACCAAACAAGTCAACCTAGTTGGCCAAATTTTCCCTTTACTGCACCATATTGGCAAAACAACATATATCCAACATAATGGTCCCCTCCTACTTCACAAAGTCAAGCCTAGCAGACAGACTGGCAAAGACCGATGAATCAGCCAGTAGGAATCATTTCACTCCCTCAACCTACATTGCCAGCATTACAACAAAACCCTCAGTCTAATTTAAGACTGCAACTCCCAGCCCAGCCCAACCCTAATCCAAATAATAGATCGGTCCAATCTATCCAAATAATCAAAACATTGGAACCAGAAACCAATCTAAAGGAGTGTAATGATCTTAAATTAAGATATAGGTGCATTATAGAAATAGAGGGAGATAAAAATGCTCAAGTTAGAATTCAGTTACCTATAGAAAAACCATCACAAGAAGAGGATGTGACCTAACAACAAATTCATGATCAAGCAACCACATCTTCTCCCCCATTCCCAGAATGATTAATTATACCTCGACCTATACAACACCTTGATTTTGACATTCTGGGAGAATGAAAAATTTGTACATAAAAATCCTACTCCTCCAAGCCATCCAAGACATCCCAATATATGCAAAGACCATAAAAGAGCTATGTATAAAAAAACCAAGAGGAAAATAACAAATAACCCAAAAGTCCAAGTTGTTGGTACCTTATCCGATCTATTATCAAGAAAAGAAACACTCGTCAAATATGAAGACCTAGGAAATCCAATAGTAACAGTACAAATCAATGGACAAACCTTCTCAAATGCCTTAGTTGATCTAGGAGTTGCAATCAATATATTAACAACCACCACTTGTCAAAAACTGGGCATTACATCAGTAGAACCAACTTCCACTTTATTAGAACTAGCTGACCGATTCGTGGTTAGGCCAGAGGGTACACTGCATGATGTTATGATATCCGTTGATTCCTGGGAGTATCCTGCCAATTTTCTAATAATAAACCCCCAAAAATGACTTGATGGATATCCATTGATTTTAGGCAGTCCTTGGCTTGCAACTGTTGATGCTCATATTGGCTGTCGGCAAGGTAGTATGACCATAACTGGGGGGCTAATATCAAGAATCTAGCTTTATATCCTCCAGCCAGCCAAGTGTCACAATAATAAAGAGTAACAAACATCCTGTATCATACCTCACTAAAAATATTAGATCTCCATTAACCATAGAAGATGCCCTCGATTTCAAAGATCAAACAGAAGATGATGCCATTAAAAATTTCATTAGCCAAGCTGAATCCAGATCCCACATATAATGTCACATGATACAAGCAACATTTGATAATGAATTAGAAGAAGATCCTCTTAAAGATACTCATGATCAAACAATACCTACTACCTCTGTCTCAAATAGAAAAACTATAGAAATTGAGCCAGGAAAGACTTTAAACATCAATGCCAACCTGACTTCTGAACAAGAAGAAAAGTTGATCCAACTATTGAGGAAATACAAAGAATCATTTGCATGGGACTACCCTGACATGAAAGGAATTGATCCCTAGTTATGTACACACCACATTTACATAGAGAAGGATGCAAGAGCCGTTTGCCAACCACAAAAGAGACTTAACCCTCATCTAAAAGACATTGTAAAAGCTGAACTTCAAAAACTTTTAGATGTGAATTTCATTTACCCTATGTCTGATAGTAAATGGGTCTCTCCACTTGTTGTGGTGCCAAATAAGAATGGCAAGTGGAGGATTTGTGTAGATTATAGGGAGCTAAATAAAGCAACACAAAAATACCACTTTCCCCTTCCATTCATTGACCAAGTATTAGACACTTTGGCAAGAAAGAAATTATTTCCTTTCTTATATGGCTTCAGTGGATACAATCAGATTCAGATTGCCCTTGAAGACCAAGACAAAACTACTTTTACTTGTTCTTGAGGAACATTTTCCTACGGAGTTCTACCTTTTGGCCTATGCAATGCCCCTGCCACATTTCAAAGGGCCATCCTTAGCATCTTTTCGGACTTAATAAATGAAGGACTCAAAGTATACATGGATGATTTTACACCATACGTGGATGATTTCGACCTAGCATTGGACAAACTGGAAAAAGTGTTGCAGCGCTGCATTGCCACCAGGCTTTGCTTGAGCCATGAAAAATGCTATATGATGATGATTGAAGGACTTATTTAGGCCATTATATCTCAACAACTGGAATACAAGTAAACCCAGCCAAAATCCAAATAATTTTGCTAATTCCCACTCCTACCACTCAGACAGAGGTACGCAGTTTTCTTGGATTCTCTAGTTATTATAGAAGATTTATAGAATATTTTTCTCATATTGCCGCACCTTTATATGCACTGACAGGTAATGTTGACTTTATTTGGATAGAAAAATGTGACCATGCTTTCCAGGATCTGAAAAAGCTTTTGTCAACAGCCCTAGTCCTTCGAGGTCCAAATTGGGACCTGCCATTTCAAATTTCATCAGTTGCTTTAGATACAGCTATTGGAGCAGTCCTTGGGTAGGAAGAACATAAAAAACCATATGTAATTTATTATATTAGTAAGAATTTATCTCCTACTAAATTGAACTATACTATTACTAAAAAGGAATTTTTAGCTGTAATACATGCTGCCAATAAATTTAGGCATTATATTACTAGATATCCCATTATCTTGTATACAGATCACTCTGCCATAAAATATTTAGCAAATAAACCAACCACAAATGGTAGAGTAACCAGATGGCTGATTTTATTGCAACAATTTGATATCACAATAAAGGACCGACCTGGAAAAGAAAATCTTGTAGCTGACTTTCTCTCATGAATGCCAAAACCAGTGGACACTGCAACAGTTGAAGATCAATTTCCCGATGAGCATTTGTTTGCTGTCACTGTTAAAACACTCTAGTATGCTGATGTTGCAAATTATTTAGCAGTAGGCAAATTACCGAAAAATCTAACCCCCAATGAACGAAAACAGATTGTCCAACGAAGTACTCGATTTTCTTGGATTGGGGGCTACCCATTCCATACAAGGGCAGATATGCACATCACGAGATGCATCCGTGAAGATGAAATTTTTAACATTTTGAAAGCTTGTCACGACGGATCGTGTGGCGGAAATTTCGTTGATCAAAGAACTGGTCACAAGGTGCTGCAAACAGGGTATTATTGGCCCACGATCTTCAAAGATGCAAGGAAGTTCATTCAAGCTTGTGACAGCTGCCAAAGAGCAGGATGCCATGGACAGTCCGATGAAATGCCCCTGAACCCACAGCTAGTTATTGAACCATTCGAGTGATGGGCCCTCAATTTTGTTGGTCCAATTAACCCATCATTGAACCAGAAAATGTATATTTTGGTAGCAACAGAATATGTCACCAAATGGGTTGAAGAAAAGGCATTGTTGAGAGCTACAGAGGATTCCGTCATACAGTTCCTGTTCCGTATATTTGTGCGATATGGGCTCCCAAGAGATATAATTATAGACGGTGGACCACAGTTTGTTGGTAACAAGATAGTTGTAACACTAAAAAACTATCATATCCAGCATAAAATTACTACTCCATACCACCCATAGGCAAATGGTCAAGTAGAAAGCAGCAATAAAATAATAGAAGCAATCCTAGACATGATTGGGATACAAGATTGCCAGAAGCTTTGTGGGCTTACAAAACAACATGGAGAAGCACTACCAGCTATTCACCATACCAATTAGTATTTGGAAAGGAACCCATATATCTGATAGAATTCGAAATACAAACACTGCGAACAACACAAGAAGTCAGTCTAGATCTAAACGAGGCATAGATTAATAGGTTACAGTAGATGAATGAGCTAGATGAAATAAGGCTCTCTGCCCTTCAACACATTGTGTTGATCCAACAGCAGCGAGATAAATGGCATTATGCTCTCATTAAAAAGAAAGTCTTCCGCGAAGGAGATTGGGCGCTTGTATACGATTCCAGGTTTCAGGATTTTCTCGGGAAGCTTCAAACTCATTGGCTGGGGCCATATGAAATCCAGAAGGTACATATAATGGCACTCTTACTCTAACCACCATTGACAGATCTTCACATACCCTTAAGGCAAACGGCCACTGAGTTCGACTATACCGCAAACCACTTACTCGGGAATCCTTGTGCTAGCAGCTTCGCGAAGACTCTGACATGAAGATTTTAGTGGAGGAAGAGAAATATTCCTCACCTCTGGTTCATTAAGTGATTCAACTATTTTTACATTTTGTATATAATTCTTTTCTTTTGTTAGCGTAAAACTTTTCTCTGTACATATTTTTTTGTATTTGCACTTTGCTGTTCCTATTAGGAAACAACAACACTCTCACTGACTTGCTGTTCCTTTTTCAAGGAACAACACCTCTACATTTTGCTGTTCCTTTTCGAAGAAACAATAGTTTCACCATTTTGTTGTTCCTTTTCTGAAGGAACAGCATGTGTGTGCACTTTTGTTTCTTTGCTGTTCCTTTTCCCGAAGGAACAACACTTTTGTTTCACTGTTCCTTTTCTAAAGGAACAACACTTTTGGTTTCTATTGTTCCTTTATTCGAAGGAACAACACTTGCATTTTCTGCTGTCCTTTTCCGAAGGAAAAACACTTTCATTTTCTTGTTCCTTTTTCCGAAGGAATAGAACTTTTGTTTTCTTCTATTCCTTTTTCGAAAGAACAACACTTTCATTTTTTGTTGTTCCTTTTCCGAAGGAACAACACTTTCATTTTTTTTTGTTCCTTTTTCCGAAGGAACAACACTTTCATTTTGCTGTTTCTTTTATGAAGGAACAACAGTTTTGTTTCTGTTGTTCCTTTTTCTGAAGGAACAACACTCTCATTTTGCTGTTCCTTTTTCTGAAAGATCAGCCCTCTCGTTTTGCTGTTCCTTTTTCTGAAGGAACAACACTCTCGTTTTGTTGTTCCTTTTCTGAAGGAATAACACTTTTGTTTTTCTGTTTTTCCTTTTTCTGAAGGAACAACACTTTCATTTTTGCTTTTCCTTTTTCAAAGGAACAAAACTTTTGGTTTCTGTTGTTCCTTTTTCCGAAGGAACAACACTTGCATTTTTTGTTGTTCCTTTTCCAAAGTAACAACACTTGCATTCTTTGTTGTTCCTTTTTTAGAGGACAACATTTTCGTATCCCTTTCACTTACGCTAGTTCTCCTCGTTGTTCCAATTAAAGGACATCTACTGTTCCTCTCAATATACAATAGTTCCGAGTCTTTCTTATGATTTGGAGCACAACTATACACTTATGCAATGGATACAAAACTAGAGCACACTGAAATCAGCAAATTATATAAAATCACTATTTTTTTAGAAATTGCTTTGAATTGATAGTAGAAAAGAGGAAAGGACACAACTATTCATCACTTTGCTGTCATTATTCTACTAATACTGATATGATTGGTTATCTTTATCATGGTGGTTCTTTTTAACTTCCCATAATCTTCTTTGATCATTATTAAGGAATAAGAACAAGGGTATATTTTTCTATTGAGATGTTAAGACTTCTTCCACCATTCCTACTCTTAAGGAGTGTTGAACCACCCTTTGTGTATAAATAGGAAAGTACTTTATAAAACAAAAAAAAGAGAAAAATGTTTATATGATTTGCTAATTTGGGTTGTCAAATGAAGGATAGGGGGTCTCATCAAGAGCCAGCTTACCATGATCATAAGGAAGAAAGTGAAGTGGAATTCCCACTATGGCCACCACATCAAAAAAAATAAAGAGTCCTTGGAACAGGAGGTCTCATTACGAGTCAGCCTGCTCACCTTTCACTCCTTCCTGGTGATTGGCGTTATGGTTTATTTGGTTACCAACCCAACATAATGACCTCCATTTTGACATTTCACAGCACTTCCTAAGCATACACAAAGGATCATGGTTCCATGGGTGAAAGAAACAACTCTGTCAAGGTTATGGACACCTGTGGGCAACAGAGCTCTATTGATGGTATTGAAGCCACATTACTTATACACCAATAACAATTATCAAGACCCTTCTTTGTCTTATACCTTTGTAATAAGTCAAATGAGATTATGTATATAACTTCCCCGAACCTTTAAACACATGAAAATCTCTTACAACCAATCATGATAGAAAAAGTTGATAATGACCGCATCAAACTTTTTGTGCACATTAGCTGTCCTATCCTCCTAGCCTCACATCATATCAAAGAATTCTCTTATTTATTAAGTGATTCTATTATACACCTCGATTTTTGCAATCTTCTCCTTTTGTAAACATGGCATCTCGATATACATTGTTCCTTTATGACTTTGTACCATGGAAGTTCGGCACACCGCTCCCTCATTTGACAGCCGAGGATGGCCTATCACATTGCAGGGGGGAAGCAGGTGACCTCATAATTTGATGGTATACGTGTCAGAATATTATTTGGAGAATTTTCACTCAAGAATAGAAAGGCTTAACGGTATATTGTTTTCCAATTTGCATGGCTTTTTGTTCTTAAGCTATTTCTGTATTATGCTCTGCAACAATTAGTAAGTGGCTTGGATTTTGAACGAGCTTGTTGTTTTATTATTTTCTCTGTATTTTCTAATAGTTTGAACAACCTATTGTTCCATTGCCATCTCTGCATTTTTACAGTGTGCTAAAGCATGGGAGGAATATCAATTCGGAGAGGACCATAGGTATTGATGGTTTCTGATGCTGCTTAGGAAATCCTAACAAGGGCAGGATGGATAGTTTATCTCAATCATTTACAAGAATCTAACGAGACCGTAGTAATAGAATTCTTGTAGAAATTGCAAGAATATCACTCCACGGTAAGAGGGAGACACATAGCAGTCACTGATGACATAATTGCAAAGGTCTCGGGACTGTCAGCCACTAGACCTATGTGGACTCTAAAGAAGGAGAGACTGCGAAAAATCATAAAAATCTTCCAATATGAAGGCCAGAACCTGACTGTAAGAGGAAAGGGAGTTCTACCAGTAGCATTAGGAGAGCTGTGGGCAGAATTTGAAAGAGTCATCCAGAGCTACATCACCTGTGAAGGCAGGAAAGACATGGTAAGACAATGACACCTTAAACTTTTAGCCATATTAAAAGATAAATGCTTTATGAATTTGTCTGCATTTTTAAATTCTTTACTACATGATGTTGCCCGAAGCATGAAAAAATCATGACACGTAAAATCGGTAGTAAGTCACCATGGGTTGATACAACTGATAGTTAGCTACAGTCTTTCTCAACAACAGAGCAGTTAGGAAGAACTAATTGTCACGATAGACGAGGGACTGGCTCTGCCAACCCCAAAACGAAAACATGCTACCAGTACACATAATAGACTATTGAAATGAAGGAAATCAGTTAGATTGGCATGGATCAGAGGGAGGTTGGAAAATTCCCAAGGGAATACCAGCCAACTAGTGGATATCGATGATTCAGGGGATGAGCAACCCCCGCAATTGGAAGGAGAGGAGATTGAGAAAGAGTTGGAGGAAAATGAGGAAGGAGAAATAGAGACCGAGCAGTCTGGGCAGGCAGAGGAAGAGATAGAGCAACACAAAGAGATCCCATTACAAAATCAATTGCAGGAGGATGAATAGGCCCAAATTCTGGCCAATATGGGCGAATACGCTCAACCTCTCAGCCCGCTAAACCTCCACATTGAAGAAGAACTGAAGGAGCATTCTACTCATGACAAAGATGCATCCGAAGAATTGTGCGATAAGGAAGAAGAAGAAGATAATCACTCCGTTCATGATGAAAGTACGTCTGGAGAGAAAAGTGATGAAGATACAGAGGAGGAACAATCTGTTCCTAGCTAGACTACATCGGAAGAATTTCATGGAGGAGAAGGGGTGGAAGAAAAAGTCAGCCAAGAAATAATAAAACAAGCTAGGGTTTTTACTCCTAAACAACCTGATCAGAACAATGAAGAAGCACCCCAAGAAGAGAACTAGGAAATTGGCCAAGATGACAGTCCAGGCTCGAGTAAACAAACAACTATTCTTTCCAAGAAAATAGAAGAAGTTAAAAGATTATGAAAAGAACAACAAAGACTGTTGAATGTGATAGCACGACTTCGACAACAAATCAGGGTTTTGAAAATGGGAAAGAGAGCAAATAGGACCTCGAGGTAATACATGCAACCACTCCAACGAAACCCCTCAAGAAAAAGATTAGGAGGACTTAGGTCCAGCCTACCGTTCAAAACCAAAAGGAATAACATTCAACTATTGCCCATGTCGAAGTATAAATAGATGATATATCGGCCTATGACAAAGAAGTTCAGACAGAGGAACAGGCCTCTGAAGGAATGCGAACCATAAACATGAGACGATGCAACAAGAAGATTCAAGTAAACCTTCAGCTTAAAACTACCATGTGGGACAGTGATCCAAGGACAGTAACTCTATGAAAGGACTTGGTGCAAACCCAGCAAACAATAGAGAAACTAACAGAACAAGTTATGTCTTGAGTAAAGTATGAAAAATTACGACAGCAGCTGAGGAATGTCAACTTATCCGAAAGCCAAGCCTTTGAAGGATGGCGAAAGGAAGAAGAAAGGGTCAAAAAGGTAACTCATAGACTAGATGTAGTCATCAAATAAATGGATACCTTATGATCTTTGTATACTGACATCCTAGCGTGTAGAGAACCTACTAGGAATTATGCCTTGTTTTTAATGGAACGATATTTGCAATTGAAAATTAAAGCTGTCAAAGCAGGAGCCCCGATAGAAATAAATATTATTGATGATCTCATAAATTATTGTCAGCACTATGGGGTGAAGGTTCAAAGATTATTATGTGAATTCTATCTGCATAAGTAATAAGTATAATGAATCACCTCCATAAGTATGGTTGGCCCAATAGTACATCACAAACATCAAGAGGTGAAACATCACACAATACCTCATCTGTAAAGGGCTTGATGCTGTAGGGAAGGCGACACTCCTAGTGGACTCGGATATTTCGTCCTTGGTGAAGCCACCCGATAATGCATGGATGCGGGTGTGGTGTAGTCGATAGGCCCAACTGCTTCATGACCTCTGCTGAAATGATGTTCTTTTGGCTATCACTGTCGATAATGAATTGTAGCGGCGACCCCTTCACCCACATTTGTGAGTGGAAAAGATGCTCCCCCTCCTCTGGATCTTTGGGCTCATTCTTCTAGATCTTGGCAGTGGCTACAGTGGCACTGGGCTCCGCATCAATGATCTGCTTCCCTTTGCCATTCCCCTTATAGGGTTCTGACTCAGGGTCAGAACATGCATATGATTCTGAATTCAACTCGGCCACCAATGACTGCTTGGTCCGACACTCACTTGTGTTGTGAGTGGGGCTCTTATGGAAGTCACACCACTTTCCTGTGTCCTTCTTTGACTTTGTGGTGTTTTCTTTTCTTACAGCTTCGACGGGTTGTCTTGGGTTGCCCCATCTTGGCTTTGTCCTTGGTTCTACAATTTGGTGAAGCCTTTCCCTTGCTTCGGGTTCGCAAATCCAAAGTTTCACTTCTTCTGTTTAAACTTTTTCTTGCTTTTGACAGCATATTGGTATGCCATGCTGAGCGAGGAGATGTTCAGGAACTCCATCTCGTCCTGGATGTATTTATGTAGGAAGCCACAATATTTGAGTACCAAATGCAACTCATAATCCTTGATACCAAATTGTGTGTGAAGGGTATGAAAAATGTTTGTGAACTCCGGCAAATCTTCGTCCTTTCCCTGTCACAGCATGGTCCACTTTACGTATTTTTCCTCATAACTTTTGACAGGGTAATAATGCTCCTTGATAGTGTCCTAGAATGAATTCCAAGTGGGTGCAGCTAAAAATAGTGAGTTCTTACTTTCATCCTTCTGCTCGTAATAGGTTTCCCACCAGTCCTTAAAGTGGGGGGATGCTTTGAGAAGAGCGAAAATAATTTTTTCCCGGCTGGAAAAATCATGAACAGAAAAATACCCATCTAGAAGATTTAACCATTTATCTATGACATCTGCATCTATCTGATCCTCAAATATGGGTATTTCAAAATTAACTTGTACCTTAAAGGGTGTGGCATTTCCAGAGTAGCTATTGGAAGCCGATGTGTCGCCTCTGGGTGAAGTTTTCCATCATCATGTTCCTTTGTCACTCGAGGGCTTCTTCAAGCAAGATTTTGATAGGATCTCCTTCCCCCTTGTCTTTCTTGTCTTCTGCCATGGGAGGCTATAGGGATTTGTGACGCTGGTCTTGCAATGGTTTGACCAGTTCAAGCCCTAACTCCTTATATACCGACCTCATTGGGGACATGCAAAGAAAAATAAAGAAATAGAAGACCGCTCTAATACAACTGATCCGGATTTATACAAGAACGTAATAAAATACAGAGATAACCATAAATAAAGAGATGCAGTGGAAATAATACTTCATTTCATTACCGTAAAATACTGAAATATGCCTACAAACAGAAATGGAAATAAACTAGTTAGGCCAATGGTAACTTATCTCTGAGAAGAGATGTGGCAGTTACATGCCTCTGAACTGTGTTACAATGAGGCTCGGAGGCCTATTTATTGTTGAGAAACAATGGAAAACCCTAAACATCCAAAAACCTAACCCTATGAGATGAACCGCCAAACTATGTGTCCCGTTTGGGTAAATTGGTACATCAACTTCTCGGGGTCGTAACTTTAGCATACAATCTTCGTTTGACACGTACCATAGCTTGTTAGAAAGATCTATCTGAGGAATACAACTTTGGGAAGAGAAACATCGGTCCAAGGGCCCATGTTGCTCCTAGATTTCCCAAAAAATGTCGTTTAGGGGCTCAAAACGGCTCCGGAAATTCAGGACCCGAAAAACTGCTAAAAATAGTAAATTGTGCTACAATTAAGGAAGCTGAAAAATTGAAGTAGATAGTTGTGGGGGTCCAAGTGTGTTAGGTCAGTGACCACCAACATTCACTAGGATTAGGAAAATTCTTGTATCATATTACCAATAACATATTGTTAATAGATTCCACCCTTTTGGTATTAATATTCCCTCCTTCCTTTTCTACAATGTGGACCAATAACTCCCCTTCCCTAAAACAAACTAATATTTTTTCAGCTTTAAGGACATACCATACCTTCTGCACTTTTCAAATGTGAGCTACAAATGCTGGAGGTGCTTTTCATGTGACTCGTAGAAAACAATTATTTCATCCAGGTATATTACTATGAATTTATCATGATCTCTAACAAATGTTATATCCATTTCTCTCTGGAAAGTAGCTCTAGTGTTTATGAGGCCGAAAGGCATTATGGCATACATAAAAGTGTAGGTTTTAACCATATACAGAAATTACCTGCATACGAATTCTAAAACATAGAAAATAAACAATGCGAGAGCATAACACATAAAACACATATACACAGAGATTTCCCCATGGATCCCAAAATTGGGACTAACAGCTTGATTTTTCATTATATTCCTTCCAATGTTACAATACATATTTATACATGTTGAAAAATCCAATACCATGGACCTAAAAACCATTGCGTCCAAAACCATGTGCGAAAATCATGCACAAAAACATAGGTAGGTCAGCCCAACCTAATATAGGGTCCAAAACCAAAATTTTCCGAGGTGCTGCCCTGGACCCCATAGAGTGGGGTTACTTGCACCCCTCAAACCCCCTATGACTCCCCATGCTACGCAATTGGCGCAACAAAGGGGGGGCTCCACCCCCCGTCTAACCCCCTGGTTAACTATGTGGCCTAGTTGTGGAAAGAATATAACACAACCCAACATTCTCCCACTTGTTGTTTTCTTTCCATAGGGGGCCACAAGAGAGCTTAGTAATTTATACAACCCTACAACACCCATTTTTTCTCTACACCAAGAGAACTTCTCAGAGCTCACAAATTTTTTCAATGCATTTACAATATTCTTCAAAGTGTCCACCTTTACCAGCAACACCTTTTTGTCTTCTATCATATCCCTTACAAAGTGATACTGAACATCAATGCACTTTGTCTTTGAATGATATGCAGGGTTCTTTGCCAAGAAAATTGCACTTTGGCTTTCACAGTATATCCTTATAGCTCCCTGTACTAACCCCATACTTGAACACAATCTCTGCAACCAAACTGCTTCCTTTCTTGCATGAGTGGCTGCCATGTATTCTACCTTTGTAGTTGATAGTGCCACTACAAATTGTTTCTAACTCATCCAATTGACTGCACCTCCAAATAGGTTAAACACATAACCACTTGTAGATCTTCTCTGATCCAGATCTCTAGCCCAGTTTGCATCAACAAAGCCATGAATATCCAACACTTTGTCCAATCCTGGTCTTCCTTCATAGCACAAACCATAATCACTAGTGCCATGCAAATACTTGAAAACCCGCTTCACTGATGTCTAGTGCTCCTTCCATGGTTTTGACATAAACCTGCTCAATACTCCCACTGCATGTGCAATATCTAGTCTAATACAGACCATTGCATACATCAAGCTACCAACTGCACTTGCATATGGAACACGGGACATGTCCTCTTCCCCTCCTTGTGTCTTGGGACACTGTTCGGAAAATAACTTTACACCTATAGGAATAGGAACCTTCACCGGTTTACTATCCTACATGTTAAACCTCTGTGATATTGTCTTGACATTGTTACACTAAAAAATGTCACCTTGACTACTTACAGTTAGTATGGCTCAAATCAACAGTCATGCTACCCTCTTAGGCAAGTCTCATGCCTCTGTTATCCATCTCAAACTCAAAGAAGAGAGAAAGTCTTGTAAAAACTATGTTTATCTCTGGGGTCGCAGGTTCTCTCTAGCCTTACCTGCGGGGACGCTGACCATGTTCACAAAATCTGCGTCCATGGACGCTCTGTATGTTAAGGGACAGGTGCGTCCCTCTGTAAAAGGCAAAATGCGCGAGTTTTATCTTGAAAAAGTTACTTGTGGTTACTTCTAGAACATTCTAGAGGTCGGTTTGATGAAATGGATGCGCCTCCAGTTGGTTCATGTATCTCTATTAAGGGGGAACTTATCCCATCAATAAGGGAGCTATCCCACCCAAAGAGGGGGATGATCCCATTGATAGTGGACCTGAATAACCTCTTTACAGCACTATAAATAAAGGCATTGAGCCAGAAGGAGAAGAGGTTGGAGCTATACATTTTCTTTGGGTAAATGCTGCAGGATTTAGGTCTTCCATTAGAGCCTTTGTGAGGAGAGATTGTCTTCACTTGATTCTACTTGGGAGAGGGTGAGCTTTGTCAAAGTAGAGGAAAACCCTTGATGGACCCTGGGAGGAACTTGCACAACACCAAGGCCAGGTTGTAAGAGTTTCTTTGTTTCGTTATTAATACAAACTGGTTTATTTTTCTCAATAGCTTGTGTTAATGAGTTATTTCATGTGTTCCTTGGTCTGCATGTTGAATATATGTTTTATTATATGAAATGCAAGTGCTTGGTAATTGTTTGATTGTTTGTGGTTGCAGGAATTGACTTGAAGGAGGAGCTCATCCGGATCGTCAAGAACGGACTTCAACAACAGCGTTTTGGAATAAGGTAAGCCTAAACACTTGTAGTTTTCATGTTGTAAAAGGTGTATTTAGAGAAAGATCACTCCATTTTGTCTTGTTTGTCATTAGAACGTCTTAGACTTCTAGGAAGGTCAGTCGTGTCCGCACCCTTGACAAATTCCGTGTGACAAATTGGCGACTCCACTGGGGAATCCATTAATGAGAGAGTCTTTTCCTTTATATGAACTTTGCTTTGAGAAAATCATTTTTATTTTCTGGTTTTTGACTGTGAGAATTAGTATTTGGGTGGCTTAGCTTTAGATTTAGTTAGATTTGGTTTTTCTTCATTTTTCCAGAAGGACGCACCCTCTGAGTACTGCACAGTGCGTCTTTGGACGCGCTGTTTCCGTTTGCACAGAGCGGGGCCGCACCTGTGACAACGGGTTGCCTGCGTCTTCCTGTAAAACTTAAGAAAATTCCATTTTTGCTTTAAATTCCTTTTAGATTTTGATTTTCCTTAGTGTTTTCTGCCCAGATCCTTTAGTACCCTGTCAAGAATTTTCACCTGAACTTGTTTTGTGAGCTTTGAGTGTTTTAGTGGTTTTCAACGAAGTTTAGACCTAGGGTTTGATTTTTGGATAGGTTTTGTAGTGACTTTGATAGTAGAAAGTTGTCCAGCCTTAGATCTCTCTGGTTAGTCAACCTTCTTAGAAGTCGGGCCTGTCGTAAAGTCTCTTTGTGTGAGCAACTTGCCATTTGAGTTGTTTTGGGTCAAATTTCGAATTGCTTGTTTATAAAGTATTGATTTCCATTTTACAAAAAGAACAAAAAGATTAGAGTTTTGTTTTGGCTAGTTTTTGATTCTGCAATAAGCTAGTCCTTGATTTGATTGTGATCAAGTAAAACACCTTAGAAATAATCATTGTTAGTTTTGGCCTCGTTAAGATTGCTTAGAGTAAATTTGCCTTTAGTTTGCTTATGAGTGCATTTTCATAGATTTTAAGAGTTGTTAAGATTGATTTTTTGGTTATATTAGATTTATTTGCTTTATTAAAAGAAAAATACAAAAACATCTTCTTTAAAAAGTCTTGTTTCAAGTAGCTTTTTGTTTTTGAAAGAAGAAAAGAGTTTTTTTCGTGCATGTAAAGAGAGGTTATGTTTTTATGCTTGGAAAAGAAAAACGAATTGTTTCTTTGATTGTCTTCAATTAAGAAGTTGCTTTTATAAAGATTGCATTCTCTCAACTTTTTAGTTAAGCAATTCATCGAAAAAGTAAAGTAGTGGATAAATCATTCTAGGTGCATTTTGTAGTGGTTTCGAGTCGAGTCAACACACCACTGGTTTCACTTCCATCACCTTTTGACTTAAGAAACAAACTTAAAAGTAACGCTTAAATTAAAATCAATCTAGTAATCTTTATTTTTCTAGGGCTCTGAAGCACCAACATAGCTTAGGCTAGGGTCTTGGAGTAGGTGAGTACTTAACTCTCCAAGACTACAAAACCAAACAGATAGTCTATCTTGAGTAGAACAAATCCAATTGTTTCAGTTACATTCTGGGAAAGCTCCTCTTAAAGGAGAAGCACGAGCTCGTGTCCGAACCAGTGAGGGGATCATTCCTCCCTCGTTGGGAACGACGCCAGGCAGTACGTATTACAAACGGTAAACCTTGGATTGTTGTCAAGGAGCCGGTAAGGGGATTGGAGCTTGCTACTCTGCCCTTGCGTGCTGTCGGAGTTTAGACTGTTCCCCCAGGTGTAATTGTTGTGATTGGTAACCTTAGTGGCCATAATATCTAGGATTCTACCCAAGGTGACGGTGGAGGGAAGGTCCCACTGTACCTGGAGCAGACGTCGGTTATACTCACTTGGATTTTCTGGGGGGTTCGCTTCACTTCGAGACGGTTAAAGTGGAGGAACTTGGTCCAGTCTATTCATTAAGCAGGTTGCCGGGGTAACTGTTCCACCCGCCATTTCTGTACTGAATCCTGCGAGGTTGGGCCTAATCACCAACTAGCGCTTTTGGTCCGGAAGACTACTGTTTGTGTGTGGTTTGACGCTCTAGATTATTTAGGCGTGTGCTTCAAATTTGTTTGGTTCTTTAGAAGACTTTAGGTGGTTTGATTTGAAATTTTTACTTTGTTTTCGTGTGTTGTAGTTAAAAATCTTTAATTGTGGCGGAATTACCGAGAAGGTCCCGTCAAATTGCGGGCCAGTCTCCTGAAGTTGTTTCTGTGGCCGAATTGTTGAGAAGATCCCGTAGACTTAGGGGATCCCCTCCTCGAGACGACCCAGGTAATTTAGAAGGGTTAAAGGTCCTTGTAACTCCTCCTAGTGGCAGTAGAGTAGGATCACCTGAAGAAGGAGAATTTTCCTTGGTAGTCCATCCAGATTACCAAAGTTTAGAAACAGGTTACAATCCCGAAGCTGTTACAGTTTCCGAGCTTGCTGGTAGTTTTTCATCTGCCAGTGAAACAGGCGAAGAACCTGAAATTTCCGAACCTGTTACTCCAACTCCTAGTGTTCCTGATTCACCAAGAATAGAAAGAATTATCACCGAAAATCTTCCTGTTGGATTAATTGCTATAGAAGAACTTGTTCCAGAGGAAGAAATAGGCGTTTCTGATTCTGAAGATCTAATTACCCTTGATCTAAGGGAGCGTGAATCCATCTTTTACAGTCCTCCTAGAAGTGAATCTTGGTACCTTGCATTAACCAATTTTTTAGACAACTCAGTAGGTTTTTCTACACCTCGTACTCCTATTCCACCTAGAGGAATTCATTCTCCTGTAAATATGTCTGGTCAGTCATCTGTGTTTTCACAAAGTCCTGAATCATTTTTACATGGCGGTCCTTCTGTTCCTACTGGGTATCAATCACTTTCTGGTACCTTTGCGGGAGCATCTCCTCAACCCATTGATCATGGGTTATTAGTTGGAAACAGTGGTAATGTACCATTGAGTATAGGTGATGTTTATATGATGTCAGGTTCAACTCCCATTAACCAACCTCAAGGTGGCCAATTACCGCCTGGGGGGCAACCTTCGTTAATGCCTGGGGGGCAACCTCAAGGTACTTCATTTGTGACTGGGGGGCAACCTCAAGGGTATCAACCCCAAGGGTATCAACCCCAGCCTCAATATGTACCCCAAAGTCAACCTCAGTATCAATATCAACCTCAAGGATGGCAACCTCAAGGATGGCAACCCCAAGGGTATCAACCCCAAGGGTATCAACCTCAAGGATACCAACCTCAAGGTCAAGGTCAACCCCAGTATTCGTATTTACCTCAAGGTTATCAACCTACGGGTCAATACCCTGGTCAAGGTTATCAACCACCTCAAGGGCAATCATATGGGACTGCACCTTACAGTTATCAACCCTATCCTCAATACGGCTATGGATCTCAGTATCCTCAACCTGTTACGAGTCAATACCCTGGAATGTTAACATGGGATCCGTCACAGGGTCAACAGATGTCGCAACCAAGTATACAGTCGGTACCTCAAGCAGGACAACCTGCAGTTCCTGGTCCACCCCAGCAACCGCAACCTGTCCAGTCAAGTGTTCAGACCCCTGTAACTTCCGTAGTTACTCAGCCGCCAATTGCACCTGGTACTCCACCTCACACGGCTGCAGCAACTACCGCTTCATCTACCATGCTTACTTCTGGAGTATCGGCAGCTCCGGTTTCTACTGTCCCTGTAACCACTCCTCAGACATCTGTACCGTTGTCTGGACCTACGGTTCAAACCACAGTCCAGATGCCTGCAGGCCAACCTGGTACAAGTACGGTTGTTACTACTCAACCTCAATTTGTTCAACCTCCGTACCAGGGACAGTATCAACCTGGGCAAGCTGCCCAACAACCGGTTTACCAGTATCAACCGTATCCTGGGTACACTTATCAACCACCTCAGCAACCCCAGTACGGTCCGGTTAATCCTGGTTTTCCAGGAGGATATAATATCCCAAATGCGACTCCTGTTCCTAGTTATCCTGGATATCCTCCTCCTGGGGCTGGTATTGTGACTCAGAGTTTTAGAGATCCTAACCGGCAGTTACCGTTTATTGCGACTTTAGATTTACCCGACTTGACGCGCCTAACGAACGATCCAATTCAATATCTTCAGTTCTGGCCGCCAATGCCAAATAAGTTGCCCAGCGATATACCCAAGTTCGAAGGTAAGTCTGGAGAGGATCCGTCTAATCACGTGATGACTTACCACCTCTGGTGTGCATCAAATTCCATCTCAGATGATTCCATCCGCTTACGTCTTTTCCAGCGTACACTCATTGGTCTCGCAGCCAAGTGGTACATTGAGTTACCACGGGCCTCTTTTTACAACTTTAGCCAGTTAGCTACCTCGTTCTTAACTCATTTTCAGTTACCAGTCAGATACGATAATGGTACAGAATTATTAACTTCGCTAAAACAATCGACATCCACGTACATTTCTGATCACATCCATGAGTGGAGACGTCGAAGAAGATTAGTGAAAGTTTTTATCCCGGACCAAATCTTAGCTGAATGGTTTGTCAAATCATTATTACCAAGAATTACTGAAGATGTAGCTAAGGCCGGAGTAGTTACTGAGGAGCAAGTCATTGCTCAGGCACAATACCTTGACTTAGTTTACACTCAGTCGGGTACGTTACACGAGAAAATTCCGGATCTTCCAAAGTCAAACCAAATCGCTGCTGCTCCTTCGGGATCTCATGCCGCTGATGGTATGATTGGTATCGTGACTACGAAGAGTAAGAAGAAGTCTTCCAAGGCCTCCAATACTCCAATTATCACTTTGCCTGATTCTCCGACAGGAGAGTCTTCTCCTCCTGAACTTACCGCCGACATTCACGCTGTAGAGTCATCTACGGCCAAATCAAAAAACGGTGGAAAGAAGAAAGGAAAGAAGAAGGCTAAAGCAGACAAGGCTCCAAAGGAGAAAACGGAAAAGTCGGAAACCAATGACGAAAAACGCAAACCTCGATATCCTTGTCTCATTTGTGAAGAAGATCATTTTACGAGAGACTGCCCTCATCGGGCCGAGGTAGTGAAAATAGTCAAAGGTTCTCCCACTCCTGCTGTGTTAAAAAATCCATTTCCAGAGCAGGAGAATAAGATGATAGGTTCTTCTTCGAATGCCAGTGAAGAACCCATTTTGATGATGTCTCATGTCAGGATTGCGACTCGATCGCAAGATTATGGTAGTAAGGCTCCTGTTGATGGTAAGGAAGCAGAATCTTCTCACTCTAACCCATCAACCTCAGCTCCTGGTTCCGATCCACTACAGATCGAAAAACCTAACCCAGACTTAGTGATTAAGCCGCCCGCCAAGGGTGTACTTCGAAGGTCTGCTTTCAATCCACATGCGAGAGCAGCCCAGAATTACAACATTGTTGAAGACTTAGCTGTTTCACCTTCAGCAATGTCGGCACTCGAAGTGCTGCAATCATGTCCAGCGCAACGAAAATTGCTTTTGTCGGCTATTGGAGCTGTCGATGTTCAGGACCCGAACCTAATGATCTTTGATCTAGAAAGTAGTACACCGCGTCTCCCCCATCAAATGGCTTTCCAAATTCCAGTGATAGTCAAAAACAGGCCTATTCATCGGACTGTGATTGATGAGGGAGCTTCTACGTGTATTATGTCGATTCAATGTTGGAGATCGCTTGGTTCTCCTTCGTTGAACCAATCCCCCACCATCCTTAAGGCCTTTGATGGCCGTGGGTTCCGTCCGTTTGGTATTCTACAAGAATTGCCTATAGGGGTCGAAGGTAAAACCGTTAGTCTGGATGTGGAAGTGGTTGATGCCCCTCTAGACTACAACCTTCTTTTGGGTCGAAGTTGGTCATATGCTATGACAGCGGTCGTTTCATCGGTCTTCAGAGTCATTAAGTTTCCACATAACGGTAAGATCGTGACTATTGATCAGCTGACATACTTTTCATCCGACCCAACCTCTTCAGAAACTATCCAGCATGTTGGTAAAACGACAATCCCTTATAGGGACATTGGTGTAGGTTTAGTTAAGGATTCCGGTTTACTGGGAACTTTTCCTCTCCCTCCACTCAATGCAGACCCTTCGTTTGCAACAATTCATATGATCACGTCAGAAAACATTATTTATGATGATCCTTGGTATGTTCCATCTGACTCTGAGCTAGACTCACTCGGTGATGTTATGCCGTTGAGTCCGTATGAGATTGCTTATGAAGCTCTTATGTCTTTTACCGACTTTCATTCAACCGAAACCAACCAAATGAATGTGGTCAGTGAAGAGTCACTTTTCACCTCACCCTTAGAACGGATAACGTTTCCCGAAGAAGTGTCATCTGACGAACAACTTCGCGAAATCCTAAGTGTAGATGATCTACCATGGGAAGATCTCCATCACAGATCTTCGTTTTTACCTAAGGATGATGCATTTGAAAATGATTTTTCATCTATCTTTACCGCTGAATATGTCAAAGACGCTCAGGATCCAACGAAACATTCTGATTCAGAGCTGAATTTAGGGAATATTTCTCGTACTATTCCCATTGATATTTCAGTGAAGCCCGGAATCGAGGAGAACATTCATATAGGTGCCGCATGTACTGAAGAAGAAATCCAAACTTACAAGGCCCTATTCCAAGAATTCCGCGACGTGTTTGCCTGGTCTTACGAGGAAATGCCGGGAATTGATCCTGCCATTGTTGTTCATGAAATCAAAACCTACCCGGATGCTAAACCCATTCGGCAACGGTTGCGTCAGATTCACCCTCGAAAAGCGGCTGCGATTAAAGCAGAAGTCGAAAAGCTGTTGAAAGCAGGTTTCATTTATCCGATCCCGTTAACGGATTGGGTATCGAATATTGTTCCCGTCAATAAAAAACAAGGAACAATAAGAATCTGTATCGACTATAGGGATATCAATCGAGCTTGTCCAAAAGACAACTATCCTACGCCTTATATCGATCAAATTATTGATGATTGTGCCGGAAGTGAGATGTTTTCCTTCATGGATGGTTTCTCAGGCTATAATCAAATCAATATTCTACCTGCCGATCAACCAAAAACGGCATTCATTTGTCCATGGGGGACATTTGCTTATTGCAAATTACCTTTTGGACTTAAGAATGCCGGGGCCACTTTTCAACGGGCAATGTCTTATGCATTTCATGACATCAAGCACATTGTGCAACCCTATCTCGATGATTTGCCTGCTCATTCTTTACATCGAGCTGATCACCTTGTCCACCTACGAGCAATCTTTATGAGGTGTAGGCATTATCGAATTCGGTTGAATCCCCACAAGTGTGTTTTCTGTATAGAAACAGGTCGATTGCTGGGATTTGTTGTTTCAAAAGCCGGCATTCGCGTCGATCCCTCGAAAGTCGAGGCTATCATCAAATTGCCTCCTCCTTCGAGTTTGCGCCAACTCCAAAGTTTGCAAGGGAAAGCGAACTTTTTACGCCGATTCATCCCAAACTACGCCGAGGTCACTAAAGGTTTTACACGGTTGTTGAAACAGAACGCACAATTCTTTTGGGACGAGATTGCCCAACAATCTTTTGATGCACTGAAACACGCGTTGACCCATGCACCGTTATTGCATCCTCCCAACTACAACCAGGACTACTTCTTATACCTCGCAGCTTCGCATTCCACCATTGGAATGGTGTTAGTTCAAGAAGATGAATTCAAAGCAGAGCATGTGATATATTATCTTAGTAGAACCTTAAATCCCACTGAGTTAAAATATTCGCATGTGGAGAAATTGGCCCTGGCAGCCGTTCAAGCTGTCCAGCGTTTTCGTCACTACATTCTTCTCCGCAAGACTACAGTTATTTCGGATTGCAACCCTATGATTTATATTTTGACAAAACAACTGCTAGGGGGCAAGTACTCTAAATGGATTGTTATCCTGCAAGAGTTCGACTTGGAGTTCGAGAAGTCCAAGTCTAAGAAATCTTTAGTTTTTGCGGAATTGATGTGTGATTTCCCGAGTGCTGACACAGAGACTGTGGCAGAGGAGTCCATTGCGGACGAATCTTTGTTTCTTATTAGCACTTTAGATCCGTGGTATGGGGATATAATCATCTATCTCCAAACCCAAACCTTTCGGCCTGAAGCTTCCAAGGAAGACCGTCGAAAAATTCGGTTTCGATCCCAGCAATACAGAATTATTGGAGATACACTTTATCGCCGGGGGCAGACTTAGTTTTTCGACGTTGTTTAACTCACGAAGAGGCTGAGAGAGTTTTGAATGATTGTCACTCTGGAGCATGTGGCGGTCATATGTCTGGGTATGCCACAGCTCAGAAGGTGTTGCGCGCTGGCTATTTCTGGCCGTCTATGTTTAAAGATTGTATCCTTGCCAGAACATGCCACAACTGTCAAGTGTTTGATCGAAAGATGCGCGCTCCACCTGCTCCTCTCCACCCTATAATTGGCGCTGGTCCATTTGCCAAATGGGGCATTGACTTTATTACTTGTAACCCTCACTCGGCCGGGGGGCATGCGTATATCATCCTCGCGGTTGATTATTTTACAAAATGGGCCGAGGCGATGCCTACATTCGACGCAAGCGGCAAGACAGCTGCAGTTTTCGTATTCAATCATATCATAACTAGGTTTGGTGTCCCACAAGCAATCATTACTGACCATGGGAGCCATTTTCGAAACGTCATGATGACTGAGCTTACAAGCCAGCTTGGTTTGCGCCACGATAGCTCTACTCCTTATTATCCGCAAGCCAACGGTTTGGTTGAGTCAATCAACAAAGTTCTAGTCATCATGATTCGACGGATCATTGGTATCCATCGAACGAATTGGCATAACATGTTATTTTCGGCGCTATGGGCATATCGAACTTCAGTGAAAAATTCAACAGGTTTCACCCCTTTCCAGCTAGTTTATGGCTTAGAAGCTGTGTTACCTATTGAATGCGAAATCCCATCACTTCAAATGGCTGTCGAATTACTTCCAGCTACTTCCGAAGAGGAGAAACGGTTATTATACTTGGCTAAATTAGATGAGACTCGACGTGACGCTACTTTAGCTATCGAGACTCACGCGAAACGAATGAAAGCTCAGTACGATAAAAATGTAACCCCTCGAAGTTTTTCGGAAGGAGACCTAGTACTATTATATGATCAAGCTAACGATAAGCTAGGTGCCGGAAAATTCGTTCCCATGTGGCATGGGCCCTACATTGTAAAGCGAAAGCTAGCAAAAGGGGCTTATGAGTTAGTTGATTTTGATGGGGACTCTTTGGGTAAACCCAGAAATGGACTTTACCTAAAGAGGTATTATGCTTAAAATGATGGGTATGGAGAAATTTTTAGATAGGTTAGATTTCCTTTCTAGCTAGCAAGTGTGTTAGTTTAGTCAGTGTGCTTAGCTTAGCGAGTGTGGTTTTTCGTCATTATTCTGGCTTATCTTGGTTTTACTCTTGATATTGTAGATGTCGACGCCTCTCCAAACATACATTGGATTTGCTGATGGTGCTTGTCGTAATACACGGAATATCTCTTCCGCAGCTTGGGTTATCTATTCGCCCTCTGACGAGTTAGTTTCTATGCATGGGGTAAGCCTCGGTCAAACAACGAATAACATTGCAGAATACAGTGCAGTGGTTGAATTATTATCCGAATCTATTTCATTTGGAATTCGACGTTTGATAGTGAGGTTAGATTCTGAACTTGTTGTATTACAGCTTAATAGAGTTTATGCCATTAGAAATCCTGTGTTATTAAGGTTGTTTTTGAGAGTGCGTCTCTTGGAACGTGAATTTGATTACATTGAATATCAACATATTCCAAGGTCTTTGAATACATTAGCAGATGCAATTGCTTCTCGAGTGTTGGACAGACATTTATAATAATCATGCAAGTAAATTTAAAAACATTTCATCATACATGTTAAACAAGATAAGCCGGTAATAGTGATATATATATAGATAGAAGTGTGTCAAAAAACATATACATCGTCTTCGATCATAGGTTGAAAACACCTTATGATCGGCAAAATGATAGTACAAAAAGTCAAAAATGTCACATGTGACTACAAAAGTGACTAGTCAATCACTGGTGGTGCTCTCTGTACGACACCACTGCGCGGGCTACCTTACGCAAAAATCTCCTAAACGGTCCAGGGACCGCGACTACGAAGCGCTGAAGCCTGATAGGAATGTCGTCCATAGTAGTCTCAGGTATATCTGCCGTGAGACGCTCTAGATCATGCTCCAACTCAGCTAGTACTTCTGCTGTCGCGTCCTGTGGGACCGGTACCGGTGCAGCTGGATGTAGTCTATCATAAGGCCGGAGGTTGGCTGGACGCTGTGGACCAACATCTGCATTTTGAAAAAGTTTTACTATTAATTTTGAGACGATATATATAAAAAAAAAATACAAAAAATACATAACTAGAAAACTTGTGAAAATAAAAGTACCTCTGTCGTCCCATTGTTCTCCCTGTGGAAGAACCATGTCCGGATCACCTCTGAAATCCATTCCGGCATACGGAAAGTCCTGTATCACAAAAAGCTGGCCCTCTAACCAGTCAAAATAACTATCTGAGAATCGAACTACTGTCGCGCCCTCGTCAGGATGCCGGGCCATCACCGCAACCCATCGTATCAGCTTTGGCTGCCGAGGACCCAAGATATCAACAGTGAGTTGCTGAGGGATCAGCATTGGAATTCTCTCCAAGGCAAAGCTCACGACTATAGGCCCATATCCAAAAGTCTTTAGTCGTCCGTTCTTTGCCTTGGTCAGTTGGCTCTTCATATGAGCCGACACAGCTTCACACCAGTTGAAAATGGTGCCTTGGTAACAGTCAATTGCCATCCGCATTTGGGATCCGGAAGCAATGTGTAAAGCGGCCGCGCCGCAAATTCTGGTAACCGTGAACGCTATGACTTTGAGTTCCGGTAGAGTGATGTGTTTTATCTCTATGCCTTTCGAATGGTGAGCCCCACGTGTGCACCAATCCTCGCGGAGACTATCAAGGGATTGGCCACCCGGCCTAGTCCCCGCAAGACTGAGTTGCTCACCTCTGTTTGGCAAGCCAGTGAGAAAGTATACATCCGAGGGCTCTATCTCGAGCTGGTGCCCTCCTATGTAAAAGCATTGTTCTTGAACGTTCCATCGCTCAACCAGCCATTCCAAGAATCTTACCTGGCCCCTCATGCCCGGTATGGTCCAATATTTGTATAATCCGCATGCTCTTAGGGCATCCAGGGAAGGTTGATGATTTATTGCAGCTTCATCTTCCTCTACATGCTCTCTTTCTCTCCAGTCTAACATGATTAATGCCCTGCATATCAAAAATAGCAATTAGAAATTGATTTGGGAATTTTTGGTGGTTTTTTGAGAGAGTTGGGGTTTTGAAATGCGCGTTTCTCGGAGGACGCACCCCGGCTTTGTAGCACAGGGCGCCCGGACGCAGCTGGCCTGAAGGCGGGCTGCGTCTTCCGACCGTTTTCCCGTATGAGAAAAAGTCGGGGGACGCAGGTCACCCGAAGGGCACCTGCGTCCGCCGAGAGGCGCATTCCAAAACCAAAACCCCCCCAAAAAATGAAACTAAAACCTAAAAATTGATTCTAAATGGATAGAAATGCAGAGTAGGATGTGTAAAATACCTGGATGAGACGGCGTTCGATTCCGACGGTCAGATTTTCCGCAGCGACCACGGGAAGTTTCTTGTCAAAAGCTCCTTTTTCAACCTCAACAGTGAAACGGTAAAAATGACATGGTAAAAGGTCTTTTTATAGGTTTTTTGGATGAATTAGTTCATTTTTTACCATGAAAAGATGTTTTTGAATGTATTTTTGCCTATTTTAAACAGGTATGAGTAATGTGTTGCTTTTGTGCAGGACAAAGGGATTTCGAGGGAAATTGTAATTTTTCACAAACAAAAATATCAGAGTCATCTTTTAAGCCCTTTTCTGACTCCTAAAACATGAAAAGATCGCCGAGTGTTTCTTTTTCACTCGTTAAAACGGAATTAAAAGACGGTCCCCTTTTAGCTCTTTTCTGACCGCAAAATCAGGAAAAGATTGCCGGGTTTTTGTCGTTTCAAACTCGATAAGGAAATAAAACGACGTGTCCTTGATCGCTTTTTACTTTTCAGGTCAACGACACTATTATGAAAGTACTCCTTGGTCGCAAGATCAAGCGGTTCCCCCAGGTATTATTTTATACTTTTTCGGGCTTGAGGGACACAAATATACGAAAAAGTTCAACGTGGAGTCTCCTTTAGTTTTTTCAGACTCTCTAAAATTGAAAAACGCCGAGTTTCTCCTATACTGGGCTCGTTAAACTTTTACAGTAGAGGACCTGTTCAATTACAAACAGGAACGAACCACTCCTTCCTAGGGTTCGAATTTAAACTAGGTTGGACTCGTCCGAAGGATGAGCTTATAATCAAGCATATGTTATCCTCCTCAAGCTTGTTAAAAATAAAGAGGTACTTGCCAGAAATGGTGGGGGAAAAGAGAGAAGAATGAACCTGTTTGTCACCTTTTGTCTCAGAAGAAACTTTATTACCACTCTTGAACACGACACTTTTCATTCACCTGGGTTGGGAAATCTTTTACCTCACAGTTGACCAAATCACTTTGAAAGTCTTTAACCGGGTTTCGGGGATTAACTTTGAGTTATTCGTCACCAAGCCATCTGTTGTGTCGTTATGTGTTCAAGAGGTCTGCAAGCAAAACTTTCATCTGCAAAATACTTGTCATCCATTTGACCATCCCTGAGTCAGTCCTTACAGCAACATTTCTTCAACTTGAACAATGATTTCGTGTTGCGGGCTTGCCTGCAACGGGTCGCTTTCTATCGACATCGACACATTATCTAGAAAGATGACTTAGGAATCGACAGTACCTTGAAGTCTGCATGCATCAATGGCAGGTTTCTCGCCTTTGACGTCAGTTTACATCATTGACTTTCGATCAAAGGATTCCGTGAAGTGTTCGACATCAAAACATCTATTCACATTTCACGGGTTGTGCTTGGTACTTTGAGAACCATTGACATTACTGGTGGTTTCTCTCACGCTTGTTAACAGTTTACATCATTGACTGGTAATCAAGTGGTTTCTACCATGTTCGACATCGAATCATTTAATCACATGGCTAGAATCGTACCAATTCGGGAAGTAGAAGTGAAGACCCTGGATCTAGTTTCTACCATCCAGGCTGCGAGGAGTTTTGTATTCATTATCTATGTAGACTAATCATAAACAGATGGCTGCGTCCATACTGTGTCTACAAAAGTCTATTAAAATGATGTACTGCAAGATCATTCCTGTATCAGAATAGTTAGTCCATTAGTTAAAGTTTTGAATCTGAGTATGGGAATGCCTACCTCAGTGATGATATAATCTTATCCATGTATTTTGTGTTGAAAATTGCAGGTTCCAACCAGGCCATCCACAAGACAATCCTTGAAATGATAAAGCGCTTCACCCTTCCTAGAATTACAAAACCCTATTCTATTCCAGGCTTCGCACTTTAGGGGGCAATCTGTTACACTAAAAAATGTCACCTTGACTACTTACAGTTAGTATGGCTCAAATCAACAGTCATGCTACCCTCTTAGGCAAGTCTCATGCCTCTGTTATCCATCTCAAACTCAAAGAAGAGAGAAAGTCTTGTAAAAACTATGTTTATCTCTGGGGTCGCAGGTTCTCTCTAGCCTTACCTGCGGGGACGCTGACCATGTTCACAAAATCTGCGTCCGTGGACGCTCTGTATGTTAAGGGACAGGTGCGTCCCTCTGTAAAAGGCAAAATGCGCGAGTTTTATCTTGAAAAAGTTACTTGTGGTTACTTCTAGAACATTCTAGAGGTCGGTTTGATGAAATGGATGCGCCTCCAGTTGGTTCATGTATCTCTATTAAGGGGGAACTTATCCCATCAATAAGGGACCTATCCCACCCAAAGAGGGGGATGATCCCATTGATAGTGGACCTGAATAACCTCTTTACAGCACTATAAATAAAGGCATTGAGCCAGAAGGAGAAGAGGTTGGAGCTATACATTTTCTTTGGGTAAATGCTGCAGGATTTAGGTCTTCCATTAGAGCCTTTGTGAGGAGAGATTGTCTTCACTTGATTCTACTTGGGAGAGGGTGAGCTTTGTCAAAGTAGAGGAAAACCCTTGATGGACCCTGGGAGGAACTTGCACAACACCAAGGCCAGGTTGTAAGAGTTTCTTTGTTTCGTTATTAATACAAACTGGTTTATTTTTCTCAATAGCTTGTGTTAATGAGTTATTTCATGTGTTCCTTGGTCTGCATGTTGAATATATGTTTTATTATATGAAATGCAAGTGCTTGGTAATTGTTTGATTGTTTGTGGTTGCAGGAATTGACTTGAAGGAGGAGCTCATCCGGATCGTCAAGAACGGACTTCAACAACAGCGTTTTGGAATAAGGTAAGCCTAAACACTTGTAGTTTTCATGTTGTAAAAGGTGTATTTAGAGAAAGATCACTCCATTTTGTCTTGTTTGTCATTAGAACATCTTAGACTTCTAGGAAGGTCAGTCGTGTCCGCACCCTTGACAAATTCCGTGTGACAGACATACTTCCTCTGGTTTAACTAGAGCTTACTCTTTATCTAATCTCTTTTAATTTCCATGCCTAAAATATAGTTTGCAACACCAAGATCTTTCATGTCGAATTTGAAGGACAAATGGGTCTTCAAATCCTGGAAAATTTGTTTGTCATTTCCAACCAGCAACATATCATCCACATATAAGACCAGATAAATAACACGGTCACCAATTAATTTAAAATACACACAGTGATCTGCTTTACTTTTGTTGAAGCCAAGTCCACATAAAAATGTATCAAATTTCTGATACCACATCATTGGTGATTGTTTTAACCCATAAAGAGACTTCTTTACTTGCATACCAGTTCTTTCTTACCCTTCACCGCAAAGCCTTCAGGTTGCTTCATGTAGATCTCCCCTTCCAGATCCCCATGAAGAAATGTTGTCTTCACATCCGTCTGTTCTAGCTCAAAATCTAAATCAGCAGCAACAGATAAAAGTAATCTAATAGAAGTTACCTTGGCAATAGGAGAAAAAATATCACCAAAATCAATTCCTGACACCTGGGAATAACCTTTTGCTACCAACCCTTCTGCATTTGTCTTCTTCTTGAACACCCATCTATTGCCAATGGGTTTCCTTCTCGCTGGTAACTTCACCAGATCCCGAGCCTCATTTTTGTGCAAAGATGCCATTTCATCAACCATGGCCTATTTCCAGAGTTTTCCATCCTCTCAATATACTACTTCCTTCATAGTTCTGGGATCATCATCAATAATAGATAAAGCAAAATTTGAACAGAAAGCAGATGAACGATACCTTGCTGGTTGCCTTCTTTCTCGAACTGATCTTCTCACACTCGAATTTTGTGGCTCTTCATCTTCTAATTCCTCCTCTGCTGCAGAGTTGGATTCTTCCTCCTTTAGCTTAAACTCTATATTCTCAGGTTCCTCTGGTTGAACTTCATGTTTAATAACATTTTTTACCTCTTTGAACACCGCATCTCGACTGTACACAACCTTCCTTGTTACTGGGTTCCAAAGCTTATAACCCTTTAAATCATCCTTATACCCAATAAAGATGCACTTTTCAGATTTACTATCCAACTTGGTTCATTTCTCCTTTGGAACATGTACATATGCATCACACCCAAATACCCTCAGATGTGAAAGAGAGGGTTTCTTACCAGTGCATACCTCTTGTGAAGTCTTATCCTCCAACGCTGATGAAGGTGATCTTTTGACCATGTAACTTGTTGTCTCCACTGCCTCTGCCCAAAATTCCTGTCCTAACTTGACACCATTGAGCATGCTCCTTTCCCTTTCCATCAACGTCTTATTCATTCTTTCTGCAACTCCATTTTACTCATGTGTGTATGGAGTAGTCGTCTGTCATGCTATACCACACTTCTTACAGAATTCTTCGAATTCCTTACTACAAAACTCTCCACTGTTATCTGTCCTCAGCACCTTTATCTTCTTCTCTGTTTGGTTTTCCACCATAGACTTAAATTCTTTAAACCTGTCAAAGACATCAAATTTCTTCTTAAGGAAATATATCCATGTATTCCATGAGAATTCATCTATAAAGGACACATAGTACACACACTTACCCAATGATGGAACCTTCATAGGTCCAAACACATCACTGTGCACAAGCTCTAATATATGTTTCGCCCTCTTACCACCGGAGGGGAAACTCACCCAATTTTTCTTCCCATATACACAATTTTCATAGAAATCAAAATCTAGAGAGCTATTACTCATACCTTCTACCATACATCTACCATGAAGTATTCGAAAGCCCTTCCCTCCAATATGTCCAAGCCTTTGATGCCATAACATGGTCTTCTCTCCAGAGACCACTAGATTTTCTACTCCACTTTCAAGAACCATAGAACTGTTGCACCCATCAACAACAGTGCTACCTTGTACCTTGTACAGAGTTCCAATTCGAACTCCCCACATCAATACGAGTGCCCCTCGAACCATCTTGCAGGTATCCTTCTTGAACATTGTTTTTACACCTGCATCATCCAACTTGCTTACAAAAATCAGATTTCTGGCTAATGCAGGAATATGCAGAATTCCCGTAAGTGTTCTAACCCTTCCACCTTGCAACCTCAACTTTACTTTTCGGCGACCAATGATTCTAGCCTTCCTGTCATCCCCCAAGAGGACATCACCACCATCATATTTGTCATACTCGCAGAACCACTCTCTATGGGGAGTGAAGTGAAAGGATGCACTTGAGTCAATCAACCATGCTTCATGATCTACATGTGTACTTGAAGAAGCCAGGTACACATCCCCACCTTCAACTGAGGTGGTTTTTGCCTCTATAGAAGGAGCATCATCAGATCCCTTTCCTTTATCAGGAGATTTAGATTTACAGTCCCTTTTGTAGTGCCCTTCCTTTCCGCATTTCCAGCACATCACCTTTACAGGTTTTCCTGGAGATTTAGATCTCCGACTCGATGACTTATTTTTGTTTCTATTCTAGGACTGTCCTCATACAGACAAGGCATCACCATTCTGGTTCTCCATATTTTTCCATCTCATCTCCTCTGTCAGTAGGGATGCGACTATTTCATCAAACTGCAAGATAGTTGTATTGCTACCTATTGCAATAACAAGACTATCCCACGAATCTGGTAGAGAACATAACAAACTAATGCACTTAGATTCATCTGAAATTTTAATATCAATAGATAATAACTAACTTACCACAATATTAAATGCGTTCAGATGCTCTGTCACTGAGTCTCCATATTTCATCCTCACATTATACAACTTTTTTCGCAGGAACAACCTATTGGCCAGAGACTTAGATTGGTACAAAGTCCCTAACTTGTTCCACAAAGCCTTAGTCATAGCTTCCCTTGATACATTCATCAATACTGAATCTGAGACACACAATCGTATTATGCTCTTTGCCTTCCGATCTAACTTCTTCCATTCTTCACCAGACACTCCCGTTGGTTTAGTACATGGATATACATTGATCCACTAATATTTATCCACCAACAGATCCTCCATATTGATTTTACACAACTCAAAACTCTAACCATTAAATTTCTCGATCTCTATCTTTCCACTGCTCATCATCTTCTTTCACCACCGAAATCAATCTCGCAGATCTCCCACTGAATAGGGTCTACCACAGGCCCGAGCGAAACTCCTCAGCAAAAAGGGCATCCTCTTGAAGCCAAAATAGCTCTAATACCAAATGTAGGTTTTAACTCTGTACAGAAATTACCTGCATACAAATTCTAAAACATAGAAAATAAAAAATGCGAGAGAAAAACACATATACACAAAGATTTCCCCTTGGATCCCAAAACCGGGACTACCAGCTTGATTTTTCATTATATTCCTTTCAATGTTACAATACATATTTATACATGTCGAATCATCCAATACAATGGATTGAAAAACCATCGCATCCAAAACCATGTGCGAAAAACATGCACAAAACCATGGTAGGTCTGCCCAACCTAATATAGGGTCTAAAACCAAAATTTTCCGAGGTGCTGCCCTGTAACCCATAGAGTGGGGTTACCTACACCCTTGAAACCCCTTGTGACTCCCCACACTACGCAATCGACACAACGAAGGGGGGGCTCCACCCCCCTTCTAATCCCCCGGCTAACTACGTGGGCTAGTTGTGGAAAGAATATAACACAACCCAACAAAACGTTCCCAATGGTGTAGTAAAATTTATTTTCTTCTAATCCTCTAGGTGTACAATGACTTAGTTATATCTAGAGAAACCATCCATCATGGACATCTGGGAAGACCCTACCACTTTCTACATAATATAATCCATTTTAGGCAGAGGATAGTTATCTTTCACCGAGACCTTATTCAAATTTATGAAATCTATGCACAACCTTATTTATCCATTCTTCTATTTGACAAGAACCAGATTTGCTACCTAGACGAAGTACCATAAAGGCACAATTATCTTAGCCTGTAACAATTTTTTCACCTCCTTTTCCAGTTGATGGGAGCAAGAGAGGATTAATCTGCTTGAGCTTCTCCTTATATGGATACACCCTTGTTTTTAAAAGAATTTTGTGTTGTATTATGCCAAGATCAAAAGTATTAAAATCATCATATGACTAGGAAAACACCTACATTTATTCATTAAAAAGGTCCAGGTACCTTTGTTTGTATTCCCTAGGAATTCCTTTAGCTAATTTGATGGTTCTCAGATCTTCATCGGTGCTAATATTACAATATTCTGCATCTTCATCAAGCTCTTGCTTAGTTGGTTTAATAGCCACATCATTTGAATTAAAAATACTTTCAAATGGAACCAATCCTATGGGGATGATATCCCCCCTTAGTTGCAATATGTTGTGACCAGTGATGGTTTCCTTCCAACCGGCCTACAATTCAAATGTCATCTCCTCATCCTCCTAATCAATCACCGAGTTTGATGATTCTCCAACGAACTCCATGAAGTGATTGTTATGTTCTTCATCTTGAAACACCTCCCAATATTTGATATTATTTGGTACAGATGGCCTGTACCTGGTTGCAACTTCATATCTGAGCAAGGGATTTTAGGGAGGCTTAAAATTGCTAGCAGTGATGGCTAAGGAGTCTACCATCCAATTTCATTCTCTCAGAAAGAACTAAATATTGAAGGCTGAGAATTTTTTTTCAACAAAATCCCATACTTCATTCCTATAGGCCTTCAATCTTGGATGCTTGGTTTAACATTTCTTTTTTATTTTCTTTACCACTAGCTCTGAATCCATAGCACATTTAAGCACCCAATGTTAATATTTTTATCATATTGTAGCCGCAATAGTAAGGCTTCATATTGAACAAGATTTTTTGTGGCCTTGAACTCCAGCTTGAAAGAGAGAGGGATCAATGTACTTCTAAAGACACCAATAACACACCTACTATAACAACCCAGGTGAAAATTTCATGTAATAAAATTTAATAAAAGCAAAATAAGACCACGGTTAAGGGACACTTATTCCAAGCTAAATGTTGGGCAAAGATATCCTAGTGCGCATCACTAGATGTGCTTTTGGCTAAGGAAATTGGAAAAGGCTAAGGCATTAAAATGAAAAAAAGGCATGTTTGGCACATTTTTTATGAAAATAAAGGAAATTATGAGAAAATTAAGGTTAAAGGTGACAGGTTGCATGTGAGGAGAAAAATAAAGGAAAATAATGGAAAATGAAGAAAATAGATGCCTCATTAATAAAAAGGCTTCTGAGGATTAGTTGCTAACTTTTTGTTAGTTCAGATTTTGGAGCTCTCTCTCTCTCTCTCACTCTTGATCACTTAAATTTTTCTTGGAGCACCCTAACTTTGGATCAAGGAAGGAAAAGAAAGCAAAGGGAAAGGAAGGAAAGCAAGGATCAAGGAAGGAAGAGTAGGATCAAGCAACTTTAGCTGTAATACTTGCAGGTAAGACATTTCATGTGTGGTTTCCTTAGTAGTTTTGACATGCATGGCTTTGCATGTTGGTGTATAGTTCTCTTCCTATCGGTGGCATGGTTTTTCCAGGTTATGACAGTGGTTTTCAACCTAGCCTTTCCTTTTTCTAGATGCCATGGTATGTTGGGATGTTTATCTTAGTTTTGATATTTGCTTTGCCAGATGGATTTTCGAAAGCATGGAGGAGGTGGTCTAAAGGTTCATTCCCAAAGGCATAGGAATCCCTTGACCAGTTTTGGCGGGATGCACGGTAAAGATTGAGCGAGGAGTCACGGTTTAGGGCCTAGTGATCTGGATTTGGATTGCGGTAAAGCCTGAGAGAATGGTCTTGGTTTAGGGCCTAGTGATCGAGGGTTGGATTGCAGTAAAGCTTGAGAGACAAGGAGATGGAAAATTCCTCAAGGATAGTGATGGATTCCAAACGACATTCCTAGTTTGGTTTGGTTGTGATCGGAGCACCAGTTTTGGTGTGATCGTGGTTTTGTGAGGGTGGATGTGGTTTACCCTCTAGATTTCCTTGGTTGTTTTTGGATTGGTTTATCCATGAGATACCACATTCATTCTTGGAATATGGCATGAGGGTGACTGGCTAAAAGAAAGATTTGGTTCATGCATGTCTACGGTCGAGTGGTACATGGAAGTCATGAACCTGGTCAGATTTTCTTATGATTAATGAAAGATAATTTCTCTTGCTTTTAAACTTGTTTATATGTGGGTTTAATGGTTGTTATATATTTTTTATTTACATGGTTTATGCTAGTTATAAGCTTAGTTAATTGACTAGTTCATGTCATGGTTATCTTATGTATTTACTTGTAATTGTTAAATTGATGGATGAAAGACCTAATTGATGCTATAACAGTTCAATGGAGAAGGCGGTGATCCTTCTTGTCATGTTTCATAAGTGTTTTCAGTCATTCACGCTCTATCTTATATCCTAGACCTGTAGGTTTCATTGATGCCAAGTGTTTGACAAATTGTAGGTCCCAGTTGGGGATGGTTAGCCCTAGTCCTGAGGTTTATTTTTGGTTTAGTGGTATGATAATTATGTCTTTGATGGATTTTGAAAGTTATAAAAAGCTCTGAATAGTTCCCGGAATTCTGGGCTAGAAAAGTGCCTTGAATTCCATGGATGCTCACATAGGTCTGCTGGGAAAAGTACTGAACTCTGGCTTGTAGGCCTATGAGAGAATCTAGAGGCTCCTGGATGTTGGCATGCCTATAGCATGAGAGCATCTAGAGGTCAAGAGGCATAAAAGATCAGTGGGATGCAGGGGTAGGATGTCTGAGTGGCTGAGATGTCTCCTAGTGTTGTTTTTGCTGATGTGTCAGGTCAGGTTGATGCGTTCTGTCGATTCCATTTCCTTAAGGTCACCAAGGAGGTTGAATCCATTATAGTGGACTCTCTCATCACATGTTTACCTTGTTTGGTCAGTTACTTGGGTAGATGTGGGAGGAGGGTGGTTATAGTTTGGTACCAGAGTGTGGTTGAGCTCTCCTTAGGTGAATGTGTTCATCATGCAGTCATGTCAGTTGTACATGTGTCATTTTTTATTCTTGGTTACATGTATCATTCTTGTAGGTTTGGTTACAAGTATCATCATTCATGCTTGACTATATGTGTTCATGTGTGTGTGTGTGGTCGATTACCAAAGTGGATTTCTTTGACAAGGCCATTGAGTATGCAGATGATGGTGGGGAAAAGAGAACTTTGCAGGGGAAGAAGAAGCCTACATTAGTGAGGATGGTTTTCTCTATGCATGGCTAAGTGTAGTTACATAAAAGTTTGTATGATGTTTGTAGTGCACATTTCTAGTGACAAAGGTAAGGAATTTGGGGATGTAGATGTTCTGAGCAAATACACAATTCTACAACAGTTTCAAGATGTATTTCCATAGGACATTACAGAGTTTCCACCTCACAGGGAGGTGGAATTTTCTATTGAGTTTGTGCCAGGGGAAGCTCCGGCATCAAAGGAAGCTTATTGGATGAGCACACCTGAGTTGGTAGAGTTGAGGTTGAAGCTAAAGGAGATTCTTGACAAGGGATACATTAGGCCAAGTGTATCGCCTCGGGGTGCACAAGTTTTTTTCGTAAAGAAGAAAGATGGTACTCTTAGATTGTGCATTGACTATAGGTAGCTGAACAAGGTAATGATCAACAATAGGTACCCATTGCCGAGGATCAATTCTTTGTTTGATCATTTGAAGGGAGAAGCAGTGTTCTCTAAGATTGACTTGAGATCGAGATACCATGAAGTACTCATTAAGGAAGAAGATATCTTCAAAACTTCATTCAGGACTAGGTATGGGCATTATGAGCTTATTGTAGTTCCATTTGGTTTGACTAATTCTCTAGCTACATTTATGTGTTTGATGAATAGTGTGTTGCATCCTTATCTAGAAAAGTTTTTTATTGTATTCATTGATGACATACTGGAATATTCTAAAAATGAGGAAGAACATACAAAGCATTTATCAAGAGTGTTAAGATTCCTAAGAGAGCATCAGTTATATGCTAAGCTTAGCAAGTGCAGCGTCTTTGAGATAGAGGCGCATTACTTGGGACATGTCATTTCCAAGGAAGGAATAGTAGTAGATCTAGAAAAGATAAGGACCATCATGGAGTGGTAAACTCCTAAGAATGTGGATGAGGTGAGATCATTTATGTGATTGGCAGGCTACTACAGGAGGTTCATTACGAAATTCTCACACATTGCATATCCTAGAAAATCATTGCAGAAGAAATATAAGAAGTTTGAATGGACAGAAGAATGTGCAGATAGTTTTCAACATCTCAAGTTGTTGTTGACACATGTACTAGTATTAAACCTTATAGATCCGAACAAGGAGTTTGTAGTGTGTATAGATGCTTGGAAGAGAGGATTTGGTGGATTTCTCATGTAAGAAGGATAGGTAGTGTGCTATGAGTAATGGAAAATGAATGAACACAAGTAGAACTATCCCATGCATGATCTTGAGCTAGCAACGGTCATACATGCATTGAAGATGTGGAGACACTATCTTCTTGGTAGGAGGTTTGTACTGATGAGTAACCATAGTGGGTTGTGATATTTTTTTTACTAGCTGAATTTGAATTCCAAGCAGGCTAGATGGTTGTCCATCCTTAGTGAGTTCGACTTTGAGATCAGATACATCAAAGGGAAGGAGCAGGAAGGTATAGGTAAATCATATAACAGTTATGATCTCTTATGAGACAGAGTTATAGGATATGATCTTGCAAGTAGGACATTGGGATGATAAGTACGTGGAGATCATGCACATGTTACAACAAAGTACAGGTACAGGTGAAGGTGCAGGCATAGGCACAGGTGTGGGTATATGTATAGGTGTAGGTGCAGGTACAGATATAGGTACATGTGATTAGGATGCTGACTATCGTCTTACAATAGATGGTAAATGGTGAGATTCAAGGAAAAGATCTATGTATCGAATTGCAGTGAGCTCAAGAAGGTTATCCCGAGGGAGTTTCATGTCAAGCCATACTCGGGTCACCTAGGATATCAGAAGACATTGACGGTGGTGAATAAGATCAATTATTGGCCGAATATGAAGAATGAAGTGGCAAATTTTGTGGCTAGATGTTTAGATGGTCAATTGATAAAGGCAGAATGTAAGCATCTGGGTGGTCTTCTACAACCTATAGCAATTTTGGAATGGAAATGAGAGGTCATTTCCATGGATTCCATTACAGGTCTTCCAAGGACAGTGAGACAAAATGATTCTATTATGGTTGTCGAAATTTTGAGAAAGGTATCTCACTTCATTCTAGTGAAGACTACATATTCAACTAGTGAGGTAGCACATGTTTTCATTAGAGAGATAGTGATATTACATGGTGTTTCGAAGAAGATTGTGTCAGATAGGGATGCAAAGTTCACTCCCAAGTTCTAGAAGGAGATATTTTCATGTTTGGGTACATAGTTGGCCTTTAGTACAACTTATCACCCACAAATAGATGGACAGACAGAGAGGTCAACAAGATCTTGGAGGATATGTTGAGGATGTATGTGATACATCGCGAGAGGAGATGGGAGGAGTACCTTCCATTGGTTGAGTCTGCATATAGCAATGGTTATCAAGAGTCATTGAGGATGAGTCCTTTCGAGGCATTATATGAATAGAGTTGTAATACTCTCATCAACTAGAGTGATCCAGTGAACATGGTACTTATTGGGCCAGGTATGTTGGTAGACATGGAACAGGAAATGCAAGTTATAAATAAGAATCTAAAGGAAGCGCAAGATAGATAGAAGAGTTATGCAGATCAACATAGGATGTTCAAGCAGTTTCAGGTTGGGGAGCATGTTTATTTGTGCATCAAGTCGAAGAAGAGCTATTTGAGGATTGGTTCATGTGCCAAGTTCGTACCACGATATTGTGGGCCTTTTAAGATCCTTGAGAGGATTGGACTAGTGGCCTATCAACTTGGACTACCTCCAATAGTGAAATTCCATGATGTTTTCAATATTTCATTGCTTAAGAGGTATTTAAAGGATGTTGATAAAATTATTCATTTTTTTGTATTGAAGGTGGAGCAAGAAGGAGAGTTCCAGTTCGAGCCTCGGTGCATATTGTAGTGGAAGCATCTCATGCTCAGGAACAGATCCATAGAGAAATTTAAAGTGAAATGAAAGATCTTTGGGCCTGAAGAAGCTACATGGGAGATGGTGGATCATATGTGGGCCTTGTATCCTTCATTTTTTGTCATTTGAGGCAAAGAAGTTTTGTTTTTATGTTGGAATATGATTGGCATATGTTTTGTTGATGTTTTGGTATATATATATATGTGTGTGTGTGTGTGTGTGTGTCTATATATATATATATATATATATATATATATGGATCTAAATACTGCCATGAGCTAAGTTATAAAGCTCCAATAATAGGTATGGTTGTTATTTTCTCATGTTTTCATGATGTTTTTCTTTTGAGCAGGTTTTTCGTTGTAAATAATACAATGAGCGATGTTATAAAGCTCCATAGGCAGTATGTTTTCTTTTCAGCAATTTCGTTGCGGTCTTGGTGTGGTTTAACACCGAAGAGGTGTTCTTGAAAGGGGAAGGCTTTGTAACAACCTAGGTGAAAAGTTCATGTAATAAAATTTAATAAAGGAAAAATAAAACCACAGTTAAGGGACACTTATTCCAAGATGAATGTTGGAAAAATATATCCTAGTGGGAATCACTAGATGTGTTTTTGGCTAAAGAAATCACAAAGGCTAAGGAAAAGGAATTAAAAGGAAAAAAGAGCATTTTTCACAATTTTTTTATGAAAATAAAGGAAACTAGGAGAAAAGTAAGGTGAAAGGTCACATGTTGCATGTGAGGAGGAAAATGAAGGAAAATAATGGAAAATTAAGAAAATAAAGGCCTCATTAACAAAAAGGCTTCTGAGGATCAGTTGATAACATTTTTTCAGTAGGATCAAGTAAATTCATTTGGAATACTTGCAGTAACACATTGCATGTGTGATTTCGTCACTAGTTTTGACGTGCATTGATTTGCATGTTAGTGTATGGTTTTCTTGTTGTTGTTGGCATGGTTTTGCTAAGTTATGACAATGGTTTTTAGCCTAGACTTTCATTTTTCTTTATGTCATGGTATGTTGGGATGTTTATCTCGGTTTTAAGCTGTGGTTTGTCAGATGGATTTTGTAATCCAGGGTGGAGGTAGTCTCAAGGTTCATTCCCAAAGGCCTAGGAATACATTGACCGATTTTGGTGGGATACACAATAAAGCTTGAGGGAGGAGTCTCAGTTTAGGGCCTAGTGATTCAGGTTTGGATTATGGTAAAGTTTGAGAGACTGGTATCAATTTAGGGCCTAGTGACTTGGGATTGGATTGTGGTAAAGCCTTAGAGACAAGGAAGAAAAAAATTCCTTAAGGATAGTGATGGATTCTAGATGGCATTCCACGTTTTGTTTGATTGTGATTAGAGAACCAATTTTGGTGTGATCATGGTTTGGTGAGCGTGGAGCTGGTTTAGCCTCTGGATTCCATTGGTTATTTTTGGATTGTTTTACCCATGAGATCCCACATTCATTCTTGGAATATGGCACAGGGGTGACTGGATGAAAGAAATATTTGGTTTAGCCATGTCTACAGTTGGATAGTATGTGGAAGTCCTGAACCTGGTTGGATTTTCCTATGATTAATGAAAGTTAAGTTCTCTTGCTTTTACACTTGTTTATATGTGGATTTAATGGTTGTTATATCTCTATTATTTACATGGTTTTATGGTGATTATAATATTGATTAATTGATTACTTCATGTCATGGTTATCTCATGTGTTTACTTGTAATTGTTAAATTGATGGATGCATGACTTAATTGATGTTATAAAAATTCAATGGATAAGGTGGTGATGCTTCTTGTCATTTTTAATAAGTGTTTTCAATCATTCATGCTCTATCTTGTGTCCTAGACTTGTAGGTTGCATTGATGCCAAGTGTTTGAAAAAATGTTAGTCCCGGTTGGGGATTGTCAGGCCTAGTACCGAGGTTCATTTTTTTTTACTACTCTTTTCATCATGTATTTGATGGTCTTTGAAATTTATAATAAGTTCTGGGTAGTGGGCATAATTCTGGGCTAGAAAAGTGCCTTGAATTCCATAGATGTTGGCACAGGTATGTTGGGAAAAGTCTCTAGACACTGTCTTGTAGGCCTGCGAGAGAATCCAGAGGTCCCTGGATGCTGACATGCCTATAGAATGAGAGATTTGAGAGGTCAAGAGGCATAAATTATCAGTGGGACCGAGGGCCAATATGTTTGAGTGGTTGAGATGTCTCCTGGGGTTTTTGTTGCTAATGTGTGAGGTTAGGTTGATGTGTTCTGCCGATTCCATTTCCTTAGGTCACCAAGGAGGTTTAATCCCTTATATTTTCCTCTCTCATCACATGTTTACCTCGGTTGGATGGTTACTTGGGTAGATGTTGGAGGAGGGTGGTTACACCTACCCCATGTTCTTCTCTAGAATAAGCACCATCGAAATATAATTTCCATACCTTGCCATCCTCCAATGATTTTTTACTCTGTTGAGTTGTACATTCCACCTAGGTGTCTCCCATGATTTGATCATCCTCTTATAACAATAGACAAGAAAAATCCTTCTCCTTACCATACACAAGAGCATTATTGGAAAAATATGTCATTGTAACTGTCTTCACAAATATGGATTCTTTGTATAATTTATGCTCTTCTCCACCAAACATGGGAATGGTAGAAAAAGTTAAATCTAGTTTAATGGAACCCCCAAGTTTCATTCCCTGTGACCTAGACAAAAGCATAGAAAACCTTGCAAGGATATCTACCACTACAATATCCATTACCACACGTTTTTCCGAGATTTGATCCAAATGGACCACTAGATCCTTGATCATACCCAGGAACTTTACTCTTTTGGAATCAAAGGAGTATAGGTCTTTGTATAGTTTCATAATCTATAGTCCCAACCGATCCATCACAGATAATGGAATTAAGTTGTGAGATGCTCCTATGTCAAGCATACCATTATGTTGTGGAAGGTTATGAATTACCAAGGTGACATAGAGTGGAGGAGTGTAAGGGTCCTTCTCCTCCACATGGGGCCCAAACACAACCATAGGTCTCGCTTCTTGAAGGTTATGGTTATATTGCAAGGGGTTAGTGGTGGGTGAAATCATAAATTTAGATACTTGATGTTTATACTAGGGTTGGTTCAATAATTCAATCAAAGGGACAATTATCTTGACTTTCTTGAAGTCTTTTTGGAGATTGAAGGTAGATAGATTCTTGTCAGTTTTAATAGACTCAACAGGTTATTTGTTTTCGTTGCAAATTGGATTTATCTCTAGGGGCCATTGCTTTGTTTTGGAGGCTCCAGAATCATTTGGCATGGGATGGATGGATTATTTCTTGATTGGTGGGAGAGGGTTGAGTGATGTCTTCCCTTTATATGTTGGCTTAGGGGGACTTGGTGGAGGAGTTTCTTCATTTTGATATTCCCCCCTGGACCTTTTCGTAGATAATTTGAGATCATATTTCTTGTGAAATTGGGCTTTCATGAAGACAAAAAACTATTTTTAATAATTGTCTATCTCATCATCATCGAACAGGGCATCCAAATAATCCCATTCTCCTTCATGGGCTTCTATTTCATTTTCTCCCTCTGAAAGAGAAGATAAATAATTTTGTTCAAATTTTATGGTTTCTTCAATATTCTCTTTAGGATCATCTTCTAGGTATAGAGGAGGCTAAATGTGATCCTATTGATCCTTTCTCTCAATTTTCAAGAGTTGCAAAGGTGGCCTCGTGTATTGAGGATTAAAATTTCTGTTAGGAATTGGTTGACTTTATCGAGAGGGGTTTTTGTTCTCCAACTCTAATTTTACTAGTTTGTTACATAAATTTCTTATCAACTTGTTCATCTATTCTAACTTTTGTTCTTGAGTTACCTTTACCTGGGCTGAAGAGTTGCCTTCTTCCTTTCCTCTCCTCCTATCACCATATTCCACTTTCCCTTTCCACTTTCCAGTAAAGGCGAAATTTGCTTCAACTTCCAGGGCATCTATTTGGATTTGGTGCATGGTATGAGAATTTCTTTCTCTGAGGGTAAACCGAAACTCTAGCTCAAAGGCCCCAGCAAAAGCCACTTTTTTAATAGCATGTGGAGATTTAATTTCAGCGGGAATACTATTATATACCTTATTGTGTTTTTTCTTCATCTTCATTGTGGTTTTTCTTCATTGCATTAAAATTTGTAAGAATATAGCCATAGTCCCTTTTCTACCCCCATTTCTATATGAAAGCATTCTCCATCTACTCCTAGGTATTAATTGAAGCATTTGTTACAGTATTGAACCATTTCCTGACCTCTCCATCCAAGGACTAAACAAAGAGTCTCAGTACTACATCTAGGTGTTCTACATTCAGGTTCTTAGCAAACACACAAAAAGTCTCTATATGTTTTTGGGATAAAATATCATCCTCTCCAGTGAACCTTGGTAGATTTTTAAGGTAATCTTTTGGCATCCCATTCATAGGTTACGGAAAGTTAAGTGGAGCATATCTATTAAGTAGGAAACCAGGGACAACCATGTTTTGGAATAGAGGGGGTAGAAGATTTACCATAGGGCTTGGTTGAGGTATTGTATGGATTATGGTTGTATGGAGCTAAGATGGAGTGCTAGCAATGATCTGAGTGGGACTATTTATGAGGATATGTTTGACTTCTTTGGGTTCTCATGAGGTAGGGAATATGAGAGGAAGAAAACTAAGAGAAGCTTCTTCAAATTTATCTTTGGAGGGAAATGAGACAAACAATTGTTAGCGTTCTTCTAAATACTCCAAAGCGAAGGAGGTCTTGGAGCAGTTCATCACATATTTCTGAGATCTGCAAGTTGACATTTCAGGAAAAGATATTGTAGGATCTAGAGTAATTGGGGTCCTCTCTTTCCAAACTCTTATGGATATGATTCTTTTAGGGTCGAATATAGGAGGAGTTTTCTGCTGAGAAGTGTCAGAGCGAGTATGAGGCCTTTTGAAAACCAAGATGATGAAACACAAAAATAAATAGTGGAGTCACGAAGGTGAAGGATATTCAATCCACACTCTCTTATGCTCACCTAACCAAGGGGTGTCCAAATGTCATTCCCAGGGAAAAATAATCTCATTCGATCCCTAGTAACGATGCCAAAAGATGTTGTATCTCCTACAGATAACCCTTGGGTTGAGGATAAGTTAGTTCCTATGACATCTTATTGTCCCTTGAGGATATTTCATTTTTGCACAAGAGATAAATGAAAACTAGATCTTAAATCTGGTTCAATTACCTTTCACAAAGGTAGATTCAAACACACACATAAACAATATAGGTCATCCTAAGAACAAATGTCCAAGTATGGTGGCCTATACATAGTAAATGTAGTTCAATTTATCTTTGTAGTAAAGATGGGAAGGAGAAAAACAAGGAAAGAATTCAACACAGAGGGATGGACAAACCCATGATCCTAAGAAGTAAATCCCAGTAGAATCATGAAATAATAAGGAAGTGAAATGCATAAATTGTGGAGTGCATTTTAAGGTTTCCAAATCAATGTTTCATAGGTACTTTATGCTATAATATAACATAGTAAATCTACAATCTCACATGTAATATCCGCTAGAGTATAACACAAGTAGATCCATGATTTATGAGTGAATCTATCAGCTACAACTTACATAATTTATTATGAAGAGAAACACATATGTAGTGACATACAAAGGAATAACACACACTACACATTCCTATGCTTGGAATCACCAGATCTTCTTCATTAATATTCAAAAATTGAGTCCATATCACACGGTAAACTGTTAAAATTATTATAATAATTACAACCTTAGGAACAAGAAATTGAACCAAAAGTTGGAACCTACCTCTAAAAACATAATCCAGAATCACTGAAAAAGACAAAATTCATATCCCTGAGAATAGAATTTTGAATCCTTTATAATGAGTATCCTCTTTCCTTTTATATAGAGAGAGAGATATCAATGATTGCATAACAAATTTTATTCTTTTCTTAAGAACGGAAAATTAACAAAATATGAAAAATGTGAGGTGTCCTGATCGATATAGAAAAATATCTCCAATGCCAATTTATCTTATAGCCTCTGATCAAGCCACGCCTCTACTACAATATTCCTCCATGGTTATCAACCAATTCACCTGTCACTTTCTCCCTTTAACATCTTGAAAATTCCCCATTTTTGGAGCTGGACATGGTCAGGTGTGGTGGCGTTAGAGGTGTTCTATAGCTTAGCTTCTGACCCATCCATCTTCCATGCTCTCTTTTCTACATTATTGGCCCTTAATATATCGTATATTTTATTAAAATAATGTTACAAAATAACAACATTTCGATGCCTTTAGCCCCTTTTCTCTTAATGCCTTTCTCGTTTTACCTCTATGGGACTGCTGCTTGAGACAATGGGTATAATACTTGAGCGCTAAAATATTAGAGTCTTCGTACATCATAACTCTCTTTAGAAAAGTCTAAGGAATTCATAGAGTTCCGATGAATTAACTCACTTTTGGACCTAACCCCTTCATTGTTTATTGACCATAGGACCATGAGCTGTTACTGGAGGCTTTAATACAACACTGCGTTGGATATTTTAGATCCTTGTGTATCATAACTTTTATTAAGATCATGTTGGAGGCTTATCTCATAGTTTATTAGCTCTCTTCCCTTGGTTCTTTGGGATTCAATAACCAAATGTTATTCAACATCAGAAGCAACTCCCATTGTAAATTTTCACAAATGTAATTACAAATCGATTTTGAAGCTCCGAGCTCTGATATTCTCTATAGCCCCTAGGTACTAGACCATCTCTCTTCTCTGGGTTCTTTGGAGACCCTGTGACTAAAATCCAATCAAAATTGGAGCCCCTTATTCGGATCACAACTTTATGAAATAATTTGACACAAGTTACAAAAACTACAACCTCCAAAAAACTAACCTCCAAAATCATGTCATGTCGATGTCATCTTTTCCATGTGGCACCAACTGATTGGTGACACTTGTCACCCAAATTTTCCCCATAAGACCTTCAAAAATTTCGAAACTAACTGACATGTGTCCACCGTACCACCACATCACGCTAACATCATCAGCCTCGTCAGCTTCTCAGATCAAATTATTTACTGCCACATGCCCTCTAGAGGAGAGAGAAAATGTCCTTGGGGTCCCTGACCTTGTGATGATTTCCTTTGTATTTACCCTACTCCATGACCCTTAGTGCTTTCAAAAGAGTTTTTATTTTTAAGGAGTTATGAAACTTCATCGTTCCGAAGATTCGAAATGATTGACCCTCCGAAATTTGGGTACCAATGTGTTGATATTTTTCTGAAAATGGGATCTAGATGGTCATCCTTCCCCTTTTGTTTTCAGCTCTGAATTTCATCTATGATTTTTTTTTTGGTCTCTGATATCTCGAAATCCCAATTACGCTGCCTACCAATCCTTCTGATATTGAGCCTCGATGGTCAACCATCCCTTTTAGCTTTCAGACTTAGGATTTCCAGTTTTGGCTCTCAGTTTCGATTTCAGACTTCAGTTTTTCCTTTGGTTGTCCAAGATTGTACCCATCCTTATCAGTAAAAAGGATCGAAAATAGGACCATTTTCCATAATCACAAGATGGTATGACAGGTGACAACATGTAGTATGAAATGTCGTCTTCTTTTTTTGATTTGATGCAGTTGAAAGGAAACTAGGTTGTACAGAGACCACTTCTATGTTATAGGAATACCCAAAAATTGAAGAAAGGAAAGGAACAACAAGTGGACTTACTCTAATTGCAAGGAGGGAGAGTACATTATTTCAAGAAGGATATATTAAAATCAAATCTATTCCATTATGCATCGTAAAAAAAGTTACAACTTAAAGGGAGTGTTCAAACAATAAACCCTCATTTGTAGAAAACAAAGCAGTTTCGATACAATCAACATGTTAATGATTCTAGGGGTCCTCCGAACTTCTAAATTCCATCTTCAATATCGAGTGTGCATTGTAATGTTTTAAGGAAGTATGAACATGCTTTGAGTGGAAATTTGGAGGTGTTTTGATGAAATTTATGGTTTGCTACAGTAATCCCTATTTTTCTATAGGAGACAAACCCGAGAGAGATATTATGCATTCAACATGCAGTTTGAGAGATTATTAAGGTCAATAAGGACTATAGAAGGACCATGGTCAAGAAGTCTTTCCAAAACCTGGGTACCTTTGATTGATCATTTCATGCAATAATTAGTCAAATATGGAGTTTCGTGTAGCTTGTTAAGATATTATTTCATGCACTAATAGGTTGTACAAATGTATGATAGTAAAAAGAGATAACGATTGAAGTAGGATAAGTGCACAAAATGAGTACTAATTATATCCAAGAAATTTTGTCTAAATCAAGCACTGCTATCTAAACTTAAAGCATAATGCATCCATGGAATGATAAACTAACTAACTACATAAAAGAATATTAACTACATAAATTATGAGTTGAACTTCTGAATGAAAAAGGGTATTATTTCATAAGATAACTTATTCCTAGATTCATCAAAGCAACTTTCATAAATAAACTTAGAGGCAAGCGCATTCACTAACCCTATAAAGACAATATTTTTAGAGATAGGTTTTGCAGAAATGCATGTTTGAACTAATGTGTGAATTATTGTGTGAACTAATGTGTGGAAGGTAAAAATACAAGTGGGGAACTTGAGCACCTAGGTCGGGCCCTAACCCAAGGAGAATCAAGTCCCTAAAGAAAAATTGGCTTAAAAACCAACAAGTTCTTCTCATTAATCAAGAAATGTGCTCATAAATGGGATAATACACAACTGAAAATATCGAGAAAATAACCTTCACTATTGTTGACTACAATCTCCAAAAGTTTGAATCTTTAATGGGCTACTCAAGCCCCTTATTTATATAAAAATAATTGAGGGGAAGCCTCCTTGAAGAGAGGGTTTCTTACCTCCAAAAACCCCAAAAAAATAGGATTTCGTTCCCTGATGAATTCACAACTATAGGGGAGATGATATTGGCCTAGATCCAACTGTATTTTGAGCATCCTTAAGTAGGGGACAAGCCCCATATTTTTGTCTTGGCTGGATTCCTTCATGATCGACAACAAATATTCTTAATATCTTTCATAATAAGTACATTAGGCACAAAATATATGAAAATTATCAATAACCTTCATAACAATTTTTTTTACCCAAGGAAAAATCGCAAGTTTCATTAAGATGTTGAAAATTACATGTTGTGGATGCTTAAGAGCATATGCTATAAGGGTGGTTGTGGCCATTGTCAGAGTGTAGCTATTCAAATTTCCCAGGATGGGAATCTAATAACTTAGTACAACTGATAGATGTATGTGAAAATATATACATCAAAAATCTAAAATAAATATATACACAGTCATCTCTGAAAATAACATCTAATGAAAGCCTTTTGGCGCCATCATGTGGTTGATCATCATATTGTCTGTGAAAGTTTTGGTAGAAGTCTTGGTCTCTCTTCTCCTGACTCAACTAGTGCCCTCGAGGCTGGAGCACAAACTCCTTGGATAATCTATCAGAAACGTGGTTGCGTTCCCTGTATATGCGATGACAAGAGATATAGTCAATATGAGATTTCAGAAGATATATCTCATCCAATATATGCCAGAGTGTGTGCACGTGACACGCTGATTGATGATTAAACCAATTTATGATGAGTTTTGAGTCTCCAAAAATCCGAATGTAAGTGCAACCCTTCTCAAGTGGAAAATAAAGCAAGTGTCTGAGAGTAATAAGCTCAGCAAAATTATTTGTTCCATCTCCCAGGCCCATCTGTATTTTGTAAAAATGATTATCAGATATATGAAAAAGGAAACCCCCCCCCCCCCCCCCCCCCCACATTCTTGCTATTGTGCTGAACCATCGAAGTAAGCCCAAGGGATGTTCTCTACTGTGATGATGCAAGTGGTGTGGGGGAGATCATCCTATGTGATGTTGTTGTATATTGAGATGATATGTGCAGTCGCCTGAGGCCAATGCAATATATGATTAGACAAAATATATCTATTTCTCTATAGCTAAATGCACCAACTGATCAATAGAGGGATATTCATAGACTTGTTGGGATGGGCAGTAGACCACCACAATTGTCAATCTTCCAAAACATTGTTACTTTGCTAGTGCAGGGAGAGTTGAAGGATTGTAAGAACATTGTGCCAAGTGTATATGGTGCAAGGAAAGTGAAGAAAAAGGTGATCAATGGACTCAGGTGCCTACTTACTCACGGTGCACCAGGTCAGGCCATGAAATGTTCACCTCTAAAGATTATTCCCTGTAGGAGTTTTATTGTGAAGAATACACCACATGAATAGTCTTGTTTTGGGTGGAGCCTTTAACTTCCAAAGTGAATGCCACCACCAATAAGTGATAGGGGCTTGTGTGTAGTGAAGTTGAGAATATATCCATCCTTTGGAGAATATTGGTGATGCTATGAATGAGCCTAGATAAGCTCATCCTCTCCCTTAGTGATCCTAACATGTGATTCTGAAAGTGCGTTAATGTAGGAGTGCCAATCACTGTGCCAAATATGTAGGATATTAAGTTGTTATGTAGTTTCCTAGGCTTGTTGGAAAATGGAAGCATTGTCTAGATTAGTGATATGTGAAAGACAAGTGGAACCAGAGGTCATGAGGAAATGAAGAAGCTCAAGTGGGAGGCGAAATGTTTTCCCACAACCAGACCAAGGATCCATTCCCAATCAGACCAAGGCTTCAGATCCAATCCTCCATGTGAGACCATCCCGAAAATAGGAGAGTGAGTTCTAAACAACTCTCCAAGTGGTTGAGATGTTGCCCTTGCTCCGAGAGGCTTGCCTGGTCTAATCCAGAAGATGTAGGGGACTTATGTATTTATGTATGACCACCTCAATCCATATATTCTTGGTCATCATGACATGCCATCCTATTTTGGCAACTAAAGCCTTAGCAAAGGAAACAAGATATTTCATATCCCAACTTCCCCATTCCTTTGGAAGGGAAATGTGGTCTCATCTAACCCATGCATATACATTAACTTCTTGTTTCCCCTTCAATTAGAATATGTAGCAAAATTTGTGTATCCTGTTCAATATGCCTCTTGGGATTCAAGCCAAAGACATCTAGTACACCAAAGTGGCTTCTAATATAGATTTGATGAGAGTGAGATGACCAGCTCGAGACAACCATCTGTGGTGCCAGATATTCAATCGCCTTAGCCACAAGCCACAATCAGAAATTTTATATTGTACAGGTTTGAGATGAAACCCAAGGTATTTAAGACCTTCTTGAAATGGGAGAATGGAAAAACGAAACCACTAGAAGACATACTGAATTTCATGTGGTGAGCAACCAGCTGCAGACACAATTAATTTATGACGATTGCATGCCATACTAGTTTCCAAGAAAAAAGATATGAAAATAGTTGAAAGGGTTGTGGTATCATCAATTGATCAATTTAGGAAGATTAGGACATCATCAACAAAAATTAAGTGAGTAAGTATGCAGCTATTGGTGATTTCGATACCCTGTAATCTACCTAGCCTTTTCTCCTCAGTTATAAGGTGACTCAATCCTTCCATGACCACCAAGAAAAGTAGGGGAGAGAGAGGACATCCCTATCTAAGTCCTCTCTTAGCATGGAAAAAATGAGAGGAAAAACCATTAATAAGAACAGTATGAGAAACAAACAATATACAAGACATGATCCATTGAATGAAACCAATGGGAAATCCCTAATGTGTCAAGAGAATTCTCAGGTAAATCCAACTTGTACAATCAAAAGCCTTTGCTAAGTCAATCTTAAGAATCATACCTTTGAGCCTATTGATCTTGATGGAATGTAGGACCTCCTGGGCAGTGCCAACTACTTCATGAATATGACGATGACTGACGAAGGAAAGTTGTTCTGGGGAGATATGTTTAGATAGAATAGGATAAATATGATTGGCGATGATTTTGGAAGTAATATTCTAAATACAATTGTAGAGAGAGATGTGCCTGAAATCATTAAAGGTCAGAGGGGAGTCAGATTTGGGTATGAGGGCGATGAAGGTAGAGTTAAAGGCATCATACATGCGTCCAGTATCCCGACACTCTTTGATAACCTGAAGCAAGTCATTGCTCAATACTTCAAAAAAAGTAATATAGAATTAAATCGACCATCCATCTGGGCCAAGGCTATTATATTTCTTGAACCATTTAAGGGTTCCTTCTAATTCTCCAAGAGTTACATTTTTTTGAGATCCTTAGCAGCTTCTTGATAAACAAAATTAGGAAAAAAACCTGCCATTTTGATAATTTCAGCAAGTGTATCTTATTGGGGTGAATTAAAGAGCCTACTAAAATGAGACGAGCTAAGAGTGGCAAGATGATTAAAGGATTGGACACGATGACTAGTCTCATCCTCTAGGTGCCAAATCGTATTGATAGCATAGTGCCCATTAGAAAATTGGTGATAAACTTTAGTGTTCTCTTCCCCAAATTGAAGCCAAATGGCACGACTCATTAGTGTCCAAGTCTCTTCTCTATCCTTAAGAATTCTGGTTCACTATGCTTCAAGATATATAAAGCGCTATTTTTCCTTAGCAGATTCAAATCCCCTTCCATTTACTCCAGCCAGGTTTGCTAAGTCAAGTTCAATATCAATCAGGTGTTGGTCATCCCTAGATATTATTTCCCTAGCCAAATCAATAGTTTTGTGCTTGAGGCAGAGGAGCTTCTTAGAAAAACATTCATTATGGGATTGACTTGGAGTTAGGGGATGGGATTTCCGGAAATCCATGACCATATTGGTAAAGTCTGCATCCTTTAACCAAGTAGAATTAAACTTGAAGGGGGATTTTGGCTTATGTTCAACATTTGCAAATTCATGTTAGGTTGGAGAATGATCAAATAAACCCCCCAATCGCACCCATTTTCAATACAGGGAATACCAAACAAGTACATATTTTTTGATGAGGAATCAATCCAATCTACAGGCTAGCATAACTTCCCCAGTTCTTCTGTTGCACCAGGTAGGATGGGTTCAAGCCATAGGAATATCGATAAAGTGGTGTTCATTCAGGAGGGTGCTAATGGAATCAGAGAAAGGATCCACGTGTGCATTATACTCCCACGATTCGGCATGGCCAATAGAGAAATTGAGATCCCCCCCTAAAATGATATTATCAACTTGCATGAAGGACGAATTTAGGAGTTTTTCCAAATAGGTGGCCCAATTAATACATGGTCCATATATATTTATCATTCTCAAGTCTCTCCTGAAATTAGATGAGAAAAAATAAGCCCCAATAAATCCATCTCCCCCCCAAAACATATAGCATCTTAATAGCCCTAGGATTATATCCAAATGAAATGCCTATAGATCGACCCCAAACATCGAGGGCATGAAATTTCCAGCCAGTAACAAGGGATTCAAGGGTAGGAATGATATGATCAGTGAGTACAAGGGTTTCTTGTAGAGAAATAAATTCCACCTTCTCAAGTTCAAGCAATCTCCAAAAGGCTAATTTTTTGGTAGGACTAGCCAACCCACGCCAATTAAAGGATAACAACTTCATGGAGGACCATAGGTAGCGGAGGTAAAATCTCTAAGGACCCTATCAATGGAAATTTATCGACCTTCTGCTACATCTAGAATGGCTTGGACGATAACTTTGGATATCTGAGAGTGATGACCCCTTGATGGTTTCGATATTTTGGGGGGGCTGATGCCAAGACCGTAGCAATCATCCTAAGAAAATTTAACCATTGAGCGAAAATTATAGGAGTGCCTCAGTCAAGAATCCATGGAAGACTCAGAGGGTGGAGTAGAGATTAGGACATCTGAAATGGTAAGGAGAGTGTCTAAGAAGATGGGAGGAGAGGAAATAGGGGAGCAAGTAAGAGGGGTGTGTATAAATGCAGGTGTAGAGATGCAATGTGCTGAAGATGGAATATGATGAGATTTGTAAATAAGGGGAGTAAAATGAGGGTTAGTGAGGGAAGGATTACATAAAGAGATGGCTTCCAGAGCTGCCTGAGATCTGGTGACGCGAGGAGAGGGTGGACGAACATGTTATATTCCTGGTTGATGCGCAAGATCCTTTGTAATAGGGGGCATCCAACATGCATTTTAGTCCTCTTGTTCTGTGAGCTAGAAGGTATGTCCACTGTATTTCTTTCAGGCTGTTGTGTGGAGGGAGAACTAGAAGCAAGAAGAGGGAAATCCTTGTAGAGGTGGCCAATCTTGTGACAACAACGACATCTATAAGGAACCCCTTAGTAGTCAAGAATCTAAAGATGACTAGTGTTCCGTCATAGAATGTTAATACTTTCCTCTAATCCTTCCCGTGTGTCAATATGAACAAGGATGCATGCCATGGCCATGTTACTAGTTACTACATATAGTTTATCATAGTCCAAATAACTTCCCAGATTATTGCCAATGCACTTCAAATTATCTTCTGACCAGAAATATGGTGGGAACCCAGGTAGATAGACCCAAATAGGGATGATCCCCAGATGTTCATGATCTGGTTCAAAAAGGGGACTCCACCGCTTGAGCAACATCGTGGCAAGCTCAATATGTTGGTATTTTGATAAAACCCAGGGGATGTATTTAAGACGCTAGAATCAAAGTGCAAACGATCCATGAGATAGAGTGACCATGGATAAAATATCTTCAAGCACTTGTCCCTGTATCTCTAGTATCCATTGCTGAAGGTGAGCCGTGCTATAACAGTGCCCTCTCACACACCCTACCAGAACTCTGTCAGTAGTATCAGGTACGTCCCCCATCTGCAATCCATCGTTAAGTATGAGTGAAATATTTTTATTTCCGACCTTAATTCCCTTAAACTTCTTTGTTGTCCAGGGAATTTTTCCCATAGGGTATGAGATAGGGACTTCTGAGGCAGAGCCTTGAGCAAAATATACCCTAATACCTTCTCCTAGGTAAGGACGCGAAAGGGAGGAGCCCATAAAGAAGCGAGATGTGATAGGCTAAGACGCCAATGGTGTGGGGAAGGAGATAGGTGGAGCCACAAAGAGGGAGAATGGAGGACCTAGGTCTGGAGGGTTAGATGGTAAAGAATCCTTAGATGAGAAAGTACCTGATAGATCTGATGGGTAAGAGGGCTATGGGGGTTTAAGGCAAGAAGTAAGTAACTGTAATGAAGCCGACAAGGGAGGGGAAAAATAGGAGCCTTGAAAAAATGATGCTTTAGGATAAATCGTGAATGATAGGGAGGAGGTTGAAGGGTCAACCAACGACACAAAATTCTGAGCCGGGGCACATGGATGAGAGAAAAAAGGTGTTGAAAAAACCCTAGGGTTGCCCGCCAGAGAAGATGGGAACTACAAGGAGATTAGGGAGGTAGCAACAGGCAGATCAGGTGGGGAAACCATCTCGCTGGGCACCGAGTCATAGGGATCCTTGAAATAATCTACCAAGTCATCCTCCATCTCAACCGATAGATAGTGATAGGTGATCCACAAAAAATGTTTCCTACTGACAGATGCCAAAAACCACTATGTAGTAGCGTCGTTACAAAAAGCCTGGAGCTAGGAACTAGTGCATGTCAGTGAATAGCAATAGGAACCAAAATGGAAAGGTTGAGATCTTAGACAAAGTCAGCTACAACATGAACCATAACAAGCTAAAGGTTCGCATCAGAGTTTAGCAGAGCCATCGCTCATCTCCCACCTTCATAACAACTTATTAAATTTTAGAAATACATTATTAATTATAGAAGCAGAGGTTAAATGTGCCTAAGGAAGGTTAGATGGTACTTACGTTGTACATAGTTAGGAGGCTCGTTAATAGTTTTATATAATATTGGTTCTAAAATAGGATTTTTTTGCGTATATTGTGGATATTTGTGGGGGATCTAGATTAGCTAGGTCAAAAGTCATAAGACCATAATCATGGGTGACAAATCTATGAATTACCCTTGTGATCTTGTAGTGGAAACATTTTAGTGGCTAGAAGAATAAGTTCAAATACAAGTTGTGATATGAATCTCCTTATGTCGACTGTGAGTAATAAGCTCAGGATACTTGGAGAAGATGGGGAGTTCTAATGCAGAAGACAAATCAGAGCGTAGATCAGGAGATCAAGAGAAACAATCCACCAACTGAAGAAAGGACTTGAAAAAAATTAACCCATTTTGAGAGTTTTAAATCATTCATATCCCCTATTCAAAATGAAAGAAAAGTTTGATATCAATCCATACCAAGGTGAGATCCACAATCTAAAGATTAATCACTAGTTATAGCAATAAGAAGTTTATTTTAGTGTCCATCATATTGAGGAATAATAGAATATTTCATTTGTGTGACTAAAATTAGAGGGCCATGCCCTGACTTGGTGGGAAAGCAACATGAATACCTTGAGGATGGAGGGATATAATCCCATGACTAAGTGGGAGGACATCAAAACCCTCATAAATTCACATTTTTACCCTATTGGGTATGCAAATAAAAACTAGATATAGTGGCACTACTTTAGGAAAAAGTAGGGGCATAGTGTATATGAGTACACAATAGAGTTCAAAAATACAGAATGTTGGGTATCCCCCCTAAAGAACCTATATTTACTCCTCAAGTATCTAGGGGGTCTACATAACCATCATTGAAAGAAAGCTATGTTGTTCAAGTATATATTAGTGGACAAAACTGTAGGAATTTACAGGGTAAGTTCCTCAGACAGAACCCCAAAGGACACCGCTCACAAACAGATCACAGATTAATACACCAGTACTTTTGACGTGGTTAAAACCCTCAAAGAGGGAAATAGTCCATGGCTTGAGCCAATGTGGCCACTTCAGGCAATTTATTAATAAAAGAATGAAAATTTACATAAGCTTCTCTCATGGACGGTTAACCTACAAATGACCCTTCATGCTCTTTAAATAGAGATCATGGACCAATCGGGTGTTAAGCCACGGATCAAGTGTCGATAATACCGAGGAGCAAATGAACCGTCGGATCACTACATATCGTGACCGTCGGATTGCAAGTTACAAAATGTACATAGTAAAGAAACACACTTTACCTAACTCTATACTAAACCAAGTTATACTTAACTATTTCCTATGTGTCGGAATATCCTAACATCCCCCCTTAAGAACAACTTGGGATAGGATTGAAGGATTTACAAATATGACACAATAGGAGAAGGAAGGAGGCACTAGAGCCTATCCCCCCTTAGTGACAACTTCCTGAACTCCAACCATAAATCAAAGTTTAGTGAACTTCGCCTCTGTGAGAGCCTTTGTAAAGATGTCTGCAACTTGATCATCTGTTGAACAATATTGCACTTCAAGAACATGGTCGTGGATGAGCTTTCTGATGAAGTGCATGTGCAGTTCAATGTGTTTGCTGCGTTGATGTTGGACTGGATCTTTGCATAGTTGAATGGCACTTTGATTATCACACCAAAGTGTAGTCGGATGCTGCTGCTGAAAGCCAAACTCTGATAGAATCTGACGAAGCCACAAGGCTTCCTTACTAGCTTCTACGGCACCACGATACTCTGCTTCTGCTGAAGAAAGAGAAATGGCACCTTATTTCTTGCAAGCCCATGTAATAGGTCCTGAACCAAGAGTGAGCACATAACCTGCAGTAGACTTCTGATCATCAGGGTCACCAGCCCAATCGGAATCAGTGAAATCAACCAATAGAGGAGATGCTTCGGCATTGTAATGAATCCCAAATTGAACTGTACCTCGAACATAACGAAGTATTCTTTTAGCTTCTTTCCAATGACTTTCACGTGGATTTTGCATAAACCGAGCAATAAGACCAACAACAAATGAAAGGTCAGGACGAGTATGGGTTAGATACAAAAGTTTTCCTACAAGTTGACGGTATAAGGTAGCATCAACTTCAGGAGAAGTACAAGTGACTGAAAGTTTGACTCCAGACTGAAAGGGAGAAGGGGCTGGCTTACAGTCTTCCATGTGAAAATGGCGTAGAATATCACAGGCATACTTGGACTGGGAAAGGGAAATACCTTCCTTGGATTGCAAGACTTGAAGACCAAGAAAATAATGTAAGTGTCCTAAGTCTGTCATTTCAAACTTCCTTTTAAGGCTAGTCTTCACATGGTTTATAAGGTTGGGATCACTACCAGTTAGGATAAGATCGTCAATATAAAGAACAAGAATGATAAGAGACTTGCCCACTTTCTTGGTGTAGACAGTATTGTCAGAATGACACCTAGAAGAGCCATTTTATAAAAGAAAGTTATCCATTTTGGCATACCAAGCTCGAGGAGCTTGCTTGAGACCATAAAGGGATTTCTTAAGCCGACATACAAGGCTGGAGTCTGTTTGTATAAAGCCAATAGGTTGTTCCATATAGATTTCTTCATGCAAGTCCCCATGCAAGAAGGCGGATTTAACATCCATCTGATGGACTTCCCATTTGAAAGAGGCAGCAAGGGAAAGAACAAGGCGGATAGAGTTCATTTTGGAAATAGGGGAGAAGGTTTCAGTATAGTCAATGCCTTCAACTTGTGAAAAACCCTTAGCAACAAGATGAGCTTTATGTTTATCAACTTTCCCATCTAGTCCATACTTGGTTCTGTAAACCCATTTGTATCTAACAAGTTTTCGTCCCTTTGGTAGAGGAACAAGATCTCATGTATCATTTGCCAATAATGAATGATATTCTTCATTCATAACTGCTTCCCAATCTGGATGGCCTGAAGCTTCTGCAAAGGTGTCGGGATCATAATTCACTGAAGCTTGAGCCAGTAAAGAAGAGGCTCTATCAAACTGAGAACGTGTATGTCGTTGATCTGTAAGACCACTGGCAAGATCACCTGCTGCATCCCGAGTAGCACAGACCCATTTTGGAAGCTTAGGAGCTGAAGGAGGATCCTGAGAAGGTGGGGGAGGATTCTCATCCTCGCTTTCATCATCTGAAGAAGAAATATTTTCAAAAGTAGAAGAAGGGAGAGGTGGCACATCTGTTGAACTAGGCTCGTAGGCCGATATATTTTCAGCAAACTTTACATCTCTTCTAATGATAACATTTTTGGACTTAAGTGGAATAAGTCTATATCCTTTGACATCTTCAGAATATCCAACAAAAATACATTTTTCACTCTTAGGTTCTAAAGCTTTATGTTTCTCATCTGGAATATGGGCCCATGCTTCACTTCCAAAAACACGAAAGTGACTTACATCTGGTTTGATTGAGCTCCATGCTTCTTCTGGAGTGATATTCTTTAAAACCTTAGTAGGAGTGCGATTTATTATGTAATTTGCATAGTTAATTGCTTCTGCCCAATAATTAAGACTAAGTCCTTTAGATTGAAGCATACAATTAGCCATTTCCTTTAAGGTGTGATTCTTCCTTTCAGCTACCATTTTGTTGTGGAGTATATGGAACAGTATGTTGCATTTGAATTCCATGCTTAGTGTAAAAGTTGATGAAGTTGTTTTTAACATATTCTCCACCATTATCAGATCTTAGCTTAAGAATTTGATGTCCAGATTGTTTTTCAACAAAGGCCTTAAAGGCCAAGAACATGTTAAATACTTCACTCTTGAGTTTTAAGAAGTATACCCAAGTGCGTCTGGAGAAATCATCAATGAAAGTTAAGAAATACTTGTAGCCAAAGAAGGAAACAATTGGAAGTGGACCACATAAATCACTATGAACAAGCTGTAAAGGGGCTGAGGCGTGCCAAGAGGCACGTTTTTCAAAACTATCCCGATGATGTTTTCCGAGTACACATCCGGAACAAACACCATCTTTGCAAGATACCATTGGAAGACCTGTCACCATATTTTCTTTACATAGATTCTGAAGAGAGTGATAGTTTAAGTGACCAAATCGATCATGCCAAATTTTGCTCACTTCATCATTATGAGCAACAAATACTGAGGGAAGATTTGATGACCCAAAGTTGTGAAACTTATACAACCTTGTAGAATCATCAGCAATGCTAGTAGCTAAAATCTGTCTAGGATCTCTTAGGTCCTTAATTACAACATCGTGAGGTGAAAATTCAACGATTTTACCTTCACCTAAATGGGTTATCTGATATACAGATAGGAGGTTGTGGGATAAGGTTGGAACACATAATAAATCATTAAACTGACCATTGTCTGTATGAACAGTTCCAGTCCCTACAACATTAAGAGATCTATCATCACCAACATATATATTTTTGGTGTTGCAATCATTTAAAGAATAAAACATGGCTTTGATTTTGGCCATGTGATAAGAAGCTCCAGAATCAATGAGCCACTCATGAGAATGAGAAGAAGAAGATACATTTAGTGCATAGCCAGACCGAGATGCTTGACAACCACATGCAGAAAGTGCCATTCCTGAAGATGAAGTTGAAGTTGAAGAGTGCTCCAAATGGATGTTATGCTTCTTCATTGCTGCTTCCAAGGCTTCCATCTTCTTAAAGCGTTTGGATTCTAAGTGGCCATCTCGATTACAAAAGTTGCAATGTCTATCAGTCTTCTTCCCTTTGTTTTTATTTGTCTGATCATTTTGTTGAAATGATTTTTCATTTTGAGGCTGAAATTGCTTAGGACCTTTGTTTGGTTTAGGACCATTCTTTTTAGGATACAACTTCTTAGGATTCTTTGGATTTGGTTGCTGCTGGTCGGCTAATGCTTTCTTAGAAGAGTTTCCAAGATTAAGAAGACCAAGGTGTAAGAGTTTTTCTTGTTCTCTTATTAAAGAATCATAAAAAGAATCAAAGGAAGGGGACTTGTAGTCTTGTCCTTGAGAAATGAAGGCTTCTCTTGTAGAATGGAAGGTGGAAACAAACACAGAGTAGGTTGGTCCCAAATTAGTAAGAATGGAATATATAAGGTTACTATCTTCTTTCTTAACCTTAACGCCTTCCAAGAGAAGTCTAAGGGTCTTGAACTTGGACGAAAAATCTTCAATGCAAGAAAAATTATTGGGGTCCAATGTAAGCAACTCATTTTCAAGTTGATGGGCTCTAAGTTCATTTTTAATTCCAAAGACTTTAGTAATCTGTTTCATTGCTTCATCAGGAGTATCAAGTTCTGCAATATGGAATCTAAGATCTGGAGAAATAGACATCCCTATCAACCCACGTGCTTGATCTTGCCTATTTTCCCATTTAGCTGCCTTATCTTCATCTTTCGGTTTGGTTTCTTGGCCTGTGGCTATTCTGTAGAGACTTTTACTTCTAAGTAAATCCACAATGTAGGACCACCATTGGAAGTAGTTGGTGCTGTCAAGAATAACATGGCATTGGCTTTCCATTTTAACAGAAACTGAAGCTATAGATGCTGAAACTAAGTGCTCCAATGGAACGATCTCGAAAAATTAGGCTGTTTAAAAAAAAACGGTTCTGAAAACGGCTTCCAGATGAAGAAGTTATGGCTTTTTGAAGAAAATTTGATGAAGTCGCCGACGAAGTGCGGGAATGTGCGGAAATGTAAAATCTTCCCCCACAAAAAGGAGACTTGAACTCAAGACCTCTACTCTCATAAATTAGCTTTGGACCAAGTGAGCTATCCAAAAAGTTTGAGAGAGAGAGGGGGGGGTTTTGAAGATTTGGGTTGCGTGCTTGCTTTGAGAAATCTCTTTTTCCCTACAAAACAAGAAACACAAAACCCAACATGGACATACAAAAAAAAACGAACCTTATGCTCGAAGTTAGCTTTAGAAAGAAACTAAATATTTTCCTCAATGTTTTTGATTTTCCGAGATCACACTAAGGCACAACGGAAAAGAGGATATGCATGAGAAAAATCCTTCCTTTCTGTTTCTGATTTTCCCAAATCGCACAGAGTCGCGGGGCAAAGAGCATATGTAGAAATGAAAGGCATAGATCCGGTAATAAAAAAAGCTAAATAAACCGAAACTGAAATAAACAGAGAGAAAATAACTGTAAACTATAAATAAACACTATATACCTCCAGATCTTATAAATGACGCAGCTAGGGCTACCGGAAACCTTTTCGCATGAAACGAAAGGGGTTCCTAACTGGAATAGATGCTCCCAACGCAACAGAGTAGTCCTCTCAGCCAGAAAGCAGTCAGAAATAGTAGATCTAGGAAACGGTAGTCGGATGCAGTTCTACCAGCTTCAGATTTGGATCACCGACGGACGCGGCCCTCAAATAGCTCCGATACCATGTAGGAATTTACAGGGTAAGTTCCTCAGACAGAACACCAAAGGACACCACTCACAAACAGATCACAGATCAATACACTAGTACTTTTGACGTGGTTAAAACCCTCAAAGAGGGAAACAGTCCACGGCCTGAGCCAACGCGGCCACTTCAGGCAATTTATTAATAAAAGAATGAAAATTTACATAAGCTTCTCTCATGGACGGTTAACCTACAAATGACCCTCCATGCTCTTTAAATAGAGATCTTGGACCAATTGGGTTTTAAGCCACGGATCAAGTGTCGGTAATACCAAGGAGAGAATGAACCATCGGATCACTACATATTGTGATCGTCAGATTGCAAGTTACAAAATGTACATAGTAAAGAAACACACTTTACCTAACCCTATACTAGACCAAGTTATACTTAACTATTTCCTATGTATCGGAATATCCTAACAAAAACTTGTGTACACGCATAGTACCTATAGAAGATAGGCCTGAAAAAAGATCAATCAAGTGGATCCAAGAAGAAGGAGTAACATGACACTTCTGAGGAGGTGAAGAAGAAGTTAAAAGGGAGAAATGATAAAAATATGGTAGCCACAACACACAAATGAAAAGATCCCAACAATCGCTACAACATTGAAAACCATACAAAGGAGAAGTGTTGGATGTTGCATCCAGAGCTTAACCCAAATAACGAAAAGAAAGACAGTAAGAAGAAGAATGTCATGGCCACTAATTCAAGTATCCATGTTAAAATAATCTTATACATGGATGAGAATATTGTTTATATGTTAGTTCAGAAGGAGGTGAAACTGATTAGCCTTCAATAACAAGAAGAGAAAAAAATGACATAGGTGAAGAATACAAATATTGATGCTCTATCTGACTTAGGATCACAGGAAAATCTCATTGTAGAAAAGCTTGCCAACAAATTTGGATTGGAAATTCATGATCATTAGATTCCATATCCATTGGGATCGGTAAATAAGTATCTATATTTGAAAGTAAAAAAGTAGTGAAAATTTGGATTTTTCATCAATGTTGATTTTATTAATGAAGTAGAACTGGATGTCATTCCTCTTGAAGTATGGGGAGTCATGTTTAAAAGTATCTACATGTACATGTGAGATGAAATATTCATGTAGAGAGCCAAACGATATAGGATTTCCAAGGATGAGAATTTTTTCACCATCAACGCACATTAAGGAAAGTAAAAAATTCCATTTTTAAGTGCTAACCAAGCTAAGAATTGATCAATTATAGCAGGACGAAAGTTTCACTATTTTTAAAATAAAATCAGTTTGTAGAAGAGTTTGTAGGAGGCAAGGCATCCCTAAAAGGGTGTGCTAAGAAAAAAAAACAAAAACTGGAATGGTTTCTATAGGAATATAGGGTTTACTACCCAAGAAATATGTGGAGCACGAGGTCCAACTATTGCCAAACTCGTCATTGCCAAACATTGGGCTATATAGGAAGTATGCTATATAAGAAAGTGAGGTGGGGAAATAATTGCAACAACTACTAGAATAAGGTATCATTCGACCAAGTAAATCACCATGTAGGTCACCCATCATAATTGTGCCAATGAAGGATGGGACATGGTGGATGTGTATTAATTACATGACATTGAAAAAAATCACACTCAAGAATAAGTACACTCTACCCAGGATAGATGATTTGTTGGATTAGTTTCATCAAGTGAAGTACCTGACCAAGTTGGATGTAAAGTCTGGATATCATTAGGTTTGAGTCAAAGAAGAAGATATCTAGAAGACTACTTTGAAAACTAGGCAAGGGTTTTATGAAATGTTAGTCATGTCATTTGGCCTATATAATGTACCAACTATGTTTATGAGGTTAATGAATGATATATTTCACCCTTTTATGGATTCATTTTTTCTTGTCTACTTGGATAATATATTGGTATGTAATGCTATCTAGAAGGAGCACATCTCACATTTCATGCAAATGTTGGTGACATTAAATAAGCATCGACTGCTAGTAAATCTCATGAAGTGTGAGTTTACACAATAATATTTGGTTTATCCAGGGTATGAGATAGGTGGAGGAGAGCTAAAGATAGATCCTTCCAACATGGGGGATTGTCACACGGAATCTGTCAAGGGTGCGGACACGACTGACCTTCCTAGAAGTCTAAGACATTCTAATGACAAACAAGACAAAATGGAATGATCTTTCTCTAAATACACCTTTTACAACATGAAAACTACAAGTGTTTAGGCTTACCTTATTCCAAAACGCTGTTGTTGAAGTCCGTTCTTGACGATCCGGATGAGCTCCTCCTTCAAGTCAATTCCTGCAACCACAAACAATCAAACAATTACCAAGCACTTGCATTTCATATAATAAAACATATATTCAACATGCAGACCAAGGAACACATGAAATAACTCATTAACACAAGCTATTGAGAAAAATAAACCAGTTTGTATTAATAACGAAACAAAGAAACTCTTACAACCTGGCCTTGGTGTTGTGCAAGTTCCTCCCAGGGTCCATCAAGGGTTTTCCTCTACTTTGACAAAGCTCACCCTCTCCCAAGTAGAATCAAGTGAAGACAATCTCTCCTCACAAAGGCTCTAATGGAAGACCTAAATTCTGCAGCATTTACCCAAAGAAAATGTATAGCTCCAACCTCTTCTCCTTCTGGCTCAATGCCTTTATTTATAGTGCTGTAAAGAGGTTATTCAGGTCCACTATCAATGGGATCATTCCCCTCTATGGGTGGGATAGCTCCCTTATTGATGGGATAAGTTCCCCCTTAATAGAGATACATGAACCAACTGGAGGCGCATCCATTTCATCAAACCGACCTCTAGAATGTTCCAGAAGTAACCACAAGTAACTTTTTCAAGATAAAACTCGTGCATTTTGCCTTTTACAGAGGGACGCACCTGTCCCTTAACATACAGAGCGTCCAAGGACGCATCTTTTGTGAACATGGTCAGCGTCCCCGCAGGTAAGGCTAGAGAGAACCTGCGACCCCAGAGATAAACATAGTTTTTACAAGACTTTCTCTCTTCTTTGAGTTTGAGATGGATAACAGAGGCATGAGACTTGCCTAAGAGGGTAGCATGACTGTTGATTTGAGCCATACTAACTGTAAGTAGTCAAGGTGACATTTTTTAGTGTAACAGATTGCCCCCTAAAGTGCGAAGCCTGGAATAGAATAGGGTTTTGTAATTCTAGGAAGGGTGAAGCGCTTTATCATTTCAAGGATTGCCTTGTGGATGGCCTGGTTGGAACCTGCAATTTTCAACACAAAATACATGGATAAGATTATATCATCACTGAGGTAGGCATTCCCATACTCAGATTCAAAACTTTAACTAATGGACTAACTACTCTGATACAGGAATGATCTTGCAGTACATCATTTTTATAGACTTTTGTAGACACAGTATGGACGCAGCCATCTGTTTATGATTAGTCTACATAGATAATGAATACAAAACTCCTCGCAGCCTGGATGGTAGAAACTAGATCCAGGGTCTTCACTTCTACTTCCCGAATTGGTACGATTCTAGCCATGTGATTAAATGATTCGATGTCGAACATGTTAGAAACCACTTGATTACCAGTCGATGATGCAAACTGTTAACAAGCGTGAGAGAAACCACCAGTAATGTCAATGGTTCTCAAAGTACCAAGCACAACCCATGAAATGTGAATAGATGTTTTGATGTCGAACACTTCACGGAATCCTCTGATCGAAAGTCAATGATGTAAACTGACGTCAAAGGCGAGAAACCTGCCATTGATGCATGCAGACTTCAAGGTACTGTCGATTCCTAAGTCATCTTTCTAGATAATGTGTCGATGTCGATAGAAAGCGACCCGTTGCAGGCAAGCCCGCAACACGAAATCATTGTTCAAGTTGAAGAAATGTTGCTGTAAGGACTGACTCAGGGATGGTCAAATGGATGACAAGTATTTTGCAGATGAAAGTTTTTGCTTGCAGACCTCTTGAACACATAACGACACAACAGATGGCTTGGTGACGTATAACTCAAAGTTAACCCCTGGAACCCGGTTAAAGACTTTCAAAGTGATTTGGTCAACTGTGAGGTAAAAGATTTCCCAACCCAGGTGAATGAAAAGTGTCGTGTTCAAGAGTGGTAATAAAGTTTCTTCCGAGACTAAAGGTAACAAACAGGTTCATTCTTCTCTCTTTTCCCCCACCATTTCTGGCAAGTACCTCTTTATTTTTAACAAGCTTGAGGAGGATAACATATGCTTGATTATAAGCTCATCCTTCGGACGAGTCCAACCTAGTTTAAATTCGAACCCTAGGAAGGAGTGGTTCGTTCCTGTTTGTAATTGAACAGGTCCTCTACTGTAAAAGTTTAACGAGCCCAGTATAGGAGAAACTCGGCGTTTTTCAATTTTAGAGAGTCTGAAAAAACTAAAGGAGACTCCACGTTGAACTTTTTCGTATATTTGTGTCCCTCAAGCCCGAAAAAGTATAAAATAATACCTGGGGGAACCGCTTGATCTTGCGACCAAGGAGTACTTTCATAATAGTGTCGTTAACCTGAAAAGTAAAAAGCGATCAAGGACACGTCGTTTTATTTCCTTATCGAGTTCGAAACGACAAAAACCCGGCAATCTTTTCCTGATTTTGCGGTCAGAAAAGAGCTAAAAGGGGACCGTCTTTTAATTCCGTTTTAACGAGTGAAAAAGAAACACTCGGCGATCTTTTCATGTTTTAGGAGTCAGAAAAGGGCTTAAAAGATGACTCTGAAATTTTGTTTGTGAAAAATTACAATTTCCCTCGAAATCCCTTTGTCCTGCACAAAAGCGACACATTACTCATACCTGTTTAAAATAGGCAAAAATACATTCAAAAACATCTTTTCATGGTAAAAAATGAACTAATTCATCCAAAAAACCTATAAAAAGACCTTTTACCATGTCATTTTTACCGTTTCACTGTTGAGGTTGAAAAAGGAGCTTTTGACAAGAAACTTCCCGTGGTCGCTGCGGAAAATCTGACCGTTGGAATCGAACGCCGTCTCATCCAGGTATTTTACACATCCTACTCTGCATTTCTATCCGTTTAGAATCAATTTTTAGGTTTTAGTTTCATTTTTTGGGGGGTTTTGGTTTTGGAATGCGCCTCTCGGCGGACGCAGGTGCCCTTCGGGTGACCTGCGTCCCCCGACTTTTTCTCATACGGGAAAACGGTCGGAAGACGCAGCCCGCCTTCAGGCCAGCTGCGTCCGGGCGCCCTGTGCTACAAAGCCGGGGTGCGTCCTCCGAGAAACGCGCATTTCAAAACCCCAACTCTCTCAAAAAACCACCAAAAATTCCCAAATTAATTTCTAATTGCTATTTTTGATATGCAGGGCATTAATCATGTTAGACTGGAGAGAAAGAGAGCATGTAGAGGAAGATGAAGCTGCAATAAATCATCAACCTTCCCTGGATGCCCTAAGAGCATGCGGATTATACAAATATTGGACCATACCGGGCATGAGGGGCCAGGTAAGATTCTTGGAATGGCTGGTTGAGCGATGGAACGTACAAGAACAATGCTTTTACATAGGAGGGCACCAGCTCGAGATAGAGCCCTCGGATGTATACTTTCTCACTGGCTTGCCAAACAGAGGTGAGCAACTCAGTCTTGCGGGGACTAGGCCGGGTGGCCAATCCCTTGATAGTCTCCGCGAGAATTGGTGCACACCTGGGGCTCACCATTCAAAAGGCATAGAGATAAAACACATCACTCTGCCGGAACTCAAAGTCATAGCGTTCACGGTTACCAGAATTTGCGGCGCGGCCGCTTTACACATTGCTTCCGGATCCCAAATGCGGATGGCAATTGACTGTTACCAAGGCACCATTTTCAACTGGTGTGAAGCTGTGTCGGCTCATATGAAGAGCCAACTGACCAAGGCAAAGAACGGACGACTAAAGACTTTTGGATATGGGCCTATAGTCGTGAGCTTTGCCTTGGAGAGAATTCCAATGCTGATCCCTCAGCAACTCACTGTTGATATCTTGGGTCCCCAGCAGCCAAAGCTGATACGATGGGTTGCGGTGATGGCCCGGCATCCTGACGAGGGCGCGACAGTAGTTCGATTCTCAGATAGTTATTTTGACTGGTTAGAGGGCCAGCTTTTTGTGATACAGGACTTTCCGTATGCCGGAATGGATTTCAGAGGTGATCCGGACATGGTTCTTCCACAGGGAGAACAATGGGACGACAGAGGTACTTTTTATTTTCACAAGTTTTCTAGTTATGTATTTTTTGTATTTTTTATATATATCGTCTCAAAACTAATAGTAAACTTTTTCAAAATGCAGATGTTGGTCCACAGCGTCCAGCCAACCTCCGGCCTTATGATAGACTACATCCAGCTGCACCGGTACCGGCCCCACAGGATGCGACAGCAGAAGTACTAGCTGAGTTGGAGCATGATCTAGAGCGTCTCACGGCAGATATACCTGAGACTACTATGGACGACATTCCTATCAGGCTTCAGCGCTTCGTAGTCGCGGTCCCTGGACCGTTTAGGAGATTTTTGCGTAAGGTAGCCCGCGCAGTGGTGTCGTACAGAGAGCACCACCAGTGATTGACTAGTCACTTTTGTAGTCACATGTGACATTTTTGACTTTTTGTACTATCATTTTGCCGATCATAAGGTGTTTTAAACCTATGATCGAAGACGATGTATATATTTTTTGACACACTTCTATCTATATATATCACTATTACCGGCTTATCTTGTTTAACATATGTGATGAAATGTTTTTAAATTTACTTGCATGATTATCGTAAATGTCTGTCCAACATTCGAGAAGCAATTGCATCTGCTAATGTATTCAAAGACCTTGGAATATGTTGATATTCAATGTAATCAAATTCACGTTCCAAGAGACGCACTCTCAAAAACAACCTTAATAACACAGGATTTCTAATGGCATAAACTCTATTAAGCTGTAATACAACAAGTTCAGAATCTAACCTCACTATCAAACGTCGAATTCCAAATGAAATAGATTCGGATAATAATTCAACCACTGCACTGTATTCTGCAATGTTATTCGTTGTTTGACCGAGGCTTACCCCATGCATAGAAACTAACTCGTCAGAGGGCGAATAGATAACCCAAGCTGCGGAAGAGATATTCCGTGTATTACGACAAGCACCATCAGCAAATCCAATGTATGTTTGGAGAGGCGTCGACATCTACAATATCAAGAGTAAAACCAAGATAAGCCAGAATAATGACGAAAAACCACACTTGCTAAGCTAAGCACACTGACTAAACTAACACACTTGCTAGCTAGAAAGAAAATCTAACCTATCTAAAAATTTCTCCATACCCATCATTTTAAGCATAATACCTCTTTAGGTAAAGTCCATTTCTGGGTTTACCCAAAGAGTCCCCATCAAAATCAACTAACTCATAAGCCCCTTTTGCTAGCTTTCGCTTTACAATGTAGGGCCCATGCCACATGGGAACGAATTTTCCGGCACCTAGCTTATCGTTAGCTTGATCATATAATAGTACTAGGTCTCCTTCCGAAAAACTTCGAGGGGTTACATTTTTATCGTACTGAGCTTTCATTCGTTTCGCGTGAGTCTCGATAGCTAAAGTAGCGTCACGTCGAGTCTCATCTAATTTAGCCAAGTATAATAACCGTTTCTCCTCTTCGGAAGTAGCTGGAAGTAATTCGACAGCCATTTGAAGTGATGGGATTTCGCATTCAATAGGTAACACAGCTTCTAAGCCATAAACTAGCTGGAAAGGGGTGAAACCTGTTGAATTTTTCACTGAAGTTCGATATGCCCATAGCGCCGAAAATAACATGTTATGCCAATTCGTTCGATGGATACCAATGATCCGTCGAATCATGATGACTAGAACTTTGTTGATTGACTCAACCAAACCGTTGGCTTGCGGATAATAAGGAGTAGAGCTATCGTGGCGCAAACCAAGCTGGCTTGTAAGCTCAGTCATCATGACGTTTCGAAAATGGCTCCCATGGTCAGTAATGATTGCTTGTGGGACACCAAACCTAGTTATGATATGATTGAATACGAAAACTGCAGCTGTCTTGCCGCTTGCGTCGAATGTAGGCATCGCCTCGGCCCATTTTGTAAAATAATCAACCGCGAGGATGATATACGCATGCCCCCCGGCCGAGTGAGGGTTACAAGTAATAAAGTCAATGCCCCATTTGGCGAATGGACCAGCGGCAATTATAGGGTGGAGAGGAGCAGGTGGAGCGCGCATCTTTCGATCAAACACTTGACAGTTGTGGCATGTTCTGACAGCAAGGATACAATCTTTAAACATAGACGGCCAGAAATAGCCAGCGCGCAACACCTTCTGAGCTGTGGCATACCCAGACATATGACCGCCACATGCTCCAGAGTGACAATCATTCAAAACTCTCTCAGCCTCTTCGTGAGTTAAACAACGTCGAAAAACTAAGTCTGCCCCCCGGCGATAAAGTGTATCTCCAATAATTCTGTATTGCTGGGATCGAAACCGAATTTTTCGACGGTCTTCCTTGGAAGCTTCAGGCCGAAAGGTTTGGGTTTGGAGATAGATGATTATATCCCCATACCACGGATCTAAAGTGCTAATAAGAAACAAAGATTCGTCCACAATGGACTCCTCTGCCACAGTCTCTGTGTCAGCACTCGGGAAATCACACATCAATTCCGCAAAAACTAAAGATTTCTTAGACTTGGACTTCTCGAACTCCAAGTCGAACTCTTGCAGGATAACAATCCATTTAGAGTACTTGCCCCCTAGCAGTTGTTTTGTCAAAATATAAATCATAGGGTTGCAATCCGAAATAACTGTAGTCTTGCGGAGAAGAATGTAGTGACGAAAACGCTGGACAGCTTGAACGGCTGCCAGGGCCAATTTCTCCACATGCGAATATTTTAACTCAGTGGGATTTAAGGTTCTACTAAGATAATATATCACATGCTCTGCTTTGAATTCATCTTCTTGAACTAACACCATTCCAATGGTGGAATGCGAAGCTGCGAGGTATAAGAAGTAGTCCTGGTTGTAGTTGGGAGGATGCAATAACGGTGCATGGGTCAACGCGTGTTTTAGTGCATCAAAAGATTGTTGGGCAATCTCGTCCCAAAAGAATTGTGCGTTCTGTTTCAACAACCGTGTAAAACCTTTAGTGACCTCGGCGTAGTTTGGGATGAATCGGCGTAAAAAGTTCGCTTTCCCTTGCAAACTTTGGAGTTGGCGCAAACTCGAAGGAGGAGGCAATTTGATGATAGCCTCGACTTTCGAGGGATCGACGCGAATGCCGGCTTTTGAAACAACAAATCCCAGCAATCGACCTGTTTCTATACAGAAAACACACTTGTGGGGATTCAACCGAATTCGATAATGCCTACACCTCATAAAGATTGCTCGTAGGTGGACAAGGTGATCAGCTCGTTGTAAAGAATGAGCAGGCAAATCATCGAGATAGGGTTGCACAATGTGCTTGATGTCATGAAATGCATAAGACATCGCCCGTTGAAAAGTGGCCCCGGCATTCTTAAGTCCAAAAGGTAATTTGCAATAAGCAAATGTCCCCCATGGACAAATGAATGCCGTTTTTGGTTGATCGGCAGGTAGAATATTGATTTGATTATAGCCTGAGAAACCATCCATGAAGGAAAACATCTCACTTCCGGCACAATCATCAATAATTTGATCGATATAAGGCGTAGGATAGTTGTCTTTTGGACAAGCTCGATTGATATCCCTATAGTCGATACAGATTCTTATTGTTCCTTGTTTTTTATTGACGGGAACAATATTCGATACCCAATCCGTTAACGGGATCGGATAAATGAAACCTGCTTTCAACAGCTTTTCGACTTCTGCTTTAATCGCAGCCGCTTTTCGAGGGTGAATCTGACGCAACCGTTGCCGAATGGGTTTAGCATCCGGGTAGGTTTTGATTTCATGAACAACAATGGCAGGATCAATTCCCGGCATTTCCTCGTAAGACCAGGCAAACACGTCGCGGAATTCTTGGAATAGGGCCTTGTAAGTTTGGATTTCTTCTTCAGTACATGCGGCACCTATATGAATGTTCTCCTCGATTCCGGGCTTCACTGAAATATCAATGGGAATAGTACGAGAAATATTCCCTAAATTCAGCTCTGAATCAGAATGTTTCGTTGGATCCTGAGCGTCTTTGACATATTCAGCGGTAAAGATAGATGAAAAATCATTTTCAAATGCATCATCCTTAGGTAAAAACGAAGATCTGTGATGGAGATCTTCCCATGGTAGATCATCTACACTTAGGATTTCGCGAAGTTGTTCGTCAGATGACACTTCTTCGGGAAACGTTATCCGTTCTAAGGGTGAGGTGAAAAGTGACTCTTCACTGACCACATTCATTTGGTCGGTTGAATGAAAGTCGGTAAAAGACATAAGAGCTTCATAAGCAATCTCATACGGACTCAACGGCATAACATCACCGAGTGAGTCTAGCTCAGAGTCAGAGGGAACATACCAAGGATCATCATAAATAATGTTTTCTGACGTGATCATATGAATTGTTGCGAACGAAGGGTCTGCATTGAGTGGAGGGAGAGGAAAAGTTCCCAGTAAACCGGAATCCTTAACTAAACCTACACCAATGTCCCTATAAGGGATTGTCGTTTTACCAACATGCTGGATAGTTTCTAAAGAGGTTGGGTCGGATGAAAAGTATGTCAGCTGATCAATAGTCACGATCTTACCGTTATGTGGAAACTTAATGACTCTGAAGACCGATGAAACGACCGCTGTCATAGCATATGACCAACTTCGACCCAAAAGAAGGTTGTAGTCTAGAGGGGCATCAACCACTTCCACATCCAGACTAACGGTTTTACCTTCGACCCCTATAGGCAATTCTTGTAGAATACCAAACGGACGGAACCCACGGCCATCAAAGGCCTTAAGGATGGTGGGGGATTGGTTCAACGAAGGAGAACCAAGCGATCTCCAACATTGAATCGACATAATACACGTAGAAGCTCCCTCATCAATCACAGTCCGATGAATAGGCCTGTTTTTGACTATCACTGGAATTTGGAAAGCCATTTGATGGGGGAGACGCGGTGTACTACTTTCTAGATCAAAGATCATTAGGTTCGGGTCCTGAACATCGACAGCTCCAATAGCCGACAAAAGCAATTTTCGTTGCGCTGGACATGATTGCAGCACTTCGAGTGCCGACATTGCTGAAGGTGAAACAGCTAAGTCTTCAACAATGTTGTAATTCTGGGCTGCTCTCGCATGTGGATTGAAAGCAGACCTTCGAAGTACACCCTTGGCGGGCGGCTTAATCACTAAGTCTGGGTTAGGTTTTTCGATCTGTAGTGGATCGGAACCAGGAGCTGAGGTTGATGGGTTAGAGTGAGAAGATTCTGCTTCCTTACCATCAACAGGAGCCTTACTACCATAATCTTGCGATCGAGTCGCAATCCTGACATGAGACATCATCAAAATGGGTTCTTCACTGGCATTCGAAGAAGAACCTATCATCTTATTCTCCTGCTCTGGAAATGGATTTTTTAACACAGCAGGAGTGGGAGAACCTTTGACTATTTTCACTACCTCGGCCCGATGAGGGCAGTCTCTCGTAAAATGATCTTCTTCACAAATAAGACAAGGATATCGAGGTTTGCGCTTTTCGTCATTGGTTTCCGACTTTTCCGTTTTCTCCTTTGGAGCCTTGTCTGCTTTAGCCTTCTTCTTTCCTTTCTTCTTTCCACCGTTTTTGGATTTGGCCGTAGATGACTCTACAGCGTGAATGTCGGCGGTAAGTTCAGGAGGAGAAGACTCTCCTGTCGGAGAATCAGGCAAAGTGATAATTGGAGTATTGGAGGCCTTGGAAGACTTCTTCTTACTCTTCGTAGTCACGATACCGATCATACCATCAGCGGCATGAGATCCCGAAGGAGCAGCAGCGATTTGGTTTGACTTTGGAAGATCCGGAATTTTCTCGTGTAACGTACCCGACTGAGTGTAAACTAAGTCAAGGTATTGTGCCTGAGCAATGACTTGCTCCTCAGTAACTACTCCGGCCTTAGCTACATCTTCAGTAATTCTTGGTAATAATGATTTGACAAACCATTCAGCTAAGATTTGGTCCGGGATAAAAACTTTCACTAATCTTCTTCGACGTCTCCACTCATGGATGTGATCAGAAATGTACGTGGATGTCGATTGTTTTAGCGAAGTTAATAATTCTGTACCATTATCGTATCTGACTGGTAACTGAAAATGAGTTAAGAACGAGGTAGCTAACTGGCTAAAGTTGTAAAAAGAGGCCCGTGGTAACTCAATGTACCACTTGGCTGCGAGACCAATGAGTGTACGCTGGAAAAGACGTAAGCGGATGGAATCATCTGAGATGGAATTTGATGCACACCAGAGGTGGTAAGTCATCACGTGATTAGACGGATCCTCTCCAGACTTACCTTCGAACTTGGGTATATCGCTGGGCAACTTATTTGGCATTGGCGGCCAGAACGGAAGATATTGAATTGGATCGTTCGTTAGGCGCGTCAAGTCGGGTAAATCTAAAGTCGCAATAAACGGTAACTGCCGGTTAGGATCTCTAAAACTCTGAGTCACAATACCAGCCCCAGGAGGAGGATATCCAGGATAACTAGGAACAGGAGTCGCATTTGGGATATTATATCCTCCTGGAAAACCAGGATTAACCGGACCGTACTGGGGTTGCTGAGGTGGTTGATAAGTGTACCCAGGATACGGTTGATACTGGTAAACCGGTTGTTGGGCAGCTTGCCCAGGTTGATACTGTCCCTGGTACGGAGGTTGAACAAATTGAGGTTGAGTAGTAACAACCGTACTTGTACCAGGTTGGCCTGCAGGCATCTGGACTGTGGTTTGAACCGTGGGTCCAGACAACGGTACAGATGTCTGAGGAGTGGTTACAGGGACAGTAGAAACCGGAGCTGCCGATACTCCAGAAGTAAGCATGGTAGATGAAGCGGTAGTTGCTGCAGCCGTGTGAGGTGGAGTACCAGGTGCAATTGGCGGCTGAGTAACTACAGAAGTTACAGGGGTCTGAACACTTGACTGGACAGGTTGCGGTTGCTGGGGTGGACCAGGAACTGCAGGTTGTCCTGCTTGAGGTACCGACTGTATACTTGGTTGCGACATCTGTTGACCCTGTGACGGATCCCATGTTAACATTCCAGGGTATTGACTCGTAACAGGTTGAGGATACTGAGATCCATAGCCGTATTGAGGATAGGGTTGATAACTGTAAGGTGCAGTCCCATATGATTGCCCTTGAGGTGGTTGATAACCTTGACCAGGGTATTGACCCGTAGGTTGATAACCTTGAGGTAAATACGAATACTGGGGTTGACCTTGACCTTGAGGTTGGTATCCTTGAGGTTGATACCCTTGGGGTTGATACCCTTGGGGTTGCCATCCTTGAGGTTGATACTGATACTGAGGTTGACTTTGGGGTACATATTGAGGCTGGGGTTGATACCCTTGGGGTTGATACCCTTGAGGTTGCCCCCCAGTCACGAATGAAGTACCTTGAGGTTGCCCCCCAGGCATTAACGAAGGTTGCCCCCCAGGCGGTAATTGGCCACCTTGAGGTTGGTTAATGGGAGTTGAACCTGACATCATATAAACTTCACCTATACTCAATGGTACATTACCACTGTTTCCAACTAATAACCCATGATCAACAGGTTGAGGAGATGCTCCCGCAAAGGTACCAGAAAGTGATTGATACCCAGTAGGAACAGAAGGACCGCCATGTAAAAATGATTCAGGACTTTGTGAAAACACAGATGACTGACCAGACATATTTACAGGAGAATGAATTCCTCTAGGTGGAACCGGAGTACGAGGTGTAGAAAAACCTACTGAGTTGTCTAAAAAATTGGTTAATGCAAGGTACCAAGATTCACTTCTAGGAGGACTGTAAAAGATGGATTCACGCTCCCTTAGATCAAGGGTAATTAGATCTTCAGAATCAGAAACGCCTATTTCTTCCTCTGGAACAAGTTCTTCTATAGCAATTAATCCAACAGGAAGATTTTCGGTGATAATTCTTTCTATTCTTGGTGAATCAGGAACACTAGGAGTTGGAGTAACAGGTTCTGAAATTTCAGGTTCTTCGCCTGTTTCACTGGCAGATGAAAAACTACCAGCAAGCTCGGAAACTGTAACAGCTTCGGGATTGTAACCTGTTTCTAAACTTTGGTAATCTGGATGGACTACCAAGGAAAATTCTCCTTCTTCAGGTGATCCTACTCTACTGCCACTAGGAGGAGTTACAAGGACCTTTAACCCTTCTAAATTACCTGGGTCGTCTCGAGGAGGGGATCCCCTAAGTCTACGGGATCTTCTCAACAATTCGGCCACAGAAACAACTTCAGGAGACTGGCCCGCAATTCGACGGGACCTTCTCGGTAATTCCGCCACAATTAAAGATTTTTAACTACAACACACGAAAACAAAGTAAAAAATTTCAAATCAAACCACCTAAAGTCTTCTAAAGAAGCAAACAAATTTGAAGCACACGCCTAAATAATCTAGAGCGTCAAACCACACACAAACAGTAGTCTTCCGGACCAAAAGCGCTAGTTGGTGATTAGGCCCAACCTCGCAGGATTCAGTACAGAAATGGTGGGTGGAACAGTTACCCCGGCAACCTGCTTAATGAATAGACTGGACCAAGTTCCTCCACTTTAACCGTCTCGAAGTGAAGCGAACCCCCCAGAAAATCCAAGTGAGTATAACCGACGTCTGCTCCAGGTACAGTGGGACCTTCCCTCCACCGTCACCTTGGGTAGAATCCTAGATATTATGGCCACTAAGGTTACCAATCACAACAATTACACCTGGGGGAACAGTCTAAACTCCGACAGCACGCAAGGGCAGAGTAGCAAGCTCCAATCCCCTTACCGGCTCCTTGACAACAATCCAAGGTTTACCGATAAGTGACCCCTGGCTCCTCGACAATGGTTAATCCGAGGTTTACCGTTTGTAATACGTACTGCCTGGCGTCGTTCCCAACGAGGGAGGAATGATCCCCTCACTGGTTCGGACACGAGCTCGTGCTTCTCCTTTAAGAGGAGCTTTCCCAGAATGTAACTGAAACAATTGGATTTGTTCTACTCAAGATAGACTATCTGTTTGGTTTTGTAGTCTTGGAGAGTTAAGTACTCACCTACTCCAAGACCCTAGCCTAAGCTATGTTGGTGCTTCAGAGCCCTAGAAAAATAAAGATTACTAGATTGATTTTAATTTAAGCGTTACTTTTAAGGTTGTTTCTTAAGTCAAAAGGTGATGGAAGTGAAACCAGTGGTGTGTTGACTCGACTCGAAACCACTACAAAATGCACCTAGAATGATTTATCCACTACTTTACTTTTTCGATGAATTGCTTAACTAAAAAGTTGAGAGAATGCAATCTTTATAAAAGCAACTTCTTAATTGAAGACAATCAAAGAAACAATTCGTTTTTCTTTTCCAAGCATAAAAACATAACTTCTCTTTACATGCACGAAAAAACTCTTTTCTTCTTTTGAAAACAAAAAGCTACTTGAAACAAGACTTTTTAAGAAGATGTTTTTGTATTTTTCTTTTAATAAAGCAAGTAAATCTAATGTAACCAAAAATCAATCTTAACAACTCTTAAAATCTATGAAAATGCACTCATAAGCAAACTAAAGGCAAATTTACTCTAAGCAATCTTAACGAGGCCAAAACTAACAATGATTATTTCTAAGGTGTTTTACTTGATCACAATCAAATCAAGGACTAGCTTATTGCAGAATCAAAAACTAGCCAAAACAAAACTCTAATCTTTTTGTTCTTTTTGTAAAATGGAAATCAATACTTTATAAACAAGTAATTCGAAATTTGACCCAAAACAACTCAAATGGCAAGTTGCTCACAAAAGGAGACTTTACGACAGGCCCGACTTCTAAGAAGGTTGACTAACCAGAGAGATCTAAGGCTGGACAACTTTCTACTATCAAAGTCACTACAAAGCCTTTCCAAAAATCAAACCCTAGGTCTAAACTTCGTTGAAAACCACTAAAACACTCAAAGCTCACAAAACTAGTTCAGGTGAAAATTCTTGACAGGGTACTAAAGGATCTGGGCAGAAAACACTAAGGAAAAACAAAATCTAAAAGTAATTTAAAGCAAAAATGGAATTTTCTTAAGTTTTACAGGAAGACGCAGGCAACCCGTTGTCACAGGTGCGGCCCCGCTCTGTGCAGACGGCAACAGCGCGTCCAAAGACGCACTGTGCAGTACTCAGAGACTGCGTCCTTCTGGGAAAATGAAGAAAAACCAAATCTAACTAAATCTAAAGCTAAGCCACCCAAATACTAATTCTCACAGTCAAAAACCAGAAAATAAAAATGATTTTCTCAAAGCAAAGTTCATATAAAGGAAAAGACTCTCTCATTAATGGATTCCCCAGCGGAGTCGCCAATTTGTCACACGGAATCTGTCAAGGGTGCGGACACGACTGACCTTCCTAGAAGTCTAAGACATTCTAATGACAAACAAGACAAAATGGAGTGATCTTTCTCTAAATACACCTTTTACAACATGAAAACTACAAGTGTTTAGGCTTACCTTATTCCAAAACGCTGTTGTTGAAGTCCGTTCTTGACGATCCGGATGAGCTCCTCCTTCAAGTCAATTCCTGCAACCACAAACAATCAAACAATTACCAAGCACTTGCATTTCATATAATAAAACATATATTCAACATGCAGACCAAGGAACACATGAAATAACTCATTAACACAAGCTATTGAGAAAAATAAACCAGTTTGTATTAATAACGAAACAAAGAAACTCTTACAACCTGGCCTTGGTGTTGTGCAAGTTCCTCCCAGGGTCCATCAAGGGTTTTCCTCTACTTTGACAAAGCTCACCCTCTCCCAAGTAGAATCAAGTGAAGACAATCTCTCCTCACAAAGGCTCTAATGGAAGACCTAAATTCTGCAGCATTTACCCAAAGAAAATGTATAGCTCCAACCTCTTCTCCTTCTGGCTCAATGCCTTTATTTATAGTGCTGTAAAGAGGTTATTCAGGTCCACTATCAATGGGATCATTCCCCTCTATGGGTGGGATAGCTCCCTTATTGATGGGATAAGTTCCCCCTTAATAGAGATACATGAACCAACTGGAGGCGCATCCATTTCATCAAACCGACCTCTAGAATGTTCCAGAAGTAACCACAAGTAACTTTTTCAAGATAAAACTCGCGCATTTTGCCTTTTACAGAGGGACGCACCTGTCCCTTAACATACAGAGCGTCCAAGGACGCATCTTTTGTGAACATGGTCAGCGTCCCCGCAGGTAAGGCTAGAGAGAACCTGCGACCCCAGAGATAAACATAGTTTTTACAAGACTTTCTCTCTTCTTTGAGTTTGAGATGGATAACAGAGGCATGAGACTTGCCTAAGAGGGTAGCATGACTGTTGATTTGAGCCATACTAACTGTAAGTAGTCAAGGTGACATTTTTTAGTGTAACAGGGATATCATGAAATGGTTGATTCCTTCTAATGTATCTAAGGTTAGGAGTTTCATTGGGGAAACATAGTACCCGAAAAAATTCATAGCCTCATTTTTGGTAGTAGTAGTAACACTCCACACCATAACAATGAGTGGGAAGAGTTTATAGTGGTTGGGAAAGGGTCAACATACGGCTTTGAGGAGTTAGAGAGGGAGATTAGTCAAGCACCATATCTAACTGTTGGCTTATTGGGGCCTGACATAGGTTTGGATTTATTTAGCCAAACAAATCCCTACACTACTAGCCCTTTGGCATCAGGCCATGGAGCGTGGATTGAAGTCTCACCTGAAGTAGTATGGGGGGATGCTAGAACCAATTTTTCACACCCTTTAGATGTCTGAGATGTCAACTTAGTCCAACTAGATCTGTCTTTGTGCAGGTCATTTCGTGCACTTGTTCCAACCTTCAATACCTTCGAAGTCTGTTATAATTGTCTTTCATGCATCCCTAACTAGGGGCTGAGATGCTTTTGCACTGTTAGGACAACGAACGACACTATTCCCCCAAACTACACCTCGTATCTTACTTATCTTCTTAACAGATCTTAGTTAACTTCACGGAAACAGATATTCTATCTTGCATTCACTTAATCAATACAATTATACACATTCACGCATCATATAAGTATTAGAAGTGAATTTCATACCCAAGATAGCAGATGCATAAAACAAGAAATAAATACACATAAATGATAGGAAATTGCTCTTTATTCATACTTCCACTATTACAGACTCGACTCGCCCTGCACACTCAGCCACAGGGGTCCACACACTCAGCTACGGACTACTAGGCCTCTACGCACTCAGCTACATAGCCTTCTCCTACTCTACGACCCAAAAACTAGACTTTACTCCACAGATCTATCTCGCATACATCATATGTTCATCTTTCCTTATCAATTATTTGTTATCTCCTAACTACTTAGAGCCTCATTCTATTTATGCAATCCGATGGTCTGCGGACCATGGGTAGATTTCTACAGCCGAAATTACAATAACAAAACTAAGGGTGGGCAACCCTATGAGTCTTTTACAAACTAAGTGCTCCGCGCCCACAAAATGCAAAGTCTTTACATCAGAATTACAATCTTTGGTCAAGATTTGGGCTCTAAGCCCCAAAACTTATCTTGGGGATCCCATGCCCAACACTAACATTACAAAACTTGCAGCATCCCTTTAAATTGGAGATAGATGTGAGTGGGTATGCAATGGTAGTGGTCTTGATGTAGGGGCAAAGGACTATATGCTACCATTCTAAAGTATTTCATGGGGCAGTTCTTAACTACCCTTCCTACAATAGGGAGATTTATTATTTGTTGCAAGATGTGAAGAAGTGCAAACACTATTTTATGAGAAAAGAGACAATAATCCATGCAAATAAACAACCATTACAATATTTGCAGGTTGAGAGTAAGCTACAGTAGACCAAACATTATGAGTGGATGGGGTTTCTACAATAGCTTCATTTAGTGATCAAGTATAATAAGGGTATCACAAACAAGTCATACAACATGATTTAAAGGACATTGACGTCAAATATGACAACTTTGGGAAGTTTAATTCACATGGAGCCATTCATGCATGATGAACATGGAGAGGCAAATTCAAAGGACAAGGACTTCAAGGATGTTTTTCAATAGTTTCATAGACAAATTCCTGTGCACAATGGTGACATCGCCATTCACTACCATCTCCATGATCGGTTACTCTACAAGTTGAATAGGCTATGTGTTCCTACAGGTGAGTGATTACAACTAATTAGAGAGGCTCACACCTCTAAGGTTGTAGGGTGCATTGGCATAGGAAATATAGTGGCCAACTTGTAGAGGTATGTGTATTGGTGCAAGATGCAATAACAGGTTGCTAGGTTCATAAGAGGATCCATGCTTTATTCTACCAACAAGCCTAGTAATAGCAAAAATAGTCTATTCCATCCCTTACCTATACCCACTCATCCTTGAGAAATAATTTCCATCGAATTTGTGGGTGGTTTAACAAAAACCATCAAAGGACATGAGTTCGCATTCATGGTAGTTGAAACGTTTAGCAAGATGTGTGTTCTAATTCCCTATAAAAACACCATCAATGGGAAAGAAGGAACAATTTTTTATTTGGATAGGTTTTGGTGCACTTTGGGATTCCAAGGAGCATAATTTTAGACAAGGACACAATATTTATCAATGCATTTTGGACTACATTATGGGAGAAGGTGGACACAAAGTTGAAGAGTTCTACAATATTCCATCCTTAGACAAATGAGCAATCATAAGTAATCAAAATGAATTTGGTGTAGCTTTTGAAGGGCTCTAAGAAGAAGAATTAGAAGAGTTAGGATGGAAATATGGTATATAAAAAAAACTCTTATAATAGATCAATCCACACTTATATTGTTAAGTCCCCATTTGAATCTTGATTTAGATATTTTCCACCTTCACCTTTGGAAATCGCATATGGGAAACACAGTGGAGTAAGGGAGGATATTATAGGATATTCCTTAAGGGCTCAAAAATATGTTGAGAAGATCAGGTAGTTCAACATATAGGTAAAAGAGACAATGCAAAATTCATAGGAAAAATATAAGGTCGGGCATGATCAACACATAAGAGATAAGTCGTTCAAGATGGGAGACACAATATGGATACAATTGAACAAGGAGAGGCTATGGGGTGCTGGTAAGAAAATTAAGGCTTTGTGATATGGTCCCTTCAAGATATTGGAAAAGGTGGGTGATAATACTTATCAACTCAGACTACCACCATACATGCACATTTACTCAATTGTGAATGTAGAGAATCTAAAACTCTATGAGCCTTCAATGCTAGATTTTGAAGAGGAACAAACCCTACCTTTTATGGAGGATTTGGAAATAGTTTCTCAGGTAGAGTTGACATAAGATACCATTTTGAAAAATAGGTATAGAAATACAAGGGAGTGGCAACATCAACTTTGGTATATTAGGTTGAAAGGACAACTTCTAGGCAAAGCTAAATGGTACACCAAAGAGAAGGTGGAGGAAATTTTTCCTCTCCTTATTCAATAGAATATTTAAGGGAACAAAAGCCTCCCAAAATAGGGAGGTGTGATCCATATTGGATAATTATATTGATTCTCATCCATCTTGATGCTTTTAGAGTGGAAAAAATGGAGGAATACGCTCATAGGACTATTTTTATTGGAGGGACCCAGTTTGACAAATTGGTGTCTAAAACCTTCTAGGAGCATTTGAGGCATCAAATGCCAATTTTTGGGGGTAAATATTTTCCGCTTTAGTGTTTCACTTTATTTTTATATTATACACATAGAGGCCTTTCCAACAGTGCAAGAATCCCCTCAATCAATGCTCGTATGTAAAACTTATGAGCCTCAAAGTTGACATTGCTATTTTCACCACCATAATTCAAGAGGATGCCACATCATCTCCCATTATTCAGGGAAAAGGGGAAGTCACATGATTGTGATGAAGAATAATATAGAAATTTATATATTGTAACTTTGGTTAAGATTTGTGGTAGAAAAACCTAACCACTAGCAGGTTATCAAGTTGTGTTATAATTGGGCCACCAGGAGGAAAAGGGGTTCCATTCTTTTGAGTCCATTTGTTCCATAGAAGAGAAAAAATGGCTGAGAGGGATAGGGTATAGGGAAAATGGAGAGTAATTGTGTATTGTAGTAGCCCACAAGCCATCATCCATACTTCTTTGTATTCACATCCATTCTCTATTCATAGAAAGAGAGAAGAGTGTCCTCACCTTCCAACTGGTTCTTCTCCTGAAAGGGTTTCCCAGACCATAACTTGCGTCAAATCATGGTTTGTGATTTTTTATTTCACTGTTCTCTATTTTTTTCACAATTTTAACTTTCATGCATATGTAATTAACAATAATCTACATATCGAGAAATATAAAGAGAAATAAAACCCTAATATTGTATATTTCATATTTCTTTTAAATATAGTTTTGTTAGATCTGTTGTGACAAACTATCCAGCGGAATATCCATGACAATTTATGGAAGATTTTGAATCAGAACAAGTTCTTTGGGTATATTGTGGAAATTTTCATGGGATCTAAATTATCTAGGCCAAAAGTCATAAATCCCTAATCATGACCAAAGAATTTGTGAATAACCCTCATGATCCTACAATAGTGAATATTTTATGGTTGGAAACATAAGTTGCAAATAGAAGTCATAATATGAATCTTATCATGTCATCCCTAAGGAATAATCTCCAGATATTTGGAGAAGATGTGGTTTCCAATGCAAATGACAAATCAAGGGGAGATTAAGAGATTGGGAAAAAATAGAAAACATGCCAAAGAAAATACCTGAAAAGGCCAACCGAGTTCAAGTGCCATGAATTATTCCCGAAAACCTTGTTCTAAGAGGTGACTTTTAGAAAAGCATTGAGTTGTTTTCCCGAAAAACCTTGTTCTAAGAGGTGATTTGTAGAAATTTATTGAGTACAATTTTCCCGAACCCCTTGTTCTAAGAGGTGATTTGTAGAAGTGTATTGAGTTGTTTCTAATTTTCTTAGAACATTCAGAATGGGGATGAAATGATTAAGTAAATTCTCCTAAGTTTATTTTTTTTAAATGATAGCTTGAACAATATGTAAAATACGATGAATTACATATTCCTCTAATTCTATTTCTTCAAGCCAAGGAATTTGTTCTAATTCACTTAAGTATTGTGTAGGAGGAGAAAGTGTGACTTCGTTACTTTTATTACCTCTTGAAATTTTCATATTTCCTATTATACACTGAAAAATAAAACAATTGTATCTATAGACTCCATTCCAAGGATTAGGGGATGTACACCTAGATTAGATTTAGGTTGAAGAATTAACAAATCTACTAGATATTCCCATGAGTCTAAGGAGAACATGATATCTTCAATTACACCTTCTAGCTTCACTCTTGATCTATTTTCTAATTCTAAAATTGTGGGTTTTGGTATAATATTACACATATTTAGATATTTCATGATTTGTAATGTCCTAGAATTAATAAATGCCTCTATTTCAATCATATTTTTTAGAATTTTTTATAGTAATCGTTAGTTTTGGTATACTAGGATCAACATACTTTTGGTTGTAATTATAGTTGATATTAAGCTATGTAACAAAATCCTCCTACATTTACGTAAGTTAACTAGTATGCTGGGCTAAACATGTGCCAATAGTGTAGGTTTTAACCCCGTACAAAAATTATCTGCATATGAATTCTAAAAACAAAAAATAAACAATAGCGAGAGCATAGCACATAAAACAAATATACACAGATATTTTCCTCTAGATCCCAAAACCGGGACTACTAGATTGATTTTTTGTTATGTTCCTTCCAATGTTACAATACATATATATACATGCCAAAGCATCCAATACCATGGACCGAAAACCATCGTGCCAAAACCATGTGCAAAAACCATGCACAAAACCATGGACAAAATATAACACAACTCAATAGATAGGCTACTATGATGTGATTCAACTCCCCATGTACATTTAAGGAAGTGGAATTGACAAAACAAAACCATTATGACCTTCTTCAGGATCCAACCAACCTTTCCACGTGACCAACCCCTGAGACAACTTGACATTTCACTGATTTGGACCCTCATCCATTCCCATGACAATTCATGCATGTGACTGAGGACTTCCAGTTTCTCCCACGTCAAGGCATGCTAGTGACTATGGACCTTTTTAGCCAGTTCTAAGCCAACGACCTGAGATTCTTTGCCACATTTTTAGGGCAAGGACTCAGGCCGCTCCCTAGAACTTCATGAAACCTTAAAACATGATAAATAACAATGGAATAAGGCTGATAATGAAATCATTAGTACAAGTACTTTATTTGACCCCTACTAGAAATTACATACATTTCATCAAAAATGTCATAAATATGTAATTTACAGGTCATAGAAATAGATCTGGGCATAGGGGTCTCATACTTATCTGAGATTCGTAAAGAAGAATTTATTGTCTATCACAATAGTTGCATTATCATCTATTACCCATATATTCATTGCACATTCATCTCCAAATCAAAACATTATGAGCCATACATCAAGTCTATCATAAAGCATACTCATAACCATCATATAACCAATATAAATAACAAGGATATAATAGGTTTAAGAATCACATATGAACCAATATATTTACACATGAAATACCAATGAGAAAGAGATCTTATTCATGAATTCACAATCCAACCACGTCAGGGATGTCCACAAAATATTTGACCATAGATTGATTGAACAAAATATTTCTTTAAGCCAATCACCCTCGTGCCATATTTGAAGCATGAATGTTGGTATCGCAAAAAAACCAATCCAAGTTTCCTCAGGATTTACCGCAATCCCCACCAGATCCCTAGGCCCTTAAAAAACGTGGATGCCATTGAATTTCTCTACCTACACCACGAGGAATTTGTCTACCTCCTAGTCTCTAGTCTTTACCATATATCCATCCATTCACCGATCTAGGATTTATAGGCCTAATCAGACTCCACGCTCGAGTCTTTACCGTACATCCCGCCATTCACTAGTCAAGGATTCGTAGGCTTGGTCAAGGGCACACACCTCTATACTTTACCATATATCCATCCATTCACTGGTCGAGGATTCCTAGGCCCACCAAGGTACACAAAATCTCATGTTACCACAATCCCACCTTCTCTAGTCCAGGGATTCCTAAGCCTTGTGTTCTTCTTAAGAGACCACCTCACTCAGTTTTGAAACCATTTGGAAATCCAACTTAACCAAATAAAAGAGAACCCATCACACCATGGCTATTAAAAAATGGAAAGGAAAGGCTAAGAATCACTATCACACTTGGAAAAATTGATGCCAATGACAGTGAAAGAACCAAACACTCATGTGCATGTACCATACATGCCAAATCTATCAAGGAAATCACACATGTAAATCGATACTTGCAAGTAATCACATTGTAGTTGCTTGATCATGTTCTTCATTTCTTATTATTTTCTTCCATTTTCCTTCTTTCTAGTTCCTTTGCTTCTCTTAATCCAATGCTAGAATTCTCCAAGAATTCTCTAAGTTTACAAGAGTGAGAGACACAGAATAGAGAGAGAGCTCCCAAAACTGAGCTGACAGAAACATACCAACTAATCCTCGGAAGCATCTTTATTAATGAGGCCTATATTTTCTTCAATTTTCCATTATTTTCCTTCATTTTCCTCCTCACATGCAATCTATGATCTTTCACCTTCCTTTTCTCCTAATTTCCATTATTTTCCTAAATAAATTGTCAAAAAATGTCATTTTTCCTTTCCAAATACTTTTCTTATTTCCTTAGCCATAATAAACCAAATGAAAACCCACACTAGGATTTTTTTCCCAGCATTCAACTTGGAATACGTGTCCCATGACCTTGGTTATTATTTTTTCCTTTATTAACTTTATTACATGGAATTTTGACTAGGGCTGTCACAGAACCCTCCCCCCTTGGGGGAACACTTTCCTCATTGTTCAATTACACCTACAACCAAAAGAACTAATAAAAAGAAAAAACTACTACCCATAGAGCTTTATAACTTATCTCTATGTTGTATTTACAATGATCAACCTGCTAAGAAGCAAACCAACATGACAAAATCACTACATGACAACCATAATGACATGACACCCATATCACTTATTTGAGCTTTATAACACAACTCATGGTATTATTTACATCCATACACATATGTACATTTACAAAAACATCACAACAAAACATATACCAAGAACATTCGCTCAACCAGCAAATAGAGAAGGATACATAGCCTGCATTTGATTTGCCATCTCCCATGTAGTTTCATCGGGCCCAAAGTGATTCCATTGCACTTTAAATTACTTCATTGCTAGGTTCTGAAGCATGAGCATCTTTTTCTGCAATATACACTGAGGTTTCGGCTGTAGTTCTCCATCTAAATGTACTTGTAATATAGACCATTCAATCAAATGAGCACCATATTTAATAGACTTCTTAATAAATGACACATGGAAAACATCATGGAATTTCATTGTTGGAGGCAGTGCAAGTCGATATACTACTGGTCCAATCGTTTCAAGAATTTTGAAAGATCCACAAAACTGAAGTGCCATCTTGGCAGATGGTCCAATCCTCAAGGAGGTCTTCTTCAACTTCATGCGCAAGTACACCTATTCCCCAACCTAAAACTCCTTAAACAACTTATTCTAATTAGCATAACTTTTTTTCCTATCCTGTGCTACCTATAGATTCTTCTTGATAACCTACATTTATTGTTCCATCTCTGGCAACATGTCTGATTGTTACTCACTAGATGACTCCAACTGATGGGATTACTACAACTAATCCCATAAAGTGCCTCAAAAGGATGCATCCTTAGTGACTCCTGATAACCATTATTATAAGTGAACTCAACTCACAGAAGGTGCTCCTCCCATCTCCTCAGTTGATGCATCACATACATCCTAAACATGTCCTCCAATATCTTAATGACCCTCTCTTTTTGTCCATCTATCTGTGGATGATAAGTTGTACTAAGGGAAAAATCTGTCCCTAAACCTACAAACAACTCCTTCAAAAACTTGGAAGTGAACTTGGCATCCCTGTCTGACATAATCTTCCTTGGAAATCCATGCAACCTCACTACATCTCTGATGAATAATTGTGCCACATCACGAGCTGAATATGTAGATTCTACCGGAATGAAGTGCGCCACCTTAGTCAACCTGTCCACAACAACCATGATGTAATCATGTCATCTACATGTCCCCAACAAACCTATCAGGAAATCCATGCAAATTACCTCCCACTTCCACTATGGAATTTGAATTGACTATAGTAATCCACCTGGATGCTTACAATATGTTTTTACCTGTTGACAATTCAAGCACCTATCCATAAACTCTGCCACTTCCTTCTTTAAATTTGGCCAATAATAAAATGTCTTCACTGCTCTCAATGTATTCTAGTGTCCTAGGTTCCTTGAATACATTTTTGCATGGAATTATTGCAAGATAGTCTTCTTGAGCTCACTATCATTTGGCACATAGATAATGTCCCTAAATCTAACCAAACCATCTATTGTAAGATGATAATCCACATCCTAATGACCTGTACCATGTTGTTACATGTGCTTAAGCTCCATATATGTGTCATCATGTTGTCCTGCATGTAAAATTTCATCAGGGAAAATTTTAAGAACCCCCCTAAATTTATAAATATAATAAATGGGCGAATCTCCATGGTATATAGGAAAAATGGAAGGCGATTTTATTAATAATATAATATGTATATATAATTTTTTGGCAAATCTCTCACTAGGCATGGCGAATATTTTACTCAATTATAAAATCTTGTAAGATCTTGGCGAGTCTTTCACTAAATAATAAAACTTTGTAAAGTCCTAGTGAATCTTAGCATAGGCTACATGCTAGTTTAATTCTCCCATTTAAATAGGCTACATTCCAGGTGAATACCATGGGTCAATACCATGTGCCATTTTGGTGAATACCATGGGTCAATACCATGTGCCATTTTTATTTTTATTAGAATATTTTACTCAATTATAAAATCTTGTAAGATCTTGGCGAGTCTTTCACTAAATAATAAAACTTTGTAAAGTCCTAGTGAATCTTAGCATAGGCTACATGCTGGTTTAATTCCCCCATTTAAATAGGCTATATTCCAGGTGAATACCATGGGTCAATACCATGTGCCATTTTGGTGAATACCATGGGTCAATACCATGTGCCATTTTTATTTTTATTAATTCTAATATTAGGGTTAATAATGGTTTTTTGCATAGTATTAATAAGTTTCACATAAATATAACCCATTTTTTGAGTGTTCGTAAATATAAGGTGACTTATGGAGTAAATATAAAAAAATGTTTTATTTATTTACCATACCTCTCGTTTATTTATATTTTTTATTAATTTACCATACCTCTTTTACAAATATGGTATTTGGCCCAAAGGATTCACTTAAATAAAACCTCTTTCTTGAGCCTTCATAAATAGAACGAGGGTTATGGACTAAATATAAAAAGAGGTTTTATTTATTTACGATACGTCTAGTTTATTTATATTTTTATTTATTTACCATACCTTTTGAGTAAGTATAAAAAGATGTTTTATTTATTTACCATACCTCCACTTTACTTATATTTTTATTTGCTTACACCCTTACATGTATATAAGGTGACTTATGGAGTACATATAAAAAATGTTTTATTTATTTACCATACCTCTCATTTATTTATATTTTTATTAATTTACCATACCTCTTTTATAAATATGGTATTTGGCCCATAGGATTCACTTAAATAAAACCTATTCTTGAAAATGGGCGAATGGAAGATTGTAAGTCCTAATTTCAAGGGCTAAATTTACCTTTTTTACCCTCTCCCTTAAAATAAGGTGGGCTATTTGAGGTGATTTGTAAAAATGTACTATGATACAAAATATTTGCCCACTAAAAATTTAAAACCCCTTAATTTCGCCAAAGGGCGAACATTCGCCCCTAAAATTATCCTTGAATTTCATCTTGTATGTTTGCCCCATAAGAACTCATAACTGCTATATGATTCATCTGTATCCTCCTACTGAGAGCATCTGCAACCCTATTCTCCTTATCCTTGATGCACTTGATCTCAAAGTCAAACTCAATAATCGTGGCCGACCATCTCCCTTGTCTAGCATTTAGATTCAGTTGGTCAAACAAGTATATCAATCCACTGTGATCGATCATCAATAAAAACCTCCTGCAAATACGATAATGTCTCCACATCTTCAATGAATGGATGAATGCTACCAACTCAAGATCATGCATCAGATAATTCTTCTCATTCTCATTTATTTTTTGTGACTCATAGCATATTACATGTCCTTCCTACATTAGGGCTCCACCAAGTCCTCTCTTGCAAGAATTTGTATACACCACACACTTTTTTTCCAGATCTGCAATCTTTAACACTGGAGAATTTGTTAACAATTGCTTCAATTTCTCAAAATTGGCTACACATTCCTCTGTCCATTACTATTTCTTACCTTGCCTCTTCATTGACTTAATAGGATATGCGATCCAAGAGAAGTTCCTGATGAACCTCCTATAATAACCTACTAGCCCCATAAATGCTCTTACCTCATCCACATTTCTAGAGCTTCTCCCTCCATGATAGCCCTTATCTTCTTTGGATCCACTATTATTCCTTCCTTGGAAACAACATGTCCCAACCAATGTACCTTTTTCTGAAAGAAACTTCATTTACTAAGATTGGCATACAACTGATGGTCTCTTAGTAATATCAACACTGCTGCTAAGTGCTCGACATGCTCTTCCACTTTTTTAGAATATATCGAAATGACATCAATGAATATAATAACAAATGTGTCCATATAAGGACACAACACACTATTAATCAAACACATAAAACTAGCTGGAGCATTAGTCAAATCAAATGAAACGACAACAAAATCATAATTCCCATACCTGGTATAGAACTTTGTCTTGTAAATGTCCTCTTCTTTAATGCATACTTTATGATATACGGATCTCATATCAATCTTTGAGAACACTACTGATCCCTTCAACTAATCAAACAGGTCATCAATCCTTGGAAATGGATACTTGTTCTTGATGGTCACCTTGTTCAACTATTGGTAATCAATGCATAGCTTGAGAGTACCATCCTTATTCTTCACAAACAACACTGGTGCACCCCACGACAATACACTTGGCCTAATGTATTCTTTGTCAAGCATTTCATTCAATTGCAACTTTAGCTCTACTAACTGTGGAGTGCTCATCCTGTATAGCGCCTTTGATGTTGGTGTTTCCCTAGGTACCAACTCAATGGAAAAGTATATTTCTTTGAGAGGTGGAAACTCTCAAATATTAGTGGGAAATACATCTTGAAACTACTGCAATATCGGGTACCTTCTCAAAACCTATGCATCCTTACGTTAATCATTGGAAATGTGTACTTAAAATAAAAAAACCCCTTTTTTGCAACTATTATTTTCCTACATAGTTGTCACCATTCTGATCAATGCTTCCTTCTTCTTGCCATGCAAGACTATTTGTCATAACAATCCACTTTGGTCCTATGAAGATACAATCATTCCATACCTAAAAACATACTATATGATCCTGAGGGAAATACATCAAATATGTTGAGATACGCATGCCATTCAACTTGAATTCACAAGCCCTTACCCAATGATACACTATCTTATTTGTACCTATATCCAACTGTACTAACCAGGATTTTGCATGCACTTCTTTATTCAAACCACACTTATCCACCATGTCAAGACTAACATAACTATGATTAGATCCACGGTTAGTCAAAATAGAAACAAATTGATCATAAATCTTACCGTCCATATCGATAACAGTTTCCTGGTGATCTTATTGCTTATTATCCAGTCCTACATAGATACGAGGAATACTTTGCTCAACTTCCCCAACAGTATGGGCTTCTTTTTCACTTTAAATCTAAGGCCTACCACCCTGATTCTATGGACAATCACTCTTAAGATGCTCCTTACCACATGTCCAACACCACAATTGTCCTGTACCATCACCTTTATTCTATGGCCCTCCGTGTTGTGACACATTACATTTCTTATAAGGTGCAACATTTTCTTTCTCACCTGCATCCTGAGGCCTTGTTCTTTTTAGTTACCATTCACCTTTAGCTTTGTATTTCCCTTTCTGACCCTGCTAGTATTTGTCTTGCACTTTTACTACTTATAACAATGCTTCAATTTCCCAATAAATTCCTCATGCGACTAAGGCTCATCATACTCAATTTGATCTCTAAATGCTAATGGAAATCCACTAACAAATATTTGAACATTGGCATTCTCATCTTTAATATATGGTACATACCTCAATAAATCTAGGAACTTAGTCGTGTACTCCTCATATGTCATCTATCGCATCTTTATCTCATAGAACTCCTTGGATTTGTTGTCATAGTACATCTCTTACAAGTACTTCTTCCTGAAAAATATCTTGAATTCATGCCAACTTAACTCTTATATCTTGATGTCTCTAACCTGCTTCAGATCTTCCCACCAGATGTCTACTTTCCCTTTGAGGTTGAGGATATCTATTTTGGCCTTCATATTCTCTGTGTATTCATGCAACTCAAAGAATTTCTTCATCCCAAGTAGCCATGCTTCTGAATCGTCTGTCTTCTTCAAATCTCCATCAAAGGTAGGTGGCTTTGTTTTTTGAACTGATCTGGAAAACATCCCATGTCCCTCATCCTATAAGGATAAGAATGATGACGATCATAGTGCCTCTCATAACCAAACTCGAAAATAACATGTGTCCATTACCTCTCCTATTCGATGTAGCCAAGATATTTCCATCTCAGTTTTTTGCATCCCTATCCGACCTGTTCCCACCATGAGACCTACTTCCATATGTCCCATTAGTTTATTCCTGCTTCCCATGGTTGATCCTAAGCAGTCCCTACCTATGGAGTTGTAAAAAAAATCGAAAGAATTATTGCATTAACTTCTTCTTGTTTCTCCTATGCCTACATGATTATGTCATTATCTGGTTTGTAATTTTTTTTTTTCCTTCAAACTTCTCAATGTGTTTGCTAAGTCAGAAGAGTCCCCAACACCACGCTACTCATATGATCCATAGGGAGAGTCTCGTGAACTATAGTATATCATCTTGCTAGTCATCTTTGATCTTCTTCTTGTAAGTATACCATGTCATCATAAACCAAAACATAACATAATAAACATACCTTAGTATAGTTCAGGGGAGGACATCTCATCTATAAGATCAACCAGATTATAAAAATACATGTATAATCATAATCATATCAATACATAAACATCATTCCAACCATCACCTAATTACCATGCATGACCATACCAACCACATATCGTGATCTCATGTACGACATCTATAACCATGTCAATGTATGCATATAACATATCATCACTGACATGCATAACCAATACATCACCGACATACACTCACGACAAACACAACCAATAAAATCACCATAAACTTTCACATAGTGACATAAATGCAACCATGACCAACACCATGCATAAACAACACGTGCATATACCACAAGCATGATTAAAACATTGAAGCCAATATGTATGCATGTCCATCGCACACTGCCCATCCAGTCCAAGGGATGAACCATGCTCTAATACCACTTTGTAACACCCTACTCCCATATTTACCCAAGTTAACCAGTTCATTGGGGTAAACATGTGACGAGAAGCTACTATGATATGATTCAAAACCCCATGTACAGTTAAGGAAGTGGAACCACAAAAATAGAGCTATTATGATCTTCCACACTTGCTACAAAACCTTCAAGACCCAACCAACCTTTCCAGGTGACCAACCACTGAGACAACTTGAAATTTCACTTATTTGGACCCTCAACCACTCCCATGACAAGCCATTCATGTGACTAAGGCCTTCCAATCATTCCCACAACAAGGCATGCCATCAACTGTGGACTTTTTCAAGTAGTTTTGAGTCAGTGACCCCATATTTTGTGCCACGTTTTCAAGGCCAAGACGCAGGCCACTGCCCAAAATTCATGAAACTTTCAGAAATGATAAATAATAATGGAATAATGATATTGATGCAATCATTGGTACATGTACTTGATCTTACCCCTACTAGCCATGATAGGTATTTCATCAAACATGTCACAAAAATGTAATCTACAGGTCATAACAACAGATTTGAGCATAGGGGTCTCATACTTATCTTAGATTCATGAAGAAGCATGGTTTCTCTATCACAATAGTTGTATTATCATCTATTAGGTCATATATTCATTATACATTCATTTGAAAATCAAAACATGATGAGAGTCATACATCAAGTCTACCATAAAACATACACATAACAAGCATATAACCAACATTAATAACAACCATAAGAATCACATAAGAACCAATATATTTACACATGAAATACCAAGGAGAAAGAGCTCTTATTAATGAATGCATAGGCCAAACAAGTCCAGGACTTCCACGAACCACCTGACCATAGGTTGGTTGAACCAAATATTTCTTTCATCCAATCACCCTCGTGCCATATTCCAAGCATGAATGTGGGACTAACAACAAAACCAATCCAAGTTTCCCCAAGATTTTTTGCAATCCCCACTAGATCGCTAGGACCTAAACAAGCATTGATGCCACCATATTTCTCCACCTACACCATGAGGAAATTTTCTACCCCATAGTCTCTAGGATTTATCATATATCCCGTCATTCACTGGTCGAGGATTCATAGGCCTAATCAAGACTCCACCCTCCAGGCTTTGGCGTATATCTTTCCATTCACTAGTCAAGGATTCGTAGGCCTGATTGAGGGCACAAACCTCTAGGATTTAACATATATCTCTCCATTCGCTGGACAAGGATTCATAGGCCCACTAAGCTACATAAAATATAGATTTACCACAATCCCACCTTCTGTCATCAAGGGATTCCTAGGCCTTGTGTTCTACCTCAGAGACCACCTCACCCAGTCTCGAAACCATCAGGAAATCCAAATTAACCAAATAAAAGAGAACCCATCACACCATGGCTATTCCGAAATGGAAAGGCAAGGCTAAAATTCACTTTCACACCTAGAAAAACCCATGCCAATGACATCAAGAGAACCAAACACTCACATGAATGTACTATGCATCAAATCTAGCAATGAAATCACACATACAAATGGATACCTGCAAGTAATCCTGATGTAGGCACTTGATCCTATTCTTCCTTGCTTGATATTTTCTTCTGTTTGCCTCCTTTTCCCTTCCTTTTCTTTTCTTGGTCCAATTCTAGAATGCTCCAAGAATGCTCTAATTGTCCAAGAGTGTGTGAGAGAGAATAAAGAGAGAGGTCCCAAAACTGAAATGACAAAAACGTACCAACTGATCCTCAAAATCCTTTTTATTAATGAGGCCTACGTTTTCTTCAATTTTCCATTATTTTCCTTAATTTTTCTCCTCACATGCAACCTGTGACCTTTCACCTTCTTTTTCTCATAATTTCCATTATTTTCATAAATAAATTGCCAAAATATTCCATTTTTCCTTTCCAAATTCTTTGCCATTGCTTTTGCCAATTTCCTTAGCCATAATAAACAAAATGAGCACCCACACTAGGATGCTTTTCCCAAAATTCAACTTGTAATATGTGTTTCATGACCTTGGTTATCATTTCACCTTTATTAATCTTATTACATGGAATTTTGACTAGGGATGTTACAAGATAGAAAAATTTCCAATAACATGAATTGTGAGTGGATTCCTTGTTTTTTCTCCTAGATTGCTTCAAGGATGACTCCCTTATTATTTTTTCATAAATTGGCATGTATTTAATTTCTTGCAATAAAGAAATTTTAATACAAATAATTTTTAATTCATTCAGAAAATCATACACAAGAGGAGTCATTGGCTTTTCCAAAATCGACATCTCTAAATAGAGAGGTGTTTTGGATGTCGATGATTTATCGTAGTGAGTTTGCGTTCTCTTATGTGTACCAATTATCAAATTTTTGTTAGGAATTTCCTCTATTTATAATTATTCTTCCAAAAAATTTGGAAATTCTTGTTGAAATAGTTTACTTAATATTAACTTCATGTCATGAATATAAATAATTTATTATGTCAGAGTAGTTTCTTCTTGAGTATTATGTACATAGTGCTCCTCTTTAATATTTGAATTTCCATTGGGTAGGCCAGTAGTTAATTCAGTCTCAGTGGTGGTCAGTTACATGGAAATTATAATTATTGTGGTTGGTTTATTGGAGGCGGAAGAACATAATATTATTGTTGAGTGGATTGAGTATATTACACATACTGTGCTTCTTGATATTTTTATGGATACAATTGCTAAGAAAATGGTTTTTGTTGATCATATGGCTATGTAGGTTATGCCAATTGATGAGATTGATGAGGATTATAGGTAGGTTGTCTTCCATATATAGGTCCATGCCACCCTTGTTGAAAAGGTTGGTTTTGGGTTTGCTAAGAAGGCCATGCTTTCTAAGGCATGGGACTATTTCAAGTGTCATGTGTAATATTTTCATTATAATACTCAGGAAATTGCTGAGTAGAGTCCTAAATAATACTTGTTTCTCTAGGTTTCCAATGTCTTCTTATGCAACATAGTATAAGGATTCTACTACTTTCACTTTTCCTTCGTAATATTTTGTCTAGTTTTCTAAGGCTGGAATATGTTTAGTCGCATGCATGTCTGGAAAAAATCCACAAAGTTGAATTCCATCTAATGGACACTCCTTCAATGAATGCTTCTTCCTACCGTAGGGAAAAATATAGATAATATTTCATTTTTCTCTTCCAACCTCTACTTAGATTTCAATGTATATATTTGTGAACCAAGAGTATTTAAGATATCAATTTTAAATTTTTCGTGTAAATTTTTTTATTCTTCTTTTTGAAAACTTCCTATAATTGAGTTATATATTTCAGTCAATGTCTTCCTTCCATATTTTCTAGATTTCTCTCTTCCTATTGAATAATTCCTACAAAAATAACATATTTTATGATAAGGTAACTAAGATATATCACACGTTCCCATAATATTTAGTACTTCAATATATTCAGTCTTCATTCCCTCTAGTAAACTTGTCCTGATCGTTTTTGCATTTAGTATACTTTGTTTAAATTTTTGAAGGTTATAAGAAATTATTTCAAAGTAATCTTCTAGACCCTCATATTCTTATTGGGACATCCTAAAGATATCCTCCATAGAATCTCTTGATATACAATATCATTTGATACTTATTAAGGACATCTTTTCTCATATCAATCCAATACATAATAATGTGTTTTGCCAAACCCATAAACCATTTTAATGTAGCTCCTTTTAGGATAGATAGAAATAGATGAATATTTTATACATCATTAATATATCCCTAAGTATGTGTTGTGGCCAGCAACAACCCCCCTTCTTATTTAGTGTTATTCCTAATACCAAATAAGTGGGTACCCTTAGTTAAAAATCTAAAAAATTAAAATAGTGTTTAAATTTCCTTTTTAAATAAAATTACCATCATAATCTTAGGAAACCCTCTTAGAAAATCAAAAAAAGCTAAGTTTTATGATAAGGTAAAATAAAATCTTTCCTTAGGAAATATCGCATCGCATAAGATAGCGAGACGCCACCTTACAAGCACAATTCCACCATTTGTGAGATCGCGATATGCGATAATAAACAAATATCGCATCGCATTCAGCATAACTTTCATGAAATATTTTAAAATTTGCTGATATGCGATAACGCTGATCGCAAGATCGCATCTCACAGGAAATAGGTTAACAAAGTCTGTCATACATAACATTTTTGCGATTTGCGATATTTCGATATTGCGATTTCGCAATGCGGCGATAATACTATAATGCGATGTCACGAGCGATCGACATTGCGATTTTGCAATTTTTCGATGTTGCGATCGGCGATGTTGCGAAGCAAATCACAAAATCGCTTCATTGCAGATCTTTCGGACGCGTTATTTAAGAAAAGTATTTTCCTTAAGCTTACACCTGGTTATGGGCTTTAATGCTCATAAATGAGGTAGTTTCTAGTTATAATGGATTATGGGTGTGTGCTTATCGAAAGAATCATTTCACGTAAGGTGGTATGCTTGATATGTCTGCGAAATTTAAAACTTTTCCCATCACCCTTCCCTGACATTCATTTTCGCTTCACTTGTGAATTGCAGGAACGAACAATAGAGGCCGATACAAATCATTACACACGTTGAAATGGGAAAGAAAGGCAATGCCCCGAGCTCTGAAGAAAAGGAAATGGTGCCCTTATATACAGACACGGCCTGTAACAGAGACGCGGGAATAGCTACGTGGGAAGGCATGTATAATCTGCTTGAAGAGGAGAATCCTAGGGTAATGGAAGTTACTACTACCGTGGGCTCAAATGGTTCTTCAGAAGCATCCCTTTCAGAGCTAGCCTGCTCATTCTTACACCGGATAGCAGCAAGGCCAAAAATCCTCCCATACACGGACATGGTCAAGTGGATACTGGACAGCGCAGAAATCAGAAATAGACAGTTCAAAATTCAGGGTCAAGGACTCATCGGTTCATTCGCTGCATAGGATTTAAAGCTCATGTATCATCTACCAGAGCCACAAGCAACTTATAATAGGCAGTTTATGGAGAAATTTGTAAAGGAAAATCAGGACCCGGCAGAAACTACCAAAGACTGGTCTAGGAGGGATGAACCGCTGAAGAAAGATAAACATGGTATGTATAGTACTAGTTCTCTTACCTCCGCATATTGCTTTGCTACTGCCATGCTCTGTAGATTGTTCGGAATGCCAGATATCAACAAATTTTCATCATAATGGCTACCATTATTAGATGCTGCCATAAATGCCACTATTGTAGATTGGGCCAAAATCTTATCTGATAACCTAGTCAGAGCCATTGTTAGTTACAGGTCCAAAAGAGCTGCGGCTCAGAGAATTTATCCTCCTTTTTACCTATCTGCATATGTAATGGATGCGATATGTTATGTTTCTAAATTTCCTGTTATGGGTTTGAAGTGGACAACTCAAGACCCCTTGCCCATCCACGTCTATCATAAAGAATTGTGGGATTCTCAGTTCACTCCATACTTCTACCAGATTTTTCATTGAATTATGTTGCCCTTGTAGAGAATGTTGTATGATAAAGACCCTCCGAGATGCTCGCATGAAGCATAGGTAGACATCCTCCCTGTCGCGAGATGGTTCGGGGAGGAATTGTTTACTTATGTCAGGGTATTTGGAATTTCTGCTCCCCCTCATGTCCTACCTCTGTATATCCCTGATAAACTCTTAGCTCGAGAGATTGCCTATCAAACTTGTGGGGAATGTGGTCTAACTAAAGATTTAAAGGATAAAAAGAAAGCTATATGGCCACAATTTCCTGTAGCCTGTGGGGCCTTTGCGCTTTTTGATGTAGGCCACGCATTCACAGAAGTAAATAATATAACATATCTACAGTTATTCAAATTTTCAAGAAGACCATTTGACCCTAATGAGGTTGCCCAAACTTTCACCACTGCAGTCAAGATAAAGGTGTTCTCTGGAGAAAAGGATTTATTCGATGATATATTCCAACAGAAAAGCACACTTGAAGAAATTCTGAAGCAGCCCAATTGCAATTCTCTCAAGAAGAATTTCAAAAGTTCAAAATATACAAGGAAAGAAGGTTAGCGAGTATTCCTTTAGAGAAACTACGCATAAAACCCGCAAGAGAACTAACTCCAAGTGTTAGTCTTAGTGGGAGTTCAAGCACTAACGGATCTAAATCCAAGTCAGAAAAAGAAATGTCTGAACATTCTAAAAGATCCGGAAATGAATAGGATAAGAGCGAAGGGTCAATAAAGGATACTGCCCAGTCAATGGAACTTCTACACCAACAGGTTATTACCTCCCCACAAAGAGATCCTCCCCCTCTCGTCATTCAAGCACCGCCAGTCATAACCGAACTAGACAAAGAATGGGAAACCTTCAATGACTTGATCAATCTTGAAGGACAAACCCTAAAAACACCTGTGAGCAACACACAGGTATCAAAAGAAGTAGTCACAACAACAGTCAACGATGTCTCAGATATGGAGCATATTCCTATTGCCCCATCCTCTGAGCTTATGCTCAAAATAGAAGAAATTATGCCCCTTGATGTGTTTTATAGCCCACAGCATAAAGCAGTAGTAAGAAGACAAAGGAAGAAAAGGAAATTGGAAAACGTGCTCCCTCAAGACGTAGAACAATTAGATGTCCTGTGGCAAGATCCCACTAGCAATCCTACTGAGAATCTCACCAAACTATCTCAGATCGCAGGAGCATATGCCTCCGCGACTATTGATAAAGAATCTGAGGTACAACAATTGCTAAAAGAAAGGGAAGACCAGATACAAGTATTGCAGCAACAGTTGCAACAAGCAAACACCAACAATGAAGCACAGAAACAGCTTGAGAGGTTGCAGCAAGACTTCCAGCAAATGCAAATAGGATATCACAAAAGTTTGGATGAAAAAGGAAAGCAGTTACAACATCTACATGAGATGCACAAGGAGAATCCTAAACTCACAGAATTTATCACAGAGTCCATTTCCTTGAATGAACAATTACTACAACAGCAAGAAGCATTGGGCCAAAAGATATCACAGTGGAGCTATTATTGTGAAATTAGTGATAAAACCACTAATCAAGTGGTGGATTTACGAAGTGACTATGATCTAATTGATAAACGGGTGACTGAGTACTTGGTTTGGCAAGAAAAAGACGAGGGAAAAAGAGCAGGTGCACCAAGGATCAATGAAAACCACAAAGAAATACTCTTTAACAAATGGGACAAGCAAATCAGGGAGGCAGAGCAAGTAGCAGAAGGAGCAACCACGACAGCAAGCAGTATTATTAGTTGTGTAAATGAAAATTTGCACAGGGAAAATTTGATCGCAGAGACTACTCCAGGATATTTACCTAATGCACAACAACTACAGGCAGATTGGAAACAGAGAGCTCAAGAAAAGGAAAAAGCAATTCAAGGGTTAACCAAGTTGAACTGGGATTATTACTGAGCATACTTGGTAAAGCCACATAGCCAATGGATGACTATTAAGTGTATCATCAATTCAGCCAAAAATATGGCACCAGCTCTTGTCGATTCTGTTTTCTTAGCTCAGCTAAAAGCGGAAGTCAGCCAGCCGACTCTTCTCAAACAGATGTTGCATGCGTGCGATTTCAAGGACCAAATACAGAAGTAGTTTAATGTTAGATTTAATTTTAGCTTTAATTTTGTTTTATTTTCCTGAAAAGAGGACGGTCATTTAAACCGCATCCTACATTTTTTTAATAATTTATTTTTAGAATTAGTTTAGTAGTATTTAAACCCTTCTCATGTATTTAGAGAAGGGTCCTAAAATTTATCAAAAACTTATCCCCAGAACATGCACTTTTGTACCCTCTGAGGAGGTTTTGATGAATGAATGGAACAGGATTTATTGATGTTTTCATTTGATATCTGCTACTGATGTTGCACTTTTGTACTCTTAGTGGATATTTGATCAAGGAGAGATAAATTGTTATCACTTGAAGCTCATGAGTAGGACTAGTTATAAATGGTATTTCTATCTCTTAATTATTTCTACCTTGTGTTAGAGTGATTTCCAGTTCAGTTGTTTATATATTAATGTATGAATGCCTGAGTTATCATTTGGTACTTTTGTACGGTGATAGCTATTTATTTATGCTTAGTGTATGAATATCTCATTATGCAATATGTTTTGCAAAATTGTTTCGACTAACTTTTTATACGAAGTGGTTCATCTATACTGAATTCTTTTCTCATAATAGCTGAATGATCTTTATTACTAGTTGTTGTTTGAAATCATTTTAGATCGCATAGAAGAAAAATCACACCCCGGGTTAGTGTAGATTTACATATTTATGTCATTAGAATTATAGTTTCCTTATTATTAGGTTAGAATTAGATTAGAAGTGTTCCATTTAGAAACTGTTAGAAACAGAAATATCAGATCTTTCTCACACACACACAAATTGGGAAACTGGTCCCATATTCCCAGTCGGACTCGCTCTACCAAATGGAAAAGGAGCTACCAACCAAGGTCCAGACGAGGCGGGTATCCCCCTTGTTGTAGACCCAATTTTTGGGGCTTCAACATATTTAGCGCTAGAAGGAGGGCCTGAACCTCCATGAATGGCAAGCAAATCCAAATCTAAATACCATTCTGAGAGTAAATCGCCCTCACCATCTCCTCCGACTTCTCCATTGCATTGAGAAACTTTAAATTCAGAGTTAGAAGTTGCTAGATCAATAGCCGCTACTACAAACCCTGACATTTCAGAACAATCTACTATTGAACCTCCTGAAGTTGAATCTTTGATTCACAAGCTTCAGCGATTTTCTATATCTCCTCAGAAATCTGATAAATCTCAAGGCAGTGTGACTTCGCAATATAACCCTGCTCATCCTCTTACCAGGCTAAAAAGTGAAAATTTTGGTGTTCAGCCAACCGAATTACCTCTACCTTCTCGGAAGAGAGCAAGGAAGTCTCCTAAAGGATCCGATAGTGAGACTCTTTCATCATCATCATCCATCTCAACCTCTTCACCGTGAAGTCAACCATCCACTCCACTTCAGATCATCGTCCATCAGCCTATTGCAACTTCCTCAACTCCTTCTCAAACATATGGAGTTATAATATCCTCATCCTCTCAACCACAAGGATCATCTTCTGCACTTGCTTCTGTTAGTAGTTCAGCAATGGCCCAATCTCCATGGAATAACCTGGGGGCAGTCTTAATGCCTGCACCCTTAAGTCAGATACCGGCCCATCCTGAAAATGACTGCCTAAGTTTAATCCTGAGGTAGGCATGCTAGCAGAAGAACATATAAATAACTTTATGTTGTCCATAAATCTCAATGGAGTTGTTAATTAGGATGTTGTTATTCGACTTTTTCCTTATGCTTTGCAAGGAATAGCCGGATCATGGTATTTCTCGTTACCATCTCGATCTATTACTAGTTGGGACATCTTCCAAGAACAATTCTTGACCATGTTTGGTGATGACAGGTCTACAACGACATTGATCAATGACTTATCTAATCTTAGAGCCGAGTCAAGAGAACCTATCAAAGATTTCAATTTACGTTTCAATAAAATCCTAAACAAAATACCTACTGCTTCTCAGCCTAGTGAAGAAGTGCGATGTGAATGGTATATTACTGCTTTACCATCAAACTTAGCACTCTTTGTTGATAGGGCTAACAAAACAACCTTAGTTGAAAATATGAAAGAAGCAATAGCAGTAGAGAAACGTATTACGACCTTAGAAAAGAAAAATGCGATGGAAGAATGAAAATCTAAGAAGGTCTCTTTCAAAGAAGATACCAAGAAAAAGCAACCGAAAGATCCATTCGATTTAGAAGGATTACAAAAAGTTTTAAAGACCATGTCTAAAGAAATGGTCGACATCAAGAAACAGGTAGCAAAAACTTCTTCTAAAAATCCATACAGGCCTTTTAAAAGAAATCCTTCAATTGATTCCAAACCCCCTAACGTTATTTCAAATGCTGAATCAGAAGAAGAAGAAGAGGAAAACGCTACTAAAGAGCATACCGATGAAGACAAAGTTGTAGAATTACAAGGTATGTGGGATTTCATCCTCCCAAATGAAGAAGATCAAGAGGTATTCCCGGTTAGTACTTGTAGTAGAAATCAACTTGATCCTCCTCAGTCTACACCTAAGCCAAAGAGCGCAAGCTCAATGACTAAGGATAAAGTTGCAGCCAAGAAAAAATCACCTAAAGCGACTCAAACCAGCCCAGTCCAAACAGACACATCTACTCCATCTAAAATGCTAATCATTTCGGATGAAATGGAGTATAACATTGTTGAAGACATGAAAAAGACTAGGGAAAATATTACTCTTTTTGAATTGAGCAAGTTAAAACACCAGCAGAAAGTACTTTTGAAAGAATTACATGTTGTGCTAGTTGCACCTTTACCAGCTGCTATAATTGTTGAGATTGCAACAAGATGATGGAGCTTAGTGAAAAGAGTCACCTTCACTAAGTGGGCCCGCAAGCAAATTATGGCGCAAGTTCTATTTTTGATCCCAGCAGGGATGATCACAGTGTGGGTGACCATAGTATGAGTGATCACAGTGTGGGTGACCACAGTATGAGAGATCAAAGTCTATTTTTAGATTGGCTGTCAAAAATAGAAAAGTCAAATATTATTGTCTCATAATAATATTTGGACTATAAACTTGATCTTATTCTCTTGGAGCACTTCAAGATGAGCTACGGATGTGGTACATGCAGATCCCAGAAGGAAATACGTGGTTACCTATGGGATGACTAATATTTGCATGCAGGACTTCAGTCAGAACTCAAGTGAGTTGAGTTTAGTGGACTGGAGGTGTAGTTGATGGAGTTGTGTTCAGTTTAGCTTTGTTAAACTGGTTGTATTTAGTCTAACTGGAAAATAGACTAGAGATGAGTTGGGTGAATTAGTTATTAATTAATTCACAAGTTATTAACTCATAATGCAACTATAGAATACATCAGTTAACTCAGTTGCATGTCAGTTCATGTTCAGTTCAGCAGGGACAGGTGTTAGAGGATCAGATTGCTATCAGTTGTGACTATAGTTGTGCATGATGATTTGCACAATCAGAGGGATTGAGTATGCCAATGAATTGGCCAATATCAAGATTTGTAGCCTATGATCACGTCCAACACAGTGTGAGTGATTCTTTGCAGGTGAAATATGAGTTTGGTAAACCATTCTCATCAGTTCTTGAGCAGGTATTGAGCTGGAGAGGCAGGCAAGCAATGGAATAGATTTGGAGATCAGATCTGAGCTGTATTGTGTGTAACAGGTGGAGCTGGTACTAGATTTCTTGTGATAAGCATTGTACTTTGTAATGTTACATGTTCTCAATCATTAATATACAGATAGTGCGGGGTTTTTAGCGAGATGCTTTCCCCGAGCTACATACTGTGTTAATGTGTGAATGCTCTTGATGTTTTATTGTTATTGATGCTGCTATATTGATGATCAACATAGAGGAGCTTATGTATTGTGTATGTATTCCGCAATAGTACATGATTAGGATAATCTCCATTGAATATGTGTTAAATTATTCAAAATTTCTACATGGTATCAGAGCTGTTGATCATCAGATCTACTCTTCAGGTAGAGTCTGTAATCGGGCCAGGTAGCCTCTGGATTCATCCTTCCTCTGGAAGGTGAGATATCCGGTGAATGCCCATACAGTCAATCTCTGTACGAGAAATATTATGTTCTCACGAATCTTAGATCCGAGGCGGTTGAGTTGGTTGCTGGTGGAATTCGAATTTGCAGCAGTGTTTTCTTGGTGACAACGCAGCAATGTCTTTCAACGGATTGCGATTGGAGTATGCCATTGAGGGTAGCTCAAACTATATTGCATGGAAGGACTGGATGGAGGCATTATTGGATGATAACGGGCTGAAGGAGTTCGTAGATACAGATATCCCAAAGCCTACTGGTCTTGCTGAGGCAGAAGTTTGGCAAAAGAAGACCGCAAAATGTCGAAGGATTCTGTTGGAGGGCGTGAAGGATCACATTGTGTCCAGCCTCCATGGAAACGCTACTCCATATTTGATGTGGAAATCATTAACAGAATTATTCCAAAGCAAGAGAGATCAGACGAAGTTGGCGCTCAAAGATAAACTCAGAAACATCAAATGCGAGAAGGGTGACAGTATTCCCAAGTATCTCACGAAGTTCATTCAGTGTCGAGATGAGCTGGGAAGTGTGGGGGTTACTGTCAATGATGAGGACTTGGTGAGCTTGGCTCTCCTTGGTCTTCCGAAGAGTTGGCATTCCTATCAGGGCTCTGTCAATGGTCGGGACAAATTGCCAGGATGGGAAATACTATGGTCAGATCTTGTGCAGGAGGAGATCAGGCGGAGTACCAGGGACGGATCTTCGTCAAAGGGAGCTGATGAAGAGAATTGTGCTTTGGCTACCAAAGAAAAGAAAGCGAAGAACAAGAAAGATTCTCAGTCTGTTTTGAAAGGCAAGAAGCAGGATATGTCCAAGGTGAAGTGTTTTCACTGTCACCAGCACAGACACTATGCCACAAATTGTCCACAGAAGAAGAAGAACAAGCAGGCTGCTGGATCTTCAGCAGGAGAGGCTCTAGCCTCACAGTTTGAGCTTGATTTTTCATTGATCACATGCTTGGTTTCAAGTGTGATGGGATCAGTGTGGTTCTTGGACAGTGGTACATCTTTTCACATGATGGGAGATAGAGATTTGTTCTCTGATCTGGAGGACAAAGATCTTGGAGTGCACATCGAGATGGGCGATGATGGTAGATACAGTGTGACCGGTATCGGTACCATTTCCTTTGAGAGGGAGTCTGGTAAACCCTTCGTATTAAAGGAAGTCATGCATGTTCCAGGATTGAAGAAGAATCTTATCTCAATGGCGATGTTAGAAGACAAGGGGTATGATGTTCCTTTCAGCGAGGGAAAGGCTTTCCTGTGCAGCAAGACAACTGGTGAGACCCGGAAGATAGGGGTTCGAGTGAGGAACCTTTATCAATTGCATGTAGATGGATGCGCAACAATGGCGGGAAAGGTAGAAGGATTAGTGAGCCGGGATGATGGCGAGTTGTGGCATAGGAGAATGGGTCACCTTCACCATGAAGCCTTGAAGATACTACAGCAGATAACTACAGGGCTTCCTAAAGGCACACTTGCGCAGTCAGATCAGTGCAAGGGGTGTACTTTGGGGAAGTTTGTGAAAGCCACCTTTCACGAGAAGGATAGTCATGCCACGACGATCCTTGAGAGAATTCACATAGACGTGTGTGGACATTTCTCAGTTGCTTCGACACAAAAACACAGGTATTATGTGATTTTTGTTGATGATTTCTCTCGTAAGTGCTGGATCTTCTTCATGCAGAAGAAGAGCAAGACATATTCAAAGTTTTGTGGATTCAAAGCACTGGTCGAGAAGGAGTCGGGGAAGAAGGTGAAGGCTCTTAGGAGTGATAATGGTGGTGAATACATCTCGGACGAGTTCAAGGATTTCTGCAAGGTAGAAGGGATTCGAAGAGAGCTCATAGCTCCCCATAATCCACAGCAGAACGGGGTAGCTGATCAGAAGAACAGAACGATTGTGGGTGCTACATGGGTAATGTTGCATGATCAGGGCCTACCCCTTCACTTATGGGCGGAAGCATGCAATACAGCAGTTTATGTGCAGAACCGTTTTCCTCATAGGATACTTGGCATGAGTACACCCGAGGAGGCTTATTCTGGTAAGAAGCCTGATCTTTCTCATTTGAGGATTTTTGGTGCTAACATTTACATGCATGTGACGAAGGATGCCAGGAAGAAGTTGGAGCGGACCGCAGAGGTTGGGATATGTGTGGGGTACACTGATACGCCCCACAACTATTGTGTGTATTTGCCAGACAGTGGTAAAACTGTCGTGCGACGGGATATAAAATTTCAGGAGGAGAAAGCCATGAAGTGTTCACTTGAGAGGGAGCTACACTTGCATGCAGATGAGGAGCTATTAGTTCCTAAGGATGAGCTTCAGGACATGGATCAGCCATAGGACGAGGTTCATGGAGTGGAAGAGACCACTCATGCAGCGCCAACCATCAGAGGGCAAAAGCACTTGACAGAAGCTGAGAAACTGGCTCAAGATGCAGAGAAAGTTGTAGGACCACCTACAACCCAACGTAGGCAGAGACAGTCACCTGATCGGTACACTGGATACATGGCTCTTATGAGCAAGTGTGTTGTGACTGAGCCATCCTCTTTCGAGGAAGCTGTGGAGGATCCCGCATGGGTAGATGCCATGGTGGAAGAGTATGATTCTATTGTCAGAAACAGTGCATGGGAGATTGTTCCTAGACCAGAAGGGAAATCAGTGGTGGGTTTGAGATGGATCTACAAAGTTAAGCAGGCAGCTGACGGGAGTGTGGAGAAGTACAAGGCAAGATTTGTTGCCCGAGGCTTTTCACAGATAGAGGGGATCGATTATGAGGAGACCTTTGCACCTGTCGCAAGGTATTCTTCCATACAGATGATTCTTGCTCTCTCAACGCAGATGGGATGGAACATTCATCAGATGGATGTGAAGACTGCATTCCTCAACGGAGTCATTGAGGAGGAGGTGTACATTGAGCAACCCGAAGGCTTTGAGGTCTTCAGCAGTGAGTTGCATGTGTGCAGGCTCAAGAGAGCGTTGTATGGGTTGAAGCAAGCACCACGTGCTTGGTACACACGGATAGACAGCTATTTCACATGACTTGGATTCTCCAAGAGCGAGGCGGATCCTAACCTATACCAGATTGTGGTGGAGGGTAAGTTGCTTATCATTGTATTGTATGTTGATGATTTGATTCTAACGGGTGATGAGCTGTTGATACTGTCATGCGAGAAGGATCTTGCTACAGAGTTTGAGATGAAGGATTTGGACCTCCTACACTATTTCCTAGGATTAGAAATATGGCAGCGCAGTGGTGGACTGTTTGTTTCTCAGGGAAAGTATGCTCGGGAGATACTGGAGAAGTTCAACATGCATGGCTACAAGCCTGTTGATACTCCTCTTCCTGGAGGTTGGAGGAAGGAGGATGCCACTTCGGGAGAAGAAGTGGATGCCACTGTTTATCGACAGTTGGTGGGGTCACTGATGTATTTGGTCAATACACAACCTGATATATGCTATGCAGTTAACCAGCTTTCACAAGCTATGGTTAAGCCTACCAAGCTCTTCTAGAAGGTGAGCAAGCATGTATTGCGCTACTTGAGAGGCACATCGGGATATGGTTTATGGTACATACAGGAGGATGAGGTGAAGCTATGTGGCTTCATGGATGCAGATTGGGAAGGGAGCCCAACGGACAGAAAGAGCACATCAGGAGGGGTCTTCAGTATTGGATCGACAGCAGTTTCTTGGTACAACAGGAAGCAAAGATCCGTGGCACTTAGTTCAGTGGAGGCCAAGTATATGGCAGCAAGTTTGGCTGCATGCGAGGCTATATGGATGAGGAAGATCCTGGTTGGTTTGTTCGGTTCTCATTTGGATCCTACTGTGATTTACTGTGATAACCAGAGTTGCATTAAACTCTCGGCTAATCCTATATTTCATGATATATCTAAGCATATTGACATCAGGTACCATCATATTAGAGATTGTGTGCAGCGGAGGATCATGTTGCTTTCATACATTCCAACGAAGGATCAGGATGTTGATATTCTGACGAAGGCTCTCACCAGGAGCAAATTTGAGTACCACCGAGGCAGGATATGGGTTGCTGATAATCCATATCTTGTCGAGAGGGAGTGTTGAGATTGCAACAAGATGATGGAGCTTAGTGAAAAGAGTTGCCTTCACTAAGTGGGCCCGCAGGCAAATTATGGCGCAAGTTCTATTTTTGATCCCAGCAGGGATGATCACAGTGTGGGTGACCACAGTATGAGTGATCACAGTGTGGGTGACCACAGTGTGGGTGACCACAGTATGAGTGATCAAAGTCTATTTTTAGACTGGCTGTCAAAAATAGAAAAGTCAAATATTATTGTCTCATAATAATATTTGGACTATAAACTTGATCTTATTCTCTTGGAGCACTTCAGGATGAGCTACGGATGTGGTACATGCAGATCCCAAAAGGAAATACATGGTTACCTATGGGATGACTAATATTTGCATGCATGACTTCAGTTAGAACTCAAGTGAGTTGAGTTTAGTGGACTGGAGGTGCAGTTGGTGGAGTTGTGTTCAGTTTAGCTTTGTTAAACTGGTTGTATTTAGTCTAACTGGAAAATAGATTAGAGATGAGTTGGGTGAATTATTTATTAATTAATTCACAAGTTCTTAACTCATAATGCAACTACAGAATACATCAGTTAACTCAGCTGCATGTCAGTGCATGTTCAGTTCAGCAGGGACAGGTGTTAGAGGATCAGATTGTTATCAGTTGTGACTATAGCTGTGCATGATGATTTGCACAATTAGAGGGATTGAGTATGCCAATGAATTGGCCAATATCAATATTTGTAGCCTGTGCTCACGTCCAACACAGTCTGAGTGATTCTTTGCAGGTGAAATACGAGTTTGGTAAACCATTCTCATCAGTTCTTGAGCAGGTATTGAGCTGGAGAGGCAGGCAAGCAGTGGAATAGATTTGGAGATCAGATTTGAGCTGTATTGTGTGTAACAGGTGGAGTTGGTACTGGATTGCTTGTCATAAGCATTGTACTTTGTAATGTTACATGTTCTCAATCATTAATATACAGATAGTGTGGGGTTTTTAGCGAGATGCTTTCCCCAGGTTACATACTGTGTTAATGTGTGAATGCTCTTGATATTTTATTGTTATTGATGCTACTATATTGATGATCAACATAGAGGAGCTTATGTATTGTGTATGTATTCTGCAATAGTACATGATCAGGATAATCTCCATTGAATATGTGTTAAATTATTCAAAATTTCTACAATAATATCTCAAGCTTCCCATGATATGGGAAGACCTCCAACTAATACGATAAATAAAGTTGATCCAAACGATATCGCATTAATTGGAGGAAGATCGAGATCGCATACTCCCCCATTTCTCCTTACTTACAGAATTTTCAATAAAAATGTGCATAATTGTTTAGTGGATTCTGGAGCCTTATCAAATATTTTGCCAAGATCAATTTGTGCAGAATTGAATGTTCAACCACAGAAATCCACTATGTGCATAGTTCATCTAGATCGATCGCAAGTTGAAGTGATTGGTGAGTTAAATCGGGTTACCATAAGGCTCTCATCCAATCCAAAGGTATGTCAAGTTATCGACATTTTGGTTGCTGATATTCCTGAATTTTATGGCTTAATTCTTAGCAGAGATTGGTCAGAAAAACTTCATGGATACTTTGCAACTGACTGGTCACATATGTGGCTGCCTTATAATGGTAAACCAAACCAAATAAAAGTTGAACGTGAACGACATCAGAAATACATAGTAACAAAACTCGAGGGAGAAAATGAACCAGTAGCATATAATTCTAACATCATTGGCAATTATTCAGTAGATTCTTTCTTAGGAAATTTTAATGCTCATACTTCACCTTACTTAGAACATTCTGTTTTGTCTCAAGTAGAAATTTTTTCTCAAACAGATAGTTCTAAATGCATTAATTTTATAGATAGTCCTATAAATAAATCTTTGTTTTGGAAATTATTTTTTGATGGTTCTAAGTCTAATGAAGGAGCAGGAGTAGGATGTGTGTTAGTAAGCCCAGAGGGAGATAAAACCATGTTAACTTGCAGACTTGAATTCGAGTGCACCAAAAATACCATAGAATACGAAGCTCTAGTCCAAGGCTTGCACAAGGCAATCGGATTAGGCATCAAATACTTGCAAGTTTTCGGAGATTTTGAAATAATAATCAGACAGGTACACAATACTATACACTGTTTATCAGGTCATTTAAAGCATTACCAATCTTTAGTTCAAGATCTGACTGAACATTTTATAGCATTTAATATCTCATCAATTCCTAGACTCCAGAATGCTAGCACATACCTCTTAGCCAATGTAGCTTCCAAGCTCATTCCTTCAGAAGATTTTAGCCCTAACTGATTTTCAATTGAGTTAATTTTTAGACCATCTATCCCTGATAACATCACCAATTGGAGGATTTTCAATGACGATCCTGATATCATGAGTTTTCTCACATCTGAAGGATCCTACACCAATCAAATAATTGACGAAGACCAACATGACCAAAAATTGCAACAGGATAGTACTAACAATGCTATACCTAAATCAGTAGTCAAATTAGAAGACCTTTACGATTTGAAAGATCGATTCAAAAGATCTACCAATTCAAAACTCCAAAGTTCAACTTTGAATTATGAATTGGTAAATCTAGGAACTGATGCTAAACCACAAAACATCAACCTAGGCCTTGGCCTATCCCCTGAAGAGAAATTAGCATACATTCGTCTCTTGAAACAATATAAAAGTGTCTTTGCTTGGAATTACGATGAACTCAAAACATACGACACCTCCATCATCCAACATACTATCCCAATGATTGATAATGAAAAACCCGTCGAATAGAAGTTGAGAAAGATCCATCCAAATTTAGAAAACCAGATCAAAACTGAACTCAACAAGTTATTGAAAGCCAAAATAATCTTTCCCGTTAGACATTCTAAATGGGTCTCCAATATGGTACCTGTTAGAAAGAAAAACGGAGATATCAGAATCTACATTGACTTTCGAAACCTTAACAAGGCCTGCCAAAAGGAAAATTTTCCTTTACCTCCCATGGAACAAATACTGCAGGTAGTTGCAAGCTCAGAATTAATGTCATTCTTGGATGGATTCTCAGGATACAACCAAGTGCTGGTACATCCCGACGATCAGTTGAAAACTACATTCAGAACTAAATGGGGCATGCACGCATATCAAAAGATGCCATTTGGTTTGATTAACGTGGGTGCCACATTCCAAAGGGCCATGGACATCGGATTCAAAGGGTTAGTTAATAAGTTAGTAGTAATCTATTTGGATGATGTTACTGTTTATTCCAAGAAACGAAACAACCACCTCAGGGATTTAAAACAAATCTTCCAACGTTGTTTAAGGTATGGAATTTCTCTTAACTCGAAAAAATCCTTTTTCGCATTAAGTGAAGGAAAGCTTCTAGGATTCATAGTGTCAAAATCTGGAATTCATAATGATCCTGACAGAATCAAACAAATTTCCGTAGTTCCCCTACCTCACAATAAGAAAGCCATGCAATCTTTCCTTGGCCAGATCAACTTTGCAAAGAGATTCGTTCCAGACTTTTCTAGAATTGTGTCTCCTTTGCAAGCCATGATTAAAAAGAACGCAAACTTTAAATGGGTCCAAGATGAACATGAGGCTTTCAATTTGATTAAACAAGCCATTATCAATGCTCCATCATTAGCAACTCCAAATTTTTCTGATCCTTTTATTTTGTATACCTTTGCCTCAGATAGATCATATGCTACAATACTCACTCAAGCAAATCAAGAGAAGGTGGAAGCCCCAATTGCTTTTTTCAGTTCCAATTTACAAGGTGCTAAACTGAATTATTCAAATGTGGAGAAACAAGCTTATGTTGTTTTTAAAGAAATTAAATACTTCAGACCTTTCTTACTCAAAACACATACCAAGATCATAGTACCGTTTCCAGCGGTAAGAAGTCTTCTAGTACAGAAGGATGTGGGTGAGAAAAGGGCAAATTGGGTTACTGCCTTACAAGAATACGACGTAGAAATCAAACCAACGAACATTGTAAAAGGTCAAGGCTTTTGCAAACTGCTGGCAGGAGCATCGCTAATGCCTGAAATTCCATCTGAAGAGGTACAAGTGTACGAGGTAAGCCTAAACGATGTTTAGTCATTATATGTTGATATTATTTATTATTTAAAGAATGGATATGCTCCTCCAAACCTTGATCACACCAAGAAAAGATCCCTGAGGATAAAATCCAAACAATATCTACTTGTAAATGATGTTCTTTTTAGAATAAATTATGATTTTGTTCTACTTAGATGTCTTGAGAAAGCTGAAGCTGAAAAAGTTTTGCAGGAACTCCATGATGGGCCAGCAGGCAGACACTACGCTGGAGATGCAACTGCTCATAAGATCTTACACGCAAGCTATTACTAGCCCACATTATTCAAAGACGCACATAACTACGTAAGGAAATGCCAAGTCTGTCAAACCGCTACTAGGATACAAAAGAAACCATTCTTGCCACTGCAACCAGTTACCATCGAACAGCCTTTCGATCAGTGGGGATTGGACATAATAGGTGAGATCGTTCCTCACTCTTCTAAACAACATAGATACATCCTCACAGTGACAGATTACTTTACTAAATGGGTAGAAGCAGTTCCACTCAAGACGGCTAATGCTGAAAATATCACTGAATTCATAGATTAGTTCATAATCACCAGGTTTGGATTTCCTTCCGCTTTAATGTTTGATAACGCATCATACTTTTCTGGTAATGCAATGACTTAGATTGCACTCAAAAGAGGTTTCAAACTTAAATACTCGGCCAATTATTATCCACAAGGCAATGGGTTAGCTGAATCCACAAATAAGAACTTAATTAGAATCATCAAGCGAATCATTGACCAAAACTATAAAAATTGGCATAAGTCATTGATATATGCTTTACGGGCAGACCGAATAAAACAGAAAGCCTCTATCAGCACTTCTCCCTTTAATTTGGTCTATGGCAAAGAAGTGGTTCTTCCAACACATCTGGAAATTCCCTCTTTAGCCTTAGTTTAATACATTGATGAAGTACCAACTTCTTCTTTACAACTTAGGCAACTGGAATTAATTAAATTAGAAGAACAACGAGAAAAGGCTAAGATTACACACGCTCATCATCAAGCATTGGTGAAAGACTCTTTTGATTCCAATATTGTATCTAGAAAATATTTTCAGATAGGAGATTTAGTTTTAAAATGGGACAAGGCTCATGAGGAAAAGGGAAAACATACAAAATTTCAAAGAATGTGGCTTGGTCCTTTTCAAATTGTAGAAATCATAGGTCCATCAACCTTCATGTTACAAGATTTAGCAGGAAAGAGGGATTCTTTACCTGTTAATGGTCAAATTGTCAAGAAATATTTTCCATAGAAGATCAGTCTTCTATTTTTGTAGAATAGTTGTTTCTCTTTTCATAATAAAACCAGTTGCGAATGGTTACGATAGGCATTTATGAAAAAGACACCAATTCTCTTTCAAATTTTGATCTTTCGCTTGTATAAATAGCAATTCTTTTGGAAAATTGATATTTATTATTGAAAGATACAGTTAAAAACTCTAGCCTACATATGATACTAGTTTTGACTTAATAAAATTTGATGAAAACAACCTTTAGTTAAAAATTGTTTTATATCAGTACAATGAAAAGTATCAATAACAAAATAAATATTCTCTGTAGAACAGCTATTTCCAAAAACTCTACTATTGTCGTCGAGAGCTATCTTAAGGAAACAATGACTTCCTCCCTACTAAGGGAATCACAACTTTTAGAGGAACAATCCAAGGATACACTTTATCTTAAAGAGTGAGAGGTCTCATCACGAGCCGGCTTATCATAATCGCAGATATTATAACTTGGTGACTTTGCCAATACCGCATACCACAACAGGGCAAAGACTCAAGATTCTTGCAATCAAAAGGCAAGGGGTCTCATCACGAGCCAGCTTGTTCAGCAAAGTTATAAATCAATGAATGACTATGTCCATAAGTATGTGTTGTGGCCAGCAACAACCCCCCTTCTTATTTAGTGTTATTCCTAATACTAAATAAGTGGGGACCCTTAGTTAAAAATCTAAAAAATTAAAATAGTGTTTAAATTTCCTTTTTGAATAAAATTACCATCATAAGCTTAGGAAACCCTCTTGGAAAATCCAAAAAAGCTAAGTTTTATGATAAGGTAAAATAAAATCTTTCCTTAGGAAATATCGCATCGCATAAGATAGCCGGACGCCACCTTACAAGCACAATTCAATCATTTGCGAGATTGCAATATGTGATAATAAACAAATATCGCATCGCATTCAGCATAACTTTCATGAAATACTTTAAAATTTGCCGATATGCGATAACGCCAATCGCAAGATCACATCTCGCAGGAAACAGGTTAACAAAGTCTGTCATACATAACATTTCTGTGATTTGCGATATTGTGATATTGCAATTTCGTGATGTGGCAATAATACTATAATGCGATGTCACGAGGGATTGATATTCCGATTTTTCGATTTTACGATGTTGCGATCTGCGATGTTGCGAAGAAAATCGCAAAATCGCAGATCTTTCGGGCGCGTTATTTAAGAAAAGTATTTTCCTTAAGCTAGCACTTGGTAACGCGCTTTAATGCTAATAAATGAGGTAGTTGCCAGTTATAATGGATTATGGGTGCATGCTTATCGAAAGAATCATTTCACGTAAGGTGGTATGCTTGATATGTCTGCGACATTTAAAACTTTTCCCATCACCCTTCCCTGTCATTCATTTTCGCTTCACTTGTGAATTGCAGGAATGGAAAACAGAGGCCGATACAAAGCATTACACAGGTTGAAATGGGAAATAAAGGCAAAGCCCCGAGCTCTGAAGAAAAGGAAATGGCACCCTTATATACAGACACGGCCTGTAACAGAGACACAGGAATAGCTAAGTGGGAAGGCATGTATAATCTGCTCGAAGAGGAGAACCCCAGGGTAATGGAAGTTACTACTACCGTGGGCTCAAATGGTTCTTCAAAAGCATCCCTTTCAGAGCTAGCCTACTCATTCTTACACCGGATAGCAGCAAGGCCAAAAATCCTCCCATACACGGACATGGTCAAGTGGATACTGGACAGCGTAGAAATCAGAAATAGGCAGTTCAAAATTCAGGGTCAAGGACTCATCGGATCATTCGCTATGCAAGATTTAAAGCTCATGTATCATCTACCAGAGCCACAAGCAACTTATAATAAGCAGTTTATGGAGAAATTTGTAAACGAAAATCAGGACCTGGCAGAAACTAACAAAGACTTGTCTAGGAGGGATGAACCACTGAAGAAAGATAGACACGGTATGTACAGTACTGGTTCTCTTACCTCCCCATATTTCTTTGCTACTGCCATGATCTGTGGATTGTTCAGAATGTCAGATATCAACAAATTTTCATCAGAATGGCTACCATTATTAGATGCTGCCACAAATGCCACTATTGTAGATTGGGCCAAAATCTTGTCTGATAAACTAGTCACGGCCATTGTCAGTTATAGGTCCAAAAGAGTTGCGGCTCAGAGAATTTATCCTCCTTTCTACCTATCTGCATATGTAATGGATGTGATATGTTATGTTTCTAAATTTCCTGTTATGGGTTGGAAGTGGACAACTCAAGACCCCTTGCCCATCCACGTCTATCATAAAGAATTGTGGGATTCTCAGCTCACTCCATACTTCTACTAGATTTGTCATGGAATTATGTTGCCCTTGTACAGAATGTTGTATGATAAAGACCCTCCGAGATGCTCGCTTGAAGCAGAGGTAGACATCCTCCCTGTCGTGAGATGGTTTGGGGATGAATTGTTTACTTATGTCAGGGTATTTGGAAGTTTTGCTCCCCCTCATGTCCTACCTTTGTATATCCCTGATAAACTCTTGGCTCGAGAGATTGCCTAACAAACCTGTGGGGAAGGTGTTCTAACTAAAGATTTAAGGACAAGAAGAAAGCTATATGGCCACAGTTTCAAGTAGCCTGTGGGTCCTTTTCGCTTTTTGATGTAGGACACGCATTCACAGAAGTAAATAATATAACATGTCTACAGTTATTCAAATTTTCAAGAAGACCATTTAACCCTAATGAGGTTGCCCAGACTTTCACCACTGCAGTCAAGATAAAGGTGTTCTCTGGAGAAACAGATTTATTCGATGATATATTCCAGCAGAAAAGCACACTTCAAGAAATTCTACAAGCAACCCAATTGCAATTCTCTCCAGAAGAATTTCAAAAGTCCAAAATATATAGGGAAAGAAGGTTAGCCAGTATTCCTTTAGAGAAAATACACATAAAACCCGCAAGAGAACCAACTCCAAGTGTTAGTCTTAGTGGGAGTTCAAGCACTAATGGATCTAAATCCAAGTCAGAAAATGAAATGTCTGAACATTCTAAAAGATCCGAAAATGAACAGGATAAGAGCGAAGGGTCAGTAAAGGATACTGCCGAGTCAATGGAACTTCTACACCAACAGGTTATTACCTCCCCGCAAAGAGATCCTCCCCCTCTCGTCATTCAAGCACTACCATTCATAACCGAACTAGACAAAGAATGGGAATCCTTCAATGACCTGATCAATCTTGAAGGACAAACCCTAAAAACACCTATGAGCAACACACAGGTATCAAAAGAAGTAGTCACAACAACAGTCAGTGATGTCTCAGATATGGAGCATATTCCTATTGCCCCATCCTCTGAGCTTATGCTAAAAATAGAAGAAATTCCGCCCCTTGATGTTTTTTATAGCCCATAGAATAAATCAGTAGTAAGAAGACAAAGGAAGAAAAGGAAATTGGAAAACGTGCTCCCTCAAGATGCAAAACAATTAGATGTCCAATGGCAAGATCCCACTAGCAATCCTACTGAGAATCTCACCAAACTATCTCAGATCGCAGGAGCATATGCCTCCGCGACTATTGATAAAGCATCTGAGGTACAGTAATTGCTAAAAGAAACGGAAGACCAGATACAAGTATTGCAACAACTATTGCAACAAGCAAACACCAACAATGAAGCACAGAAACAGCTTGAGAGGTTGTAGCAGGACTTCCAGCAAATGCAGATAGGATATCAGAAAATTTTGGATGAAAAAGGAAAGTAGTTACAGGATCTACAGGAGATGCACAAGGACAATCCTAAACTCACAGAATTTATCACAGAGTCCATTTCCTTGAATGAAAAATTACTACAGCAACAAGAAGTGTTGGGCCAAAAGATATCACAGTGGAGCTATTATTGTGAAATTAGTGATAAAACCACTAATCAAGTGGTGGATTTACGAAGTGAATATGATATAATTAATAAACGGGTGACTGAGTACTTGGTTTGGCAAGAAAAAGACGAGGGAAAAAGAGCAGGTGCACCAAGGATCAATGAAAACCACAAATAAATACTCTTTAACAAATGGGACGAGCAAATCAGGGAGGCAGAGCAAGCAGCAGAAGGAGCAGCCATGGCAGCAAGTAGTATTATTGATTGTGTATATGAAAATTTGCACAAGGAAAATTTGATCACAGAGACCACTCCAAGATATTTACCTAATGCACAACAACTACAGGCAAATTGGAAACAGAGAGCTCAAGAAAAGGCAAAAGCAATTCAAGGGTTAACCAAGTTGAACTGGGATTATTACTGGGCATACTTAGTAAAGCCACATAGCTAGTGGATCACTGTTAAGTGTATCATCAATTCGGCCGAAAAGATGGCACCAGCTCTTGTCGATTCTATTTTCTCGGCTAAGCTAAAAGCGGAAGTCAGCCAACCGACTCTTCTCAAACAGATGCTGCATGTGTGCGATTTCAAGGACCAAATACAAAAGTAGTTTAATGTTAGATTTAATTTTAGCTTTAATTTTGTTTTATTTTCCTGAAAAGAGGACGGTCATTTAAACCGCATCCTACATTTTTGTAATAACGTATTTTTAGAATTAGTTTAGTAGTATTTAAACCCTTCTCATGCATTTAGAGAAGGGTCCTAAAATTTATCAAAAACTTATCCCCAGAACATGCACTTTTGTACCCTCTGAGGAGGTTTTGATGAATGAATGGAATAGGGTTTATTGATGTTTGCATTTTATATCTGCTACTAATGTTGCACTTTTGTACTCTTAGTGGATATTTGATCAAGGAGAGATAAATCGTTATCACTTGAAGCTCATGAGTAGGACTAGTTATAAACGGTATTTCTATCTCTTAACTATTTCTGCCTTGTGTTAGAGTGATTTCCAGTTCAGTTGTTTATATATTAATGTATGAATGCCTAAGTTATCATTTGGCACTTTTGTACGGTGATAGCTATTTATTTATGCTTAGTGTATGAATAGCTCATTATGCGATATGATTTGCACAACTGTTTCGTCTAACTTTTAATACGAAGTGGTTCATCTGTACTGAATTCTTTTCTCATAACAGCTGAATGATCTTTATTACCAGTTGTTGTTTGAAATCATTTTAGATCGCATAGAAGAAAAATAACACCCTGGGTTAATGTAGATTTACATATTTCTGTCATTAGAATTATAGTTTCCTTATTATTAGATTAGAATTAGATTAGAAGTATTCCATTTAGAAACTGTTAGAAACAGAAATATCAGATCTTTCTCACACACACACAAATTGGGAAATTGGTCCCATATCCCCAGTCGGACCCGCTATACCAAACAGAAAAGGAGCTGCCAACCAAGGTCCGGACCGGGCGGGTATCCCCCTTGTTGTAGACTTGATTTTCGGGGCTTCAACGGTATGGAACAAAACATAAAATTAAATAAGGAATACATCCATATCTTTAGTATTCATACCATAAAATTTAGGAAGTACAGATGGAAGAATATTTTTCATCTTTACCTTAGTAACAAGGAGTGTTAGTTCATTTAGGATGGGAAATCTAAAGATGACTTCATTATTTGATTCTAGTTCTTTTCCTCTAAATCCTTCTCCTCTCTCAGTTCTTCTACAAATTCCAACATTTGATGCTCTTTCATATTCTTCCACTTTAGATTTTTGTTATATTTCCCTTCATTCTCTTTCTACTACTAATGCTTTTTCTCTGACTACTATCTCTATTTATCATTTAATTGCATCATATATGTTAATATCTTGATCCTAATACTTTTCCATATCTTCTTCCCAAAGGACATAAAATTGTTTGGTCCAATCCTAACAATTTACTTCTATTGTCCTACTAAATGAAATTATTTGAATATTTCCCTCTCTTAATATCTCTTCAGGAAATGAAGGTGTTTGATTGGATGTTTCTAGGTGTAGTCACCATTCTCTTGATGTTTCTTCAACTAAAAAAGATTCTTAAAGAAATGTTCCTAAATGTAGTTTTATGTCTCTTGATTTTTCTTCCACAAGGGTGAATTGTTCCTACACTTCTTAAAGGATTGAAGTTATCTTAGTAGTTGGAGGGAGGGGGGGTGTACTAATTCTTCAACTTTACTATATTTCCTAACTTTTACGATTCAACCTCTATGATTTCTAGGCCTAATTAATATATTCATAGAAACTTGGCAATGCCTTGTGAAAACTCATTATAGTGAATGCATGGGTTCTTACCTCTCATCTTACCACTTTCACTCCTCCCTATCCTAAATATTTATATTGCAAATAAAATACAAAAAAATTAGAAAATATTGTATATCTAAATATAACTCTTGTGTGGACTTCCTCAACAAGGATTCCAAAAATATTTGTATAATTTATCAACATGTAGTCTTTTTAGTCAATTCCAAGAGTTCATAAACCTTGAATCACACTAGTATATGTAGAAAATTAGGAGTAGATTCACTATCACTTTGAATAACAGAAAAAGTAGTTAAGTTATATATTTAAAGAAAGTTAAAATTAGGTTGCTAAAGTTAACTTGAAGGAAACTTTTAAATTAAGTTATAAATTGATTAAAAAAGGAAGCATGAAACAAAACTATAATCTCTTAATACAAATTGCAAAAAGGAATTAATCTTACCAACCTATACTACTTGGGTTTATAATGGAAAGATATCATGTTGTGAGGTGGAGTATGACTTTCAATGGTAAATATGAGATGCTTGCACAATAATTCTTATTTCACTAATATAGGTTATTCGTTGAGTAATAAATTATATCATACTTCTTGAAAGTAAAATTAATGCACAAAATTCACTTAAAATAATTTTATTGATGAAGTATTCACTAATGTCTCATAGGTCGAAAAGTAGGTTGTAGTGTCTTTGGCTTATTCCCTTAAGTGGATCAATGACTTGCAACAATACTCTGACTCAATATTTACTCATCATAATCAAGGCTAATTTTAAGTGTTGAAATGAAATGAAATATTCGTAAATTACATCAATGTTTTGATGCAATTTTTATTGACTATGCATGTATTAGATTCTTTTAAAGTATATAGACATCTCTTGTTCTTTCTCATAGTATTTCAATAAAAAAATTCCCTAAAAAATTTGACAATTATATGGAAAAGAAACTGAATTTGTTCATGAACAATAATTAAACCATGGTGACAAATGAAGTAAACAAGATTCTAACTCTAACAAGGAATTATGAATAATTATGAACAAGAAAACACACTAATTAGTCTATCAACAAGATAATTAAAATTACATTCAAATAGAGGTTTTCTTGCACATGAAAGTATTAACATGAAAGAAAAATAATGTGGAAATATATATCATCATCCACATCCATGCACAATAAATTAAAAGAGTGTACATCATTAGATAAAGGGGACTCTCAAATACCCTATCTTGCACACTTGATATTACTAACTAATAAAAACTCAAAGGAAATGTATATATTGTGGAAAATGAATCTTGAAAATAGAGCTTAAATGAAAAAAAAATTGAATACAAATATCACAATAGAAATCTCGAAGTTTCAAATATAAAAGTTTATCTCAAACTACAACAACTTTCCATGTATACATATGAAAACAAAACAAATATTTGATAATCCTATTCTTATCCATCTAATTACTAACTTATGAGCATTCATTTGTATGGACGTCAACCTACTCAATGGAATAAATGAAGGAAAATCACAAGTTCTAAGATCTATGAATATTTTCTCCTTAAATATACATTCTTCCTATAGTTCAACCACATTGATAGCACATTGATTAGGTTGTGCATGTGCTTTTTCGTCATCCAATAAGAAAATTGTAACACCCCACCCAAAATTTACCCACTTTTACAGCACCATGACGGTAAACATGAGAAATGTGTTCACCTATCCAAACAAAAACTTGTCTGCAAATCCTCATAGACATGTCATCACCTATAACCATTGGTAACCTTGTCCCTAACCTAGCTTATTCCTTAGGCACATGCATGCAACATAGTGACTGCAGGAATAATCCTTCATCTACATGCATAAGGCTTCCTCCATGTGATTATGGCATAGTAGCCGCATGCACAGGCCTTCCTAAGTGCGGCCATGGGGCTAACTCCTGAAAAACGTCTTCAGTCAACCCCAATGTCTATAATTCTCCAATAATTTGTCATCATTGTGTGTGAGTCCTCATGCTATGTTATGGGTTATGTTCCTTCTCATACTTGAACAAAACAAATAAATCATTTATACAAACATTTCGTAGACATAGTACCTATAGGCCATGAATACACATTCTACTCATTATTTCATTAGTTCATCAATGATCATCAAGAAGTCTTACTTCCCTCTCATACTAGCTTTAGAAAACACATATTAGCCAATGCATTCATATAATCATACAGTAGCTTATCAAACCATGACAAAGATCAATAAGAAGAGCACATCATATCATAAGAGATATGCCATCCATGTAACAAGAATTTAAATAGAATGAATATCTAACAAACTAGTTATAAAATCAACACAATAACCAATACCTGTTCTCATTGATCTCAATAAGAAATTACACAAAATAACATATGCATAAATCCAACTAAGTCAGGGACTTCCATGTACCACCTGACCATAGATTAGGATGGACCAAATTTTTCTTTCATCCAATCAGCCCGTGCCACATTCTAAGGATGAATGTGGGATCACATGCCATAAGTTGAAACAAAATAAATCAAGGAATCCATAGGTTAAACCACCTACACCCTCAAGCCATAGAAATTTCACCTAAACTGGTCTAGAAATCACCAAAAAAAAATAAGCCTCGATGCCTCATGATTTCTTCACCATACCCAGAGGAATTTTCCCATCTCCACCCACCTATCATGAGCTTCCTGAGGAAAACCATCTCCACCCTCAACCCTTGGGATTTTCCTAAGATCACCTCAATTGTATCTGAATCCACCGACAATTCGGAGCTCAACCAAAATGAAAACCCACTATACCATGCTTGTTCAGGAAATGAAAAAGGCAAGGTTGTACACCATTGCCAATCCAAGAAAATCCCATGCCAATTATAACAACAAACATGACCAACCAATGCATAAATGTGAATTCTCATCCCAACAAGATAACCAAATATGCAATGTGTTACCTATAAAATACTCTTGGTGATTACTCTTTCTCTACTTGATTTCTACCCTTGCTTAATGTTGTCTAATCTTCGACTTGCATCGCTTTTTTTGTTCCTTGCTTGCTTATGACTCCCTTGTGTCTGAGTGATTATTCTCTTTCTTTCTCTCTTCTTCTCTAATTGAATGCTATAATTTATAGAAGTGTGCGTATGTTCTCTCTCCTTTATCCTTTACTTTTCCTTCATTTTCTCTTGCATGTATATTCCTATCTCTTCATTTTCCTTTTCTCATATTTTCTTGTATTTCTTACATTGTATTTCCATTTATTTCCTTTTTCCTTTTCCAATGCCAATGCCAATTTCCATAGCCAATAATAAACCGAAAGTGGATCCCAAGATCATGTTTTCCCCTCCATTCACCTTTGAATACATGTCCCATGACCTTGTTTTTATATTTTCCTTTTTTAATGGCCATTTATTACATGGAGTTTTAGCACAGGGTTGTTACAATCCCCTCCCCCTTGGGGCAATGCCATCCTTGGTGTTATATGACACTTATGACCAGTAAAAACTATTGAAACTAACAAACATATTTCTTATGGAGCTTTATAACCCAACTTGATGCAATATTTACAATGAAAAACTATGAAAAAATGAATAACACATTGCTTATTGCATCTTTATAAACATAGCTCAATAAAATATTCATAATGAAACACACACACACTCACAGACATGCCAAAATTAATTTGCTTCATCCAAAAAATAAAGAAGGATATAATGACATATCTGATCAACCATCTCCCATGTAGCTTCATCAGGCCCAAAGTGCTTCCACTACACATTAACTTTCTCTATTGCTCATTTTGAGAGCACGAGCTTCTTTCGCTGTAGGATGCATTGAGGCTCTGGATGGAACTCTCCTTTTGGTTCCACTTGCAATACAAACCAATCAATCACATGATCAACATCCTATACATATATTTTAAGCAATGAAGCATGAAAAGAATCATGGAATTTCACAGATGGAGGCAAACCAAGTATGTAGGCCACTAGTCCAATCCTCTCAAGCAACTCAAAAGACCTATAATATTAAAGTGCCAACTTGGAACATGATCCAATCTTCAAGGATATTTTCTTGGGGCTTACTACACAAGTACACATTCTCTCCAACCTAAAAATCCTTGAATAACCTATGTTAATCTACATTGCTCTTTTTCCTTATTGTGTTGCCATCAATTCTTTCTGATAACCTGAATTTCTCGCTCCATCTCCCTCAACATATCTAGTCCAATAAAAACCCTATTCACTGGAACATTGTAGCTGATAGGAGTATTACGACTCCTCCCACAGAGAGTCTCAAATGGACTCATCTTCAAGGATTATTGATACCCATTATTATAAGAAAACCCACTAATGGAAGATACTTCTTCCACTTCCTTTTATGATGCATGATATACATCCTCAACATATCCTCAATAATCCTATTGGCCGTCTCTTTCCATCCATCTGTCTGTGGACACTAAGTTATACTAAAGGCTAACTATGTCCCCAAGCCTATAAATAACTCCTTCCAAAACCTGGCAGTGAACTTGGCATGTCTATCTGACATAATATTCCTGGGAAATCCATGTAGCCTCACTATTCTTAATGAATACCTAAGCCACTTCACTATATGAATTAGTATACTTCACAAGTGATCTAACTTACTCAACCTGTCAAGCAGGACCATGATGGAGTCAGGCTACCTTAATGTCCTCAATAATCCAGTATTGAAATCCATGGAAATGACCTCCCATTTCTATTCTGGAATTAGAATAGGGTGCAACAAACAAGCTAGATTTTTGCATTCAACTTTCACCCACTGACAGTCCAAACACCTTGCAAAAAACTCAACCAACTATTTCTTCAAGTTTAGCCAATAACAAAACTTCCTAATAGCTGACAAATTATTCTAGTATCCCTTGTGGCCTAAATATGGCATGACATGAAACTCTCTCAAAATAATATTCTCCAATTCACCACTATCGGGCACATAGATCCTAAGCCTTAATCTAATTAAGTCATCTGATGTGAGGTGATACTCCTCATCCCTATCACCTTCACCTTTCTGTTGTAATATCTGATTCAACTCGTAGTACCTCTCATCATGTTGCCTTTCATGTAACATCTACTAATGTGAATCTGTCCCATAAGAGCTCACAACATAAATATGATTCACTTGCACTCTCCAACTGAGAGCATTCACATCCTGGTTCTCCTTGCCTTTCATGTACCTGATTTCAAAATCAAAGTCGCTAATAGTAACCAACCATATAGCTTGCCTTACATTCAAGTTGGGTTGGTCAAACATGTGCCTTAGTCCACTATGATCACTCATCAAAACAAACCTCCTACCCAGGATATAATGTCTCCACATCTTCAAGGCATGAATGATAAATTTCAGCTCAATATCATGATTCACATAATTCTGAACATGCTCATTCAAGTTGTGTGATTCATATCAAACAACCTACCCTTCCTACATCATTATTCCACTAGGTCCTTCCTTACAAGAATCTGTACAAATGAAAAACTCCTTATTAAGATCTAAAATATTAAAAACTGGAGAATTGGTAAGCAACTGCTTCAACTAATAAAAACTAGTTGCACACTAAGTTTCTTATGAACCTCCTCTAATAACATGTTAGTCCCATGAATGATCTAACCTCATCAACATTCTTCAAAGCTGGCCACTCCATGATAGAATTATTATTTTTTAGATCCACTACTATCCCCTCCTTGGAAACAACATGTCCCAAATAATGAATCTAAGACTGGAATAATATGCTCTTGTTGATCTTGCCATACAACTTATTCTCTCTCAACAATCTCAATACCAGTACCAGGTGATCTACATGTTCCTCCTCATTGTTTGAATATACCAATATATCATCAATAAAGACTATCAAAAACATATCCAAGTAAGGGCGAAACACATTGTTCATCAAACACATGAAGGTGGTTCGATCATTGGTAAGACGAAAAGGAAAAACCAAATATTGATGCAATTTTAGCTTAGATTTTCTTTGAATTGACCCCCCTTAACCTTTTAATCACAAAATTATTTCCAAAATCGGCACTTCCTTCAATCCCTTTGGGATGTAAATCCATTTAATAATCGCAGTGGACAGATCTATTAAAAGCGGGAGGAGTCGGAAGGGTGGCCAAATCTATACGAGTATGGCCATATATATAATCCATGCCCCATGATACCTTTTCTATGATGTAAAGGTTCCCACTACCCTAGGAGCTTGACACTTTTTCAAATTAAATTCTTAAAGGTTATGGGCTTCCAACATTCTAGGTATGGGACCCACCATCCTTGAGAATTGTGCTATGAAAACCTTTAGGCTCAATAGCTTCGATTTGTCACACCTCTTCCTCTCAGTCCCTTGTAATAAAACTTTTGCAAACCACCTATTCACTAGTTGGCTCCACTATATACTTAGCTCCTAATTGAAATTAATTTTGGGCTTGACAGTTCCACATAACTGAAAAGTTCTTGTCTCCTGCAAATCTGTTAATAGAAAAGCCCTAGTGCTTGATGGTTTTTAGAAATGAAAATTAGCAAACCTTCTAGGCTTCCAGGCTTCCAAGCAACCTTTTTTACGAGTTTTTTTGACTAACGACTCCGAGTATCATTAAGTGACATACTTCATAAACACTAAAATCCACTAAGCTTTGATGCGCGTTCATGTTGTTTATATAAATATACAGTTCTACATTATAAATCTTCTTGCTCCTTTGATCTTGCTCGGTTCTCTAGGCTCTCCTCTAGATTTATGCCACTCTTCAGAGCACCTCTTCATCATGCCTTCTCTACTCAACCATTATTTCACTCCTCTTCCAACCCAACAATATATATATATATATATATATATATATATATATATGTATGTATGTATGTATGTATGTAGATATATATCTATATCTATATATATCTGTGTGTGTGTATTGCTCTTTCCTGTGATAATTAACTCACAATAACTATAGGACTGCGTGCGATGTCTCATATATATAAAAATATATATAGGATTGCAAAGGACTAGTTGGAAATAAAATCAAGCGCTCTCACAAACCACACAGAGGATTTGTTTATTGAATAAAAATAAATATAAATATTACATTAGTAGTTCAATCTATATCCATGAATATAGGATCTAAGGACCATTAAAGGGAGAAAAAAAACATACAACTAGCGCAACAAATTTCCTAATTTGAAGAATTACAAGGAAATTCTAAACAAATCCTCTCCTAACAAACCACTCAATGAGGAACCAAATCCTCTAGTAAATTTTTTTAAGCTCTCGATCAATGAGAATCACCGATGCCCCTGCATCATACTCCTAAGGAACAAATATTTCATGCACTCTTGTCCATGATTTCTTCAGGAGATTTTCCACTTTTCTATATGAGTGTCATGGTCATCCAATGTGCATCTAAAGCTGGAAGATTATTCCACTTTACCAAGTATTCACAATACTCTTTGTTCCTAGTTTGCTTAATCAATCTCTTGTCCAAAATCATTTCAAGTTGCAAAGGTTGAACTGTTGGCAAATGCTTCTCCCACTGTACTGGTTGCTGCTTCTGATAATTACTTGTTGGATTTTCTATCTCCATCTCATACTTGTTGAAATATACTATATTAAATATTGGTGGAATTCCAACTCCATGTGGCAATTACAACTCACAAGCATTAACAGAGAATTTCTTCAAGATCCCACAAGGTCTTATCTTCTTAAATTTTATTTTTTTGTACTCACACTTTGGGAATCCTTACTTTTGCAAGCGTGCAAGTAACAAATCTTTGACTTCAAAATTCTTCTTCCTTCTACTAAGATATTATTTGTTCTTATATTTAAGACTATTGTCATGGTGTTTATGCTTTACCATATAGTGAATTTTTCATTTGGTAGTAGAAAAGTCTTCTCCTAATGCACTTCTTTGCCCTTCTCTTCCTAATTTTATGATCTCATGCACTCCTCTTGGGTTCATTCTATACACAATTTGGAAAGGGATTTGTCTAGTGCTTCTATTGGGAGTGTCATTATATGCATATTCAATTTGTGCTAAAATTTGATTCCATTTTTCGGGGTGATCTCCAATCAAAATGTGTAGAAAGTTTCCCAAACTTCTATTAACTACTTCAGTCTAACCATCAATCTATGGTTGATATTCTAAGATAAAATTCAATTTTGTGCCAAATATATTCCATGAGGTTCTCCAGAAACGTCCCAAGAATCTAGCATCTCAGTTGAAAACAATAGCCTTGGGAATTCCATGTAATCTTACCACCTCTTTAAAGAAAAAATTGTTGAAATTAAGATGTATATTTGCAAATTATCATGAAGTTTTAATTAAAATCACAAGAAACAAACCTACTTTACTTTTCTGTAGACATTAATTCACAATTTAGAACAAAAATCTCATACATGTAAATAAGAAATCAAAAACATGCAAATATTTTTTTTTCGGGCAAGAAAAATACTAAAAACCCCAGTGCCTCCTTGCATTAATCTGATGAATAGATATGTATTGAAATTTCTTTTCTCAACATAACACAACTTGAAAGTGCATAACCTATCTCTTTGCTCACTGAGAATTTATGACCTAGACTTAGTGAGATTTTTCCTCTGCTTGAGACCCCGTTTCCTTGCGTAATTCCTTGAGAAATTAAGCCCCTATTATTTATTAATTTATCCAAAATGGATTGTGAAATTCCAAGGTTGATTATTTGACTGTGTCCAACACATGTACACTCAAGTCTAGTCTATAGTTGATGTTACACTTCCTTGGAATCTCCACCTCAACTAGGCAACTGAATCCTCTGCATGCACTAGCTATTTTAGGCTAATTGATTAGTTAACTGGATGATCACTGAGTTTGACTAAAGTCCCACTACACAACTAGCCTTCCACTAGTTCCTCCAACATTTAGAACTAATTTAACTAAAAACAACTTGAAATAACTGACTTTGACTTCTAAAAGTTAGTAATCAATCATGCTTAATTGAACGCTAACTCCTCCAGCTCAAATTTACTGAATGAACTAGGTTACATAAGACATGTCACACAAGTTAGTTGCATCCAAGTTGTCTGCTGATGTGGAAATTAAAATTTTCTTAATTTAATGAAGTGAAAATCAAATTGAAAATTTCTTGCTACATTTTTCAATGCTCCCTCTTAGTAAGAAAGGGATTATCAACTACAACTATCCTACACCTGTGGAACTCGAACTTCCCTCTTGACAAGACCTTTGTAAAAATGTCATCATCTTGTTCCTCTATCAGAATGTAGTGTAGCACCATTATCCGCCTCTACACATAATCCTGTAAATGGTGATACCAAATATCTTATGCTTAGATCGATTGTGAAATATAGGATTCTGAGAGAGTTTGCTGCAACTTTTATTATCATCGTAGATCACATTTGGATACAACATCTGACCAAACAATGCAATAAGTATATTTCTCATCCAGATTTCCTCATATGTTGCTTTACTTACAACCATGTATTCTGCTTCCGCTGAGCTGAGTGCCACAGATCTTTGCTTCCTACTTTACCAAGAAACCATTGTGGACCCAACACTAGAAATTTCACCTAATGTACTCTTTCAGTCTAATGGAATTCCCACCCAATATGCATCTATGAAACCACACAACTTCACTCCCTATGTCTATATGTACCATAGACCAAATTGGGTGGTTCCTCTGAGGTACCATAAAACATGCTTAGCTTCCTTCCAAAATAAATTGGTTACCCTAACCATAGCTTGGCTTAGCTGGTTGGCTGCATAAGACATATATGGTCTTGTGTTCACAAGATACATCAGTGAACCCACTAGTTTCCAATAAATGGTAGAATCCATTTCTTCACGTGAAGTGGAATCCTCCTTCCTCAAGTTGGTCACTACAGGTCTCTCCATGGGTTTGAAACTATCCATGTGTAACCTCTATAGTATCTCATTGCATAAGTCTTGCCTTGAGAGACAAGTAGTTCCCCATCGCCTTTCCATACTTCCAACCCAAGTAAGTAGTTCATGAGACCCATGTATTTAATTTCAAACTCCCTTGCAAGATCCTTCTTGCAAGATATGATAATCTTCTCATCACTAGTTAAAATACAATCATCATCATATAAGACAATAATAATAAATTTACCTTCTACCAAGATATGATAGAGGTTTGCCTCCACTTCACTTTTGGTGAAGCCCAAACTAGTGAGATAACTATCTATCTTGGTGTACCAATAATAGGGTGCTTGTTTGAGACCATTGCTGGAATGGGGTCCCCTAGGTCAGTTTTGGGGTAAAAGCCAAACTTTTGATGTAAAGTTGATAAAAATATGTAAAGTCTCCACGAATTGTGGATCTGGAGCACGTAGTTAGTTAGAAGTCAAAAAGGGTTTTTACCCTTGTTTATGTAAACTTGAGTTGGTTTTGGAAGATCTACCCATGGTCCGCGGACCATGGGATTGTATAAATAGGTGTGTCTTAGAGAGTCTAAGGCAGATCTATATCTTTGTCTATGGGTATCACAGAAGGAGTCTAGAGAGTTAGCACAGAGAAGTAAGTCGTAGAGGGGAAAACGGCTCTGCAACTGAGTGCGCAAAGGCCTAGAATAGTGTCCGCAGCTGAGTGCACGGACCCCTGCAGTTAAGTGCACAGGGAAGTTTTGAGTCTGTAACTTTATACTGAATATCAATAAAGAAGGCTGTTGGGAAAATTCATATGTTTTATTTTTTTCTTTCTGTTGTTTATGATTGCGATACATGATGTATTGAATAATGTCTTTAAGAAATAATGATGTATTGATGCACAAATTTACTAGATCCGTCTTATTAACTGAATGCAATTAAAGTTAAGTGATTACGCGAAGATCATAACACTTTCTGTTAGGTTTATTGAACACTTGGGTAGATCTGAGCACATACTGATCTAAGAGTAATCTAAGGTGTGCATAAGTAGCTAATTCGTCTCTTCAGGGTCTGCAAAAGCTAGTTGTAGACCTTTGCGAAAGTCTAGAGGCCATTCGAAGGGAATTGTTATGCCAAGCCCCAAGGGCTTATGGGTCTATGTGGAGGCAGATCTAGGGCATAAAAAGACATCACACTGATATCTGGATGCGAAAACTTGGTTCCAACATCCCCCCATATTGTTTCAAGTGAGACTTCAGTCCGCGCTATGCGGAGTGATGCCGAAAGGGCGAGTAGTGTAGGGATTTGTTTGGCACAACTAACTATGAACTTGGGTTAGGACCCCTTAAGCCAAAAAAGGTTTTTTTTACCAAGACCTAGATCTGCATAAAGAGATGTGTGATGTCACGTCACTGGAATTTGACCAAAAAGGAATTTGAGAAGTGTTTGGATAGGAATATCCACGAATCATCGCGCAAGAGAAAATAAATTTGTGCCTGATAAAAGAGCAGTGGCTAGATAGAAATCTATACACAAAAATAGATGAAATTTTCTTCTTCACCTTCCTGATTGAACTATACAAGTGGATAGCTAAGTTGGCAGACGACCAAGGAAGGTGGAGGCTTGACAGTCAAATAGTGTGGACTCCGGAGCTAGTGCAAAGGTTGGAAGCCTGTGAAGATAAGATCGCACACACTTTGGACCATTGGCTTGATTGGGTTATAGGAGGATTTGTTACAGAATTCGTAGGTGACACCTTAGTTAGTTACATTGAAGTAGAGCAATGCTTTTTGGGCATGGGATCCCCAAGGGAAGTTTTGGGGCTAAAAGCCTAGATTTTAGCTAAAAAGTGTAAATCTGATGTAAAGACTCTGCATTTTGTGGGTGCAGAGCACGAAGTTGTAAATGAGGCATAGGGTTGTCTGCCCTCAGTTTTGTAATGTAATGTTAGCTTTAGAGATCTACCCATGGTCCATGAAGCATGGTATTGTATAAATAGAGCGAGGCTCTAAGTTGTAAATCAATTAGTAATAGAATGAGAATTATGATGGAATAGAAGGATAGCAGAAGATCTAAGTGTAGAGTCAAGTCTTTGGGTCATAGAGTAGGAGAAGGCTCTGCAGCTGAGTGCGTAGAGGCCTAGTAGTCTGCAACTGAGTGCACGAACCCCTGTAGCTGAGTGCGCAGGGCAGGTTGAGTTTGTAACCATCGAAGCATTAATAAAGAGAAGTTTTATACCATTCTTGTGTATTCATTTACTAATTTCTACATTGAATGTATTAGGTATAAATTACATTTCTATTCTTTATATGATGTGCGAACATATGTGATTGTGTTGATTAAGTAAATGTGAGATGAAGTATCTATTACATGAAGTTAACTAACATATGTAAGAAGATAAGTAAGATACGTAGTGTAATTTGGGTAAATAGTACAGATCACTGCCATAGCAGTGCGAAAGCCTCTCAGCTCTTGGTTAGGGTTGTGACCAAGTGATTATAACAGATCGCGAAGGTCTCACAGGTCAGAATAGTGCACTAAGTAACCTTCGTGAAGGTAGGCATAGTTGGACTAAATCAATCCCTTAGACATCTCCACGGTGCATAAAATTGGTTCCAGCATCCCCCCATACTGATTCAGGTGAGACTTTAGTCCACGTACTGCAGGTTGATCCGAAAGGGCCAGTAGTGTAGGGATTTGTTTATCTAATTAACTTCAAACCTGGGTCAAGCCCCATCAAGCCAACAAATGGTTACGTATTTGGGACCAGAATCTGCATAGAGATGTCTGATGTCGTATCATTGGAATCCAACTAAGAAGGAAATTGAAGGTTGGTTGGATAGGAGGATTCACGAGTTCGCGACACAGGATAACAAGGATCGCAACTGACAAAAGAAGAGTGGTTAGACTGCTACCTATACATAGAAATCCACGAGATCTTTTTTGCATCTTTCCTTATTGAGTTGTACGAGTGGATCACGAAGCTAGCAGATAGCCAAAGAAGGTGGAAGCTCGACGGTCCTATTGTGTGGAACCCACAGTTGGTGCACAGATTGGAAGCATCAGAGGATCAAATTGCGCACGCTATTGATCACTGGTTCAATCAGATTATAGGAGGATTCATTACTGAGTTCACGGTAGACGCTTCTGTCAGCTACAGCGAGGCAGAGAGATGCTTTCTTAAGGGATCGCGAGGTAAGTACGTAAATCCTCTGAGTACTTGGATTAAAATGTTATTGTGTGAAAAGAGGGTTATGCAATTACCTTGATGTTTGGGGCTACACGAAGTGGAAGAAACTTAGAGGAAGGAGGGAAATAAGGTACCAAAAACTAGCCCCTCGATTTCACCACCATGAGGGGATGAGGAAGAACTCGCAAAGATCTTGCTACGAAGTGCGATCCATCTAATAAGGCAAAGAATTCTGTGAATACCACCCCCATCCACACCACCACCACCTTCACCTCCATCTTCACCTGTACCACCTCCGCTGCCACCGCGACTCAATATGAAAAGCACAATAAAGTTCCCTGTGTTCAAAGGATTGGGAAATGAGGATCCAGACAAATTTTGGTTCATGGTGAGAGCCGTATGGGAAGCGCATGGAGTTACAGATGAAAATATAAAGAAAGCGACACTAGTTAGCGCCCTACATGACCGCGCGCTGTCCTGGTATATTAAGCACTCCAATGATAATCCAAATGCGGGAATCACGGATATCCAAGCAGTGCTAGACAAAGAATTTAGTAGGCTCAAGTCTAAAGCACAGTGCATCAATGGGTTCAAAGAAATCATAATGCTACCAGGCGAAACTCCTTGGGAGTTGGATCAGAGGTTGAAGTGTATGATGCGCGAAGCTAATATGAATCTGATGGATGGAAAACATCACGAATGGTTTGTTGCATTGCTAATGCCACATCTGAGGAGCGCACTATCGCAGCAAAAATTAACGACTCAAGCAGAGGTCTTCGAGATCGCAATGAGGTTGCATGAGACCCCGATGAAAGATCCTAACTTGGGAGTTCAGTAGATCCATGCGCAGCTGAAAAACTTATGCCTTAAGATGCAGAGTCTAAAACAGGATAGGACATCCCGCTGAAAAGTGCATGAAGAGGTGTGGTGTGTAAAATGCAAGGGTCAGGGTCATGATAAGGACCATTTCTCAGTGTTCACAAATTATCTTGCGGGAGGAGGAACAATGCCGTTAAGGCTGGAAGCACAAGCAGGACCTAGCGTGGTGCCTGTGTTATGGTGCGATATTTGTCAAATAGGAGGGAAACACACTACATACAACTGCCATTTGTTATAAAAGCATACACAAAATTTGAAGCAATTGTTTTGTAACTTTTGTAGATTAGTGGGACACGATGAGCGCACTTGTAGAAGCTATGAGTTAATGATGGATATAACTCCCACCTACAGAGTACAGGCTGAATCGCGGCCCCTAGACCAGAATGTAGGAGTGGCACAAATAGGATTTCAAGGGCACGGATGAGCCAGAGGTGGAGGAGGACTTGGAAGAGGTTGTGGACAACTAATATGCTACAATTACGGAGGGCCAGGACATTATGCCCACATTTGTATGAACCCAACGCATCCATCATGTCTGTATTGTACTATTATGAAACCAGCTCACAAAAAGATAGAAAAGAGAGATCCACGCCTTAGAATTCAGCCTCTTCGAGGGGGCAACCTCCTTTACATTACATAAATGAACAATTCTTGGATGATACAAATGACAAAACCTCCTTTCTATATATAGGAGTCTAAGGAGTCACAATATAATCCAGCCGACCTAACAATAATAATATAAAGCCACAAAAATAACAATAGAGGGATTCTATGGGGCACAGAAATAACAATATGGGGGTAATAAGGGCACAACAATATAAATAGGGGGTATAACTACAATAGTAATGGGGTAATCACTAGTATTATAGGGACCCAACATGCCCCTCTCCTTCAAAAAAGTGTTGTCCTCAACGCTTGAGTAGTTCTGGATACTTCTGCATAAAATTCTCATCCTCCCATGTGGAATCTTCAGCGGATAAGTTCTTCCACTTGATAAGATACTCTGAAATTGATCGATTTCGTAGCTGTCGAGTTCTTGTTTCTGTGATTGCTTCCGGTTCCAATATAATTTTTCCTTCCTCGTCAAGTTCTGGCAATATTGTTTGAATTGGGAGCTTGTCACCTATAACCTTCTTTAAACATGAAACATGGAAAACTGGGTGCAATCGAGAAGCTGCAGGAAGCTCCAATTTGTATGCCATAGTACCAATCTTTTCCAACACCTTGTACGGACCATAATACTTTGGTGATAATTTATTATCCTTCTTAGCTTGCTTTAGGGACATTTGCTTATATGGTTGTAGCCGTAGGAATACCCAATCACCTACATCAAAACTTCTTTCACTGCGATGTTGATCTGCCTGTTGTTTCATTCTATTTTGTGCCAACACGAGGTTATCCTTTAAGAGTTGGAGGACTTGTTGTTGATGTTCGATGTGATGTTCCACTGCCTGAACCTTAGAATTTTCTCTTAAATATGATGTGATGGATGGTGGTTGATACCCATAAAGTGCCATAAATGGGGTCATTTTTGTTGCTGTATGGAAGGAAGTGTTATACCACCATTCAGCCAGAGGCAACCATTTGACCCATTGTGTCTGTTTATCAGATACAAAGCAACGAAGATATCCTTCCAAACATTTGTTTACTATCTCAGTTTGCCCATCAGATTGAGGATGATAAGATGAGCTATGAGCTAACTGAGTACCAAGACAAGAAAATAATTCTGTCCAAAAATTTCCAGTGAAAATGGGATCTCTGTCACTTACAATAATCTTTGGGTTTCCATGTAGCTTTTGAACTGTTTCCATAAATGCAGTAGAAACTGTACTGGCTTTAAATGGATGTGATAATGCACAAAAGTGTGCATACTTGGTAAGTCTGTCAACTACCACCATGATGACACTCTTTCCCTCAGACTTGGGTAAACCTGTGATAAAATCCATTGAAACCTCCTCCCAACGTTGGCTTGGAATGGATAAAGGTTGTAATAGACCTGGTGTCTTAATTGTTTCAACTTTATTTTGTTGGCAAACCAAACATTCCGCCACAAACTTTTGAATATCTGATTTAAGGCCATCCCAAAAAAATTCCTTCTTAACCCTGTGGTAAGTTTTTAAAAATCCTGAGTGCCCTCCTAAGGGAGAAGTGTGCAATTCCATAAGAATCTTTTGTTTTAGCTGGGAATTCTTACAGAGGTATAAGCGATCTTTGTACCATAACGAATCATTTTGCCAGCTAAATGTATCAGAAGTACTGGAATCTTGTTGTAGCTTTCGAATAAGTGCCCACACTTCTTCGTCATTCTTCCATTCCTCCCTTGCTTCGTTTATCCAATCTGGTTGGATAATAGAAATGGCACACAACAATGCTTCCACATCCTCATCCTTTCTTGAGAGTGCATCTGCCACCACATTTTGCTTCCCTTTTTTGTAGATGATTTCAAAGTCATAACCCAACATCTTTGTGACCCACTTTTGTTGCTCTTCAGAGGATAATCTTTGTTCTAAAAAGTATTTAAGGCTATCATGATCCGTTTTTACCTTGAAGTGTCTTCCCATTAGGTAGGGTCGCCATTTCTTAAGTGCATGGAGTATTGCCAACATTTCCTTCTCATAAATAGCTTTGCTTAAAAACTTTCCCTTGATTGGACGACTTTCAAAAGCAATGGGTCTTTCATCTTGCATTAGAACAGCACCAATTCCATTTCCTGAAGCATCACATTCCACAATAAAGGTTTTTGTGAAGTCCGGTGTAGCTAAGACCGGTGCTTGGCACATTGCCTCTTTAAGATGTTCAAAGGCCTTTGTTGCTTCCGAAGTCCATGAAAATGAATCTTTCTTCAATAATGTTGTTAGAGGTGCTGCTATTCTCCCATAATTCTTAACAAACTTGCGATAATACCCTGTCAACCCAAGAAATCCTCGCAGATGCTTTATGGATGTGGGGATTTTCCATTCCTTAATGGCTTTAATTTTGCTAGGGTCTACCTTAACTCCTTCATGAGATACAATATGACCCAAATATTCCACCTCCTGGACTCCAAAGAAACATTTGGATCTTTTTGCATATAATTGTTTCTCCTCCAATAGTTGTAGCACCCTGTCAACATGTTCAACATGATCCTTCCAAGACTTGCTGTAGATTAGTATATCATCAAAAAATACTAACACAAATTTTCTAAGGAATGGTTTGAAAATTGAATTCATCAAACCTTGAAATGTTGAAGGTGCATTGGTAAGGCCAAAAGGCATGACCAAAAATTCATAATGACCCTCATGAGTTCTAAATGCCGTTTTTGGAATGTCTTCAATCTTCATTCTGATTTGATGATATCCCGAACGAAGATCCAACTTGGTGAAGTAAATTGATCCATGCAATTCATCCAGTAATTCATCAATAACAGGAATGGGGAACTTATCTTTAATAGTGAGCTTGTTGAGCTCCCTATAATCTGGACACATGCGCCATGATCCATCCTTCTTGTGCACCAATACTACTGGAGCTGAGAAAGAACTTTGACTCGGTTGAATTATACCAGCCTCTAGCATTTCTGCAACCATACGTTCAATTTCACTTTTTTGGACATATGGATATCTGTACGGCCTGATGTTTGGAGGAACACTTCCTGGAATCAGATGAATAGCATGATCATGATCACGCATAGGTGGGAGACCTTTGGGAGTCTCAAATACCTTGGAATGATTGTCCAAGACTTTTTGGAGATCTGGAGAAATAGATGATTCCAATGTGGAAACATCTAGCGAACATAATTGTGCAATTACACCTCTTTGCTCCTTTTTTAGAAGCTTTGTCATGCCATTAGAGCTGATTATCTTTCCTGGTTTCCCTGCAATACCCCTTAATTCAACTTCCTTTCCTTCCACAAAAAATTTCATGAAAAGTTCTTGAAAATTAAAAGCTATTGTACCCAAGGATTGTAGCCATTGGACTCCTAGTACAACATCAGCACCTCCCATTGGAATGGAAAGCATTGGGCTAGTCAATACATATTCTCCCATGGATAGCTTGATATTATGGCACTTTCCAGAACAATTTATTGTTCCTCCATTTGCAATCATCACTTGACACTCTGGTGCTGGATATAGGAAGCAATTCAATTCTTTTGCTACCCTACAATGAATAAAATTGTGGGTGCTTCCTGAATCAATCAACACTATTACCTTTTTCTTCTTGATTTGTCCTTCTATCTTGATGGTTTGAGGAGTGGTAATTCCCGCCAATGCATTACAAGATATGGTCGGATTTATTTGTTCTTCATCTAGGCTTTGTTCCTGGAATATATCCTCTTCTTTTGACCTTTCTTGCTCCTTTTCTTCTTCCTCTTCACAATCTATGTAGAATAATTTCTTCTCAGCACACTTATGACCTTTTGTGTATTTGCTATCACAATTGTAACAAAGCCCTTTTGCTCTTTTTTCTTCCAATTGTTGTGGTGTCAACCTTGTAGGTTGTGGAAGACTATGGGCAACAACACTTCCGTCTTTATAGTTGTGAATGGTATGCTTCCTAGTTGCCATAATTTTGCTTTCCATTTTTCTTGCTAACCTGAATGCCTTCTCTAATGAATCAGGTTCCCAAAGGCGCACATCATGTTGGATATTATCCTTTAAAGACCCTATGAACACATCAATCCTATGCTCCTCTGGAATATCTTTTACCCTTATGTTCAATTTTTGGAACTCCTCAATGTGCTCCATTATTGAACCCTTTTGTTTGAGACTTATCAATTGGCTAAAAAAAGTGTTGCTTTTTGTATCCTCATAATGTGCTATCAATTCTTCCGTAAAAATTGCCCAAGTGATAAATTGTTTACGAGAACAAAGCCATTGATACCATACAAACTGATTTGGTTCCAAATATAAAGTTGCCATACGTACCTTTTGTGTGTTTTGCACATTATTGAGATCGAAGAATTGCTCCATCTGTAATATCCATGTGGCGGGATCCTTGCCATCAAACTTCCTCATATCGATTTTTGGAACATGGTGAGTCTTCGATCCAACATTAGAGTCTATGGAATCATGATTAACATTTCTTTTGTTCTCATCATGAGTTTCCTTTACTACCTTTTCACCATTAGTGACCCTTTCTTGTAGCAACTTCTTCAATTCTTCCATGTCTGTCTTCAAATCTATCTTCAAATCATCCATCTTAGCTTCCACTTCAATCATATTAGCTTCTACACCTTTCTTTAAACAGTCCATCTTAGCTTCTACACCTTTCTTTAAACCATCCATCTTAGATTCTGTTCCTTTTTGTGTAAGGGACAGTTGTTGCACTTGGTCTTGTAATTTTGATATATCATGTAGCATTTCTTCCTCTTCTTCATGAGTCATGCTAGAGCTTTCAGGTTCCTTACTAGGTGTTTGCATTTTCTTTCCTCGGGGCATCAGTTACCGATAATAATGCTATACTATGCCCTTTGAATTCCTTCAAAATAAATTTTCAAACCAAGCTTAAGCAAAAATTTAAGAAAATCTACACACCTTTTTTCACTTTGTAGGAGCTCGATATTGCCTCTGATGTATCTCTGTACTCTTTGATTATCTAGTCCTGAATTTGTGACCTGTAGTAGCCCTCTGTGTCCTCTTTCCAATGCCACAAGTCTGACCCAAATTGGATTCTCCAAGGAAGAGTTATGCGAAATCTCCCACAGTGACTTGATTATAGACTAGTTCAGTAGAGCGAACTTGTACGGTGTACCACGAGTCACTGTTTCAACCTTTGGATCTGAAAACCACCCAAAAGAAACTACAGTCCGTCCTCTTTCTGTACCTTCTTATGAAACTTCAATCTGATCCCTAGAGAGAAAGTTATGACGATTTTCCCCAGGTCACCTGTTTTGAATGTAATTCAGGAGTCTGCAAAAAGACCAACTTCCTCAGATCATATCTCTGCAAATATCGTGCAAAAAGCTTTGAAATTCGGACCCAAGGTTCAACGCGATTTCTTCTCAAATGGGTTTTTTTTGCGACTTCTGAAACATCACAGAAAAAAAGTTATAGCGAAAATGCCACGATGACCTGTTTGGAGCAGCGAAACCCTAGAATCCAAACTCGATACCAAATGTTATGAAACCAGCTCACAAAAAGATAGAAAAGAGAGATCCACGCCTTAGAATTCAGCCTCTTCGAGGGGGAAACCTCCTTTACATTACATAAATGAACAATTCTTGCATGATACAAATGACAAAACCTCCTTTCTATATATAGGAGTCTAAGGAGTCACAATATAATCCAGCCGACCTAACAATAATAATATAAAGCCACAAAAATAACAATAGAGGGATTCTATGGGGCACAGAAATAACAATATGGGGGTAATAGGGGCACAACAATATAAATAGGGGGTATAACTACAATAGTAATGGGGTAATCACTAGTATTATAGGGACCCAACATGTATCTTGTTTGATCATGAGACGGAAGATTGTCCTATGTTGATAGCCAGGATATGTGACAAAGGAGCGATACCGCTTCCCCCGACTCAAAACCTATAGATGATGAGGTTTGAGCCACGTGAGGAAGATCCATTGTGAACATTATGCTCCAAAGTGGAATCGCAATAGGAGATGACAAAGGAAAACAACCTGAAGATAGTACTTGGGTTCATAAAGCTCTAGCAAAAGAAGCGGAGTTTGATTTGGAGCATGCTAAGGAAACCTTCATGGAAGCTAAGAAGAGCTTCGCTAATGCCTCCACTTCAAGAAGCAAAGATAGACCAGAGCCAGAGATTGACCCATATATGCTCACAACATTCCTGGAAACATGTATGAAGCTACTGTGCGGCAATAAAGCTATAAAAGGATTACAGGAACTCATTAACAGATGCATTGGGACCATGCTAGGAGAACCGCGTGTAGTACGCAAGATTGGAAAGCATAAGAGAAGGATGATAAGAGAAATGAGGTTAATACAAAGATTAGAGAATATGATATGGACCAAGTAATTATGGATTTAGGATCGGATGTGAATGTTCTGTTGAAGCAGACATGGGAGCACCTGGGCTGGCCTACGCTACAATGGTCTCCTATTTAGTTGCAAATGGAAAACCAACAAAAAATAATACCCATGGGGTGATTGCAAGGAATTACTGTGGATATTTAAGGAGTGAGCATGCTAGCAGACTTTGAAGTAATAGAGATTTTTTATGATATCAATCCCTATCCCGCGCTCTTAGGAATTGATTGGGTCACTGACATGAATGGGGTGATTAATTTGAAGAAGCGCAAGATGATTTTTGAGGATAAGTCTTTTGTTAGGCCCCTATACTACTAGTGTAACCCCTTATTGTTATTAGTACAACCCACTTATTATATTGATGTACCCATGTAGTGCCCATATTTTTACTAATGCGCCCCATAGAAGCCCACTATTGTTATTATTGTGCCCTTACATTATTATTGTTATGTCGGCTCTGGTTATGTTATAACCCCTTAGACTCCTATATATAGAAAGGAGGTCTTTTCATTTGTATCATCCAAGAATTTTTCATTTATGTAATGTAAAGGAGGTTGCCCCCTCGAAGAGGCTCAATTCTAAGGCATTGATCTATGTTTTCTATCTTTTCTTGAGCTGGTTTCATAACATTTGGTATCAGAGTTTTGGATTCTAGGGTTTCGCTGCTCCAAACAGGTCATCGTGGCATTTTCGCTATAACTCCTTTTCTGTGACGTTTCAGAAGTCACAAAAAAACCCCATTTGACAAGAAATCGTGTTGAACCTTTGGTCCGAATTTCAGAGCTTTTTGCGCGATATTTGTGGAGATATGATCTGAGGAAGTTGGTATTTTTGCAAACTCCTGAATTACATTCAAAACAGGTGACCTAGGGAAAATAGTCATAACATTCTCTCTGAGAATTGGATTGAAATTGCGTAAGAAGGTACAGAAATAGGACGGACTGTAGTTTCTTGTATGAATTTTTCAGATTCATAGGTCAAAAAATTGACACGTGGCACTTCATACAAGTTCGCTCTTCTGGAAAGGTCTATAATCAGGTCATCTTGGGAGATTGTGCATAACTCTTTTTTGGAGAATCCAATTTGGATCAGACTGGTGGCATTGGAAAGAGGACACAGAGGGCTACTATAGGTAGAAATTTCAGAACTTAAATATTCGCAAGTACATAGTTACAATCGTTTCAAGTTCGAGGTCCTAAAATCAAGAAAAAGCAAGATGAGGAAGTTTGATGGCAAGGATCCGGTAAATTGGATACTTCAGATGGAGAAATATTTTGATCTACATGGTGTACCACTGTTACAAAAGGTATGTATTGCATCTTCATATTTAGAACCGGATCAATTTTTATGGTATAAAGGGCTTTGTTCTCGTAAAAAACTTGTTACGTGGTCAATTCTCACGGAGGAAATGATAGCACATTATGAGCATACAAAGAGCAACACCTTCTTTAGAGAAACACCACAACAATTGGAAAGAGTAAAAGGGCTTTGTGACATATTTGAAAGTAAAATTATGGCAACAAGGAAGTCTACCCCTCACAACTATCAAGATGGATGTGTTGTTCCTCCTAGCCTTCCACAACCTATAAGGGTTACACCACAACAATTGGAAGAAAAAAGAGAAAAAGGGCTTTGTTACAATTGTGATAGCAAATGCACTAAAAGTCATAAGTATGCTGAGAAGAAATTATTTTACATAGAGTATGAATAGGAGGAAGAAAAGGATCAAGAAACATCAAAAGAAGAGGATATATGCCAGGACCTGACCCCAGAGAAAGAAGAAATGAATCAGAACATATCTTGTAAACTATTGGCAAGAATGACCACTCCTCAAACTCTCAAGATAGAAGGAAATATCAAGAAGAAAAAGGTGCAAGAAGTGAAAGATCACATCAAGAAAGAAGAAATGAATCCAACCATATCTTGTAATTCACTAGTCAGAATTACCACTCCTCAAACTAGCGAGACAGAAGGACATATCAAGAAGAAAAATGTTCAAGAAGTGAAAGATCACATCGAGCGTCAAGAAATGAATCCGACCATATCTTTTAAAGGATTGGAAGAAATTACCACTCCTCAAAATCTAAAGATAGAAGGACATATCAAGAAGAAAAAAGTTCAAGCAGTGAAAGATCACATCGAGCATCAACAACAAGTTCTCCAACTTTTAAAGGATAGCGCCACTTCAGTGCAAAATCAAATGAAACAACAGGTAGATCAACATCATAGTGAAAAATGTTTTGATGTAGGCGATTGGGTATTTTTACTGCTACATCTAAAGCAAGCTATTTATGAGAAGGAAATGTTGGCAATACTACATGCACTTAAAAAATGGCGACCTTACCGAATGGGAAGACTCTTCAAGGATGAGGATGTGGAAGCATTGTTTTGTGCTATTTCTATTATCCAACCAGATTGGATAAACGAAGCAAGGGATGAATGGAAGAAGGACAAAGAAGTATGGCCACTTATTCAAAACTTGCAAAAGATCCCAATTCAAACAATATTGCCAGATATTGAAAAGGAACGAAAAATCATATTGGAACCTGGAGGAGTCACAGAAACAAGAACCTGACAGCTACAAAATCGATCAATTTCAGAGTATCTCATCAAGTGGAAGAACTTACCCACTGAATATTCCACATGGGAGGACAAGAATTTTATACAGAAGCATCAAGAACTACTCAAGCGTTGAGGACAACGCTTTTTGAAGGAGAGGGGAATGTTAGGCCCCTATACTACTAGTGTAACCCCTTACTGTTATTAGTACAACCCACTTATTATATTGATGTACCCATGTAGTGCCCATATTGTTACTAATGTGCCCCATAGAAGCCCACTATTGTTATTATTATGCCCTTACATTATTAATGTTATGTCGGCTCTGGTTATGTTATGACCCCTTAGACTCCTATATATAGAAAGGAGGTCTTTTCATTTGTATCATCCAAGAATTGTTCATTTATGTAATGTAAAGGAGGTTTCACCCTCGAAGAGGCTCAATTCTAAGGCATTGATCTATGTTTTCTATCTTTTCTTGAGCTGGTTTCATAACATCTTTGCACGTAGTTATACCCTTGGACCATGCTGAAGGATTGTGCTATACAAAGCCAGTGTGCGACTATGAAAGAGATGATGATTTGGACTACATCTACAAAATAACCGCGCGAGAGCAAGATTGGGTAAATCCCACTGTAGACGGACAGATCTCATGGCAGCGCGAAAGCTCCTATACATCAAATTCTAAGGAGGAGATATAGCGATGGTAGAACCAGTTACACAAGGTAACCACACTGAACTGTAATATGATGACAAGATCACTGGATTTTGTATCGATGGAAGTGAGGGATCTACCCACTTATGGTGGGTTAAGTGACGTAGATACTTTCCTAGATAAGTTTGAAAGGGAGGTGCCCGAAAAGCAATGCTTCCAAGCCTTGAATTGGGTATTGCGTGCTACGCCCGCGAAGTGGTGGGGTATGCACAAGGGGAGCTTTAAGGACTGGCGCAAATGTAAGAGAATGATGCACACACAGTTTGGGAATCCTAGAGTGCGATTGACAGATAAATACAATGGGCAGGATAATCCAGGCGCACATCTAGCTATATGGATGCCGACATATGGAAAGCAACCTACGTGGATGCGCATGAAGTCCACGCTCAGAGGTATGGTCAATAAGCTTGTGTTGGGGGGGGGAGATGTGCAGTTGGCTCTTAAGGTTGGACAAAAAATATGTGGGAAGAAAAATCCCACAGAAGGTTATCCATGCGAAAAGATTTGACAAGGCATGCAATGCATTGAAAGAAGTACGCAACGTGCAGCGAAGTGGTTGGGACTTGTGCGTACTTGGACAGATGCCTTTTCAGTTGGTTGATAGAGTAGAGGCCGTAATACCTATGAATCATGTCTAGTCCACGCATAGCTATGCTCACAGGGGTAACAGACCGTGGAGCCCTGGAAGAAAGGCTCACACCATTGGAAGAGCTCGAAGATGAACGATTGGGAATCGATGAGGAGATATAGCAAGGTGGTCTTAGCCTCCAAGAACTCATGAATGAAAGAGTTTGGTCTATGGAGAAAAGCGCCATTGCAAAAGTGGAAGTCAAGAAGCTTGAGGAAGGTTTAAAGAAGGACTTTCTTGATACAAAGACTGTAGTGATAAAGCAGGATGAGCCCGATTACATTGATAGACCTGGGACCACCGTCGAGAGTTTGTCAGTTTGCTTCATAGGATGGGACCATATGTTATTAAGGAAATCACAGATGGTGGCGCGGTACAGTTAGAGAATTTAAATAGCGAACCCTTCCCAGAGAAAGTAAATGGCAGTCATTTGAAGCTATACACAGGTGGCTCGGCTAGCTGACTAGCCACAGGAAGCACAGTCTTACCACTCCAGGCAACTAAAAGGAGGTGTGGGACTATAAACTACTATGCCCGATAGTTGCACAGTGTCAAGACTATGCGCAATAGCGAGGTGTCACAGGGTCCGCGATAGCGCAAGGGTAGTTGGGCTGCCACACGGGTTGGCTGGAATCTGTTATAGTCACTATTCACAATGTGATGCTTGGTTTGAAACCAAATGGAGTAGATGACATGCACTTAAGGTGAACTTTATGGGCTAGATTTGGGAAAATCTGCTGCTTAGGGAGCATTAATGGACTAGATTTGGGGGGAATGGTCGAATTCGAATTCAAAAGGTGTTATAAATTGCAAAGGGCTGCCCATTAAACAACACTTGGACATTTGAGAATTGAGCTATTGCGTGCCCAGAGATTCATGAACCCCGATTTGTTCGATCTTTTGAAGTCGAAGGAATTTTTTGAGCACTTCCCTGAGCCATTGATAGATTTTTCAAACAACAATATGACAACGTTTGAAGAAGCCATTGATATCGGAGAAATGACTACTAAAGAGGCCACACCAGTCATGACGATAAGAGATGCCCGAGAAAGCATTGTGATAGTCGTAGAAATCCTTAAATCGTCATGCACGCCAAGACCCAAGAAAGATAAGTAGCTTATGGTACCATTGCATGTGTCCCCTAGAAACCCACTGAGAACTAAACTTACCATGGAAGAAAAGGGGAAGGTGATCCATTTGGAAGCCGATGAGGAGGAGAAAGACCTTCAGGAAATCCTGGTGGAAGAGGAGGAGGATAAAGAAATGAGGAAGAAACTCAGGGTACGGGCCCTTTGACCAGGTTGCCTGCATATGTTCCTCCACAGAAGGGGAAAGCAAGGGTGCCCAAGGACCTACATGAGAGCAAGAGTTCTCTGCAGACTCCATTGCTACCCGATGATATTGTTTTTTATAGAGAACACTTGGGATGCGTGTCGGTTCTAAAATTTGAAGACCGGGATCTCGTGGACCACGAGAAATTCCCACATCTGGAAAACACGCCACTAATGAAGTCAAAGAAAAATATAGCGGCGGGAGTCATAGAGTTTCAGCCGCACAAGTGGTTGAGAGGAGTAGAGAAAGGAAGGTTGTTAATCCTCCTCTGGGTGCCGCATTACCATCACACCCCAGTTCCTACCTTTGTCATGAGGCAGCTGCTATGCCTGGTGCATGATGGGTGTTTGTGGCTAGAGGAGCCCATCCCCATCACAGAACACCTATTTCATAGAATTACTAGGCTCCCTAGCAAAGGGGAGGATCCAGCGAACAAATTTGAGGGTAAAAGTGATGATTTGGCTATAGCGAAGGCCATGAAGAAAAGGTTCAAGCTGGAGAAGAAAAAGAGACAGTACGCAATCTCTACTATCAATAATGCTATAGTCAAAGTCACGACGTAGATATTGGCTAGGAGAGTCATGAGGAAGTGCCACACAGATGAGGTGCCCACGCTGGTTGTTGCACTTGCCTTGCAGTGTGTACAAGGGGTCTAGTTTAACTGGGTGGATTACTTGTGCCGAGAATTCTTGGAAAATTGTCGCGAAGCACAAGAACAAGGGAATACTTTCCACTATGCATTGCCTCTACTGCCCATAGTACTACTGGCTTGGAAATTTTCCGAGGACAGCGAGTTCCCAATGATTGCGAAGGATCTTCCAGAGGTAGCGAAGTATGCATCCCTATGGGAAACTAAAGACGCATAGAGGATCATAGATAGCAAGATATTCTTGGTGTTCATGGAGATGAACATCATAATGGGGATTAACTGCAAGTTGTGGTTATCGCCCACTATCTATAACAGTCTATAGAGCTTCATAGAGTTCAAGGCGGACTTCCATCATGTATATATCAGGGCATGCAAGGACCCCACAAAGAAGTGGAATGAGATACCTTACCTGGCCATTGACGATGTCACATTCGCCGTGCTTAAGTCGTGGTTGCCAGAGTGGCATGCTCTAGCCAGCTTCGCAGTGGAATCAAAGAAGTCTGCTACACAAAGGAAAAAGGGGGAGGAAAAACTGCAGATGGCGTAGTTGGTAGAGAAGAGAAGGAACGAAGCGACAACAGCCAAGGCACATGAAGCGTGTGACTCCGCGAAGATAGTAGCAGAATAACAATAGGTATTAGAGAAGGAGTGCAAGGGCCAAAAGTCACCCTCGCCTGAATAGGAGCCCAAAACAGAGGAAGGTGACACGGACCCACAGATAGTGTCCACATAGCTAAAGTGGTAGCGCCCAAGAGAGAAGGTGGGGCTGTGGAAGAAGTCAAAAGCCCCAAGAGTTATTTTAACATGATCACCCTCACTTAGGGGGATCTACATGATATAGGGAAGATGGTGTGTGACATCACTGCAGAGGCCCTCTAGCAGTTCATGGAGGAAAACCAGATGGTGTTGGGGGCCCTCCAGACATAGATACAAGAGTTGTAGGTGCACACTCCTCAGGCTAGTACTCTATCGACCAGCCTCATAGTAGGCATGACCGCGGCTGAGGAAATGTTGTGCGCCCACACAACCAACACTATAGTGCTACAAGAGGGGGCACTGGTTAGAGAAAATAAGGCCGACAGGCCTATGGTTAGTGCACTGAAGGGAGTTTGGATAAACATGGTTGTGCTCCCACGAGAGACGCTCTATGTTCTGTAGGATGGAGTGACTGTCGAACTACGGGCCAGGGAGAATCACGTGCTCCAAGTGATGAGTGAGAAACAGATTAATATGGAACAAGTGAGCCTACATTGCAACAAGGTTGTCACACAAAATAGACAGCGAGTGCAGGTGGTTGAGGAAGCCTGCCAGATGGTCCCTGAGTTGGCCATCCCAGCAAAGGCACCAGCAGAGGCATGCATCCGGAGATTGGTACCAGGGGTGTATGAGGCGAAAGGAAAGATGACTAAGTTTTAGCTGGAGATGGACCTTCAGATATTTGAGCTGCAATTGAAGGCGTAGCCTTCAACTCTACCTGAGGTGAAGGAACAGTGCACCAGCGCCATTACAACAGGAATAGCGGAGATCAGTAGTGCAATGAAGGACTGCACCAAACTATTTGAAGAGTCATTCGAGGTCCTCACCACTCTGCAGGAGGACCTGAACATAAAACTCTTAGAAATAGAGGTGCGTGAGATATGACAACAGTACAATGAAGTAAAAGGGACTGCACAGACGGTGGCCCTTACATAGAGGCTTGCACGGATGCAACATGCAAAAGTGCTCAAGGAGCAGGTAGACACTGTGTGACATAAGGAAGTTGTCTTGAAGGCACGTGTACAACCATGGATTGATGAAGAGTTCATCATTACATCCTCAATTGAAGCCAACCTTTCACAGATGCAGGAAACACAGGAAAAGGTTTAGGGAAGCAATTCAACTGCGACAGTTTCTAAACAGCGCATCTAGGAAGTGCAACAGGTAGCTGCTTAGTGTGTTGCCGATCTTGCAGCAGTCCAGGTAGAGTTGGGAGGCCTCCACGTGAAGATCTTTGCATCGACAGAGCTTTTCGAGGGCGAGTCACGATGTTTTTGTTGGGGGAATATTGGGCACGGGATCCCCCAAGGGAAGTTTTGGGGCTAAAAGCCCAGATTTTGACTAAAAAGTGTAAATCTGATGTAAAGACTCTACATTTTGTGGGCGCGGAGCGTGAAGTTGTAAATGAGTCATAGGGTTGTCCACCCTCAATTTTGTAATGTAATGTCGGCTTTAGAGATCTACCCATGGTATGCAAACCATGGGATTGTATAAATAGAGCAAGGCTCTAAGTTGTAAATCAATTAGTAATAGAATGAGAATGATGATGGAATAGAAGGATAGTAGAAGATCTAGGTGTATAGTCGAGTCTTTGGGTCATATAGTAGGAGAAGACTCTACAGCTGAGTGCACAGAGGCCTAGTAGTCTGCAACTGAGTGCGTGGACCCTGCAGCTAAGTGCGCAGGGTAGGCTAAGTTTGTAACCATTGAAGCATTAATAAAGAGATTTTTATACCATTCCTGTGTATTCATTTACTCTACATTGAATGTACTGGGTATAAATTACATTTATGTTGTTTATATGATGCATGAACATATGTGATTGTGTTGATTAAGTAAATGTGAGATAAAGTATCTGTTACGTGAAGTTAACTAACATCTATAAGAGGATAAGTAAGATACACAATGTAATTTGGGGAAATAGCACAGATCACTACCATAGCAGTGCAAAAGCCTCTCATCTACTGGTTAGGGCTATGAGCAGATGATTATAACAGATTGCGAAAGTCTCACAGGTTAGAACAATGTGCGAAGTAACCCACACGATGGTAGGCATAGTTGGAGTAAATCGACCCCTTAGACATCTCCAGGGTATGGAAACTTGGTTCCAACATCCCCCCATACTGCTTTGGGTGAGACTTCAGTCCGCGCACCACGAGCTGATGCCGAAAGGGCCAATAGTGTAGGGATATGTTTGACTAATTAACTTCGAACCTAGGTTAGGCCCCATCAAGCCAACAATGCTTCTTCATGGGGCCGCGAGGCAAGTATTTGAGATCCTTAAATACTTGGGTTAAGATGCTCTTGTGGGAAAATTGGGTTATACCATTACCTTAATGTCTAGATCTACACGAAGTGGAATAAGATTTAGAAACAAAGAAAAAGAAGGTCCTAAATATAGCTGGTTGAATGGACCTCCTTCAAGCGACAATGAGGGAGCAGTACAGGCCTCAACTCGAAGTGATGTCCAGTTGGTAAGATAGGGTTTTCCGCAAATACATCATCCATCCACACCACCTCCACCTTCACCTCCACAACATACACCTTCGCCCACACCACCACCACCACCACCATCATTCAACATGTCGAATACCATGAAGTTGAGAGTTTTCAAGGGCTTAGGAAGTGGGGATCCGAATCAGTTTTGTTTTGTTGCGAAGGATGTGTGGACAATACAACAAATTATGAATGATAATATAAAGAAGGCGCAGTTGGTTACCACTCTAGAGGATCACGCAGTGACATGGTACATTAATTACTGCACCGATAATTTGTTGGCATCATTAGCAGACGCGTAGGCCGCTTTGAACAAATAATTCAGTAAGCCTAAGTTTGACTCACAATCAGTAATTGGATTCAAGGAAATCACAATGAGGGCTGGTGAAACGCCTTGGGAGTTAAACAAAATATTGAAGTGCATGATCCACAAAGCTAACATGCATCTCACAGATAGTCAGCACCGCAAATGGTTTATAGCCTTACTCCTGCCCCACATAAGGATTGCTTTATTGCAACAAAAGATAGGGACTCAGGTGGAAGCTTTGGAAATTTCAATGAGATTGCAAGAAACACCTATTCAGGATGTATCTTTCGGAGACAAACAAATTCATTCGGAGTTGCAGAACCTCTATTTGGAATTGCAGAGCTTGAAAGAAGAAAAGGAGGCAAGGACAAAGGTGTGCAAAGAAGTTTGGTGCCTCAAGTGTAAGAGCCCGAGGCATGATAAGGATCAGTGCCCTATCTTCATGAATTATATCACGGGGGGGGACCAATGCCCCTGAAGCAGGAAGAACTAGCAGGACCAAGTACGGGACACACGCTATGGTGCGCTATTTGTCAGGTGGTTAGAAAACACGTCACAGATTATTGTCATTTGCTACAAAAGTTTGTGTAAACACCACAACAATTGTTCTGCAATTTCTACAAATCAGTAGGCCACAATTGTTATAGACATTTTTGGGCACTGTAACCCCAATCATAAATGCCCATAAAACAAGGGCTCCTAAGTCCCTAAAAGTGTTGTTCTAACCCCTAAAAGAACAAGGTCAGCTGATTACATCATCTCCCAGAACTTCTCCATGAAAAACTACTCAGAACTGGTTAAAACTGGACCATCTCACCTACTCCATGGTCAAAGTGCGCTGCATCCCACCTAAATGCACACAGGAGGTGTGATGCATACTGAAAAGCCCTTCTATGTGGTGTGATGGGCGAGAGTGGACAAATGGCAGGGCCAATTTGTGAGGTGGAAGATCATGGAATCTTCCATAAACTTCTCCTGTGACACTTGCCTCTCTACATTCGCCCAAGGATGAGTAAGAGATCATCAATCTCCAAGTGGAATCAAGAACTATCAGAGAGAGGACACTAATCAAATCTTAGAGGCTGACTCACCCCCTTGCAAACATCTATATATGGATCCCTCATCCCAGAGATCTAGAGGCTAGAATTTTTTATCTTGTAAGGAAGTGCTGCTAGTTTCTTGGTGTAACATCATAATGTTGGGTGATCTAAGTTTTTGCATGAGGTGAAGAAGGGATTTCTTTCTGAGAGGATGACGTTGGGTCAGAGCAATTGGTTGTAATCCTCTTTGCTTTTCTTGATATTAATAAAGCTATTCAAGTTTTCCTCCACATTCTTGTATGATTGATGATATATGCATTTGTGTGGTCAATATATATCTGGTCCTATATTGTTTATGTTAGTAGATCTCTGTTCTTGGATAGTGTTATGCTGCTTTGATTCCATAGGTGCTCCTTGAAGCTCGGTAGACGAGGAAGAAAGTGGCAAAGATATATCAGAAGGGAGAGGAATCGAGCAAGGAACTAAGTGCAAGACAGAGATTGGTCTCCTTTGTTCCCCTCTTATCTACTTCTCATAAAGGAAAACGAAAGTAGTTTTAGTTTGTTTGTTTCTAAGATAGCTACCAGTCTTAGTGGGACTAGCAGCTCTGCATAGACACTAGTTTTCCCGATAACAAAATGGCGACTCCACTAGGGAGCAAATAGATTGTTTGTTTGTCTATATCTGTTTGTTTTATAAACTTACAGACGGAGCCTGAAGTCAAGCCATCTAGCCTTCGAACTACATTTGCTATGCAAGTGCAAAGTAGATCAATGCTACTTCATTCTATCTCTGGGTTTTTTTTATGAACTAAAGAATCGATTTACAAACTCTCTAATTCCCCCTGTGGTGGCTCTAGTAACCTCCTTAGATCTACCCCTGTGATTTATTTACTAATTATCACTTGCTCGGCCTAAATGCCTGAACTGTGCTGCAAACTATGATCAAGAACTGGATCAAAAGTCTTGCACTGTACCATCACACCCTCTCTTCAAGGATATCAGTATGCATCGCACTTCTTGTGTGCTGTAGGTGGGATGCATACTGGAATCCCTGTGTAACAGGTGCGCTGATCAAAAAAGGATAATTTTGCCTCCAGACTTTGGTTTTTCTTCACTCTTTTTAGCTCTATTCAGGAGTTTTGTTGTCTGTAGTTAGTATACCTCTGTTTGAAACCCCCTTCCTTGCCATTATTCCGCCTCCATTTTGCAAAGAACTGTAAATTCTTTTATGTATTGTGAGCCATTTTCAGTTCTCTTTTACAAAGAAGTAGCGTAATTGAACTGTCATTTCTTGATTTGGAAGTGTCGTTTTCAGTCATAGAAGAGAATTCGATTGTTCTTGATAGTTGATTACACTGTTACTCTTGTATTTGATTTGAATTGGTATTTTTTCAAGTGTCAAAAGAAAGTTTTCAATTCCAAATCGCAAAGTGTCGTCATTGTCTTCATTTTGTCTTGAAAAGAAGCTCGTTAGTAATGTCGCTTTGAAAAATAATTCAGATTTTCACTTAGCTTTCTTTTTTCACACATTAAGAAGGCTGAAAACAAATACATGGATGTGCATTTGCATTTAGACTATTTGTTGGTTTGATTTAGGACAGTGCATATAGTGTGTGCTCTCTGCTCTATGTTGAAAGAATATCATCTCTCTTTCTTTAGTAGCTAGGATTTTCATTGTAAAAAGAAGATTAAACGATTGTTTATCATCTTAGATTGCATTTTAGGAATTGTATATCTACATCACGTGGTGAAACTGAAAGGAAAATTTATTAAGCAAGATCAACTGTAAAATAAATTTAATGAATCTAAAAACGCTTTGGAACCTAACGCACAACATTTAGAAGTCTAGGCTAGAGACGTATTTCGGTGTCGTAAAGCCTGGTAACTATTGTTTTCATTGCTGGTTGGGTGATTCCTCCACTTTGAGATGACAAGTGCCAGTACAGACTTGTGCTCCCACGTACTGTCGAGTATATATTGGGAGACCACAATAGGCTATATCCTTTATCCATAGGAAGCTGTGTCTGCTGCCCTATCGATCGCAATGCACTGAACACAACATTCGGGAAGATTGACTGCCGTACCATAAAAAGTATTCTGCAGTTTTGCGATTGGTTTGGTAATCCCTCTGTCTAGATTTCCATAGTAGTCTCTTTCGTTCCTTTTCAGACTCCTTAAAGGAAAAGGTCCATCAGAGCACTTGTCACTTCAAGCTCATTAAAAATCGAAGGCGACTAGAGTCATCTTTTGTTTTTTCTTGACTCTTAAAAATTGAAAAAGCAAGTTGTGTCAAGGCGTCTAAAATTCATTTAATTCGAAAACATATTTCCCCTTGATTTTTAGTTGATCGAGTAATCTGAAATCATGGAAGAAAGTCAATTGAAACCCCGTCATTCCCGAAGGCTTACGAGTCAACCGTCTTTGTCTCCAGAATCAAAACTGTTACGGACGAAGCGAACTCGCTTAACCGGTTCAAAATCCCCTGGTAAAGTTAGAACAAGTGTTCCGACACCATCGGAGACACCGGTTACTCCAAACATTTCTGGTATCCCTACCTCTATAGAAGAAGTTCCGCAGCCATCAAAGGACAGTAGAGCTGATCCTAGTGTGAAAGTAAACACTTGTATTACTGAACCGGCTCCATCTATAGCTGATTCGGAAGGTGTTATTCCCCAAACATCTGTCGCTGCAGAATCTATACCTTCTTCGACACCGGAAATATTTTACGGACCTGACAGTCTACCTATTCCACCTGATCTGATTGCTATAGAAGAGATTGTGGAGGATCCTCCATCTAGTACTCCATCGCAATTTGGAGTTGGGATCACCCTATATCCTTCTTCATCAGAAATTAGTCTACCATTATCGGAAGCTCCTGTATAATCGCTAGGAAATCTTTTGGATAGACTAGAAATGTCTGAATAACCGTCGACATCTAGGACTGTGTCATCTGACACAGCGATGACAGAACTTCATGCTGTCACTCCAACAATGTTCGCTGGCATACCATCTGTCCCAACTAGCTCTCAATCGCTAGATGGGGCCCACTTAGGGGCTATTTCGACAGTATGGTCCGTTCCCATTTGTTCATCCGGAATAATATCCGGGAACTCTTATGTTGAGTCTCAACAAATTGATCCTTCACGGTGTCAATTTGGGCAGTCCGGTCCTCAAGGGCAAAGCATTCTTTTAAGTACCGGATTACCGCCGTATGGGGGACAATATACCCTTTCATTGTCTCCTCCGGGAGGACAACCATACGAGAGTTCACAAAAATTCAGGTTATGCTGGAATTACATCTAGTAGTTGGGTGCCAATACTGCCTCAACAACCAAGAGTTGTATGCTCGTTGCAACTATGTTTACCTATGTCAAATAGACCAACTACGCCGGATATTGTGACGGTGTCACAAATACAAGCATTGCCTATTGCATGCCAACCTCAGGTTTCTTAGGTTGTAATGCAACAGCCTGTTATCCCTGCAACTTAACCACAATCGCCAACTAGTGGAATGACACAGGGCCAAATGGGTACAATTACCCCTCATCTTGGTCAAATAACCAGTATTGGACAACAGCACATGGCCTCACAACCATGGCTGGTGCAATATCAACAACCGCAATTCCAACAAATTTACCAAGGATCTGAGCAACAAATCTTTGCAAATAATGGGCAGCCGTATATTCAAAATGGTCAAAATCAACCATTCTATAATGGTTATGCCCATCAACCTTACCAAAGTTATCAGCATCAAATGCATTATGCTGGTATGCAAAGACCAACTGCTTAGGAAATTCCATCTTATCCTAGGTATGCTTTGCCAAACCTGAATCAACAGTTACCCTTAGTGGCGACTTTAGAGTTACCGGATCTAAATCGGCTAACGAACGATCCAATTGCTTACGCCCCTTGGTGGCCAGTGATTCCGCATAAACTTCCGTCAGATATTCCTAAATTTAATGGGAATCTGGGTGAAGACCCGTCGAATCATGCGATGACATTTCATCTGTGGTGTTCATCAAACACCCTAAACGACGATTCAATTAGGCTTCGCCTTTTTCAGAGAACATTAACTGGTCTGGTAGCAAAATGGTATATCAAATTACCTAGAGCTTCGTTTGATAACTTCAGTACCCTAGCCACAACCTTTTTAACCCATTTTCAGTTACCCATAAGGTACGAAATGGGAACAGAACTTCTTACCAATTTCAAGCAAACAACGGCCACTCACATATCCGATCATATTCATGAGTGGCAACGTCGTCGTAGAATGGTAAAAACGTACGTTCCTGATCAACTTTTAGTTGAATGGTTTATAAATTCATTATTACCTTCCATTACAAAAGATGTGGCAAAGGGAGGAGCCGTCACTGAAGAGCAAGTTATTGCTCGTGCGTAATATTTAGACTTGATTTATACTCAGTCTGGCACGCTCTACGATAAAATCCATGACGCTCCTAGACCGTAATTTTTCGTTCCTCCTCCTCCTAAATCGAGCAATGACTCTCATGCCAGAGATGGCGTGATTGGTACAACAGACACGAAATCAACAAAGGCTACATCTAAAAAGGCTTGTAAGATTTCTAGTCAAAATTCAAAAGAAGAACTTCTTGCCTCGGAAGTAAATGCCATCTCAACTGACAAAGGCAAAGAAACCAAGCAACTAGGAGGCAAGAAGAAGAAACAGGAGGAATCATCACCTAAAAAATCTTCTGCAAACCTTTCTAGAGATAAGAAACCAAATCGTCCATGTCTTATATGTGATGAGGATCATTGGACAAGAGAGTGTCCATATAAAGCTGAGCTTAGAAAATTCTTCAAGAATTCGAAAACCTCGACGGTATTAACTGATCCGTTCCCAAATCCAGCAATAAATCTGGTTGCCAGTGATAATGCTTCCCCGTCCCAAGTGTTGATGTTGTCGGTTTCGAAACAGCAAAATGATGCTTTGATAGTGACAAGGAATAAAGATTACGGGAATCCACAGCTGTCGAACAACAAGGCTACTAATCAACTGAGTAGTTCGACAACAACTTCAACCGAAGTTGTGCCACCCATCATTCCTGAGCTAACGATAAAGCCGCCAAAGGGAGTAGTACACAAATCGACATTTAATCCTCGTGCTAAAGTAGCACAGAATTATAATATAGTAGAGGACCTGGCCCAATCGCCATCCGCTATGTCGACACTTGAGGTACCGCAAAATTGCCCCTCCCAAAAGCAGGCTCTATTATCAGTAATAGGTGGGATTGAGCCAACAGATTCCAATCTTGTATCCTTTAATCACAAAGGATACGACCCTCAGTAACCAGCTCAACTAGCTTTCCTTATTCAAGTGAAATCCCTCAACAAAACTGTTCATCGAACAATTATTGATGAGGGGGCATCTACATGTATTATGTCGATGAGTTGCTGGAAAAATTTAGGCTCACCACCCTTTTCGCGATTGTCAATGATGTTAAAAGCATTTGATGGACGATCATACACTCCATACGGGATTTTAAGTAACTTGCAAGTTGAACTGGGGGGCAAAATAGTAGAAATTGATGTTGAAGTAATCAACGGAAACCTTGATTACAACATCCTACTGGGAAGGCCCTGGATATATGCCATGGTCGCAGCTATGTCGACCTACTTCATGAAGATTGCATTTCCCTTCCAAGGAGGAATTATAATCGTCGACCAACAAACATTTCTCCCCAATAGTTCAAAAGTTATGGGAAGCATTCCAATGATCCATGGAAGCAATCATTTGCTTCAAAATATTGGAGTAGGCCTCCTAAAAGACCCTGCCTTAATGGGTAGTTTTGCCCTACCGCCTTCGAGTAATTTGGCGGAAGTGGCCACAGCGGAAACTTGCAATATGAAATCTTCTATATCTAATGGATTCGGAAGATTCCTAAACATTTTGTCAGCATGGATCATCGCCATTTTAGAAATATTGTAGCAATCAATTTTCTTGGCCTGGGGAGCAAACCCAAATCAATGATCATCGAGTGTTTGGATAGATAGGTCTAAGGAATATGGCACCTCTTCAGATCCTTGGTCGCATGTACATTCTACAGATGAAGGAATCATTCAATCAATGATGATAGGAGAGGCACCATGGGAAGATTACCACCATCGCTCCCATCTTCCGGATTACCACGAAGATTATTCCAGTAACCTTAATCATCCTTTAGTTTTTGATTTTCTATCAAATACTGTAAATATGGTGGATTTCGAGGATGGTTCTTATCTCGTGTCGACCTCATTAAAAAATGAAACAAGGAGTCATGAGGATAGTTCTTTTACTGTGTCAACCTCATTAAAAAATGAAATGACTCCCTTTCCAAATCGATTCTTTGGTTATGATCTCGTAAAATCAAAGTCGAGTCTTTCGAAGATCTCGAAGGTAAACCTTCATTCCAACCACCAAGATGAATGCAATGAAGCTTGGGGGGCATGCACCTCGATTTGTGTTATTATGCTAGGGGCATGCAAACTTATCATGAGCAGTGTTACTGCAGGGTTCAAGCTCATTAAAAAATAAAACTGCCACAAGCAGTGTTACCGCAGGGTTAAAGCTCGTTAAAAAATAAACCCGCCTTGAGCAATTTTAACGCGGAATTCAAGTTCATTAAAAAATAAACATAAGTAATGAGTAAATTTTTTCCCCAGAGTTTAAGCTAATTCATTAAAAAATGAACCAATTTCCGGTAAATAACCATCGTGAATGCATTATCATCAGCCTTTGAAGCCTTGGTCGTGTTATCATCATCACCTCCACTCTGTATTGGCCGATCATTCACCTCCATTTGATTGTTTACCCTTTTTGAGGAATAGCTGCGAAGAGTGATCCTGTTAGCCATCCTTGTGACACTGCCATTATTGGAAAATTCCAAACCTTACCTGGAATTACTTGCTACCTGAATTTATCACTCATTCCTCGAAAAACGAGTCTCCTTTAAGCTCTTTTCATCTGACTCGTAAAATATGAAAATATTGCCGAGCAATTGGCCTCTCCAGCTCGTTAAAGTGACCGGAAGTGCTATCCCTCCTTTAGATTTTAATCTTTTTGGACCTGAGGGATTATTACACAGAAGGATCGAGCGCTTGTTTGACGGCTCGTTAAAATTACCGAAAATTCATCCCCTTTGTATTATTTTATACTTTTTCAGACTTAAGGGATTATATGACGAAAAAGGATTGTTGGAGTTTTCTTTACGTCCCTTTCAGACTCTCTAAAATTGAAAAGGACCGAGTTATCTTTGTCGTTAAACTCGTTAAAACCGAATAGCGACAAACTTGTCCATACAGACAAGAACGAGTTTCACTATCGCTAGGCTCGTTAAAACATAGCGATGGGTTTGCCCGAAGGGAAAATTATAGAAAAAGCATATGTTATCCTCCTCAAGCTTGACAAAAATAAAGAGGTACTGGTCAGCAATGACTGGGGAAAAATTGGGAAGAAAACTTGAAGAAACTTTGTTGGTAGCAAGTCACTCTTGAACATGGCACTTTCACTCTGCATCCAAGTCGGGTTGGGTTGTTCCATTCACCGGTCATATCACCATTGGTCCATCATACCATCCATATTTTGGGTTAACGCTACCAATCCATCATGTCAGTGTCGCCGATATGTTCAAGAGAAGTCACTCAGAGAATTCACCTGTGTCTCATCCACTGCAATACATTTACGCTCCATTCTTTCATGTCCGCCACCCTGAACCTTATGTCATCAAATCGTTTTCACCTCCATTAAAATCATTTGCTCCGTTCCATGTCATTGATGTGGGATTCACTAAGGCCCTCCTATGACGGATCACTTCTTGTCGACATCAGCTCATTATCCAGGAAGTCGATCTAGGAACAACCCTTTCAGTACTTTGAAGCTTGCATTCCTCAATGGCAATTTTCTCACTTCCGGTGACAGGTTTACATCAATGGCCTTCGGCCAAAAGATTTTGCGTGGTGTTTGACGCCAAGTCCCTTATTCACACCACGTGAATTGTACTGTAGTACCTTGAGGGTCATCATCATTATCAATGATTCCTCTCGCGCCTGTTAACAGCTTACATCATTGGCTGGTAATCAGGCGACGTCTTTCCATGTTCGACTCTAGAACATCTCTCACATGGATCGACTTGTGCTTTGAGTGAAGATCAAATGAGATTGAAGACCCCGGATCTAGTTTCATCCATCTAGGCTATGATATATATTCAGGAAAATAAAGACATCAAATGTACATCATTGCTGCACAGATAATCATCCAACCTAAGGGATGATGGCTCTACCAGAATCATCAGTCTGCACACAGACGATTGTCTGTCTTATGTACATGAAAATGAATTTATAAAGCTGAGCATGGGAATGCCTACCTCAGCTAGATCATGAAAATATTATGAAGATAATGTATTGTATTGTATCTTATTACAGGTCGCCTTACAGCTCGAAAAAACTTTGGATCCTCATGATAAAGCATTTCACCCGACATCAAAAGATTAACGACCTCATGCTTTATGGGGCAACTGTTATAGACATTTTTGGGCACTGCAACCCCAAAGTTATCCATGAAAAACTACTCAGAACTGGTCAAAACTGGACCATCTCACCTGTTCCATGGTCAAAGTGTGTTGCATCCCACCTAAATGCACATGGGAGGTGCGATGCATACTGAAAATCCATTCTATGGGGTGCGATGGGCAAGAGTGGACAAATGGTAGGGTCAATTTGCGAGGTGGAAGATCATGGAATCTTCCAGAAACTTCTCCTGTGACACTTGCCTCTCTGCATTCGCCTAGGGATGAGTAAGAAATCATCAATCTCCAAGTGGAATCAAGAACTATCAGAGAGAGGACACTAATCAAATCTCAGAGGCTGACTCACCCCCTTGCAAACATCTATATATGGATCCCTCATCCCAGAGATCCAGAGGCTGGAATTTTGTATCTTGTAAGGAAGTGCTACTGGTTTCTTGGTGTAACATCATAGTGTTGGGTGATCTAAGTTTTTGCATGAGGTGAAGAAGGGCTTTCTTGCTGAGAGGATGACGTTGGGTTAGAAAAATTGGTTGTAATCCTCTTTGCTTTTCTTGATATTAATAAAGCTATTCAAGTTTTCCTCCACATTCTTGTATGATTGATGATATATGCATTTTTGTGGTCAATATATATCTGGTCCTATATTGTTTATGTTAGTAGATCTCTGTTCTTAGATAGTGTTGTGCTGCTTTGATTCCACAGGTGCTCTTTGAAGCTGGGTAGACAAGGAAGCGAGTGGTAAAGATCTATCAGAAGGGAGAGGAATCAAGCAAGGAACCAAGCGCAAGACAGAGGTTGGTCTCCTTTGTTCCCCTCTTATCTACTTCTCATAAAGGAAAATGAAAGTAGTTTTAGTTTGTTTGTTTCTAAGATAGCTACCAGTCTTAGTGGGACTAGCAGCTCTGCATAGACACTAGTTTTCCCGATAACAATGATGAATGCCATTGCCATAGCTATGAATTGATGATGCAAAAGGATGCCCATGTATCGAATGCAAGTAGAAAATTGTCCTCCGGATCAAGGTGCTAGAAGAGTGTGAGGAGAACATCAAGGGCGTAGATGAGGCCGCGGAGGAGGAGGACATGGTAGAGGTCGTGGACAAGTCATCTACTATAATTACATAACACCAGGGCACTACGCATGGGAGTGTACGAGTTAGACATGCCTGTCATGTCAATACTTCATTCAGTTTGACCACACAATTGAAGAATGCCCTGTGTTGATAGCTAAGATGTAGGAGAAGAAGGTGCAACCTCAACAGCCCACCCAGAACTTGCAGATGATGAGGGCTAAACCTTGCGATGAAGATCCAAAAGTGAATATCGTGCTGCGAAGTAGAATAGTGACTAGTGATGATAAAGGAAAACAACCTGAAGAAAGTTGGTGGATCTGCAAGGCCCTAGAGAAGGAGATTAGGTTGATCTAGAGCGAGCGAAGGAAACATTGATGGAGGCAAAGAAAATCTTCACTGAGACCTCTACCTTAAGAAGTCAGGACACACTTCCAGAAATCAGCGCACCTACAATGATAGCAAGGTTGTGGAAGGGCTACGAAAATTGATAAACAAGTGTGTTGGTAAGGAGAATTCTCCCAAGGGACACTGCATAGTCCGTAAAATCGGTAAACATGAGGCAAGAGTAGGGTGCGAGATGAGGCTTACTCCACAATTAGGAGACTATGAGATGGACCAAGTTATTTTGGATCTAGGATCTGATGCAAACGTTTTTTTCTAAATAAACATGGGAGAGAATGGGGAGGCCTGTGCTATAGTGGTCTCTGATTCAGTTAAGGATGGCGAACCAGCAGAAGATTACCCCTATGAGACGATCACACGGAGTCACTGTAGATAAAGAGAGTGCGAGCGCACTAACTGATTTTGAAGTGATAGAAATTGTTGATGACAACAATCCATACCTCTCTCTCCTCAAAATTGATTGGGCTATTGATATGGATTCGGTAATAAATTTGAAGAAGTGGACAATGTTGTTTGAAAGGAAATCACTTTGCGTTGTAGTACCATTGGACCCTGCAGAAGGACCATGCTATACTAAACCGGTCCGTGACTATGAAGAAAGTGATGATGATTTGGATCAAATCTATAGAATTATAGCAAGCAAACAAGATTGGATTAATCCAATAGCTGATGGACGGAATGCATGGGACCGCAAAAGCTCTAGTACGTCAGATTCAGATGAAGAATTGGAGCACTAGCAGAATAGGCTGCATGAAGTATCTACATTGCAACGCAACATTATGACTAAATCACTACGTTGTGTGTCATCGGAGGTAAGAAATTTACCTTATTACAATGGTTTGACTCATGAAGATAAGTTTTTGGATGCTTTTGAAAGATAAGTCCTAAAGGATCATTTCTTTCAAGCGCTGGATTTGGCACTCCGCACTACCCCTGCACGGTGGTGGGGTACACAAAGACAACTTTGATGAATGGCACAATTATAGGATAATGATGAGGTTGCGATTTGGTCTCCCAAAAGTTTAGCTAACTAAGAAATATGACGGGAGGAATGATCAGCACGATCATTTAGTAAAATGGACTAAAGTTTATGGAACAAATCCATAGCGAGAGTGGGTGCACTTATTCTGTGATAGTATGGATATAATCCCTATGAATTGGTACCTAGAAACAGAGCTCCACCATGGCACCGTGGAGTGGGATATCTTAAGGGAGGGATTTTTAATGACCTTCAGTTTTGAGGATAGGTTTGAAAGCATTAATGAAGCCCTACAGGAGGTTAAGGGAGGATCTTTCGAATTCCATAAGATTGCTTGGAATTAGTTCAACTAGATTGGAGAACCTAGCTATGCCATGCGTTGGAATGCTATAATATGACTGGAGAGAGAGAGGGGGAAGATCCAAGGAATATTAATATCCCGGAGGTAGAAGGTAGCCGTGGGGTTGAAGGTTCATAGATAGAAAATCCTGACATCATTGTGTCACTGAAGACTAGGCAAGTAAACATTAGTATTGAAGCAGAGCCAAAATTTGTGAATATTGGGGATTATTGAGATAACGCCATGGTAGATAAAGTTGCTGAGTTTCTCTCTGAATATCAGGATTTGTTTCCTACAAAGTTTTTGGATCTAAAGGGTATCATATGTGACTTGGGTGTGATGAAGGATAACCTGAAGCCAAACGTGAAGCCTATTAAGTAGAGGCCATATCACCTCAACCCCAAATACAAGGAAAAGGTCTGCTTGGAGTTGGATAAGATGCTTGAGGAAGGAATTATTGAACTAGTGGAAGAGTCTGATTGGGTGAGCCCAATGGTGGTTTTGAAAAAGAAACAGAAGGAAGAAATGCAGATTTGCATAGATATTAGGAAGCTTAATGATGCGTGTGTCCATGATCCTTTTCCAACACTATTTACTAATGAGGTATTGGACAATGGTGGAGTTCAAGAGGCCTACTCATTCCTTAATGAGTTTTGTGTATACCATCAGATTAAGATCGCACCAGAGGATAGGAGAAAAACAACCTTCATGACGGAATTGGGTTGTTTCCAGTATACTGTGATGCCATTTGGACTCAAGAATGTGTTGGCGCTATTCTCTCGCGTAGTCATCACGGCATTCAAGGAGTTTATTCAAAAATTATTGGATGTAGCCAGTCTACGCCTGATGTTGGATACATGTCAAAGATATCAGATCATGCTGAACCTGAGGAAGTGCTTGTTTTGTGTCCCCTTTGGGATTCTTCTAAGCCATGTGGTATGCAAGAAAGGAATAATGGTAGACCCTGCCAAGATCATAATGATAGTCAATTTGGAGGCACCAAGGAGTGTCAAACAGTTGCGTGCAACACTGAGCCATACTGGATATTATCGAAAATTCATCAAAGCTTATGCTCAGATTACTGCACCTATGGAGAAACTATTAAAGAAGGATGCTACATTTTGTTGGGATGAATAATGTCAGCACAACTTGGATGTATTGAAAGAAAAGATGGTCACTGCACCAATATTGGTCATCCCGGATTAGAAGAAGAAATTTTATGTGTAAGTTGATGCCTCATGTATTGCGTTGGGAGTAGTACTAACACATGCTAGTGAAGGAGAGATGGATCATCCTATAGCATTTTCAAGTAGAAAGTTGTCAAAGGTTGAGAAGAACTAGTCAACGATAGAGCGCAAAGGATTCGTTATGGCATACACGCTCCAAAAATTTAGACACTATCTATTGGGGGAACATTTCAAGATGTACACAGACCAATCCGCCTTGGAGTACTAGTCAATAAGCTTGTGTTGGGGGAGGGGGGGTCTACATATGGTTGTTGTTATTTCAAGAATATAACTTTGAGGTAATTGTGAAGCCAAGAAGGTTGAACACAGGACCTGATCATCTATCACGAATTGAAATAGGAGAGGAGCCTAATAACTTGGAGGAAGGGCTACTTGATGCACAGTTCCTTCTGGTGTGCATAGCATATGATCATTTTAAAAATATTATCCACTTTTTTACTACAAGGATGACTCCAGAAGGATATACCAATCAGCAAAAGAAGGAACTAGTGGTGCGCAAGACAGATTTTTCGATGATCGTTAGACATTTGTATAAGATGGGCGCTGATGAGATACTGTGAAGGTATGTCCTTGATTTTGATTGCAATAACATCCTAGTTGAAGCTCATGAAGGGGTTGCAAGAGGACATTATGCAGGAAGGGAAACAATGCAAAATATTTTGTGTGCCAAATTGTGGTGGTCTATGCTGCACAAAGATTCTAAAGCATATTATAGGGCATGCGATGCATGTCAATGAATGGGTAGACCATCACCGAGGGATGAGCTGCCATTGAACCCCCAGGTGTCATTGAAGCCATTTGAGAAATGAGAAATTGACTTTGTAGGACCGATTCAACCTCCAGGCAGAAAGATAGGTGCACATTATATCATCACCGTGACATAGTATTTGACCAAATGGGCGAAGGCACAACCAGTGAAGGATTATACAGGGGACACAATATCCAAATTCTTGTTTGAGTATGTGTTAACCAAATTTCATTGCCCAAAAGTGTTGATGAGTGATCACGGTATGCACTTCCTCAATGAGACGATCAATGCGCTTTCCAGGTGTATCATCAGAAGGGTACACCATATCATCCTCAAGTTAATGGAACAATTGAAGCCATCAATAAGATCATGGAGAATGCACTGAAAAGGATTTGCAATGCGTAGTGGAATGATTAGGATGTACGAGTACCGGAAGTACTGTGGGACTATGGGCTTACAGGACTACTTGCAAAATTCTAACAGGCCATACACCTTTCCGGTTGGTCTATGGTGTAGAAGCTGTGATTCCTATGGAATATATTGTGCCTAGTGTCCGCATAACTACTTTCATGAGGATAGAAGACCGCAGAGCCTTGGAAGAGAGGTTCGTGCAGCTAACAGAGCTTTAAGAAGACAAGTTCTTGGCTAGATTCCATCAACAAGTTTAGAAGGAAGATGAAAAGGCTTAGCACGATCGGCACATCAAGATGTGCACATTCAAGGTAAATGATTTTCTATTATTATATGATAGTAAGTTCACTAAATTTCTAGGAAAGTTTCAGATGCACTGGCTGGAGCCATATGTCATCAAAGAAATCACATATGGGGGCATAGTTCAGTGCACCACGCTGAATGGAGAACCTTTCCCGGGAAAAGTAAATGGAAACCAATTGAAGTCATATACAGAAGATACGGCTCAATGACTATATGATGACAGAATAGTCTTAGTGCTCTAGGAAGTTGTAAGGGAGCGCGGGACTATAAACTACATTGCTCGGCTCTGGGGACTAAGCGACAAAGGGGCTACGCAAAAAAGGTTGATGTCACAGTACCATGAGCCATGTGAAGGGAGTTGCATTATGGAGGGAGATACCGTGCAACACAACCAGAAAGTGACCGTTAGAGTCACTATTCATGATTTGACAGCCAGGAGACGGTTAAGAGGAGCCGATGGGTGGCATTTAAGGCTAAAATATTTGGAGATCTACCATCAAATTAGCATTAATGGATAGATTTTGGGGGGAACAATCAGATTTGAATTCAAATTCCCCTATAAATTACGCATGCCAGTCCAACAGAGAACACTTGCACACTTAGAGGTTTTGAGTTGTGCTTTCCATCACTTATGAATCGTGAGTTCTTTGAAGATTTGGTCGCAAGCCCCACATTCGATAATCTACCCGAGTCATCTAGGAAACTCATTAACGACATCATGTTAGGACCAAACCCCGTTGAGACTGTGAGCATCAGAGGAACTATTGCCTCTGAAGGAGCAGTTCCATAAGTTATGAGCATGGAGGCTCTGACTCCTATGCCTACGACATTGAGGTCACCTAGGCCGTAGCCTACACCTGTGCGAGAGACCCAAAAGTCGAAGAAAGATAAGAAAAAAAGGTCGGTGCCAGTGCGTGAGTTGCCTAGGAAGCATTCTGATCCCCAGGTGCAAAAGAAGGATAAGCAGCCTGAGAAGGTTGTAGATTTGGAGGTCGAAAAGAGAGCTGAAGATATAGATGATGAGGACGCGAAGCCCATCATCAAGCTGCCAGAATATATCCCTCCATGTAAAGGGAAGAGGAAGGTCACCAAGGATCCAGACTTAGAGAAGTTCCTCATTCAAATGCCCCTATTTCCAAAGAAGATCACCTTCGAAGGTCCGCTCTTAGAGTGAGCTCCCCTTTTAAAGATGGAATATCTGAACCTAGCTAACCACGGAGCTTCCCCCACCTAGCGATAGAGAACTATATAAGACGAGTGTATTACAAAAAGTTAGGTATCACTGAGTTAGAGTTAGTTGAATGGATCTATGGAGTAGATCAATCTAGGTTGTTGCACCTATTGTGGGTGCCCCACTACCACCGCTCTAACATTAATAGCACATGTATACAAAAACTTCTTACTCTGGTGCAATGGGTGCTTGTGGCTTGGTGTGCCTATCCCCATCACGGATATGCTCATCCACAGGATCACGCACCTGCCACACGAGGGATTGAATCCAACAAAGGATTTTGGTGAAAAGACAGGCGAGCGAGACTTGGTGGAAAGAATGAAGAAGAAATTCGAGCTTATCAAGAAACCATGTGACTATTCCATCACATCCATCACTGATCCTATGGTAAATATTGCTACATAGATACTAGCTAACAAAGTTATGAGGAAGTGTCGCATGGATGAGGTTCCATCACCTGTGATCTCATTAGCTGCACAATGCGTAGAGGTCGTGTAGTTTAACTAGTCACACTATTTATGTAGTGAGTTACTTGCGAATTGTCATGAGGCCCAAGATGAGAGCAAGACCTTCCACTCTGCATGGTTGTTGCTCTTCATTGTGCTGGTTGCTTGGGATCTCCCAAAGGACAGTTAGTTTCCTCCCTTGCTCGTAGGATTACTGGAGGCTGCATAGTTTGCCTCCCTCTGGGCCACAAAGGACCCCGTGCGGGTCACAGAAACAAAAATTTTATGGGTATTGATGGAGTTGAGCTTCCACATGGCACCAAACAGTGACCACGGTTGTCCCTGACCATGTATGAACAAATTTTTGAATATGTTGAGTTCAACGCAGATTTCCACTGCATTTACATTAGGGCACGGAAGGACCCATAGTAGAAGTGGTTCAATCTGCCATACCTAGTTATTGAGGATGCCATACAGGACATAATCAAGCATTGGCCAATAGATTGGCATACTTCATCTGACTTGGGCATAGGTACTAGCAAAGGTACAGGGAGCTCAGCGGAGAAAAAGTAGAAGGATGCAGCAAAGCAGGCGGCATAGAAATTGGCCATGCAGGGAAAGAAGGAGGTTGAAGAGAGGGCCCGAATGGAAAAGGAGCACACTCCAAAGGAGCATGCTAAACATGAACAATGCGACTTTGAACAAAGAGTTAAATCTTCGTCATCAAAATCGAGGAGGAAGAGCGATCGATGTAGGGTGGTGGAGGCGATGAGGGGCAAAGCACCCCATTTCAGGTAAGAAAGCACAAATAACAAAAATAGGAGGGATCCCAAAAGAAGACAAATGCAACTAAACCACCGCTAGATCCCATCACGTTGACGAAGGGAAATCTCGAAGAGATCGGGGGAAAAGTGCGCGACACTACCTCCGAACTATTGTAGAAATTCAAGAAATAGTATATGCAGTCATTTGGTAATGTTCAGAAGGATCTGCACAAACTGCAAAACTAGACCAGTAGGATATAGGTGGGTGCATGTCAAGTGAAAACCGCATAGACGAGCCTCGCATTGGGGACAAGTTAGGATGTAGAGCTAGTCAAGACAGTTGACCTCAGGACAGTTGCGCTTCTAGAAGGGTCCCTAAGCATGGAATCAGCCGATGAAAATATCATCATGAGCACCTTGAAGAACATTGGCCTCAATATTGCAGTGTTCCCTAAAAAATTTCTTCACTTGCTGCAGGCAGGAGTGACAGCGGTGTTGAGAGCTCAGGAGCAACACACTCTCAGCTTAATAAGTAAGTATCAGGTGAACAATGAGAAAATGTTCACCAAGAAGATGTAGGCCCTAAAAGAAATGGATATGATCCAGGTGCAGAGTGCCAAACTGGCGGTTGTAGTTGAAGAGGCATGTAGCATAGTGTTGGAGTTGCACATACCTAAGGATGCACTACTCGATGTCAAGATCCGGAAACTAGCTACGTGCGTTCGTGATGGAAAGGCGGAGGTGGAAAAAGTTCTATTTGAACTCAATATGAAAATCATAGAACTCGAACTCAAGTCATAGACTTTGACTCCACTTGAAGTCAGGGAACAACGTAGAGTTTCCATCAAGGAAGGAATAGCTACTATGGTGCCACAATCGTTGACTTCACAACTTTGTTCGAGCATGCCATGGAAGTGGTGATGAACCTTCAGGAAGATCCCAACCTATAGATATTTAGTACAACAAGGTTCGGGTGATGGCTTGCACCATTTCTACAGCACAACACCTCACCAAATTGTAGGAAGGGAAACAACTCCTCACTCAAGTGGAAGCAGCACAAAAAAAAGAGGCAGTGCTTAAGGCCAGGTTGGATCCTTTGTTGGAAGAAGCCTACCAAGTCTTCATCACCATTCTAGAAAAGTTGACGAACTTGTAGCTCACATAGCATTGATCAAGCGAGCCGATGAAGGACTAGCTACATAGTAGCTGGTTGAACAAGTGAAGTAGGCAGCCACGTAGAGCACGGCTGAAGTAGTAGTTAAATTAGTAGTTATACAGGTGGACCTGGGGGATCTTTGTAGCAATATCATTGTGTCAGTTGAGTGATTCGAGGGTGAGTCATGACCTTTGTGTTGGGGGCCTCTTGGGATGGGGTCCCCTGGGTCAGTTTTGGGGTAAAAGCCCAAATTTTGATGTAAAGTTGATAAAAAGATGTAAAGTCTCCGCAAATTGTGGATGAGGAGCGTGTAGCTAGTTAGAAGTCAAAAAGGGATTTTACCCTCATTTATGTAAACTTGAGTCGGTTTTGGAAGATCTACCATGGTCCACGGACCATGGGATTGTATAAATAGGTGTGTCTTAGAGAGTCTAAGACAGATCTATGTCTTTGTCTATGGGTACGACAGAAGGATTCTAGAGAGCTAGCACAAAGAATTAAGTCTTAGAGGAGAAAAGGCTCTGTAGCTGAGTGCACAGAGGCCTAGATTAGTGTCTGCAGCTGAGTGTGCAAACCTCTATAGCTAAGTGCCGAAGGAAGTTTTGAGTGTGTAACCTTATACTCAATATCAATAAAGAATACTATTGGGAAAATCCACTTGTTTTATCTGTTTCTTTCTGCTATTTATCATTATGATATATGCTATAATGGATAATGTCTTTATGAAATAATGATGTATTGATGCATAAATTTACTGGATATGTCTTATTAACTGAACACAATTAATGTTAAGTGATTACGCGAATAACATAACGCTTTCTATTAGGTTAGTGAACAATTGGGTAGATTTGAGCACATACTGATCTAAGAGTAATCTGAGGTGCGCCTAAGTAGCTAATTTTTCTATTCAGGGTCTGCAAAAGCTAGTCATAGACCTTCATGAAGTTCTAATGTCTGTTCGAAGGGAATTTCTATGCCAAGCCCCAAGGGCTTATGGGTATGTATGGAGGTAGATCTAGGGCATAAAAAGACATCACACTGATCTTTGGATGCGAAAACTTGGTTCCAACATCCCCCCATACTTCTTCGGGTGAGACTTCAGTCCATGCTAGGCGGAGTGACGCCAAAAGGACCAATATTGTAGGTATTTGTTTAGCACAACTAACTCTGAACTTGGGTCAGGTCCCCTTAAGCCAACAACCATAAAATGCTCGCTTGAGTTTGTACACATGAGAGTCTCAATCAAATTTCTCAAAACCTTTTGGCTTCTTGATGTACACCCCCTCCTCAATAACTCCATTGAGAAATGATATTTTTACATCCATCTGGTGGATCTTCCACCCCATTTGTGAAGCCAAAGTAGGAATTCATCTCATTACCTTGCTATAGGAGCAAAGGTCTCCTCATAGTCAATCCCTTCAACTTGAGAGTACCCCTTCGCCACAAATCTAACCTTGTACTTTTCCATGCTTTCATCTGCTAGCTATTTAACCTTGAAGATTCGTCGTGAACCCACAACTGATTTATTTGTTGGTATTGGGACCACTTCCAAAAATATATTTTTTACAATGGATTCATTTTTATCCACCATTTCATCAACCCGTATAATTTTCTCTACTTCTTCTTTGAAAGAGTATGTTTTAGTCTCGACAAGCTTAGTCATTAGAGCCATGTAGCTAGTGTACTGATCATGTGTCCACCTCTGTTGCGATGATTTGAAGGAGCACCCACATTCTCCCTTGCATCCTACACAGGTATCTCATCTTCCTTGGTTATTTTTATACCTTCTCTAGATGGTTTTGCTTGAGTGGCTATCTCCACTGTCTACTACTCAATTTGTGGCTTCTCCACAACTTCTTGAGGTTCCTCCTTTGGAGCTAAAAGATCCTCTTTTGGTGGGATCTAAGCTCGCTCTCAAGAGAGCACTGCATCAATTTCTCGTCATAAAATTTTACATCCCTTCACACAAATGTCATCCTGAGGGATGGTAAGTACACATGATACTTGTGTTGAGTTTCATTATAAACAACAAATACCCCTAATTTTGTTGTCAGCTCTAACTTCTTCCTTGGTTCTTTAGAGACATGGCAGTAAACAGATGCTCCAAAATTCCTGAAGTGTGACACATCTAAATTCCTCCTTGAGAAAGCTTCCTCTGGTGTGATCATGCCAAGAATTAGATGAGGACTCTGGTTCTACAAATATACTGTTGTGTTGCATGCCTCATCCCAAAAATGCATAAGTAGGCCTTGGCGATCAAACATTACCCTCACTGCTCCAACAACAGTACAATTCTTTCTTTCAGCCACCCCATTCTGCTGTGGGTCGTTGGGTGTTGTCAAATCTCGTTGAATTCCTTCTTTTGCACAATTTTTTTTAAATTCATTCGACATGTAATCACCTCCATTATCACTACTAAGATCCTTCACCTTCTTTTCGATTTCTTTCTTAGCTAGTGTCTTGAATTATATGAACTTGGAGAATGTCTCATATTTCTTTCGCGTGAAGCATATCTAGCACTAACTTCAAAATTCATCTATAAAAATAACAAAATATTTGTATCTGGAAGTGGAGGCTATAGAGAAAGGTCCACAAACATTAGAGTCGATTCTTTCAAGCCCTGCTCAATTTCTCCTTTGGGGAGGCATGTGGTTATCTACTACATAGTATTTAGGGAACCATGATTCAAATGACCCAGTCTTTTATGCCAAATTTCATTGACATCTTGTCTCTGCACCTTCTCTACCTTTGTGCCTAATACAACACAATATTCCACATCTATCTTATATAAGTTCTTCACACAAACCCTGATCTACTTCACCTATCCCATGGCTATGTGTCTTGGGAATGCCTTTCCTTTTATGAAGATCACAACATAACCACAATCTCCAAAATTTGCAACAGAGACATGATTTTTCTTTAGGCCTGGAAAAAACATGATATCCTTGAGCTTGAGGGGGGAGCCCAACTCCCTCTGAAAGGTGAGTACCAATCCTAGTGGTGATATACCTTCCATCACCCCCCATCTCCATGTGCATCAGCAAATATTTTTCTTCTAGGTCACTTAAAAAGTCTCTACACCCTGTCATGTGGAATGATGCACCTGAGTCAAAGTACCACATGATCCCCATCACTATTCTAGCCATGCATGTGATAAGGATAAATTAAAGCTCAAACTGTGAAGCCAAGGCTTCACCTGATTCTCCTTCTGAGGTCTTCTTGTTCCTTTTTGTGTGGACACTTCATGGCATATTGCCTGAATTCATGACAATGGAAGCATTTAATTTTGGACAAATCTTTCTTATTTCCCCCTTGACAGGATTCTGGTTTGGATTGAGATTTGTTCCCTTTTACCTTCATTTCCTTTCCATCCAATGCAATTTTTTCTTCATCCTCGCCCTTCGATGAAGTCTCATCTTTGGTATTCTGCCTTATTTCCTGCTATACTAAATCAGACCATAAGCACTCCCAATTTGGTAGTTTATCCCTCCCATTGACCAAATCTTGATAACTATGCTGACTCTTAGGAAGGCCCAAAATGGATAAGCTTACCAAGTCTTCTTCAAGGACATTAAGACCGTCCCCGCCAAGTTCATCACAACATTGTTTGAGCTTGCTCACATACTGCGAAATAGTGTCATTCTTCTGCATCTTGATACTTCGAGGTTTATCCTTGAGCTCCAGCTTCCTGTGGTCACTATTATTCTCAAACAATTCTATCAGTGCTTTTTACATTTTGAATAAAGCTTCTTTTCTGCAGATATTTGAGACAATGTGATCTCGTACTCCCTCCAAGATTATTATCCTTACATTGGCTATATATCTCTTCCACTTAGCAAGGTTATGGGCATAAGATTATGGTGGTTTTGTAATATCTATCTTGATGTATTCTAGCAATCCATTGTCATCCAATAATGCCTCCATGCAATTCTTTAATGCAACAAAAATATAGGTGCCTTCCAAGGCATACTCTAGCCTTAGTCCATTTAATTCCATCTTCTCAGCTCTAAAGAGATAACGCTGCACTAAACTCCAAATTTGAACCTCCTAAGAAACAACTTCGAAATCCCTGATCTAATTTTAATCTTTCTCTAATACCCTCTATAAATTAATATGTATATTTGCAAATTCTCGTGAAGTTTTAATTAAAATCACAAGACAAAAACCTACTCTACTGCTCTACGAACATTAATTCACAATTTCAAACAAAAGTTTCATACATGAAATAAGAAATCACACACATGTAAACAGTATTTTTCCTAGGGAAAGAAAACTCCTAAAAATGCCAATGCCTTCTTGCATTAATTTGATGAAAAGAGATGTATTACAATTTCTTTCTCAATTGAGCACAACCTGCAAGTGCATAACCTATCTCTCTACTCACTCTGCTTGAGCCCCTATTTCCTTATGTAGTTACTTGAGAAATTATGCCCCTATTATTTAGGACTTTTTTCGAAAATGGATTGTGTAATTCCCAAGGTTGATCATCTGACTTCATATAACACCTGTACACTCAAGACTAGTCTACAACTGGTGTTACACTACCTTAGAATCTCTACATCAACTGGTTAACTTGAATTCTCTGCATGCACTAGCTATTTTGGGTTGATTGATTACTTAACTTTGATGATCATTGAGTATGACAAAAGTCCCACTGCACAACTGACCTTCCACTAGTTCCTCCAACAGTTGGAACTAGTTTAATTGAAAACAACTTGAGATAATTGGCTTTCATTGCTACAAATTAGCAATCAAACATTCTTAACTAAACTCTAACTCCTCGAACTTGAATTTGCAGAGTGAACTAGGTGACACAATAGTAGAAAATGATGCAGTTAGTGACTAGGTGACTAAAAAAGTTAGTCATTGCAATTATTTCAAGTGAATTATTACTAAATTTGAGAATTTTTAAGTGACCAAACTAAAAATGACTAACTTAAACAACTAATTTAGTCTAGGGATAAAATATACGACTAGATAATAAGTGACTAAACTAAAAGCTACTAACTTAAATGAATAATTTAGTCTAGGATTAAATATATGACAAAATAGTAAGTGGAAAAATTAATAATGATTAACATCAATGACTATTATAGTCCAAGAATAAAAATATGACCAAATAACAAGTACAATAAGTATATGAATTAGTCATTTATGTTAGTAATTTTTAATGTGTCACTCCAGAAATGGAAAATTGCAATTTCTATATTGAAGTGTTACATTTCACTATAGGGGTCTTTGAATCCATATGTAGTGTTAAAATTTAGAGACAAAGGGGTCTCTAAATCCATCTACAGTGTTAAAATTCTGAATACGCTTTTGTCTAAAACGTTTAACACTACATATGGATTCAGAGACCCCCTTATTTGAATCCATTAGCAGTGTTAAATTTAGAGACAAAGGGGTGTCTGAGTCCATTTGTAGTGTTAAAATTTAGGGACCCTCGTCATTGGGTCTCTGAGCATACAGAGGAGGTCCAACCACATTTTCTGTAGCTGGGCTTGTTTCCAAGTCTCTCCATGTTTACGGAAAGCTAGAATTTTAATGTGAATGGATCCCCAAAAATTCGTATGTTAGAAGAATGAAGGGCAACACACACAAAATGATCCTAGACTGGGGCTATGGTTGAGTTTACACAATCATTGTTGTCAACAGCATGTTTTTTCAAAGCGTGGGCAGTGATGGAGATGGTGGAGAGCTCATATTTCATGGACTCCATGGCAACGAGTTTGGGAAACAAGAGAGGATTTTTTATCTCAAGGAAGAAAAAGGTAGCTACAATGGATCTGTTTATAGCCAGGCTCCTTTCTATGATTATCTCTACTATGGCTCCTCTCTGTATGGTGGCCTGAGTCCTCATAGAATGAGAGAGTGGATGACTTATGATGCCAAATTATTTTTCCCTCCAACACACTTTATTTTTCACGATGCTGGTGTAGTCCATTCCAAAGTTATAAAGGTGCTGGAGCCATGGATTTGAGCTGGTCATGTGATGTTGCATGATATAACCGAGCAAGAATGATATGATGGGTATTATCATAATCAGTTTCTGGTTGTGAATGACTATTTGCACAGGTACAAATTCATGGAAAATTGGACCTTTATCTCGATGTAAATTAGTATATCTATATTCCCTAGGGGAAATATCTGCAATCTATGGTAAATGAGTTTGCTAGTCATACACAGTTCACCATTGAGAAATATACCATGTTCAACAATATCTATTTGCATAACAAACTATTAATGAGTCATCCAATAATACTTATTCGAGGTACGTGTAATGGTAATAACTAATTGAATGCTTTTTGGGCCTAAAATTGAATGTGATGATGATTGCATTGTACGAGACTGAGAATCTCATATTTATGGATGTTAAAAGGGGAATAATAAGATATCGCAAGTATGCAGTGCATGCAATAAATGTGTATGCTGCTAGAGTTCATTTGTTTAAGAATCTGATAGGAACAACATAATACCATTCATTTTATGAAAAACTTATTATGCTTATCATTTTGTAGTATTGTTCTGTGATATGTTACCATGTATAGCATTCTCCGTTATTGAAGTAGCCATGTGTATAACACTGTGAGCAGATACCCTGATCACAAACTCCATCTGTGGATTCAATTTACCTCTAAAAAATATTTGAAAGCCTTATAGCCAGTTCAAAGTTTGACAACAAGATTAATGTCTTTAAAGTTATCAAACTTGAGCAATAGCTCCCAATTGGCTAGTACTAACACCTCTGTCAATTTCCAACTTTGGCTTCTTTGGACTAAAGCACATTAAAATCGAGTGGTACAATCACATTCTCCATGGTAACAAAACAAATGAGCACCAAGGAAGATGAAACATTGCATAATAAAATTTCATAAATACAATGTTTTCACGAAGCCCATCTTCATGGGCACTATAGGGAAAAGCGCCCCAACACCGACACACCCTTGTATCTTTCGCTGCCAAAATATGGGAGGTATGGCTGATGCGCCTTGTTGATTTTGGAGATGTCTAGATGCATCCTATCCAAAATACCTCTCATGTGGCAGAAATTATTTAAGAAATTCTTTATTCACTAGTTTGACCCTTGAGCCATGATAAATATCATCTACACAGTGTACATCATAATACTTAGTACATTTTCATTATGGGCAGTCATTTTTAAGTTTTTGTTAATGGGTATTATATACTATAATCATAGCAACAATTTTCACTCCATCGTTTGGTACAATCTTGCACCCTAATTTATTATTCTTTCATTGAAGTTTTCATATATGAACCATCAAGGTCATTTGGGACTCTTATTTAAGAATTGTTGTTTTCATGGAGTTGTATCAAAGTCGTATTTTCTAAAATCTATATTTTGTTTTTAAATATTGTTTTGTCATTCCTATCCCCCATCCCATGAAATATATATATATATATACACGTTTGTGTGTGTGTGTGTGTGTGTCAAGGAGCTTATAAACATGGTTGAGTATTGTATTAATGTTCTGGGTGTAACACCTTATATGTTTGGTCAAGGTTAAATTCATAGTAATTTGGGTTGGGTTACTGGCGTACATGTAGAGCATTGGGTATTTGGATATGGCTTGTAGTGTGGATTTGGCTCTGTACACGTTCATTAGTGGTCGTCCTGTGCCAAGATGTTCTAGGCTATGCACAGGCACAACAATCCATACACATGGCATATAATAAAATATGCATGTGTATATAATGTAAATATATATATGTGTCATGAGAGACCAATATTATGGTTGGATGTTGAGCTCGCTCCTATGAGGCATTATGTTGAGGCTATAATTCTTGTGGCTCTTTATGTAGAATAACATTCTATGGCTCTCATATCCAAGTTGAAATCTAAATATCCCTTAAAGAGTATCTATGTGGCTTTTTGAGGTTTACTTCATGTTTGAGGTACCTAGAGTGAGATGAGCACTACAATATTTCACACAGTTTAAGGTACCTACCCTAGTTTTGGTTAGGACATGGCAGTTAAGTGCAACACATGTGATACAAGTGGTTGGTGGTCATGCTTAACTAGTAAGCTCACATTGAATATGCTTGGTGAGCATGTTTCTTGAGTGGTATTGGACACTCAAGTGCAATAAAAGTTCTATCCCCATGATAAATGGTATTAAATCCATGTTTGAAGGCCAACTTATGGAATTTTTCTACACTATCAACAACCATTTCATTGGAGAAGATGATGGGGTTATGTTGATGAGGATGTTAACAATTCAAGTTGGGAATAATATAAGGACCTTCCTCCAGGTGCCGCTGGAATTATCCTATATAACATGATAAAGGGTGCATGCCTAGTTTATAAGTTTCGTAGCCCTCACAACCGACTCACAATGATCCTTAAGACATTTAGGATGATGTACTAGTTTGGTGTGGACTAGGAGGATGAAGGATGTCTAGCCTAATAATAAATAATGATCAATGAAGTGTTGCAACACAAATTCACCAAAGGATAACATAATGTGGCAATGTGTTTAATAGTGTGTTATCCATGGAAAGGCAACATCATTGATGAGTGTATTGAAGATAGGTGGAAGCCTGTTGCCACTAGGTACATGACCTTTAGAGAATTATAAGAAGTTGGTCTAGATGGACACAACATAGTCTTACACTAGGTGGTTAGTTATTCAAGTGTGTTGGCTTAATGGAGGCAACAATAGGTTGTTTGTGTGGGTGGTGATGGCAGAACATTGCCTATAATGAAACAAGAACTACAACATTTACTATAGTTTAAGGTGCCTAACTTGGGTTTGGTTAAGACATATTGGCTAGGCATAGTTTGAGTGACACAAGAGGCTGATGGTCATGCACAAATAGTAATGTCACGTTAATGCCATAAAATAACTAGGTTCCTTGAGTGGTTTTATATGCTTAAGTGGATTGAAAAGTTTACCGTCACATAAAATGGTATCAACACCACGTTTAAATGAAAAAATTACAAAGTGTCTCTTCCCCATCAATTCCCCATCCATTATAGAAGCCAATGGAGCCATTTTGATGAAGATACCAACAATTAAAGTTGGGGGAGAATAGAAGGATCTATTACTTGAGGTGACATTAGAAATGGCACAATGGATGGCATGTCGGGTAAACACGATTAAGAGTGTACAATGTGTTTATATGTTTGGTATACTTTGTGAGTTACTTAGGTTGTTTCATGAGACAATTAGGATGGTGTACTAGTTTGGTGCAGACTAGGAGATCCCCCTAACAAGGGTTGATCATTGACAAAGCATCATGACACAAGCTTAGGTGAGGATGATGTAAATTGGCAATGTATTGAATAATGTGTTAGCCATGGAAACACAACATCATTGATGAGTGAAGTTTAAGTGGAATCTTATTTCCGTTAGGTACATGATCATTGAGGACTACAATAGGTTGACCTTGATGGAGACAACACAATTCTATGTTGGGTGTTTAGTTGGTAAAGAGTGCATGGCTTAGAGGAGGTGGTAGAATGTTCCCTATAGTTGGATGGTGATGATGTAGAATTACTTACCACTAAATGGACATTTCAACATTTTTTATAATTTAATGTGTCTCCCTTGTGTTCAATTAAAACATGTTTGTTAAGCATAGATCATTATCCCCAAGTAGAAAAGTCTATCAATGCTATGCAATGACTAAATTTTTATAATTATATAGGAATGTTTTAAAATAAAATAAAAATTGTAACATTGTGACACCTCTCTCTTACTCTCTTCATCTTCTTCATCTTGTGTTTTTTTTTAACAGCCACAACTTAGTTTTATATCAACCTACATGCATGTCAATTACATATCTACCAAGAACTTAGAGGGATCATATTTATTTTCACTCTAAAAGAGATTTGCATCTCAAGATATTTGATTGCTCTAGTAAATCTAGTGTTAAGATGGATCTAGGGTAGTTTAATTATTAATTATAATAATTTTAATTTTAATTTAGTTTTACTTTTATTGGGTCAAAATGTTTAATAAAAGATTATAACATCTCTATTATGCAGGGCTTTTATTTATATTAATATTTCATTTTGTTTATTTTGACCAAGTTAAAATGTTTAGCAAGACATTACACTTGTAACTAGATATAGCAACATCTCTACCATAAAGGTTAGAGAGCCTCTAACCAGAATTATTAAAAGTAGAGGAGCTGAATTTTTCCCAATAAATTAAAAACATAAAAATTTAATAAATAATATTAAAAATGATCTTTTAATTCAAATATCTCCAAATAAATTAAAAACCTAAAAAAATAAAAAAATAATATTAGCAATGGTATTTTTTGAAATTTCCCTTCCCTCTTTTCCATTACCGAAATATCTCTCAATAAATTAAAAACCTAAAAAAATTAAAAACTAATAAAATAATATTACCCATGGTCTTTTTTTTTTAATTTCCTTTCCCTCTCTTTCATTACAGACTTAGTAGATGATTTTTAAACCACTAATAAAATAACATTAGCAATGGTATTTTTTTTTTTGAAATTTCCTTTCCTTCTCTTCCATTACCGACTTAGTGGATGTTTTTTTAAAAATCTAATAAAATAATATTAGTCATGGTACTTTCCTTTCCCTCTTTGCCATTAACCACTTAGTGGATGTCTCCTTCAATCTCTCGGCAGTTTGCATGTTCAATTAACGACTTAGTGAATGTCCCCCTCAATCTCTCAACACTTTGCATTTAAGGTTAAAGATTTCCAACAACGTACTGAAACTAATCCAAAAATAGAAGTGTGAAGACCAATATCGCAATGACAAAGGTAGGAAAGCTTGCGTGTCCCTGGGCCATCCTCATCACTTGGTTTTTTATTTCCATAAACACTACTGGTTTCCACTGTTTTTCCTCACAACATCCCCAAGTTGAAGATCGTTTGTACCAGATTATGCACAGTGAGAGATCTCCACACTAAGTACATCCGGTGAAGCATATTCTCAATAGAGAGCCATCTGTCCATGGAAGAGTCATCCATCCATGGGTCTCTAGTAAGTTGAGCGTGAGAGTCGCAGTCCATCCAAATTTGTGCGTGGAAAGGTAAGGATGATTTGTAGATTGGGTCTGCAATACGGGTGATAAGGATGATTTGTGATAGGGTTCACAAACAATAGTTGGTAGGCTGCAACAGGCTCTAGAAAAACAACCGAATTGGTAAATAACCTCTCCACCGAAAAATTGACAAGATAGGGTTTCATAAGGGACAACTGATAGGCTGCAACAGGGCCTGAACAAATTACGAAATTGGTAAAGAATTATTTTATAACGCATTTGAAGAAAAATCCCTGGTTCTGGGAATTTCGTTATAATGAATCCCTGATAACCCTAGGGTTTGAAATATTAAAACCCTAATAAATGGTTCTTGCCCTAGAATCCATTATGTTTGAAATCTGAAAGGGCTAAGAAAATTTCTATAAATGCAAACCCTAAGACTAATAAATTAAAAGGCCTTCTAAAAAGAGATGGCAGTTAAATCCATAGAGGGGAGCATGGTTAAATGGGCACGTATCTCTTAACAGCCTGCTTTCTTGCGAGGAGAGCTCAGACAGCAAGGCACCCTGCATTCAGCTCTGTATTTCCCTTGCCTACAAGCTATGCTCACTCTTTATTTAAGATATTTTGGTGCAAGGACAAAACTATTCACGAGAAAAGAAATGTCGAGAAAATAATTCCCCATAGGCAGAAGCTACAGGAGAAAATAGTTTCTGATTGGGTGTAGAAACAAATGACGGTAATGAATAGTTACTCATGGATTCTTGTAAAATTTTTGTTTTTCCTGTTTAACCGTTGCATATATTCAACAGAGAGTGATTAATTTTCCAAGTACGAAGAAGCTCTGAAGGCCATACTCATGTCAGGAGAAATAGAAAAGCAAGTGTGCAAAACCAATAAATGGGGTTTTGATAAGGTAAATAATCAACTAACAAAAGGCCATGAAAACGATAAAGTTGATTCAGTTGAATTGATCAGACTATTAAAACACAGAGCAGGGAAGCCATGGTTGAAACTGACACTTGCTTAGAAGTAGCCAGGAATTTCGAGCAGGTTGGGAAAACCTGTTGGAAGAAGATAGATGTCCTATTGATCTGGTTTATGATCTACTACTATGACGGCCATTCTAATGTTGTTGAAAATGCTATGAAAGCTTATATTGAACCTTGGGAATACATCGATTTTTATGAAATATTGGAAATGAATGTAAAATTACTAGGCCGGGAAGCTGACATAGAATTCGATGATGTAGAAAACAATTGGCAACAGATGTAGTCTCTCCAAAATCAATCTGATGAAGTAAACAATCTACTTGAGATGATCAAGAAACCACTTAGAGATGAAATGGATTGGCTTTCTAGCAGAGGGAGTGAGATAAATCCGTCTTTCGATAATCTCTAGGACTGCGACTACTGGCTAAAGGTAGTTGTAAAAATTATCCAAGCTATCCCCACTCTTTATTTAAGATATTTTGGATGGCAATATTGAAGTTTTTGTTAAAAGTTGCTATTATATTTAATAAATATATGATCGATGTCTTTTTTGTGAGTATTAGTAAGGAAATGGTCTAGTTGTTTTCTTTAGTGAATGGTTCTTCAATCAACTAGAAAGGGAGGTAGTAATCATGTCCGGGAGATACTAGAATGTGAAGGCATCTATCAACCATCCCTTTCGCATAATTGACCAGCATTAGCGTTTGATCACATATTAGTGTGGGTGCTTTCATACTCAAAGGAATTCAATCGCCCAATGGAGCATTACAAAGAATTTTCCTCTCTTTTCTTTTCTTTTGTACTTAGATAAAAAAATTTCACTCCAAGGATTGATAGAGACAAAAATTTGTTGCCACATATTATGCACAAAGTGTAATATTCAATGCTTTTTTCAAGAATGTTGAACCATGTCATATTGATTCTTTGTCTCATGCCACCCACAATGTTAACCTACAAATGTATATTTGGCAATTACAAATGAAAGTCACCTTAGACTGATATTTTATGATAGCCTTGATTCATTCTTGAGTATTCAACAGACACTCTGCTCAAGTAATTTTACTTTCTATGAATCCTTTTTCAAAAGGAAAGTGAAATGGATCAATTATTCCATAATGACAAAAACTAATGTACATAACCAGATACTATTTACATGAAAACTAATATAAATTATAGATTACCTTCCTTTAACTTTCGTATTGGCCTCCCATAAGCTGCAAAATTTCCTCCCACAAGTTCAGCATATTGGCCTCCCATAAGCTGCAAAATTTCCTCCCACAAGTCACAACTTGAAGCAGAGGAAACACTGATCAGATTGGGGTTGCAGGCTACTACATACCAGTAATCCAAGGATAACTCCTCCTTCAACTGATTGAATTCCCAACTTGCATAGCCAAGAAAGAACCTGAATTTTTTAGGTTGAAGTACTTGATTCCTCACATGTTTTGTTGCAGAGTGTAAACTGTTCCTAGCACCATAACAGGAAACCGGAATAACTTCATCAAAATCTGTAACAACATATTCACCTATAGTTAATAGGAACATACATGCTTCAAGTGGCCCACAAAAATGCATTGGATAACCTACAAATATTGTAGCCAAATCTGGATTAGTAGTCTCTGTGTCTCTGATACACCTCTTCAAAGGACACTTAAGGATGAACCCAATGCACCCTCTCTTGGGTCATTAGATCCTGCTTTAAGAAGAAAAACTATTGCTCTCCCAAAACTCCATGTTCCATCCATCTTTTTAGTTGCAACAAGTAGAAAACCTTATTCAAGTCCCTAAATTGGATAAGCCCATTTAGGACGTAATTCTATTGAGGATTCTTTCCCACTTCCTGAAAGAGTAACTAAGTAGATGACTATAAAAAATCCATGACATGGATCAGAGCCAAGGGAAGATCGATAATTTGCCCGAGATTTTGGTACTATTCCTAATGGTATTTATATACCTATTGACCTAGCGTCATTCACTGAAGCCAAAGGGTGACTACTGAAATGAGTTAAATTGAATGAATATGCCAAGCGTGGAATTGTTATTGCCAGGAACATAAACTTGAAGTGCTCTTAGCCTTGATTGTGAATTTGTGTTATGATTTTGATGTTTCAGGTGAGGAGGCTGACCCATTACACGTCTATGTCCTAATGCACCTTGACTACTTTGCAGCAAAGAGGATGTCTTAGTGGAAGTATCTATGATATTTCAAGACAAAATACTTGATTAGAGAAGAGAAGATTGCTAGTGCTCTTCAGACTCCTAGATTAAGGAAAATATAATTCTGCCAAACATCCATCATCTTTAGATGCTAAGGAAATCACTCTAAAAACAAGAAGGAAAAAAGGAATTGGGGAACAATTTGTCATCAAACTAATTATATAAAAAAAGAAATCAAAGAGAAAAGAAGGCTACCCTTCTAAGAGGTCATCTTTCCTTCTAACTCATCAAAGGTCTATCCATGTGAGGCAAGGGTCCATGCATATGCTAATCACTATTAGGAAGAGCAAGTTCCAGACCAATTATTTTTCTCTCTTAAGCCTGACCACTTCTTTAGGTCACCAGGAAAATAATTATATTTCCTTGAGTTATCAGTTCCTCTACCATGATTCTCCAATCTTGGTCTCATATCCTCCCACAAGTATTCTTCTTCCTCTAAATTTCCCTAGTTTCTAGAAACCATTCTACTGCTTATTATATCGATTTCCTAAGGTGAATGTACATGTGAAAGTAGTCCACACGAGGATATTTGGAAAACTACGGCAACGGTATTGTGAAGGGGATGTTCAAGGAAGAGTGTTGCTGGTACTTTGTTACCGATTTGGAGATGTATACCTCATGCTTAAATCTTGGTTAATAATGATAACATCATATGTGAGTTTCTCAGTGCTAAATTTGGGGGCTTTCGGTGGGGCTTAAGGATATTCGTTGGGAAAATGTTCCAACTAATTTATGGCATTCAACACCTCTTGGAGTTGAGTAGCTCAATCCTTGGATAGCTCCCAAAGTAGTAGTATCTTAGTTGAAATATCCTATATAATATAAAGGAATGGGTACACTTGTAGGACTAGAGAATTTTAGCACTCGTGTAATTTTGAGGTGCATGCTTTGGATTTGTCAACCTTGGTGCTTGTTTGCTTCATGGTATTGGTCTCAACCTTCAACAACTATACCTACTATTCTAGCTCAGCTATATGCACATCCTTTCTCTGTATCTACTCCAGGAGATCTTGTGCATTTTTCTTGGTAGCTTGACAGAACATTAGGCTATAACAAGCATGTCCTTTCTAGTGTTAGGCACTATGGGCCACTTAGTAGTGATTTGTACTGGAAACACATGTGGGGTAGTGTATGTCTTATGTGTATGATCCATAATCATGTTTGAGATATGATGAAACATAAAATTAACTAAATCAATTACCTTATTCCTTTTGGTTGGCGTGATGCCCATATTTTACATTGATAGGTGGCCTCATTTATATACAAAGTTGTTGGTGGTACTGAATACTTATCTCTCTGCTCAATGAGAAACTCTAACCCAGAGTTCGTCAATTTCTGTTTCTACTTAAGCCCCTATTTCCTTGTGTAAATTGTGAGGAATTAGGCCCCTATTTTGTAGGAATTTTCCTCCAATTGATTGTGCAATTCCCAAGGTTTACACTCAAGCTAGTTTACAATTGCTTGTTACACTACCTTGGAATCTCTACCACAGCTTAGGAACTCGAATTCCTTGCATGCACTAGATATTTTGATCTAATTGATTAGTTAACTGGATGATCACTGAGTTATACTTTTGTCCCACTGCATAATTGACCTTCCATTAGTTCTATCAATATTTAGAACTAGTTTAACTGAATAGAATTGGAAATCACTCATCGTGATTTCTAAAAATTAGAAATCACACACACTTAACTGAAATCCAAGCCCTCTAACTCGAATTTACTAATTTTGGATTGTTTCCTTGAGAGAAAAGTTAATGCAACCTTTTAGACATATAGAGATGGACTGTCAAACTATAGTGTTAATTAGATATCCTCAACTATATAAAGAGTTGGTAATTACATAGTCAAAGATAGCTAGTGAGTCTTTCCATCTAGAATTTTTCCATATAACAGTAAGCTATAATTTCTACCGGACTACTTACAATGACGGAACTTCCCCCTTCAATTTAAAAACTCAATGAAAAGTTAAAAACTCCCTTGAAATATTTTGAATGTGTCTACTTAAAAAAACTAGAAACCTTCCAAGAAGTATACCACTTGAAAAAACTCGAAACCTTGCCAAATTTAATGTCTCCCACTATTTGAAAGAAATTGAATTTACAAACTTTTGCTAAGTTCTAGGCCAGTCAAACTACAGTGGTAATTAGATAGCCCTAGCTGTATAAAGAGCTGGTAATTACATAGTCAAAGACAATAAGTAAGTCTTTCCATCTGGAGTCTTTCCATATAGTTGCAGCCTAGAACTTCTATCGGATTCCTTACGATGCAAAGCACTAATTCTACAATTTATTCTACAATTTTTATTGGATTCCTTATGATGCAAAGCACCATTATTGTCTTTGCATACTGGTCATTTCACATATATTGTTTTCATTATCAACTGATTTTCCTTATTATATTAGATCTAGACACAAAGCCCTTAACATTACATTGTCTTTGGCATTTAAACCAAAAGATTTGGATTAATTCTGTATAATGGTTATTCTAGATCTATCTTTTCATTGTCAACCCAATTTTCTTATTAGATATCTTCACATTGCATTGCCTTTAACATTTAAATTTTAAACCAAGGTTCAACATTGTCTTCAGCATTAAAACCAAGATATTTGGGCAAACTAGCCATGTTTCTTGTAATTATGGTAGAATTAACTTTGGACTATCATGATAGAAACTTAAGAAAGCTGAAGTGAATCCTTCAACAAAAATTGGATTAATGAATGTAGAAATAATACAAATTTGAGCTTACATAGATCCAAAAATTAATACACTTTGGAATGCTTTTCCAGGCACTGAAAAAAGAACAAAAATCCTCATTCTTTAAAAGCCAATAGCTAGAGTGTGTAACCAGCATGGTTGCAACCTTTATAAAGGATATACTCCCACCTTAACTAGGGATATTTACCTCTTTTGAGCTCTATCCCTCACCTCCTTGCCTCTGCAACGGTTGCAACTTAGTTCTTTTACATTGGCATTTGATCATGAAGATCATTTGAAATGTTAGTGTCAAACAAAGATTCATCTGAAACATTCAAATCAAGAAAACCTGAATAGACTATATCCTATGCAGGCATCGCACCATCCTTCTCAAACCCAAATGAGGACTTAGGGAATCATCAAAAACTTCCCTTCCAAGCCTATGTGACTTATCATACACATTGTATGAGGATTTTCCAATCAAATCTAGTGACAAGGTATTATGATTTTAGTATGTAGATTTTCATTGCTAGCCATAATTGTGTTATACTCTATGCATATGAATTGTGTTAGAGTGTAGAAATGCCCCAACATTTCAAATTGACATTATTCCCCTCACCAGGGGATCCAAATGAAGATTATGTAGTAAGAGGCTTAGTAGATGGCTAGAAAAAAGCGATTGCATTGAAAAATAGATAATTTACAAGTAAAAATGAAGTATGCTAGACTTCACAAAAAAGATCTCAGATAATGTAAGGATGTGAAGGAAATTAACTTTGTTGTTAAATTTGTACATGTTCCAAATGTCAGGTAAAGGTGTCACATTCATAAATAAATGAGGATTCATCAAGTCCAAAATCAGAGATATTTGGCAGATGTATACATGAAAAATGGTGGCCTAAATATTCTCGGAGATTAAATGTATGTTATTTTTCTACCTTTTTTTGAGATAACCAAAACTGAACCAAAATCTGACTCTGTAGGTGATCTCTAGTTAACATATACTTTTAGTTTAAGCATGTGCTTTATAATTTGCTCAGGAAATTGTTAAATTTTATTTCAAGCACATACAATATTCTTCTATGATATGTAGCCCAATTGTTGAGATAATGCGTAGATTGAAGTTTACACCTAATGGTGACCAATGATGCATATATATATGTAAGATTCTTTTTGCTAGGTTAATATGATCATGATCATTTACGTGTCTTTAGAAAATTACCTCTCTATATGTGGCACACCAAATTTTAATTACTTTGTTTTCACAGTTATAACCTTGTTGAATCTGACCTAGGTGTTGCAACTAATGCTTATATTAATTTGGAACAATGCAGTTTGAGTTGGCTTAGATTTGTGAGTCTTGCCTAAGACTTGGTCTTGAAACTTGCCACTGGCGAGAGTCTTTCCCAAGTTATCGAGGCTTGTTGAGTCCCATGCAAGACGAGTCTTTGTTGCGTCTAGTGAGTTTGAGTTTGAGTGTAAGAACATTGATTTGGAAACCATTGATGCTTGTGCATTTTTTTTGAAAATTTATTAGGGAATATATCTTGTTAGCTTCTTTCATTACAATACACTTCATAATTTTTTTAAATAATAATTTTTATTATTGTTATTTGGATTGATGAACATCTTTGGCTTTCTATGTGATTCCTATTCATATTTACTTGGTTTTTTTACTGATACTTGGTGTTATATATTATTTTTTAAATGATAGCTTCTTACAATTTATTTTTTGTTCGGAGCAGGATCCCCCAAGGGCAGTTTTGGGGCTAAAAGCCCATGTTTAACTCATTTTTTGTAATATAATTATAAAGACTCCGCATTTTGTGGTCACGGAGTGTGAAGGTGTTATGTGTCCAAAAGGGTAGTCCACCCTTAGTTTTGTAAACTAAAGTCGGCAGTAAGAGATCTACCCATGGTCCGCAAACCATGGGATTGTATAAAAAGAGCTAAGCTCTAAATAGTTATAGAGTAATAGAGTCATAACTTTGGAGCATGAAGTCTAAGTCTTGGGTCATAGTGTAGGTAGAGGCTCTGCAGCTGAGTGCATAGAGGCCTAAGGTAGAAGTCGGCAACTAAGTGCGCGGACCCCTGCAGCTGTGTGCATAGGGCGGACAAAAGTTGTAACACTTGGGAGATATTAATATAAGGATATATTCTGCAATTTCTGTGTCTTTGTTCTATTGATGTGTTTTAGATATTTTATGTATGAATATCCTTTATTATGCTTATATGATGCATGAATGAATGCAATTACATTGAATAATTGAACACAATTACGAATATCTCCTTACACAACTTTAAGTATTTCATGCGATAAGCAAATAAATTCGACTAATTAGGGAATCTGCATGGCACGCTGCCACAATAGTGTGAAAGTACCTGAGCAGCAGGTTAGGGTTGCGTGAAGGTTGATCGTACCCTTTCGCGGTGGTATGGAAGGATGGAATAGAGGGCTCATCTTGCAATCCCTAGAGCGAAGCGACCTGCGCGAAGGCAAGGATAGAAGGAATCAAACGACATCACAGCCATCTCAAGGTGTGGAAACTTGGTTCTAGCATCCCCCCATACTAGTTCGGGTAGGACTTCGGTCCGTACTCCACGGATGATGTAGAAAGGGCCAATAGTGTAGGGATTTGTTTAGCTAATTAACGTTGAACTTGGGTCAGGCCCCCTCAAGCCAACAAATGGTTCCATTGTTGTTGGCTTAATGGGGCCTGACCCAGGTTCAGAAGTGATTTAGCCAAGAAAATCCCGATACTACAGGCCCTTTCAGCAACAGTCGACAGGGCGCGGATTGAGATCTCACCCAAAGTAGTATGGGAGGGTGCTAGAACCAGGTTTCCACACCTTGGGGATGTTTGATATGAGGTGATTGGTACGCAGTCCAACCTTCGCACTTACTACGCTATGCGCACCAGCGGGCACCCTGTGCCTTGTGATACTATCTTCGCACAGTTCTAGCCGCAACGCAACCCATGTTATCTACTCAAGTCTTCCTTAGTTAGGCTCTGTTAGCTGATTACTTAGATTATTTTCATATATAAGCATTCATACAAGTATTCATCAATTGCGTGTAGTAAATAAACAAAGTAAAAGTAATGTGTAACATCAAAATATGGATTGAAGAACATATGCACAGAGTAAACTTCTCTTTATTAACTTTCGATCCCAATTACAGACCCGAATCCACCCTGCGCGCTCAGCTACAGGGTTTGTACACTCAGCTGCGGACTTCTATTGGCCTCTGTGCACTCAGTTGCAGAGCCTCTTCTTACTACTATTACCTAGTACACTTCAGATTCCTCTCTGCGCTCTAACCATGCCTTCGCATCTCTTTCTCTTCTCCTTAGCTTAGCTTTACACTTAGAGCCTTACTCTATTTATACAATCCCATGGTCCGTGGACCATGGGTAGGTTGACACAGCTTTACATTAAATTACTATATTTTAGGGTGGACAGCCTTATGACTCATCCTAGACTTCACGCTCCGCACCTACAATTCGCGGAGTTCTACACCATCTTTGACCAAAACTTGGGCCTTAAGACCCAAAACCTACTATGGGTGATCCCATTCCCAACAGGCCCCCAACACAATCATCGTGACTCGTCCCGAGTCACTCTGCTGGTGCAACGATCATGGCATGGAGCCCATCCAACTGTGCCTGTGCTGCGCAAAGGTCCGCAATGCACTGTTCTACCGTCTACTGGATCTACTCTACTCTTTCAACCAAATGCTCTATAACTGCTCAAATCTCAAACAACCAAGTGTTGTCTCGCAGCTAGCCCGGGGAGTTTTATAACATCTTTTGAATTTGAATTCGACCATTCCCCCCACTTATGAGTCATTAATGCCTTCTTGGTGGCAAATCATCCCAAATCTAGCTCTTAATTCATATCTTAATTGCCCACCACCCGCTCCTCTTTGTCTTAAATTGGACATCTTGTCATGAATAGTGACATGAATGGTCACTTCCCAACCTACCTGTGTGCCCCTCTCCACGGCGTGACCCTTGTGACATGTCGATCCTGCACGCAACCTCTTTATCATGCAGCTCCCTCACAGACTCTTTTATAGTCTTGCGCTCTCTTTCAACTTCTTGGAGCACTGAGACTGTGCTCCCTACGGCTAGTCAGGTGGTTGCACCACCTGTGTGAGACTTCAATTCACTTTCCAGCCTAGTCTGTGGGCATTCCTCAATGATCCTTGCGATAGTCAACACCACGCGTTCTCCATTATGTGGTGCACTCCCTTGGTTACTTTGTTTAGTAAGGTGCGGTCGCAACCATGGTAGTAGAGTCACAAATTCTCAGCGACAATCTTCTAATGCAGTAGTATGGTTGTCCGTATCTTGTCTTGTAATTCTTAGTTTATCGACAAGACATGCTTGCACGATTCCATTTTCTAGTTTTTTTATCTCTACATCCATTAACATGCTTTTCTTCCTCAGTTGTACCCAATCTTCTTCAAGCTTGCAAAGCTTAAGGCTCATCGAAGGGCTTCCTAAATCTGCATATGTTTGCCCTCGCGTATTTGCATAATTCCTTCGTCCTGGGCTTCGCATATTGTCGAAAATGTGGGAGCTATTGCATGAGGATTCCTTTCCTCCAAAATGATGGTCTCGCCTTTGCTCCTCAGCTTCGGAATCATCTCCGCGCTCAAGTTTTTGCACATGGCCCTATAGGCCCATTGAACCGCTGGCACGCATAGGTCCCAATCAGTCCATTTCGCCTAGTGAACCCTATTCAAGACTCCGCACACCTTATTGAATTCTTCCACATGGAAATTTTGTGGTGTGCGTTGCATTTCCTGCTTTCGTGTCCTATTCCGATTTTCGATCCTGAGTTTGGGGTGTGTTTGTGTGGGATGCACAGCACATGTTTATACCCATCGAGACAGGTGGGTGCGCAAGTTGCTCCATCCTTGCTGACCCACTCTTGTTTGAAGCTGGGGGATTCCAAACCATAGGCGCATCATCCTTCTACATTCGCACCAATCCTCAAAGTTTCCTTGATGTGTACCCCACCATCGTGCGGGTGTTGCGCGCAGTGCCCACTTCAACGCATCGTACCGTTGCTGTTCTAGTGCTGCACTTTCAAATTTTCTCATAAATTCATCCGCCTCTATTAATCCATCTTATGTTGACATCTCTCTTGCCTCCATTGTCACGAAACACAGTGATCTAACCATCATGTTGCAATTTAGTGTTGTCACTTCATGCAACCAATTCTGCCATCGCTCTACTTCTTCGTCTGAATCTGAAGTGTAGGAGCTTTCGTGCTCCCACGAGATCCTCCCATCTGCAGTCAGATTCACCCAATCCTAGTCTCGAACACTTATCTTGTAAATTCAATCAAGATAATCATCACTATCATCATTGCGCACTGGTTCAAAGTAGCGCGCTCCTTCGGTTGGGTCCAGTGGGACTACTACGCGTAGTTAATTTTTCTTGAAGATCATTTTGCGCTTCTTTAGGTTGATGAATACGTTCATATCGGTGGCCTAGTCTATTCCTAACAACACAGGATAGGGATTGTTGTCATCGACAATCTCTATTACTTCAAAATTCGCTTGCGTGCTCGCCCCTTCAATATCAACTATTACCCCTTGCAACCTTCCCATGGGCAAAATCTTCTATTGGTTTGCCATTCATAATTGAATAGGGGACCATTGCAATGCGAGCCTACCCATGCATCCCCATGTTTGCTTCGGTAATACATTCGCATCCGAACCTAGATCTAGGATTACTTGATCCATTTCATATTCACCAATCTATGCAGTCAACCTCATTTCCATTCCAGTGTGCAATACATGCTTCCCTAATTTCTGGACTACATGCAGTTCCCCTGACCCCACGCACCTGGTGATCAGCTCCTGTATTCCTTTAACTGCCTTGCTATCGTGCAACAATTTCATTTATGTCTCCAGAAAGGTAGTGAGCATTGAAGGATCCATTCCTGGCTCTAGTTGATCCTTACTACTTGAAGTGGAGGCCTCCGTGAAGCTCTTATTAGCTTCCATGAATGTCTCCTTTGTGCGTTCTAAGTGAAACTCGGGTTCCTTTGCAGGAGCCTTGCAAATCCACATACTTTCCTCTGACTGCTTCCTTATATCCTCTCCCATGGTCATACGGCTTCTGAGCATCATGTTTACATTCGAGTCCTCTTCACAAGGCTCAGACCTCATCATTTGTATATTCTAAGTTGGGGGAGGCTGGAATACCCCTTTTTCGTGCATCTTTGTGATCAACGTAGGACAGTCTATTGTTTCATGATCAAATTGAGCATAATATGAACAGGATATCCTTGTCGGGTTGGTATAATCGTGCACATAGTGCCTTGGTCCTCTGCAATTGTAACAAATTAATTATCTGCGGCCCCTTCGTGGTCCCATTCGACCTCGCCCATGAAATCTAGTGCACGTCATCCCTGCATTTGGGTCGAGCACTTGTGTTTCGGTCTGCATCCTATAGGCAAGGGTCCGATCCATCATTAGCTCATAATTGCAGAAAATGTGCTCATCATGACCTACCGAACTACATAAATTACAAAACAAATACTGGGGTGTCTGTGTATACTTCTGCAGGAAATGAAAATTATCCGTCGTGTGTTTCCCTCCTATCTGACAGATTGCACACCATAAAGTGGGTGTTGCGCTCGACCTTGCCTATGCCTCTGGTCTCAATGGCATTGGCCCTCCTCCTACCAAGTAGTTCGTGAACACTGGATAGTGATCCTTGTCATGGTCCTGGCCTTTTCATTTTATGCACCATAGTTCCTCACGTGCCTCTGGCAATGGTGCCCTATCCTGCTTCAAACTTTTCATTTCCAAACACAGATTATGTAGTTGCACGTGGATTTGTTGAACTCCCAACCCAGGGTCTTGTATCAGGGTCCCATGTAATCTCATTGCCATTTCCAATGCTTCAGCCTGGGTGGAAAGTTTCTGTTGTGATAGCACCATCCTCAAGTGTTGTAACAGAGATGCTACAAACCATGCGCGATGCTTTCCATCTGTCAACGTCATATTGGCTTCACAAATCATACTCTTCATCCATTGATCTAGATCCCAGGGAGTCTCACCCAGGAGCATCACGATTTCTTTAAACCTGATGATTGATTGTGTTTCTGACTTTGGCCTACTAAATTCCCTGTTCAAAGCGTTCTAGATCTTTGCTATCCCTGCGTTTGGGTGGCCATTAGAGTGCTTGATGTACCATGTTAATGTGCGATCCTGCAGTGCACTCACCAATGTAGGCTTTTTAATATTGTCATTCGTGACACCTTGTGCTTCCCATACTGCTCTTACCACGAACCAGAATTGGTATGGATCCTCATTCCCTACTCCTCTAAATATTGGTAGTTTGATCACACTCGCCATATTGAACTGTGGAGGTGGTGAAGGTGGAGTGTGTGGAGATGGATGTGAGGGAGGTGAAGTTGGTGGCGGTGTGGGCGGTGGTGGTAACCGTGGAATGCGCTGCCTTATCAAACTGACTGTGCTTCTCGGAGAGAACTTCGCGAACTCTTTCTTGCTCTCTCACGAGGGTGAAATTAAAAGATTGTTTTCTAATTCCTTGCTACTTTTGTAGATCTTTCTACTCCGCGTAGTCCCAAACATTAATGTATTTGCATGACCCTTTTTCCACACAATAGCATCTTAATCCAAGTACTCAAAGATTTTATATACTTACCTCGCAGTCCTTGGAGGAAGTGTTGCTCTGCCTCACTGTAGCTCACGGTCATGTCTATTACAAACTCAGTAATAAATCCCCTATTATCCAGTCGAGCCAATGGTCCATAGTTTGCGCGATCTTGTCTTTTGATGCTTCTAGTCTGTGCACTAATTCCAAAGTCCACACTATTGGTTTGTCGAGCCTACACCTTCCTTGGCTGTCGGCTAGCTTCGCGATCCACTCATACAACTTAGAAGGAAAGGATGCAAAGAAAATCTCGTGGATTTCCGTATACACGTAGCGCTCCAACCACTTTTCCTTAGATACTTGTGGAGTTTTGTTTTCCTGTGTCACGAACTCATGAATCTTCTTGTCCAACCACTCTTCAATTTCCTTCTTTGTTGGGTTCTAGTGGCACGACATCAGGCATCCCTTATATAGATCCCGGTCCAGGCAACAGAACCATTTGTTGGCTTAGTGGGGTCTGACCCAGGTTCAGAAGTGATTTAGCCAAGCAAATCCCAGTAGTACTAGCCCTTTTGGCAACAGTCTATGGGGCACGCACTAAGGTCTCACCCGAAGTAGTATGGGATGGTGCTAGAACCAGGTTTTTGCACCCTGGGGACGTCTGATATGAGGTGATTGGTACGCGGTCCAACCTTCACACTTACTGTGCTACGCACACCAGCGGGCACCCCGCACCTTGTGATACTGTCTTCACGTAGTTCTAGCTGCAATGTGACCTGTGTTATCTACCCAAGTCTTCCTTAGTTAAGCTCTTTTAGCTAATTACATAAGTTGTTTTCATATATAAGCATTCATACAAGTATTCATCAATTGTGCGCAGTAAATAAATAGAGTAAAAGTAATGTATAACATCAAAACATGGATTCAAGAATAGATGCACAGAGTAAACTTCTCTTTATTAACTTTCGATCCCAATTACAGACCTAACTCCGCCCTGCACACTCAGTTTTAGGGGTCAGCACACTTAGGTACGGACTTCTACTAGGCCTCTGTGCACTCAGCTGCAGAGCCTCTTCCTACTACTATGACCCAGTACACTTCAGATTCCACTCTACGCTCTAACCATGTCTTCGCATCTCTATCTATTCTCCTTAGCTTAGCTTTACACTTAGAGCCTCGCTCCATTTATACAATCCCATGGTCCACAAATCATGGCTAGGCCAACACAACTTTACATTAAGTTACAATATTTTAGGGTGGGCATCCATATGACTCATCTTAGACTTTGTGCTCCACGCCCGCAATTCATAGAGTTCTACACCATCTTTGACCAAAACTTGGGCTTTGAGCCCCAAAACCTACTGTGGGGGATCCCATGCTCAACAGTTACTGGGATGGGAATCTGCATAAGAGATGTGTGCTATCGTATCACTGGAATCCAACTAAGAAGGAGATCGAAGACTGGTTAGATAGGAGGATTCACAAATTCACGACGCAGGAGAACAAAAACCTGCGACTGACAAAGGAACAATGGTTAAACAAATCCCTGTATACAAAGATCCACGAGATCTTTTTCTGCTCCTTCCCTATTGAGCTATATGAGTGGGTCGCAAAGCTAGCAGATAGCTAAAGAAGGTGGCAACTTGACGGTCCTATTGTGTGGACCCCGAAGCTAGTGCGAAGGTTGGAAGCATCGAAGGATAAGATCGCCTGCACTATCGATTATTGGCTCAATCATGTCATAGGAGGATTTGTGACTGAATTCATGGTCGACACCTCAGTCAGCTATAGCGAGGTGGAGCGATGCTTTTTCAAAGGACCGCGAGGTACGTACATAAAATCTTTGAATACCTGGATTAAAATGCTATTGTGTGAAAAGTGTGTTATGTCGCTACCTTGATGTTCGGGACTACATGAAGTAGAAAAACTTACAGGAACGAAGGAAAAAAAGGTCCGGAGTATAGTCCCTTGATTTCACCTCCACAAGGTGACGAAGAAGGGATATCGAAGGTTTCTCCACAAAGTGCTATTTAGTTAATAAGACAAGGATTCTTGCGAATACAACCTCTGCCCGCACCACCTCCGACTTCACCATCCTCACCTCCAAATTCACCCGTACCACCTCCACCTACACTGCAGTTTAGTATTGCAAGTACAATGATGTTGCATTTGTTCAAAGGCTTGGGAAATGAAGACCCGGACCAATTTTGATTCATTGTGAGGGCTATATGGGAAGCTGAAGGTGTTACAGATGATCATATAAAGAAGGAAACACTGGTTAGTGCTCTGTAAGATCACATGCTAACCTAGTATATTAAGTACTCTAACGATAACCCAAATGCTATAGTAGAAGACGTCCAGGCAGCACTGAATAGAGAATTCAGTGGGCCTAAATTTGAGTCACAGTCAATTGTGGGCTTCGAAGAGATCATGATGCAACTAGGTGAGACACCTTGGGAACTAGATCAGAGGTTGAAGTGTACAATCCATGAAACCGACATGAATTTGATAGATGGATAGCATTGCGAGTGGTTTGTAGCTTCGCTACTACGTCACTTAAGGAGTGCATTATCGCAGCAAAATATAAAAACTTAGGCAGAGGCCTTGGAGATTAACATGAGGCTACATGAAACCATGATGCAAGATCCAAATCTAGGAGTTCAATAGATCCATGCATAGCTGAAGAATCTGTGCCTTGAGATGCAAAGTATGAAGCAGGATAGGACAGTTTGACTAGAGGTGCGCGAGGAGGTATGGTGCTTGAAATGAAAGAGTCTGTTCCATGACAAGGACCATTGCTAGGTCTTTGCAAACTATATTCCAGGAGAAGGACTGATGCCTTTAAGGCCAAAAGCTCAAGAAGGACCTAGTGTGGGGCCTGCATTATGGTGCGCTATCTGTAAGGTAGCCGAAAAACATGCCACAGATAACTGTCACTTGCTACAGAAGTTTGTACAGGCATCGCAATAGCTATTCTGCAAATTTTGTAGGTCGGTAGGACATGATGAGCATACTTGAAGGAGCTATGAATTGATGATGGATATAACTCCCGCCTGCAGGGTTCAAGCTGAAATGTGTCCCCTTGACCAGAGCACAGGGATGGCGCAGAAAATATTTCGGTGGCGCGGAAGAGGCCGAGGCGGAGGAGGACCTGGTAGAGGTCGAGGACAGTTGATTTTCTACAATTGCAGAGGAACAAGACACTATGCCCATGATCTAACTAATCCAATGTGTCCGTCATGCAAGTATTGCACATTGCTTGATAATGAAATGGAAGATTGTCCTATGCTAATAGCCAGAATACATGACAAAGGGGCACTACCACCTTTGCTGACTCACAACCTGCAGATGATGAGGTTTGAGTCGCACGAGGAAGATCCAAATGTAAATATAGTGCTCAGAAGTGGAATCACGATAGGAGATGACAAGAGGAAATAGCCAGAAGACAGTACATGGGTTCGCAAAGCTCCAATGAAGGAGGCTGAGTTTGATTTGGAGCGCGCACGTGAAACCTTCATGGAAGCTAAGAAGAGCTTCACTGAGGCCTCCACCTTAGGAAGCAAGGATAAGCCTGAGAAAGAGATGGACCCCTCTATGCTCACAACTTTGTTAGATACCTGTATGAAGTTACTGTACGATAGTAAGGTTGTGAAAGGGTTACAAGAACTCATCAATAGATGCGCTGGAACCACGTAAGGTGAGCCATGTGTAGTACAAAATATTGGTAAGCATAAAACAAGGATGGGACAAGAGATGAGACTGACCACGCAGATAGGGGAGTATGAAATAGATCAAGTTATTTGGGACCTGGGGTCAGACACGAACGTCCTACCAAAGGAGACTTGGGAGCAAATGGGGAGGCCTGAACTGTAATGGTCTCTGATTCAGCTAAGGATGTCGAATCAACAGAAGATCATCCCCATGGGGCAACTATAGGGGGTGACCGTGGATATTGAGGGAGCGAGCGCGCTGGCTAACTTTGAAGTAATAGAGATAGTCTATGATAACAATCCCTATCCTCTGCTCCTGGGAATTGATTGAGCTACTCATATGAATGGGGTAATCAATCTAAAAAAGCGAAAGATTATCATTTATAAAAAATCGCTGTGTGTAGTAGTACCCCTCGATCCTGCTGAAGGATCGCGCCGTACGGAACCAGTCCGCGATTATAAAAGTGATGATGATATGGACTAAATCTATAAGATAACAATGTGAGACCAAGATTGGGTGAATCCCACCACAGATGGATGGATTACATGGGATCTTGAGAGTTCCTGCACTTCGGACTCCGATGAAGAAATATAATGCTAGTAGAATCAGTTACATGAAGTAACTACGCTGAATTGCAACATGATGACCCGATCATTGTGATGTGTGTCCTAAGACGTAAGAAATTTTCTTACTTATGATGCTCTGAATGAAGTAGATATCTTTCTCGATGCATTTGAAAGGGAGGTACCAGAAAAGCAGCACTTCTAGGCGTTGGACTGGGCACTGCGTGCTATGCCCACAAGATAGTGGGGTACGCATAAGGGAAGCTTTGGTGATTGGCGCGAATGTAGGAGGATGATGAGGACTCGCTTTGGGAAGCTGAAGATGCGAATGACAGACACATATGATAGGCAAGATGATCTGCACGTGCGTTTCGCCGAAGTGGAGAAGAATTATTCTACCACCGAGTGTTAGGGGCTAGCTATGGTGTATGCACTCCAGAAGTATAGGCACTACTTGGAGGCCATTTTAAGATGTATACGGATCACTCCACACTAAATTACCTGGTCAAGAAGCCTGTGTTGGGGGGGAGAATCTGTAGGTGGCTCTTATTATTCCAGGAGTATGATTTTGAAGTGGTTGTGAAGCCTAGACGATTGAACACGAGACCAAACCATATGTCGCGCATTGAAATAGGGGAGGAACGTACTAACCTGGAAGAAGGATTGCTTGATGCGCAACTATTTGTAGTGCGTATCATGGATGGTCATTTCGAGGATATGGTAAGCTTCCTAACAATGGGAACTGCATCGGGGGGATACACTATCTAACAAAAGAAGAAATTAGTGGTGTGTGCGACATATTTTTCTGTCATTGCTGGGCATCTATACAAGATGGGGACTAATGAGATATTACGACAATATGTACCTGAGTTCGAAAGAAGCATCATCCTCATCGCTCATGGGGGTGCCGCAGGAGGACATTATGCAGGGAGAGAAACTACGCAGAAGATTCTATGCGTGGGGTTGTGGTGGCCAACGCTTCATCAGGACCCAAAATCATATTGCAAGGTGTGTGATGTATGTCAAAGAAATGGTAGGCCATCGCAGAGGGATGAGATGTCTTTAAATCCTCAAATGACATTGCAACCCTTTGAAATGTGGGTGATAGATTTTGTAGGACCCATTTAGCCACAAGGAAAGTCAAGAGCAAGGTACATTATCACCGTGATGGAGTACCTAACTCGTTCAGCAGAAGTTCAGTCGGTGAAGGAATGCATAGGTGCAACTACAGCGAAGTTACTATTTGAGCATGTACTGACGTGATTTGGATGTCTGAAGATCTTGATGAGTGATTGTGGTACCTACTTCTTGAATGAGACGATCAACGCATTGACGAAGGAATTTCAGGTATACCACCAGAAGAGCACACCTTATCACCCATAGGCTAATGGGATAGTGGAGGTATTCAACAAAGTGCTCAAAAATGAACTGACCAAGGTTTGCAATGCTCAGAAAAGTGATTGGGACCTATGCGTACTTGAAGTATTATGGGCTTATCGAACTACATGCAAGAAGTTAACTAGACAAACCCCCTTTAGGCTTGTCTATGGGGTTGAAGCAGTAATGCCTATGGAATACATCGTACCTAGTCTGCGCATAGCAGCTCTCATAGCAATGAAGGATCATGGAGCCCTAGAATAAAGGCTCGCACAGCTGGATGAACTGGAGGAAGAAAGATTTTTTGCTGGATTTCACCAACAAGTCCAAAAGTAGTGCGAAAAGGCATGGCATGATCGGTACATCAAGTTGCACACATTTAAGGTAAATGACCTGATTTTTTTATACGATAGTAAGTTTGATAAATTTCTAGGGAGGTTCAAATTGCATTGGTTAGGGCCTTACGTTATTAAGGAGATTACCAATGGAGGAGTGGTACAGCTCGTCAAATTAAATGGAGAACCCTTCGCAGGAAAGGTGAATGGTAGTTGCTTGAAGCCATACACCGACAGTCTAGGCATGTGACTAAATGAAGGTAGCATAGTCTTAGTGCTATAGGCAGCTAAAAGGAGGCGCGAGACTATAAGCTACACTGCCAAGGTTGGGGAGCTGCGCAATTGGAAGATGGTGTGAAGCAAGGACATGTCACTAGGTTTGCGGCAGCATAGAGGGAGCTATGATACCCAAGGAGAAATCACGCAGGTTGGCTAGAAAGTGACCGTTAAAGTCACTGTTCATGAAAATACTGTACAAGTGAGGCAAAAAGGAGCGGGCAACCAACATTTAAAATGAAATTTATGGCTTAGATCCTTGAAAATTTGTCGCTAATCCGACATTAATGAACTGATGTTGGGGGGAAAAGTCAGATTTGAATTCAAGATACCCTATAAATTACAAGTGGATGTCCAGTGAATAACACTTGGAATTTTGAGAAATAAGTTGTTAAGCTCTTCGACGCCTATGAATGAGAAATACGAGCTTCTGATAGTTTCTGGAGTATTTGCGACTTTGCCGGCAGACACACATGAATTCTTGTGGAAGATCATGTCAGCACCCCCAAAAGTTATCAATACACAACAAGTAGTAGAGGAGCTAGCACAGGAAATGGAGAGAGAGGCAGAAGTAGCTACTCCAGAAGTGGCTGAAGTATTGGCGATGGTCCCGAAATTGCCAAGAACACCGAGACTGAAGCCAACTCCAACCAAGGAGACCGTGAAGGACAAGAAGGGCCAGCAACCTGCCATACCAGTGCGCGTGTCACCAAGGAGAAAGCCACCAAAGCCCACTGCCCAGGAGAAACACAAGGCTATAAACCTAGAAGTAGAGGAGGAGGATATCAAAGACATCCTAATGGGCGATGAGGATGTGGGAGTGGAAGTAGAGGAGGTTGAAACCCAGGGTGCGGACCCTATTACACGGTTGCTGGAGTATGTCCCTCTGCAGAAGCCTAATTCCAAGGTCCCAAAGGACATTGATGAGAGTAACAATCCCCTCCAAACCCCTCTGCTACCGGATGAAATTACTTTTGACAGTCTGTGCTTGGCCCAAGTGCTGATACTGAAGCTTGAAGACTGGGACTTGGTAGACCATTAGAAGTTCCTACACCTAGCAACTGAGCAACTGATGTGCCAGATCATAGATACAAATATGTGAATGACAATGTTGGAGCCACAGAGGTGGCTCAAGGGGGTAGAGAAGGCAGGATTGTTGAACTTGCTCTGGGTGTCACACTATAAGCACACCCCCGTGTCAGTTTTGGTCATCAAGAAATTACTGTGCTTAGTTCATGATGGGTGTCTATGGCTGGAGGAGCTGATACCCATTTGACGCAGGGCAGAGCCTGCAATACCCAGAATCACAAACTGTAACTCAAATAAAATGCATCTACGTAAATGTCCAAATCAACCTTCAGTTAACTGGCAAAATTTACACATTACCATTTACATGCAGGAACTCTTTATTACAAATTAAAACAGTGCTGGACGCCCTATCACACAATTAATATATTTCTATTCCACTGATCTTTTCTTTCCGATGAATCACATTTCAAATGGTGTTTTGAAACCAATCCCAAATTTCTGCTTGACAATCGGTCACTTTCTCTAGCTGACTTATAAGTGACAGGCATAAATGGTTGCCAAGTCGTATTCATCTCCATACTCCTTTCATTGCATTCCCAGATTAGAACCTGCTTATTTTAATGCTAGTGGTAAAAAATACCAGCGCTCCCAGTTCAACAACTATTTAATAACCTCTGCGCTAACATTGAAATTACCTTTCATTTTCAATTAAATTCCAATCTGGTTCCAACTAACTATTTCTGCGTCCTTGTTTTTGTGATTCCATTCCTTTATGCTTTGATTGACATAGTTCCAGAGAACAGGGCCAATGTTCCTCAATGCCGATTCCAATCAAAGCACTCGGTTTCCATTTTATATCAAACAGCGTTCGATTTCCTTTTCAAACTCAAACCTGCCAACAACACGACCATCGAATTGAGCCTTCAATCTGTAGCGATTCCTTTTTCCTTTTCTTTGTCCGGCAATTGCCACCTCTATTTTTCTGAACTCCAGCAATTACCGAATGACATTCAAATCTGTTTTACTAATCCCGAATCACTGGCAATCCGTTGAAATTTTATAGGTCATGAGAATCTGCGTTTAATATGCTCCAATGCACTAACGATCGGAGGTTTTCAATTCGCAAAATCTTTAGCCATCACAACGGTCGTACCTTATCAACCTCCGATGCGAAAATTAGAGATTGGTGATCGCTGTCTTCCAGTGTTCTCTTTCGATTTCTTCAATGCTCCGATCCGATCCTAATTGGAAGTCGGATTATTCACCAGAGTTGATACCGCCGATACAAACATCAACCATATGTTTAAACACAAACTATGCGCGCGCAGACACGGGCACTGGAATTGGAACCTGATCGCCCACTTAATGCTTCACTCGAGATGATGTGCAAAATTCCGAAAGGATTCAACCAGTATTTACTTTCCACGAGTGCATCGGTGTAAAAATGTGACGAGTGGCAGGAATTAATGGATATCAAAAAGTGGCCAAACACACTATATTCTGAAATCCCGATGAAAGCGGAACCCAAAAACTCATTAAAATTCTACTTGCGATGATATCGGATCAGAGATTCGAGATCATCAGCGATTTTAACTGTGCTACTTACGATAGCTGGCAGATAACGGACATACTAGACTCATCTGGTAAATCTTGATATCAGAGATTTATATCGGAGTGGATTAATGGATCTCCGAAGAATATCATATCAGAAGTTTTTTTCAGTGTGCCTCTATTGTTGGAGCAGAGTAAACATTCGAAATGCCTCCATTACAAGAATTCTGATAAATTCAAACATGAATGTACACAGGACATTCGCTCATCATAACTCAACTACAGGACGTATCACACAAACAGACGCAAGCATTTTTATTCATAATAATTAAGAAAAACAGAGTCCACCCTTGATTAATTTGCCTCAGGAGAAAACCTCTGTTAAAAAGAAAACACAGTTCTTTTCTCGAAACTGAGCTCTCGCTCCACACCGAAAACCACTCTCCTCAATTCTGAGCTTTCGCTCCACAAACCACACTCACTCTGCAAATTTGAGCTTTCGCTCACACACCAACACTTCACACTCAACCTTAACTAATTTTTTTTTTTTAATGCTTCTCGCTCTCTCTCTTTTTAACAAAAAAGAGATTGCGTATATACTCACTTAACCATCTCCTCCATATTTGGAGATCTAAAATATATATTTAGAATTCCTTCCTTATCCTAGTCTAAAAAAACTGGATTACGTGGCTTGATCTCCACGCAGGGAAGACCACTTGCCATTTATCCAATTTCAATTCAGAATCAAGCCACCCTTAACTAATTACATTTAATTGAAATTAATACAAGATTAACAACCAAATCTTCCTTCAAACTTGTATTAGCCACAACATGTGACCATTCCATCACATTGCTGGCTGGGTCTAGATGCTCCTGCATCACCATTACCGATATGTTGATTCACAGAATAACACACATGCAATATACAGGCGAAAATCTAGCTATGATCTTTGGCGGCAAGGGGGGCAAGCAGGTGCTCGCAGAATGAATGAAGGAGAAATTCAAGCTGGTGAAGAAGCCACACAGGTATGCTATCTCCAACATCTGTGACCTTGCTGTGAAGGTGGCAATGCAGATCCTTGCAAGGAAGGTGATGTGGAAGTGTCATGTCAATGAGGTGTCGGTGCCTATCGTTGCGCTTGCAACGTAGTGCGTGGAAGGAGTCGAGCTTAACTGGTTGGACTACCTTCACGGCGAGTTCATGGTGAACTACTATGAAGTGCAAGAGAAAAGAAAAACATTCCACTACGTGTGGCTCTTGCAGTCAATTGTGCTGGTAGTGTGGGAGGTGCCAGAGGAGAGCCAGTTTTTTTTGTTCACGCCAGAACTTCCTGAAGTAGCGAAGTACACTTCACTATGGGTGACCAAGGATGCGGAGCAAGTTCGGGATAGCAAGATATTCTCAATATTGATGGAAATCAATATCAGAATGTCCATCAATAGCAAGCCACGATTATTGCCCACGGTATACGCTAACCTGTAGAGTTATGCCAAGTTTAAAGATGATTTCAATCAAATATCAATCAGGGCGTGAAAGGACCTTGCACATAAGTGGTACAATCTGCCGTATCTGGCCACAAATGATGCCATTGATGCGGTACTTGATAAATGGTCGGCGGAGTGGAACACTACCAAAAACTTTGCGGTGGGTGGAAGCAAGTCTGCTGCACAGAAGAAGAAGGAGGAGGCCAAGCTGAAGATGGCGCAACTGGTCGAAAAGAGGAGAAAGGAGGCCGTTGAGAAGGCTCGGGTGAAATAGGAAGGAAAGGAGGCAGGAAAATAGATAGGTGGCACAAAGCGAGGCTTTGACAAAAGCACGTGGTTTCCTTCACCTGAGACCAAAGAGGAGGACAAAAAGCAGCATAGTGCGGACCGTCAAGAGGCATCCACCCACATTAAGCACCCGAGAGAGCTGGAGAAGGGAGGGTCCAGAAAGACATCCAAAGCGACCAAGACCTTGTTGGACCCTATCACATTGATGGAGGGTGACTTATATGACATCGGTGACATAGTCAGAAATCTCACTGTGAAGGCCCTGCAGCAATTTGAAAATTACTAGCAAATCATCCTAGGGGCCATCCAAACCAGGCTGCAAGAGTTGCAGACCCTCACGTTTCAATCTGGTACAGTGTCTACTAGCTTGGCTATCAACACGTCAGACGCTGTCGATATGCTATGCATGAAGGCTTCCAGTGTGATAGTGCTTCCAGATGGAGCAATGACCATGGAAAATGAGGTTGATAGGCCCATTGTCAGCTTCTTGAAGGGAGTTGGACTGAACCTAGCAGTGCTTCCATGCGAAGAACTCCACCTCTTGCAGGATGGAGTAATTGCAGAGCGAAGGGCCCATGAGCACCGCGCCCTCTAGGTGATCATCGAACAGAGGCTAAACAACGCATAGATGGACCTACGGAGAAACGCTTCCATCATCGTTGAGGCCGAGGCAACCAACTAGAGCAAGAATATCATGCAGGTCATGGAGGAGGCATGCAGAATGGTCCTCGAGTTAGCCATTCCGAAGGAGAAGCTAGTCGAGGCCCGCATCCAAAAATTGGCCATAGGGGCTTGTGACACTTGGACAGATATGGCACGGGTTTAGTTGGAGCTGAACCTACAGATTATAGAACTCTAGTTGAGGGCCTAGCCTTCAACACCACCAAAGGTAAAGGGACAGCGGGCGACCGCTGTCACAGAAGCAGTCACTGTGATGGAGAGTGTAGTAGCAAACTGCACACAGTTGTTTCAGCAATCATTTGAGGTCCTGACCAGCTCGTAGGAGGACCAAAACATCCATAGACTAGAGATGGAAGCACATGAACTCCAGCAGTGCTATGACAAAGTTAAGGGCATAGCGTGAACCGTCGTGCTGACATAGAGGTTAGCCAACCTGTAGGAAGCCAAGCAGGTGAAGGAACAGGTGGACATAGTGCTGCACAAGGAAGCAGTGTTGAAGGCATGACTAAAGCCCTGACTGGAGGAAGATTATGCAGTCACAGGAAACATTGAAGGCAAGCTTGCGACTATTCAAGCAACGCAACAAAAGATTCATGCTGACAAGGTAGGAGTAGTAACCGAGAAGACAGTTGAAGATGCAAAGCATATAACAGCTCAGTGCATGGCTGAAGTTGCGGTCATCCAGGTTGAGCTGGACAGGATTCGCACAAATATCTCTGTGCCTACCGAGTGACTCAAGGGCAGGTCACAATGTTTGTGTTGGGGGCCTGTTGGGAGTGGGAACCCCCAAGGGTAGTTTTTGGGCTAAAATACCATGTTTGAGTCAATTTTTGTAATATAATTCTAAAGACTTCGCATTTTGTGGTCACAGAGTGCAAAGGTGTTATGTGTCAAAAAGGGTAGTCTGCCCTTAGTTTTGTAAAGTAAATTTAGTTGTAAGAGATATACCCATGGTTCGTGGACCATGGGATTGTATAAAAATATCTAAGCTCTAACTAGTTTAGGGAGATAACTTTGGAGCAAGAAGTCTAAGTCTTGGGTCATAGCGTAGGTAGAGGCTCTACAACTGAGTGCATAGAGGCCTAGGGTAGAAGTCCACAAGTGAGTGCGTGAACCCTTGTAGTTGTGTGCGCAGGGCAGGCAAAAGTTGTAACACTTAGAAGATATTAATAAAAGGGTATATTCTACAATTTATATGTCTTTGTTCTGTTGATGAATTTTGGATATTTTATGTATGAATTTCCTTTATTATGCTTATATGATGTGTGAATGAATGCAATTACATTGAATAATTGAACACAATTATGAATATCTCCTTACGCGGTGTTAACTTTAAGTATTTGATGAGATAAGAAATTCACTTAGACTAATTGGGGAATCTACACAGCACGCTGCCATAGTAGTGCAAAAGTACCTAAGCAGCAGGTTAGGGCTATGCGAAGGTCAATCGCACCCTTTTGCGGTGGTATGGAAGGATGGAATAGAGGGCTCATCCTGCAAGCCCTAGAGCAAAGAGACCTGCGCGAAGGTAGCGATAGAAGGAATCAAATGACATCACAACCATCTCAAGGTGCGGAAACTTGGTTCCAACATCCCCCCATACTGCTTCAAGTGAGACTTTGGTCCATGCTCCACGGGCTGATGCCGAAAGGGCTAGTAGTGTCATGGGGGATTCACTCAATGAACCTCTAACATATTGTGTACGTTCATGGCATAATATACAATACCCCTAATTGGATTACATATTGGAAAATACCTCTAAAAATCACATTATTTAACCCCCTACCAATATGAACCCGATACACTTCCCCAATTTAAACAACCCCTACTTTCAATAGATATTGTAGGTATCCATTTTTTCATTAACATTTTTTGTACCGCTTTAAATTTGAGGTCCATTTTTTATACTTGCTAGTATAAAAACCCCTTACCCCTATATATCCCCCAATATATTAAGTCAAATTTTCCTTATTATATATCCCCCAATATGAACCCACGTGGTATGGTATTGCTCCACCAATGAAGGCCTCGTGAGTAGTGTAGGGATTTGTTTGGCTAATTAACGCTTAACGTCGGTCAGGCCCCCTCAAGCCAACACCCCTCAATCCAACACTTGCTCTCCTAAGTGTATCTAATTCCTTGAATGGAAAATCACGAAGTTCCAGGTAGCCAACCTACAAAAATAATTTTTCTATTCTCATACTGTTATGAACTACATGTTTGGCTAAGCTACTACAATAATGGGTTTCCTATTGTGTGAAAGTATTTTGGGTACTATTTTCATTGTATGTCATCCCAACCTCTATAATCATGCTCCTGAATAGTCAAATATTGGCTAGCGGCCCCACATGCCCCATCCTCACCATTATATTGTGACCTCATGTGGGATATTATATGTTATGCATGTAGGCTTGATTTTGGCTTGTAGGTTTCATATCTTTCTACATTACCACTGACTATTATTTCTTATTGGAAAAAGGTGCATAGACCAGAAAGTGCAGATTCTTTTCCTGAACTTGGATATGGACAAAAGCCTGCTACAAGCTATGGTGATAATGCTTGCAATTTGTCTCCATCAAGGATTAGGATTGGAAGGCCTATCTCGCCCTTGTTAAGGATGGGAGTTGGAAAACATTCCTCTCTTCTCCCTAGATTAAGAGGTGGAAGGGTTTCCTCTCCACCAAGAGTTGTATTGGAAGGGATCCTTCTCCATCAAGTGTTGGAGGAAGGAGTGCTCCTATGGAATCATCAATAATAAGAGTTGTAAGGACGCCTTCTCCATCAAGGATTGTTGGAAGGTTGAATGACAAGAATGTAGAGCAGTATAATGGTTGAATGACAAGAATGTAGAGCAGGATAATGGATGGGAAAGGCCTTGGGGTGGGAAAGGTGATGGAGATTACCTCAGGAAACTTGACACGACTACTATGATTGTAGAATAACGTTTGAGGAATGGCTATTATTGGAGGCCTCAACTAATTCATGGTGCTCTAATTGATGCCTATGGAAATTATAGGGTCCAAAGATCCTCGTGTGGACTACTTTCACATGTACATCCACCTCGGGAAATCAATATAATAAGAAGTAGAGTGGTGTCTCAAAACTAGATAAATAAGAGGAAGAAGAATGCTTGTGGGAGGATGTGAGCTCAAGATTGGAGAATCATGGTAGAGGAAATGATAACTCAAGGAAAGATGATTATTTTCTTGGTGACCTAAAGAAGTGGCCACACTTAGAGAGAGAGAAAATAATGGGTCTGGACCCTACTCTTCCTAATAGTGATTAGCATATGCATGGAACCTTGCATGGACCCTCGTCTCATATGGATAGACCTATGATGAGTTAGAAGGAGAGATGAACTCCTAGAAAGGTATCCTTCTTTTCTTCTTGCTATCTTTTTTGGTCTAATTAGTTCAATGACAAATTATTCCCCAATTCGTTTTTTCCTTATTTCTTTTTTAGCGATTTCCTTAGCATGTAAAGATGAACGATGTTTGGCAGAATGATATTTTTCTTAATGTAGGAGTCTGAAGAGCACTAGCCATCTTCTCTTCTGCAATCAAGTATTTTTTCTTAAAATATCGTTGATACTTCCACTGAGACATCGTCTTTGCTTCAAAGTAGTGAAGGTGAATTAGGACATAGATGTGTAATGGGTTAGCCTCCTCACCTGAAACATCAAAATCATAACAAAATTTTTCAATCAAGGCTGAGAACACTTCAAGTTTATGTTCCTGGCCATAACAATTCCAGTTCGGGCTTGACATATTCATTCAGTTTAACTCATTCTGTTGGTCAGCCTATGGCTTCAATGAATGACTCTAGGTTAATAGGTACATAAATACCATTAGGAATGGTACCAAAATCTCATGAAAATTCTGGATCTTCCCTTAGCTCTGATCCCCCGAGATTTGAATTCTTGTCACCTGTGACACCATCATCAAGAGACATTCCTTTCTTACAAGGGAAACAATCACAATGGCTTTCTTCTCTGTCTCCTATCACACAATTTGTATACCTTCTATGAAAATGCTACCACCTCTACCTATAGTTTGACTTGTACTATCTTTAAGAAACTTGTGCTGACCTTATTTATTTTTAAAATTTTGGTTGAAAGTTTGCATGAGGCATAGTCATTGAAGGGAGGTAAATGGGTTGTTTTATTCTTGGCAGCATGAATTTAGAGAGTGAAACTAGCATTTGAAATATGCATGTAACTTTTATAACCTCAAAAATTCAACTTGGTTTATTGGCATCCCCTTGATGTGAGTTCCATGGATTCCAATCAACAACTAAGTGTAGGGTTGTTAGAGCGTGTTACTATATATACTTGGGTGTATTCCTGAACTGGTGAGAGGATAAGTGTTGTAATGGCTTTTAATTAGAAACTTAGTACATAATTATCAGTGAGAAACAAAAACGTTTAGTGTTCAAGCGTTGTAGCAACCTATTTTCTTCTTATATAGAAGGTGTATGATCTAAACAACAACTATGTTAGAGTTAAGGAACTAATAATAAGAAATCGTTCCACTAGATTGAGGTCAAAATAATGAGATGTCTTCAATCTTTATAGCTCTTTGAGCCTCGCGGTTGAATAGTTGTATTTTTAAAGTGTTTTGGGTGCCCATAATTGTTATTCATCCTTTTCTAGTCATTTTCGTTGCTGCCCTCACTACATGCACTGTTAGTTATGCAACCAATGTCGTATTCATCCCTATGATGCAAACAATCTTTTGATTAGTATACAGATAAGGTTTGATTATGCAATGTCTCTATAGCTCTTTGAGTGTCGAGGTTGAATAAATTTGCTCTTTTACAATGTCGTGGGTGCCCGTAATGCCTTTTTTTATTCTACATTCATTTAAGGTGCATTTTGGTTTCCTTTTCATCATTCATAGTTGGAGTTCACTAATGAAATTGAATCTCTATCATATTATTTGACTGAGTTTTCCTATGCCCTTGGTTCCATGCACACATCTTGATGACAAATATTTCATGTGCTAGTCACTTTGTGTTATTACACATTTTGCTTAGCACGCCCTTGTGATGGTAAAGGCACCAGTTCAAAGGGAAGAGTAATTAGCAAGTTATCTTAGGCTAGTTTCTTGTAGTTATTTTGTAGAGATAACAGGTCTTAAATATTTTCCTCTCATTTTGTCTTTTTAAATAGTGTATTGAAGAATAAATCAAATCTACCCAGTTATTGCTATTTGAAAACCTTTATTAGGTGGCACTATGGAAATTGTTTGAGGTAAATTTAATCATAAAATTAGCCATCCAAGACCTTACATTGATGATATTTTTGGGGAAGGAAAACAACTCATTTTCATAGTAGTGGATTGTAACTATTATGTCATAATGAATTTGCATATGACTAAGGTGTTTCTTTTGTGCTTCATAACCCCTTGATAGTCTGCTCTTGGCTCACTAAATAGGTAACCATGTCTTCAATTGTGGTAGGATTTGTATGAACATGATGTAAAAACATAAAAATATCCTCAAGAAATTTGGAGATAGCCATTGACAGGTATAACATCAACAAGATCACATTTCAAAATTTCTTTTTCATTATTATGTTAGATACACAAAGTAGAATATGGAATATATAAAATAATGTTTTTGTATATTTGGAAAAGTTAAAGTAATATGTTCCTAACTACAATAAGAATTGTTTTTGTCGGTATCTAAGAATCAAAAAATAATTCTCAAGCATTTAGGTATTATTTTATTAATGGTTATTTCTTGGCATATAAATATCTCTTTGCCTCTCTCCTAAATAAAAGAACTATTGGGAGATACAATACTACCTTAAATTATGTAAAATCACTAAGGTCTAATATTACATGTTCATTCTTGTCTAGGTCTAACATACATTGTAGGATGGTTGGAATTTATAATGCTATTTCTTTGGGGCTTTATTTTTGTCATTTTAGAGGAATATATACAATAAAATTTGAATATAACTATTATGTCTGACTTAAAATTGTTTTTTAAGAGTTGTATGGATTTCATGAACCAATATGGTAAATTTCGTATTCGAGCCTTAGATTTCATATCTATAAAAAGTCTAACATTGACTCCAAGACTAGAATAGATAGGTATTGATCAAGCACCAATTGGAGAATTTGTGGCCTTTGTAAAAATTTTGAAGTTGTGGATATGTAGTGGTGTTGGCTATGAAGGTCCAATGGAGGCCCCGAATCCTAGTGGAAAAATGTTATGAACACTTTCATGCAAAAATATTTGCAAGTCTAGCAAGTCTCATTCAAGTATCCATGTTGATATCCATTAAATTAGTCTTGGTTTCTAGGATAAAGAAAGAAAGAGATTGGTTTATATTGAGAATGTGGCATGTAGAAATTTGAAAGTCTATATTTTGACTGTGTAGACCTAAGGAAACCACGAGAAGGTTCATGATAAGTTTCTTTTTCTATAGGAAATTTAATATTTATTGTACTTTCTTGTAGGAACTCTTTGGAGATGGTGGCTGAGCTACAATTTAGACACAAGGTTCAACAAACTAATCCTTTTGGCTCAACACATTTGATGTGTAGCAAAATATAACTTTTGAAGTGAGGCTATAATATTAGATATCTACAATTTTACAGTCTTTACATTTATTTCCTTAATATCAATGTGGCCATGAAGTGTCGGTCTATTCTTAATTGGTTATAACATATTGATCATGATAATTTATGTTAGATTTGAAACACATTTTTTATTCCAAAAAAATATAATATGTGTTTTTTCAATTATTGTGAAGTTAAGAATGGACTAATCTTATTTAAACATTAGCAGGTCATAAAAAATGATCACATAGCCACTATAACCCTCTTTCGATCATGATTTTAATAGAGGTAGTGCCTTAACATTTCACCTAATCTAATTTACTTTCTTTCTCATGCCATATAGGGATTTTAATGCATTCATTGATTATGAATTTTGGAGTTTAATGTATTTTTTTATTTTGTTGTATAAATCTTTTATAGTCTACTTTAGTTTATATTCTAGTGTTCATCGTCTTTCATGTCTTACACTTTGCATTGTATCTTCTTTTGTTTTCAGAAAATGAACTCAATGTTGATGGTAAGAAGCAGGAATTGAAGAAAGTAGAGAACAATAACACTGGAGTGACAAATGCATAAAGAGAGAAATTAAAGAGAATCGGTCTAGTGATACCCTTAGAGCCAATATCTCGTATGAGATATAAACCTAGATATTGATCGTCAAGTCTTCAGAATTGGTGAATTGACTTGCAATGCCGTGGAAACACAATGATAATGTTTTGATATGATGAAACAATATTTCATGTGTAAATTGTAATCCAATCAATATTAAGTTAGAAACTCATATTGTAATACTTGACATTTCATATAATATAATTTATGTGGTTGAAATTATTTATAGATGCACTTCATATTGTTTAGTATTGTAATTAACATATGTAACTTTGCGCTTTTATATTAGATGAACATGCACATTGTACGACATTTTTTTAATTTTGTTGCAAAATCATACTCATTAATATATGTTAAATAATATTGAACACATCAAATCAATCTAAAACTCCTAAATTAGTAGTTTATATTGATTAATGATGAACAAAAATGAAATGAATATATGACTAAATTAATAGTTTATAATGATTATTAATGAAAGTAAATGAAATGAATATAAAGTACTAAATTAGTCATTTATATAATGAATATGAAACTACAAAAAAAAGATAAATGGCTACTATAAATGATAAATTTATGATTACAAATGACGACCAAATTTTACACATATATGACTATTAGTAGCTAATTTAAAATATCTTATAACATGAAAAAATTTAGTTATATTTCTTTGGTCGTTAATTGGTTTCAAACAATAACTAAAATTGGCATATATGTGACTATTAGTAGCTAATTTACAGTATCTTATAACACGACGAACATTTTGGGTCATATTTTTTTGCTCATTAATTGGGATTCTCTCGTGATCATATAGTAATATATTTTGTTGTATATTTGGTCATTAATTGTGACAATTAATGACTAAATTAATGACTAAATATGCTACTAGACGGTAAAATTGAGACAACCAATTAATGACTAAGCTAAAAATGAATCAAATTTGGTTGCGTTATAAGATACTGTAAGTTAGCTACTACTGGTCACCAACTGAAAATTGGTCGTTTATATGCAAAATTTAGTCATTTTTTTAGTAACTAATTAGCCATTTTGTACTATTGCAAGCAATGTCACACAAGTTAACTGCATCCAAGTTGTCTGTCATTATGGATTTTCGAAATTTCTCAATTTAATCAAGGAAAAATCAAATTGATAATTTTTTGTTTCATTTTTCAACATAGATTAGTAACATGGCTAGCATCATTAGTATTAGCACAATGAATAAAAAGAGCCATTTTTGAAAATCTATCCACAACTACAAAGATAGAATAATTTCCTTTCTGAGTTCTTTGCAGTCCCAAAATAAAATCCATACTCATCGAGTCCCAAGGCCTATCTGGAATTGGAAATGGGGTAGATAGTCTAGTCTTCTGGCTTCTGTCCTTGATATATTGTCAATTTTTTCATTTCTTTACAAACTTATACACATCAGTCGTCAAGTTTTTCCAATAATAATGTATTTTAAGCAAATCATAAGTATTGTCTTGCCCAAAATGTCCTCCAAGGCCTCCACTGTGTTTTTCCTTAATTAAATTTTCCTTCATGGAACAATTGGAAATACACAAGTAGTTGATCTTAACAAGTAGTCCATCCTAGATCATAGAGTCAAGCCATGGGCTTTGATTTTTAGAAGATGGATTCTTACAAGCTTCAAAGGATTCTTTTAAATCTACATCCTTCTCATACAATTTCTTCATAAAATAAAAGCCCAACACTTGAATTTGACTTTCCTATAACAAAAATTATCTCCTGCTCAAAGCATCTATAATTTTATTAGACTATCCACTAATGTGGTTTAAAAAAATTGTAAAACTCTGCATGTACACAACCCACTTAATGTGATTTTGATGTAGCTTAGGTTGTTGCATAATATATTGGAGGCATGATTATAAATATATAAAATATACTCCCTAGACAATAAATAATGCCTCCATTTCTTAAGAGCTTGAACCACTAGCTATAATTCCTTTTCATAGGTCATATACTTCTATCTGGCCTTATTCAATTTCTCACTATAACAAGCAACAAGTCTATCCTCTTGGCTGAGTACCACTCCAATCACATCATTCCTGCCATCGTTTTTCACTTGCAAAGGCTTATTAAAATATAGAAGTGCAAGGACTGGTTGCTTTGTAATCTTCTTCTTTAGCATATAGAACCCCTTCTCAGCTTCAACATTCCACTCAAATGGTTGTTGATTCTTCTTAATTGTCTCCGTAATTGGTGCACTCATTTTTTTGAAGTTCCTGATGAATTTTCTGTAAAAAATTGTCAAACCATGAAAAAATTAGACTTCGAAATTATTTCTAGGAGAGGGCAATTAAAAAATAGCCTTTACCTTTCCTGGATCAATCATCAACCCTTCTTTGGAAATGAAAATCCTAAATATATAAGTTATGATTTAAAAAAAAAAAAATCTTCAAATTTCTAAGTAACTTTTCTTGTTGTAATCTCTCTAATACATACTTTAAATGTCGCAAATGTTCCTCCTTTGACTGACTATAGACTAGGATGTCATCTGGGTAAAAAATTACAAACTTCCCTATGGAATCTTTTATTACCTCATTCATTAGCCTCATAAATGTACTAGGTGCATTGGACAATCCAAATGGCATAACCATCCATACATACAATCCTTCATTAGTTTTGAAGGAAATTTTCCACTTATCTCCCCCTCTAATTCTAGTCTAATGGTATCCACTTTTAAAATCAAGTTTTGAAAACCAAATACACCACTTAAACAATACAATAAAGAATCAATGCATTACAAGGGAAAGCGATACCTAGTTGTGATCTTATTCCAAGATCTAGAGTCTGTACACATGCGCCATCCACCATCCTTCTTTAGACTCAACACTGTAGGCACTACAGATGGACTATGACTTTATTGAATCAACATTTTACCTAACGACTACTGCACTTGTTTCTTGACTCCCTCATTCTTCTTAGGTGTCATGCGATAAGAAGATTTGTTAGGAAAAATCGCTCCTAGTATCAGATGAATATCATGACTTATACTCCTTATAAGTGGTAGTTCACTTGGTAAATCATCCAAAACAATTTAATGGTGTTCCTGTTGGGTCCCTATAATACTAGTGATTACCCCATTACTATTGTAGTTATACCCCTTATTTATATTGTGACTCCTTAGACTCCTATATATAGAAAGGAGGTTTTGTCATTTGAATCATCGAAGAATTGTTCATTTATGTAATGTAAAGGAGGTTTCCCCCTCGAAGAGGCTGAATTCTAAGGCGTTGATCTATCTTTTCTATATTTTCTTGAGCTGGTTTCATAACATTTGGTATCAGAGCTTTGGATTCTAGGGTTTCGCTGCTCCAAACAGGTCATCGTGGCATTTTCGCTATAAATTTTTTATGTGACGTTCTAGAAGTTGCAAAAAAAACCCATTTGAGAAGAAATCTCATTGAACCTTGGGTCCGAATTTTAGAGCTTTTCGCGCGATATTTGCGGAGATATGATCTGAGGAAGTTGGTCTTTTTGCAGACTCCTGAATTACATTCAAAACAAGTGACCTGGGGAAAATCGTCATAACTTTCTCTCTGGGAACCAGATTGAAATTTAGTAAGAAGGTATAGAAATAGGACGGACTGTAGTTTCTTGTATATCGTTTTCAGAACCAAATATCGAAAATTGTACACGTGGCACTTCATACAACTTCACTCTTCTGGAAAGGTCTATAATCAGGTCATCTTGGGAGATTGTGCATAACTCTTTCTTGGAGAATCCAATTTGGATCAGACTGGTGGCATTGGAAAGAGGACACAGAGAGCTACTACAGGTCACAAATTCAGAACTAGATAATTGGAAAGTACAGAGATACATCAGAGGCAATATCGAGCTCCTACAAAGTGAAAAAAGGTGTGTAGATTTTTTTAAATTTTTGCTTAAGCTTGGTTTGAAAATTTATTTTGAAGGAATTCAAAGGGCATAGTAGAGCATTATTATCGGTAACTGATGCCCTGAGGAAAGAAAATGCAAACACCTAGTAAGGAACCTGAAAGCTCTAGCATGACTCATGAAGAAGAGGAAGAAATGCTACATGATATATCAAAATTACAAGAACAAGTGCAATAAATGTCACGCTCACAAAAGTTAACAGAAGCTAAGATAAATGGCGTGGAAGCTAAGATGAATGGCATGGAAGCTAAGATGGACAATTTGAAGATAGATTTGAACACAAATTTGAAGACAGGCATGGCAGATTTGAAGACAGATTTGACAAATTTTCTACAAGAAATACTTACTAATGGTGAAAAGGTAGTAAAGGAAACTCATGATGAAAACAAAAGAAATGTTAATCATGATTCCATAGACGCTAATGTTGGATCGAAGAATCACCATATTCCAAAAATCGATATGAGGAAGTTTGATGGCAAGGATCCCGCCACATGGATATTACAGATGGAGCAATTCTTCGATCTCAATAATGTGCAAAATGCACAAAAGGTACGTATGGAAACTGTATATTTGGAACCAAATCAGTTTGTATGGTATCAATGGCTTTGTTCTCGTAAACAATTTATCACTTGGGCAATTTTTACGGAAGAATTGATAGCACATTATGAGGATACAAAAAGCAACACTTTTTTTAGCCAATTGATAAGTCTCAAACAAAAGGGTTCAATAATGGAGCACATTGAGGAGTTCCAAAAATTGAACATAAGGGTAAAAGATATTCCAGAGGAGCATAGGATTGATGTGTTCATAGGGTCTTTAAAGGATAATATCCAACATGATGTTCGCCTTTGGGAACCTGATTCATTAGAGAAGGCATTCAGGTTAGCAAGAAAAATGGAAAGCAAAATTATGGCAACTAGGAAGCATACCACTCACAACTATAAAGATGGAAGTGTTGTTGCCCCTAGTCTTCCACAACCTACAAGGTTGACACCACAACAATTGGAAGAAAAAAGAGCAAAAGGGCTTTGTTACAGTTGTGATAGCAAATACACAAAAGGTCATAAGTGTGCTGAGAAGAAATTATTCTACATAGATTGTGAAGAGGAAGAAGAAAAGGAGCAAGAAAGGTCAAAAGAAGAGGATATACTCCAGGAACAAAGCCTAGATGAAGAACAAATAAATCCGACCATATCTTGTAATGCATTGGCGGGAATTACCACTCCTCAAACCATCAAGATAGAAGGACAAATCAAGAAGAAAAAGGTAATAGTGTTGATTGATTCAGGAAGCACCCACAATTTTATTCATTGTAGGGTAGCAAAAGAATTGAATTGCTTCCTATATCCAGCACCAGAGTGTCAAGTGATGATTGCAAATGGAGGAACAATAAATTGCTTTGGAAAGTGCCATAATATCAAGCTATCCATGGGAGAATATGTATTGACTAGCCCAATGCTTTCCATTCCAATGGGAGGTGCTGATGTTGTACTAGGAGTCCAATGGCTACAATCCTTGGGTACAATAGCTTTTAATTTTCAAGAACTTTTCATCAAATTTTCTATGGAAGGAAAGGAAGTTGAATTAAGGGGTATTGCAGGGAAACCAGGAAAGATAATCAGCTCTAATGGCATGACAAAGCTTCTAAAAAAGGAGCAAAGAGGTGTAATTGCACAATTATGTTCGCTAGATGTTTCCACATTGGAATCATCTATTTCTCCAGATCTCCAAAAAGTCCTGGACAATCATTCCAAGGTATTTGAGACTCCCAAAGGTCTCCCACCTATGCGTGATCATGATCATGCTATTCATCTGATTCCAGGAAGTGTTCCTCCAAACATCAGGCCATACAGATATCCCTATGTCCAAAAAAGTGAAATTGAACGTATGGTTGCAGAAATGCTAGAGGCTGGTATAATTCAACCGAGTCAAAGTTCTTTCTCAGCTCCAGTAGTATTGGTGCACAAGAAGGATGGATCATGGCGCATGTGTCCAGATTATAGGGAGCTCAACAAGCTCACTATTAAAGATAAGTTCCCATTCCTGTCATTGATGAATTACTGGATGAATTGCATGGATCAATTTACTTCACCAAGTTGGATCTTCGTTCAGGATATCATCAAATCAGAATGAAGATTGAAGACATTCCGAAAATGGCATTTAGAACTCATGAGGGTCATTATGAATTTTTGGTCATGCCTTTTGGCCTTACCAATGCACCTTCAACATTTCAAGGTTTGATGAATTCAATTTTCAAACCATTCCTTAGAAAATTTGTGTTAGTATTTTTTTATGATATACTAATCTACAACAAGTCTTGGAAGGATCATGTTGAACATGTTGACAGGGTGCTACAACTATTGGAGGAGAAACAATTATATGCAAAAAGATCCAAATGTTTCTTTGGAGTCCAGGAGGTGGAATATTTGGGTCATATTGTATCTCATGAAGGAGTTAAGGTAGACCCTAGCAAAATTAAAGCCATTAAGGAATGGAAAATCCCCACATCCATAAAGCATCTGCGAGGATTTCTTGGGTTGACAGGGTATTATCGCAAGTTTGTTAAGAATTATGGGAGAATAGCAGCACCTCTAACAACATTATTGAAGAAAGATTCATTTTCATGGACTCCGGAAGCAACAAAGGCCTTTGAACATCTTAAAGAGGCAATGTGCCAAGCACCGGTCTTAGCTACACCGGACTTCACAAAAACCTTTATTGTGGAATGTGATGCTTCAGGAAATGGAATTGGTGTTGTTCTAATGCAAGATGAAAGACCCATTGCTTTTGAAAGTCGTCCAATCAAGGGAAAGTTTTTAAGCAAAGCTATTTATGAGAAGGAAATGTTGGCAATACTCCATGCACTTAAGAAATGGCGACCCTACCTAATGGGAAGACACTTCAAGGTAAAAACGGATCATGATAGCCTTAAATACTTTTTAGAACAAAGATTATCCTCTGAAGAGCAACAAAAGTGGGTCACAAAGATGTTGGGTTATGACTTTGAAATCATCTACAAAAAGGGAAGCAAAATGTGGTGGCAGATGCACTCTCAAGAAAGGATGAGGATGTGGAAGCATTGTTGTGTGCCATTTCTATTATCCAACCAGATTGGATAAATGAAGCAAGGGAGGAATGGAAGAATGACGAAGAAGTGTGGGCACTTATTCGAAAGCTACAACAAGATTCCAGTACTTCTGATACATTTAGCTGGAAAAATGATTCGTTATGGTACAAAGATCGCTTATACCTCTGTAAGAATTCCCAGCTAAAACAAAAGATTCTTATGGAATTGCACACTTCTCCCTTAGGAGGGCACTCAGGATTTTTAAAAACTTACCACAGGGTTAAGAAGGAATTTTTTTGGGATGGCCTTAAATCAGATATTCAAAAGTTTGTGGCGGAATGTTTGGTTTGCCAACAAAATAAAGTTGAAACAATTAAGACACGGGTCTATTACAACCTTTATCCATTCCAAGCCAACGTTGGGAGGAGGTTTCAATGGATTTTATCACAGGTTTACCCAAGTCTGAGGGAAAGAGTGTCATCATGGTGGTAGTTGACAGAATTACCAAGTATGCACACTTTTGTGCATTATCACATCCATTTAAAGCCAGTACAGTTTCTACTGCATTTATGGAAACAGTTCAAAAGCTACATGGAAACCCAAAGATTATTGTAAGTGACAGAGATCCCATTTTCACTGGAAATTTTTGGACATAATTATTTTCTTGTCTTGGTACTCAGTTAGCTCATAGCTCATCTTATCATCCTCAATCTGATGGGCAAACTGAGATAGTAAACAAATGTTTGGAAGGATATCTTCGTTGCTTTGTATCTGATAAACAGACACAATGGGTCAAATGGTTGCCTCTGGCTGAATGGTGGTATAACACTTCCTTCCATACAGCAACAAAAATGACCCCATTTATGGCACTTTATGGGTATCAACCACCATCCATCACATCATATTTAAGAGAAAATTCTAAGGTTCAGGCAGTGGAACATCACATCGAACATCAACAACAAGTCCTCCAACTCTTAAAGGATAACCTCGTGTTGGCACAAAATAGAATGAAACAACAGGCAGATCAACATCGCAGTGAAAGAAGTTTTGATGTAGGTGATTGGGTATTCCTACGGCTACAACCATATAAGAAAATGTCCCTAAATCAAGCTAAGAAGGATAATAAATTATCACCAAAGTATTATGGTCCGTACAAGGTGTTGCAAAAGATTGGTACTATGGCATACAAATTGGAGCTTCCTGCAGCTTCTCGATTGCACCCAGTTTTCCATGTTTCATGTTTAAAGAAGGTTATAGGCGACAAGCTCCCAATTCAAACAATATTGCCAGAACTTGACGAGGAAGGAAAAATTATATTGGAACCGGAAGCAGTCACAGAAACAAGAACTCGACAGCTACGAAATCGATCAATTTCAGAGTATCTTATCAAGTGGAAGAACTTATCCGCTGAAGATTCCACATGGGAGGATGAGAATTTTATGCAGAAGTATCCAGAACTACTCAAGCATTGAGGACAACACTTTTTTGAAGGAGAGGGGCATGTTGGGTCCCTATAATACTAGTGATTACCCCATTACTATTGTAGTTATACCCCTTATTTATATTGTTGTGCCGTTATTACCCCATATTGTTATTTCTGTGCCCCATAGAATCCCTCTATTGTTATTTTTGTGGCTTTATATTATTATTGTTAGGTCGACTGGATTATATTGTGACTCCTTAGACTCCTATATATAGAAAGGAGGTTTTGTCATTTGAATCATCGAAGAATTGTTCATTTATGTAATGTAAAGGAGGTTGCCCCCTCGAAGAGGCTGAATTCTAAGGTGTTGATCTATCTTTTCTATCTTTTCTTGAGCTGGTTTCATAATAGTTCCTCTATTAATTCTTGAATATCTAAAGGAAAATCAGAAACAGTAGTGGAAGTAAGAACTACTCTAGTTTTCAAATAATAACAAACTTTACCTCCTCTATCTTCACCTATTGTAAGAACTCTTTCTTTCTCATCAAGAAATATTTAGGATTACAGGATTCATAAGTCCTTTCTTCCTGTAATGAAAGAAAAGTATGATTGATGGCATCCATCTAAAACTTATAGGCTTTTTTCTTGTCATCATGTACAAAACATAATCCAAATTGCCACAGTCTACCCAACAAAATATGACACACGCCCATCAACATCACATTGCATAGGATCTTATCCTTGTACGTGTGAATGTGAAGCTCTATCTCACACTTCTCATTCAACAAGATTTGATGCCTTTTCTGTAGCCAGGACACCTTAAAGGGTTTTGAATGCTCATTGCTTCTTCAATATTAGTTTTTTTGCAACCTATGTAGACACCATGTTTTCGGTACTACCACTACCAATCACCATGTTACAACACTTCCCTGGAAATTTTCAAGTTGTTTAGAATAAATATTTCCTTTGGGTTTGATCAACAAATTCCTTCTCATGCTTAATCAATGCCTTTTTCATCATCAAGGCCTCTCATATAACTTACACACTCTCATCTTCCTGCACCTCTTCTTTTGCTTCCTCTACTAGAGTAGCGACAACATTGATTTGGCATGTCTCTCTTTTCTTTGGATAATTGTATGCCATGTGTACAATATTTCCACACCCATAGTAATGAACCTCTATTTCTCTATCTAGCCCTCATCCTTTGGAAAAGGATATTTGGCCTTTGGATTCTCCCTCTTGCTATGATTGTGGACTTGAGCTACTAGCTCCCTCTCTTAGTTCAATAGATATCCTTCTATTTGTTTGCTTCCATCTTCCTCTAGCAACACTCTTACCTCTAAAAGTTTTCGTCCTTCCAAGTTTCTCTTCATCCTTTAAAGCCAATTGATATGCCTCATCTACTATCTTAGTTGACAATACACTAATCTCATCCTATATATCTAGTCTAAGACTATTTATATATCTTGTTGTATTTTCTATAGACTCCTCTACATATCCTACCCAAATGTTCACTTTGTAGATTTTTTTGTGTACACTTTGACTGTCATAGCTCTTTGCCTAAGGTTTTGTATACTCCTAAACAAGGTAAGTCGGTAATCTTTCAGAAGAAAAAAAAAAAAAAAAGACTTACCTTTGAGTTTCTCCACCATCCTATCCCAACTTTTAATCTTCTATTTGTTTAGTTTCCTTCTCTCTTCTTGTACACCATCCCACGAAAGGATTGCATGACCCTTTAATTTGGTTACAGTAATATTAACCTTCCTTTCTTCATCCATCTCTTTATACTTAGAATTTATCCATCTCTATGATCTAGTAAAGAAGCTCTTCTCGATTCATGCTACCTCTATAAGAAGACAGATCTAGTTTAGGTTTCATAATAGATCCCAAAATTGCTTTCAACACTTTACGTTCTGCTGGTTCTTCTATTGCTTCTTATTCTTAATATTTTTCCTCTTCTTCACTCACATCTCCTACATCTAGTTCTCTTTGCAAACCAGTCTCCATTGCCTCCATGCGTGCCTCCAATCATTGCATCACTGACATTACTTCTTTGTTATCAATTTCCCTTTGTCTTTCTCTTCTTGCAGCTCATCTGACACCTCGATTAACTCTAGGTGGCATGAGTCCTCCTACTTTTGATGTAGATAGAGGGTCTTCTTTGATACCACTTTATGGAAACCAAACTTATATTTTCTCTAAATATCCCCCCCTTAACCTTTTAATCAAAAAATTGTTCCCAAAATCAACACTTCCTTCAATCCCTCTGGGATGTAAATCCCTTTAAGAATCGCAGTGGGAAGATCTATTAAAAGTGGGAGGAGTCTAAAGGGTGGAAAACTCTATGAGTATGGCCAGATATATATATATTCCACACCCTCTTATATCTTTGCTATCATATATAGGTGCTTGCGACTAGGGAGCCCAACACTTTTAAAATTCAATTCTTAAATGTTATAGGATTTCACCCTTCCATGTATAGGATTCATCAGCCTTGAGAATTTCACTTTGAAAACCTTCAAAATCAATAGATTCAGGTTGGACCACCTCTTGCTATCAATCACTTGTAAAAAAAATCCACCAACCACTTATTCACTTGTCGGCCCCACTGTATTCCTCACTCCTAATTGAAATTACTTTTAGGCTTGATGGTTCCAAGCAACATAAAAGTTCCCGTCTCGTGAAGCTCGGTTAATAGATGAACCTTAGTGTTTGATGGTTTTTGGAAATGGAAATTCACAAACCTTCTTGACTTTCGGGCTTCCAAAATTCCATGCAAGCTCTGTTATGAGTTTTGTTGACTGACAACTCTAGGTATCGCTAAGTGACAAACTTATTAAACACTAAAATTGATTAAGTGATGACGTGCCTTGAAGTTGTTTATGTAAATATAGAGTTATACACTCTCACTCTTCTCACCCCTATGATTATGCTAACTCCTCTGGGCTCTCCTCTAGCTTTACACCACTCCTCTGAGCACCTCTTCATCATGCCTTCTCTACTCGACCTTTGTTTTGCTCCTCTTGCAACCTGACAATATATATATATATATATATATATACATAGATATAGATATAGATATATTGCTCATAACAATTAACTCAATATAACTACAAGAGCACACACACTATATAATATATATCAAATATCGACAAAGGATTGTATAGGACATCTTTGAAATAAAATCAAGTGCTCTCACACACCACAAGCATGATTTATTTATTAAATCAAAAGAAATATAAATACTACATGAGGCATTCCATCTAGATCCATGAATATAGGATCTAAGGACCATTTTAGGGACAAATAACAAAAAATACAACTGCTACAACAAATTGCCTAATTTAAAGAATTACATGGCATTTCTAAGCAAATCCTCTCTTGACAAACCAATTATTGAGGAACCAAATCCTCTAGTAAATGATTTTAACCTCTCGGTCAGTGAGAATTATGGATGCCTCTGCATCAAAAACTCAAAGTGCCCATACCTTGTACAAAATGCAGGCCTGTCAATGTCCTCTTCCATGATGCTCACCTAATGATATCTCAATCTTGGATAAATCCTCAAAAATACTACATATCCCTTTAGCTAATCAAACAAATCATCAATATGAGGCAATGGATACTTTTCTTTGATAGTCACCATGTTTAACTGCCTATAATTAATGCACAATGTGAGAGCATAGTCCTTCTTCATTACAAACAATATTGGTGCTCCCCAAAGAGATACACTTGTTGTATGTATCCTTTATCAACCATCTCTTTAAGTTACAACTTCAATTCCACCAACTTGGGTGTGATCATATTGTAAGGTGCCTTAGATGTTGGTGCTTCTCCTGGCATCAAATCAATAGATAAATCCACCTCTTTATGAGGAGGCAACTCTAGAATCTATGTAGGAAAAACATACTAAAAACTCCTATAAGACAGGATATCTCTTAAGGACTTCATCATCCTCATCCTATTTCCCTTTGTCACTGGAAACATGTACTGCAAACAATAAACATCCTTTCCTGTGGTTTCTCTTGGCATGCATCATTGTAATTGTCCTCACTGACGTAGGCTTCTTCTTCCCTTACAAGATTCTCTTTTCTACATCCACATCCAGGCACTTAATAGCCTTAACATAGCAATCAACCTTGGTCCTATGAATAAACCACCAGTCCATCCTCAAAAGCATGCTATATGAACCCAAAGGAAACATATCAATTTTTTTTCTTGTAGGCATCCCATTAAGCTCAAATGAACAATACTTCACCCAATGATCAAGTATTCTTTTGGTCCCTGTAGCCAACTACACCAACCAAGATTCTACACGCAATTGTTTATTCAAATGATACTGATCCACTAGGTCAGGACAAATATAGCTATAATTCAATCCGGGATCAATAAAAATAGAAACAACTTGATCACAAAGCTTACCTTCCATCTTGATAATGGATTCCTAATGGTCTACCTACCTGCTATCCACTGCTACATAGATCCAGGGAATGCTCTAACCTACATCCCCAATTGTTTGTGCCTCCTGAACACTATAGATCTTAGGCTTGCCACCCTAATACAATGGATAATCCTTCTTGCAATGATATCTACCACAAATCTAGCACTTCAAAGGTTATTTGGCACAACCTTTATTTTGCTGCTCCACAAACTGAGACTGATGTCCTTTCTCTATTGCATTTAAATTTTTATGAGGTGTCATATTTTCCTTGCCACCTGCATCTTGAGATCATCCTCGCTTCATGTTGGAAATATTGAGAGGGGGGGTGAATCAGTATTCCGTAGAAATTAGCACTTTTTAATCTTTTCAAAGCACTAGTTAATATTCAATTATTATTGATGCTTATCTAGTAACAATAGTAAACAAAAGAACACAATAGGCACAAGAATTTTAGGTGGAAATCCCCCTCCAGGTCAAAATCCACCGAACTCTTTTCTAATAAATTATTTAATCTTCATACCCAACTAAAATGAAAGTTAGAACTTGCTAGAATTCTATAAAAGAATTGTTCTCCAGCTCCCATTGGAAGGATGCCCAATGCCCTGGTTTCTTCAGTAGACAACTAAATGGATGCCCCAACATCCTAGACCAACCTACCACCCTGAAGTGTTCACAGGCTCCAATATATAGGCAACTGCATCCACCTGCCTAGCACCTCCCTGCCACCCTATAATGATTACAAGTGAGACAGGAGTGTGGACTCCCATACAAGGGACAATGATCCATGATACAATACCATTTACAATGATTTTCTTATACTTGACCAAACAGCCAATCACATAATGACCTGCAACCCAACCATGATATCATCCCAATAGTGACTCATATACCTCCCAACCATGCCTCTTCAACTCTAGGCAGATTGACTCTTTTACGATAATGACTCTTTCAATGATAACTCTATTACAAATTTACAATGATGACTCTTTTACAAATTTACGATGATGACTATTTTACAACACTAGCGTTTTGACAAGACCTGACACTTGATTTCACATTTCTTCTTGGATCACTTGACTAACGAGGTACTGTTGTTCTTTCTTCAAGTAATGGTACTTTGACATTGCATTTCCTTCTAGTATGTGTCTGAGTTGTTCTAAAGTGTCATCCTTCCTGCACGTGCATTAACAAGCAAGACCTAAACAAATACAAAACAATATACTTACGTTGTCCTGAAAAATCATATGTGGGAGATAATATTAGAAATTCAAATGCAAACACTAATCATAGATACCTTGTTGTAGCAGACTGACCCTTGACTGTTGATGTGTGATCCTTACTACAGTGATCCTTGAATGCATACTTTTCTTGCCTTCTAGGAGGTCGATATTGGATCTGTTGTATCTATGTAATCTCAGATCTCCAAGGTCTAAAATTGCATTCTGTGGTAACCCCATGAGTCCTCTTTCCAACCCTGTAGGCCGGATTGATATTGGATTCTTCAAGGAATAGTTATTCCCAATCTCCCACGATAACCTGATTATAGACTATTTCAGTAGATAAAACTTGTAAGAAGTGACAAGTGTCATTGTTTCAACCTTTGACCCTAAAATCGATAACCCAACAAAATAAAGTTCATAATATTTCTTTCAATATTTACGAAATTTGAATACAATACTAAGAGAGAAAGTTATGGCTATTTTACCGAGGTCACCTGTTTGACATGGAATTCGGGAGCCTGCAAAAATCCTAACTTCTCAAATCATATCTCCTAAATATAGCAAAACAAGATCTGAAATTTGGTCATGAGGTTCATCACGATTGTGGATGAAATGTGTTTTAATTTCTGCTTCCGAATCTTCATAGAAAAAAAAGTATAGCAAGAATTCCACATTGACCTGTTTGAAGCAGTGAAATCCTAGAATCCAAGGTTCTAAACTTGCTTCAAAATAGACCTTCAAACTTAATCATAGTTTTGTGCCCTAACTAGGACTCAAGAAAACCTTAAATTCCATGCAACATATCATGCATTAGAAGCTCATGAGGGCTGAAAAATTACAGAGGTCTTCTCACAAGATAGTTCGTTGAAAAGTGCTTGTTAGAGGAGGATATGAGGGTCACTATTTATAGAAATATATTGAGTTGAGAGGGTATTCAACAAGTGAATTTTGGAGGGATTTTAGGAGCTTAAAACATTATTAATTATTGACTATTCAATGAGCACAACCAATTATGGTGCCATGCCACAACCCCATGTGGTTTTAGCACACTAACTGGGGTTACTAACTTCAAACACAAATATCTCTCAAATAGTGAAGAATTACGTGGCGTGCCATATACCGACGAAAACATATCAATGAGTGGAATGCATCTAGAAGATCCTTGACTCAGAATATAGTAAATTTTCAAGTAAAAATTCCCATGAAAGATTGGGGTAGCCCCTGGTGCTGCTTGGGTTGACATCATTGACAACCACTGATCAACACTTCACAGGCCATTTTCCTTTAGTCTTATAATTACCCTTCCAATCATGCTTTAACTCAAACTTGTACTTTGACTACTCATAACAATTCTTCAACTTCCTGATGGCTTCCTCTAATGACTGAGGTTCATCAAACTCAATCCAGTCCTTGAATGCTAATGGAAATACACTAATGAAACTTTGGATCTTTTCTTTCACATCCTTGAGACAGGGAACATCTCTAAACAACTCTAGAAATCAGGTTGTATAATCTTCATCTGTCATGGAGTCCATCATAGAATTTCTTAGCCTTTCCATCATAATATCTCTTAGACAGGTACTTCCTCCCAAAGAGCCTTTCAAATTCTTCCCAAATCATCTCATCTTCCGTGATACCTCTGCCATAATTAACATCTTCCCACCAGATATATGTTTTTCCTTTAAGACTAAAGTTAGTTATCTTTGCTTTCATATTCTTATAGTAATCATGAAGTCTGAATAATTTCCTCATCCCAAGTAGCCATGCTTCTACTTCTTCTAACTTGGTCACCTCACCATGAATGGTAGGTTGCTTAGCTTTCTTGAACTCTTTTGGAAATTGCACCTTATCACTCCTCCTATAATTATGTTGGCGGTGATGGCGATGATGTATCCCAGAAGTAGAGTTAGAATAGAATCCATGAGTAGTAACCTTCCATTCAGATGTATCCAAGAGTCTGTGAGTCTTCACTTTATCATATTTTTTACATCCTATGCCTTTTCTCTGACTCCTTCCATCTGCACCATTATTCCTTTCTTCATGTCCAACCCCATGATTGATTCCCAATTGTCCCTACTTTTGCAAATCTGAAAGGATTTGTAGTATGACTGCATTTACCTTGACTTGATTTTCTTGAGCTTTCGTAAGCCTTTCCTATGCTCCAATCAACCTATAATTATCTACCTTGAAACTTATAATATATGCCTTCAAAATTCTCAATGTATCTGCTATGTCAGGAGAGTCCCCCTCTCTCTATTGTTCAATTAGACTTATCCTAGCCCATTAATGTCTGTTACAACCTCTACGGGGAGTCATATGAATTATACTCAAATATTCTACTCTTGATCTCTTGGCCTTCTATTTTCTCACAATATACCATTATTAGCTAAATAAAATCATAATCAAAAGCATTACCTCAATTTACTACCGGTGAGGCTATTGCATCTGCACATGCCAATTCAGATTAGCATGATACACCATCACAAGCATATCATAGCATACATGGATATCATAGAAATAACAATTAATAGCTAAAATGCATGCATGGTAAACATATAGACAACTGGCATGCATGCATAAAAATACACATTTATCTCGTGGTCTAGTGTTGTGTACATAACTCTCATATCACTCCATAACACCCAAGCCCACATTTATCCTCTTTTATAAGCTCACCATGGTAAGCATGAGACGATAGTTACTATTCATGGCCCAACTTCCCAGATGCAGTTACAGAAATGGGGTCACCTATCAAAACTTTTTTGCACATCTTCAGAGACACATCATCACCTAGAACCACTGGTAACCTTGTCCCTGAGCCCAGGTCACCCCCTCACCTAGCTTATTCTTTAGTCGCACACATGCAACGAAGTGAGTGTGGGAAAAATCCTTCAAACACATGCACAAGGCGTCCTCCATGTAGTCACGACAAGGAAAACACATGCAAATTCCTTCCTAAGTGCGGCCACGAGGCTAACTCCTTTAAAAATAACTATTCAATCAAGCCCAAGTCCTTGAATTATCTAATGAACATGTTATCAATGTTTATGATTCCTCATGATATGTTCTGGGTTATGTTCCCACTCATACTTGATCAAAACATATAAATCATTTATACAAACATTTTATAGACATAGTACCTATAGGACATGAATGCACATTCTACTCACTATTTCATTAGTTCATTAAATGATCATTAAGAAGGCTTACTGCTCTCTCCTACTAGCTGTAGAAAACACATATTATCTCATGCATTCATATAGTCACACAATAGCTTGTTGAACAATGATAAAAATCAATAACAAGAACAAATCATATAATAAGAGATATACCGTGCATGTAAAAAGAATTTAACCAGAATGAAGCCATGACAAACCAGTCATAAAATGAACAAAATAACCAATACTTGTACTCATTGATCTCAATAATAAATGTTGAAAATGGAAACAATAAAATAATGATTTAATTTTCCCTTGAATTAAATTAGGAGAAAATTGAAATTCCACACCACAAGACAAATTGAATGAGCTAACTGAGTTGTTATCACTCAGTTAGCTTAGTTAAGTTGATTTTAGGGCCTAACATGAGTCATGTAGAGTGGTTCCTAAATTTTAGGGGCCTAGGTTGAGTTTAATTTGAGTTGTAATAGTTTAATTCAGTTAAACTGAGTTAATATTAGTTAAACTAGTTCCAACTGTTGGAGGAACTAGTCAGGGGTCTAACAGTGGGGTGCAACTTCAGTGTTCAACTAGTTAACTGATAAATCAGCCATAGTTAACTCATGCATGCATGCAAAATGAGTTACCCAATTGATATTGGAGTTCAAGGGTAGTGTACTATTAGTTGTATAATTTTCTGAGTTGTAAGGTGGTGCATGCAGTTAGAGAAGGGCCTATAGGGATTGCACAGTTCTGGATGACAAGTTTCCTATTTAATAGGGGGTTGATTCCCAAGGAAACAACACAAGGAAATAGGGACTTGGGTAGGCTTGGATTTCGTTAAGTATTGACCAGAGATTGTCTAGGGAGTAGTGAGACAGAGTATACTTGTGCAAAGATTGCTTAGGTTGAACTAGAATTGTGTTTTTTCTCTATTTTCTTATCTAATGTAATACATATGGGAAGGGGTTTTGAGCATAAATCTTTCTCCTTAGATAAATATTTGAGCATATGTGATTGAATATTGTCTCATGTTTATGTTGTGATTTCTTGATCAATTGATTGTTTCTACTGATGAGTAGAGTAGAGTCAAGTCTATTTTTTTAGCATATTACATAAGCAATTTGAATCTATAAGGCATTTTTACATGGTATTAGAGCTAGAATTACAATATAAGAGAATATTTTGAACTTGTTATTACAGGAGGATCAAAATTGCAGGATCATTTCTTCAGAGCTAGCAAGATGGATTTCTATGGACTAAGACCTGAGTATGCCCTTGCGGGAAGTTGGAGTTATGTTTCTTGGAAGGATCACATGGAGGAAGTGCTAGAAGATAATGGGTTGAAGGAATTTGTTGATAATGATATCCAAAATGTTGGGTTGTGTTATATTCTTTCTACGTAGTTAACAAGGGGTTTGAGGGGCACCCGTAACCCCACTTTATGAGGTCTGGGGTAGCACCCTGGAAAATTTTGGTTTTGGACACTATGTTAGGTTGGGCAGACCCACCTATGGTTTTGTGCATGATTTTCTTACATGTTTTTTGGACACGATGGTTTTCGGTCCATGGTATTGGACGTGATGGTTTTCAGTCCATGGCATTGGATGCTTCGGCATGTATAAATATGTATTATAACATTGAAAGGAACATAATGAAAAATCAAGCTGGTAGTCTCGGTTTTGGGATCCAGTGGGAAAATCTCTGTGTATATGTGTTTTATGTGTTATGCTCTCGCATTGTTTATTTTTCTGTGTTTTAGAATTCATATGCAAGTAATTTCTGTATAGGGTTAAAACCTACATTTGGTATCAAAGCAGATTTGGCTTCAAGGGGATGACTTTGTTGCTGAGGGGTTTTGCTCGGGCCTGTGGTAGACCCTGTTCAGTGGGAGATCTGCGAGATCAATTCTAGTGGCGAAAGAAGATGGCGAGCAGTGGAAAGATAGAGATCGAGAAATTTAATGGTCAGAGTTTTGAGTTGTGGAAACTTAAGATGGAGGATCTGTTGGTGGATAAATATCAGTGGATCATGGTAGATCTAGGTACTAAACCAACGGGAGTGTCCGATGAAGAATGGAAGAAGTTGGATCGAAAGGAAAAGAGCACAATATGATTGTGTGTCTCAGATTCAATATTGCTAAATGTATTAGGGGAAGCTACAACAAAGGCTTTGTGGGACAGGTTAGGGACTTTGTACCAATCTAAGTCTCTAGTGAATAAACTGTTCCTACGAAAAAAGTTGTATAACCTGAGGATGAAAGATGGAGACTCAGTGACAGAGAATCTGAACGCATTTAATACTATGGTAAGTCAGTTAGCATTTGTTGATATTAAAATTTCAGATGAAGATAAGTGCATCAGTTTTTTGTGTTCTCTACCAGATTTGTGGCATAGTCTGGTTATTGCAATAGGTAGCAATGCAACTGCCTTGCATTTTGATGAAATAGTCTCAGCCTTGCTGACGGAGGAGATGAGACGGAAAAATACGGAGAACCAAAATCGTGATGCCTTGTCTATATGAGGATAGTCCCAGAACAGAAACAAAAATAAGTCATTGAGTGGGAGATCTAAATCTAGAGGGAGATCTAAATCTCTAGGAAAACCTGTAAAGGTGGTGTGCTAGAAATGCAGAAAGGAAGGCCACTTCAAAAGGGATTGTAAATCTAAAGCTCCTAACGAAGGAAAGGGATCTGATGAGGCTCCTTTTGCAGAGGCGAAAACCACCTCAGATGAAGGTGGGGATGTGTACTTGGCTTCTTCAAGTACACATGTAGATCATGAGGCACGGTTGATTGACTCAGGTGCATCCTTTCACTTCACTCCCCATAGAGAGTGGTTCTGTGAGTATGAGAAATATGATGGTGGTGATGTCTTCTTGGGGGATGATAGGAAGGCTAGAATCATTGGTCATGGAAAATTAAAGTTGAAGCTGCAAGGTGGAAGGGTTAGAACACTTCTGGGTGTTCTGCATATTCTTGCATTAGCCAGAAATCTAAAATCTGTTAGTAAGCTAGATGATGCAGGTGTAAAAACAGTGTTCGAGAAGGATACCTGCAAGATGGTTTGAGGAGCACTGGTATTGATGCGGTGAGTTTGGATTGGAACTCTGTACAAGCTACAAGGTAGCACTATTGTTGATGGGTGCAACAGTTCCATGGTTCCTAAAAGTGGAGCAGAAAATCTAGTGGTCTCTGGAGAAAAGACCATGTTGTGGCATCAAAGGCTTGGACATATTGGAGAGAAGAGCCTTCGAATACTTCATGGTAAAGGTATGGTAGAAGGTATGAGTAATAGCTCTTTGGATTTTGACTTCTGTGAAAATTGTGTATATGGGAAGCGGAATCGGGTGAGTTTCCCCTCTGGTGGTAAGAGGGGGAAACATATATTAGAGCTTGTGCACAGTAATGTGTTTGGACCTGTGAAGGTTCCATCACTGGGTAAGTCTGTGTACTATGTATCATTTATAGATGACTTCTCAAGGAATACATGGATATATTTCCTTAAGAAGAAATCTGAAGTCTTTGATAGGTTTAAAGAATTTAAGGATCTAGTGGAAAACCAGATAGAGAAGAAGATAAAGGTGTTGAGGACAGATAATGGTGGAGAATTTTGCAGTAAGGAATTTGAAGAATTCTGCAAGAAGTGTGGTATAGCACAACAGAAGACTACTCCATATACACCTCAGCAAAATGGAGTTGCAGAAAGAATGAATAAGATGTTGATGGAAAGGGCAAGAAGAATGCTCAGTGGTGTCGGGTTAGGACAGGAATTCTGGGCAGAAGCAGTGGATACTGCATGTTACCTGGTCAATAGGTCACCTTCATCAGCGTTGGAGGATAAGACTCCACAAGAGGTATGGACTGGTAAGAAACCCTCTGTTTCACATCTGAGGGTATTTGGATGTGATGCATATGCACATGTTCCAAAGGAGAAAATAACAAAGTTGGATAGTAAATCTAAAAAGTGAATCTTTATTGGGTATAAGGATGGTTTAAAGGGTTATAAGCTTTGGAACCCAATAACAAGGAAGGTTATGTACAGCCAAGATGTGGTGTTTAGAGAGGTGAAAGATGTTATTAAACATGAAGTCCAACCAAAGGAACCTGAGAAGATAGTGTTTGAGCTAAAGGAGGAAGAATCAAACTCTACAGCAAAGGAGGAAACAGAAGATGAAGAGCCACAAACTCTGGCTATGAGAAGATTAGTTCGAGAAAGAAGGCAACCAGAAAGGTATAGTCGATCTACTTTCTGTTCAAATTTTTCTTTGTCTATTACTGACGATGATCCTAGAACTGTGAAGGAAGCAGTGCATTCAGAGGATGGAAAACTCTGGAAAGATGCTATGGTTGATGAAATGGCATCTTTGCACAAAAATGAGGCTTGGGATCTGGTGGAGTTGTCGGCTAGAAGGAAACCCATTGGTAGCAAATGGGTGTTCAAAAAGAAGACAAATGTAGAAGGAAAAGTGGAGAAATACAAAACTTGTTTGGTAGCAAAAGGTTATTCCTAGGTGCTGGGAATTGATTTTGGTGATATTTTTTCTCCTATTTCCAAGGTAACTTCTATTAGATTACTTTTATCTCTTGCTGCTACTTTTGATTTTGAGGTAGAATAGATGGATGTGAAGATAACATTTCTTCGTGGGGATCTGGAAGAGGAGATCTACATGAAGCAACCTGAAGGCTTTGCGGTGAAGGGTAAGAAAGAACTGGTATGTAAGTTAAAGAAGTCTCTATATGGGTTAAAACTTTCACCAAGGATGTTGTATCAGAAATTTGATACATTTATACGGGGACTTGGCTTCACCAGAAGCAAAGCAGATCATTGTGTGTATTTTAAATTAATTGGTGACCGTGTTATTTATCTGGTCTTGTATGTGGATGATATGTTGTTGGTTGGAAATGACAAAGAAGTTATCTAGGATTTGAAGACCCAATTGTCCTCCAAATTCGACATGAAAGATCTTAGTGCTGCAAACTATATTTTGAGCATGGAAATTAAAAGAGATCGGGCAAAGAGGAAGCTCTAGTTAAACCAAAGGAAGTATATCGAGACAATATTACAGAGGTTTAATATGCAGGATAGTAAACCGGTGAAGGTTCCTATTCCTGTAGGTGTGAGGTTATCTGCTGAACAGTGTCCCAAGACACAAGAAGAGGAAGAGGACATGTCCCGTGTTCCATATGAAAGTGCAGTCAGTAGCCTGATGTATGCAATGGTTTGTACTATACTAGACATTGCACATGCAGTGGGAGTATTGAGCAGTTTTATGTCAAAACCAGGGAAGGAGCACTGGACAGTAGTGAAGCAGGTTTTTAGTTATTTGCGTGGCACTAGTGATTATGGTTTGTGCTACCAAGGAAGACCAGGATTGGACAGAGTGTTGGATATTCATGGCTTTGTTGATGCAGACTGGGTTGGAGATTTGGATTAGAGAAGATCTACGAGTGGGTATGTGTTTAACCTATTTGGAGGTGCAGTCAGTTGGATGAGTAAGAAACACTCTTTAGTGGCATTGTCAACTACAGAGGTAGAATAAATGGCAGCCACTCATGTAGGTAAGGAAGCAGTTTGGTTGCAGAGATTGTGTTCAAGTATGGAGTTAGTATGGGAAGCTACAAGGATAGACTGTGACAACCAAAGTGCAATTTTCTTGGCAAAGAACCCCGCATATGATTCAAAGACAAAGCACATTGATGTTCAGTATCACTTTGTGAGGGATATGATAGAAGACAAAAAAGTGTTGCTGGTAAAGGTGGACACCTTGAAGAATACTGCAGATGCATTAACAAAATCTGTGAGCTCTGAGAAGTTCTCTTGGTGTAGAGAGACAATGGGCATTTCAGGGCTGGAAAAATGACTAAGCTCTCTTGTGGCCCCCTGTGGAAAGAAAACAACAAGTGGGAGAATGTTGGGTTGTGTTATATTCTTTCCACATAGTTAATAGGGGGTTTGAGGGGCACCCATAACCCCACTTTATGGGGTATGGGGCTGCGCCCCATAAAATTTTGGTTTTGGACCCTATGTTAGGTTGGGCAGACCCACCTATGGTTTTGTGCATGATTTTTGGACATGTTTTTTGGACGCGATGGTTTTCAGTCCATGGTATTGGATGCTTCAACATGTATAAATATGTATTATAACATTGAAAGGAACATAATAAAAAATCAAGCTGGTAGTCCCAGTTTTGGGATCCAGTGGGAAAATCTCTGTGTATATGTGTTTTATGTGTTATGCTCTCACATTGTTTATTTTTCCATGTTTTAGAATTCGTATGCAGGTAATTTCTGTATAGGGTTAAAACCTACCAGAAATTGGTAGTAGTTGATGCTTAGAATCTAGCAGATTGGAAGAAGTGTGTAGCTAGATCTAGGAGGATCATCGTGGAGGGTGTGAGAGACCACATAGTCTTGCAACTACAAGGAAAATAGACTTCCTTTACTACGTGGAAGACTCTTGATGAGCTATTCAGAAATAGAAATGAAGCCAAGAAACTTGAACTGATGAAGAAATTGAGGATTAAAGACATAGGGTATGAGGTAGTATTCAGAGATGGGAAGGCCTACCCCAAGCATATTTCTTCATGTCAAATCAAAAAATTTGGTGTCAGGAAGATGCATGAACAAAATTGAGGATCAAGGTAGGGAATAGAGATGTTGTGGTTGAGAGGAAGCATGGTTGAGCTCTCAAGGCGAAGCCTCAACCAGTTGGAACTTGGGATTACTAGGAGGATGATGATGAAGTGGACCAATGAGAGACCTATAGTAGGAGGAAAGTTCGAGCTAAGTGAGTAGAGGGAGCACATGTCACCATACCTCTAGGTGTGAGGTGGGGCAATGTGAAGTAATAGTCCCAAGGGTTGTAGAAATTTGGGTAGGGTCCATTGAGGTGTTTTTGTCTCATGGATCATTACCTTGCTACAGGGTCCCACAATATCTAGTAGGAGGAGGATAAATGTCAGTCAGATACTGAGGAGTGCATATAAGTATTGACACTAGGAAGGAGGCTTAGTAGTAGAGTTAGAAACAACACAATTATCCTAGTAGACAGTTGCAGATTGATTCAATGATTAATTTTTTTTTTATGCTCTTCAGTTGCAGATGTTGTAGTAGCAACAACAACAGTGAGAAGTGTTGCATGAAATACATTCTTAAGGTTCTATATTGGGGTAGATGTGAATCCCTTTCTTGTTGAGAGCTACTGTTGAAAATGGAAACAAGAAAATCCTGATTTAATTTTCCTTTGAATTAAATTAGGAGAAAATTGAAATTCCGCATTACATGACAACTTGAATGAGTTAACTGAGTTGTTATCACTCAATTAGATTAGTCAATTTGAGTTGAGGGCCTCACTTGAGTCATGTAGAGTGGTTCCTAAATTTTAGGAGACTAGGTTGAGTTTAATTTGAGTTATAATAGTTTAATTCAGTTAAAATAAGTTAATGTGAGTTAAACTAGCTCCAATTATTGGAGAAACTAGTCAAAGGTCTAGCAGTGGGGTGCAACTTCAATGTTCAACTAGTTAAATGATAAATCGGGCATAATTAACTCATGCATGCATGAAATATGATTTACCTAGTTGAGATTGGATTTCAAGGGCAGTATACTATTAGTTGTATTAATTTTTGAGTTGTATAGGTGGTGCATGCAGTTAGAGAAAGGCCTATAGGGGTTGCACAGTTCTGGATGAGGAATTTCCTATTTAATAGGGAGATAATTCCCAAGGAAACAACGAAAGGAAATAGGGACTTGGGAAGGCTTGGATTTGGTTAAGTATTGACCATAGCTTGTCTAGGAAGTAGTCAGATAGATTATAGTTGTGCAGATATTGTTCAAGTTGAACAAGCATTGTATTTCTTCTATATTTTATGCTCTAATGTAATACATATAGGGGTTTTTAGTAGCAAGATTTACCCTTAGATAAATCTCTGAGCATATGTGATTAAATCTTGTCTGATTTTTATGTTATGATTTCTCAACCAATTAATTGTTTCTGCTAATGAGTAGAGTATATTCAAGTCTTTTGTTTTAGCATATTACATAAGTAGTTTGAATCTATAAGGAATTTCTACAATAAATAACACAAAATAACATATGCATAAAACCAAGCAATTCACACACTTCCAAGTACCACCTACCCATAGATTGGGTTGAACAAAATATTTCTTTTATCAAATCCCCCCCATTCCATATTGCAACCATGAGTATGGGATCACATGGGATAAATTGAAACAAAACCAACCAGTGAATCCATAGGTTAAACCACCTCCACCCTCAAGCCACAGTGATTTCACCTAAACTAGTCTAACAATCATCAAAACTAAAACAATCTTGGATGCCTTAGGATTTCTTCACCATACTTGGAGGAATTTTCCTGTATCTACCTACTTTTCAAGAGCTTACTAGAGAAATTCATCTCCACCCTCAACCCTTGCGCTTTTCCTACGATCACCTCAATCGAATCTAAATCCATTGGTAATCCAAATCTCAACCAAAATGAAAACCCACTACACCATGGTTGTTAAGGAAATGGAAAAGGAAAGGTTGTACATCACTCTCAATCCAGGAAAATCCCATGCCAATGATAGTAAACATGACCAATAAACCAATGCAAAAACCATACTTTCACATCCCAAGCAGAGAACCAAACATGCAACCTATTACCTGCAAAATCCTCTTTTTGATTACTCTTTCTCTACTTCATTTTTGCCCTTGCTTACTGTTATCTAATCATCCTCTTGCACTTGCTTTTTCTTCCTTGGCTCCTTGCTTGCTTATGTCTTCCTTATGTCCAAGTGTTTACTCTCTCTCTTGCTATCTTCTTCTCTAAGTGAATGATAGAATGTCCAAAAGTGTGTGTATGTTTTCTCTCCCTTTTCTTTTCATTTTTCATATGTTTTTTCTTAATTTTCCCTTGCATGCATACTTTTATCACTTCATCTTCCTTTTCTCTTATTTTCTTTTATTTCTTATATTAAATTTCTATTTATTGCCTTTTGTCTTTTCCAATGCCAATGCCAATTTCCATAGAAAATAATAAACCACAAATAGATCCCAATATAATGTTTTCCCCTCCATTATGCTTGGAATACCTGTCCCATAACCTTGGATTTATTTTTTCCTTTTATAATGTCCATTTATTACATGGAACTTTAACCCATGACTGTTACAAAACTCAACATCTAACGAAAATGGGAAACAAAGCCCATATCCTCAACCTCTCTTAGTTCAATTGTAAATAACTAAATGGATAGCGAAATATGAAAACATGCTATTTCTTATAAAAATATGGTATGATTGAATTAAAATGCGTAAAATTTTGTGAAATAAAAAAATTAAAATCAATTATCAATACCTTTGGAAGTGTTTTATTCATCTAAATAGAAACAAAAGTGATAAAAATAATAAAGGTTTATACCCAAAATGTAGTTTATTAATATGGAGAATTTTCACCATAATTGAGAACTAATGTCTACCTGATATCAGAATTCTCTCAGAATAATGCATCATATTAGAATCTATAAGGGATTAATTCACCTTTATCGTGACATGCCTTATATTAGAGCTAATAAGAATAATGAATGGGAATGCATGATATTAGAATTTATAGGGGTTCCTTCACTTTTATGGTGACATGCCTTGGATTAGAGCTAAAATCCTTTAATGATTGTTATGTTTGAGTGATAAATCGATCCTAATAACTAGTTTGATTTTAATTAAAATGAGTTTTTCATTATTTGTATATGAAATACCAATAACTTTTTATCTTTTTTAATTAATTATTGACCTTTTTAAATATGTATTTTTATAAAAAATTAATTTATCGATAAATCCGATTTTATTTATGCATGATACATTTATGTTTTCTTATTTGTTAATAAATTATTAGATTAGTTCAATTTCATTTATAAATGGTACATTTAAGTTTTCTTATTTGTTAATAAGTTATTATAGCTTTCTTATCAAATATCGTGCTAATTATGACTATTATCTACTAAAACCAAGTAAGTTTGATTAGTAAGAACTATAAAATTAAATTCATAAATTTAAAAAGTTTGTTATTAGATATTTGGATAGTTCCATAAATGTTGGTTCAAATTCCTAACATATTTAGGAAATATTACATTAAATAAAATCCCTTAAATTTTATCAGAAAAAATAAAATGAATTATCCTGGTTTCGTGCGATATTTTCCTAAAAACATTAATAAATTACTCTCCATAATTTAGTACATTTTCAGTAGGAAAAAATCATCATATTATATATTGAGAAATATATGGATCATGTTTACATTGAGACCGCAGTCATGGAGAATATGGATATATGGCGCCGAAAGGGCGCATATGGAGATGCGTCAGACAGCATCATTCAGATATAACAGCATCAAAGATATGAATCAAAATATTGTATGATAGATCGGCAGCATGTGTTAGCAACCGAGGCATTATACATATAAGGAAAACCTGTATAGTGAAGAGAGGATAAACAGATGTAATCATAACTGTAACCGCCATAGGAAAAATATGATCATATAAAAAACCTGTGCACAAATGAGTCTGATATAGTATGGCGCCGAAAGGGCGCATATGGAGATGCGTCAGACAACATCAATCAGATATAACAGCATCAAAGATATGAATCAAAATATTGTATGATAGATCGGCAGCATGTGTAAGCAACCGAGGCATATATATATAAGGAAAACCTGTATAGTGAAGAGAGGATAAACAGATGTAATCATAACTGTAACCGCCATAATTTAACAAATTATCCTTAATTTTTTTACCCGGTTCTTTAGAAAAATGAATGACTGACTGACTCATTGATGGATTGATTAATTAATTATACTTATTTTGTTTTAAGTTATGCTTACTAAAGATGTTTTAAAAAATAGATAAAATATATTGATATACCAAACACTTCAGTGGAGTATATTTCATCTTCTATTGTATTTTATTATATACCTTTTTGAATGTGTGTAACATCTTATTTCTCTATTATACTCATGTGAGTCTTTTATTAGTCCCTGCCATCTGGCAATGGCCAGGGACTATAGCAATCGAAAAGATGGAATTTAGCATTAATTTCACCTGCTTACCATTACAAATGATAAGCGACTATTATGAATAACCAAACTTTTAAAGAAAAATTAGTTTGATAGTCTTATTTAGCCTCTTCCTGAGGCGGGAGGGGCTAAAACATAGGTTATATTCTTTTTTCCGTCGGCATTTGGAATTTTTGCGTAGCAGAGTAAACTAATGCCACGCATTAGTTTAAAACATTAAGTGTTATACTGAATTAAATTAAACCTATAGCAACTGAATTGAATTTACCCTAAGCTCATAAGCTTCATGGCAAGGTCGGCAAGGTCAGAGACTTGGCATGTCCATCTGTGAAGGCTTCTGTCTAGTGTGCCTGTCGCCTGCCACGTACCACCGCTTCAATCTAGGTGCCATTCCATAAACTGGAACAGTTGTCCCTTTCACCAGATTGCATAAGAAAGTTTTCCATAAGCCAAAGTCCTTGAGTCTTCGGAGTTCCTGAGTCTTCTGCATCATAATGGAGTCCAGTCCCTGAGTCTTTTGAATGATAATGAAGATGAGCTATGATGAGCCAATTCTTCTGCGTCAGTTCTTCTTCATGATAATGAAGATAAGCTATGATGAGCCAGTTTGCCGCTTGAAACTTGGAACAGTAGAGCAACAAGTAAGAAACAATTTTTCATTCTTTGCTGTCGTTTCATGCAAAATCAATTTCCATTATGAAACAAAAAAACTCACCTTTGTGTAGGTTTTGCAGGCTAGCTAGATTGATGGCTTGAAGAATAACCATGCCATGCAAAGATAAGCAATGAGAGAGCGATGTAACATTCAACTTCCAGTGATGCTCTACAAGAAAAAGTTGAGGCCTCCTGTAGAGCAACTTGCAATGGCGGTTTGTTTTTGGCTAACACTTATCTTTCTGTTTTGTATTCCACGTTGTTGGTAGTTGGCTTTGTTCTTGGCGGGTGCTTATCACAAAAGGAAGCGGTCCCAACCAATCTGGACTTGACGAAAGAAACCGACGAAGGAAGAAGCTTGGCACAGGATTAACAGTCTTTCTGGATTCACTAGCCGCAACAAGTTTCCCTCCTGTATTCAATCCATAAAGCAATGAGTGATTGTATCTATTAGAGACAACGATCCATTCAGCAGGAGAAAAGGGGGCGGTTGGGAGCGGAAATGCACTCGACCAAATGTTAGGTTGCTATTTCTTGTCGATTGACTTAAAAAAAACATTTACTTAAATATTTTTAACACCATAAACCTCAAATATATAATATCATTTCAATTTACAGATAATTTAAACTCAATACAATTAACACAAAGCCTGATATACATGTTTCTGGAATAAAACTCTTTGCAATCTAAAATCGAATTTGCATTGCAGATTATACAATTTTAAACAAGTGAATACTGTAAGAATCGACCTGACTCGCTATTAATTAGTAAGGAGAAATGCAAGTCGAGAGAAATCGAATTGGAGTTGTTTTTACATATATAAGACTCATTTCAAAGACTCTATTCGTACGGTTCAATGCCAGAGAGAGATAAAAGATTTGGCGAGGAAGCTTATAGCTCGAAGATCATACCAAGTCGCCGGTTGCTAATACTCTGATGAAGCGCTCCATCGTTTGGCTGTAATCCTGTGGGCTGTTGGAGCAATTGAGGCCACCAGCGCGTCTACTGACCTGCATTATGAAAGCATACAAAAACAAAGACCAAGAACGTTTCTTCCAACGGTAAAGGAGGTTTCAGAAGCATATGCCGCTCCCATCTGGTTTTATTTTGACATTGTTGCAGCTGATGACACCTTCGGGGCGCATACTGAGCCTCCATGGGCGTGGCTGGTGCAGCAGACGACACCTTTGTTGCGGGTACTGAGGCTTCAAGGGTGTGGCTTTAGACAAACGTCTATCAACGTGTTTAGGGTCACCTTCCACACGTCTTCCTTCACTACAAGCTGAGCTTCAAGAGCAAGCAAGACAAGATCTGGCAAAATGCATGTAAGCGAAGTTGTTATTATAAATAATTGAAACTTACATTTAGATTATATATTAAATTGTTTATAAAATTTTGTTTTCCCCTTTTTCATATATTTTCACTGTTTGAGCATTTTAATGCTACTCCTTGCCTCCTTTCTCATAACAGGTTTATGCACGATTTATTCCCTTCTAAAAGGCCTCTTCCTCCTTTACTAAATCGGATGTGGTTTCATCAATTTTCTCCACAAAATCCCTGAGGTTCTCTAAATTTTTTCGAGGGTTGGCTTTTTATAGTGTTATCTACGGTTAATATCAGTGAAGGGCCTTTAGATCCAAAGGTATTATGGGGCAGCAATCTCTGATATACAATTTTGTCGTGAGGGTCACCGTGGTGCTTGCGGAGTACACGGATTTCAAAGGCAATTTTACAAGTATTGCTACTCAGTGCCTGCAAAAGCTTCCCGCCAACAACAAGGAGTTCACATACAATTGCGATAATCATACCTTCTTCTGACCTTCTGTTATTTGGGAAAACTGAAGGAAATTGTCTCTAATGTATCCAAAATTCAAACACAAAGATTTATACTCTACTATCTTCCTTTTTCCTTTTCATCAGAAGAGATGGGTTTCTTAGTCATTAAGGCTTTCTTTGCATTATATTAAAAAAAAGGCAATGGGAAAATCTCCAGAATTGTGTAACACCTTAGTCATGGATTTCCTGAACTTTGTTGGGTGACACCAAAGTCGAATGAAGGTCCCTGTGCAACCACAGATGGGCGATGGAAGCATTGGCCAATTAATTCTTGTGTTCTTGATACAAATAATTGGGAACAAATTACTTATTTAATCTCAAGGTTTGTAAAATGTGAGTATGGTCTAATAATAGAGGATTTTCTCCTTTTGCTTGCTCGAGGTTAAACTTAGTTTTGTCTGAGGTTATCGTTAAACCTAACATATTACTCCAACTGTATTTTGGGTACCTGGTTTTCTATTGAACTCCTTTCATTCTATTGTAGGGTATGTCCGACCTGGAGATGATATTCACTGGCTTATTACGTTCATAGTCAAAGTATGGAATAACTTTATCTTTTTTTATATGTTAGTTCTTAGTTGATTCGGTCAACACTCAACTCCATTGATTTATACAGTAGTGTTTACGGTGTATTTTTTATATTCAATATATATATATATATATATATATATATATATATATATATATATATATATATATATATATATATATATATATATATATATAGACTACCAGTGTTTAAATTCACATATAAACATTGTATAGGTATCTTCTTTATAGCCATATAAACCAAAACACCAAATTGGTATTTTCTGAGTTTTCTATCTCTTGAGTTCTGTAAGTAAAAATGTTTTAAATTCCTGCCAATAATGCAAATATACTTCTTTTAGCTAATTCTCAAACTTAAATCTCTCTTTCTAATATAGCTTCTCAGTCTTTTTCTCATACAAGTTACATAGTCATGGTTTTCAATGTATATGATTTTTTCTTCTATCTTTGCATGGTTTTCTTAGGAATATATTTCTTTTCTTTTCTACACAATCAAGGTATATTACAATAAAGTCCTGGATTGAGTCAACCAGACTTTGCTGGAGGTCCCAAGGATTCAATAGATGGCTGCACATACATTGAGCTCAGGACACCACGAGAACCATTTGGTTCCCACATTGAATTACATACAACAAATTTTTCTTTATGCATATGTGTCTTTGAATTGCAAGTTGCATAATGACCAAATAAGAAACATGTTCAGAGCATGTGATTTATTATCATTTTCTGTACTGTAGAATTCACTGCCAACTGCATGATGAAACCCCTAAGAGCATGGGGTCAACTCTTTTTCAGATCTGGTTTTTAGAATTCTTTCATGATTTACATGCCAGGTCTTTTATATGGTTTGTATATTTATGCTTTCCTTTTTATTGAGTCTGTATTGCGACAGAGAGCTTGCTCCTACGCTTGTGACACTTTTAAATCCAAGGGATGCATTGCAAAATCCTCGTTGTCTCGTTACAAAGTTCTCTCATCTAATTAATCCATGGTTGATCCATGTATTCCAGTTTATTAGGTTCCACTTCAGTTTCAACTCTTTGCCCCAAGACTTTTCTATTGCGACACAGAGCTTGCTCCTATGCTTGTGACACTTTCAAATCCAAGGGTTGTGTTGCAAAATCCTCGTTGTCTCGTTGCAAAGTTCTCTCATCTAATAATCCATGGTTGATCCATGTATTCCACTTTATTGGGTTCCACTTCAGTTTCAACTCTTTGCTCCAAGTTTCAACTTGTGTTACATAATCAGTGTGAATTTCCTCTTGTATTCAACGTTTTCTTGATAACTTGGTGACTTCTGCAATCAAGGTCAGTCATCGGACAAGCATGAGAAGGGAAGGGACTTAAATCTGCTCAGGAAGCAACTGTGGCACTTTCTCAACATCTAGTTCGGGTAAAGGCGTTCTCTGCAAAAGTGTTCCCAATTCAGTTTGACAGAATATATTATATTATTTTCGTGACTTACCTACTCAATGCAGGTGCAGGTGCATTCTCAGGCTGAACTTAATGCAGGGACTTGCTACCTCGCAGCTTCCCTTGTTTAAATTACTTATTCTTTATTTTGTAAAAGGATTTCTCAGTAATAATATTTCAACTTTTTATGAGCTTCATTATGAAATTAATTATGATACACTTAATATCATTTCTAAATATTTCTAATAATTTGACAAAGAAATTGTATCAAACCTCGAAAGATTATATTTTTTTAATTATAATTTATATAATTCCAACCTACAAAAATCAAAGCATAATAAAGAAAAAACGATAATAATTTTAAAAACTATACCATATCAAATATTACAATTGCATCATTTTTCTTTATCTATATATATCAATCATAACAACTCATATATTGTGAATGAAAATTCGAATCTTGAAATTCTATTCGAGTAAGAACATTTTTCTCGAGATATAGGTATTCAAGAAATATAAAATCTTGAAAACTTGAAGCCTTAGTAGCAAAAGCCTGTCTTTCATATAATAATTGTGATGTACTTATCGGGGATCATTTTATTTAGGTGTAACATTAAATATTTTTTAAAATGAAAATTTTGAAGGAAGGTTTTGTTAGGGTTCTATAATTTCTAGTGATCAATTGATGATTATATGGTTATTTATTTTGGGAATATGCTGGTAAAGTTTAGCCTATGAATCACTATGTGTCATAGCCTAAAGGTTTGCTTATCCAAGGAACCATTTAGTTCTTGAAGCTCTTTGGTCAAGACAAGTTTGAATAATTGAGATATTTTTTGGATATAAATTCCAAGTTAGATCATGTTGTAGGTGTTTTCATGGTAAAGTGAATAGAAGCATCTTTTCAACGATATATATGGTACTTCAAACTAATTTCCGGATCAAAAGATATAGCAAGTTGAAATATGCTCCTCAAAACCATAAAACAGAGAAAAAGGTCTAAGTGTGAAATTATTAATTTGAATTATTAAAATTAATTCAAAAATAACTTTCCAACCTAATTTCCAAAACATTAGAACTACATTTAATTTCATGCATCAACCAAAGTCAAAATCAAAAAGTCAAATCACCTTTATGTCCCCACCCCACACATAACTATTAAAACTCCCTAATTTTTTATGCCTTGAGATATGTGCAAAGTTAAATCAATGGTTATTAATATATTTCAGACCCCCCATCCCCTCCGACATTTAACCAAGGGGGGTTCAAAAATGTGTTTCTCACTTTACCACTTTTTACAGCTATCACCCTCCTATTAATTTCGGACCCCCCTCTTTTAAACCACTTACTACCTACCATCCCTTCGAGAACCATTATTCTTATACATTTAAATTGTGGCAAAAATACATTTATAAAGTGGTAGGAAAGTATATCAAGGAAATATTTCATACATTTATGAAATGAGTTTTATGAATATAAAGCAAATATTTCATACTTTTATGAAATTATCTTTACGGATGGGAGGCTTAGCAAAAGTGAGGCTGAGGTAAATGAGTTTTATGGATAGGCAGCTAAGTTAAAACAAGACCTACAAGTGTAAAGTGAATTTACATATACAGGTGAAGTAAAATTACAGGTGCAGGTGAAATGAGTATAGGTACATGTTAAATAAAATTACAGGTGCACATGAAATGAATTTACAGGTGAAAGTAAAATGGTAAAATAAAAATTACTTTACCAACCAAAGCAAAACAGGTCATGGTTTCTAAAATCCAGGGGAAAGGACATGGATTTAGAAAACAAAGGCATGAATTTAAAAACAACACATGGATTTACAAGATGGTTTATTAAATCATTCAAATAAATATGTTGAAATTTTAATTATGAAATCTGTTTATAGCTTTAATCAAAATATTCAGAAAATATTATTCAAAATATATTTTTTCCACAAATATTTTGTGACAATAATGAAATATTCAAAAGATGATGAAAGGAAAAAAATGACAGAAATAGAACTCAAATGGACATCTAGTTGATATAGGTGGTAGAGTTAATCAGATTTGAGAGGGAAACTAGCAAGTTTTGTGAAGACAACTTCAACCTTTCCAAATTACAAGGCAGCGGATCCGCATTTAAAAACCAATTTCTAGATTTCAACGACATGAATATGTCATCATTCTAAGACACCTAGCAACAGAAGTTCATCTGATTGAGGATCATTTTGCAGATTTCCAGCATTCAGTGAACCAATTCTAGAGTTTAATGAACAGTTCAATATTTCCAGCAAATAAATGAGAGATATTATTATTTTTAGTTATTATTCAATATTTTATTCTAGAATTATTGTAACAGTTTAGGAGATTTTTATTCTATATTGTTTCATTTGTAATAAACAAAAGGTTGGGACTTGTATCAAGAAAGCACATTTTGATGTAAAGTTGTTCAATGAGCTGAAAGTGATCATTTCATTAATGCAAAAGGTTGTTCCAAGATTCACGTGTCAGGCTAATTGGTGATGTCTATCCTTTCATAAACTTATTATATCTCTGTTTTCATATGTTTTCTTATCTGAATCATTTTAAAGAAGATGAAGGGTTGAACTTGTTTAATCACACTTTGTCTTGGCTTATAAGAAATTTATATGTTTCCAAACTTCAGTTAAATATATAATTCATGTTAAAATGTTCTATGTTTAATTAAAGTTGAACGTACTCCTCCCTTTCACTCCACAAATCTTTAAAGATCCAACAGCCTGCCTACCTTTCGCTCTTTCAATCTGCTATGATATTTCTACATATGGTCACCCTAAGAACTTGACTCCATTTCCCAATGGAATTTCTTTGCAGTTTCGAACAACAAATCTAAACCCAATAGAGAGATCCAAAATTCCAAAATCACAAATTTAAATCCAATAGAGACATCCCTCTCTGAGTTTAGAAGGACTAGATTCTAAGCTTTAAATTGGTTCTGTGGTTACTTTTAGTTTTCTTTCATAGCCTGAAGAAATTACAAAGTGATAACATTGTGGCGACCATACTTGGGAAGAAATATTTTATCTTCCTCAAGAAAGATGATCAAATTTCCGATCTGATTGCTGGTGGTGGATAGGAGTGAGACACATGAAGGTTGTACCTTTTTACCTGGTGACTCCAATCAGCTTCAAGCAAAGAAATCCATTTTTCACTGAAGTGGTGACTTCATTGGTTCAAGATGGATTCTAGATCTTCAAGGTATGCTCCTATGAATCATGCTCACATTCCAGGTTTTCCAAATTGCATTCCTTGTGTAGATTGGCAAACATTCTTATCCATATTCAGAGACGAGGAAGGAGATGATGTTTCTATTCCCTTGATCAAGTTTCACATGCATGTACATAGACTGAAAATTCATTTTCCTGAAGACTGCGTGATGAAGATTTTTCTGGAAACTTTTGAGGGAAATTCAAGGTCTTGGTATGAAAATTTGCTAGCTTCTGGTATATGTTCTTTAAAGCATTTTCATATTGTATATTTGTATAACTACAAAGAATATTATCCATTTTTGTTGCTGGTTCAAAACTATTGTGATCATTTTGAAAGTTTTATTGAATATCTAGAAGGTTACTATGAAGATGATCAGTGCATGGATGAAGAGATACTAGAGGCTTTGGATAAAAATTCTTTTCAGCATCATGAAAAAAAAGTAGAAGCTAGCTGCCATAATAATCATGAAAATTCTCAGACGTTAGTTTATTCCTTGGTTATTGATGAAATAAGACAACATACTATTGTAAGTCATGTTCCTTCACCTGAATTTGATGAAATTTTGTAGCTATCTTACCATCTATTGTGTGACCAACTTAGTGATGAGGGTAGTCAATTAGCTCTTGCTTTTCTTCATTCATTTTCTGACTCATCCGTTGAAAGAGAAGAGGTTATCTCAGATCCTTTTGAATGTTAGGATGAAATTTCGGTTGAATTGAATAAATGGTCCTTTTTTGATAACCCTGTTACACATCATAGTGTTGTTGTATTTGATAAGATTCAAGAACATTCAAAGTGATTACCTATTGTGAAAGGTAAGGATGGAAAACTAATTGTTTTCTTTTAATTTGAAAATTATCATAAGTTTTATAATGATCACCCTGATAAAATAGAACAAGAAACAATTTTTCTTTGTTCTTTTGAATATCAAGACAAAATTTTCATTGAAATACATGAGGGGCCATTTTTAAACTTTCCTAAAACATGTCAGGTATTTGTTTCATCTAATATGTTCGAGAGTGTACAAAACATCTTCGTGATGTGGATGATGAGAATGAAAAACAATTTACTACCATTCTATTCGAAGGGGATCAATTTCAGCACATAGACAAACCAACAGTTTGGAATGAGGTTTGTTTTCCTACTTTAAATCATCCAGAAGACCTTATGTTGCATGTTTTCCATGATCCTTTGGTAGTTTTATTACAGTCATAAGTGAAGGTAGAATTTTCTTGGTTCATCAATACAGGTATTGGATCTAGTGGGAAGTTTGAGTTGCCATTTTCTGAGTTTATTTTTCTGCCTGAAGGAGTGGAATGAAAGCTTTAGCTAAGTAGCCATTTGCTTGGTTGGTTGCATTGGAAATTTGTTATTACTTGATATTGCAATCATTTCAGCAAATTAGAGTCAGTAGGAGTGTGAATAAGCTCAAAATTCTGAGCACTTTTTTCAGCCATATTTATCAAACTTTAGTTTGCAACAAAGTCTTTAGTTTTAGTATACATTCCAGATTTCAGTTTGAATATTGGAACATAATGAATTTAATGCAGTTTGAAGATTAGAACAAAATGAGTTTCCTTTTCAGTATACATTTCATATTTCAATTTAGAGAATGAATTTGATTCAGTTTGAAGATTGGAACAAATTATCAATTGATTTTTAGTGGCAATGGCAGAGCATGTTGTAGGTTTAGGATCATCCCAATGGATCACGCTACTAGTCTACGATGTTCTTGACACCTCACAGGGAGGATCCCCATTAGAGCCAATGTTAGGGTCCTATAATTTATAGTGATCAATTAATGCTTATATGGTTATTTATTTTAGGAATCTGCCAGTAAAGTTTAGCTTATGAATCACTAGGTGTCATAGCCTAGAGGTTTGTCTGTCCAAGGAACCGTTTAGTTCTTGAAGCTCTATGGTCAATACATGTCTAAATGATTGGTATATTTATTGGATATAAATTCCAGGTCAGATAATTTTGTAGGTGTTTTCATGGTAAAGTACTCAGAAGTAGCTTTCCAACGATATATTTGGTACTTCAAACTTACTTCTAGATCAAAATATAGAGCAAGTTGAAGTCTACTCCTCACAACCACAAAATGAAGAAAAAGGCTTAAGTGTGAAATTATTTATTTCAATTATTAAAATTAATTCAAAAATAAATTTTAAACTTAATTTATAAAACATTAGAACCACATTTAATTTCATGCGTCAGCCAAAGTCAAAATCAAAAAGTCAAACCACCTTTATGTCCCAACCTTGTACTTAACTATTAAAACTCCCTAATTTTTGATTCCTTGATATATGTGCAAAGTTAAATAAATGGTTATTAATATATTTTAGACTCCCTAGTCCCTCCGAAATTTAATTGGGGGGGTCCGAAAAGAAGTTTCTGACTTTACCCCACTTTTTACAATTGTCACCCTCTGGTTAATTTCAGACACCCCTCTCCTAAACCACTTACTACCTACGCCCCTTTCGAAAACTATTATTCCTATACATTTAAATTGTGGTGGAAATACATTTATAAAAGTGGGGAGAAAGTATATAAAGGAAATATTTCTTACATATATGAAATGAGTTTTATTAATATAAAGGAAATATTTCATACAATTATGAAGTGATCTTTACGGATGGGAGACTCACGAAAAGTGAGACTGAGGTAAATGAGTTTTACGGATAGGAAGCTAAGTTAAAACAAGACCTACAAGTGTAAAATGAATTTACAGGTATAGGGGAAGTAAAATTGCAGGTGCAGGTGAAATGAATTTAGTTACAGGTGAAATAAAATTAAAGGTGCAGGTGAAATGAATTTACACTTGAAACTAAAAGGGGAAAATAAAAATTACTTTACCAACCAAAGAAAAATAGGGCCTAGTTTCTAAAATCTTTGTGAAAGGAAAACAAGACATGGATTTAGAAAACAAAAGCATGGATTTAAAAACAACACATGGATTTACAAGATGGTTTATTAAATCATTCAAATAAATATGTTGAAATTTTAATTATAAAATCCATTTAAAGGTTTAATCAAAATATTTGGAGAATATTATTCAAAATATATTTTTTTGCCAAAATACTTTGTGACAATAATGAGGTATTCAAAAGATGGTGAAAGGAAAAAAATGACAAAAATATAACTCAAAGGGACAACTAGTTGATGCATGTGATAGAGCTAATTAGATTTGATAGGGCAACTAGCAGGTTTTGTGAAGACAACTTCAACCTTTCCAGATTCCAAGGTAGGGGATCAACATTTAGAAACCAATTTTTAGATTTCAAGGGCATGCATATATCATCATTCTAAGATAGTTAGCAGACGAGGATCAACATATTGAGGATCATTTTGCATTTTTCCAGCATTCAGTGAACCAATTCCAGAGTTTAATGAATAGGTCAATATTTCCAACATATAAATTGGAGATATTATTTTATTTTTAGTTATTATTCAAGATTTTATTTCATAATTATTGTAACAATTTAGGAAAGTTTTATTCTATATATTGTTTCATTTGTAATAAACAAAAGGTTGGGACTTGTATCAAGAAAGCACATTTTGATGTAAATATGTTCACTGAGCTGAAAGTGATCATTTCAATAGTACAATGGATTATTCTAGGATTCATGTGTCACACTAATTGGTGATGTCTATCCTTTTGTAAACTTGTTATATCTTTGTTTTCATATGTTTTCTTATCTGAATTGTTTAAAAGAATATGAATGGTTGAACTTGTTTAATCACACTATGTCCTGGCTTACAAGCAATTTATATTTTTTCAAACTGAAGTTAAATATATAATTCATGTTAAAATGCTCTATATTTCATTAAATATGAATCTATTCCTCCCTTTCACTCCACAAAGCTTCAAAGGTCCAATAGCCTGCCTACCTTTCCCTGTTTCAATCTATTATGATGTTTCTACATTTGATCACCCAACGACCTTGACTCCATTGCCCAATGGCCTTTCTTTGCAGCTTCAAGCAAACATTTCAAAAAACCAAACTCTGAACCTAATATCTAGCCTAAAATTCCATAATCATCAAATTTAAATCCAATAGAGAGACCCATCTCTGAGTTTAGAAGGGATACATTCTAAGCTTGAAAGAGGTTTTGTGGTTACCTTTAGGTTTCTTTCATAGCCTTAAGAAATTACGGAGTGATAATAGATTTTTATTTTAAATGATGATTCATCTTAGATTAGACAGATCAAGGGATAAGATGGATTTATCATACACTTAATAGATTAGGAGATAAGATGAATCTATATTAATTTTATTGAGCTGAAAATCACATTCTATACTTCGATATGAGAGAGATGTGCAACCCTTTCTTAAAAAAAATAAAATATTCACCAAATAAAAAGTATGATTTCATATGGTGCCTGGCATGCGGAGGACAACCGAAGCATTTGATCAAAGTTAAAATATTCAATACCTCCCTAATCAAAATCTCTCAGTTCTGTACCGTTTAATTCCTAAATGAATGAATGAGCTTTTAAATGGCCCATAATACCTCATTATAAATAATTTTATATCAACCTAAAAAAATAAGTAATAACTTTGAAAAAATAATTGCAACATAGAATGATCATTGTATCCATTATTATTTCACTCTTTTCATTATTAAGATTAATTATTGTAGTCATATAAATTAAATGCAAGGTAAATGTTGATAGATATCAGTTCGTTATAATGATACATTTGTCAATGCTAAAATTAAAAAAATATATAAAAAATCATAAAATAGTTAAATTCTAATTTTATTTTAAATTAGTATTATGTTATTAGCATTAATTATAAAGAGAATTAAGATACACATTAAACATATATGCATTTAAAAATATATGTAACAAAATTCTTCATTATGGAGATTCACATCCATGTTATCATGGAGATTCTTAATCTATAAAATAGTTTTTTTTTTTTTGTAAATAAGAGTACTTTATATATCATTCCAAAAAAATGAAGATTACATAAGCAACTTTGGCATAGTGAATGCCATATAAACTCTAATCACCCAGGAAAAACCCAAATAATAGTAGACATTTCGCACATTAATAGATAACATTCCATCTTTGTAGAAAAACACCATTATAAATTTCCAGTGTCCCAAACTTATCACTAGAGAAACGAAATCACTAAAAAAAATTGGAAACATATAACAACACTTGCCCATACAAAATCACTATAATAAAAATACATATAGTTTAAAATCAAAGTCCCATAAGACAACCAAATATGAGCATTCAAATCCGTGTTGACAGAAAGGAGAGTAGTAATAGGAAAAGTTCCACAACGATATACAATGTACAATCCATTGGCATAAGATGTCATAAGCATAAGAGCAACAATATGCTCCACTACAACTGAGAATCGCTAAAACACCTGAACGACTACCCAAAGCCATAGAACCCAATACTAGTCCACCGTTCATAAGAGTATGCACTGAATAAAAACTCTAGCAAGCACCCAAAACCATAGAACCAATAAGAAGTCTACCACATCATAGATAAGAGGAAAAAAAAATTCACCCGTAAGAGTTACTTAGAATTTGCTCGATGTAAAAGGAAACAAAATTATCATCGAAAGTGCCACTTGGAAACCAAAGCACGAAGTGACACTATCAAAAGGATGAAACCACCATACTACTTGTGGTTTGAAGATATCATAGAAAGATTTTGAACACCATCATCGGCTGGAGTATCCAAAGAATCTCTAGAAGCATAATCAATAACAAAGAAGCCCTCCACCTCTTCCAAATGAGAATCAACATTATCCAGAAAAATCCTCATATTACGAAGCATTCTCTTAATATCTTCTAAGGAAGAAAACACATTGTAATTTTTGACATGTTTATCTTTGAAGATGAGGTGAAACAAAGTCGTCATCTATTATTTGAGGTCCAAATAACTTAGGAACTGCAACCTCCTTCTTCAAAATCTACCAAGGGTTGATAGTCATTTAGCTATTTAGCCATTTAGAGGCCACAATATCATAAGAAAAAGGGGAAATCATTTTTTGCCTAATGTTATTAGCACCTCCCCTTCGAATGCTCATCCTTTTTCTTGGAGGCATGAGCACTGCAACAAATAGACACACAATACAATGATTGGACATACCATGACCAATGAAACTAGATGAGGAATGAAGTGAGAACCCGTCAAACCTAGACTTGAAGACAATAAGTTCGTCACCTACATATGAAACAAGAGGCACAAAACCGAGGCGATTTTCCATCTTACCACAATTAATACTCATAACCCACAATGAGAACAACACAACTATTTTACCATCCAAAATAAACTGGAAACAACTGTAATAGAATTTGGATGTGAAAAATGGACAAATTACCAGATCAAACCACATGGAGTCAACTACAGGTAATAGCCCCACTCTTAGTTGAATCTGGTGCTTATCATTAAACGTAACACTAGGAAGCTTAGACCCCAATAGAACAATTCCCAACTACATCGAAGAAAAAGACCAAATGAACCCAATTGAGCTTACTCGGCACACATATAATGCGAGAAACCAATGTGAAATAATACAAACATGTAAATTCCAAAAAAACCAAAATATTAACGAGAAGCACAGACCAAACCACTCTAAAATATAGACCAAAAACCATTGTTTATAATATGATCTTAGATGTATCAAAAGACTCAAGAAATACTAATGACGTTCATTGTAGACTAGAAAATGTACCAACAAAATGAACAACAACTACCACCACTAGAGACACATAGATGCCTTAGTGAATTACTCTAAGATGAATGGATCCATACCATTGACCATAAGGAACCTCAACCAGAGTACCCACATAACATAGGATGCACTCACACAACTCTCAATGGCCAGAATACACACATTGCACGATATAATCTATCCCCATACTCTACTAGAGTGCGATCAACAATGGAGGATGAGGAAGTATTCTCACCTCCTCCCTCAAACAATATATTGCCATATTCTCACATCCTCATAACTGTGTGCATTAATACACCTCATTGCACACACATAGAGGTATTGACATTAAATATAATCCATCTCCTGACCCTAGGAATGAAGCAACTATTCATTTGGTGCTCCCTCCAATGCCTCCAATGGTACCATATTAGCACACCCATTGGGAATTGGCTGATCCATATCTAGCAAGCCCTAGAGTGATGCTGTCAGGCCAGGTTAACTCCAGACTTGGCAGAAGAAAACTGATTTATTGGTTTCATTAGGTAACTATTGTTTATATACAGGAATGTGACTGATCAGTTCATCTACTTGATGACTGTTCACATTCCGGGTACACCCAACCGCTGAGGATTAGGTGTCAGCAATTCCCCCCCTTAATCTGAAGGGATGTTGGTGAGTCCAAGCATCGTTCTGAATCTTTCAAGCTTTTCTCTTCCAAGCGCTTTGGTGAAGATGTATGCAATTTGCTCATTTGTGGAACAATGACGGAGATGGATTGTTTTGGCCTCAACATGATGTCGGATCAGATGATATTTAGTATTGATGTGTTTAGTACGATCATGGAACTTTGGGTTCTTGGCCAACTTTATTGCAGAGGTGTTGTCAATCATGAGTGGAGTTGATTGTACTTGTTTTACCTGCAAATCTTCAAGAATTTTCCTGAGCCACACAATTTCTTTCGTTGCTTCAGTTGCTGCCACGTATTCTGCTTCTGTTGTGGAATCTGCTGGAACTGATTATTTGCGTGATCTCCAAGAGACAGCTCCTGATCCAAGACTCATAGCATATCCTGAAGTAGATACTCTAGTTTCTTTGTCTCCATCGAAGTTTGAATCAGAGTATCCAATCAAGCTGAAGTCGTCCAGCTGTGTATACTTGATTCCAAGGTCTTGAGTTCCCTTCAAGTACCTTAGAACTCTTTTTGCAGCAGACCAATGTCCCTCACAAGGCTTTTGCATAAACCTGGAGAGGATTCCAACAACAAATGAAATGTCTGGTCTGGTAGTAGTGAGGTAGATGAGACTTCCTATAAGCTGTCTATACTTTGTTGCATCCTCAAATTCCTTTCCTTCAATAGATGTGAGCTTTAAGTTTTGTTCCATTGGAGTAGAAAGAGGATTGCACTCTGTCATGCCAAATCTGTTTAACAAATCCCCAATGTATTTCTTTTGAGAAAGAAATATGGATTTTGGATGTTGGGTTACTTCAATGCGAAGATAATAATGAACATAGCCCAAATCAGTCATTTCAAAACTTTTTCCTCATTCTTTCTTTATGGATGCAATATAGCTTTCATTGTTCCCTGTCATTAAAAGATCATCTACATATACCACAAGATATACAACTGTTTTGCCAACTTTCTTGATAAATAAAGTTGCATCATCAAGATCAAAATGATTGAAGTTGAGTTTCAGAAGATGCTCTGTTAGTTTTTCATACCAAGCTCGTGGTGCTTGTTTGAGGCCGTACAAGGACTTCACAAGTTTGCACACTTTATGTTCATGTCCTTTCACAGCAAATCCTTCAGGCTGGGACATAAAAACATTCTCTTTTAGATCTCCATTCAGGAATGCAATTTTTACATCCATTTGATGGACTTTCCAACCGTTCTGAGCAGCTAGTGCAAAGAGTGTCCGGATGGTGGCCCATTTCGTTGTGGGGGAAAAAGTTTCCTCATAATCGACCCCTTCCTTCTGTGCAAAACCTTTTGCCACAAGCCTAGCTTTGTGCTTGTCAAGTGAGCCATCAGCTTTGTATTTGTTCTTGTAGACCCACTTGCAGCCAATTGGTTTGGTTCCAAATGGAGGATCAACCAGCTTCCAAGTGCCATTCTTTATGAGGGCATCATACTCCTTTTGCATCGCTTCTTTCCATTCATCATGAGAAGCAACTTCTTTGAAGGAAGTTGGTTCAAAATCTGTAGACAAGTTCAATTCACAATCATAAGTAACATCCATATCAACAGGTGAATTAGAGTCATCTACATCACCTCCATCTTGTGGGTTTGTATTTCTGGTTCCTGTTTTTCCAATTTCATCAGGATGAACACTTTCAAGTGTCTTTGTCAGCCACTTTGGGGGACCTTTCTGAGATGGTCCAGGCTGCTCTGTTGATTGAGTTGGGACTGAATCAAGATTGAGTCTCCCAATTCTATCAATTACATCACTTAAAGCATCATCGATTGTTGGAGTTTCATGCAGGGGAGATTGTTCTTCATAAGAAGATTCCACATGTTGTTCTAGTATAGGAATCCCCCCTTCAAGATGTGGAATCTGATTATCAAATTCTTGAAATGATTTTTTTTTTGCGAATCTATCCAAGCGATCAAGTTGCTGCTCAACAACATTGTCAGATTTGGATGATTCGAGAAAAATGACATCTCTAGATAAAACAAACTTTTTATTTACTTCATCATAGAGGCGGTATGCTTTAGATGTGTTTGAATACCCGAGGAAGATACACTTACGACTTCTAGCACCAAGTTTGTTTCTATGTACCTTTGGTATCAAAGCATAACAGGTGGAACCAAAGATCCTGAGATGTTTTACCGAAGGAACATGTCCATACCACAATTCATAAGGAGTCTTGTTTCTTATAGCATTAGATGGACATCTATTCTTTATATATGCAGCACATAGAACAACATCAACCCAAAACATTATCTTTACATTTTTGAAGAAAAGCATGGATCGTACCATATTCAAAATTGTTCTATTCATTCTTTCTGCTACACCATTATGTTGGGGATTATAAGGTACAGTTGTTTGATGTTTAATCCCATGTTGGCGAAGATAGTGTTCAAATTCATTTGATGTATATTCTTTTCCATTATCAGTGCGAATAGACCCAATATGAGATTGTGCATCATTTTCAATCCATTTATGAAAATTCTTGAATGTTTGAAAAGCATCAGATTTGTTCTTCAATAAATAAACCCAACACATTCTGGTGTAATCATCAATAAATGTCATGATATATTTATTTCCATTTGCAGAAGGAACAGGCATTGGACCACATAAATCTGAATGAATGAGTTCAAGCTTCCTATGTGCTCTTGAATGTGAATCATGAAAAGAATGTTTGATATGCTTTCCTAGAATGCAAGCATCACATTGCTTATGTTTCCTAGGAATTGCAGGCAAACCAGCAACACCATTTTTCTTCAATAAGCAGAGACTGTCATAGTTTAAATGTCCAAATCTAGCATGCCATAATAAACTTGATGGAAGTGTACCTTCTTCATGATGAGAAATATATGAGAAATGTTGTGCATGAGCAGAGGTTCCTTGCAGTTTGAGAAGCCTTTCTTCTTCTATTCCCCTCATGACAAGTGAGTGGTCAGATGCTTTTCTTACCTCAAGCTTGCCATCAAACATATGAATGGAGTGACCTTGCTGGCGGATGTGGACCAGGGACAGCAAGTTTCTCTTGAGCTGTGGGAGATATAGAACATGGTCCAGAAGAAAGTCTGGAAGACCAGGCAGTTTAAGCCTGATTGTGCCAAGCCCTGATGGCTTGATTTTTGACTGATCTGCAAAGTATACTGCTCCATCAACATTGTCAGTGAAATCTTCAAAAAAATCTTTCCTATGAGTCATATGACAGGTTGCTCCTGAATCAAGCAACCAATCATTTCTCGAAGAAGCAAGTGAAGCATTAAACAAATCTTCATTTACTCCAATGTTACATTGTGCCTCAATATAGTGAGCAGATTCAGGTGCTTTACCTTTGTCTGTATCATCAGTTTTACCTTTCTGCTGGTTTCTTTTCTGCTCAATTTTGTCCCATGGTAGCTTGCATGTAGAAGCATCATGTGATCCATTTCGTTTGCAGCGAATGCAATGCAGATCTGCTTTTTCTCCTTGAGAATGTCTGCCCCCCTGCCTCTGAAGTATCTTCCTCTTCCTCTTCGTCCACCTCTTCCTCTTATAGAATCTTGAGCAGGATGCTTTTCTTTATGAGAAAGGCAAACAGTCTCTTCAGAAGATTCAGGGACTGTCTTCTTTCCAAAGGCTTTCTCTCTTTCAGCAAACTTTTTCACAAGAGAGTCAAAGGTTATATCTTTAAGATTTCCATTTGCTTGTAAAGACTCAAGATAATTGGAGTAAGTAGGATAGAGTGCCTTGAGAAAAGCAATAAGAGGGATATCCAGCTCAACTTTAGTGGATTTGATATCATGCATTATGGATTTAACTTCAGATGCAAGAGCAAGAGGATCATTATTTTTCAGTTCAAGAGTGAAGAGTTTAATCATGAGCTGAACAACTTCAAGTGCAGAATGTGAGTCATAGAGTTCTTTGAGCTTTTTTAAAGCTTCAAAGGTAGTTGAATATGATGAAATATGGCGACTTACTTCTTCATTTACAGATGCTGCGATTAATGCATATGCTTTGCTGTTCTTGTTATCCCAAATGACGAGCTCTTTGTCTGATGTAGGCTGTACTGGGTCATTGTCTCCTTCTCCGACACACACTCCCTTCCACAACTCATTGAAGATGAGGGTGTGTTTTATCATCCGGGACCATTCAGGATAGTTCTCCTTGCCAGTGAGAACTATCCCTACCATAGAGATGATTGAATGCATTCTGTAAAAATTCTTCTGCTAAAAAAAAATCCTTATGTCACAGCCTTATGCACTTTATTTTCCTCTAACGTTTGATAGAAGCATCAGCATCACTTCAATATATCATGCAAAAAAAAACGCATAAGGGATCACTTCAATATATCACTTCAATATATATCAATGCAATACTATTTTGAAAGCAGCGCAATATATAAAAATTTTGAATGATACTGCACGTTTTAAACTCTTAGTCTTCACTGTTTCAGCACATTGAGTCTCTTGCAAGATGCATTGGTATGAGATCTTCCAAAATTTCAATCATTTCATAACCAAGTCGCAAATCTCATAACAATCCTTTTGATAGAAGGGCTATACTGATTGCAAACATACACTTCAGATGTAATATTAGATTGGAAAAAGGGTCTTTGCTTGTAACAAGTGCTACATCAAAAATTGTTGCGAGTTTATTCTCAAAGATCTGAATATACAAGGGTTTCCCAATGTCTGTGCTGCGCACTTGTCTTCTTGCTCTACACCGTAAAACAACTACCGCCACGCAACATGGAACCTTCACATTGTTTAATCGATCTCATGAAGACATCATTTATGTAATAATGCCAGAGCAAAATCAATGCTGTAAATTGTAAGTACCACAATTCCTGATCATAATCCCGAATTCAGAACGTAACTACAAGGATTCAAACTTAGATGAGGTTTTGATGCTCCCTTTAATCAGAAACGAAACCAAAATCAGCCTCAAAGACAATATTTGTGTAAAATACTTAAGCCAGAGAGCAGTCGAAACGATTGCAGGGACAATGAATTGGAGATGAGATATCTAGATGAGATGATAATTATTATCTAGTAAAGTGTTTCAATACCTCCTGCTGCGGCTTCCATAGCAGCCGAAGCTCAAAAGGTACACTTCTTGCATTACATCGAACTGCAACACTGCGACATGATGAGCTGGGTCAGGAAACATTGCTGAATCTCCTGCTTTGAAATTACTTGCACTACAACCTTTATGACCAAGCAGAGAAATTACGATCCAAAGCTCCGCGGTTTGAAGCTCATTCAAATCAACAATTTTGTCGATATTTGTAGAATACGAACAATACAGCTAGAGTACACAGATGCAAAAGAGAGTCTATTACAAGCAGCTCGTAAAGCTCCAGCATCTGCTCGGGGCTTCCGTATTCAGTGCAATAAATGGGCTGAAATTGTTCGCCTGCTTCTTGGTGAAATTCCAGAGAGCAGATTATGTCAGGACAAAGGCAGTGCTGGCAGTGTAAACCAATGCGTAGAGGATCAATGAGATGCAGGATAGAGGCAGCGCTCAGGTATTCATGCACAGAGAATCAATGAGAGGAGTTACGACTATTCTTAGGACTGGCTCTGATACCATGTCAGGCCAGGTTAACTCCAGACTTGGGAGAAGAAAACTGATTTATTGATTTCATTAGGTAACTATTGTTTATATACAGGAATGTGACTGATCAGTTCATCTACTTGATGACTGTTCACATTCCGGGTACACCCAACCACTGAGGATTAGGTGTCAACAGATGCAATATCACCATCCATTCTATGAAGAGGCCATTTCTCATCTAGATCCAAATCCTTGAGGAGAAAACTTAAATTAGCCAAAAGGTCAACCACCTTATTGCCACTTCACCTAGTACATTGGACAATAAAATACTCTAATTTATCAATAAAGCCCTTTATGTTTTTCCAAAATCCCCTCCAACCTCTAGATTTTTACAATCTTCCTTGGTGGTTGTCCATTTAATTTTATTTTAGCACACTTAATGACGATCATTGAATCACCCTATATCTGTAATAATTGAAACCCTTCCCTAATAAAAATTTGGATATCTTTCTCTAATGCCATGAACTCTGTCATATTGTTGTTCACTACCCAAAAAATATAAACGAGGACCCTTACCAAATATGATCGACAATCATAAAATACCCCTCTAAATCCAACTTCTATAGGATTACCCTTTTATGCACTGTTAAAATTCAATTCAATAAAATCTCGTGGACGTAGGGAAAATGACTCTTTTGAGGAGATGCTTGAATCTATAAGAGACTTATTTTTTAGTGTGATCATTCAATATTACAGATCCAATTTCTACATAATATCAACCTCAATACCATCAACCTTCCAATATTCACTAGACCAAGAGATGACAAGAGAGATTCTCTGATATCTAACAAGAAAAAACATCTCTTATCGTTGTACAATTTTTTCTCTTATCTTTGAAACTCCTATTGTTCTTTTCATTCCACAGGTTCAAAAGAATAAAGCCTTTTGTTAGAATTCATGCCCTATTCACTATAGGGTTCTTAAACTTTGAATAATTCCATTGTTCCAATAAGCATTAGCATTCTCCTGCTAAGGAATATCACTTCCAAAAATTGAATTAAGAATAAACCAAACCTCTTTATTGGAGAACATGAGAGAAAGAGATGGTTTAGATTTTCCTCCTATTGACAAAAAATAAAACAAAGGGATGATCCTTCATACCCTTTCCTATGAATATGGTCCCATGTTTGTAGTCATTCTCTACCAAGCAACCAGAGGAAAAAAGTGACTTTTGGCTAGTAGAGTCTAGAACATAACTTACTCTAGATATCATTCTTAACCATCCTCTCATGATTGAAATTACCTCATAAGATTCTTTCAAAGTAAATGAACTTATTTATCTCATACACCATCTTAGTATATATTTCTCTTGAGATAATCAAATCCTCCTCTCTAACAATATCTATTGAAAATCTCCCCAATTCATTTCTTATGATGAACATGGTCAATCCTCTTTATCCTTCCATATCCTCCAAGCCTTAGGATCAATCTCTAGTTTCCAAAAATATATAACTCTCATTGAACCTAGATCAATTGTGAAGATTTGAATATCTCAAAGATTCTTGATATTAGTTAAGTGAGGTAATTATTGCTAAGATTCATCACAAAATAAAGTAGAATATCCATCCTTGTTCTCCCAAAAAGCATATTTTCTTACAACTTCCTCTTTTTCATGTGCCCACTTCCATAAGCTTGATCTTATTGAAGTCAAACCATACCTAAGACAATCTTATTATGACTGCAATGATGCATATTTCCTCAGCCTAATCCTCTTCCATAACTCATTTCCTCCCATCACCCATCTCCAACATAACCTTTCCCCAAATGTCACACTAAGCATCTCTGGATCTCGAAGACCTAGGTTGCTAGACAATTTAGGCTTCTCTAATATGTCCCAAGCTACTAATGACCACATCCTTGCCTTGTTAGCACCCCTCCAAAGAAATCACACCAAATACATATGGGTTTAACACATCTAGCTTTAGGTCTCAACATAGTTGACATTTGGTATATTAGGAATCACCTGAAGAATAGACTTACTTAAGCTTAATCATCCAAAAAAGTTCGAAACCCGGAAAGTCAAATTATTGATTTTATTAGATAACTTGTGAATCAAATATTTCCAAAACGAAATCCTTTTAGGATTTAATACCAATGGAACCCCCAAACACTTGCATGGAATATTGGTGTTGGGTCGTGCAACAGGTATAAATTTACCCTTGGTTACATTATCGTTTTCCTCCTTTTTATGCATTTGTGCCATAATGTAATAAGATTTTTGATAGAATTTCGATAGAAAGTGAATGAAATCGCTTTTGATATGAATTGGATGTTAAAACTAACTTTCGCTACTTTTTATGAAAATATTAGAGAATGGGACAACTGTTGTTCAATCTATTGAACAACAAAGGCTAAACGAGGAGAAAAGAGTGCGTCTTATGCGGGAAAGTTGAGAAGAGAATCAAGAGGATCAACGCAAGATGGAAGATTGTCTGATAATAGTATTTAGTTGTGAATGCCTCAAGATATCCTGATCCTGAGGAATTGCAGTTATCTCTTTTCCACTTTGACTATAAGAGGGGAAAAACGAATAGAATAGAACAACTTTTCACCTTTTTACTCCAATTGTAATTTTGATATACAGAGAATTATTTTGAAGGATACATCATGCTGTAATGACATTTGGATTTGATGGATAGTATATAATTCGTGTTGTTGTTTATTCACAATATTCTAAAGTAATTAAGTAGTAATCACTGGCGGCTTGGGCTCGATCACTGGTGTATTTCACTGTTGTTCCAGGCTATTTTATAGTTTTACCTTTCTTTTACTACAAGTTTAATTACACTATTTTATAGGTTTACGATTGATTTACTTTTACTAGTTTTGATTTTGTGTATTCATTGCATTAATTCTTATTTCTGTGATTGGCTTCATTTATTTATGTTGTAGATTGATTTAATTATTAGGTAAGAATCATTTCTTGTTAATTGAAAGCCAGAGTGTTATTGGTTAGATTAGGTGTATTACTTTTATGCAGAAGTTTAGATTCACCTGAAAGAGCTCTGTTATTGCTGCGGTGCACTCGGTTGGTGTAATTGTAGTTAGGAATTTTTGATTAAGATTGAGTTTTGGTGCTTGAATAGGTTAATTTCCCTGAAGTTACAAGTTTGATAGTTATGGTTTGATCCGTTTACTCTTGTATTGAAATCAATAAAATATCTTAAAGCATTACTCTCTATAGATATAATGACTTTCATCACTTGATTGTGTACACTCTTGAAACAAAAAGGCTTACCCAGGTTGATAATTAATGTGAGGCATTTAGGAGTTCTAAAAGACACCTTATATGCGCCCAACATTTTGGTGCCGCTACTGGGGACAGTGTTCCCATTTCATAGAAGATGATGTATGTTTGATAATTGTTTGCTGTGAAATAATTGGGATTTAAAAACAGAAGATAAGAACCTGTGTACGAGCAAGTAAAGTGCTTGCTCCCTTGCTTGCTTTTCAGCACAATTTCATAGGAATTGAAGTAGAAATAAATGTTTGTATTTTTTTATGAATGAATAAGAAGAAAAGAGTAGAAAAAGACATAATTCCTCCGCCCAGATCTGAAAAATCTAAGGGATTGGTGCCCTTTGGACAATCAACCTTCATTGACAAAACCATCAGGAAAGCTGAGTCTCAGTCGTTAGTGGGACCCCAAACCGTTTCTACAAGAAATCCTACTGTAACCCTTCAAGCCGCAGGATCACCATCTATAGTTGACACTGATATTCACAGCAATATTGAAGGGTCTGAATAGAGTTTTCAAAACACTGAAAACTTACAGCCTAACCCTTTAAAAGAAGGGAATTATTCCAACCTCTATGAAGGAGAAGGAGAAATAGGTAGTGCTGAAAAGATTAAATCATTAGAACCCAAATCTCCTAAAGTAGTAGCTGAACAGAGGACACCCAGTTCCAGACCAAGGTAGTCCTGTTAAAATCATTCTAAAAGTCTCTTCTAAATCCCCCAGGAACAAATCGCCAACTCCGGAAATCCCTGAAGAATATTGGCATATTTTTTATCAAATGGCTAATAATTAGCAACAACCTCAGACCTCTATATTGCAATACCTTATTGTTGAAGCCATCAATGCTCCCATGAAAGCTATTCCATTAAAGAATATTCCCACCTTTCATGGGCTAACTTCAGAGGATCCTGATGCATTTCTTTTTGAATTTGATGTTTTATGTAGGGGATATGATTACACTACGGACCCCCAGAAGCTAAAACTATTCCCCTCTACTATGAAGGGAGCAACTCTGCATTGGTTTATGGGGCTTGATGGAGGTACCATTACTGATTGGGACCAAATGAAAACAACCTTTCTAAAAAAATACCAAGATTATTGCTGAACTAGAGAACTAAAGGATGAAATCTTTCAAATGGTAGCTAAGACTAATGAGACTCTTGAAGAATATGTAGAACACTTTCAATATATTCTGCAAAGATCTCCTTATGTAAATTTGCCTCCTGAAGTTATTAAAACTACAATGATCAAAGGTATGAAAGACCAATGGGTAGAAACACTAAATTTAATGGGGAAGGGTGATATTTATCAAGAATATTATGACAATATTATACAGTTGTGCATCAAGTGTTCTAGAGGCAGTACAAGGATGAAACCAACCGGTCATGATGCGATCACCAGAGACAGCAAAGCCTTGGGGGGGAGCGTTACACGAGTTTAAATCAACAATCTGATGGAAGATTTTAAGACTGATATCTTGGGGACCCTGATGACACAATCGGATATCATGCAGGCCAAATAAAAGTAGCCGAAGCATAACAAAATCTGGCTATTTTCTTTCCATGTTGCAGAAAGAAACACAATCATATATAATGTCTGTTAGATATGATGCAAACATGCGCCATTTTCACTAAGGATCATGCTACGGAAAGTTGTCCATCACTTCCTAGATTAAAAGCAGTTTGTAAGTAAGTAGAAGAGGAAGTGGAACCAGCATATCTGTTGAACCAGTGCCGTCAATGGCAAGCATGTCTGAAAGATATTCCTACAGAACATTCTTCATTATTTCCTTCCTTGCAATTTAATTCTCAGCAGTATCCAGGGGCAACATGGTAGAACCAGCCGCCTTTCTCTACTTGGCCACCTCAAGAATTTTCTATGCCATCATGGCCCAGCCAATCAAATCAAAATAATAATTGGCCAAATTCCTCTTACCCTCCACCATTTTGGCAGAACACCCCCTATTCCTCTCAATGGTCTCCTTCTACCTCATAAAATCAGAACTGGAAACCAAATTGGCAATGATCCGCAAACCAGCCTATGGGTACAACTCCTCTGCCTCAACCAACCTTACCAACACCTTACACGTTGTAGCAAAATCGTCAACCTAATATATGGTCGAAAACTCCCAACTCAACCAAATCCAAATCCTAACAATATACTGATCCAATCAGTACAAATTGTTGAGAGTCTGGACCTAGAAATTGAGATGAGACAATGTAATGAACTAAAGTTAAGATCTAGATGCGTAATTTCTCTAGATGAGGACAAAAATCTGCAACCTGAAATTAAATAAATGCATCTGAATAAGCCTTCGACTGTAGATGACCAAAAAATAAAATAGGGAGGAGATACAGTCAGGCAGAAACATCTATATCAAATCATAATTACTTCTCCCCCATTCCTAGAAAGATTGATAATACCTTGACCAATTGAAAATCCTGACTTTGATCTTCTGGATGAACTCAAAAATATCTGTATAAAAATACCCCTCCTCTAGGCCATTCAAGATATTTCGATATATGTTAAAACCATTAAAGAATTTTGTGTAAAGAAGTCTTTGAGGAAAACAAAAATAACACCAACTTTCCATGTCGTCGGAACTTTGTCTGATTTATTACTAGGCAAAGAGACACATGTAAAACACGAACATCCGGGGAATCCCATTGTCATTGTCCAAATTAATGGTTGCTCTTTTCCCAATGCTTTAGTTGACTTAGGGGCAACCATTAACATTGTTACAATAGAAACTTGCGAAGTGCTTGGCATCATAGCCTTAGAACCAACCACTACCTTGCTGGAACTTATCGATCGTTCAGTCATTAGGCCAGAAGGAACATTACAAGATGTGATGGTTTCTATGGACTCTTGGGAATATCTGACATATTTTTTCATTATTAACCTTAGAAATCGGCTAGATGGACATCCCTTAATACTAGGAAGGCCTTGGCTAGCAACAACCGATGCTTATATAGGCTGTGGAATAGGCAGTATGACCATAACCAGAGGGAATGCTATTATGAATCTAGCTTTATACCCTCCTGCGCAACCAAGCCTGACCATTGTAAAAACTAGGAAACAACGAGTAGCGTATTTAAAAGAAAATATTCATTCACCATTGACTGTGGCAGATGCACTTGAATTCAAAAATAAAACAGAGGATGATGTCATTAACACCTTTATCAATCACCCTACTACAGTGTCTAATTTGAGATGTCACATGATTGAAGTAATCCTTGACAATGAGATTGAAGAAGAATCCTTGAGAGACATTAATGACCAACTGATACCAACAACAACTGTTTATAATAGCAAGCCTATTGAAATCGAGCAAGGGAAAATCATGAACATTGACAGTAACCTACGTGATGACCATCAATAGAAACCTATCCATGTCCTTAGGAAATATAAATGGGCTTTTGCATGGCACTACCCAAACATGAAAGGGATTGACCCTCAGTTATGCATGCACCACATCTACACTAACAAGACCCATTCGATAGCTGCATCGTATATTAAATCCTCATTTAAAGGATATTGTGAAAGATGAACTTTAAAAACTGTTAGATGTGAATTTTATATATCCTACATCTGACAGTAAATGGGTTTCTCCATTAGTAGTTGTCCCCAAAAAGAATGGAAAATGACAGATATGCATTGACTACAGAGAAATCAACAAAGCAACGCAAAAATACCATTTTCCCCTTCCATTTATCGGCCAGGTACTTGATACATTGGCAGGAAACAAATTATTCTCTTTCCTAGATGGCTTCAGTGGCTACAGCCAAATTCAAATTGCCCCTGAAGACCAGGATAAAACTACTTTCACCTACCCTTGGGGAACATTTTCTTACAGGGTATTGCCTTTCGAATTGTGGAACGCATCTGCTACATTCCAAAGAACCATACTCAGTATTTTTGCAGACTTGATAAATGAAGGATTGGAGGTGTACATGGATGATTTCACACCCTATGGAGATGACTTTGATCAGGCATTACAGACATTGGAGAAAGTCCTAGAATGGTGTATTACTACTAGACTATGCTTAAGTCATGAGAAATGTCATATGATAATGACAAAAGGCTTGATTCTGGGTCATTACATTTCAGCAGCTGGAATTCAGGTAGATCTAGCAAAGATATAGGTAATCCTCTTATTAGCTACTACCTGCACTCAAACAGAGGTACGTAGTTTTTTTGGGTTTGCTAGATATTATCGTAGATTTATAAAGAACATTTCGCAAATTGCTGCACCTTTATATGCCTTGACAGGAGATGTTGATTTTATATGGGCTGATAAATGTGACACTGTCTTCACAGATCTAAAATGGTTAGTATCAACAACACTAGTATTACGAGGCCCGAATTGGGATATACCTTTTCAGATTTCATCAGATGCATCAGACACAACCATTAGAGTTTTTCTTGGCCAAGAAGAATACAAGAAACCTTATGCTATATATTATATCAGCAAAAACCTTACTCCTGCTGAGTTGAATTATACAATAACTGAAAAGGAGTTTCTAGCTGTTATTTATGCTATCAGCAAATTTAGACACTATATAATTGAATACCCTGTATTTCTGTATACTGATCACTCTGTCATTAAATATTTAGCCAATAAACCAATTACAAATGGAAGAGTGACTCGTTGGTTACTAATTTTGTAGGAATTTGACATATTCGTAAGGGATCGGCCAGGGAAGGAGAGCCTTGTAGTAGACTTCCTCTCCCGAGTGCCAAGAACAGACGATATAGTGGCGGTAGAGGATTAGTTCCCAGATGAAAATTTGTTTGCAGTGTTCGTAAAAATGCCATGGTATGTAGATGTAGTGAATTACTTAGCAGCAGGAAAATTTCCCAAACATCTGACACCCAGAGAAAGGAAATTGACTGTGCAGTGTAGCACTCATTTCTCCTGGATTGGAGGATACCCTTTTGTTATATACCTAGGGGGGATAATATGGGGTACCAAGGGAGGTACCCAAGGTAATAATGTAATAATGGGATGGGCCATAGTAATAAATAAGGTGGTTAACCCATGTCATGTAAGGGATCACAAGTAGTTAATAATAATGTAATGGGCCCATGGTATTAGTTGATGGTATGAGGGAACCATGGTAATGATGCATGGTATTGTATGTATGAGGCCTATATAGAGGCTAGAGACTCCACATGGAGAGATATGAAGAGAAGTATTATTGTATAAACAGGCATATTGTATACCATGTCGAGGGGGCAACCTCCTTTACATTACATAAATGAACAATTCTTGGATGATACAAATGACAAAACCTCCTTTCTATATATATGAGTCTAAGGAGTCACAATATAATCCAGCCGACCTAACTATAATAATATAAAGCCACAAAAATAACAATAGAGGGATTCTATGGGGCACAGAAATAACAATATGGGGGTAATAGGGGCACAACAATATAAATAGGGGGTATAACTACAATAGTAATGGGGTAATCACTAGTATTATAGGGACCCAACATGCCCCTCTCCTTCAAAAAAGTGTTGTCCTCAACGCTTCAACAGTTCTGGATACTTCTGCATAAAATTCTCATCCTCCCATGTGGAATCTTCAGCGGATAAGTTCTTCCACTTGATAAGATACTCTGAAATTGATCGATTTCGTAGCTGTCGAGTTCTTTTTTCTGTGATTGCTTCTGGTTCCAATATAATTTTTCCTTCCTTGTCAAGTTCTGGCAATATTGTTTGAATTGGGAGCTTGTCACCTATAACCTTCTTTAAACATGAAACATGGAAAACTGGGTGCAATCGAGAAGCTGCAGGAAGCTCCAATTTGTATGCCATAGTACCAATCTTTTCCAACACCTTGTACGGACCATAATACTTTGGTGATAATTTATTATCCTTCTTAGCTTGCTTTAGGGACATTTTCTTATATGGTTGTAGCCGTAGGAATACCCAATCACCTACATTAAAACTTCTTTCACTGCGATGTTGATCTGCCTGTTGTTTCATTCTATTTTGTGCCAACACGAGGTTATCCTTTAAGAGTTGGAGGACTTGTTGTTGATGTTCGATGTGATGTTCCACTGCCTGAACCTTAGAATTTTCTCTTAAATATGATGTGATGGATGGTGGTTGATACCCATAAAGTGCCATAAATGGGGTCATTTTTGTTGCTGTATGGAAGGAAGTGTTATACCACCATTCAGCCAGAGGCAACCATTTGACCCATTGTGTCTGTTTATCAGATACAAAACAACGAAGATATCCTTCCAAACATTTGTTTACTATCTCAGTTTGCCCATCAGATTGAGGATGATAAGATGAGCTATGAGCTAACTGAGTACCAAGACAAGAAAATAATTCTGTCCAAAAATTTCCAGTGAAAATGGGATCTTTGTCACTTACAATAATCTTTGGGTTTCCATGTAGCTTTTGAACTGTTTCCATAAATGCAGTAGAAACTGTACTGGCTTTAAATGGATGTGATAATGCACAAAAGTGTGCATACTTGGTAAGTCTGTCAACTACCACCATGATGACACTCTTTCCCTCAGACTTGGGTAAACCTGTGATAAAATCCATTGAAACCTCCTCCCAACGTTGGCTTGGAATGGATAAAGGTTGTAATAGACCTGGTGTCTTAATTGTTTCAACTTTATTTTGCTGGCAAACCAAACATTCCGCCACAAACTTTTGAATATCTGATTTAAGGCCATCCCAAAAAAATTCCTTCTTAACCCTGTGGTAAGTTTTTAAAAATCCTGAGTGCCCTCCTAAGGGAGAAGTGTGCAATTCCATAAGAATCTTTTGTTTTAGCTGGGAATTCTTACAGAGGTATAAGCGATCTTTGTACCATAACGAATCATTTTGCCAGCTAAATGTATCAGAAGTACTGGAATCTTGTTGTAGCTTTTGAATAAGTGCCCACACTTCTTCGTCATTCTTCCATTCCTCCCTTGCTTTGTTTATCCAATCTGGTTGGATAATAGAAATGGCACACAACAATGCTTCCACATCCTCATCCTTTCTTGAGAGTGCATCTGCCACCACATTTTGCTTCCCTTTTTTGTAGATGATTTCAAAGTCATAACCCAACATCTTTGTGACCCACTTTTGTTGCTCTTCAGAGGATAATCTTTGTTCTAAAAAGTATTTAAGGCTATCATGATCCGTTTTTACCTTGAAGTGTCTTCCCATTAGGTAGGGTCGCCATTTCTTAAGTGCATGGAGTATTGCCAACATTTCCTTCTCATAAATAGCTTTGCTTAAAAACTTTCCCTTGATTGGACGACTTTCAAAAGCAATGGGTCTTTCATCTTGCATTAGAACAGCACCAATTCCATTTCCTGAAGCATCACATTCCACAATAAAGGTTTTTGTGAAGTCCGGCGTAGCTAAGACCGGTGCTTGGCACATTGCCTCTTTAAGATGTTCAAAGGCCTTTGTTGCTTTCAAAGTCCATGAAAATGAATCTTTCTTCAATAATGTGTTAGAGGTGCTGCTATTCTCCCATAATTCTTAACAAACTTGCGATAATACCCTGTCAACCCAAGAAATCCTCGCAGATGCTTTATGGATGTGGGGATTTTCCATTCCTTAATGGCTTTAATTTTGCTAGGGTCTACCTTAACTCCTTCATGAGATACAATATGACCCAAATATTCCACCTCCTGGACTCCAAAGAAACATTTGGATCTTTTTGCATATAATTGTTTCTCCTCCAATAGTTGTAGCACCCTGTCAACATGTTCAACATGATCCTTCCAAGACTTGCTGTAGATTAGTATATCATCAAAAAATACTAACACAAATTTTCTAAGGAATGGTTTGAAAATTGAATTCATCAAACCTTGAAATGTTGAAGGTGCATTGGTAAGGCCAAAAGGCATGACCAAAAATTCATAATGACCCTCATGAGTTCTAAATGCCATTTTCGGAATGTCTTCAATCTTCATTCTAATTTGATGATATCCCGAACGAAGATCCAACTTGGTGAAGTAAATTGATCCATGCAATTCATCCAGTAATTCATCAATAACAGGAATGGGGAACTTATCTTTAATAGTGAGCTTGTTGAGCTCCCTATAATCTGGACACATGCGCCATGATCCATCCTTCTTGTGCACCAATACTACTGGAGCTGAGAAAGAACTTTGACTCGGTTGAATTATACCAGCCTCTAGCATTTCTGCAACCATACGTTCAATTTCACTTTTTTGGACATATGGATATCTGTACGGCCTGATGTTTGGAGGAACACTTCCTGGAATCAGATGAATAGCATGATCATGATCACGCATAGGTGGGAGACCTTTGGGAGTCTCAAATACCTTGGAATGATTGTCCAGGACTTTTTGGAGATCTGGAGAAATAGATGATTCCAATGTGGAAACATCTAGCGAACATAATTGTGCAATTACACCTCTTTGCTCCTTTTTTAGAAGCTTTGTCATGCCATTAGAGCTGATTATCTTTCCTGGTTTCCCTGCAATACCCCTTAATTCAACTTCCTTTCCTTCCATAGAAAATTTCATGAAAAGTTCTTGAAAATTAAAAGCTATTGTACCCAAGGATTGTAGCCATTGGACTCCTAGTACAACATCAGCACCTCCCATTGGAATGGAAAGCATTGGGCTAGTCAATACATATTCTCCCATGGATAGCTTGATATTATGGCACTTTCCAGAACAATTTATTGTTCCTCCATTTGCAATCATCACTTGACACTCTGGTGCTGGATATAGGAAGCAATTCAATTCTTTTGCTACCCTACAATGAATAAAATTGTGGGTGCTTCCTGAATCAATCAACACTATTACCTTTTTCTTCTTGATTTGTCCTTCTATCTTGATGGTTTGAGGAGTGGTAATTCCCGCCAATGCATTACAAGATATGGTCGGATTTATTTGTTCTTCATCTAGGCTTTGTTCCTGGAATATATCCTCTTCTTTTGACCTTTCTTGCTCCTTTTCTTCTTCCTCTTCACAATCTATGTAGAATAATTTCTTCTCAGCACACTTATGACCTTTTGTGTATTTGCTATCACAATTGTAACAAAGCCCTTTTGCTCTTTTTTCTTCCAATTGTTGTGGTGTCAACCTTGTAGGTTGTGGAAGACTATGGGCAACAACACTTCCGTCTTTATAGTTGTGAATGGTATGCTTCCTACTTGCCATAATTTTTCTTTCCATTTTTCTTGCTAACCTGAATGCCTTCTCTAATGAATCAGGTTCCCAAAGGCGCACATCATGTTGGATATTATCCTTTAAAGACCCTATGAACACATCAATCCTATGCTCCTCTGGAATATCTTTTACCCTTATGTTCAATTTTTGGAACTCCTCAATGTGCTCCATTATTGAACCCTTTTGTTTGAGACTTATCAATTGGCTAAAAAAAGTGTTGCTTTTTGTATCCTCATAATGTGCTATCAATTCTTCCGTAAAAATTGCCCAAGTGATAAATTGTTTACGAGAACAAAGCCATTGATACCATACAAACTGATTTGGTTCCAAATATAAAGTTGCCATACGTACCTTTTGTGTGTTTTGCACATTATTGAGATCGAAGAATTGCTCCATCTGTAATATCCATGTGGCGGGATCCTTGCCATCAAACTTCCTCATATCGATTTTTGGAACATGGTGAGCCTTCGATCCAACATTAGATTCTATGGAATCATGATTAACATTTCTTTTGTTCTCATCATGAGTTTCCTTTACTACCTTTTCACCATTAGTAAGTATTTCTTGTAGAAAATTTGTCAAATTTGTCTTCAAATCTGCCATGTCTGTCTTCAAATCTGTCTTCAAATCTGCCATGTTTGTCTTCAATTATGTCTTCAAATCATCCATCTTAGCTTCCATGCCCTTAATCTTAGATTCCACGCCATTTATCTTAGATTCCACGCCATTTATCGTAGACTCCACGCCATTTATCTTAGCTTCTGTTAGCTTTTGTGAGCGTGACATATGTTGCACTTGTTCTTGTAATTTTGATATATCATATAGCATTTCTTCCTCTTCTTCATGAGTTATGCTAGAGCTTTCAGGTTCCTTACTAGGTGTTTGCATTTTCTTTCCTCGGGGCATCAGTTACCGATAATAATGCTTTACTATGCCCTTTGAATTCCATTAAACCAAGCTTACACAAAAATTAAAAAAAAAACTACACACCTTTTTTCACTTTATAGAAGCCTGATATTGAATCTGATGTATCTCTGTAATTTCAGATCATACAATTCTGAGGTTGCAACCTGTAGTAGCCTTCTGCGTCATCTTTCCAATGCCACAAGTCTGAGCCCAATTGGATTCTCCAAGGAAGAGTTATGTGAAATCTCCCACAGTGACTTGCTTTTAGACTGGTTCAGTAGAGCGAACTTGTACGACTTGCCACGAGTCACTGTTTCAACCTTTGAATCTGAAAACCACAGAAAACAAACTACAGTCCGTCCTCTTTCTGTACTTTTTTACGAAATTTCAATCCGATCCTCAGAGAGAGAGTTATGACGGTTTTCCCCAGGTCACCTGTTTTGAATGTAATTCAGGGGTCTGCTAAAATGCCAACTTCCTCAGATCATATCTCCGAAAATATCGCGCGAAAAGCTCTGAAATTCAGACCCAAGGTTCAGCGCCAATTCTTCTCAAATGGGTTTTTTTGCGACTTCTCAAATGTCACAGAAAAAAGTTATAGCGAAAATGCCACGATGACCTGTTTGGAGCAGCAAAACCCTAGAATCCAAAGCTCTGATACCAAATGTTATGAAACCAGCTCACAAAAAGATAGAAAAGAGAGATCCACGCCTTATAATTCAGCCTCTTCGAGGGGACAACCTCCTTTACATTACATAAATGAACAATTCTTGGATGATACAAATGACAAAACCTCCTTTCTATATATATGAGTCTAAGGAGTCACAATATAATCCAGCCGACCTAACAATAATAATATAAAGCCACAAAAATAACAATAGAGGGATTCTATAGGGCACAGAAATAACAATATGGGGGTAATAGGGGTACAACAATATAAATAGGGGGTATAACTACAATAGTAATGGGGTAATCACTAGTATTATAGGGACCCAACAGAGTGAATGTATGGTGTTGCCCTACCATAAGGGTTTTGATAATAAAGAAGCATTTCTATATATTTCTATCTTATTGTTCTTGGGTTATTTCTGTTCTCATATAATTTTGGATCAGATCTACAACAATTGGTATCAGAGCACTTTCTTGGGCAAACCGTGGAGATTTTTATTTTTTTATTTTTTGTAGGATTTCGGGGGCGTCGACTTTGCAGGTCAGATCTGTACATTTTGGTGTAAGATCTATAAAATATAATTACAGATCTGGATTCTTTGTGCAAAAATAGTTGAATTCAAAAAAAAAAATCAGTTGAATCGGAGTCCGGATGAAGAAGATATCGCTGATTTAAAAATCAGTAGGGTTGCAGACAATTTTTCGGGGCAGTGAATTGCGGCACAGATCTAGACCTCTTGGCACCAAATCTGCCAAATCTAATTGTAGATCTGAAATATTTGTGAAAAAACACCTAATTTAAAAAAAAAAATCAGTTGAATCGGAGTCCGGATGAGGGAGATATCGTTGATTTAAAATCAGCTTTTTTTGCAGAAATTTTGGGTGACAGCGGGAGAGTAGCAGCGCAGATCTGAAATTCCAGTGTCTGAATCAGGATTTCTATCACATGGGCAGATGTAGAAGGGTTGTTCCATTTCCAAAAATAGGTTATAATAGAGATTCTGTGCAATATTGACGAAACTGTGACATTTTCAAATTTTTGCCAAGTAAGTGAATTTTTTTTCCCAAACCATTCATGGCTTTTAGCAAGGTTCTATACTTTACAAGAAAAGATGATGGTCCTACTATTGAAGAATACATAAAACAACAGAAGTGAGTATGGAAAAACCTTTGGAGGGATTCATTGCGGTTGGGTTTCAAAGATGAGGCTTACAAATGGTATCTCTCACTTGATGACAAACAGTTGACCAAACTCTCAGATGCAGAATTTGAAAAAGTCCTTTTAGACAAATGGTCTCGTGCTAGAAAAAAGGAGAATGAGACACATAAGGGGTTAATTGCTACGGGTGTCTCCTTATTGCAGGTTCATGGATTTATTCAAAAGGAGAAGATCATTGTTTCTATCAATCCTAGTTGTAAACATAATTTTATCAGTGTTAATTTGGCAAAAAAATTGCAAGTCCCAGCAAAACAAATTGAACATACACAGGTTGATAATGAGGGTGTTCAAGTGTACAAGGATTTGAAGATTTCCATGGATAAATATGTGTTGCATGGTGATTTTTATGCTTCAGAGATGGATAATATGGATGTTGTTTTGGGATATCCTTGGATGGAATCCGTGGGTACTATCAATATTAATGTGTAGAAGAAATTCCTGAAGCTATGGTATAAAAAGAAGAAAATTACATTACAGGATATTTCCATCCATAAACAGGTAGAGCACATGGAGGCGGAAGTAGAAGATGTTCAAGGGATTGACATATCAGATGATGAGCCTTTGATGATCGAAAATCAAACACAAACAGAGGATGCAGAAGAAAAGGTTACAGGTGATGATACATCAGAGGAGGGATCAGTGGTTGAAGTCATATTGAAAAAGAAGACACCACAACAGGCACCACAGCAGGGTGAAGTCAAGCAAAAGCCATCGTGGGTTAAAGCTTCAACATATCATCACCCCGCAAGACAACCATCAAGATGGAAACCAAGTAGTCACATGATGGATAGAAAGGAGAGACGATCCACCTACTACACATCAACACAGAAGAACTGCCACGGTCAACTTCCATCTCAAGCGAGCGAGGCACCAGCGAGATCGAGGGTTCACCTTTCTCTTGGATGGCTAGATGCACGTGCATGGTATAAGTGGGCTACTCTTTTGAGTAGATCTTATTATTTGTGTTCTTCCCATGTTTCGGGGACGAAACATGCTTAGGGGGGTGGAATGTTATATACCTAGGGGGGATAATATGGGGTACCAAGGGAGGTACCCAAGGTAATAATGTAATAATGGGATGGGCCATAGTAATAAATAAGGTGGTTAACCCATGTCATGTAAGGGACCACAAGTAGTTAATAATAATGTAATGGGCCCATGGTATTAGTTGATGGTATGAGGGAACCATGGTAATGATGCATGGTATTGTATGTATGAGGCCTATATAGAGGCTAGAGACTCCACATGGAGAGATATGAAGAGAAGAATTATTGTATAAACGAGCATATGGCTTGTGGAGTGTTCTCCTTCCTTAAGGAGTGAATGTATGGTGTTGCCCTACCATAAGGGTTTTGATAATAAAGAAGAATTTCTATATATTTCTATCTTATTGTTCTTGGGTTATTTCTGTTCTCGTATATTTTTGGATCAGATCTACAACACCTTTCCACACGGGAGCTGATATGCACATCTACAAGTGCATCAGGGAGGATGAAATTTATGATATGTTAAAAGCCTGCCATGATGGACCTTGCAATGGGCACTTTACATATCGCAAAACTAGACATAAAATTCTACAAATGGGCCACTACTGGCCCACTATTTTTAAATATGCTAAGAAATTTGTCTAGGCATGTGATAGTTGACAAAGGATGGGCCACCCTGGCCAATCTGATGAAATTCCCCTGCATCCACAACTGGTGATAGAACCCTTTGAGCATTGGGAATTAGATTTTATTGGGCTATTCAAACCACCATCCAACTAGAAATCGTATATATTGGTTGCAACATATTACGTAACTAAGTGGGTGGAAGCAATAGTGTTACCAAGAGCAATAGAGGAAACTGTTATTAACCTTCTTTTTGAAATTTTTGTGTCGTATGGCTTACCCAAAGAAGTAATTACTAATGGGGGACCATAATTCGTGGGTCACAAGATTGCTGCTACATTGAGAAATCATCATATCACACACAGAATTACTTCCCTGTATCACCCGCAGGCGAATGGGTAGGTGGAGAGCACCAACAAAGTTATTGAAGCTATTCTAACATAGACAGTTTCATCACATCGACGAGACTAGACTACTCGACTTCCAGAGGCCTTGTGGGTGTATTGCACAACTTGGAGAAACAATATTGGATACTCTCCGTATCAACTGGTATTTGGTAAAGAACCCATTTTTCCCATAGAATTTGAAATCAAAACACTAAAGACAACCTAGGAAGTGGGATTGGATTTACCTGAAGCCCAAGTTAAAAGATTACAGTAGATGAATGAATTAGATGAAGCTCAGCTACTAGCTCTACAATGTATGACACTTATTCAACAACAAAGAGCCAAATGGCATGATGCCCTGATTAAGAAAAAGATATTTCATGAGTGTGACTAGGCACTTCTTTATGATTCCAGGTTTCAAGACTTCCCTGGCAAACTACAAACTAGGTGGTTAGGCCCCTACGAAATAAATCAAGTACACGACAATGGAACTCTTACGCTGATCATCATTGATGAGTTTGGTTCTTCTTTTAAATCAAATGGGCATCGGGTGCACCTCTACCAAAAAGCACTTACTAGAGAATCTTTCTACCATCAGATACATGACGACCCCACCATGCAAAGTTTAGCTACAGAAGGAACCCCACCATGTTTTGATGTTCAGTTAGAACAAGAACACTTTCTTTATGGATTGAACAATCGCTGTTCAATCGAATAGAACAACACTTTCTTTCTTTTCGTCGTTTTGCTATTCAATCTATTGAACAACTGCTGTTTAATCTATTGAACAACCGCTGTTCAATCCAATTGAACAACATTTTCTTTCCTTTCATTGTTTTGCTATTCAATCTATTAAACAACCACTATTCAATCCAATTGAACAACATTTTCTTTCCTTTAGTTGTTTTTTTGTTCAATCTATTGAATATCCACTGTTCAATCTAATTGAACAACATTTTCTTTCTTTTTGTTGTTTTGTTGTTCAATCTATTGAACAATTGTTGTTCAATCCAATTGAACATCACTTTCTATTTTTACGTTGTTTTGTTGTTAATTCAATTTAACAGCGGTTGTTCAATCTATTGAGAAGCTATTGTTCAATCTATTGAACAGCTGCTGTTCAATCTATTGAACAACACTTCTTTTCTTTTTGCATTGTTTTGCTGTTCATTTAATTGAACAGCCACTGTTCAATCTTTTGAACAGTTGTTGTTCAACCCAATTGAACAACAAAATTTTTCTTTTGTGTGATTACTCTTCGCTTATCTCAACCCCATTTTTCTTTTGTTTTTCATTTTGTTTTCTTTTCATGGCATGAAGTACACTAATTTTATGAGGACAAGAATTTATGGATTCTATGGAAGGGAGTTAATACAATTAGTGTTATGATCCTTAACAGGACAACTTTTTGATGATATATTCTTTTCAAGAAAGGGACAGTTATTTATATACTGCTTTGCTGCATAGCTTTCCGCTGTACTTGATACTAAATGACCATCTTAATACCATGTTGGTTCCACCCTTCCTGGTTATAATCTTCTCTGTTTTTTTAATAAATAAGACTATGGGTATACTTATTATTGACATGTTAAACTTTTTCCACCATCCTTGCTCTTAAGGAGTATTGAGCCTCCCTCTATTTATCATAAAAATGTGTAATAACAACAAAATTTTGTTTTTAGATGGACGATGGTGCCTACATACTAGTAATCATATTAGCGAGTACAAGAGCTAGGGGGTTGGAGCTCTCTTCCAGTAGAAGCTCAAAAATGAGTGAAGGTTGTATCCCTCAACAGGTAGATGTCTATCTACTAGAAAAATTCTACACTAGTACAGAACTCGTAAACACTTTTAATAATAAGAAGATTGAACACTGAGATGACAATAATGGTGGTTTTTTCCTACATTGGGTTTCCACCTGAAAAATCTTGGTGTTCATGTGTGCTGCTTATTTGTGTTGATTTATTCTGTTCTTACTACATCTGCTTACTGCTTAGTAAATGAATCACACTCTAATTTAAGTTCTACAGTTAATGAATTAGTTGTTTTACAAGTTTATTATCTATACGTTGCTTTCATTCATTATAGTCGTGGACATACATAGTTTGGTTTCTGTAAAATAACGTATACAGATTGAAAAAGAAAATTATTATTGTGAAATTTTAAATACTGATTCACCCCCGCCCTCTCAGTATTTTTTCCCAACAGTCTTTCCATTATTGATAAGGGTGCTAGAAGCTACCATAAAAATTGATAATGAGGAATGAAATGCATTGGATTCTATGAGGGTGGGAATGATAAAAAGACATATATCATCAACAAATTATTGATTGGTTACAGGAAGATCCTCCTGTTATCGGGATAAGTGTCTATTCAGAACGACTCTATCCCACTAAGGTGTGACAGTTACCTTAGAAACAAACAGAGAAAACTACTTTTGTATTCTTCTTTATGAACTATAAACAAAGAGGAATAGGATGAACCAACCTGTGTCTTGCGCTAGTCCTTTGATCCAATCTCTCTCTTCTTTGACAGCTTCCAGCTACCTGCTTCCTTACTTGCCCAGCTTCACCTAGTTCCTGTAAGATCACAGAAGAAGAAAACTACACAAAGACATGGATTTATATTCATAAATAGCTTAGGATCAGATTTAAGCTAAACATACAAATGTAACAAGCATCAATGATACACAAGCATGTAGGAGAAACTCAAATAGTTTTATTGATATAAAAAGAAGATCCAGGAGGAGTTACAATCGATGATTCCTGATCCAGCATCAACCTCCCAGCAAAGAAGCCCCTCTTCACCTCCAACAAAGCATAAATCACCCAATACTCTGATATCTATCTCAAAACCAACATCAATTCTTTGCAATGTACAAAATTCCAGCCTCTGGATCTCTGGGATGAGGGATCCATATATAGATGTATGCAAGGAGTATGAGTCAGCTTATGATTTGACTAGTGTCTTCTCTCTGTCAGTTCTTGTTTTCACTTGGAGACTGAGAGCCTCTTACTCATCCTTGGTCGAATCCAGTGAGGCAAGTGTCATTGGAGAAGATTCTGGAAGCTTCCATTGTCTCTCCACCTCGTGGAATGACTCTGCCACTTGTCATTTCCCGCTCAACGCACCCTGGTAGTGCATTTAGGTGTGTTGCAACGCACCTAGCTAGTGGACTTGAGTGCTATGCAACGCACTTGGCTAGTAGAGCAGCTGAAATGATCCTGATTTGACTGATTCTGAGCAGTTTCTGGTGGAGAACTTCTGGGAGAAGCTGTAATTTGTTGACCTTGTTCCTTTAGGAGTTAGAACAACACTTTTAGGGACTTAGGAGCCCTTGGTTTATGGACATTTCATGCTTAGAGCTGTAAGGCACAAAAATGTCTATAACAGTTGCCCCCTAAAGTATGAGGTCGTTTATCGGGTGAAATGCTTTATTAGGAGGATCTGAAGTTCTTTCAATGCTGGGAGGAGACCTGTAATAAGATACAATACAATACATTATCTTCATACTGTTTTCATGATCTAGCTGAGGCGGGCATTCCCATGGTCAGCTTTATAAATTCATTTTCATGTACATAGGACAGACAATCGTCTGATGGTAGACTGATGATTCTGATAGAGCCATCATCCTTTTGGTAGGATGATTATCTGTGCTGCAATGCTGTACATTTCAGTGTCTTTATTTTCCTGAATATATATCGCAGCCCGGATGGATTGAAACTAGATCCAGGGTCTTCAATCTCATCCGATCTTCACTCGAAGTACAAGTCGATCCATGTGAGAAATGTTTTGAAGTCGAACAAGGAAAGACATCGCTTGATTACCAGTCAATGATGTAAACTGTTAACAAGCTCGAGAGGAATCACCGATAATGATAATGACCCTCAAGGTACTGCAGTACAATTCACGTGGTGTGAATAAAGGACTTGGCGTCGAACACCACGCAAAATCTTTCGGTCGAAGGTCATTGATGTATACCTGTCGCCGGAAGTGAGAAACTTGCCATTGAGGCATGCAAGCTTCAAAGTACTGAATGGGGTGTTCCTAGATCAACTTCTTGGATAATGAGCTGATGTCGACAAGAAGCGATCCGTCAAAGGAGGGCCTTAATGAATCCCACATCAATGACACGGAACGGAGCAAATGATTTTGATGGAGGTGAAAACAATCTGATGATATATGGTTCAGGATGGCGGTCATGAAAGAATGAAGTATAATGTATGGTAGTGGATGGGACACAGGTGACTTCTCTGGATGACTTCTCTTGAACATGTCGGCGACACTTATGTGATGGATTGGTAGCATTTACCCCAAATGTGGATGGTATTGTGTGACCATGGTGATGTGACCGGTGAATGAAACAACCCAACCCGACTCGGGCACGGAGTGGAAGTGTCATGTTCAAGAGAGACTTGCTACCAATAAAGATTCTTTGAGTTTTCTTCCCAATTTTTCCCCTGTCATTGTTGACCAGTACCTCTTTATTTTTGTCAATCTTGAGGAGGATAACATATGCTTGTTCTATAATTTGCCCTTCGGGCAAACCCATCGCTATGTTTTAACGAGCCTAGCGATAGTGAAACTCGTTCTTGTCTAAAGACAAGTTTGTCGCTATTAATCGTTTTAACGAGTCTAACGACAAAGATAACTCGGTCCTTTTCATTTTTAGAGAGTCTGAAAAGGTACCTAAAGGTAACTCCGAAATTCCTTTTTCGTCATCTAATCCCTTAAGTCTGAAAAAGTATAAAACAATACAAAAGGGATGAATTTTCGATTAGCTTTAACGAGCCGAACAAAACAAGTGCTCGATCTTTTTGTGCAATAATCCCTCAGGTCCAAAAAGATTAAAATCTAGAGGAGGGATAGCACTTCCAGTCGCTTTAACGAGCTGGAAGGCCAAAACTCGGCAATCTTTTCATATTTTACGAGTCAGTTGAAAAGAGCTTAAAGAAGACTCGTCTTTTTGTTGGCATTATAATACAAGTGTTGTCCTTGATGGCAACTCACTTAGAAGCAGGTACAAGTGATGGCAACTTAATCAGAGGACAGATCTTAGTACAGCAGGACAAGAAAGAGATATACGCAGGTTCATTAAGGAAAATCAGCGTATACACGCAGGTTGGCTTCAGTAAAAGCGCGTACATGTGAAAACGTACCTTTGGTCCATGGTGGTTAGTCCTTGGAAGTTGTGCCTATGGTTTTGGACCATGGTGTCTCGACGGGCGTGTCGATCCCTAGTTTTGAAGTTGATGGTATTGTGTTACTATGGTTTTGGACCGTGGTATTGTGAAGTGCCTAAGGCTATATAAGGAGAAGATCATTAGGCAAAGAGCGTAAGCAAGGTGTGTCTGATGAAGTGAGAAGATCTGGTATTGCTGGTTATCTGTTCGGGACGCTTGGCAAGGGTCGGATCTGACAGCGAAGGTATAAGTAATTATTTCTAGATCTGCACGCGGGTTGCCTTTGGAGAAAGTGCGTATACACGCGGTTTTGGTATAGCGAAGTAGCGTATGCATGATAAGATTTGATATTTCAGGTTGCTGTTCATTCTGGTGATTGTTGCAGAGTTCTGGGCTCTGGTTTGTGTTCTGTGTTCTTGATGACAGGGTTTCAGTGATTCAGTATTGGGTGATTATGATGAAAGTATAAGTTGATGATTGTATTGAAGTGGTGTTTGTTTTGTACTCATGGATCCAGTCTGAAAATTGATGAAACGTGGTCCCTGAAGGAAAGAAGGTTGTAGCCTTCTGTAGGGTCAGCACCTACGTACTAGTAAATGGATAGGCTAGTACAAGAGCTGAGGGGGTTGTAGCTCCCTTCCAGAAGTAGCTGGAAAACGAGAGAGGGTTGTAGCCCTCTGCAGGTTGTAGCCTGCGTACTGGTATAAGGCTGCACCAGTACAAAAGATTGTAAACTGAAGTTTCTTATTAAAGAAAGAAAGAGACGACTTGCAGCAGGTGGTTTTCACCCACATTGGGTTTCCACCTTATATCATGGTGTTCATGTGTGTGGCTTTTGTGTGATGATCTGTTCTGTTATACTGCACCTGTTTACTATTAATATGGTTAATAATGTCCTGATGCATTTACTGAAGATAAGCTAACTGAATCATAAGATTTCTGGTTATACGCTGGTTGCTTTAGACACAGTAGCATGTACACGCTGATTCACTTAACTGAAGTAGCGTATATGTTCCTGAGTATGAAATTGGAAAGGTTTTACTGATATGATAATACTGATTCACCCCCCCCTCTTAGTATTATTTCCAACAATTGGTATCGGAGCAGGTCCTTAAGAGGAAGCTTGATCGCTTGAAGGAAAAGATCCATCAGAATGGCTAATCCAGAAAGAGAGGCACACATCAGGCCACCAGTCTTTGACGGGAACAATTTTACCCACTGGAAGATAAGAACCACTGCATATCTACAATCACTTGGAGCAGAAGTTTGGGGAATCGTAGAAGGAGGATATAAATTCCCATCAGCAACTCCTACAGATCCAGCAGAGAAAAAGCAATATGAGCTCAATGCCAAAGCTGTTACTGTCTTATTGAGTAGTTTGACACAATCAGAATTGATGAAGGTCATGCATTTCAAATCAGCTAAGGAAATATGGGACAAAATCGTTACAAGCTACGAAGGAGATGATCAGGTAAAAAGAGCAAAGCTTCAAACTCTCAGAATCCAGTATGAAAATCTTAAGATGCATAGTAATGAAAGCATAGCTAATTATTTCCTGCGTATGGAGGAGATTGTAAATTGTATGAGGGATCTGGGTGAAGAATTTAAGGAAGTTGTCTTAGTTGAAAAGGTTTTGAGATCTCTGTCTTCTAAATTTGATTCCAAAGTGTCTGCCATAGAAGAAAAGGAGAACGCGCAGAAAATCACCATGTCACAGCTTCACGGGATCTTAACTGCTTTTGAAATGTGAATAGAGGTACCATCGGAAGCCGCATTCGAAGCGTCGGAGGAAGAAGATGAGGTAAATTTTGTCAAGAATCTTGAACGGGGAACTGGACGGTTCAAAGGTAAGCTACCTTTCAAATGTTTTCTATGTGGTAGAGTTGGTCACTATGCTGCTAGATGCCCTCATAACAAAGGAAAGATGTCTGAAGAAGATGGTAGAAGCTATTATACCCATGTTAAAGGTAATGATTCATTCAATGATAGTGAAGATATTAGAAGTCTCATGGCACATGAAAAGAAGAATGCTTCATCCAATAATAGTGAAGATATTAGAAGTCTCATGGCACATGAAAAGAAGAATGCAGAAACTGAAGAAGTTACCAAATTAAACGAACAATTGGAGACAGAAACCAGGGTAAGGGAGCAATTGCAGGATATAGTAAAGGATCAGAGCATAACTATTCAGAGACTTGAATCAAAGATCCTCTCTCTAAAAGAAGATCTTAAAAAATCAAGAGAACAGAACAGAGAAGCTCTTGAAGATCAAGAACATGAAGTGATCAAACTAAAGCGACAAGTGGAAGAAGGAAGAAAAGCTGAAGAAGACCTAAGGAATCAGTATCTGAAAAAGGAAGAACAACATCAAGTTGAGGTAAATATCTTGAAAGGTAAATTAGAAGAAAAGGATAAGCTTTTACGATTTCAAGATAGTACTAAAGTCTTGGACGATATTCTTAATAGTCAAAGGTCTCCTGCTATCAAAACTGGTCTTGGTTTTCATGAATATGTTGAAGGTGAATCTAGTTCACAAGGTGAGGCAAGAAACTCTAATGAGATGCTCAACAAGGAACAACCAAGGAAAGAAATTCCTCAAGGAAGATCCTTTACTCCTAACTATGGACGTGATAGACGATTATTTCCTCCACTGAATAATGTTGAATGTTATGCATGTCAGAATCTTGGACATGTTGCAGCCAGATGTAGAAGTAGAATGGTTCAAGACCATTACAAAAGATCATCGCATCCCAGGTATTTCAGAGGATATTGCTTTGCCTGCAATGCATATGGACACAAAGCAATTGATTGCGATAGAAGGAACATGAAATACGTAAGATGTTATACATGCAAAAAATATGGGCATAAAGCAAGGGAATGCAGGAGCAGATTTCAAAATTCAAAACAAGAGGACCATACATCATCACAATTCCAGGAATTGAAGAAGACAGAGACAGAAAGGTGTGGCATAACTCAGACAGCTGACATAACAGACACAGGGGAATCTGAAAGTGATGAATTTCAGTATTCCATCTTGCATACGCTGATATAATGAAGACAAGTCGCGTATATACGCGAGTTACAGGCTGCAAAGTCGCGTATATGTAGAAAGGGCAGCAGAACAGACCCAGTAAATGGTTCAGTCATGGTTGGCTCAGGCTCAGGGGCAGCAGAACAGACTTAGGAAATGGTTCAGTCATGGTTGGCTCACGCTCAGGGGGAGCATATACTTCAAATAATTCATTGTTGGCATTATGGTTAGAAGTTGCTGATGAAACTAAATGATACATCTTGTTGTTTGATCAAAAGAATGGTATTGCAGGCTTATGCGTATGGTACAGATCATATATGATAAATGTTAGTTATTGCTGGTCTTAGAACCTGCATCTGCTCAGGGGGAGCATGGATGGATTGATACAAATTGGCATAAACAAAGGGGAGCCAAATCAGAAACTTCAGCATGTACTCAGGGGGAGTATGGACAGCAGAAGGTATACCAAAGAAGAGAATATCTTGGTCCGCCCTTTGCCCTTGATGTCAAAGGGGGAGAATGACTTGGTGTGGTGGTTGCCATCAAGTCCAAAGGGGGAGATTGTTGGCATTATAATTCAAGTGTTGTCCTTGATGGAAACTCACTCAGAAGCAGGTACAAGTGATGGCAACTTAATCAGAGGACAGATCTTAGTACAACAGGACAAGAAAGAGATATACGCAGGTTCATTAAGGAAAATCAGCGTATACACGCAGGTTGGCTTCAGTAAAAGCGCGTACATGTGAAAACGTACCTTTGGTCCGTGGTGGTTAGTCCTTGGAAGTTGTGCCTATGGTTTTGGACCATGGTGTCTCGACGGGCGTGTCGATCCCTAGTTTTGAAGTTGATGGTATTGTGTTACTATGGTTTTGGACCGTGGTATTGTGAAGTGCCTAAGGCTATATAAGGAAAAGATCATTAGGCAAAGAGCATAAGCAAGGTGTGTCTGATGAAGTGAGAAGATCTGGTATTGCTGGTTATCTGTTCGGGACGCTTGGCAAGGGTCGAATCTGATAGCGAAGGTATAAGTAATTATTTCTAGATCTGCATGCGGGTTGCCTTTGGAGAAAGTGCGTATACACGCGGTTTTGGTATAGCGAAGTAGCGTATGCATGATAAGATTTGATATTTCAGGTTGTTGTTGATTCTGGTGATTGTTGCAGAGTTCTAGGCTCTGGTTTGTGTTCTGTGTTCTTGATGACAGGGTTTCAGTGATTCAGTATTGGGTGATTATGATGCAAGTATAAGTTGATGATTGTATTGAAGCGGTGTTTGTTTTGTACTCATGGATCCAGTCTGAAAATTGATGAAACGTGGTCCCTGAAGGAAAGAAGGTTGTAGCCTTCTGTAGGGTTAGCACCTACGTACTAGTAAATGGATCGGCTAGTACAAGAGCTAAGGGGGTTGTAGCTCCCTTCAAGAAGTAGCTGGAAAACGAGAGAGGGTTGTAGCCCTCTGCAGGTTGTAGCCTGCATATTGGTATAAGGCTGCACCAGTACAAAAGATTATAAACTGAAGTTTCTTATTAAAGAAAGAAAGAGACGATTTGCAGCAGGTGGTTTTCACCCACATTGGGTTTCCACCTTATATCATGGTGTTCATGTGTGTGGCTTTTGTGTGATGATCTGTTCTGTTATACTGCACCTGTTTACTATTAATATGGTTAATAATGTCTTGATGCATTTACTGAAGATAAGCTAACTGAATCATAAGATTTCTGGTTATACGCTGGTTGCTTTAGACACAGTAGCGTGTACACGCTGGTTCACTTAACTGAAGTAGCGTATATGTTCCTGAGTATGAAATTGGAAAGGTTTTACTGATCTGATAATACTGATTCACCCCCCCCCCCCCCCTCTCAGTATTATTTCCAACACTTTTGAGGAACGAGTGATAAAATGGGTAGCAGCTGATTCCAGGTAAGGTTTGGAATTTTCCAATCACGGCAGTGTCACAAGGATGGCTAGTGAAATCACTCTTCGCAGCTGTTCCTCAAAATGGGTAAACAATCAAATGGAGGCGAATGATCGGCCAATGGAAAAGTGGAGGTGACGGTGCAAACACGACCAAGGCTTTAATGGCTGAAATGTTACATTCACGATGGTTATTTACCAGGGAATAGTTCATTTTTTAACGAGCTTAAATGCGGATGGAAACATTTTCTCATGTATTATGTTTATTTTTTAACGAGCTTGAACTATGTGCTAAAACTGCTCGATTAATCCAGTCATATGATAAGAATGTCTAATATAAAAACGACAACTTTTAGATTTTTGCCCCACATCCTTTCTTTATGCAAGTTAGGTGACGACTAATCCTACGAGTTTAAAGTGTTAGCCTACGGGTTTAAAGAGAGGACCTAAAAATTTAAAAAATAAATAGTCGCCCTTCGCTTGCACTCCAAAAGGTTTGCATGCCCCCAGGTATAAAATATGGTTTCAAGGTTACCCCTCAATTTGCAGACAAAACATTTGTTCTATCAGGAGAGGCCTACCTCTTACAGGTTACCCAAAGATTGTTCTATTCGCGGTGCAAACAAAACACTTCTTCGGCGATGTCTACCGAGATAAACAAAGGTGAGTGACGACGTTCGCCAACTCACATAACTTTGACAAGAGAATCTTATTCTAGAATAACCGCTCTTCCACTGACGGACGGGGTACAGACTAGTCATATTCTCCCGCGGAAACCTACCCTATACCCGAAGTTTTCCTGCCGAAGCAGACCAGGACGCATGCCCCCTGGGTTTCAGTCGTATCCCTCCGAATTACTCGCGCTTATCGGGAGGACGGACTGGGGATTGGGACATTTCTTGCGTGAAGAGACCATTTAGGGACAGTATGTGACTATTTGCTATGCGTGATCCGGGAAATGAAAGCTGGTCCATGAGCTTGATCACTCTTCCTTTGTGCGGAAAACACATTACTCTAAAGAGTGAGGAGACGATGGCTCCCATGCAATAAATATAGTCTCGTCCAAGGAGTAGATTATAATCCAAGGGTCCTTGAACTACCATGACGTTCATGCGAACTATCTTCCTTCTCAATGTTATGGGCACATCAGGAAGGATCCCTAAAGGTCGACTGGTTCCTTTATCAAAGCCTGCCAGATTTCTCATCTCAGGCAAAAGCGATGGTGAACCAAGTGCTTTACAAGCAATAGAGGAAAGGATACTCACAGAAGCCCCCTCATCTATCATGGTACCAGCCATGACCATTCTATATATTTGAACGATAATTTGGAATGGTACACTTGCTGGTAGGCGGGGTCTGCCTAGTTGATTCTAGTCGAAGGAGACAACTAGGTTGCTTGGAGGTGGGACCGAGTAGACGGCCGGGTATGGCTCTGACGAACTTCCTTCCTGCGGTAAAGGAATGGGTAGATTGCCCCCATGTTCGTCGGAGTCTGTGTTGATGAAGAGAATTTGGACGATGTCATCCTTGTTCTCTTCAGTGACTGTATCATCCGAAGATAAAACCTCTGAAGGCAAGACCGGGTCAACTGCCGCCTCGACCTTTTGACTTTCGTCTGGTATGGATTCAGTTGGTTTATCTTCAATGATAGGCGCTTCAGCCGACCACCTGAGCGGGCCAGCTGGATTCTCAACTAGTGACGGACTCGGCAAGAGTTTTTTATATCTAGGAGGAAGTCGTAACGGTGAAACCGGACGATCATCCAAAACTCTTTTAGCTTCGTCTAAGAAGGGACAACGGTGGAGGGCATGGTCACCTTCGCATAGTCTACAAGGAAATCTAGCTTTCCCTTTTTGTCCTGGGGCTTCACTTTCACTAGTTGACGGTGTGCTTTCAACATGATCACCAGAGGTTGACGACATCGGGTTGTGCAAACGAGGAGACCAGTCCCTTAGTATCCGGGGGATGCAAGGACAATCTCTGTGAAAGTGGTCTCCTTTGCAAATGACACATGGCGATTTAGGCCTGGTCGGTGCTGTGTGTGGATTTTCGTTAGACAACACTCGTTTTCCCCCATTCGCCTTTGACTCCTTCTTCTTTTTCTCTTTCTTCTTCTTTTCCTTCTTCTCCTTAGGAACTTGGCTTTTAGCTTTACCAGTTCCGTCAAGTGAAGATGAAGGAGGAGAGGAAGAATTAGAGGAAGTAGAAGGCTGGTGGGCAACTCTGGACTCGTCTAATTGCTGATTCAATTGTTCAGGAATGGTGGTGTTCTGAACGACATTGGTTGAGAAGAGCCATACTGGCAAGCCAATCGTCAGTCCTGGAAGCGACAATGTGGCCATATGGCGTGCACCAACATCTCCCCAAGAGGAGAAGGGACTAGGATTTCCACCAAGGGGAATTCCTTGGTTGGTAGGCTCCATTTTCTCAACCCAAGATCAACGTAGGAAAAGGGGATGAATATTCCGTTTAAAATAAATTTTAACATGCTTTGACACAACTTGTTTTTTCAGTTTTTAAGAGTCGAGAAAAAACAAAAGATGACTCTAGTCTCCTTCGATTTTTAATGAGCCTGAAGTGACAAGTGCTCAGATGGACCTTTTCCGTTAAGGAGTTTGAAAAGGAACGAAAGGGACTGCTCTAGAGGTCTAGGTAGAGGGAGTACCAAACCAATCGCAAAATTGCAGAATACTTTTTACGGTACGGTAGTCTATCTTCCCGAATGTTGTGTTCGGTGCATTGCAATCAGTAGGGCGGCCGACACGACTTCCTATGGATAAAAGGTTTTAAGCCTATAGGGGTCTCCCAATATATACTCGACGGTACGTGGGAGCACAAATCCGTACTGGAACTTATCGTCTCAAAGTGGAGGAATCACCCAACCATCAGTGAGGACAACAGTTACCAGGCTTTACGACGACGGAATACGTCTCTAGCCTAGACCTCTAAATGTTGTGCGTTAAGTTACAAAGCGTTGTTAAGTTCATTGAATTTATTTTAAGTTGATCTTTCTTATGAAGTTTGCCTTTTGGGATCACCACGAGATGTATATGTAATTCCTAAAATGCAATCTAAAGATGATAAACAAACTTTTATCTCTTTTCAGCAATGAAAATCCTAGCTACTAAGGGAAAAGAAAGACACAATCTTTTCGCAAAGAGCAAAGAGCACACTGTAAATGCACTTTTCCTAAATCATCTCAAACAAACTGTCAATATGCAAATGCACATGTGCATGTATTTGCTTTTAACTTTCTTAATATTGATGCCTAAAAAGAAAGTTGATGTAAAAATATGAATTTGCTTTCAAGTGATAAACACAAACAAGCTTCTTTTCGAAATCAAAAGGTAGAGATGATTACGACACTTTATGATTTTGAAATAAATACTCGTTTCGACACTAGAAAGTCACAAATTCAAACCAAAGGCAAAAGTAAAAGCATAATCGACTGTCAACAGCAAATAAACTAAGGCAAAAGTAAAAGCATAATCGACTGTCAACAGCAAATAAACTTTCTCCTATGATCAAAATCGACACTTGCGACAGATCTGAATCAAAGGACGACAGTATGACTATTCTACTTTTGCAATGGAAAACTGTAAATGACATAACAAACACACAAAAACATCTACAGTCTTTTTGTACAACTGAGGCGGAATTACAACAAGGAAAAGGGGTTTTTAAACAGACACATACACTGATCACAGGCTGCAAAAATCAGAGACAAAACTGAAAAAAATGAAGCAAAGAACCTCAGCTGCACAAGGCTAGGCTGATCAGTGCACCTGTTACACAGAGAAACTGGATTGCAATGCAGGTTTCCCTCTCGGGAACTGCGCTGAAAGGTAGGAACTCTTCACAGTACTTGCACTGGGGCAGAAACGAGAATTCTATCTGGGTTCTGGGTCATGGTTTGCAGTTTAATCTATGGTTTTTGGCCGAGTAAAAGCAATCAGTAATGCACAATCAGAGGGTAGATTTAAAGAAGGTCTAAGAGATATCACAAAGGGCAATCAGATCATTTGTGAATCAGCTATTCAAATCATAAACAGATCCAGTGAATGGATTGAAGCAGCAGATCTCTACTTTGCATTTGTTAATGGCAAATGTAGTTCGATTTGCTACTTCTAAGTTTATGAAACAAACAACAAGAGAAACAAAAACAAACTAACTAGATAATCGTCCCCAGTCGAGTCGCCATTTTGTTATCGGGATAAGTGTCTATTCAGAACGACTCTATCCCACTAAGGTGTGACAGTTAACTTAGAAACAAATAGATAAAACTACTTTTGTATTCTTCTTTATGAACTATAAACAAAGGGGAATAGGATGAACCAACCTGTGTCTTGCGCTAGTCCTTTGATCCAATCTCTCTCTTCTTTGACAGCTTCCAGCTACCTGCTTCCTTACTTGCCCAGCTTCACCTAGTTCCTGTAAGATCACAGAAGAAGAAAACTACACAAAGACATGGATTTATATTCATAAATAGCTTAGGATCAGATTTAAGCTAAACATACAAATGTAACAAGCATCAATGATACACAAGCATGTAGGAGAAACTCAAATAGTTTTATTGATATAACAAGAAGATCCAGGAGGAGTTACAACTGATGATTCCTGATCCAGCATCAACCTCCCAGCAAAGAAGCCCCTCTTCACCTCCAACAAAGCATAAATCACCCAATACTCTGATATCTATCTCAAAACCAACAGCAATTCTTTGCAATGTACAAAATTCCAGCCTCTGGATCTCTGGGATGAGGGATCCATATATAGATGTATGCAAGGAGTATGAGTCAGCTTATGATTTGACTAGTGTCTTCTCTCTGTCAGTTCTTGCTTCCACTTGGAGACTGAGAGCCTCTTACTCATCCTTGGTCGAATTCAGTGAGGCAAGTGTCATTGGAGAAGATTCTGGAAGCTTCCATTGTCTCTCCACCTCGTGGAATGACTCTGCCACTTGTCATTTCCCGCTCAACGCACCCTGGTAGTGCATTTAGGTGTGTTGCAACACACCTAGCTAGTGGACTTGGGTGCTATGCAACGCACTTGGCTAGTAGAGCAGCTGAAATGATCCTGATTTGACTGATTCTGAGCAGTTTCTGGTGGAGAACTTCTAGGAGAAGCTGTAATTTGTTGACCTTGTTCCTTTCGGAGTTAGAACAACACTTTTAGGGACTTAGGAGCCCTTGGTTTATGGACATTTCATGCTTAGAGCTGTAAGGCACAAAAATGTCTATAACACCTCCCCAAATAGCTACAGATCTTTGATACTTGCTTGAGAACAAGAAATGGCAAAAACTCCTCACAAACCCTCCATAGGCAACATGAAAAGAAAGCAGGAAAGTGGATCACCTTGACTTAATCCATGTACCAACAAAAGAATTCCATAAGAAGATCCATTTATCAAAATAGAGAAAAAAGGGGAAGATATGAGGGAATGAGTCCAAAAAATCTAGGACCGGGAAAAACCAAAAGTGTCCAAAAATTGAACCAAATAATCCTAGCAAATTTGATCACAAGCCTTAGACATGTCGAGCTTGACAATCATACCTAGATTCTTTGAATGTCTTAATGAATGACTAATTTCCTAAACTATTATGATGACATCAAAGATTTGTCATCCTTCAAAAAAAGTTTTCCCTGAAAGTACAGGTTTCAAACGATTCACAATCACTATTTATATCACCTTGTAGATGATGTTAGATAGTGCAATAGGTGGAAAACCAACTAGATCCTTCAATTTTCCAACTTTGGGAACCAAGGTCACAAACGTTGCATTGAAACTTCCCCATAATTACTACAATTAACGAGATTCTTACACCGCCTTATAAATTTCATGTCCAAGAAAACTCCAACAATCCTTGTAAAAGTTATAAGTAAAACCATTTGGTCTAGGTGCTTTGTTTTGTGGCATGTCCATAACCACAGCCTCTACTTCCTAAAATGAAATTGGTCGCATCAACACAATGTTCTTCTCTTTAATGATAATCTTGCGGATACACATCAAAATCATATTATATCTAACTGTCTATCATAAGAAGGTTTTGTGAGGACAGTCCTATAATGAGAAATCATTTCCTTCTCTATTTCTAAATGTAAAATATTCCATTTCCCATCTCTCCCTATGATGGAGAATACTCAATTAGAGTGTCAATGTTATAGCATGGATTATGAAAGAATTTCAATTTTCTCTCTCCCTCTTTGAAACGTCGAACACAATATTTTTGTCTCCATAATACTTCCGCCTACTGTCTCCTTGACTCCAATTTATGTAATGTGTTTCCCTCTTCTAATAATAAATTTGGTGTCTTTCATTCTAGAATAATTTGTTGCTACACTTTTTGCATTTTTCCTTCAAGTTTGAGTTTCTCTTCAAAATTGTTACCAAATTCCTTCTTTTTCCATAATTTAATTTTAGATTTCAACACCTTAGATTTCAACTGAAATGTATGCATTTTATTCTTACCTTTAACCAATATTTTTGCACACCAGCCTCTTACTTTCTCTACAAAATAATTCGTTTGAAGCTAAAAGCTTTGAAAGCAGAAGGGTCAGTTCTTGGGGTCTTCTTTGAGATCTATTTATAACCACATCGCCCAATGATTTAATCTAATATAGGGAATTATTGAGGCTTTAATAAAAATGTCCTTGTCCAAAACTTCTTCTCAAACCAAAAATCTATCCAATTGACTTGCAACTTCATGACTACCCAGTCGTTGATTATTCCAAATACAAGTTCCATTTATTGTTGTTATATCTACTAATCATAAACTCTCAATAAATCCATCAAAAGATGATGATTTAGGATCTAGTTTGTGAAGTCACCCATTTGTCTCATCCAGAAAGCAAATGTAATATTCCTAATTAGCCATGGCTAATTGGAATATTCGATTTTGTTCAATTTTTGCCTTCTATAGTTATTTGTAAATAAAAAAGTGAGGAAGGGGGACATAACTCACTTTTAGAATAAAAAGTCACTTCCTAGTAGCACAATGTTGTGACATAAAGGGGAGCCAAGGGGGCCAAAAGGGGACGCAGAAATGGAGCCCACACAAACACATGGAGGAACTGCGTAGGAGGAAAGGAACACGTGGCAAGAGGGGAATCACACGGGAGGAGGTGAGCCTTGGGATTAAGAGAGGAAAATGCTATAAAAGAGAAAGGAGCCCCCTCATTTTGATCATTCTAGTTATGTGCATCTGGAGCTAGTCGTTCGACTTCAGAGCACGCTGGCTGTTTAGCTAGTCTGCAGCACTATTTAGTGCATTGAGTGTCTTCGTTCAGAGATCTCACCCTTAGGGCCGTGGGACTTCGAGTGCTTGCTTGGGCAAGGAATTTCCATTGGCATTCCAACAGTAGTTTCTTCAGCATTCTAGTAGTAGTTTCATCAGCATTTCAGCAGCAGTTTCATCAGCGTCTTTGAGGAACTACGCAGAACCCCAAGGGGGTGATTTTTGGGGGTTGGCCATTTCAGAAAAGCTTTCTGGGTTTTTATGGGCTTTTCGAGTAGAGTCAGACTCCAGAGTTTTAGCCTTTTCTAAGGAGGGGAGCAGCCCCAAATCCTCATTCGATTTCTAGTAGCATGACAGTATTCCAGCAATTGGGATGCAAATCAGTGTGAGGCCATTCAAGGAAAGATTTTTGAGTTTTTTCTGGGTTTCTTGAGTAGAGCCCGAATCCAGAGTTTTAGCTTTTTTCGAGGAGGGGATCAGCCCCAAATCATCATTTGTTTTCTAGTAGTAACAGTAGCACATCAACAACATCCACGCAGAGATGCCATTCTTCTCATTCTAAGAGTATTTATTCACTTGCCTTGTGCAATTCGAGATTCCATCTATCTAATCACCTCTTGTACTCATTTATTGCTCAGTATAATAAAATGGCTTAGCATTTCTCGCTGCATTTCTTATGTATCTGCTTATATTTTTGGTTTACATTATTATATGTTATTCCACTGTTATTTTTCTTGGTTATTATATCATTTGCACATATTTGGTTGGAGTTTTTGCTGGGTTTTGAGGAATATTCTAGGTGAGGAATATTACAGTGGTATCAGAGCATAGATCTGGCTTAGCCTGTGGAGCTAACAATCTATGACACCGGGGAAAAAACCCTATATCTATTACAAAGGTCAGAGATATAGAGACACTGGGCGTATGTTGGAGAATATCGATGGAGAAGGAGATTGTGTTCCTGTGGCAGACGCAGAACAAGAGGAACTTGTGGTAGACGTAGAACAGAGAGAACCAGTAGTGGACACAGAGTAGATGGGAGATGAGGACGGGAAGAGATTTGCGGATATGCTCCTCAAATTAGTGCAAGATCTATCGAGGCAGATTGAGGTGATGGGGTAGAGATTCACGACAGTAGAGGCCAGACAGCAGGAGAGCCCACGAGTTTTTCAGATCGGTGAGCGATCAGGTGCATCCCATCACTTGCCAGAACAACGTGATACTGCATAGCAGGGGGCCTCACATGCCCCTACACGCTCTACCATGCCCACCTCCTTAGGAGCAGACACGGGGGCCACAGCCCAGCAGGAGGTAGAGCCCGGGCATATGGGCGATTATTTTGCAGAGTACCAAGCCTATGGGCAGGAGTTCAAGGAAGCCCTTTCATTAAGAGATTTTGTTCATCTCCAACATGATAGCAGACCCCACGATCATCACTGAGGGTACCGGCATTACCATGATGGTGACACTCACCATGTAGCAAGCAAATTCCACTTGCCTACGTTTGATGGCTCATCAAATAGTTCGACAAAGTCTTGGGTGGAGAAGCTGGACATTTATTTCACGCTTAACCAGATGTTAGAGGCAGAGGCCATCAAGGTGGCAATGTTGTATTTGGATGGCGAGGCCTAGGATTGGTGGTTTCATGTGAAGGTTACATTGGGGCACTCCATAGTGACATCATATGCCGAGTTTACTAGGAGACTAATGGAGCGATTTGATCGGAGGGATTCAGAGTAGCATTTCATTGAGCTGACGAGGCTCAAACAAACAGGGAGCCCAGAGACCTACATTGCAGACTTCTTGAGGGTATCTATGATGGTGCCAGACCTATCCAAGGCACAGAGAGTCTATATGTATGTTGAGGGGTTAACAGAGCCACTTCGGGGTTTAGTCTGATCCACTAGACCAGCCACACTCCAGGATGCTATCAACAGGACTCGAGACTTACAGAATGTCTTACCCAAGACCCAGACACCTTACCCCCAGAGACAAACTTTCCAGTCTAAGGGGAATCCAAGATGAGTACAACTTGACGATGATTCCAGGAGGGAGCTGAAGAAGAAGCAGTTCTGCTTCACTTGTCAGGAGCCATGGGCACTAGGACATAGATGTGTTGCTGGTAAAGCACATTTTATTAAGGTCTTCTCCGAGAGCAGTGGAGAGGAGGATGATGAGGATGATGTGGAGGCAAGAGATAGTCATGCCGTACAGGGTCCTTTGCCACCACCACCGCCAACAGCAAGTGGTGCATCTTTTTCACCCACTGGAGGGGCCCTTGCAGCATTGTGAGGAGTTCCCAAGTATCTGACGCTACGCGTACGAGGGACAGTACGTGGCTAGAGAGTATCAGTTTTGGTTGATAGTGGGGCGACCCACAACTTCATCGATGCCTAGATGGTTGAGCAGAGAGGTATACAGACAGAGAGCTTCGATGGGTTTTCAGTCTTGGTCCTAGGAGATCAAACCATGACATGTGCTCGTTATGTTCCAGAGCTTTCAGTGATGATGGGCACCTACACATTGACTGACCACTTTTTCGTGGTCAATATTCCAGACACCAACATGATACTGGGTGTTCAGTGGCTTATCACTCTAGGGAAGGTCACGACAGATTGGAAGACCCTGGAAATGGAGTGGAATGATGAGAAGACAGGGAGGCATGAGAATATACGGGGACAACACAGATATCTTCCTCAAACTGTTTCGGCTCATCGGATGGAGGCGACCTTTCGAAAGGGAGACATAGAGTCGGCAGTGGAGCTGCGTGCATCAGAGCCAGGGACTACAGGGCAGATGATACATCCAGAGATCCAGTCCATCCTTGATCGGTATGCCATAGTGTTTGGAGAGATTCCACCAGGAAAGCCACTGGATCGGGGGTTTGAGCACACTATCGAACTTGAGCAGGGCATCCAAGCAGTGATCACCACCCGCTATAGGCACCCCAAGGTCTATCGGGATGAGATTGAGTGGGCTATCCAGGAAATGTTGGCCATCATGCATGCATTGGCTAAGTACCGGTAGTATCTGGTGGGTAACAGGTTCAGGGTGAGGACCGATCACAATAGCCTCAAGTTCTTTTTAGAGCAGAAGCAGCTACAGGAGAGGCAGGAAAAGTGGATCAGCAAGATCCAAGTATATGACTTTGACATCAAGTATGTCAAGGGTAAGAACAACGTGGTAGCAGATGCCCTTTCATGTAGACCAACCACGTTGCCTCTTATGAGCTTGGATACAGACTAGAGGGCTCAACTCTTAGTAGAGTACTCTAAGGACAATTTTGCATGTGAGGTTCTGGATGGGTAGGTGGCAGATGACAGGTACAAGGTGGTCGATGAGATCATCTATTACATTCACCGGATCTTCTTGACTGAGGGGTCTCAGCTCAAGAAGAAGACACTCTAGACATCACATGATTCACCGTTTGCAGGACATCAGGGGTTTACCAAAACCTACAAGGCCATTAGGGAGAGGTTCTCATGGAAGGGCCTCAAGGAGGACGTACTCCAGGACATCCGGGAGTGCGATGTTTGCCAGAGGAATAGGGGAGAGATGAGCCATCCCGCGGATTTATTGCAGCCTCTTCCCATTCTGAAGGGGAAATGGGAGAGTATTTCGATGGACTTCATCACACGACTGCCCATGGTATAGGGTAAGGATTATATCTTTGTCGTTGTTGATCAAATGACAAAGTACGCACATTTTTTTGCCATATCCGCACATTATATAGCAGCATAGGTGGCCCAGCTGTTCTTTAGAGAGATCTTCAGGCTACACGGTCTTCCTAAGACCATCGTCAGTGACAGGGACATCCGTTTCATGGGTGGGTTTTGGTAGGAGCTTTTCCTGTTGGTGGGGATGGAGTTGACACCGAGTACTAGTTATCACCCATAGATGGATGGGCAGATAGAGATAGTTAACAAGTGGTTGGAGCGCTACTTGCGTAACTATGTCAGTGGGCAGCAACAAGCATGGCTAAAATGGTTGCATCTGGGGGAGTACTGCTATAATACTTCACATCACATGTCCATTGGTATGTCCCCATTCTATGCCTTATATGGGTATCATCCTTTATCTTTTGTTGACATGATGACTGGTGATAGCAGGGCTCCTAGAGCCAAGATTTGGATCCAAGAGAGTCAGGATATCCTCTGAGCTCTCAAGCATAACATGGCTACAGCACAGAACCAGAAGAAGTTGTATGCCGACAGGGGTCGAGTGGAGAGGTAGTTCGAGGTAGGGGACATGGTCTACCTATGATTACAGCCATACCAACAGTCATCACTGAAGCAAAATGGGGCTGAGAAGCTCAAGCCCCGCTTTTATGGGCCATACAGGGTGATACGAGGGATTGGATAGGTTGCATATGAGTTGGAGCTGCCCCAAGGCAGCAAGATTCATAACATTTTTCATGTATCATGCCTGAAGAAGGCATTGGGGCAGCAAGTGACAGTGACAGATGAGCTACCAGCCATGGATGATGAGGGGCATTTGGTATTGTAGCTGAAGGCTATCATTGATACCAGGGTGAGGCAGCTATGGAGTAGGACGATCCAGGAATTCTTGGTGAGGTCGAAGAATTTATCGGATGAGGATGCCACTTGGGAGAGTGAGCAGATCTTACAGCATCCATCACTTCAATTTCTTGAGGACAAGCAACATTTTGCCAGGGTAGGCTGTAATATTCCTAATTAGCAATGGCTAATTGGAATATTCGATTTTTGCCTTCTATATAGTTATTTGTAAGTAAAAAAGTGAGGAAGGGGGACATAACTCACTTTCAGAATAAAAAGTCACTTCCTAGTAGCACAACGTTGTGACATAAAGGGGAGCCAAGGGGGCCAAAAAGGAATGCAGAAATGGAGCCCACGTAGACACATGGAGGAACTAAGCAGGAGGAAAGGAACATGTGGTAAGAGGGGAATCACACAGGAGGAGGTGAGCCTTGGGATTAAGAGAGGAAAAGGCTATAAAATAGAAAAGAACCCCCTCATTTTGATCATTCTGTTTATGTGAATTTGGAGCTAGTCATTTGACTTCTGAGCATGCTGGTTGTTTAGCTAGTCTGCATCGCTGTTTAGTGCATTGAGTGTCTTCGTTCGGAGATCTCACCCTTAGCCCCGGGGGACTTCGAGTGCCTGCTCGGGCAAGGCAATTCTATTGGCATTCTAGCAGTAGTTTCATCAGCATTCCGACAATAGTCTCATCAGCATTTTAGCAGCAGTTTCATTAGCGTCTTTGAGGAACTCCGCAGAACCCAAGGGGGTGATTTTCGGGGGTCGGCCATTTCGGAAAAGCTTTCTGGGTTTTTCTGGGTTTTTTGAGTAGAGTCTGATTCAAGAGTTTTAGCCTTTTCTGAGGAGAGGAGTAGCCCCAAATCCACATTCGATTTCCAGTAGGAACAATAGCACGAAAGTTTTCTAGCGACTAGGACGCAGATCAGTGTGAGGCCATTCCAGGAAAGCTTTCTGGGTTTTTCTGGGTTTCTTGAGTAGAGCCGGAATCCAGAGTTTCAACTTTTTTTGAGGAGGGGAGCAGCCCCAAATCATCGTTTGTTTTCTAGTAATAGCAGCAGCACAACAACAACATCCACGCAGAGAGGCCATTCTTGTCATTCTGAGAGTATTTCTTCACTTGCCTTGTGCAAGTCGAGATGCCATCTGTCTAATCAGCTCTTGTATTCATTTATTGTTGAGTATAAATAAATGGCTTAGCATTTCTCGCTGCATTTCTTGTGTATCTGCTTATATTCCTGGTTTACATTATTATATGTTGTTCCACTGTTATTTTTCTGGGTTATTATATCATTTGCACATATTTGGTTGGAGATTTTGTTGGGGTTTGAGGAATATTCTGGGTTTTGAATATTACAACGAATGAGATTAAAATAACCACCTAGAATCCAAAGCGAGTCAGGGATAAGACTATTATGACTTTCAATATTCTCCAAAAACTGTATTTTCTCTCCCAATATAGAAAACCATAAACCATTGTCAAGTCCACCATGTCTCGTGACCCCAAATATTGAAACTACCTATCAAAATTTAAGGACTAGCGACCCAATCCTGAAAATTAATTTCCTTTGAATTCCATAAAAATGAGAGCCCTCATGCACTTCCCCTGGCATCAATAGACATGATTTCACAACTCTCTAACAAATATCACTTATTTCTAACAATTTATTCGTGGAATTATTGGCTTCTTGTAAAATTACAACTGTTGGCTTCTTTATTTTTATCTTATCATGAAAATAATGTTTATTTCCTTTACTGTTTAAGACCTGCATATTCTATGTGAGAACCTTCATTGTGATGGTTTTTGAGAAGGTGAAAAAGTTGAAGAGATTATTGTTGCTTCTCTTGAGTTAATTGACCCCTCTGCTCTGTCTTGAAGCAATTTTTTCGATGTCTTCCACCCTCTCCTTTTAGGTTCCTTAACCAACAATTCCTTACCTTTCTCCTTCAATTCATTCACTGATCTAACTTCATTTGCATCTAATAGGTTTTGTCATTTCTTTGTCTTCCGATCAATATATTCTTTCGCATACAACTCCCTTTGTTCATTCGGTAACTCAGCTAGATAATTCATCACCCAATTGTTCAGGAGATTCACTAATTTACACTCTTCCTCCATAAATATTTAAGGATTTACAATACAATGAGTATATGGCTTATCAATACTACATGCCTAGGAAAACTATAACTCATTTTATACAACACTTGTTCATATGCAATTTTATTCAATAAATCAATTTAATTAAAAATCTCAACCTTTGATTTGTGATTAATATTATGAATATTCTAGAATATTTCATGGAAATTAAATTCATACCAGTCATCTACTAATATTTTATAATTAAAATAAAATTTTAAAAGAAATATTCCAAAATAAACACATCCATCAAAACAAATATAATTTTTTTAATATATCAATATCAATATTTAGTTAATTAGTTATAATATTTCAAAATTAATTCCTAATGTGAATGAATTACAAAACTATTTAAAAATTTAGCGCTTCCATCTTTATCCACTATTCTATTAAATTTCTCTAAACTTTACTTTGTTTCCATGGTTGTAGTAAGCCTCTCCATATTCCTGAAAACATAGGAAATATAAAGTATTTTTTGGAAAAAAATTGTTGTGATTAATCTTCACCACTTTGTAAACTAATGAAGAAGCATTTTAAATGTTTTGTGAAGAATAAATTAATAAAGTAACATTTTTATCAATATTTAAATAAAAAGAAATCAAATTTAAAATCAATTTTTTTTAATGTTCTTTTAACATTTTACCAATATTAATTATATTTGTTGTACAATGTTTTTATTAATGACAACAAGTGTTATTGATGTCAAATATATGCTTAAATAAGTAGTAATATCATTCATGGATCAAATGAAGCAATATGATAGCTAGATTTCCTGAATGTTGTCATCAAGTGTAGTAAAAAAATATTTGAAGTTTCTTGAGTCTTTGTTAAAGTCATGGTTCCCTAATAAATGTATGGATGGTATGGTCGGATCATCATCTTTGAGACCTATGTAATAGTATACCACACTCTCAAAAAATTATCTCATGTGAGAAGTTATGGCCATTTGAAGATCACCATTAGCGAAGGACCTAAACCATAGGGAGAAAACCCACAATCAACATTTTCTTTTCAATAGTGTGCATATTATGGGTAGATTTATGAGTGAGTGATATGATATATAATAGATAGTGGCCTAAGTTGCTTTAAGTTTAACAATGTTAAAGTTCGAGCATGTTTTCTTATATCAAATGGATCCGACAACTAGAAATTGAATGACATATAACTTATCAAATTGTCCAAAGATTAACGAGGTTGGTTAGCCTATCCTACAATGAAATGTGGCAGTTGCCTATAGGCTAAGTAGGATGTTGTAGGAAGGGTGACATGGTGTCTCCAAGGACCACCATGTGGCAAGAAAAATTGGTGCATTTTGATTGGTGGAAAGGATAAAAATGGGTGAGAAGTTGCATCGCTCACAGACTGCCACATGGAGTGATGATTTCATGGTGATGTTAGCATGCCAATGACCATTGACCCTAGGGACCAGGTAATGGGGTATGGTCATATGGTTATCCTCCCTACAACCAAGAGACTTAAAATATGGACAAGATGTTTGGCATGGTCACATTGTGGAATCGCTAACCCCTATGGCTTGTTTTCATATGATTGGCGGTCACTCCATCGGTGATTGAAAAACGTTATATTGAAATTTTAGTCAGCCCTCATGAGACCCAAGTCCATGCAAAAAATATATATACTCCATATGTTTACTCCATTGAAGGAAATTCAATCAACAACAATAATAGCTTAGTCACGAACCCGAGTTTGAGCTTTGTGGTTACAATGAATTTGAGAATTTGTTGCATGGTGTTTAGTTGATAGTTCAAAGCTATTGCAAGTCAATATCTAACATTTATATGTGGTGGTTTTTTGAGTTCATTGAATAGTGTTTGGTTTATAATTCAAATATCTCAAGCCTATATCTGATATGTGTGTGTGTGTGTGTGTGTGTGTGTGTGGTGACTTCGACTCTCTGATATACATACAATTTTGGATGTGGTTGTTTTAGCTCTATGAAATGAATATAGTCTTATGAAGTCATTGAAAAATGTTAGGTCAACAATTCAAATCTCTCAGGCCTATTTTTGACCTTCATAATTAGCCTTATGTGTTTTTTGGGTTTATGAGTAGGTTGCACTAAGTATTGTGTATATGGTTAGAACAAGTTCTGGGAAGTATTTTATGTGATCACATTGGTAAGTAGGTTGTAATAGGGTATGATGAATTGATGATAGTAATATGACAATAGCAACATGATAAGTTTTGAAGACCTATTTTGAAGAAGCAGGTGGATCTAGTTTGTAATATTATGTATAGTGGTCTACACGAAGTTGAAGAAGGAGGTGGGTGCCTGCACTAAGGTTGGTGCTTCAATCAAGTAGAAGCCTACATCATGTAAAATCTTAGCCATCTCTAACTTTAGTGCCTCAACTCATATTTTAGCTTATTACAGGTGGCTTCTTGCACATTTTTTGACGTTGATACCTTAATCGGGTTGTATCCTATCACAAGTAGTTGCTTGCACATGTTGGGGATGGGTTCTTCTAGTAGGTCAATGCCTAAAAATCTATGTAATGAATTGAAAACGAAGATAAAAAGAATTTTTGGTTTTCTCCCATAAGGGTTTCTGCATAAGAGATTGTGTCCTCTTGCGTTGATGTGATGATAGCTTCCTGATGCATGGTTTCAGTTATTGTTATGGTGAGAAATTATTATGATATGCTACTGTATATGTAATTATTGATGAAATTTTTTAAAATAATAAACTTTCCACTACATCGATTCACCCCACTCCCCTGATTGTGATCTTTGGTCTAACAATATTAATGAAGAAACACTTTCAATGTTTTCATTAGAATTTTTTATTAATATTGACAAACAAGAGAAAGAATCAGATGTCATTAAGAAACCTTTTTAATGTATTTAAACATCATTTTTACCAATATTCAAGGGAGAAAAGAAGAATAAACTAGTAAATTTATGAATTTTTTTATTATTATTTTATTTAACATTCAAAGGAAAAGAAGAAAATAAACTTTCAAACTATTTATACAATACTTTAAATATCTTTTATCAACATTTTTATCAATATTCAAAGTAAGGAAGAAGAAAACAACACATAAACTAATGAAAAAAAAACATTCTCAATGTCTTCCTTCAAAATTTGATCAATATTAAGGAGAGGAGAAAGAATCAAATCATAAATTAATGGAGAAACACTGTTAATGTGTATTACGTAAAATAATTAAAAATATAAAATAAAAATCCTATCGATAAAACATTTTATCGGCGTGTTGTTTAAAATGAAGGAGATGCTTCGTTACGTACATGTTTAGAATAGAATAGAATTAGTGTACATCAATTTTAACCCTAGATCTATGAAGCCTAGAGAGTGATTAAACATATCAAACTGTAATCTTTGAATTAGCTGAGAATCCATATTAACCCCTAATTTTCATGGAGAGTAATTAAATATCTCCATTTCCAAGCATTTCTTGAGTTTTTCACTGCATTTCTTGAGTTTTTTACTACACTTCTATAGATTTGATCTCGGAATCCATATTAACCCCTAATTTTCATGGAGAGTAAATCTCCATTTCCAAGCATTTCTTGAGTTTTTCACTACACTTCTATAGATTTGATCCCTATAGAGACTTGATAGATTATGGGATTAGATGGATCTATCTATGTAAGTGTGTATATGAACTTCATCCTCAGTATGGAATGAATTACACTTGTGTCATTTTGAGTAACACATTGAGGTGTTGCATATGCATGTGAGATGGATGTTTGGCTAGGTCGTCTTTCTAGTTGGCATTGATGTCAACATATCTATGACTAGACCTAGTGGAGGGTGAGTAGAGATGGATTCCTCATGTGATGTTGGATTTAGGATTGACATGTTGTGTTGGTTTGGAGATGTTTTTATTGCAGGAGATTGAAGTGTTTCTCAAGGTGTTGCATAGGTCTCTTTATTTCTTGGAGACATTAGATATGTTGTTACATGTGTTGAGTTGTGGTTTCTTGTGTTGGAGGTTCCTCTATCAGTGTTGGAGGTAGTTGATGACATTATGCTACTGATGCAGGAGCTTGGAGATGCTATTGTAGGAGTTGGAGATGTTGCTATAGGCATTGGAGATGATTAGAGAGGTTGTGGTTGCTGCTTGAGAAGCTGTAAGTGTTGGTATTGGTACTAATGTTGGAAGAATAGGTCTTTCATTTCATTGACTTATTCTTATGCTATTTCATCACTTGTAGAATTGTCACAAAGGGTTGGAAGAGTGATCAGATGTTGAAGAAGGTGTTCCATAAATTGGCAGAGGTTTTGCACTGAAGATCCATTGGTTTTCTTTATCCTTAGCCCTAGTCGCATGGAGCCAAGCCTGTGGGAGTAGATGAAAAGCTCTAGTCGCGTGGAGACATGACTATGGGAGTGATTGTGATGTTCCAATCACATGGAGATAGTGTTATGCATGCCACCGAACATTTGCATGAGTTTTTCTTTGGATTTCATGCACTGGTCAACTAATTTTTGTGCTGTGGCAACATCCTTGATAAAAAAAGATCGTTTTATGGTCAGAAAATTTCGTGGGACCTATAGAAATTGATTAAAGTTGAAAATATAAAAAATTTAAGTGGAGTTAGTGGTTGATAGAGTCAATGAGATGAATTTGGATCAAATCAAGTGTATGAATAGGATTGTTGAGCTTAGTAGTTCTGTGTAATTAATGAGTTGAATACTTTCGTTCATCCATATATTAGAGAAAGCTCATTTCTAGTGAGTGTGTGTATTGAGAAGAGAGTGAAAGTTGCATGAATTGTCTAGTGTAATATTTTCTGATGCAGTTTGTAGTTGTAGCCGAAGATTACTGAAATATGTTTTAGCCATTATCTTTGTGAAGTGAGTAGAAGATGAAGTGTGGATTGGAGAAGTGATTGGTGAGATTCTGTGACAGATAGTGCTGCATTTGCAGATTACATTATCCTATTTTATTTTTCAGATTTTGTAGGAGCTTCTGATTCAGAACGATGGTGTTGATGTGATGTTTAATGTTGAGGGAATTGGGAGTCCAGTATGAAACATTGTGAAACGAGGCTCACATGGAGGAAGTGAAGGCACATAGACTTCAGAGTATACAGTGATTTCACAAAGTTAGTAGAAGGAATATATTTATCCATCCAATAGGAGTTGGATAGTCCAATGGGAGTTGGGAAAGGATCGTTTATCATGGGGAGCCTTCAGTGGATGGTCGTCCATAGATGCAAGAGAGAAACAATTTCATGTCTGATAGATGCCAACATACTATTAAGGAAGCCAAGTCTTCTCACTTGTGGCTGTAAGTTGATGCATGTATATTTGCTCAACAATTAATAAAATATATTGAGTAGTGCAACAATAGCAAGGGTGGTTTTTTACCAATGAGGAGGGCTTTCCACCAGAAACACTTATCTCTATTATCTAATTGCTTATGTGGTTTAACTTGTGTTTGATGCTCTAATCTTTATTTATGTGCTTCAATTCATGCATGGTTTAAAAGAATAATAATTTGTAGAAAACATTTATATGTGCTCATCACTACTGATTCAACCCCCCAGTAGTGATCTAGTTTCCAACAATCGGTATCAGAGAGGGGATCTCAGGTGCAACTTGATCACTGTAGAGTGGATCTTCAAGTTTTTGGCAGAATTTTTGCAAATTTCCTAAATGGATCGGCAAGGAACTCTAGTACTTCATGAAGGTAAATTTGCAACTTGGAGAGTGAAATTAGATTCATATTTTCTATATCTTGATGAAAATATTTTTCTGTCGGTAGAGTATCGAGTTAGAGATGAATTTGATGATATGGCTAAAAAGGTTACTTTGCATAGTATTTCAAAATCTGATAGCAGGCATGTGAAACATTGTGAGACCGCTAAAGAAATGTTGGATAGGTTGCAGAACTTGTATCTTGGAGGAAAATTGCATTTTTCATAAATGGATAAAAATGCAAAGGATGCTAATTTTATTGTAGTAACAACTCAATCCTCCTCACAAGAAGATGATAGAACTAGCGATTATAGTGATATATCGAGCATCAATATTAAGGGAAAACAAGAAGGGATTAATGGAAAAAATGATGAGAAGTCCAAGATGATGACACTAGAAGTAGAGATTCAAAGGCTCATGACTGAAAACAAGGAGTTGGAGGATAAATGTGTGAAATTGAAGGCTAAAGAAATTTCTACAAGGCAAGAATTAGAGAGTTTTAAAACTAGTGCTCTATCATCTACAAGCAAATAAAAAATTGTTGGAGCACCTAGGTGCAACAAAAATAATGAGATCCATGAGCGATGCAAGAAGCAAAATAACAAGCAAAGAATGTTCAAGAAGAGGAATAGAATTCGAAAGTGTTATAATTGTGGAGTTCATAGACACATAGAAGCAATTTGCAGTAATGATGAGATCAAACTATCTCATCAAAAGGAGCATCCAAAGGAGAAGCCACATCAGGCATGCATGAAAAGGATATCTTCATGTGTCATGTATAATAGTCTTTTTTATGGTTATTATTTCTCATGCAATGATTTTTTCCATAGGGCTATTGTCTGCAAGGCACATGCAAGGAATAAAAATCAGATTAGTAGAATATATCAACTTATTCCTCTATTCCTTGGTCACATTAGGTGTTTTTTATGTGATAATATTAGCAATAAGGCCAAAGATTGCAAGTTTCCCATGTGTTTCAAAAGATCCAACCCAAGAGAGGATAATATGCAAAGCCAACCATATAAGAAGAAAAAGGATCAACAGATGAAATTCTAGATGAGAAAAGAGTAGCAAGGGTATCGCACCAAAATTTGAGGCATGCATGGTCGTAGGGGGGGAATATGGTTTCATTATGAGTTACATGAAATTTTTTAATTGTGCAACCATATGGGAAAGTGGATGAGAAGAAAAATCTGCATATTGTTGGAGATGCATGTGTTTGGGGGGGTCCTTGAGGTTTGAAGTGTTATTTCTAGTTTTTTTCTCTATTTCTATTCTAGTTTGATTTTAGTTGGAACAACCATGTGCATTTGTTGATAGTTTTGGAGCAGTTATATGTTTTGGTTTTATTGATGCTAATGTTGATATGGAATCCATATAGTTATTCTTATGTGCATTGTCTAGGTGTGATGGGGGATCACACATTCAGGGGGAGAATTTGTGCTTCCAAATGGACTTGCAGTTGTTGGCATCATGCTCACTTTAGAGGAGTTTTATAGTGCTTATTTATCATGAGTGTGTTGCAGGATTGAAGTTTTTGTTGTTGTTGCCATATAGTAGCAAGATCATATGTTTTGCATGATATAGTTGATGTTTATGTCATATGTTGTCATGCATGTGTAGTTGCTATGGAGATCAATAGATATATTGGAGATAGTTCATCTAGATTATGCACTTTATTTCTCATGTTTTCTATTATAGATGTATCATGTTGTTGCTCATGTGTTTTTGGATGGATGAGACATGAGGAAGATGATTGTTGTTTCTCATGATATTTTGATGCATGTTGATGGATGAGATATTGAAAATTTATGGAGAGGATGAAATTATGTGCTTCTCATAATACTTTATTGTTGGATCTTACATTGTTGTTGATGTATATTGATGTTTTGTTGCTCAGTCATTTTCTTCTTGTTCCTTGTTGATGATATGTTGTTCATCTATGTTGAGGAGATGATGAGTTAGTGCTACAAATAATGCTAAAATGTTGGATCTTATGCTATTGTTGTTTATACTACCCATTGATGTGTTTCTCGTGTTTTGAGTCGATGATGCATTATGTTGATGGTCGATGAGGATATATTTGATGTTGTTTTATGACATATTCCTATGTTGTTGCTATCGATTGGATTTGTTATTAATGAAATTGTGGAGTATGGTGGTGGTTTCTAGTGGTTATCATGATTTTTCTATAGGATATTTATTCTTAATATGGTGATAGCCAAGGTGTTGAGAGGCCATGTACTAAAACATGATATTTTTAGTTCTTCTATGTTGTTGTTACACATTAAGAGATTGCTCATGGGGTTCTTATGTTTCGATGCATAGGCCATGTCTTGTATTGTATTGTTTCTTCCATATGGAGCATATATTGATGCTCAATGATGCTATGTAGTCATGTTTTTATATTTTTGGGAATGTATAGACGAGAGAACCATTCTGTGCAAATGTAAAAGCCATGTATTATCATTGTTTTTTTTTTATCTTTTGGGCACATTGCTCATGGAGAGACCCATTATGTCTAGTATGTCTTGTAATTGGATATATATGGGCCAATGGGATTCCAAGTCATGTTTTATTTTTTTTATCATTGATGTAGCCGCACTAAATTGGGTGCATGATGTAAAATAGGTAGCATAGAAGTCTTCATTAGTGATAAGAGAGTCCATAGAAGATTCCTATGTGAGTCCTGTGTATTTTTCATAGCCATGTATTTGCTCCATGAAGCATCATATTGTATTGTAATGTATTATATATCATGTCCAATATCAGTTAGAGTCATGGTCCATGAGATGTAGTCTCTTGCACTTATTAAGGAGTCTCATTGCAATAGGAAGATGTGTTGCTTCAACAAGCAGAGTGTAAGATTGTAACCCCATAGCATTCTTAGGGGAAGCATGCTCATTTTTCAGAGATTGCAGACTTGCTGCTGGCTAGTTTTCTTGATTCACATTCCTATCTTGTAGGAGATACTTTTTATGGTTTGCATCAGTATGGCGTTGAGTTTGACAGGGGGATTTTTTCTCTTATCCGACACATTATTGGCATTGTACTTCATTGTTTGTACGGCCCTTTTCCATTGATGTCAAATGGGAGAGAATTTGGATGGATAGTTTCAATGTCAGTATATGGAAATCAACCTCACACGTTGTTGAGGTTGACATGAATGCCAAAGGCAGAGTTTGTTGCCATTGTAGTGTTGGATTTGATGCCATTAGGTTGGAGGTGATACATATGCACGTGATATGCATGTTTGGCTTGGTCGTCTTGTTAGTTGGCGTTGATGTCAACATACCTATGACTAGACCTAGTGGAGGAAGAGTAGAGATGGATGTCTCATGTGATGTTGGATTGAGGATTTCCATGTTGTGTTGGTTGGAGATTTTGTTGTTGTAGGAGGTTGAAGTGTTTCTCTTGGTGTTGCATATGTCTCTTTATGTCTTGGAGACATTAGATATGCTGCTACATGTGTTGAGTTGTGGTTTCTTGTGTTGGAGGTAGTTGATGACATGATGTTGCTGCAGCAGGAGCTTGGAGATGCTGCTACAAGAGTTGAATATGTTTAGAGAGGTTTTGGTTGTTGCTTGAGAAGCTGAAGGTGTTGGTGTTGGTTCTAAGGTTGAAAGAATACGTCTTGCATGTCAATGGATTGTTCTTATGCAATTTCATTAGCTGTAGACCTATTAAAGATGTTTTGAAGAGTGATCAGATACTAAATAAGGTTTTCCATTACTTCCTAGAGGTTTTGTACTGAAGATCGATTGGTTTTCTTCATCCTTAGCCATAATCGCATGGAGCCAAGCCCGTGGGAGCGACTAAAAGTTCCAGTCACATGGAGGGAGGCCTATGGGAGCGATTGCGATGTTACAATCGCTTGGAGACAATGTCATGCATGTCATCAGGAATTTTCATGAGTTTTTCTCTGGATTTCACATGTTGGTCAGCTAATTTTTGTGTTGTGGCAACATCCTTGATTGAAAATTTTTGGTTTATGGTCGAAAAAGTTAGTGGGACCTCCAGAAGTTTATTAAAGTTGGAAATATAGAAAAGGCAAGTGGAGTTAGTGGTTGATATAGTCAATGAGCTGAATTTAGATCAAATCAAGCATATGAACGGATTGTTGAGCTCAATAGTTCTGTGTAATTATTGAGTTGATCACTTGAGTTCATCCATATATTGGAGAAAGCTCATTGTTAGTATGGTTGATTGTCTAGCTATTTTGAGTGAGTGTGCATTGAGAAGAGAGTGCAAGCTGCATGAATTCTCTAGCGTAACATTTTCTGATGCAGTTTGCATTTGTAGCAATAAATAGCTAAAATATGTATCAACCATTATCTTAGTGAATTGAGTAAAAGATGAATTGTTGATTGGAGAAGTGATTGGTGATATTGTGTGATGGATAATGGATCATTTGGAGATTGTGGTTTCTTATTATATTCTTCATATTTTGTTGGGGCTTTTTATTCAGAATGATGGTGTTGCTGTGATGTTCAATGTTGAGTAAATTAGGAATCCAATCTGAAACATTATGAAACGAGGCTCACATGGAGGAAGTGAAGGCATGGACGCTTCAAAGTATATAGCGATTTGGTGGAGTTGGTAGAAGGAAGAGATTTCTCCATCCAATAGGAGTTGGATAGCCCAATGGGAGTTGGGCAAGGATCGTTGATTGTGGGAGACTTCATTAGATGGTAGTCCATAGATCTGAGAGAGAAGCAATTTCTTGTCTAATAGATGGAAACATATTGTGAAGGAAGCCAATTCTTTCAGCTTATGGTTGTAAGCTGATCCATGTATATTTGTTCAAAAACTAATAAAATATATTGAGTAGCACAGTAACAACACGGGTGGTTTTTGACCCATGAGGAGGGTTTGCACCAGAAACACTTGTGTCTATTATGTGATTTCTTTCATGGTTTTAGTTTTGTTTAATGCTATAATATTTGTTTATGTTCTTTAGTTTGCTCATGGTTTTAAAAAATAATAATTTATAGAAAAAATTTATATATAGTGATCTAATTTCCAACAATATATCCTTACTATATTTTTAAATACTCATTTACATTAAGTGAGAAATAAATAACATATATCCATAAAATACGAAAACTTTTTCTCTATAAAAACAAAATGTTTATATTTTTTTTTTGTGAGGAATAAAATTTTAAAAAATAACATTTCAAATTCATAATAAACCAATATTAAGCCTTTTAAAGCAAATATATGTAAACTATTGTTCTAAATCAATAAACATTTGAACATTTTTTTATATTAAAAAATAAAACTAAAAGTACTTTATCTTTTTATAAATATATAAAAAATCGATATACAATATATTAATTATATACAAATTATATATATATATATATATATATATATATATATATATATAATTATGATTATAATTATAATATTTTATTATTACTACTATTTTTGTACGTATCATTAATGGAAATAAATACTTTTCCCAAAAGATAACAAAATAAAAAAAAAAATTCCAATTCAAATAACAAAAAACAAACAATTATCATCAAATTAAAATCAGTGATATTTTATAATACCATATATATATATATATATATATATATATATATATATATATTACTTTAAAAATTTATATATTTCAAATCACATTTAAGGGAGAGGAATTACAGCTTCCTCAATAGTAGAATGTATAGTAGAATATATGTATGAGTACAATAAACAAATTATTAATTAAATGGCTGGTCTTTTAGGAGGAAACACATGCTTTAATCATAAGGCCCACTCAAAATGTATTATTTTTTAGAATATTTTTAAATATACATCTCCTTATAATGACAAGTAGAAAAACATATATTGAAAAAAATATGAACATTTTTTTCTAAAAAAAAATTTAGATTAATTTAACATATATTGAAAAAAATATGAACATTTTTTTTCTAAAAGAAAGAAATTTAGATTAATTTTTTTATTATTAATAAAGTTTTAAAATATAACATTTTAAATTCATAATAAGTCTATATTAAACTTTATAAAACATCTATATAAAAACTATTATTTTAAATTAAACAGATATTTAAATATTTTATTTATGTTAAATATTTAAATAAAAAATTAGTTTATTTATAAATATATGAGATTTTAAATTAAATAGATATTTAAATATTTTATTTATGTTAAATATTTAAATAAAAAATTACTTTATTTATAAATATATGAAAGATATATGAGAGATTGGTATCACAACATATTAATGATATTCAAAAATTTCCTTTAAACTTATATTCAAAATAAAAATATATTTTTTTGAATTATTTTAAATTGCTTTATATTTTATAAAAACAAAATTATAATTAATATTAAAATATCTTTTTTGTTATTAATAACCAAAACTAAACAAATTTCTTCATATTGAAATAACACAACAAAACAAACTTTATCATAAAATTAAAATTTATATTTTCATTTAATTAAAATTATATTATAATTACTATATATATATATAAAATATATATATATATATATATATATATAAAATTAATTTCTGGAAGAATATATTTCAAATCACATATAACACCGAGAGGAATTACACCTCTAAATACACCTCTGGGTACAAGAAACAAACTTTCAAACAAAGAATTAATATATGAAACAAACCAATGGCTGGTCCGTGGGTCAGCACTAGGAATTTGCAACCCACTGTCACAAGCATCGACAGTCACAATAATCAAGAACTTGCAATCCGAGAATTGATATGAGAGAAGCCAATAGCTTGTCCATGGGCCAAGCGTAAGAGTCTGCAACCCACTGGAACAAGCATTGACAGTTACAATAATCAAGAGTTTGCAATCAAAAATTAATATAAAAGAAGCCATGGGCTGTTCCATCGGTTAGCACTAAGAATTTGCAACCCAATGCAACAATTATCAACAGTTACAATAATCAAGAATTTGCATCCAAAGCGCAATGTAATCCACACTTAAAAGCAAGACAAGTCTGAACATTTGGGAGTTGTGGAATCCATAAGACATTCTATTCAGCTCTTCAAAATGCTGTCTTAGAATGTATTCCCTGCAACAAGTAATCAATTATTAGGAGTGAGAGTTTCACTGGTCATTGCATTCACTGTGCCATCCGATTGAACCCATGTCATGGTACTGAACATTGAATCAGCAGTTGGGGTGATTGTCAAAAGGATCGCAACCCGTGGCAGAGGGAGAGGGCAATGAGGAGACTCTCGTCATGGCAGATCCGCCAGGAGGGGTGACATGGGGTTCTGATTGCATACACAACAAATGTCTCGGGGAATAGAAACAGTCTGGGTGGGGTGTGTACAGAGGGAAATCCTGAAATATATTAGGGGATAACGGACCGGAAGATGGCAAGAAGAAGTTGGGCGAAAAAGGAAAGGTCGAACCAGACTGAAAAGTCGGAGATAACAAGGATTGCTCAGATCTAATATTCTCAGAAGATTCAGAAGGATTTGAACCGCTGTCACTAGATTTTTCTTCTTTAACCAGAAAATCACGTGCTCCACCTCGAGGACTAGGAGAAAAATCTAGTCCGCAACAATTAGGGTTTCCGGGCACAGAGCTGTCAGAACACGAAAGTGGATGAGGAGCCGGAGATTGAGTGGAAGAAGACGCAGAGGAGAAGGACGAGGGCATAGAGGAATCTGGCCGGCTATGGGCATCGCCATTAACGCGACCAGTGAGGCGTTGGACGAGCGTCATGAACTCCCGTGCTTCGGTGTGTATGACCTTCGGAGAATGCGTATATATAATCACAGGTTGCTTCTGTTGCATGGCCGGCACCGGCACCTGCGGCTTCCGGATGTTGTGCGAGTACCTGCAGATCTTGAGCGGTGAAGGGCGTGGACCCTGTAAATCCGCCTCGGCGCCTTGGCTTGCTGTTCGGAATTCATCTCTACCTTCCGACTTTTCTTTCAGATAATTCAATTCCAATAACTTCAAATTCCTCTCCTCGTAGAAAAACCCTGACCCTACTATTCACCAGAGCAGACAGCTCAATATGCAATAAAAACTAACTGTGCATATCAATGCCAGAAATAAGTCGGCACGGTGGTTCAGATCTACCGGCCTTTCATTTAATCAAATGGAGAAAGTAAAACCTAAATAAAGAATATTTGGCCAATCTTGGCGAGATACCTGCTGCGAGACTTCTGTGGGGGTTCTAGATCTCCCTGACGTCGAAAGGTATTTATTTATAGATTCAAGGTGGATGTGAAAGGGTAAAATAATTGACCGCCGCCGAAAAGTCAAAAATTTTCATCGCCACTAGTAAACTTTAAAATAAAAGATGTTTACGGTGGCCCATCCTAGACCTAATCCTTTTCTTCATGCCTGCAGATGTTGCCTCGCTATTTGCGAGCGGGCATGGAAGAATTTTAGTGGGTAATTGCTTGCGCCGCCTGTAATCGTCTGTTATGTAAAGGTGTCATGACCGCCATATAGCACGTCTGTATCGTGACATGACATTGGCGTGGATAGTGACGCGTCCGGGATTGCTGGTTTCCCGTTAACACAATCTTCCATTGTTGTGTCGAGCTCAAATTCTGGTTGCTCGCATTTTTCTCGATAGAAAGTTCTTTCGTTACAAACAGAAGCGACAAATCTCGGGTATAAAGTATGGCAGGTATGTGGAGACAAAATATAGCCTTGAAATTTTTCTCCAATCCCTTGTTCGGTTTATGTAGGAGTTTAATAGGTTTGTGTTTCGTTCAAGCTATATTTTGAAAATTTGATGAAATCTCACGGCATATTTAATAAAAATTTTAAATTACAAATTAACTTATATGTCTGTTAATTTCACTTTTAATTTTAATTTGTATGAAAAAAGTGAGTGTAAAATGTTAAAAAAGTTTCCATCTAATCAAATTTGATTATAGAGTACTGATAATTGATAGAGTAGTTGTAAGATGAATCTATGCTAGAACAATTTTATGGTGAGCATGAAAGGAATTAAACATTTCTATCTCTTTCATTTAACCAACATACCAATAAAATATTTTAGGCATAAGAAATTTTTTATTTCCTATTGCTTTATGAAAAAATGAATGATGATGATTGACTTCTACTAATATTTATATGGTTTATCAATTTATAAGAAGGTAAGATATTAATCAAAATTCTTCAACATTTTATCTCTGTGTTTGAAAAGAAGCATTCCATTGGTATAGTTTTCTTGACTTGGAAGCTCAAGGTTGGTAGTATGACACATATTTTAAAAATTAAATTGAATGTGAGTACAAGGCTAAAAATCTAAGCAAAAGTGTTTTCCATTGCTCAACCCTCGTCGTATACTCTTTCATTTTCAGGCTTTTTGGAAATTGAGTAATGCCTAGTTTTAGTATTGAAATATGTTATATAAGTCCCACATTGAAATAACTTTTAAAGGTTTCATATTAACCTCATATAAAAAATGAATAATTTACAAATCTGAGAAGTAACAAAATAACTAGTATTTTTTTATTTTATTTACCTCTTCTCTATCTATATCAAATTAATATAAAATTATTTTATTCAAAGGGGCATTGAAATATTCTCTCTCTCTCTCTACTTGGAATAATGGAAAAATGTAGAATTCTCCAGATTATTCTACTATTATAGATTTAGAGATTTGTTGTGATTTGTTGCGATCAGTTAGATTTAAACCTTAATTCTTAAGGAAACTGTTCAATTCCTCAATAAATTTCCAATCTTATTTATGTACGAATGATTTGGTAAATGATAAGAGTGTCTTCTGCACACACTCTTTAGGTTGAGCTAGGCGCATCTACGAGTTGCTCATTTTCCTCCATATTTTTTCTCTCCTAAAGTTTTAGTTGGTATCAAACCAACACGAACAGTGAAAAAGTCTAAGCTCACCTTTACAAAACTCTGTGGCGATGGGAAAGTTTTGTTCATCGAAGAGAAGTATGATGCATTCCTCTCACCGGCTTATTGCATCTCAAGTTTTTTTTGGGTACGACTAGTTATTGGGTTGCTCAAAATATGTTTGTTCTTGTTTGGCTGGTGCAATGACATTGTAGACAATAGAAGGTGCATGCATTACAGTGATGGGTAAACAAAGGATACTCAAGCAAGTCGAGAGAGAACTAAAACAAAACATGAGGAAGAGTCAAAAGGCAGAACCAATATATTTTTCAGTTGAACATGAAGTGTTTCTAGTTGAAGTTGAAGGATCTGATGCTAATCAGAATGCAGATTGGATCAATGTAGTGAAGAATTTGATGAAATAGATGAAATCATAAAAAGGTTAATGTTGAATCTACTCTCTTTCTCAAGTATAAATTATGAAATTTGGGCCTCTGAAATGAAAACAGTACTATGGAAGGTAAATTTGTTGAATTATGTTGAAGAGGATTTTCTTAATTCAAACCATGATATGAGTAAAGATGCATCAACATTACATCTTATGACATCTGCATTAGATGAAAGCATCTTATTCAGTATAGTATATGAATATGGTGATATTCAAAATGCAAAAAAATTGTGGGATATTTTAGAAATGAAGTAGAGTTTGAATGAGGTTGAAGATGATGAAAGTATTGTTCTTGAAAATGATAATTGTGCTTCCAATCTCATAATTGATTGTGAAATTGAAGATGGAAACATTGAAGCTACAACGATGGATGATGAATGTGTACCTATAGTTGACATTGAAACATGTGGTGATGAAGAAACAACCATTGATGTATAATCTGAAATTTCTTATGAAGAAATAATCTCTAATTCATAGATGTATGAAGTCAAATTTGGTGAGAAATACGTATCTCATAAAGAATGGTTCATTTTGATGCATGAAAAGCATCTTATTGATGAGTTATTCTTCGTTGAGAACAAATTTCTACCTCCATACACAAATAAAATGCAAGACAACATGATTGTAGCAGAAAAAATGATTAAATAGGTTGAAGACATGAAACAACCAACTATGTTAGCAGAGAAAGATGAAGAAGGGAACACTCTCTGAAAAGAGTAGGATGGCATGAATGAGTATGGTTCTTTTTATGAACTTTTATATAAATCTAACATTGATTTTAAGTATGCAGATACTGGCAACTAGGAAGAAGGAATAAAACTTGAAGAAATTGCAAGCATTAAGGGCAAGTATAAGTCCCAAGAACCTACAGTAATGTTGAATACAAAGAATATTAGCCTGCAATCAAGATCAAGAAAGAGGATATCAAGAATTTAAGTGTTCCACCTTTGGCGTAGAAAGCGTAAGAAAAGGAGAATCTCCACCACTATATTATGGCAAGAAATGTGAAGATGAAACTGCACCAACAAATGAACAAGGATGGACCCTTCAGCTAGAAGGAAAAAGTGAAAGCTTTATTATCAAGTTGTTTTTATTTATCGTGGTACGCCTATCTGAAACTGAGACCAGAATGCATGTTACTCATGTTATGCTTTGATCCATTTCTCCATTAATGGGGGGAATTGAAATAATGGAGAAATGTAGAATTTTTCGGATTATTCTACTATTAGAGATTTGTTGTGATTAGTTAGATTGGATCTTATTCTTAAGGAATATGTTCAATTCCTCAACAGATTTCCAATCTTATTTATTTACGAAGGATTTGGTAAATCATAGGAGTGTAAGGTGTCGACACTCTTTAGGTTGAGCTAGGCTCACCTAAGAGTTGCTCATTTTCCTCTCTCTCTCTCTCTCTCTCTCTCTCTCTCTCTCTCTCTCTCTCTCTCTCTCTCTCTCGCTATATATATATATATATATATGGTATTGAAATATATTACTTCTTGATATGATTAGGAAACTTATGCAACTAAGAAAGAAAATTGTGTTGATATGGATGGCGAGAATTAAAATCTTAGGGTTGGAAGTTAAGTATGTGAGTAAAAAACCTTTTAATAATGTAGGTAATAAAAAATACCCATTTATAAAATGCAATTAACTTAATTAATTTAATTCCCCATATGGGAGGGAGGAGGAGGGAAGATGGTATGGGGCAATTGCTATCGCACCACTGGACCAATAAGATGAGGTATGTGGCACCACATCCCAGTAAGTGTAAAGGACATGTGGTGGAGTCTTAAATACCCCTTGATCTAGAAGATGAAGAGGTGTCAGAGGTATTGTTATGACTGCACCAAGTGTGTGACGAGGAAGGTGGCCATAATGTTAAACATATTGACGTTAATTTGTTTGTGTGGCTCTGAGGTTAAGTGCAAGAGAGAGCTAGGTTCGTTTATAGTGAGGCATAGTGATATCGACTGTAGGGAGACAAATAGCTAGAAAGACTTTGGAAATGTGAATATTTTCTCCATCTCGTGGGTGGCTCAACAATGGGAGGAATATTTGGATTTTTGGGAATGGGTTGTAAGTTTGGTAACTACTAATTGAGGTTGGTGGAGTGAATGAAAAAAATGTAAATTTCTATGGTTGGAGTGGAGTTTTCCAAGTACTTAGGAATTAAATGTGGTATTATTCCTGGTTTTCAATTCCCAATTCTAGTTCATAAGGCATAACTCTTCTAGTCCTCCTTCAAATAATAACTATTCTTATATATCGATTCCTCCTTTTTATTCCATATATTTCCTGTTTTGTGTTGACATTATTATGGGATATTTTTCCCATTTCAATTAGATTCTAGTGGTGGGAGGCCTTCGTAATTATGTTGTTCTTCCTCCATTAGTTGGTTAGTAGGAACACTAGAGAAGGAAAAGGAAGTTTTGGCCTTGTGCTAGCTTAATGAAGAGTTTTGGGCCAGGGTATGAATACTTGAACATATGTTGTGAAGTTTCTCTAGATTCCTTATCTCCTAGCTATTCATGTTTTCAAATTTATATTAATAATTTTATTCACTCTTAGTGATGCTAGCCACAGTCTTTGAAGTTCCTCGATTCCTAGGGTTACATTCTCTCTCGAGGTTTACTATAAATCGACTAATAGATAAACACTTGTGTTTTAACACTTGTTGGGTGGTAGCAGTGTATACCCTTGAAAGTTGTTAGACCGAAATCAACTTAGATTGGATGGTGGATGTACAAACTTGATAATCTTTGGGGTTAAGATGTTGATAGGGAATGTGGTATTGTTATGATGTTGGTGGGTTAATGTCTAGATGGTATTGGTGCCACGTTGGTGAAACACCACACCTATCATATTGAAGATTTTAATAGAGTGAGGTGTTCTTGGGTGGAAGCAATCCTCTTTGAACAATGTTGTTTCTTATCTATAGCTTAGGTCCCACGTGCTTCCCACAATTCCTTGGAAAATAGTAAGATTAATAAGTGAGGTTGTGTATTATGAGTGTACCCATAGAGGAAATACCTATTTTCATCACTAAAAATAATGTTTTTTAGCTAGATATAGAGAGTAGATCCTAGCTCATGTGTAGGAAAAAGTGGCTAGGTCAGAGGGGGGAGCATCTTCCCATAGAACATCACTCTCAAACACTGAATCTAGGGGCAAATGGGCATAATGGATCCCTGATATGGGACATACACAAGGAATATTTAATCAATATATATAGAAAATAGATTTATAATGGTAAGTGAAATTCCTATTGGGATGTTGGATCATCATGAATCCCAAATGGAGCTTCTTCAATGCCTAGATCATATGCATTGGATTGTGAGGGATTATTATAGTAGGTTAGAGAATATTGAGTGCATACTAAAAATGATCGAACATCATCTCGAAATTCCACCAACAACAACCTCAACTCTTGCAAATCCAACATATCTTATCGTTGTTGCAAGCTCTGACTCACATCCCCTTACTTGACCATGTTTATGGTTCTGGCTTATGTTTCTACTTTTGAAATTATGTTTTTTTGGGTCAGCTAGGGTCATATCTAGATTTAGGCCTATAGTATGCAAATTATGTTAGTTTCAAGTTCTCTCTCATCTCTTTGGTGACTAGAATTTTTGGTTTGAGTCTCCCCTTTGAGACATCGGTGTGAATTTTTGTAATCCTTGATGTAATATCTGTTTTTTGAAGCTAAAAAGTTACATTCCACAAAAAAGAAGTTAATAAATTTAACCATGATTTTTCCTCTTTCCAATATACATAGGAAAAACTTTAAATATGGCACTATCCTTCCAACATAGACATCAATATCTTGGTTGACATAGATATTCAAATATTTTATTCAAGGCCCACATTGAAACATTTTTAAAAACTAAAACAATCACATATCCTCTTCACAATTAGAAGTAAAAATAACAAGATATATATTTTTTTTCAATTACATTATATAAAAATTCTATAAAATTATGCTACTTAATATAGATATCTAGATGTTTTATTTTTGCTTAAAAGTGAAACATTATTTTTTGTTATTAATACTTATTTTAAAAATCATATGTCAGCGTTATGTCAATCATGGAAGAATTTACAGACATAAGGAGTAGTTCAATTGCTGACGACCATGAAAATAAAGTGTTATGTGTGAGGAGCTTCAAGGTTCAAATCCCCCTTGATTCACATGAGCTTGCAAAAAGGGCATAAGACGGATATAGGATCATTTAATTATTAACTTTTATATATAAAGAATTTTATAAGAAAAAAAATTACAATATATATTTAAATATTCAAAATTATTGTAATTTTTTTTAATGATTTAAAATGTGGAATATGTTTCCATATATAATTGTGTAATAATTAAATCTAAATTTTCATGGTCATAAAATTTAAAATTTGAAATTAAAATAAAATTAAAATTTAAAATTTAAAATTTAAATTATTGCAAGAGCCTTTGATGCTTAAAATATTTATGTTTCTCTACAATAATTTTTTTAATTAAAACTTATCTCTCTCTATATATATGAAATTGTCTTTTTATTTAGCAAATCATTTTATTAAATAAATCTAAAAAAATCATATAACTGCATTGCTCTAAATTTATGTTCTTTAGCATAAATGAAAAAAAGATAAAAACAAAAAATAACATAAATGGAAAAAGAGAAGGTAAAAACAAAAATATAAAATAAATTTGGTAAATTACTTAAAATTATGTAACATATTTAACCATTTTTTTTTATTGATGATGATGATGCTGATGATAATTTATTTGTGTAATCCTAAAATATTATGTGGTTGGAAAATGTAGTGAGATGTTTTATATTTATTGAACATTAAGAAATATATAAATTTTTAAAATGTATTTTGTTTAATTATATAATATGAAATAATTATTACATGATGTGGAATTGTAATTAAATGATATATATAAATATAAATATTAGATGGATTTAATTTCTAAGTAAATAAAAATATTGAAAAAAAATACATATATATTTATCTAACTATATTAGTAAGAAATTATTAAATATTAATTAAATAAATAAATTTATAAAATTAAAAGAAAATGTAATGCATATATAATAACATGTTATTCAAGTATTAAATATTTTATTAAAAATATTTTAATAGTAAACTTTACAGCGTGGATTTAGAGTTTCTTATAATTTGCATGAAAAATGAAGTTGTAGGCTTCGTTTTTCAAATGCACAGGGGTGATAGCGATAGCCACTGGAATTGATTTTATCTCACACATAATATTTTATTAAAGATAAGACACATATAAGCTCATTTGATTGTTAAATTTTATATTTAAAAAATTTAATAATAAAAATTTACAATATATATTTAAATATTCAAAATTGTTGTAAATTTGTTTAGTAATTTTAAATGTGGAATATATTTTCATATGTAGTTGTATAAAATTTAAAATTTAAATTTAAATTACTACCAAAACCTTTGATACTTGAAATATTTGGGTTTCCTCCAATAATGTTTTTACTTAAAACTTATGAATATGTATATTTATTTTTTGTTTTTATATTATATTTGAGGAATATATATATTTATTTCTCTTTTTATATTATATTTGACGTTATCTTTTTATTTAGTAAATTTAAAAAGGTCATGATGACGATGATGATAGTTAACGTCCACTAAGACCAAACTTTGGTCTATCAGACCTAAAGAAAAGAATTATTTAGTTTGATTTAAGATTTTATTCCTATACTCAAAAAGCTTGGAGAAGAGTCTCTTGAGCTTATTATAATTTTGACATCGTAAAAGGCTAGGAAGGTCAGTATTGCAAAAAATATTATGAAACTGAGATCTAATGTGGTTGTATGCGGGGAACTCTAAGAGGAAGTGATTTTCGTCCTTGATGTTCATATTCTCATAGAGATGGCAGATCCTTTCCATCCATGGGGTTTTAGGAACTGCCCAACGACCCATTTCACTATGGAGCTCATGAGAATTCGTTCTAATCTTGGCTATTTTAATTTTCTTCTTTGAGCTAGTTAAAACGAAGAGATACTTTTGATCTTCTAGGGTGGGGTTGATGACCTCCTTATAATATATTAATTTTATTTTAGCTGCTAAATCTTTCTCAGACCACCTGTTTTCTTTCAACTTAGAAATAACAATATTTTTAATGTTATTAATGTTTTGCAATGCAACATTCTCGTCGATCTCCCAATGGTTTAACCAGACCCTGGTGTCTTTATACCAACCTCGTTTGAGCCTTAGGTGATTTTGGCTGGAATTTAAAGCTAGCTTAGGAAGTCTATGGTCACCTATGTTATTGAGTTTGTGTTTTGATAATAGAAGCCTAATCATAGCTAGGCTCTCAATAGGGGAAATACCCACTTCTATAAGGAGAATAGGATAGGGTGTATTGCTTTTAATTTTGAGGTTATACGTTATACAACGCTTTTGGATTTGCTCAATCTTTCTCCAGGATTCTCTAGAGATGATGCAACCCCAAAATTCACATCCATATAAGATAACAGGAGTGACTAAAGTTTCAAAGAGAAACTTCTTTCTATCCCACATTACGAGGTTTGTCATTTTACAATTATTTTCAAGACCAAAATAAGCTTTCCACCCCCCATTAATCCCTTTCTCAATGCTATAGTTCCAATTCAGCTTGTGATGAATATCAATTCCTGGGTACTTGTAAGAAGACACTTCCTCCAAGTTACTATTGTCATACATAAAATTAGTGTAAGTGTCCTTCTTCGATTTGATAATCATAACTTTTATTTTGTTAGTGTTAACAGTCATACCCATGGTAGAGCAAAACTCCTTAAGAAGCCTAAGTTTCTTATCAAGATCAGATGGGCACCTTGTGATAAGAACAATATTGTCAACATAGAGAAGAAGGATGATGACTATCCCAGCTAAGATCATGCCAGCGCAACCTACTTCCTCTAAACAACCCTCTAGCTTGTCGATGTAAATGCCAAATAGGGGTGGGGAGAGGGGGAAATCTGGTTTAACTCCGATATTACACTTAATATCTTTCGACCACCCCTCATTGCTCTTTAACTTGGCAATTACATTCTCGTATAACCTTATAGCAGCAACTCTCAACTTGAAAGGAACCTTTAGCTCTTCTAATCTATTCCATAGGTTGTTCCTAGGAACTGTATCGAAAGCCTTTCTAATGTCCACAAAGCAACAAAAGAGATTGGATTTATCATTGCGGCATTCCTCCACAATGATCCTAAGCATAATGAGGTGGTTCATTGTTGAGTGCTACCTTCTAAAACCCGCTTAGCCTTTAGCCCACTTACCTTCACTTTCAAGCCATATGATAAAATTTTTTCCAAAATAATACCATATAATTTGGCTAGGAGAGGGCTGATCATAATTGCCCGATAATTAGAAGGGTTATTTGTATCTCCACTCTTAAAAATAGTGATAATGGGGCTCTAAGTCCATGGTTTAGGGAACCATTGCTTGACCGCTTGATTGAAAAGATTATGCACGTGGGGGATGAGGACAGGACCTCCAATTTTTAAGATTTCTGCCTGGTAACCTTCAATTCCCTTAGCTTTCCCATTTTTCAGGCGTTTAACCCCGAAATCAATTTCTTCTAATGAGAAAATTTCTTTCGTTGTGAGCAGGGTTTCAAATTTATCCATGACATATGGAGATTCATAAATCTTTTTAAGATAGGAATTCCAGTCGTGTAAAGCAACTTTATTATTATCTTTAGTTTTCCTAGTTAGAATATGCCTCCAGAATTTCTTAGGAGCTACCTTAGAGAGGTGTAAGAGATTCTTTTCTCTTTTACGAATATACTGCCTTTTTTTCCTTTTAGTTAGGGATTTGTATATTTTTATCTTGCCAATTTTAAGAGATTCATCAACAACTTCCTTAATTGATCTCCTCGCACTTTTACAATCTTTGTCATACCATGGGTTGGTTTTTCTATTTCTTTTATTACTTGAAACTTCAATTGAGAACATGTTAATAGAATATGAAAGGGTTGTACTAAAATTATGATAGAGGTCTTCTATGTTGTCTATACTAGATAAAGGAAGCAAATTAGTTTTTAATTCATTTAGAAAGAGATTGTTTTTATTTCTATCAAAGATTAAGTTCTTTTGGCTATAAGGATTATCTTCTATGGGATCTATATACATGACAAAATTGAGAGTTATAAGTAAAGGCCTATGATTAGAGTCAGGCTCGTGGTCGTTTAAGATGTCAAAATTTATTATTTCGTTGTATAAAGGGAGATCGGAAATAACATAGTCTACCATGCTACTACCAAGCCCATGGATCCAGGTCATCTATCTAGAATTGGTCCACTTGTTTAGATCGTTGCAGATTATGACATCCTAAGCACTACAAATCTTGACTAGCTTCGACCCAAGCATATTTTCTCTGAGTGCTTCAAAGTTCCTTTTGTACCGGCTAGTCAAAGTAAGGTATTCATCTAACCAAAGAGGATTAGGGTTGGAATGATTGCTTAGAATAATAGCTTGGTTTCTTGAAGTTTGAGCATTAAAGTCACCCATTAAAAGGATATTACCTTCATTCCTTATGCTAGAAATATCATTCTCTAAACCATTGTAAGGACTATTTTTATATAGATTCTCTTTCTTATAGAAGTTAGAATTGGTGGGAGAAAAATAATAGATTGTTATGTAGGTCTTTTTATCATTAATGTCAGTAATCTCTATCCAACTATATTGGTTGTAAGGGTTGTTTTTATAAATCCTAGCATGGGGGAATATGTTCTTCTTAATGTAGCAAGCTATACCCCCAATGCCTCTATGGAGGATCACTTGTTCCAGGTAGACCATAGTGCAAAGCCATTTATGTTAGGGACTTTAGATTCTTCGTGCTCCCAAGTTTCAACAAGCAATATAATGTCAACATCATTCGAGATCCAACTTAGCTTGGGGCCTTTGTTCCATGGAAAGCCTCGCCAATTCCAAGAAAGAATCCGGAGCATGTTGAATTGATATTTATTACTATCTTTTTTGTTTCTATTTCGAATAATGGCTTTTCTATTTCTGATTATTGCCCATTTTCCTTCCTTCCTAGCTTTTTTTACCTTTTAAACCTCCTTTCTTAATTCTTCTTGATCTTCTAGAATGAGATCTTCATTTATAAATACTTCTGGTTAGTAGAGCTCACCTTTATTCAGATCAACCTTCCTTTATTCTCAGTTAATTTCCCCAACCTTGTTGCTTCTGTGAGACACGTTGTTTCTTTTTTTTTTCACTGAAGAAAGAAACAAACCTTCTATTCATATGAAGCTAAAAAATTGTTAAATAAAGTACAACTAGCACCTTGTGCTTAGGGATTTGAGCCAACTGCTTGAGAACCAGGCTAAAGCCCCACAAAACTGAGAAACCTCCTAAACCAAACCTTCAAAAAGTCAATAAGTGGACCTGATGTGGAAATAGAGACCACAGTGAAAATATTTCGATTCCGCAAGGTGGATCACCATCAAGTAGTTGTTCTGCCTAAAATCCCTTAACCCGCTCCTAAGCAGGAAGGTGCAAGGAAGATATCCTAGTCCCACCATCCAATAAACACAACAAATCTCAGCCATAGATCTGCAACCACTAGGTCCAACGGCTGTGAAGGATGTCAGGCTGGAAAGATGAGCAAGGAATATCCACCCGATGAAGGCGATATTCTCTCTCCTCCTAGGGCCACATGAAGAATGGTTCGTGGCATCAAAAGATTTTCTGTAAAACCATTTATGGTAATGCGGATGCTCGATAACCACTGTTACTATAGAAAAACCACCATGTACTTTAGCAAAGATGTTGGTTCCTCCTTTTGGTTTCACGCTCTTTATCCTTTGCCTTCCATCCATCTGTGGGGACCAAAAATACCAATAAGCAAATCCGATACAAAAATAGAGACCACAGTGAAAATAGTTCGAATCCGCAAGGTGGATAACCATCGAGCAGTTGTTCCACCAGAAATCCCTTAACCCACTCCTCAGAAAGAACATGCAAGGAAGACATCTCGGTCCCACTGACCAACAAGCACAACAAACCTTAGCCGTAGATCTGCAACCTCTAGATCCAATGGCTTTGAAGGATATCAGGCTGGAAAGAAGAGCGAGGAATACCTGCCCGATGAAGGCGGTATGCTCTTTCCTTCTTGGGCCACATGTAGAATGGTTAATGGCATTGGAAGCATTTCTGTAAAACCACTTATGGTAATGCGGATGCCCGATAACCATTGTAACTATAGCAAAACCACCATGTGCTTTAGAAAAGCTGTTGTTGCCTCCTTTTGGTTTCATGCTCTTTCTCCTCTGCCTTCCATCCATCTGTTAGGCCCAAAAATACCAATTCTCATGTAGCCTGTTTATTAAACCCTTAAAAACCATCTTCTTAATTTTCAACTGGTTACTTCCAGTTCATGTATTGGTGCTACTCCTTGTTTGCGCATGCCATGGTGTAGTAGTCCTCACGCAGTTGTGTATAGGAACCAACTCCCACGAGCAGCACTTGTTGCCTCTTGTACAAAGCACCCCTTCATTAGCAAGCTAGTCTGCCACTCTGTTGGCATCTCTGTGAACATGAACAAAGCTAAGAGTTCTGAGTATTCTTAGGTGAGATTGAATTTGGTGATAGAACTGTGGAAGTCTCTAATGGTTCGAAACTTTGTTTGGTGTTGTGCCAGCTCCTATCCTTTTGACCAAATTGATTGTTAATTCCAAGTTTGCCTCAATGATTGTGTTATGTAAATTGTGATCAATCAGAATTTCTAAGCCTTGCTCTATGGCCATGAGTTCCGCCATGTTGTTAGTTGCCCTCCCCAAATGACTATGGAAGATGATTTTTATATTGCCCTCTTCATTTGTTATGACTCCTCTCTAACCAGCATCCCCAGGGTTTCCTTTTGAGGCTCCATCTATGTTTAATTTCAAAAAGCCATGGGGAGGGGGTAGCCAGAAAGTTGTTCCTTCTGATATGTACCTTGCTTTCTTTTTTATGCCTTGAGGGATATCTGACTAAAGCCCCAAAAGTTCAAGAATGTGAGCATCTCATTGTCCATGGGGTTTCTCAGGAGGTTGCTTTAGAAGGGCATTAATTATTTCTTTGAGTTGTTTTAGGATTTGAGCCATGATGGTTTGTGTTGAACTGGATTTAGCTTTGAAGATCCTGTTGTTGCATTCTTTCCAAACATCCTAGATCAAGAATCCTGGCGTCAGAGTCCATGCTAAATTGATTGTTTCATTTTCTGAGAAGTCTTTCCTCCAATTCTTTATAGTTTCAGTAATGTCATTTTCGTTCCTTACTGTTTGGTTGAAGATAGAGGCCACCCAATTCCATAAGGTGGAGGTGAAGGAGTAGAGGTTGAGAAGGTGATCCATAGTTTCCTCCTGCAGACCACATAACTGGCATCTTGATGGACCAACAAAACCTCTCTTTCTAAGATTTTCCCAAGTCAGAATCTTTTTATGTTGTACCAGCTACATGAACAGTTTGATCTTCATCCAGTGAGGGTTGGTCCAAAGGTCCTTCCAAGTCTTGTCAGGGCTTGGATAGTTAAGTCCAGTGACTATTCTTTTTGTATTTGAGGTTGAAGATGCCCCCATTGTTGCTGCCCCATATTAGGAGATCATTTGAGGTTGAAGTCAAAATTTGTCTCTTTTCCAGAATTGCTTCAATAACTTGGGCTTAGGCCTTCAAAGGGGTCTCTTCACTATAATCTGGTACCTTGAAAATTCTCCATTTACTTGTGTCTCTTGACTGATCCCAAAAGTCACTTACCCTTTTCAATCCTTTATTAATGGTATCATTTTTGATGATGTCCAATCCTTCTCTACAGAGGTTGTGTTCCTGCTACCAGTTGTCCTCCATGAAATAGGCTAGATTCCCATTTCTGATCTTCCAGAAATTATGTTTCTGAACTAAGGCTCTATTCTCCCAAGCATTGTTCCAAATATGGGAACCCCTTATGTGTCCTGTCATTCGAATGTGGTCCTCTTCCTGCCAGTCCATTGCATATTTTTGTTTCCAAAGCTTAGCCCAGGGGTTTCTCATTTCCTTTAGCCATCTCCACCAAAGTTTTGCCCCCAAAAATTTTCTTAGAGTGTCTGGGTCATGGAGACCCAAACCACCATGTGTTTTAGGTTTGCAAAGCTTGTCCCACGCAACTAGAGCCCATTTCTTTTTCTCTTCTCCTTTACCCCAAAGAAAGTTTCTTTGGATATGCCTGATTTGCTGTAAAACTCCTATTGGGATAGGAAGGGCTGAAAACATGAATATTGGAGTGGTTTGTAAAACAACCTTTGTAAGAATTAGCCTTCCTGATAAATTCAAGGATCTGCTAGTTTAGTTGTTGACTTTGTCCTTCAGTTTATTTGAAACTGACTCCCACACTTCCTTACTCAGAGGTTTATCAGTGAGAGGGATTCCCAGATATTTGGAGGGAAGATGATCTCTTTGAAAGTCGAGAATTCTGGATAGATTTCTTTGAATAGAAATATCAATATTAAAAAAAGAAACCTTTTGATTTTGTGAGGCTTACCTCAATGCCAACAACCATTTCGAAATCATGTAGGATTTGTTTGAATGCTTTGGCTTCCTTGACTGTGGGAATGCCCTGCAGCATAGGATCATCTAGAAATTGCTGATGAGTCAATGTGTTCCCATTCTGAGTAAGTTTGAGTCCCTGGATTATTCCGTCCTCCTTGGCTGAATTGATTGCTTTGCCCAATCCTTCCATCATGAGAATGATGAGGAATGGGGAGAGAGGATATCCTTGCCTGAGGCCTCTCAATGGCCTGAAAGTTCTAGATGGAGAGCCATTAAGAAGGATTGAACAACTAGCTGTGGTAACCAAAGCCATGACCCACTTTATCCAGTTGTGGTCAAAGCCATAAGCTTTAAGAACTTCCCTAATCACTACAACAAAACAGGCAATTTATGCCAGATTTAGCACCAGATTTTAGTGTATTTTTCTCTCCATTGGGATGAGCAGCCTGGCGCTAAATCTGGCTCTATTGTATAATTTTTAAAGCGTCCTTTTTTGCGCCAAGTTTTGCATCATTTTTCTACACCAAATTTTGCATCATTTTTTACATCATATTTTGCACCAAGATTTGCATTTGGTTTTACAACAGTTTTTGCTTCTAGTTTTGTGCCATTTTTTGCATCTATTTTTGCATCATTTTTTGCTCCCTATTTTGTGCCATTCTTTGCTTCTATTTTTGTGTCGTAATTTGCATCGAGTTTTACACCATCTTTTGCATCTGATTTAGTGCCTTTTTTTGCATCGAGTTTGTGCCATTTTTTGCATCTAGTCTTATGCCATTTTTTGCTTCTAATTTTGTACTTATTTTTACATCTGTTTTTGCATCAGTTTTTCTGCCTTTTTTTACACCATTTTTTGCATCTAATTTTACACCATATGTTGAATCCGATTTAGTGCCAAAATTTTCATCCATTTTTGCACCATTTTTTTCATCCACTTTTTCATTTCATTTGTCTCCCTTTTTTGCATCCTATTTTGCACCTAATTTTGCATCATTTGTTGCATCCAATTTAGCATCATTTTTAACAACATTTCTTGCATCCAATTTTTCATCCTTTTGAGCATCTAAATTTTTACCCTATGTTGGACCATGTGTTGTGTCCACCTTTGAATCCCATTTTGTGTCTAATGTTACGTTCAATTTTGAACCATTTTTTTCGTTATTTTTGCATTTGTTTTTGCAGCAAGTTTTGAATCATTTTTTGCACCTCATTTTGCATCCAATGTTGCATTCAAATTTGAGCCATTTTTATGCCCATTTTCGCACCATTTTTTCTACTTTTGTGTCTAATTTTTCACCATTTTTTATGTCCAATTTTGCATCCTTTTTTGTGTCTAATTTTTCATCCTTTTTGGCATCCAAATTTGCATCATTTTTTCTGCCACATTTTGTGTCCACATTTGCATCTCATTTTGCACCTACATTTTAGTTTGAATTTTCATCTAGTTATGCATCATTTTTGGCATCCTTAGTTTCACCCTTTTTAAGTCCCATTTTTCTTCTTGTTTTGTGTCTTTTCTTACATCCTTTTTGCACCCAATTTTGCATCCTAATTTTACACCATTCTATGCATCCTCATTTTGGTGTCCATTTTTACATCCTTGTTTGCACCCAATTTGGTATCTTTTTGTATGCCCTATTTTGTTCCCTTCTTTGTGTCTAGTTTTGCACCCTTTTTTAATTCTACTTTAAATCTCTTTTTGTCTCATTGTTTTCATCTTGTTTTGATGGCTAGTTTAACATCCAATTCTACTCCCAATTTTGCATCGGTGGTTACATCCACTTCTGGCTTCTTGTTTAGAGTTTTACTTTTACTTCCATTTTACTAATTTTATTACATAGTGAAATATATTACAGTTTCTAAATATCATTTTGCTGTAGGATTTAATGCACAGTTAGATGAACATAAAACCCTCTCAGTTTATCCCAAAAACCTAAGATAGTTTGATTAAGAGAAAGGTTGTTCTAAGGCTCAGGATTCTTAGTAGATCAATATTTAGAGTACAGATTAAGAAAAGAAGAATGATTTCATGTGAGTCCTCGCATGCAGGTCTTGTTGGAGTTTTTAGTGTAGCTGGGAAGCGCTCCTAGATAGCTCCAAATCTTGGTCCTACACACAAGAGAGAGAACAAAGAAAACTTCACAACGTAATATCTTGATAATTGAAACTATCATAAACATATAAATATTAATGAATAAATAAATAAAAACCAAAATCCCATACATTCATTAGTTAAATACGATAATTAAAGAATGAATAGTAGCATATGGAAGGAAGAACAACTAATCTATATTAATAAAGGAGTTGGAGGAAAGTTACAACCATTAGATGCAGTTGCAACAATACCTCCCCCAATTCCTAGCTCCAAAACTCTCCCTCTCAGGATAAATATTAGCAGCGTGACAATACATCAACTCCCATCATTTCCTTAATGGCCAAGCCTCCAATATATAGGAAAGTGAAGGCTATGAAGATTTCCCAAATTCCTCATTAATTCAATTTTGGCAAAAGCTTTTGGATGAATAATGTTTCCTCATATAAAAATGGCATTTTCCACTTTTTAGAAGCTTTTGTGCTTAGGAAAAAGCTTCCCCATGCTTTATGGCTCTTTCCCACTTTTGTATGCTTTTATTTTTTAGGAAAAAGCTAAAGATGAGGATAAAGAGATTACATTCCACCATATGAGTTTCCAAAAGTGAACGAGAGTGTCAAATTCTAGTTAACTCGAGCTTTTTTCCTCGCATTAGAGGAATTTTCATTTTAAAATGTTAACTTTGAATTTCCATGCCATAATGTGTAATCCAATCAAAATCATTTAAAATTTAAAAGACATACAAGTGTGACTAGGCAGTGGATTTTTTTTAATAATATAACTTACCTAATTTAACTGTGAATAGTGCCCAAGAAACCCGAAACTATATTAAATATTAAAAATTAAATTAATATCTTAATCTATACAAATTAGAATATCCAGAATATTTTTAATGAAGAGTAAATCATGGCGTGTTAAATAAATAAATTTAAATATAAAATCATAAATCCTAAATTTAATTTAAATTTTAAATTTGCTTTCTTAATTTAAATTTTATTAAATCTTCTATTGATAAATTAATTTAAATATAAAATATAAACATATGGTTATTTTGAAAAAAGTGCATTTATTTGAGTAACTTAAATTTAAATTTAACTTAAATTTATATTTTAAATTTTCCTTTGAAATTTAAATTTTCTTAAATCTTGTGTTAATAAATTAATTTCAATATAAAATACATGTAGATGGTGATAAAAGTGACATTTATTTGGGTAATTTAAATTTAAATTTAAATTTCCTTTAAATTTTGAATTTGCCTTTTTAATTTAAATTTTTTTTTTTAATTTAAATTTTATTAAATCTTGTGCTAATATATTAATTTAAATATAAAATACATATACAGTTATTTTGATAAATGTGACATTTATTTGGGTAATCTTGGTAAAAGAATAATAAAAATGATATATTAAAAAATTGTCTACATGGCATTATTTTATTAGTTTCTTAATTTTTTCTTAAGTGGTTATTTTTTGAGTTGAAAATTCCTCTAATGTGAGAATTTTGATAACAAAAGTTAGATGAAGGGGACAACTTGTTATAGACTAGGATATTGTGGTCCTCATCGTACATAACTTATATTATAGGCTTATATAGTTTAGGAGAAAGGGGTATTTCAACCAACAGCATAGTATTCTCCTCCAAGATGATGAGGAGGTATTTTCATGTATAACACATTTAAGAATATATCACAATTCAAATTCATAACTTATTATTTGTAAACAAATTTAAGGGTAATTGACAACATTCATAAAAAATATAGCAGTATCCTCATATATAACAATTCTCCATCAAAAAATCATTGACAATTTTCAATATACATATATTACTACTAAATCAACATTTATCGTAGATATCATTATTCCAAGGTAAATTCACAACATTACATCCAAAAATAGTAATATCATCATACATAATCATTCTCCATAAAAAAGCATTGATAGGTTTCAACACATATATAAAGTAACAAGATAATACTAATAATATCCTCATCATCTTTAATCAAATCAACTAAGATTGAAATGTGTGATTATCATATCAAAATATTTCATGAACACCATTATTCTAAGGTAAATTCACAACATCCATCAAAAGATAGTAATATCATCATACATAATAATTCTCCATCAAAATAATGTTGATAATTTTCAATATATACATAAAATAACAAGATAAAAATGATAATATCATCATCATATTTAATCAAATCAACTAAAAGTCAATGTAAGATTACCAACTAAAAATGTTTCATAGATATCATTATGCTAAGGTAAATTCACAACATCCATAAAAAAATAGGAATCTCGTCATATATGATAATTCTTCATAAAAAAATTGTAAACAATTTTCAACATATTCATAAGGTAACAAGATAGTGCCAATAGTATCATCATCATTATTCAAATAAACTAAAATTCAAATGTACGATTACCATATTAAGACATCCAACTAAATATAAAAAATAACGCATGGCTAGCTAGCACCACGAAAATCATAGTCAAGCTCATCCTCATGATCATTTCCATGATCATCATCCTGACCATCCTGATAATATCATCCACATAATCATCACCAATGCCATCGCCATCCTAATCATCATCATCTCTGATATATGATGTAATCTAAACATAGTCTATATCATCATCTTTGTGGTCATTACCTATCGCGTTCTGGAAAAAAAATCAATATTACATGTTAGTACTAATTCTACAGAAAAATGCATATTTTTATTACAATGCTAACAATAAAATGAGGTAGGACATAATAACCTTTAATAGTACTAAAAATGAAATGAATATATGGCTTAAGATATATTGGAGATCCAACTAAGATAACACTTGTAATTCACATTAAGTAGTAAAAGCATTTATTAATCCATATGAAGTAGGTACCCATTTGTTCTTCATATTATATTGTGAATGTTTCTTATGATTTCCATGCAGAATTGGGAAATTAATATTTATTGGAAGATTTATTTCAAATTACAATTGTAATTCAGATTAGAAATAGAAGAAATTTTAACAAAAAAAGAATGTCACATGAAAAAGTAAATTGTTTTTAATGAAAAATAAGTCGCATACAATATGAATGTCACATGAAATATTGAGCTGTTTTTAATGCATGTAATTTTCTCTATAATAAGATGGATCCTAATGTTCATTCAAGAAAAAATGCTCACAAATAATTACTTCATTTTATCCATTATCACACTTAATCCATTATACCTAGTGACGACAATGATTCCTTTCAAATTGCTTTGAACTCCCTACATATAATGTAAAAGAGAAAACTCCATGACCAGAACCATGACCGCAACCCCCTCCCTTGCCTCGTCCACCATCAGAGACAATGAACTTGGAGTTATGACCACGATAGCAACCCCTCCCTTGCCTTGTGTGCACCATTAGAGGCATTGAACTTGGAATTAACAGTACTCATGTTTTCTTTGCTCTAATTAATCTCCAAGGAATCAAAACTTGATCAATATATCAAGGACTCCATCAAGGAATAGATATATCATAAGAGAAGCTCAATAGGCTTTGCCAAAAGAGTGTGAAATAACACTTATATCTATTTTATGAAATAACTCAAGTGAGTGGAATGAATGGTGGGAAAAACTTACCAAGGAAAGGAATATTTTTGGTCTGTCCTTATTTCTATTATTATTTTTGCTTCTTAGAATGGAGGGAAGTGTTTCAAAAAATTCTAAAAATTATTTTAAATTAAAAAAAAAAAGAAAAATTAAAAAAAAAAATAAATAAATAAATAAAAAATATATATTTGCTTAATTTTAGGTTTTTTTTAATATATATTCAGTTTAGTATTTTTTTTTTTTTCTAAAAAAATATGTTTAGTTTTTGGTTTTTTTTTTATAACAAAAATTATATTTTCTTTTTATAAAAATGAATTTTAAACATCCATTCATGCTAAATTTGTGATTTTATGATATAACTTTAAATTATATATCAAAAAGTAACTCAATGCCATGCATTGTGCCACTGAGATGGGTATTATATATCTCTTCCTTGCTAAGTTATAGAATGTGCTTGGGTTTTCTCAATGCAACAAAATTAATTCTTCTCTTCATTATATATTGAGATGTTCAACTTGCACCTAATAAAACAATAAAGTTAAAATAGGTTTGCCTTTGTCCTTTGTAGATTTCTTTCCCCATTAATCCTTGTCTTAATAGATTAATTGTCTTATGGTGGCCTTGAGTGGTCATTCCAATTAGTTGCATGCTTTTTAGTTTTATGTTAGTGACATTTCTTAGGATTGATAACATGTTATTTAATTTATGAAAATGTGTTATTTTCCATATTATTGTTAAATATTAATATTAAATATGTTGGTTTTGAACATGGTTTAGCAAAAAGTTCCCAAAAGGTTTATAGATTGTAATTTATAATGTAATGCTTCATTACTTGATGAAATTGTTTTGGATATTTTTTTTAAATATTCATTGATTGATGAAATTTTTATGGATATTTTTTTTAGTATATTAACTTATATGTGATAAAGTCAAAAGTCACCTCTTTTTGAGATTTTCATTAGTTAATTTCCCTTAAGGCTATCAAGTTCACCATTCAGTCCCAGGTTAAGGAAATATAGGAGTCATGAAGTGGCATTGTCCAATAACATAAATATTGGAACATGTTTTTTTTAGTCACATTATACTTCCTTTCGGTGTAAATTATCCATGAAAATAGTCTCATGGAACATGAGGGACCTCAATAGTAAAGGAAAACAAATACTCATAAAAGAAAAATGGTATGCAAAGCACCCATCAATAATGTTGATATAAGAAATAAAAATATTAAGTGACGTTCTACCTCATATAATTAGAAAATGGGGGAGGAATTTCCAAATAGTAGTGATTGATGATTAGATATACTTGGGTCGAATGGTTATTATTTGGAATGATCAAGACATCAAGGTTACCAATATGTTTACCTATTTTCGCATTATGACTCCAATAATATCCAATGTCTATGACTCCAATATCCAAACCATAGACTCCAATGTATCCAATGTCTATGACTCCAATATCACAAATGGAAAACCTCTATTTCTCAATTCTATTTCCAGCACAAGTAATTTATACTCACCATCTCCGTGGATTATTGGGAGTGACTTCAATATTATCAAGTGTCTCGAGGAAAAGAAAGGATGAATCACAATGTTTACCAAGCAATTTTGTAAGATATACCATCAAGGCCCTAAAGTAGTATCCATTAAAGTTCTCAAGCAATGAGTCTCCAACCCACACATGTGGATCAATGACATGTAATACATGTGTGTGTGGTGACTAACTTAATACACTGTTCTAATAACTCCACAAACTTAAGTATTTCACTCCGTCACATGATTGACCGTAGTGTGACATAAGTAAACCAAGAGTAGACATGAAACCCTTAGGCAAGAAAAATTCCCTAGATCCTCAATTAGGTGCTTAAATGATGAAGTGAAAATGAAAGGGGAAAAGAGGACTTCATGATTTAACCATCACAAACATGTGATCAAGTGTGACTAGGAGTGTATATATTCATATGTTTTCCAAAGAGGGTGTGAATACATGAGTTACCATTCATTGGGCATTATTTTTCTTTCTTTTGATTTTTCTTATATATAGGACTTAGGGAATTATATTTAGTGATTTTTTTGGTGCTAATACTAACATCACCATTACAACAAGATATTTTTCTAGTGCTAATACTGCCATTACAACAAGATATAAGAGGGATATAATGCAAAAAGTTTAATAATAATATGTATGTAGAAGATGGTCTTCAGACTGGTGAATTCATGATAATCAATGGGACTACAGTCAAAATAATTGGATGTTATTTACTTTTTTACATAGATTGTCAAAATAATTGCATAAATAGGTTTTTTTTAACCAAAATTTAACAAAAACTTTGCTAGTGCTAACATTAGAACCACCATTACAACAAGATATTTTTCTAGTGTTGAAAACACCATTATAGTACGATACCTCAAGAGAGACTGAAAATCTAAAAAGTATGATAGTAATACGTATCCAGAAGATGGTATTGAAACTAGTAATTGTTCACGAATCCATAAGATTGTAAGGTCATTCTCATTATCATAATCATTATCATCATCATCACATCCTTGTCATTTTTATTGCCATCATTACATTATCATCATAATCACCATTCATGCCATCATCATCATCATTATGGACATTGTTTGCAATTGTTCATAATTGTAGATGTTGTAAGAAATATCATCAACCCAAAAAATGTGATCAGTGCTAGAAAAGGGTTGTTTAGGACACATTGATATACGTAAGAGAAATAACAACTCTATTTTTGAGAGATGATCGATGATGATCATCATCACCACCATTATCATTGTCATTGTCATTTTTATCATCCCCATCATCATCATTAATGTAATTTCTATCGACATTGCTGTAATCATCATCATCATTCAAGCCATTATAGTTTTTGATGATGACCTAGATGAAAATGATGATGATGACACCAAAGATAATGCTTATGATTATGACAATGACAACATCTAAAATTGGGAAGATTCGCCAACGTCATTAGCATCGTCATCATCATAATCATTGCCATCATCATCATTGTCATTGTAACCACTATCGTCTTTATCATCATAATCACAATTCATGTCATCGCCATCATCTTCATTTTCATCATTGTCAATATTATTGACATTGTCATCAATTGTTCATAATTGTCAATTCCATAAGGAATATCATCAATGCAGAAAATATGATGAGTGTTGGAAAATGGATGCAAAAGCGAACATAGAAATGGGGGCAACAATAGAAGTAAAATTGGATGAAAAGTGGATACAACATAAGTAGATGCACAACAACATGAAAAATCTGACACAAAAGTGGATGCAAAAGTAGATGCAGTTGTCAATGCAAACTTGGATGCAAACATGAAGGCAAAAGTGGAAGCAAACATGGGTCCAATGGTAGGTGTAAAACTTGGCACAAATTGTGGTGAAACAAATGTGGATGCAACAACGGACACAAAAGCAGATGCAAAAATGGATGAAACAAAAGTGGATGCAATAGGGGATGCAAACGTGGAAGAAAATGTGGTTGCAATGGTAGGCGCAAGATATGGTGCAACAAAAGTGGATGTAACAATAGACAAAAAATATGCAAAATAAGATGCAAAAATGGATGTAAAAGTGGAAGCAAACATTGATGCAACATGCAAAACAAAATTGGATGCAAAAAATGGATACAATGTAAGTAGATGCAAAAGTAGATACAAAACGAGATGCAAAACCCAATGCATAAACCTGACACAAAAGTGGATGCAAAAATAGATGCAATATTTGATGCAAAAGAGGATGCGAACATGGATGCAAAATTGGAAGCAAACGTGGATATAACAATGAGTGCAAAACATGGTGCAAATTGTGGCATAACAAAAGTGGATGTAATGATAGATGCAAAAAAAGAATCAAAGTATGATGCAAATGAAGATGTAAAAAGGGATGCAAAAAGTGAAATTTAAAATGGGTGCAACAGTGGATGCAAAATTGTGTGCAAAAGTGGATGCAATAGAAGTCGATGCAAAAGTAGATGCAAAACGAGACACAAAACCCGATGCAAATCCTAGTCCAAAATTGGATACAAAAAGGGATGCAAAAATAGATGTAGTAGTTGATGAAAACCTAGACGCAAATGAGGATGCAAAATTATAATCAAAAGTGGGTGCAAAAGGAGGTGCCAAACTAGGCGCTAATTGTGGCACAAAAATATTAGATGCAATAGTGGGTACAATAATAGATGCAAAAGAGGATGTAAATATGGATGCCAAACAAGATGGAAAAGTGGATGCAACAAAAGTAGATGCAAATTATATGCAAAACTAGACACAAAACTCGATGTAAAACTTGGCACAAAAGGGATGCACAAATGGATGAAAAAATGGATGAAAAAAATGATTTAAAAAAGGATGCAAAAAAGGATGCAAAAGTCGATGCAAAAGTTGATGCAAGTGTAGGTGCAAAAAGTGGATGCAAAAGTATGTCAAACAAAATTAGGTTCCAAACTTGATGCAAAACCTGGAACAAAACCTGGTGTAAAGGATGACGCAAAACTTGGCATAAAATTTGGTGCAAAACGTGGTGCAAAACCTATTGTAATACCTGGTGCTAAACTTGGTGTAAGATTTGGTGCAAAACTTGATGCAAATTTTGTGTCAAGTTTTGCACCATATTTGATAAATGGATGCAAATAGCACCAAAAATGGGCTCTAGATGCAAAAAAAGAAGTAAAAAGGGACGCTAATCGCTGGTTTTGTTGTAGTGAATGTAAGACCATCTTAGCTTATCATAAGCTTTTACTATGTTCAGCTGCATTATCATACCTGCTTGCTTGTTGGTCTTGAGGGAATGAACCACTTCATGAGCTTGAATGATATTATTGAGAATTTTTCTACCTTCCACATATTGAGTCTGCTCCTCTGACACTAGCGTTGGAAGAAGAGGTTTGAGTCTATTAGCAACAACTTTGGAAATGATTTTGTAGACCACATTGCATAAAGCTATGGGTATGAATCTGTCTCGTGTTATGGCTTTTCCCTGTTTAGGGATTAATGCTATGAAGGATTCATTGAGCACTCTCAGAACAGTTCTTGATTTTCTAAAGTTCTCCACCACATCAAGAATTTCATGTTTGACAGTTTCCCAACATGCTTTGAAGAAGTATGTACATTGAAACCATTCGGGCCTGGAGCTTTCCCATTGTGCATCTCTTTGATTACTTCCTTGACCTCTTCTTCCATTACTGGCTTGTTGAGGTTATAATTATCGTCCCTGGTAACCAGTTTTGGAATATGCTGAGTGAAGCTCTTGGTGAATTGAGATCTATTTGCCATGGTCTCCTCTGCTATGTTTTGAAAATGTTATACCAGAATAGATTCCATATCCTTGTGAGTATTTAGCTCTTTTCCTTGAGGATCTATGAGTTTTGTGATCCAATTATTTGCCTTATGTTTCATGGTAGACTTGTGGAAGAACCTGGTATTTCTCTCCCCTTATTTAATCCATTGTACTCTTGATTTCTGTCTCCAGAAGATTTCCTCTTGTTGGCATCTATTGTCCCATTCTTGTTGTAGAGATTCCGCTTTCATTTTCCTCTCCTCTGTGAAGCCTTCTATGATCAGGATTTGATTGGTTTCTTGTAATTTTTTTCTCCACTTTTCTTTTGTCTTCAAAAATATTGCCAAATTCACTTTTGTTCCATTCTTTGAGCCTTAGCTTTATGTGTTTGCGTCTTTGTTGCAGGAGGAACATTTTTGTGCCTTGGGTGGGCATGTCTTCCACCCACCATTTTCCAATATTAGTGATGAAGTCAGGATGAGTGAGCCAAAAATTTTCAAACCTAAAAGGTCTATTCCTCGGGGTACCAATAAATGAGGCCTCCAACTGGATGGGCTATTGGTTTGAGCCTCCGGAAGGAAGGATGAAAGATGTCATGATATGACCGGAGAGAAGGAGATCCTCCAAGATTATGAATCTGTCTAATTTCGAGGCAACTTGGGAGGTTCCTCCTCTCTTGTTTTTTTTTGCTAAGTAAATTTAATCTATTATATACAAAAAAGAGAACAATTACATCCTTGGATAACAGAGAGCCATCAAGCCTGTGGGTTAGGCCGTTTGTTCATGACAGATTCAGAAACAGAGAGATTGAACCTTACTTCCCGCGCAGGGGAGACAGAGTGATGCACATAACCGACACTAGACATTCCCTGTGAAGGGTATACAGACACAAGTAGCATCTCCACATCAGACACTAGACAGTAGAAACGATACAGAAAACATGAAGAAAGATTGACAAACAGAACCATAGATACCTTTCCTCCTTTTCATTGGGCATCCAAAAATGGTAAGAGCTGGAACTTGGATTACTCATCAGGCTTCTCCTCTACGATCCTACACCAACCCATTTCCGGATCCTGCATGTCTGGCTGAGCATGGGCCTCTAGCATGAAGCTGATGGCGCTGCTCCTTATGCATTTCCGAGGTGGGCTTTGGAGAGCTGGGATTATGGACTTCCTCAGAATGTGGAATTAGAGCGTTGGACTCTCCCTCTTGCTGAGCTTCCTCGATGAAGAGAACAGAGACATGAGTTGTTATTTGAGGGCGCGTGAGAGAGCAGTTGAATGAGAAAGTGGCTGAACCAAATGAAGACGAATTGGCTGAGTTTGGAGAATTTGGGTCTAGGTAGTGGCTAGGGGTTAGAATGCGCTCTGTTCCCCGATGATGAGAAGGAATCCCCAAGGAGCCTAAATCAGCAGGGGGCCGCGAGGGGGTTCCTCTTCTAGATCCTCTACGACTCAGCATACGCTGGCGGGGTCTTGGCATCGCGTAATGACAAACTCGAACAGCAGCAAAAATGTCTCCAAAAGCTGAGCTACCTTGACCTGTAGTGACACCACAGGGGCTGTTGCTTATCTCTGTGAGGGAATTACACCGCCAGAGCGTAGCCTCAGGCTCAATTCGAAACCAGCCTCTGACGTCAGACCATCCCCAGATCCATTCTTTCTCACAGCTCTGAATCTTACCGAACAGAATGAAGCATAGACTCAGATTACTGGCAGTGAGGTCACTTAAAACGTAGGTGCCATTCCCTCGATCCTCACCCGCCATTACTATGGCAATTAAGTTCGCTGCAGACCGAAATCCTCCTGAGCAGGTGTAAGTGGATAGTGTTGTAATTCCAAGACCAAACATATGAGCTCCCGCGGTGTTAATCACCCTCGCATTAATGTCTTCCCACCTGAAGTTCTATCCGGCGAGCATGCTGGCCAGGTGCCAGCCATGGTCCGCCTTCCTCCGTCCCATCGTGGTTATTGCTCTACAGATCACCCGCATCCAGGGGTGTAGCTTCTTCTTGAACCAACTGATTGCATTCCTGTATTTTATCATTGTTTGGAATTATGTTTAATGATCCTGTGAGAAAGGCGTGATTGCTTTCTACCCCCACATTGGCTAGGATGTCAGCGACTTTGTTGCCATCCCTCTTAACATGACTGAAGATTATTGCTCTGTTGTTAAGAAGCTCAAGTTTTATAGCTTCTAATCTGGCCTCCAGTCTCCAACTCATTGCTATCTTTCTTGCATGAGAGCCATTGAGGAGTTGTTTGACCATATTGATAAGGAGCAGAGAATCTCCCTCTACCTCCAGAGGATAGTAGTTGTGTGTTCTTGCTAAGAGGAGACCTTGCCATAAGCCTTCCATTTCCACCGAGTTGTTGGTGTCCCAACCAATATTTCCAAAGTAAATCCGTTGAGACTTTCCTGCATGATTCCTGAATATTCCACCATAGCCTGCCTTCCCAGGGTTGCCCTTTGAGGCACCATCAAAATTGAGCTTGAATGTGTGCTCTGGAGGAGCTGTCCAAGAATCTTTGTGTGAATTGAAGGTTCTAGGGGCATTGTTAAGAGAAACATTAGGGAGTTGCATATTCCAATTTTCCCAAATGGCACTCTCATTATCGAGTGAGGGAAGGTCCTCCTTTGTCCAGGTATGTATCAGCAGTGTTTCTTTGAGGTTTGTGCAGAATCTGCTCCATATATTCTCTAAAGAAGAGCTTTGATCTTTAAATATTCGTTTGTTCCTTCCTTTCCAAATTCCCCAAACTAGCAAACCTGGAATTATTTTCCACATATGGTTAAGAATTCCGCTCTTGAATGGTTTCTTTTGCCATAGACACATAGTATTTATGATGTCCTCTGCCACTCTACATCTTTTCTGACATCTGAAGCTTACCTTCTCCCATAACTGATTGGCTATTGCGCAGGAGTCAAACAAATGTTGAAGGGTTTCCTCCTGGCCTCTACAATTGACACACATCGAGGGGCCATGATAATTCCTTTTCCTTAGCCTATCCCATGTTAGGATTTTTTGATGTCCCACCAGCCAAAGAAAAAGAGAAACTTTCGGCCAGATGCCTGAATCCCAAATTTTTCCCCAGAGGAGATCAAGGGGAGTCGGATTGGAGTTGATTAATTTGTAAGCTTCGGAAGTTGTGAAGGTTCCTTTTGGCCTGTATCCCCATCTTAGAATGTCTTTGTCTGGTGAATGTCGTATGCATCGATTTTGGAGCTCCTTTTCCTGACTCTCCCAGAAGGGGCGATCCGTATTCCTTATTATCCTATCACTTTGGATCCATTGCCTGTATCCTTGCTCATTCTCCTGGGTCCAGTGTTGTCTAACTGTTTGCTGCTGTTGCTCCTCCCTAATGTAAGGTGGAAGAGGGTGGAGAGTGCTACTGAGCTTTGGCATTTGGTTCCAGGCATCAGTCCAGAAGCGTGCTGTTTCGCCATTTCTGACTTCCCAAAAGCTGTGGTGTTGTATCAACATGTAATGTTGCTTGGCCGCATTCCATATGAGGGAGCCTTTTGCATTGGGAATAAGTCTTATAAGCTCCTTTTGTGGTCTGTGATTTGCGTATTTGGCTGTCTAGATTGAGGCCCAAGGTTTATCAGTGTTGGAGAGCCATTGCCACCAGAGTTTGGCACACATTATTGCATTACTTTGATTGGGATCTCACAGTCCAATGCCTCCCTTTTCTTTTGGCATATAAACAGTTGTCCAGTTTACCAGGGCCCATTTACGATTGGTAGCTGTGCTCCCCCATAGGAAGTTGCGTTGAAGATCCTTTATTCTTTTTATGACCCATTTGGGCACTGCAAGAATTGAAAACAGATAGAGCGGCATAGCCTGAAGCACAGCCTTTATGAGCACCACCCAGCTAGCAATGTTAAGAGTTCGATGCGTCCATAGATTTATACGAGAATCCAGCTTCTCAATTAAGGTGCGCCAGGTGGAATGTTTGTTGGCTGAGTCAATGAGGGGGGCTCCAAGATATTTTGAGGGGAGAGAGTCAATGGGGAAACCCAGAATGCAAGCTATTGCCCGCTGCACCACAGGAGCTGTGTGAAAGAAGTAGATATGAGATTTGGCATTGTTAACATTGGTGCCTGAGGCTTCAGAGAAGTCATTGAGAAGAGATTTGAAGAGGGAGGCTTCCTGAACCGAGGGGTATCCAAATAGCATATTATCATCAACAAATTGTTGATGGGTTATGGCTGGGGTACCATGGATGGAAAGGCCTTTGAGCTAATGGGAGGCAAGGGCAGATTTAATATGCCTTCCTAGTCCTTCGGCCATTAAAACAAAGAGGAATGGGGAAAGAGGATCGCCTTGTCGAATTGCTCTGGAGGGACTGAAGGGTTTTGAGGGGATGCCATTTACAAGAATGGAGAAGAAGGAGGAAGATATGAGACTCATAATCCACCGCACCCACATGGGTGAGAAACCATAAGAATTTAACATTTTTTTCATATAAGTTCAACTTAGTTTATCAAATGCTTTTGAGAGATCGAGCTTCAGTAGCATACTTGCCTATTTGTGATGCTTGAGGGTATGGATAACTTCATGCGTGAGGATGATTCCATCGAGGATCTGTCGCCCTTCTACATAGCTGGACTGTTCCGGTGAGATTAATAGAGGCAGAAGAGGTTTTAGCCTGTTTGCAACGACTTTGGATATAACTTTATAAATAACGTTGCATGTTGGCATTATGATTCAGGTGTTGTCCTTGATGGCAAACCCATTCAGGTGATAAATCAAGAAGGACGCAGGAAATATGTTCAGCAAGTGCGTCCCCGCAGGTATACCATACAGAACCCGCGTCCAGGGACGCAGGCCAGCCGTTCAGGAGGTGCGTCCGCCCAGTGCACACATTTCAAGGCAGAGAAAAGCACGTGGGGGTTTCTTGTGTGGTATCTAGCCGACGGTTTTGTGTTTCTATGGTGTCGGCTCGTGGTTTTGTTCCATGTTTTGGGGAGAAGCTTGCCTATATAAAGCAAAGGAGTTCATTTGGATTAAGGATCATCTGTGTGGAACATCTCTTGGTGTGATCTAGTCCAAATCTATAAGGGCAAATCTTCTAATGGACTACGATCTATATGGCGCATGATCAGATCTGTGGATCTGAGTGTTTGGGTTGGTTCTGAAGTCCTCTTATCTTCTATATCTGAAGGGACGCAGATTCAGTGAAGGGAAAGTGCGCCGGGACGCAGTACAGTAAAGACTCAGGTGCGTCTCTGAGGCAAAGGACGTGGCGCGACTGTGGCATTGGGTGCGTCTCTGAAGCGAAAGACGCGGCGCGATAGTGTTTCTGGGAGCGTCGGTCGCAGAAAAGCAAAAAGGAACAGTGCGTCTGCACGCAGAACAGCATAAGGTATACTGCGTCCAGTCGCAGGCCACAGAAAGAAAATATGCGTCCCTGTCTTAAGATGATCTGTTGACTGTATATTTCTGTTCATAAGGTGTTCTGGGTTGTTTATGTAATTACTGATCTGATATCTGTAGTAGACTGTATCTGTTGTATACTTGTTGATCATTTGATTCTTCATGAAAAAGAAGTAGGGGGTTGTAGCTCCCTTCCAGGAGAAACTGGAAAACGAGAAAGAGTTGTAGCTCTTTGCAGGTTGCAGCCTGCGTGCTGGTAAAGGACTGCACCAGTACAAAATCATTGTAAAAAGAATTTCTTGAAAGAAGATAGAGACATATTGCAGCAGGTGGTTTTTCTCCCGCATTGGGTTTCCACCTTACATCTTGTGTTCTTTGGTGTGACTGTCTATTTTCTTTATTCATGCTCATTGTTTTATGGTACTGATATGCAAGAATATTTCAAAAGATCAAATAAGGAAGATTTGGTAAATTGCTAGATAATACTGATTCACCCCCCCCTCTCAGTATTATTTCCAACAATTGGTATCAGAGCAGGTCCTTCAGAAAAGCTTGATCGCTTGAAGGTAGATCGTTCATCATGAGCAACTACGAGAGAGAAGCATCAATCAGGCCACCCGTCTTCGATGGGACAAACTTCAATTATTGGAAGGTAAGAGTTACTGCATATCTTCAATCTCTTGGTACAGAAGTTTGGAACATTGTAGAATCAGGCTATGCCTTTCCTTCAGCTACTCCTACAGATCCAGCTGAGAAAAAGCAGTATGAAACAAATGCAAAAGCAGTCAGTACTCTATTAGGAAGTATATCTCAAACAGAGTTCATGAAGGTCATGCACTTCAAATCAGCAAAAGAGATATGGGACAAAATGATCACTAGCTATGAAGGAGATGAACAGGTAAAAGAAGCTAAACTTCAAACTCTCAGGATTCAATATGAGACTCTCAAGATGTATAATGATGAAAGTGTGGCTAATTATTTTCTTCGGGTAGATGAGATTGTTAATTGTATGAAAAATTTGGGTGAAGAAATAAAAGAGACTATAGTAGTTCAAAAGATTCTAAGATCTTTATCCCCCAAGTTTGAATCTAAAGTATCTGCAGTAGAAGAAAAGGAAAATCTCTATGTTCTCACTATGTCTCAGCTGCATGGAATTCTAACTGCTTATGAAATGAGAAAGGGAGGTCCATCAGACAGAAGGGAAGCTGCTTTTAAAGCATCAGGCAAAGAAGATCACTATGAAGCAAGTCATGTTCCAGAAGAAGAGGAAGAAGAATCAAATTTTGTCAGAAATCTTCAAAGAGGTTCTGGAAGGTTCAGAGGTAAGCTACCTTTCAAATGTTTTGCTTGTGGAAGAGTAGGTCATTATGCTGCAAAATGCTCTTATAAGGATAAAGGAAAGGAACCAGTTAGATGGAACAAGAAACAAAGTGCAAATACGAAAAGCTACTACACCCATGAAGATAGTGATGGCTTATCAAACAGTGATGAAGATGAACAAGGTAACAAATATAGATTGTTAATGGCATTTGAAGATGATGATTATGAGGATGCTGTAGATGTGGATAACCTTTATGATGAAATTACTAGACTCAAGAGATGTATAGAAGAAAAGAACATGATTATTGATACTCTACAATTTCAGATTGATGAAAAGGAAAAACATCTTGAAAAATTAGAAGGTGAAATTGTTGGTCTTAGGAAAGAAATTGAGAAAACAAAAACTATTAATCTCAAGTTTGTCAAAGGATCTGAAACGTTGAATGAGATTATCAGTGTGCAGCGGTCTCCACTAAATAAGACAGGTCTGGGCTATAATGGAGAAACTTCTCAAGCATCCACTTCAAAAAGTTATCTTGATGCAGCAAGAAGAAATGAGCAAGAGCACAAGGAAGATCATCAGGTAAAGCAGGGACAAACGTCAAACAGAAACTATCAGGGGCAATCCAGCTTAAGGGTGAACAAAAGCCACAACCAGCCACAGGTAAAATCTTCCCAATTTGGTTCAAGAATAGATGAAAATAGAAATTACAATCAGTTGGCTGGTAGATTCAATAATCGCAGAAACTTCTTCAATGGACAATGCTTTTCTTGCCATAACTTTGGTCACAAAGCAGCTCAATGTGTTGCGTATAAAACAATCATGACTAGGGAAGCTCAAAAGCAAAGAAGTATGACAGGGATTACAAAAAGGACCTATAACAATTTTTCAGCTCTTGAAAATGAAGTTGAATGCTCTATTTGCAATAATTTTGGACATGAAGATTTTGAATGCAGAAGCAGGTTTCCGGAAAGAAAGGTACAAGAACAAAAAAGGGAACAAACCTCAGGCACCAAAACATGGAAAATAAAGGAACCTCAAACAGAAAGATGTGGGATAGCATTCTATGCAGAAGGACAAGAAAATCTATGGTACATTGACAGTGGATGTTCAAAGCATATGACAGGTGATAAAGAAAAACTTGAATCTTATTCTAATTTAGAAAAGGGAAAGAAAGTCTCTTTTGGAAATGATACTCCTACAACTATAAAAGGAAAAGGTATTGCTCCTTTAAAAGAAGATGTTAAGGCTGGAAATGTTTTGTTTGTTGATGGACTAAAGCATAATCTTCTAAGTGTAAGCTAGATGTGTGATCAAAGAACCGAGGTTATATTCAGATCAAATGGGTGTCTTGTTCGTGATCTTGATACATGTAAAACAGTTCTCAAAGGTAAAAGAACTCCAAATAATCTATACATATTTGATGAAGGACAACAACAATGCTATCTAAGCAAGGATGAAGAGCACTGGTTATGGCATCGAAGGTTGGGACATCTAAGCTTCTCACAAATAAGGAAAGCTTGCAAATATCAGGCAGTTCGCGATCTTCCAGATATCAAAATTCCTGACAACACCATATGCAGATCATGTCAGTTTGGAAAACAAACCAGAACTAACTTTCCAGAGAAAGAAGGATCAGCCAGCATGCCTCTTGAGCTAGTACATACAGATGTATGTGGACCATTCAGAAAAAGAACACCTAGAGGAGAGGAATACTTGATATTATTTATTGACGATTTCTCCAGGTTTGTTTGGTTAGGTCTTATGAAGCACAAAGATGAAGCATTCGAAAAATTCAAAACCTTCAAAGCCTTGGCTGAAAATGAATCAGGTCACAAAATTAAGTGCCTCAGATCTGACAGAGGTGGGGAATTTACTTCAAATGAATTTTTCGATTTCTGTGATGATAAGGAGAGAATTTTCTACAGCTAGAACTCCTCAGCAAAATGGAGTAGTGGAAAGAATGAACAGAACAATCCAGCAAATGGCTCGTGCTATGCTTGATGAATCAGGAACTCCTGCAACCTTCTGGGGTGAAGCTGCACATGCGGCAGTTATTATTCTCAACAAGACAAATGTCCGAGTGAACAGCACTCAAACTCCTCATGAGCTCTGGAGTGGTAAAACTCCTTCGGTAAACCACTTCAAAATCTTTGGGAGCAAATGCTATATCAAGAATACTGAGGAGCAGCTTGGCAAACTTGATCCTAGAGCAGATGAAGGAATTCTTCTTGGCTACTCTCCACATAGCAAAGCATACAAATGCTACAATAAAAGACTTGGCAGAATTGTTGACAGCATTGATGTAGTGGTTGATGAGAAGGGATACATTCCTAGGCAAATACATCGTGAAGACATTGAAGAAGATGAAAGCTACCCTCAAAGACAGAATGATGAAGAAGAAGAACCGCAAGAACAATCTCAAGAAGGACCTCACGAAGAAGCAGAAGAAAGAACAAGAATAAAAGAAAAGACTCCATCCAGATATGTTCAAAAGAACCATCCAAAATCTCAGATCATGGGACAAAAAGAAGCAGGTATACAAACTAGAAGAACAGTTGCAGAAGCTTCAAGTTATTTGGCATTACTCTCCTCTACTGAACCACAAAATGTGAAAGAGGCATGCAAAGATGAATGTTGGGTGAAAGCAATGGATGAAGAACTTGAGCAAATCGAAAAGAACAACACTTGGGAGCTGGTTCCTAGACCAAAGGATAAGAATGTTATCGGAACAAAATGGGTTTTCAAAAATAAATTGAATGAAAATGGAGAAGTAATTAGAAACAAAGCCAGACTTGTTTGTAAAGGGTATGCACAGCAAGAAGGAATAGACTTTGAAGAAACTTTTGCTCCTGTTGCAAGACTTGAGGCCATCCGAATGTTTCTTGCTCTCTCAAGTTGTCAGAACTTCAAAGTATTTCAAATGGATGTGAAATCAGCCTTTCTGAATGGAGACTTGGATGAAGAAGTGTACATTGAACAGCCAGATGGTTTCATTCTTGGAAACGATCCAAATCTTGTATGCCGATTAAAAAAGGCTCTCTATGGTCTCAAACAAGCTCCAAGGGCTTGGTACTACCGGTTGGACAAATATCTTCATCAACAAGGTTTTTCAAAAGGTTCAGCAGATAGCAATCTTTATATAAAAGTTGAAAATGACAAATTACTAATACTTGTTGTGTATGTAGATGACATTATTTTTGGCAGTAATGAAGAAGCTATGAGTCAAAGCTTTGCCTCGGTCATGCAGAAAGAATTTGAGATGTCCTTGCTAGGAGAACTGACATACTTCCTTGGTTTGCAAATCCAACAAAAGAAAGGAGGAATCCTTTTATCTCAAACCAAGTATCTCAAGCAGATTTTGAAGAAATATGGCATGGAAGATGCAAAACCAGTATGTACACCCATGGTCACAGGATGTAGTCTCAGTGCAAATGACGAATCTGCAGCAGTACATCAACCAACCTACAGATCTATGATTGGAAGTCTACTATATTTGACAGGTACCCGACCAGACATCATGCATGCAGTTGGAATAGTTGGAAGGTTTCAGGCAAATCCAAAGGAGACTCATCTTCAAGCAGTGAAGAGAATCTTCAAATATCTTCAAGGGACTCAAAATTATGGCCTATGGTATCCTAGAGATACAGATCTCACTCTTCATGCTTATACAGATGCAGATTGGGCCGGAAGCGTGGATGACAGGAAAAGCACAAGTGGTGGTGCATTCTTTATGGGTCCCAGACTGGTATCTTGGTTCAGCAAGAAACAGAGTTCAATTGCCTTGTCTACAGCTGAAGCGGAATATGTTGCTGCTGCATCTTGTTGCACCCAACTCCTTTGGATGATGCAGAATTTGCAGGATTATCAAATCACTTGTACTCCTCCAATCCCTATCTTATGTGACAACACAAGTGCAATCAGCATCTCAAAGAATCCGGTTATGCATTCAAAAACCAAGCACATACCAATCAAGTACCATTTTCTCCGGGAACAAGTACTTGAACAGAAGGTCAAGTTGGAGTATGTTCCTTCTAAGGAACAAGTTGCTGATATTTTCACCAAACCATTGCCCAGGGACACTTTTGAATACCTCAGGCAAAAGCTGGGGGTTGTTGATGCATCATCTTACTGTTGATCATCTTCCTATTGGTGGTATAGGCTCAGGGGGAGCACATAATGCATTGTTGGCATTATGGAGAAGGAGATCTTGGAAATAGCTGCAATATGTCTCTATCTCCTTCATGATGGATTTCTGGTTACAGATCTGGAGATGCATGAGCATAGGGGGAGCATACCCTTTGCCCTTGATGTCAAAGGGGGAGAATGAAGCTGAAGATTATGTGGTTGCCATCAAGTCCAAAGGGGGAGATTGTTGGCATTATGATTCAGGTGTTGTCCTTGATGGCAAACCCATTCAGGTGATAAATCAAGAAGGACGCAGGAAATATGTTCAGCAAGTGCGTCCCCGCAGGTATACCATACAGAACCCGCGTCCAGGGACGCAGGCCAGCCGTTCAGGAGGTGCGTCCGCCCAGTGCACACATTTCAAGGCAGAGAAAAGCACGTGGGGGTTTCTTGTGTGGTATCTAGCCGACGGTTTTGTGTTTCTATGGTGTCGGCTCGTGGTTTTGTTCCATGTTTTGGGGAGAAGCTTTCCTATATAAAGCAAAGGAGTTCATTTGGATTAAGGATCATCTGTGTGGAACATCTCTTGGGGTGATCTAGTCCAAATCTATAAGGGCAAATCTTCTAATGGACTACGATCTATATGGCGCATGATCAGATCTGTGGATCTGAGTGTTTGGGTTGGTTCTGAAGTCCTCTTATCTTCTATATCTGAAGGGACGCAGATTCAGTGAAGGGAAAGTGCGCCGGGACGCAGTATAGTAAAGACTCAGGTGCGTCTCTGAGGCAAAGGACGCGGCGCGACTGTGGCATTGGGTGCGTCTCTGAAGCGAAAGACGCGGCGCGATAGTGTTTCTGGGAGCGTCGGTCGCAGAAAAGCAAAAAGGAACAGTGCGTCTGCACGTAGAACAGCATAAGGTATACTGCGTCCAGTCGCAGGCCACAGAAAGAAAATATGCGTCCCTGTCTTAAGATGATCTGTTGACTGTATATTTCTGTTCATAAGGTGTTCTGGGTTGTTTATGTAATTACTGATCTGATATCTGTAGTAGACTGTATCTGTTGTATACTTGTTGATCATTTGATTCTTCATGAAAAAGAAGTAGGGGGTTGTAGCTCCCTTCCAGGAGAAACTGGAAAACGAGAAAGAGTTGTAGCTCTTTGCAGGTTGCAGCCTGCGTGCTGGTAAAGGACTGCACCAGTACAAAATCATTGTAAAAAGAATTTCTTGAAAGAAGATAGAGACATATTGCAGCAGGTGGTTTTTCTCCCGCATTGGGTTTCCACCTTACATCTTGTGTTCTTTGGTGTGACTGTCTATTTTCTTTATTCATGCTCATTGTTTTATGGTACTGATATGCAAGAATATTTCAAAAGATCAAATAAGGAAGATTTGGTAAATTGCTAGATAATACTGATTCACCCCCCTCTCAGTATTATTTCCAACATTGCATAGTGCTATTGGGCGAAATTTGTTTGGTGTGTTAGATATCTCCTCCTTTGGAATGAGCGCAATGAATGTTGCGTTGAGGGCAGGTAGGAGCCAGTGCAGTGCCCTGGATTCCTCCACAACTTGCCAAACCTCGTCTTTTAACATCTCCCAGAACTTGTGATAGAAGGTGGTTGAAAAACCATCAGGTCCCGGGGCTTTGCCCTCTTTAAGCTGGTGCACGGATATGTCCACCTCCTGAGGGAGAATGGGGTGAAGGAGGAGCTCATTATGTTCCTCAATGATGATTTTTGGAATCTTTCAACTGATTTTTTCGATGGCTGGATTTCTGTTTGCCTTAGGCTCGCTGAGCACCTGTTGGAAATGTTGAAGGAATTCCTCCTCAATTTCTTCATGCTTTTCCACTCTTGTCCCTTCCTGATTCTGAATGAAGGAAATGTTGTTGTGCATTCGTCTTTGGACAATAGTTTTATGGAAGAATTTAGTGTTCCTTTCCCCCTCTTTTAACCATCTTATCCTGGATTTTTTCCTCCATAGAATTTCCTCCTGCTTTCTCCTCTCCTCCAATTGAGTATTTATGCGTTGCTCCTATTCTAAGGTCCAGTTGGTATGTCCCTTGTCTATGATTTGTTGCTGAAGATCTTCCATTTCCTTGTTTAGAATTTGTTGTTCCTTGAAAATGTTTCCAAATGTCTCTTGGTTCCATTTCTTAATTTGGATTTTTAGATATTTGAGTTTTTGTTGAAATTGGAACATTTTAGATCTTTCCGATGGGCAGAAGTTACTCCACGATGTTTTGACGAAGTCCTTGAAAGCAAGATGTGTGAGCCAACACTCCTCGAAGCGAAAGGGTCGCTTGATAGTGTTGCCTGGCCTTTGCCATTGGAGAGATATGGGCCAATGGTCAGATCCTGAGTAGGGGAGAATGGCGGTTGCTATATCCCCGCCTAGATGTACCGAATTATCTGAAATGAGGAATCTATCTAGCTTTGAGGCGATTTGATACTTTCCAGCTCTGCGATTGCTCCACGTATGTATGCCGTTGCAGAATTGCAAGTCGATGAGTGAGTTGTTTTGTATGAAGTTTTTGAAGAAGACATTTTCTTGATCCAGCCTGATTCGCCCACCCTGTTTTTCCTCCAGCTTGGTGATCATATTGAAATCCCCTCCGATGATCCAAAGAGGATGCACTCTACTTAAGCTCAGTGCTTCTATTGTATTGAGTAAAGCTATTTTGTTTGCAGCTTCCTGTGGGAAGTAGACATTAGAAAGGTTGCCGTGAATATTAGTACCTATGATGTGGAAGGTAGCTTGTATTATATTGTGGGAGGCATGAAAATCCTAGAGAGCAATCATCTGTGGGTTCCATACTATAGCTAATCCTCCTGATGCTCCTTCTGCGTCTACTGCTACTGATTGGCATCCTGGCCAAGCTCTGGAGAGGATGCTTCCTAGCATATTGCTATTGCATTTAGTTTCTTGAAGAAAACACATGTGCGGTTTCTCCATCTTTATCATGTTTTTTAGAGTTCTGAGTTTCACTGGGCTATTGAGCCCCCTTAAATTCCATGATGTGAGTTTCATGATTCACTATTGATGAAGGGTTTGTAGTACTTCGTCAATTTTGCATACCTGCCTGAAGCCACCAAGATCTTTCCTACTTCAATTGTTTGCTGGAGATCTGTTCTTTTTCCTCTCTTTTTGAAATCTCTTGGGGGGAGGCTTCCATCCTAGGTACTACTTGGTTGGATGCCTAGTTGCTTCTGCTGATATACCTTTGATAGTACTATTTCCAGCTTGTTGAGTTGCAATTCTGGGATTTGATCATAGCTTTTCTTTTTGCATGCTTGCTCGAGCTCTAGTAGGTCCAGCCCTTCCATGTCGAAATTTTCAGGATCTTCGTCCATGATTTCCGGTTGACTTTTCTCTCCAGTTGTTTCTGCAAGGGAAATGAGATGGTTCAAGGTTCCATCTACTTCCATTTCAATCTCTTTTCCTGTACTGTCATTTTGGTTATCCATGAGGGAGGCCTTTTTGTCCTTTGGGTTACTAGAAACAGGGGTAGAGCTGGAAGGATTGTTGATGTCAGGGGTGGATAGCAGAGTCGCATTTGGCTTTGAGCTTGAGGGTTGTTCTTCTGAGGTATGAGCCAGAATTTGAAAACTGTTACTCGTGGAAGGAGTGGATGCAGAGTTTTGATGCAGTTTCTTCCCAGGTGCAGGCTTTTTGTGAGCTCGTTTTCGGTTATAAACCTTGGTAAAGCCTTCTTGGGCTGACTTATCAGAGGGGTCAGAGGGGCTGGATGTAGGGGCTATGACATTTAGTGGACAATCCCTAAAAAGATGCCCATGAGCATGGCATTTGCGACATCTAAACGGAACATGTTCATAATCTAGAGGTTGGATCCATTCATAGTCGTCATGAGATAAACTTACCGTATCAGGTAGCGCCTTGTCTAGTCGCATGAAGACGCAGATGTGGGCGTATGAAGTGTATCTTCGTAGCTTTTTTTCTTCTGCTGCTTTTATGTATTCCCGCAGTCCGCTTCCAATTTTCTTGAGTATTCCTTCATTCCAATATTCTTTGGGAAGTGAGTACATTTTGATCCAGACAGGGGCCCAGGTGAGGTCTTCCTTGTCCGGATTGAATCTTGCTATCCATTCTCTCAGGTACAAGCCTGCTGAGTTAAAGAAGTATGGGCCTTGAGTTAGGATTCTGAACTTGTCTTCTAAGCAAAAAAAGATAACAGTAAAAAAACCCTTCGGTCCTAGCTGCAGAGTGATGTCACCTTTGGGTTTCCATTTTGCCGAGATCCAGCTATGCAAAGCTTTTTCGGTTGGCCACATTCCCATGAACTTTCCTATGAGTGCATGATCTGTCATGTACTGTATTCTCTCATTGATTATCTCACTGGGCAGTTCTATCCTGGGTCTTTCCTCTACTATTGGCTTGCAGGTTTTTGAAGTAACCTTGATTTGTTCCTCTCGCTTGTATTTTCCTTTTGGGTTTGCATCCTTCTTGTCAGTCGGTTTTGATTTATCTTTCAACTTGTTCTGTTGCAGTGACTTCTTGGTATTCCTGTCTACGCGGATCGACCAAAATATTAGGGATCCCGTGTGTTCTGGCGGCGCATCGTTTGACTGAGGGGAGGGCTTCGAGGCCCCCCCTGTGGAGGTTTTATGTGCGTCGTCTTTATTCCTGAGGCTCGTTGTCAGGCGCTGGAGGTCAGACCCTCTCAGGCTACAGAGCCGTCCTTGTGTGCTATGGCGCAGGTTGTCTGACGGAAACCCTAGTTGCAGAGCCGCGCGTTCAGAACTACGATCGTTCCTCCTCTCTTGTTATTCCATGTGAAGGTACCATTTATTGTGTCCATATCCACCAATCACATGTTGTTTAAGAAGTTCTGGAAGGCAGTTGAGTCTTGTCCAAGCATTCTGGTCCCTCCTTTTTTCTCTATGAGCGATTTGATCATGTTAAAATCCCCTCCCAGAATCTAGGGGATTACTAGGTGTCTCTCTCTCAGCTCCTCTAGACAGGTGAGGAGCCTGAGTTTGTCTTCAAGAAGTTGTGTACCATAGACATTTGTGATCATGTAACAATCCTTTTCCCCCAAAGGTTGGATAACCATTGAAAGGTGGTTCCTAGATTATTCAACATCCAAGATCTCAAATTTATGAGGATTCCGTAGAGTAATAATTCGCCCCACTGTGTTATTTGCTTTGACTTCTAAGTACTCATATTTTTTAAGCCATTTGCTATGTATTTCTCTGAACTTGTCTACTAAGCATTTTGTTTCCTGTATAAACACCATGTCTTGTTTTTATTCTTTTATTCTGTTGCTGAGATTTCTTTGTTTTCTTTTACTTTATAGTCCTCTAATGTTCCAGGTTGTAAGCTTCATAATGATGAGTTTGTGAAAGAGTAACTGGTGAGATCTTTCATCTTACCTGAATTTATCATGAGTTTCCCACACTCTGACAGAAGTTCATTCTATCTCTTTCTTCCTCTTTTCTTGCCTGGGTTTTTGGAGGAGTGTCCTGAAGTTATCTCCATTGATTTAACCTCTATGTTCTCTAGGCTATTGTAGTTCCTTTTGACTCTTGCAACCTTTGTTTGAGACCTTTGGAGGAATAGTTGTTGTACTCTATCAAACTCCTCTTGTGGCAGAGAGTCAATCCCTTTGTCACTTCCCTCCTCTAGAAACTTTTCTAGTTCAAGGTTCTCCCTCTCGAGAATCTCCTGTAGGTCTTGGTCCTTCGTACCTCCTTTGCTTGGGGTAATCTCATGGTCCATGCCAAGTTCCATAGTGCTTGGTGGGTTCTCCTTTTGTTCATTGTATTCCTATATGATTTCCATGCTATCCTCTTTTCCCTTCTATGTATGGATGTCCTCCGACTGCTTATTTGTTCCATTCCCCCTCCCTTTCTTCTAAAATCTCGAAACTATTATGACTTGCTTGCTTGTTCTCGCTAAGTTTCTTTTGTTACATTTTTCCCCCTCCTTTCCCTCTACCTCCCACTTTGGTGAAACCTTTAGGGTCTTTTCCTGTGTTGGTTTTCAGGTTATCCTCCCTTGTTTTGAGTGGGCAGTTTCTGAAGAGGTGTCCATGTTCATGACATTTACGACATCTGAATGGGATGTGTTCATAGTCAACTGCCTATACCCATTCCTGATCATAAACTTCTAGGATGACTTCATCCGAGAGTGCTCCCGATAAGTCCATTTCTACACATATACGTGCGAAAGAGGTATATTTACCGCACAGAGTCGCCTTTGAAATATTTATAAGATGCCCTAATTTATTACCTATAGCTTTTAAGGATTCTGATAGCCAATAATTTAAAGGTAAGGAGTATAATCTAATCCATACTGGGACCAATGTGAATGTTTCTCACGCCAGAACAAAGTTCATCATCCAAGGTCGCATGTAGAGGCCAGTAGCAGCATAGAAGTAGGGTCCTCCTTCGAAAACTCTATCTTTGTCCTCTAAGTTAGTGAAAACCACTTTGAAAAAACCATTGGACCCAAGATGTAGGTTTATTTCTCCCTTCGGTTTCCAGTTGTTTCTTATCCATGTGTACAAGGCTTCCTCCGTGGGCCATATACCCATAAACTTGCATATAACCGCATAAGTTGTCATGTGATCCCTGTGCACCTATAATGCGGGATCATTTAATACCACTCGGGGTTTGATGTTAGATTTGGGCTTGCAGGGTCCCGTCATAGATATATTCTCCATTCTCTTACTGCTATCTCCAGATTTCGCTTCCTTCCTCGCCTCCTTGTGGGTCCCTTCCTTTTCTAAGGATTTGCTGCTTTCCGACTTTTGAGTGCTGGTTGTCTTTGTTTCTACCGCAGTTGCTTTCCTAAAATTGTTCAGACTCGTCCCTTCACTTTTGTTTGAAGCCACGTTACTGTAGGAGGAAGTGGAGCTACCTCCTCCATGCCCCTCCATCATTACCAGCTTGCTTCTGTCTTCTTGTTCAAAACCCTAGTCGCTCCCAGCCAACTCCTTTCTTTCCGTGAGACACGTTGTTCCAATTTGTAATCTATTATGTAATTATGTCTGCGCTATGGCTAAAGTATCATCATCTGCCTCCTCTTTCAAACCAAAGAGTATAAGGTTCAAGGCCCTTTTGTTACACACATGGTCTAATTCTATCAATTTTTTTCATTTGATTTTTAATTGGATTGATATCTAATTTACCTGCCACACTATTTAGGGTGAGGCGGCTATTAACTTTTTCTTCTAGTTCTTTAATCATTTCCTTCATTTTGGTGACTCTCTAAAGTATCAGCATCTCCTTGCTGAGATGTTTGGTACGTATCTTGGTTTTGTTTTTCTATAACCTTCAATCTAGTCTCTATTGCTTTCATTTTATTCTCCAATAATTCTATTTTATTTTCTATTTGTTTTTGGATGTTGTCTTTAAGAGATATGAATTTATTTTCCAGCATGGTTTCTAATTCTGTTTGTAGCTTTTCTTCTCTACGTTTCTCTAAAGATTCTATATACTCATACAGGCTCTCTTCTCTACGTTTCTCTAAATACTATAGAGAATGTGCATAGTAATTGTGCTACGTCTACCTTTGTTAATCTTTGGTAGCTATGGTGAATTATTCATACATGTTAATCTTTGGTAGCTATGGTGAATTATTCATACATGAAAATATATGAACAGATATATATGTATTAGAATATAAAGAAAGTGTTGATATCAGCAAGACCAACCACATCGTAAAGAGCAGATAGGACCTGGAAAAATAAATGTCTGAAACCGCAAAGATTGAAAAATTATTTGGAACATCGTTATCAGAATGCCATGGTTTAACGGGTAGTTTTCCTAGACACCCCAGCGTGATCTTGAATACAAATCTTTCAAATTGAGGGAAGATAATAGCGGCCAGATGGCCATGGCGACTATGTCTGAATTTTTCAGGTCATTCGATCTCTGCCGCAGAGATCACGCACACACCACTAACTCCGGTGCCTTCTCTTTTCTTACATAAGAGGAAATTGAAACCCTGAAGCCGAAATGGAAATTGTGAATTGAAAGCTTAGAGCGCACCGGCTATTGCAATATTCTGAGCCGAAATCAAAACCCCTTGAATATCGCGATTGCAGCAACTAGTCGAATGAACTTTTAGAGTTTCGGGGTTCCTCCTTAGCCACGAAAATTGTTAAACATAGAAAACGATTTCACGTCCCGAAATCAGTTCTTAACAGAATAACACCTTTATGCTGATATTTCAATCCACAGCAGTTTACCATCCTTTCTCATCCGGGTAGGGTATTTTCAGACAGTCACGAGAATGAGGTTCGGATACTTCAGAGAGGAAAGTCGCCCTGTCTGGTCCTTCTGAGCTCGCTCTCGTTATTTCCGCTTTTCTGTCTTACGAAAATTGTTAGGAAGATGTTAACTTTCCTTCAAAATCCGCGTTGCCTCGTAAAAGCTCAAAGCAGGACCTTCGTTCCTCGGTTTTGCAGGAATCCTACATTAGAAGACGGCTTGCTTTTATAACCATTAACACACTGCGTTCTTTATAACTACATTGATCTAAATATACGTTATTTAACATAAATGGAAAAAAAAATTATCAAATAAATTTGGTAAATTACTTAAAATTATATTTAACAATTCTTTTTATTGCAATGTTATTGGGAATATAAAAAAATAAAATACGGTAATTTAATCTTAAAAGAGTATGTGGTTGGAAAGTGTAGTGAGATGTTTTATATTTAAAGAATTATACCAGTTTACATTTATTTAACATTATAAATATATAATCTTTTTGAATATATTTTGTTTAATTATATAATATGAAAATATAAAATTAAATGATTAAAAAAATAGATATAAAAAATTATTATTTCATAAATATAAATTTAAGATAGATTTAATTTCTAAGTAAATAAAAGAATTGAAAAAAAATACATATATATTTATCTATCTAACTATATTATTAACTATATTATTAAGAAATTTTAATATTATTAAGAAATTATTAAAAGTTAAAATAAATAAATTAATTTATATAATTTAACAAAAATGTAATCCATACATAAGAACGTGTTATTCGAGTAGTAAATATTTTGTAAAAAACATTGAGATAGTAAACTTTACAGCTTGTATTTAGAGTTTCCCATAATTTGCCCGGAAAATGAAGTTGCAGGTTTCGTTTCCCAAGTGCATATTTTCTCGTGGGAAAAAACACTGATATTTAAGACAAAACATGTTGTAATAGCTTATCAGGTGAAATGAATCATTAAAATCTAATGGAAAATGGCATATGGAGTATTCTAAATATGGACTGTAGTAAATATTTTAACAATTATATCCAAAATTCAAGTACATAAACCAGTCCAGCACTAAAAAGAATGTTTGTCTCATTTATCACATTAACTCGAGTTTGTTTATGTCTCTCGAGTTTGTTTATGTCTCTGACAGGTTTTCCAAATACAATGAAGAATCTAATAAACCTGACTCCTTAGATACTCTGAAGAACATGGTTCACAAAAGTTTTCATTTCTATACTCGCTTAGTAATATATCTTGAGTTTCCGTTCATCTTCTTGGTAATAGTTTTGCAATAACATGGATCAACATTGGCTTATGTACTGGTGCTTAAGCCTCATCACTTTAGGCTCGAATTTATTTATTTGGAGTATTACCTTAATTCTATCACGTTCACTAATATATTGTTGATTATATCTGTGCATCATGTTTAGGAATATTATGATAAAGAAGTGTATGGGAAATAAAATACACTTAAATGTAGATCAGTTAGACTAATGAGTGGAGTCATGCATGGAAATTTTGTTATTATCGCAAATAGGGCAATTCACAAGTGCATGCATGAGTTATACTAAAATCTATTTGCACGTGGCAATTAAGTGATGACAACATGACTTGATAACTAGGACCATGTGTTAGTTATCTTGTGCATATTCACATATCTCTATTCACTACTACACTCACTACTATATTAGTTCAACCATGTAGAATATATTCCATTGAATTGTATTCTCTCATAATTTTCATTTTTTTTGCATGAGTTGAAGTCATTAATTCTTTTATCTCTCATTTTTCTTTCTTCTTTTCTACATGTAGGTTTTGTTCACTTTTTTCTAGTTAGATCCAATCTATGCAAGTTTAGATACAATCTCACATAGTATCAAATCCCATGAGAGCTAAGAAGAAGAAACCTGAACAATCTATTTGTAGGCACTGAATATTCGAGCTATCAGAAATAATGGAGTTATGTTGAAGAATGTAACTAGGTTCAGTCTTCATAATTGTACTTAAGTCAAAATGAAATATATTTGTCAAAAGAAAGCAAAATAAATTTTATTATTAATTTAATTGACTTGTTAAAGCATGGGTTTCATGTTTGGGTCAATTGTCATAGGTCAAACCTCCATTGTAGGCTTTAGGATTTATAAGTCAAAGTCAAAAGTCTATCTTGCTATGTCAAACTCTTCCTCCATCAAGTCCCCTAGTTATCGGCCTCCAAAACTAATAGTCAACAAGTCGGATTCACAAAATAAACTTATGTCGGCTTATTTTAGTAAGGAAACAACTATAAATAGGAGGGTAACTTCGCTCCAAAGAATAGAGACACAGTTCGGGAAATTTCAGAGATAAAAGTTCAGTATAATTTCATAGAGGAATTTCGATGGATCATAGTGAAGTACAATTCATTTGAAACATCATTTCAGGTTGAAGCATGAATATCTTATTGGGCTACATGAGAATCGAAACTTGGGCTACTGTCACAGAACTAAAATTATGTGCTTCCACCACATTAAATGAAGAATCGAGTTACATCTATACTTCCTCTATTGAATCGAAGGATTGAAATATATCTCTGCTAATCAAAGAGGAATGAATTAATGATGTCACTATAGAGCTAAAGAGGTCAAGATATGATGCTACTACAGAAAGTGTAAAACTGAGTTATGATGCTACTACAGAAGTCCTATAGAATCTAAGTTAGGATGCCATAGTAGAACTGGAGTGTGACACAAATAAAGGGTGATAGAAGTATAATTTCACATGACCAAAATGAAAGGAAGTATTCTCAGGATGCCACAGGAATTAAGTATGAGAAGGTTGCCACAGAATTGAAACACGAGAAGATTGTGAATTTAGAACTAAAGAATAAACAAGGATGACTTGATGGGGGGAGTGTCTAGTCTAGGTTTTAAGGCTATTCGTCATCTGAATTTTGTTTTGAATCTAATGAAGGAAGAATTATTGACTCATTTTCCCCTTATGTAGGGGTCTTTCCCTCCCTAGGTGCCTACATCTTATGTCTTCTTCTATCTATTGATTGGCATTAGTCTTGATGATAAGGATAAGATGAATTAAAAAAATAAAATTAATAATGAAACATCACAAGATAATGTCATAATATGAGAAATCAATTAACTTGCCACCCCATTGGATTTCTCAACATGGTATCAGAGCTATGGTGGAAGAAGGTTGAAGATCACCTTATTGGCAAGAAGGAAATACAATTACTCCCTGACCTATACATTGAAGACAGCTAAAGGAAAACACTAACTCTTGAGGTCCGATCTCCCGATTCAAGAAGGCACAGAAAAGGTCCGAAGAAAGTACAAGAATACAATCATTACTACAAGGTTCAACCACCTCAAAACCAATGGAGACATGATCACTATGATAAAGGATAAGAATCTAAGAACATATTGAAGAAAGAAATCAGTCATTAAATATCAAGAAAACAATTTGAATCAGTGTGAGACGAAAACATTTGGAATCTATAGCAACTTCTCCATAGAAGGATACAAAGATCATGATGAAAGTAGTAAAGGATTTGTTCCTCCTCAAGAATTCATGAAGTCCTCTTATCAAAATACAAGTAAGTACTAACATTAATCCTTAAGATAACTAACAATATATCTTTATAGGGAAACAAATTTAAAGGATTATCAAAGGACTAAGGTATGTAAGGTTCGAGGTATGTATGGCATAACTATTATTTTTAGAACTTACAAGTTTCTCTTTAACAACAATAGTATATATACTTTTGTTCCTAATCCATAATGTCTAGGATATATGAAAATGGAAAATAAAATTTGTATATGATTTAGATTTTGACTCAATAAGCATTAGTATTCAACATCTCCTAAAATTAACATAAATCCTATATGGTCATCATATTACTATGCTTGCATATTTCAATTGTGCTTGTTAATAAATGTTGGAGGTATAAATCAAGTTGGTTCTTTGGACTCACAAAAGAAAAAACTATGAAAACATTCAAGAAAATCACTTGAATAAAAGAAACCTTACAAGGTTTGCAAAACAAACATCTCAAGGTATGTCTTAAACTATACACTTTATAATATTCTCTTAAAGTTATGTTCATTATATTTTTAAAGTTACTAACATCGTTATGTCTAGGACCTCTGAATCATAAATATTCTTGATAACGGTAATTAATCATAAGATAATTCCACCTCTCTATAGATATAATAATTCTTGTGGAACCCTTAAAGGGTGCTCTATAAATCCCTAACCTAAGGGTATGTTTATACTAATGTGAAAACCCTAATGTGCTTAGTGTTACTATTGAAGTTTAGAAGAATACTATTTTTATGATGTTTGGTGTTTTGGTATGGTTATGAAAACCCTAACTTGTTAGGGTTGAATGACAATGATTGAAATCTCAAACCTTTGAAGTTTTGATAATTTAGTGTTTGCTATGTTTTGTATTGAAATCCTAGATCATTAGGGTTTGGAAGGAATACCCTTATAACGTCTTAGAAATGAAATCCTTGTTGTATGCATTTTTTCTTGATTACACACTTTTCTTATCAAATTTTTTTATATGTCTAACTCTTATTGATATTTGTGTAGTTGGGTTTGACTAGCACATGTTATGATATGCTTGTGCATGTTGATGGAATCCTAGATATATGAGTTGACCTAATTATTGATGGTCATGAGTCCTAGGGTTTGGAATTAACTCGTGGTTGAAGTTTGATTCTCTAGGATGTTAGTATTTGTGAATTATAGGGTTTTGTAACTAAACCATGGTAGAAGTCCAAATCTATTATATATGATGACAATGTGATTGTTTGAGATTTCTAAAATTGTTGAAATCTGAGTTTTAGTTACGATTCATGTTTGATTGTTTGAGAAAATTTAGGGTTTGCAAGAAACACTAATGGAAGCTAGTCATGTTGTTATTTTGTGTTGAGTTGTGATTGGTTTTGATTGAAAAATATCATGTATGAATTCTAGGGTTTGTATAAAATCCTAGTAGGAAGTCTAACATATTAATTCTAAAAGTTGTTAGATACATTATAGATCTATATTCATTTGAGGGTTTGCAATATGATGTAGTAGGGTATCTCATACCTCTAAAAGAAACATTGAAATCCTATATGTAATCAAAGTTGTTATGAAATGATCAAAGTCTTGATGAAGTAGTTTAAGGTTTATGAAAAAAACCCTAACAATAATTTGAAGTGTATGTGTCTCTTGTATGTAACTAAGTTTGAGTATTTTTATGTCTAAAGTTGGATGCTTCCATGATTTTATATGGTTAACTTCATGCTTCTATAGATTTGGTTGTACTTGTTATCTAAATTATGCAGGTACACAATCTTGAAGAAGGTGAAGATACTCATAAAGTAAAGTTGATGTGATAAGCATGATGTAAGTGATGATGATCATGATAACTTTGATGAGAAGGATGGAAGCCATGAAATATTCTTCAATGTCAATAAGTTGAGCTGCCTAAGTTTAGAGGGAGTGATGGATATGGTTCTCTACTTCATGTGTCATGCACTAGACTAGGACTAAGAGTTGTAAGTTTTGGTGAAGGCCATGAGAAATAAAAGAATTTGGAGAATGTATCTTAAAGGGTTGTTAAGATAAGAAGGGCCAAACCTATTTGTAGAATATCTTGTTGCATGGAAAGTAGGAGAGGAAGTTGTATGGTTGAGAAATATTCTGTCACAATTCATTTGGAAAGCCCTAAGTCCTATTATGAATAGTTGAGAAGAAACATCAAGTTGTTTGGAAGACCCCGGAAATTTGTGTCTATTTAGGTAGATTTGAAGTTTGTTACTGATTATGGTTGTGTTTGTAAAGGTAAATCTCTCAAAGGTGTGATAGCATGTTTTACATGCTTAGGGTTATCGATAAGTTTGATCGGGAGAGATATGTTTTCGATCTATTTGATTGGAAAAAAAATTGTTACCGATTGGAATAATTGGGAAGCTGAGGCTTTGTGTGTGAGACATTTCCTAGTAGGACATCTAACCAACACTTTGTGTTGATACTAGTTCCTGAAGTAAGGACGTTGGTGTTGGTCATAAAGTTTTGACCTCGAATACGCACCTAGATCCTTGGGTTCATGGTTAGTAAGTAAGCCTGATGGTACCTAGAGAGGCTGAAAGCTTTATTCCTTCTTATCCCCACCTAAATATATTGCCCTGGTTAGGAATCTAGTGCATGGCATTGTAGTGCCTAAAATGTTGAAGGACCTTGGATAGATTGCCTTGCTGAGGAATCTAGTCCATGGCATTGTGGTGCCTAAATTGTTCATGGTTCATGTGTTATGAGATCTTCCTTGTACTTTTCATTATGAATACCTCCCTAGTTAAGAGTGAGAGTTGAAGAATGTAACTAGGTTCAGTCTTCATAATTGTACTTAAGTTAAAATAAAATATATTTTTCAAAAGAAACCAAAAGAAATTTTATTATCAATTTAATTGACTTATTAAAGCATGGGTTTCACGCTTGGGTCAATCGTCATAGGTCAAGCCTCCATCGCAGGCTTTAGGATTTATAAGTCAAATTCAAAGTCTATCTTGCTATTTCAAACTCTTCCTCCATCAGGTCTCCTTGTTTTCGGCCTCCAAAATTAACAATCAACAAGTCGACTTTACAAAATAAACTCATGTCGACTTATTTCAGTAAGGAAAAAATATAAATAGGAGGGTATACTTCACTCCATAGAATACAAACACATTTCACAGAAATTTCAGAGGTAAAAGTTCAGTGTAATTTCAGAGAGGAATTTCGGTGGATCACAATGAAGTATAATTTGGTTGAAACATCATTTTAGGTTGAAGCATGAATATTTTATTGGGCTACACCAGAACTAAAACTTGGGCTATTATCACAGGACTGAAATTATGTGTTTCCACCACAGAAAATGAAGAATCGAGTTACATCTATATTGCCTCTATTGAATCAAAGGACTAAAATATATCTCTACCAATAAATGAGGATTGAATTAATGATGTCATTACAAAACTAAAGAAGGCGAGTTATGATTCTATTAGGAAAAGTGTAAAGAAAAGTTATGATGCTACTATAAAAGTGTTATCGTAGTCAAGTTATGACGCAACTACAAAACTGGAGTGTGAGACAAATAAAGGGTGATAGAAGTATAATGTCAAAGGACCGAAATGAAAGGAATTTGTCTCAGGATGCCATAGGAATCAAGTATGAGAAGGATGCCACATAATTGAAGCACAAGAATACTATGAATTCAGAACTGAATAATAAACAAGGATGACTTGATGGAGGGAGTCTCTAGTGTAGGTTCTAAGGGTCTTGGTAACCATAAATTTGTTTTGAAACTACTCAAGGAAGAATTATTGACCAGGTTTTCCCCCATGTAGGGGTTTTTCCCTGGGTGTCTGCCTACATATCGTGTCCTTTGCTATCTATTGATTATAATTAGTCTTAGTGATAAGGATAAGATAGATTAAAAGAATAAAATTAATAATGAAACATCCCAATATAATGTTATAATACGAGAAATCAATTAACTTGCCACCTCCTTGGATTTCTCAATAAGTTCCCCCGCTTACATATTTTTCATGTTGTATAACTATTTTGAATGGAAGTTGGAGATTCTACTTTAGCTTAGAATGAGATGCATGTATTAGATATCCATGGAAAATAATAGTGGACCTAATTTTCTGGTTGTGAAATATAAATATTTCGACCATATGGATGAGTCCCAAACTAGTTATGGCCATGCATTTATGCAAGTTTCTAGGATTTGATGCTTAAGTTTATGTATAAGTTGTAGGGAAACCTTTCTAGGAAGCATTTACGGATGATGATTAAAATTCCCTCATTAAGAACCAAAATTGGCACTTGGTCTTGCTCCCTTCATGTCATAAGCTTGTAAAATGCAAGTGGGTATATAGGGAAAATGAAGCAACAGATGGAATTTTAAGAAGATACTAAGTACAGTTGGTGGCCATAGGCTTTAAATAGTTTCATGGCATCGATTGTGATGAAACAATTGTTCCAGTGGAAAAAATGATATCTATTTGATTAACTCTTTCCATTGCAACAGTAAGAATGTGGGAGGTTAACTACATGGATGGGAAGAATATATTTCTTCATGATGATCTCAAAGAGGAAATTTACATGGAGTAACCGCAAGGGTATGTAAAGAATTCGTCTCTAGTTTTTTTACTCAAGAAATCTCTCTTTGGACTGATGTAAGAACCTAGAGAATGGTATCATAAAATGGATTCCTATTTAATCAACATTTTTTTCAATGTAATTATCATACAAATGTTACTATGATGAGAACATCTGACTCTCTATTGATCATAGTGATTTATGTGAATAATCTACTAATCACATGTAGTTCATCCTCATCGATTGCTACATTGAAAACCACTTTGTATTTCATATTTTCCATGATAGATATGGGTCTAATACACTTATTTCTTGGATTAGAAATCAACCAAAATGATTCAAGTATCAAAATTCATCAATCCAAGTATGTGAGATATCTCCTAGCTCATTTCCACATGATTGACTCCAAGCAAACAATTATAACTTGCTTATCTCAGTGACACCTTGAGGATGGAAAGGATATGCCATCCCTTCATTGTAGCACACACATACAACTTATGGGAAGTCTCCTCTATCTCACTTAATGTCATATAGATCTATCATATGCAATAGGTGTATTTTCTATATAAATTACGAAGCCACATGAGTTGCATTAGACGTTTTCCAAGGATGTAATTAGATATGTCTAAGAAACCATTAGCAACGGGAATAATTATGTAGTAGGATGTAATTTGGACCTCATTGGAAAAAATGATTCAACTTGGATTAGTGATAACATTTATTACAAGTCCACTTGAGGATATGTTCTCATTTTGGATTCCAATCACATTTATTAGTACAACAAATATAATCTGTGATTTCTTTATCATTAACAAATTCCAAATACAAAGGTGTTGTCAACACATCTTTCAACCCATTTGGTTGTATAACTTCCTCACTGATATTGGTATCATAGTTCATTATTTGATTTCCATTTGGTTCAAAAATCTAAGCACCCTAAATTTTGGTATAAATCTTGTTCAATGAAAATGAACAAACCACATCAATATCCACACTCACTACATTCGAGAATTAGTACATGATGGGGTCATTAACTTTTAGTACTATACCACTTATGAATAGTCTGCTAACATCTTCACGTAGAATTTCACTCCGTAGAATTTTCACATTTTGCAAGGCAACCTTGGGGTGAAGTATACAAATACATAGTATCTATATTTCCTTTCCAGTATTGTATCTTGAAGGGATAATTTTTTTCCCCTTGTGGTTTTCCTTCTTTCCTCTTCTTGTAACTGTTCTCAGTTACATAGATGCACAGTAAAATGGGTTCCCTATAGAGCTTCTTGCTGACACCCATTCATTATATTCTCTCTAGTAGTGCTTCAGGGTAGTATTTAAGATAACATACACTTAATTGTACTTTAGTTAGAAAAGTAAGTGAATTCATGCATGAAAACCTTATTATTATCGCTGAGAGGGAACTCTTAAATTGCATGCATGAGTTTTATTGATCTCAATTTGCATGAGACAATTGATTGATGACAACATGGCCATTTAACTATGACTAGGTCTAAGTTTTCTTCAATGCATGTTCACATCTCTGTAGAATTACTAGTAGACTCACTAGTATATTAGTTTATCCATGTATAATATTCTCTCAATTTTTTTCCTCTTTCCTACTTACAAGTTTCTTTCATTGTTTTCTAGCTAGATACATTTTGTACAAGATCAACTACAATTTCACAAATTGAGTAATATTAAAATATCAATACCTGACACCAAAACATATTGATGGTGATTAATCTCCTTGTTGTTGAAAATAGCAACGAGAAATGTTAAAAGTAACACCTAGAAATTCTAATTTAATTTCTCCTTAAATTAAATTGTCAATTAAATCAAAATTTTATTCTCATAGCAACTTGTAATAGTTAACTAAGTTAAATTGACTTAGTTGACTTAGGAAATTCGAGTGGGAAGTCTATTTAGATTCATGTAGAGTGATCCCTAAATTTTAGGGGTCCAATGTTGGGTGCAGGAATTGTGGTTAAGCAGACTCCAACACTTAATTGCCAAGCTGGGGGTTTCGTAAACTTAGAGGCAAAGAAAAAGTAATGCCAAAAATGATATGAACTTTTCCTACTCCCTTAATTACAATCTTGCAGAATCGAAAAGAAAAAATCACTCAGTAATTTACACCAAAGAAATTCTAGCGCTGCAATATGAAAGAAAATACTTTTGTAAAGAAATAAATAAAATGAAATTTCAAACTCTTGTTAGCAATCATGATTAATTGAAATGGAAATATATGTCTATGTTCAGTAGGTCAGATTAATAATTAGACCCTTGAAGATATCTGACTTCTTTATAGATCTTTCTCCCTACACTAAGATGTTATTCCTATAATCCTGCAATATTCTTGTACCAGTACCAGAACAAAGTTTATATGTTGGAAGTATATTCTACACTTGTACTGAATATTTATGTCCTTATGCAGGGGCTTTAAGTCTTAGGACTAGAGCACTTTGTTCCTATATCAGGATATTGATTCCTGTACCAGAACAAAGATTCTTGCACCAAGTTTTCAAATTTCTTTCATAAAAGAATAAAGAGTGTGTTAACTTAAGAAAAGAATTTGCAAAGGTGAACAGAACTTTGAAATAGATTTCACAAATAGAAAGATGCTTCAACCCAACTTAACTTCAAAATAAGAATTAACTTCGAAAGTCAAAGCACACTTTTCTTCAATCGAGGAACTCTTTCATGCAACTAAAGAAATCATCTAATTGTGACAGCAGGCTTTATCCCTGTAATAGTTATTCACATAAATCCGATCTGCCTTTTTAATCTTTTTAATTTAGAAAGGTTCACTTTGAATAATTAGATGTGGAGTTCGATCCTTTCCTTAAAAGTGTAAAGTGTAGGTACAAATTAATGCGTTATAACAATGTTCATTCCTTAATTACCAAAGCATATTTAATCTAGAATATCAAGAATACTTCTAAAAGATGAACACTCACTTGCAAAAACGCATCAAGATCCTTATGACAGAAAAGAACGAAAGACTTCACTGTAATGAACCAAAGAAATCAAATTGTAGAACTGTAAATGCACTAGTGTAGGAATAACGTGCTTGCACAATCCAGGCAGAAATAATACTAAGCTTCGAAAAGAAAAATTACAAAAAGGTAAAATCAAACTTAGTTAAGCATGCACACCACGGATCCGTCACACAATGGCTATAAATGAAATCGAACCTGAACTTTGTGAAAGAATAGAAACATCTACTTAATTCATGCCTTTCATTAAAATGAAATCAACACGCCTATAAGGAGAAAGAAGAATGTGATGGAGAACGAGCTGGGCTAGCTGGGCCCTAGCCAACCAGTTTTTTTCCCTATTTAAGAAAGTTGTAAACTCAACTCTCAGTGACGCATCAACATAGAATTAAAACACAGGATTGAAAGAACATGGCGTAGTCCCTTTATATTAAATTTCAAAATGAACAAATGTACATGATAAAATTGAATCCAGTCTAGAACGAGGGCGATACCAACAAGATTAAAAAATACCACAGTTACAGTAGCATTTCTATCACTCGCATTTCCTATCTGAATCCTACATTATATACATCCCTTTAGGCTTGCGGTTGTAACAAAATTACATTTAGCATTACGATCTAAGCCTTTCGGCTATAACGAAATAACAACAACATTACATTCTAAGCCTTTTGGCTGTAACAAAACACTAAACTTAAGCATTCGGCTGATGACTTGATCTCTATCATATCCCTGACTTATCTCCGCTTTGAGCCCAACTCGAGATGACCAATTCTAAACGAGATGTCCGCGTTAGGTAGTGAGTTGTCACGAAAGTTTAGTATTTTCCAGCAGTGCCGGAATCCTACTTGCACTCGACCATGATAAAGAAATGATTAATATGTTGCTAACCAAATACTTTCGAAAATAAGATATTAGTTGCAAAGAATATTAAAGGTATAAAATATATAAAAATAATTAATTAAGTACATTTGTAACCCTTAAATATGAAATATAAAGCTAGTGTAGGAAAATGCATGATTCTTGGAATAGTGCAGGAATAAGGAGGTTGCGAGGTTAAAACAGAGGTCTAAGGTTATGAATTTGAAGTAGGAAAGGGGTTAAAAATGAAGCAATTTAGTTCTCTAGCGTGAAGAACTTAAGGTCTTGAACTCCAAATTTCTATTTATTCCCCTCTCCCTCTTGAGTGATTGATGTTTGGCAACAAAAGGTTGAACTCCTCACACAACCTTTACCTACTGAAAAAAAAGCAAAAGAAAGGAGCCTCCCTTCAATCCTGAACTTGTATGTTGATCCCTGCTTTCACTGTCTTTGCCTTCTTTCCTCGAGCCTTATTGAGTTTCTTGGTCACCTTTTTAAGATGTTTATAGCACTTTGAGGCCCGAAATTTCCATATCTTGACTTGTCTTTTCTGCTCTTTCACTTCTCCTGCCAACTTTGCATTTATCTGCTTCTGCACTGTATCCTGCTCTTTCATGGCTTGGTTTAATATCTCCAAGCTGTAAACATGTTGCTTGAGCTCTTCTATCTGACTGTTCAGACAGAGGGTGGAGTTTTCTACTCCCAATTCCTCTGGTGCAAACTTCTCGGCAGTTGATTCCAAACATGTGCCAACATCATCAGGGTCAAGGTTATCCTGGCTACCTAGTTCTTGCATTTCAACATCATCAAGGGTTTCAATACCTGGAATTTCAATGTCACTAAGGGTCTCCTACACGTTCATCTTACCAGGGATTTCAATACTCGAAACAATCCTTACAGGCGCCATTTCTCTATTTGAATTCACCCAATCTCTGTCTAAAACTTTGGAAGAGTATTACAAATGAAGAACTCAAAGATTTGTCGAGGGATTTATGATGGTCAAGCTATACATCCGCTGCTATATTGGCCACCTTCCAAATGGTCATGCTCCATCATTAAGATTACACTCCTGGGACGGATGTGAATATGAATTGGTTCAAGTATAGGTAGGCAATGATGATTGGGAAAGGTGGTAGTTTAGATAATGATTCGATGTAACAGTCATGCGAGGTCGGATATGAGGTAAGGCCATCATTGACAGGTGATGAGTCTTTTCAAGAAGAGGTAAGTATTAGATTTCAGGAGAATCATACCATCCCACATTCACTTCATGATCTCACATAAGGTGTACTCAGTACTCATTAAAAATATGAGATTTCATAACCTAAAATATCTTTGTACTTAAATGATTTCTTCCTAATTTAGTAAATGATAAAACAAAGTGTTAACCATAATACAAATTATTGAATGCCATGATCTACAAGTGGTGCAGTCATTCTTCCTGTACAAAAAATTTACGAAACAAAGATAAGCTTTTCAATACACATTTTTGCACCAAGTGTTCCTGCACTGTATTTGCATTGAGACCATTGTTCCTGCACCAGAACATGTGTTTTCATAATTGGGCATGCTCAGTGGTGCAAATTCCTGTACTGAATGTGCCTACACTGAACATGCTTGCACTTGAACATGCATGCATTGAACATGCTTGCACTCGAACACACATTCCTACACCAGGGATATTTGTAGCATATCTAGAAAGAGAAAGGGAACCAAAAAAAATTCTGATAGGATATAATTCATAGGCTAGATTTGAAAAATTTGTTGGATATACAAGGGAGGTTTTATTCGCCAGTCTTTGGTGTTGATATATGCCTTCTAATATGACTTGTGAGTTCACATCAGATCCTGCAATCGATCCATGAGGGAAAAAAAGAAGTGGGAAAAAGGGTAAATTTTAGAATGGGAAGGAAATTACGACAGGGAATTCAAGAGTGAGACCACCAAGAGGGACAAATCGAAAAGGGATTTTGGGGAAAATTTTTCAAGGGGAAAAGAGGGAAATACGAAATCAGATAGGGAAAGTTTCTTTGAAGAAAGGGATGGTAAACTTCATGGGATAAAAAGAAGAAAATAAAGGGGATTTTTTTACGAAAATGGGAATAGAAGAAGGGCAGAATTTCAGCTAAAATATGCCTGTATATTTGTTAGGTCCCTATAATACTAGTGATTACCCCATTACTATTGTAGTTGTATCCCTTATTAATATTGTTGTGCCCCTATTGCCCCCATATTGTTATTTTTGTGGCTTTATATTATTATTGATAGGTCAGTTGGGTTATATTGTGACTCCTTAGACTCCTATATATAGAAAGGAGGTTTTGTCATTTGAATCATCAAGGAATCATTCATTTGTGTAATCTAAAGGAGGTTTCCCCCTCGAAGAGGCTAAATTATAAGGCATTGATCTATCTTTTCTATCTTTTTGTGAGTTGGTTTCATAACATTTGGTATCAAAGCTTTGGATTCTAGGGTTTTGCTGCTCCAAACAGGTCATCGTGGCATTTTCACTATAATTTTTTTTTTGCGATGTTTCAGAAGCCAAAAAAAATCCCATTTGCGATGAGATTGTACTAAAGCTCGGGTCTGAATTTCAGAGCTTTTTGTGCTACAGTTGCAGAGATATGATCTGAGGAAGTTGGTGTTTTTGCAGACTCTTGAATTACATTCCAAACAGGTGACCTAGGAAAAATCATCATAACTTTCTCTCTCGACATCGGATTGAAAATTTGTAAGAAGGTATAGAAAGAGGACAGACTGTAGTTTCTTGTATATTTTTTTTAGAGCCAAAGGTCAAAACAGGGACACGTGACACGTCATACAAGTTCGCTCTACTGAACTAGTCTATAATCAGGTCACTGTGGGAGATTTGCCATAACTCTTCTTTGGAGAATCCAATTGGGATCAAACTAGTGGCATTGGAAAGAGGACATAGAGAGCTATTGCAAGTTGCAATTTCAGAATTGGATGATCTAAAATTACAGAGATACATCAGAGGCAATATCGAGCTCCTACAAAGTGAAAAAAGGTGTGTAGATTTTTTTTAAATTTTTGCTTAAGCTTGGTTTGAAAAATTATTTTGAAGGAATTCAAAGGGCATAGTAGAGCATCATTATCAGTAACTGATGCCTCGAGGAAAGAAAATTTAAACACCTAGTAAGCAACCTAAAAGCTCTAGCATGACTCATGAAGAAGAGGAAGAAATGCTACATGATATATCAAAATTACAAGACCAAGTGCAACAAATTTCACTCTCACAAAAGCTAACAGAAGCTAAGATAAATGACGTGGAATCTAAGATAAAGGGCATGGAAGCTAAGATTGATGATTTGAAGGTAGATTTGACAAATTTTCTACAAGAAATACTTACTAATGGTGAAAGGGTAGTAAAGGAAACTCATGATGCGAACAAAAGAAATGTTAATTATGATTTCATAGACTCTAATGTTGGATTGAAGACCCACCATATTCCAAAAATCGATATGAGGAATTTTGATGGCAAGGATCCCATGACATGGATATTACAGATGGAGCAATTTTTCGATCTCAATAATGTTCAAAACACACAAAAGGTACATATTGCAACTTTATATTTGGAATCAAATCAGTTTGTATGGTATCAATGGCTTTGCCCTCATAAACAAATTATCGCTTGGGCAATTTTTACGAAAGAATTGACAGCACATTATGAGGATACAAAAAGCAACACTTTTTTTATCAAATTGATAAGTATCAAACAAAAGGGTTCAATAATGGAGCACATTGAGGAGTTCCAAAAATTGAACATAAGGGTAAAAAATATTCCAGAGGAGCATCGGATTGATGTGTTCATAGGGACTTTAAAGGATAATATCCAACATGATGTTCGCCTTTGGGAACCTGATTCATTAGAGAAGGCATTCAGGTTAGCAAGAAAAATGGAAAGCAAAATTATGGCAACCAAGAAGCATACCACTCACAACTATAAAGATGGAAGTGTTGTTGCCCCTAGTCTTGCACAACCTATAAGGTCGACACCACAACAATTGGAAGAAAAAAGAGCAAAAGGGCTTTGTTACAGTTGTGAATTCAAATACACTAAAGGTCTTAAGTGTGCTGAGAAGAAATTATTCTACATAGATTGTGAAGAGGAAGAAGAAAAGGAGAAAGAAAGGTCAAAAGAAGAGGATATACTCCAGGAACAAAGTCTAGATAAAGAAGAAATGAATCTGACCATATCTTGTAATGCATTGGCTGGAATTACCACTCCTCAAACCATCAAGATAGAAGGACAAATCAAGAAGAAAAAGGTAATAGTGTTGATTGATTCAGGAAGTACCCACAATTTTATTCATTGTAAGGTAGCAAAAGAATTGAATTGCTTCCTATATCCAGCACCAGAGTGTCAAGTGATGGTTGCAAATGGAGGAACAATAAATTGCTCTGGAAAGTGCCATAATATCAAGCTATCCATGGGAGAATATGTATTGACTATCCCAATGCTTTCCATTCCAATGGGAGGTGCTAATGTTGTACTAGGAGTCCAATGGCTACAATCCTTGGGTACAATAGCTTTTAATTTTCAAGAAATTTTCATGAAATTTTATGCGGAAGGAAACAAAGTTGAATTAAGGGGTATTGCAGGGAAACTGAGAAAGATAATCAGCTCTAATGGTATGACAAAGCTTCTAAAAAAGGAACAAAGAGGTGTAATTGCACAATTATGTTCGTTAGATGTTTCCACATCGAAATCGTCTATTTCTCGAGATCTCCAAAAAGTCTTGGACAATCATTCCAAGGTATTTGAGACTCCCAAAGGTCTCCCACCTATTCGTGATCATGATAATGCTATTCATCTGATTCCAGGAAGTGTTCCTCCAAGCATCAAGTCGTACAAATATCCCTATGCCCAAAAGAGTGAAATTGAACGTATGGTTGCAGAAATGCTAGAGGCTGGTATAATTCAACCTAGTCAAAGTTCTTTCTCTGCTCCAGTAGTATTGGTGCACAAGAAGGATGGATCATGGCGCATGTGTCCGGATTATAGGGAGCTCAACAAGCTCACTAATAAAGATAAGTTTCCCATTCCTGTCATTGATGAATTACTGGATGAATTGCGTGGATCAATTTACTTCACCAAGTTGTATCTTCATTCAAGATATCATCAAATCATAATGAAGACTGAAGACATTCCGGAAACAACATATAGAACTCATGAAGGTCATTATGAATTTTTGGTCATGCCTTTTGGCCTTACCAATGCACCTTATACATTTCAAGGTTTAATGAATTCCATTTTCAAACCCTTCCTTAGAAATTTTGTGTTAGTATTTTTTGATGATATACTAATCTAGAGCAAGTCGTGGAAGGATCATGCTGAACATGTTAACAAGGTACTACAACTATTGGAGGAGAAACAATTATATGCAAAAAGATCCAAATGTTTCTTTGGAGTACAAGAGGTGGAATATCTGGGTCATATTGTATCTCATGAAGGAGTTAAGGTAGACCCTAGCAAAATTAAAGCCATTAAGGAATGGAAAATCCCCACATCCATAAAGCATCTGGGAGGATTTCTCGGGTTGACAGGGTATTATCACAAGTTTGTTAAGAATTATGGGAGAATAGCAGCACCTCTAACAACATTATTGAAGAAAGATGCATTTTCATGGACTCCAGAAGCAACAAAGGCCTTCGAACATCTTAAAGAGGCAATATGCCAAGCACCAGTCTTAGCTACACCAAACTTCACAAAAACCTTTATTGTGGAATGTGATGCTTCAGGAAATGGAATTGGTGTTGTTTTAATGCAAGATGAAAGACCCATTGCTTTTGAAAGTCGTCTAATCAAGGGAAATTATTTACACAAAGCTATTTATGAGAAAGAAATGTTGGCAATACTACATGCACTTAAGAAATGGTGACCCTACCTAATGGGAAGACACTTCAAGGTAAAAACGGATCATAACAGCCTTAAATACCTTTTAGAACAAAGAGTATCATCTGAAGAGCAACAAAAGTGGGTCACAAAGATGTTGGGTTATGACTATGAAATCATCTACAGAAAAGGGAAGCAAAATGTGGTGGCAGATGCACTCTCAAGAAAGGATGAGGATGTGGAAGCATTGTTGTGTGCCATTTCTATTATCCAACCAAATTGGATAAACAAAGCAAGGGAGGAATGGAAGAATGATGAAGAAGTGTGGGCACTTATTCAAAAATTACAACAAGATTCCAGTACATCTGATACATTTAGCTGGAAAAATGGTTCGTTATGGTACAAAGATCGCTTATACCTCTGTAAGAATTCCCAACTCAAACAAAAGATTCTTATGGAATTGCACACTTCTCCCTTAGGAGGGCAGTCAAGATTTTTAAAATCTTACCACAGGGTTAAGAAGGAATTTTTTTGGGATGGCCTTAAATCAGATATTCAAAAGTTTGTGGCAGAATGTTTGGTTTGCCAACAAAATAAAGTTGAAACAATTAAGACCTCGGGTCTATTACAACCTTTATCCATTCCAAGCCAATGTTAGGAGGAGGTTTCGATGGATTTTATCACAGGTTTACCCAAGTCTGAGGGAAAGAGTGTCATCATGGTGGTAGTTGACAGACTTACCAAGTATGCACACTTTTGTGCATTATCACATCCATTTAAAGCCAGTACAGTTTCTACTGCATTTATGGAAACAATTCAACAGCTACATGGAAACCCAAAGATTATTGTAAGTGATAGAGATCCCATTTTCATTGGAAATTTTTGGATAGAATTATTTTCTTGTCTCGGTACTTAGTTAGCTCATAGCTCATCTTATCATCCTCAATCTGATGGGCAAACTGAGATAGTAAACAAATGTTTGGAAGGATATCTTCGTTGCTTTGTATCTGATAAACAGACACAATGGATCAAATGGTTGCCTCTGGCTGAATGGTGGTATAACACTTCCTTCCATACAACAACAAAAATCACCCCATTTATGGCACTTTATGGATATCAGCCACCACCCATCAAATCATATTTAAGAGAAAATTCTAAGGTTCAAGTAGTGGAAAATCTCATTGAGCATCAACAACAAGTCCTCCAACTCTTAAAGGATAACCTCGTGTTGGCGCAGAATAGAATGAAACAACAGGAAGATCAACATTGCAGTGAAAGAAGTTTTGATGTAGGTGATTGGGTATTCCTACGGCTACAACCATATAAACAAATGTCCCTCAAGCAAGCTAAGAAGGATAATAAATTATCACCAAAGTATTATGGTCCATACAAGGTGTTGCAAAAGATTGGTACGATGGCATACTAATTGGAGCTTCCTGCAGCTTCTCGAGTGCACCCAGTTTTCCATGTTTCATGTTTAAAGAAGGTTATAGGCGACAAGCTCCCAGTTCAAACAATATTTCCAGAACTTGACGAGGAAGAAAAAATTATATTGGAACCGGAAGTAGTCACAGAAACAAGAACTCGACAGCTACAAAATCGATCAATTTCAGAGTATCTCATCAAGTGGAAGAACTTATCAGCTGAAGATTCCACATGGGAGGATGAGAATTTTATATGGAAGCATCCAGAACTACTCAAGCGTTGAGGACAACACTTTTTTGAAGAAGAGGGGCATGTTAGGTGCCTATAATGCTAGTGATTACCCCATTACTATTGTAGTTGTATCCCTTATTAATATTGTTGTGCCCCTATTGCCACCATATTGTTATTACTGCGCCCCATAGAATCCCTTTATTGTTATTTTTGTGGCTTTATATTATTATTGATAGGTCGGCTGGGTTATATTGTGACTCCTTAGACTCCCATATATAGAAAGGAGGTTTTGTCATTTGAATCATCAAGGAATCATTCATTTGTGTAATGTAAAGGAGGTTGCCCCCTTGAAGAGGCTGAATTCTAAGGCGTTGATCTATCTTTTCTATCTTTTTGTGAGCTGGTTTCATAACAATATTGCTGATCCAAAAAGTAAATGAGCGGGAATTGAGTGTTTCTTGGATAAACATTTCCATGCCAACTATCCCAAACTCGGATAAGGACTCCATTCCTGCACTTGAACTTGCTTCTTCTTGTTTATAGTCAACACATCTAAAAATCAAGAAACATTCCCATTTTATTAGAACTTGATCTTATTTCCACAAGTTGGTTTTTAGGTTGATCCTTTTGCAATCATGTCAGTAAAACTAATTTTCACAATCAAAGGAAAATATTATTTTCTTTACCTTTTTTAATTTTTAATTCTTTATTATTATTATTATTTTGGATTTTCTTTAAACTTTATTTCAAGAGAGAAGAAATCAGATCACAATAGGCCAGCATAGCCACCTACCAACTGAAGTTCAGATTGCTGCTGCACTTGCTGCATGAAATCTTCCTTTGTGAGGGGCTGAAAGTATGCTTTAAGCCTATGCCCATTCACAAGGAAAACTGAATTTCACCCATCGATAGTTTTGACTTCTACAACCCCATTGTCAAAAACTTGAATTACCTCATACAGTCTCATCCAATGAGTATGGAACTTCCCTTTAAGATGTTGAAATCTAGATTTATAGAGAAGTACCCAATCACCTGGTTGGAACTGTTCCTTCTTGATAAACTTGTCATGCCACTTCTTGCATTTCTGTTGCACTAAAATATTCTTTTGAACAACATCCCTCTGAAATTCATCCAACTCGTTTAACTGCAATAGACATTGTTGTAGTGCTTCCAATAGATCTAGACCCAATTGAACTGCAGATTTGAAAGTCTTTATCTGAAATTAAATCGACAAAAGGACTTTTTTTCCATACACCAACTTATATGGTGTATGCCCTGTACTATTCCTCCAAGTGGTTCGATAAGCCCATAAGGCTTCAAGCAATCGGCTGGCCGAATCCTTCTTGTGTATGTTTACTGTTTTCGTGAGGATGGATTCAATCACCTTGCTTGTAGATTCCACCTGGCCATTTTCTTGTGGGTGCTACGGTGTAGATTTCTTGTGCCAAATCTTCTATTGATTCATGACTTCCTGTACCAAGTAAGAAACAAACTGCGGTCCATTGTCAGAAACAATTTCTCTAGGAAAATCGAATCTAGTAAAAATTTCACTAAATAGAAAATCAACAACAACTTTCTTAGTGGAAAAAGAAACATTATTAGCCTCTACCCATTTAGTAACAATATTAGTACAAACCAAGATATGCTCTTTATTTAAATATGTGGGGTTTATGGGTCCTACGAAATCAATAGCCCATTTTTCAAAGGGCTCAATAATAATTTGAGGACATAAAGGCATTTCATTGGCTTGAATAGGTTGACTCATCCATTGAAAACTATTACAAAACCTAGCATATTGCTTGGAATCCTTAAACAAAGAAGGCCAAAAATAGCCAGTGCGTAAAATTTTATATGCAGTTCATTTATCAACAAAGTGGCCACCACAAGGTTCATCATGGGAATATTTTAAGATATCAAACATTTCTTCCTCTCTCAGACATCTACGAATAACAAGATCTGGTCCAGTGTAAAAGAGGTCTCCCGATATCCAAGAATATGAAGCACTTTTATGAGTGATATTCCACTTTTCATGAGCGGATAAGTGAGGTGGTGTTTTTCTGGTGACTAAATAGTTAGCTATGTTAGCAAACCATGGGGATTTTGCTGACATAGAAAAAAGATGTTCATCAGGGAAATCATCATCAACATGAATTACTTCACGAGGATGATTTAATCTAGAAAGATAATCAGCTACAACATTAGACTTTCCTGGTTTATCAATAATTGTAACATTGAATTCCTGTAATAAAAGCAACCACCTAGTCACTCTACCGCTAGTTAAAGGTTTATTCATTAAATATTTTATAGAAGGATGATCAGTATGCACATAAACTTCATATCCTATAATTTAATGTTTGAATTTATTAATAGAAAAAATAACGGCTAAAAATTCTTTCTCAGTCACTATATAGTTAAATTCAGCAGGTGACAATTTTTTACTGATGTAATAAATAGCATAGGATTGTTTATTCTCCTCTTGTCCTAAATTTGTGCTAATGGTAGTGTCTGAGGCAACGAAGGAAATGTGAAATGGTAGGGACCAGTTTGGTACTATCAAAATTGGTGCCTGTACTAATTTTTCCTTCAATGTCTCAAATGACTGTTGGCAAGCTGTGGACTAGGAGAATTCACTACCCTTAGCTAATAATAAAAAAAAGGGGGGTAGAAATCTTGGAAAAAATCTCAATGAATCTCCAGTAATAACCAACATGTCCCAGGAAGCCTCTCACTTCCCTTTGTGCTTTTGGTGCAGGCAAATGAAAAATAACTTCAATCTACATTTTTTATCACTCAAAGAAAGATGAGCCTCTTGGCAACATAAAAGAACTTTTTCTAGATTTTTAAGAGCTTCATCAAATGAGTTACCAAACACATAAAAATCATCCATATAAATATCAACACATTCAAGATCAGCAAAAATAGCCAGCACAACCCTCTGAAAGGTAGCGGGTGCATTACACAACCTAAAAGGAAGTACTTGATAAGAAAATGTACCCCAAGGGCATGTAAAGGTAGTTTTGTCTTGATTTGAGGGTGCGATCTGGATTTGGTTATACCCACTAAAGCCATCTAAAAATGAAAAGTACTTTTTACCGGTAAGGGTATCTAGCACCTGATCGATGAAAGGAAGGGGAAAGTAATCCTTGAGAGTGGCTTTGTTTAATTCTTGGTAATCAATGCAAATACACCATCTCCCATCTTTCTTAGGGACTATCACTAATGGAGAGACCCACTGACTATCAGAAATGGGATAGATGAAATTAGCATCTAAGAGTTTTTGTAATTCCTCTTTAACAATATCTCTTAGTGTGGGATTCATTCGTCTCTGGGGTTGTCAGACAGGTCAGGCTCCCTCCTGAATATAGATATGATGAGTACAAGTCTCAGGAGAAGTTCCTTTCATGTCTTCGTAACTCCAAGCGAATGCATCCAGACGATCTCGCAATAAGGTAACCAGCTGCTCTTGCTGAGATGAATCTAGGTTTGAGCTAATGTGTAGAGATTTGCCTGGATTAATTTCAACAAGATTCATCTCGAGCTCAAGAGTATAGGAAGATGATGCTACAGTATGGGATGAGGAAGGTTGGGAATCAGAATTTTCTTGAAAATCCAGACTAAAGATATAATGAAGTGTGTCAAAGTTAGGCATAGTGTCTAAATTGTTCAAGAAATCTCGTAATTCACCCTCCTGGGTAGACTCGGTATGATGATGAATCAAAGAAATAGATCGGGTCTCCTCATCACTGTTGTCATAATCTAACCATAAAGTGTCCTTGAGTTCCTGAATAGATCTAGCAGGTGGATATAAGGTGACCTTTTTCCTAGAGTCTCCATGTGAAATGTACATATCACCAGAGTGACATCCAATATAAGCATCAGTTGTGGCAAGCCATGGCTGTCCCAAAATCAAAGGATGTCCTCCCACTGGATTCTTTGGCTAAAGCACAATGAAATGTGTAGGGTATTCCCATGAATATATAGAGACAACCACATCATCCAATACTCCATCGAGCTTGATTTTAGATTTGTCTGCAAGTTCAAGCACGGTGGGTGTAGGACAAATATGGTCCAACCCAAGTTGTTCCATGGTTTTCCTGGTCATAACATTGATGGCCACCCCCAGGTCTATTAATACATTAGAGACAAGGATATCACCTATCTGGATAGAAACAACTGGGTTTCTAGGATCTGTATATTTCTCCATTGATACACATCCTATCATTAACTTAGCTTCTCTACCAACAAACTGAATGGTCTGAGGTTCTACTCTCTTCCTCCCTGGCTTTTTAAGACATAACTCCATAATGATCTTTGTGCAGATGGTAATTTCTATAATAGCATGAAGTAAAGGAACCTTTACGCAAAGATTCATTAACTTTGGAGCCATAGTGGACTCGGGGTCACTCTTCTCCATAGCCAACCTCTCTGGATAGGGAGGCTAGTTTGAAGAAGATGGTGAATCTAAAGGTACGGGAATGGGTTGAATGGTGACATTGTTTTTCGAATGATCAAGAGTTGCCTCCTCATTTTTCTCCTTAATGATCACCGTGGGTTGTTTTTGTTTTACTCATTTAACTACCCTTCCCAATCTCAATTGAAGCTCATTTATCCCAACCAGCAAGGTTCGATAGGTAGGAGAAGGGGATGGTCCAACCGAGTGAATCAGTTGTACCACCTTATTATTAGGATTCGGTACCGGTTGAGCAGGTAGTTGAGGTGGTCTAAATGGTGGTGGAAAAGGAAATGGTGGCATTGGTTGACTCTGCTAAGGTAGAGAGGGAAAAGATGGTTGTGACATATGGTGTGGTGCATATGAAGGAGGATATGATGGCATCTAAGTAGGATAGGAATCATATGAATGGTTTGGCCCTCTTGATCCTTATTGCCAAGGTTCAGAGGACCGTCCATGGTGAAAATTGTTTCTGTGTTGCCAATGTTGAGAGTTATTATTATTATTATGATAGGAATATGGAGGTGCATTATAACCATAAAAATGTGGTTCAGGAACCATACCTACACTTACCTGTGGCCAGTTCCTTCACGCTCCCATGACATGTAATGGCTCAGGTTCAGAATGCTCTCCTTCAAATACAACTTTCAATCCAGGTAAGGAGGGGCATTACTCAGTGACATGGTTCTCTGCACATATCACACATTTATTGGAAATCCTTATATCAGTAGGAAACTCTCTTAAAGGATGTTTTTTCCTACATTTTGGACAAAAAATAGACAATGATTCTTGTTCTTTTTCTAGTTTTTGCTGAAATTTCAAAGAGTCTATTTGTTTGCTAACAATATTCATTATTTCAATTTTTATATTGTATATTTTATTCTCCAAGACAATAATCATAGCATCTGTAGATCCCAATTTGTTAGTTTTGCTTCGACCTCCTCTAGTGGATCTAGATTGATTTCATGAGAACTTCCTGTACAAGTCACAAATTTGTTCAAAAGTTTTTTGAGAAATATCTTTGTGTCCTAACAAATTCAAATTATGTCTATAATCCTTAGTAATCCCTTGTAGGAACAAGGTTTGAATGCTACTTAAATCAAACTTATGTTTGGACCTTTGGAGTACATACAAAAATCTCTCTAAGTAGTCCTTCAAAGTCTCATCATCACCTTGTACAATGGTGAATATCTCATCCTGCATTTCTCTAGTTTTACAATATTCCTGATATTTGTTCAGAAACACTCTCTTCATTTTCTCCCAAGAACTTATAGTGTTTCCTCCTAGTCCCATGAACCAGCACAAGGCTGAATCCTTGAGAGTTGTGATGAGCCCCGAATTGGGTAACTTATTGGGCTCATTTTGCCTAATTGTCCTTGTTCAATCCTCCATTTTTCGTAGATTATGCATGTTTTTCTAGTATGTTTATGTTATTTGAACGAATAAGGGTGGTCACTCTACCAAGGAGGCTAATACGTGGTCATTTCAGGTCTTTTGGACAAATTTTGGAGCAAAACCAAGCAATTATGGCCCAGGTGACAGCCAAGCTTGAGGTGAGGATTCGTAGGGAGGTTATCGTTGGCATTAAATGGCCCTTCCTCGAAATCTCCACCCTCAACTCCGAGCTCAACAAGGCACCAAAACGAGTTCTAAAGGCAACCGAGTAGCTTTGGAAAGAGTGGCTGTTTACTAGCAGTTGGAATAGCCGAGTCCCTTGAATTTAGGAGGGCTTCTAGGCCCCTTGTAGTGTACAAATAGGAAGGCCTCAACCTTTGTAGTTTACTTTTGGAACTGTTGGTATTTGCACTATAGTGTTGTCCTTTTCTCAGCTCGTTTTTCTTAGCTACTACTGTACAACTTTCTTGTGATGATTATTTTTGAGTAATGAGAAGCAACTTTACTTGGCATCAGATCTGAGTTCTTTATAGGAGCCTGCAGCTCTTGGGGTTGGGCCCAACCCGAGTGCTAAGGCCTCCTTTATGTATTGTTATTTGTTCTTTATGTATTTACAAAATCATTTCTGTTAAGTAGATTAAACCTTGCTGATTAAGTAGGTCATTGTTAATGGTTAGAAAGACTTTTGATGTTCAGATTGAGTTGATAGGTTGTTAAAAGGGAAAAGCTTCAAAAAAGGGCCATCAAACACCTCTGATTTCACCTCTCCCTCAGTGGGATCAGGGTGACCTTGCTGCCCACAAAAACAATGACTTTGCTTTACCATGCAATCACTAGTGTTTGATTTTCATTTTGTAGAAGTTGATTACATGTTTAGATTTTTGCTTGCTTAGTTGCATAAGTTAGTATACATGGTTTCATTGCAAGTCAAACTTCTGTTCATTCTCTTTACTAACAGCTAGATCAGATTAGGTCAACATAACTAGGTCTTTGATTTTACAAGTCTTCGTTGGTTTAGTTGGAAAAGCAACTTGCAGAGCACCTGTACCCCTTCTCTACCTGCCCATACTCCATCAAACCCATCTGCTCCATCCCTCAACTCAACTTCTTGCCTTACGTTTGCCATTTGCTCATATAACCCTAGTTTTTGTGCAACATTGCTTCAGTCCTCCTTGAACAAATCCAGCCATCTACATCTGTCCTCAACTCCATCCACCAAGTCCTGGACCACCTCCAACCCTTATCCTACCTCCATACCCACTCCTTCATCTTTCTCCCTCCATCCATCCTCCAGAATCCCATTTCTGAACATCCTGTAGAAAAATTACAGACATCCTATAGAAAATCACAAACATCCTGTAGAACCCCTGCAGACTTCCTGTAGAACCCCTCGAATGAGGTTTCTTAATAGCCAAACTCTGTGAAACTCTTTGGAAGGGTGTTAGGGACCCCTTAGGCCCTCTCTGAACCTTCCCAACCTCCTACAAGCATTTCCTCTCACCAATCCACCTCTGCACAGTCAAAACAGTCAAATCGCATGCATGATAATTCTGGCAACTTATTCAAAAATACAAAAAGATGTTTTTTTTTTTCAGATGTTACTGTAGAAGTAGCTTAGATACATGTATTTACCCTCCTATAAGTCAATGGCATTTCTTTCACTAGCTTGCATCCTCTTTCTTGCATCGGTAGGGATAGCTGGTAAAATTAGGGTTTGCTAGGGTTTACGTTTCCTTTCAGCTTTCCAGTTTCTTTCTGCAATTAGATCAACCTTCTTTGAGTTAGCTTTCATCCATTAGTTAAAAAGCTTCTTCTCAGAGCTCATAGAAGTTGGCTTAATCTCCTAGTGGACTTGTGCTAGCTGACCAAGTGGCAGCTGCGGCAAGAGCTAGTACTTGTGCATATAGCACCGTCGCTTCCAAGTTTGTTACGAACTATCGGGTTGATAAAAGTAAAGAAGGGAGTCCCAGGAGTTGAAGCATTATTGCTACAATACTGGAGCTCACCAAGTTGCAGGAAACAATTTTAATTTCTGGGTATCTAAAGAATAATCTTAACTCCTACATAGTATATCAAACTCAAAAAGGAATGAATCTGGGTCTTCATGCACCTTACCATGAAAATGTGGAAGATTTGAGGGTGAAATATTTTTCATTTTCTCATTCACTTCAAAATTCACTATTGGAAATCTAAAAGTGGACTGCTCTTCGTTTACCTGATTCTCACCAGTCCCCTCTGCACGGTCTTCATGATTAGCCATTGTTGTGCCTCCAATCAGACCACGTCTAGAAAATGAAGGTTGACTATTGCTGAATTGGACTTTCCGATCACTGTTAGCCTCCTTCTTCCGCTTCTTGGGTTGTGTCACACCTGAATCACACTTTCTAGAATCCAAGTGGAGAAGGGTGACTCAATTCTGAAGTACTTGACCAAGTTCACCCATTGTCGGGATGAGCTTGGAAGTGTTGGGATTATTGTTACCGAAGACGATATGGTGAGCCTACATATTTTAGGAATTCCCTAGAGATGACACGGTTAACATGACTAAGTTAGTGGGAGGGAGAAGCTACCAGATTGGGAGAATTTGTGGTCCGAATTGGTACATGAAGATATTCAGTGGAACACCAAAGGTGGGACCTCTTCCAAACAAGTGGAATAATACTTTCTATTAGTTAGCAAACAAAACAAATCCAATGGAAATAAGTCCCAAGGAAAGGAGGGTGTAAAGAAGAAGGACTTTTCAAACATCAAGTGTTCTCACTGTCATGAGTACGGGCACTATGCCACAGATTGCCCATAGAAGAAAACAAGAAAGAAGGAGCTTGTAGTAGCAACAACATGTGAAGCTCTAGCTTCACAATTTGAACTTGATTTCACTCTCATTTCATGCATGGCCAACACTGTAATGGGAAGCATGTAGTATCTTGATAGCGGTGCCTTTTTCCATATGACGGGAATACAGATCTCTTCAATGACTTTGAGGAGAAAGACCTTAAGTAGGAAATAGAGTTTGGAGATGATGGGAGGTTTAGCACGACTGACATCGGTCTAGTTACCTTTCAGAGGGAGTCTAGATCCCCTCTCAGAATCACAGATGTGATGTATGTTCTAGGACTAAAGAAGAATCTTGCTTCTATCATGGTCTTGGAAGACCATGACTATGATGTGAGTTTTATCAAAGGAAAAGTTTTCCTTAGACACATTGCCATGGGACAAGTGAAACAAATCATTGTGCTAGTCAGTAACATGCATGCACTTGAGGTACAAGATGCATGCAAAGCTTTGAGGAGCAAGGAAAAGGTTAAAGACTTGGTGGTTGAGAGGGAGAGTGAATTACCTCTCAACATGCAGCCCTACAAGAAGCCTTAGAAGCAGCCTCAAAAAGTTGTGGAGCAGCCACAATTAGAGAAGTAGAGAGGAGATCGAGTGGAGACATCCACTCAAGAAAATACTTCTAGTAGGGGTAAATTTAAATCCAAGTGGGCAGAGAGCGAACATGGAGCCATACCTCCAGCTGAGAGGTGGGGCAATGTGAAGTAATGGACCCATGAGTGCAAACATTTGGGCAGGGTACATTGAATTTTTTTGTCTCATGGATCATTACCTTGCTACGGGAGCCCACTGTACATAGTAGCAGGATGGACCAGTGGTGGTTGATGCAGTGAGATGTCAGCGTGACAAAGGAATAGACTAAAAGAAGTTAGATACTAGGTAGCATAGAGGAGAGTTGGCAACAATGTCGATGGCACAATGCAGAGTCAACAGAAGCACAAAGTTTTCAGTAGACAATGCAGTAGCTAGTAGCAGTTAGAGACTCTAGTGACATATACATCATATTGATTCAATTTGGATGCTTTTTCAGTTTCATAAGTTGCAGTAGCAACAACACTAGAGAGAAGTGTTGCATGCATAACATTCCAAAGGTACCGGATCGGGATATAGTTGAATTCCCTTCTTGTTGAGAGGGAGTGTTGAAAGTAACAACAATAAATGTTAAAAATAGCATCTAGAAATTCTAATTTAATTTGTCCTTGAATTAAATTGAAATTCTATTCTCATAGCAACTTGTAATAGATAACTAAGTTAAATTGACTTAGTTGACTTAAGAAATTCGAGTTGGAAGTCTATCTAGAGTCATGTAGAGTGATCCCTAAATTTTAGGGGCCCATGTTGAATTCTTTTGACTTGTAATTAGATAACTCAGTCTAACTGAGTTATAGTTAGTTAAACTAGTTCTAACTATTGGAGGAACCAGTAGGAGGTCTATTAGTGGGGATAGGCACTAGTGCATCCTCACTACCACACCAGCTAACTAAAGTTTCACTCATAAATAACTCGTGCATGTTAGTTTAGAGGAAGACCGATTTGATATTAGAGTTCAGGGACAATGTACTATTAGTTGTATAATTTTCCAAGTTGTATAGATGATGCATGCAATCAGTTCAGGGCCTATGGATTGATTGAGTAGTTATGGAGAGTCGATTTCCCAATTAAATATGGGTTAATTCTCACAAGAATTTCGCAAGGAAGTAGGGGCTTGGTGTTGGGTAGCGGAGGCCCCGCGTAACGGTTTTGGGGCTCAAAGCCCACAATTTTGGGTAAAATTATGGTAAAAGCTCCGCGAGGTGTACGGAGCGCGAATTGTAATGAGTCAAGTCAAAGGGTTGTCTGCTCAAAAATAATGTAAGAAAATGGAAAGTGAGTCGGCCTGCCCATGGTTCGCGAACCATGGAAATGTATAAATAGAGCAATGCTCTATGGTTAGAGGTCAGTTTTTGTTTTAGGATCTTAATGTTATGGGTTTATGAAGGCAATCTTCTCTCTACATCTGTAAGTCCGAGTCAAGGGTGTTGGTAGAAAGATAGAGGCTCTGCAGCTGTGTCCACAGAGGCTTGGTAGAGTTTGCAGCTATGTGGGTGGACCCCTGTAGCTGAGTGCGCAGGGCAGATCTAGTTGTACTGGAAAGGAGATAAATAAAGATAAGAATTTCTGAATCATTGTTTGCTTTGTCGCGAATCTATATGTTGCTTATGTTTAGAATTTATGCATATTTATGATTGCGTGCACTAGTTGTTACTGTTAAATGTTTGCTTAAAGACCTTAAGAGGTAGATCAAATCTATAATAAACTCGTTAATAACAAAACACATAGGCACAGATCTACGCAAAAGCCTGAGAGCAGTACAGGGTAGCGCGAGGATACAGAATGGTTCGCGACCCCATCTCGACCACATCTAGACATCACAAGGGTGTGGAAACCTAGTTCCAACAGCCTCCCCTACTACCTCGGGTGAGACTTCAGTTCGCACTCCGCAGACTGTTACTGAAAGGGCCGGTAGTGTGGGATTTGTTTGGCTAATAACTCTTCTGAACTTGGGTCAGGCCCCAACAAGCCAACAAATGGTTCCCTTGCGAGGACTGGCATCTACCTAAGGGATTTTAGATGTTTGAACACTGGAACCCTACGGGGAAAGAACTTGAAGATTGGTTGGATCAGAAGCTTCATGAGTTTGTGGTGCAAGAAAATAGAAATCTGCAGATATCTGAGGAGAGGTGGATGGATCACTACATATACACAGAAATCCATGAGATCTTCTTTGCGTCCTTCTCGACAAAGCTGTATGAGTGGATCACGAGGCTAGCTGACAGTCAGGGAAGGTGCAGACTGGATCAGCCCATCGTGTGGACTCCAGAATTAGTAAAAGTGCATGTGTAGTAGATCACTGGTTGGATTGAATAATAGGAGGGTTTATCACCGTGTTCATGATAGACACAACTGTGAGTTACAGCGAAACAAAAAGGCACTTTCTCCAAGGACGTAGGGTAAGTACATCAAATCGTTGAATACTTGGATTAAAATGTTGTTATGTGAGAAATGGGTTATGTGCATCCATTGATGTTTGGGGTAATGCGGAGCAGAAGAGGCTACCGAGGGACTGAAGGACTAGAGAATAGTCCTCTGATTTCTATTTCATGAGAAAGTGAGGAGGAGCTCACGGTCTCTCCGAGAAGCGCATCCAATTGATAAAGTAGCGCATTCCACTGGTACCACCACCATCCATGCCTTCCCCCACTTCACCTACATCGAACCCACCTTTGCTTACCCCACCTCCACCACCACTAAGGGTTGGAATGGTGAGTGCGATCAAGTTTCCGATATTTAGAGGCGTAGGGAGTGAGGAAACAGATCAGTTCTGGTTCGTGGTAAAGGCAGTATGGGAAGCCCAAGGCATAACGGATGATAATATCAAAAAGGATACTTTGGTAAGTGGTGGGCACCAGTATTGCAGCAATAATGATGTAACTCCTGGGCTTCCTACTTTACTTTTATCAACCCGGTAGTTCGTAACAAACTTGGAAGCGACGATGCTGTATGCACAAGTACTAGTTCTTACTGTAGGTTGTCACTTCGTCAGCGGGTGCAAGATCACTAGGAGCTCAAGCCAACTTCTATGGATTCTAGAAGAAGCTCTAGATGTGATGAAAGGGAAAAAAGAGAGATTACTCTACTGATGCTATTCTACTTGCAGAAAGGAAGACTGACATGTAAAGCAAACCAAGGAAATCTTAGTTAACCACTAATCTTACTTTTTGCAGAAAGCACTATAGAAATCATGAAAAGAATTCCATTACCTACTCAAGGAAGTAAACAACATCTAACTAAGCTATTTTTGGAAGTAAATGAGCAAAAAGCATCTTTTTGGATTTTTATGTATTTTTATGTGAATTTGTCATGCATGTAATTTATTTGTTTGTGAATGTGGCAACGAATAGGTGGCGATGGAGGGCGGTTTTGGGATGTGAGAGGATGTATGATGGTGTGGATGGGTCCTAGGAGGTCTCAAGTGGCCTTCTAGAGGCTTTTCCAAAACTTGGCCTTCAAAATGAATCCTACAGGAAAATCTACAGGAGGACAAAGGAAATCTACAAGAGGAAAAACAACGTTCTACAGGAGGCCTACAGGAGGAGGCCAAGAGAAGTTTTCACTGTTTTGAAGGTGGGAGAGTAGGTGGAGAAGGTAGATGAAGGTTGGAATGAAATGTTAGAGTACCTAGGGTTGACCAAGAATCATTAGGAGAGAGAAATATGATTGGATTTGCTCAAGGAGAGAGAGGAAAGTCTATGGAAAATGCAGGAAACTAAGGCAAAATTGAGGGGAGACTTGGGCGACCTGTAGGGCATGGATTAGATGGAGGATGGAGTGGTTGATAGGTTGGACTGTTACTAGAAGGTATTTGCTGCATAAACAACTGACAGCCAACCAATGATATTAAGCAAGCAAGGAAATAAGTGATCTAAAAAAAACAGAGTTTTTGCATCAAAGTAAACTATGATTTATGGAAGAAAATGTTGATAACCATTGCATGAAAGAAAAGAATGAAAGAAGATTGTTGCTAATAAGGAAATGAACATGATGAAGAAGTTCTGAAGCAAAGCAAACTAGACTATGAACCAACTAGAAAGCTGCAAACACTAGAAGTCATATGAAGGAGGAAAATATGTGTTTTTGGGGTAGCAAGATGGTGTTTGCCTCAAATCATTGTCCCAAAGGGAGGAAGAGAGGCCAAGGCATTGCTGGTAGCCTTTTGGATCTTTTCTTCTATTGAAAAGACAAATGGAAGAAAACTACTGAATCATCAAAAACAACCTATTCTTAACCATAAAATAAATACATCTAACAACAACCTAATCTACAAACTGAAATAAAACATACAAATACAAGAAAAGACGAGCTTGGCTGCTTGGATTGGGCCCTAACCCAAGAGCTTCAGCCCTCTAAGGTAACTCAGTTCTAACTCAAAAGTATTCCATCTTTATTCTCAAAACAATAATAAGATTAAATGAACTATCACAAGATAATAAGCTCAAAGTTGAGCAGAGTTTTCATAAGCAAAAATGCAGCAAAAGTTCAACAAAAATTTGACCAACTCCCTAATGAGGCCCTAGGCCTCTCTACTTATACAAATGAAGCTCTCAATAGCTTCCTCAAAATCAGGAGGCTTGGCTCCCAAAACTCGAGATAAACATCAATTATCCTCCACTTTTCTCGGCTGCATGACTTGGCTGCTTATACTCTGAGCTAAATGAAGGGAAATTCGAAGTGAGGAGTAATAAATGGGGGGATTCCCTTCTACAAGTCCTATCCTTTGTCCACTTTGAGTTATTGCTGCCATTTGTCCACTGGATCCTTGACTTTGACCACACAAATCATCAATAATCTACATTAAACACATATTAGACCTCATGGCATCATAACTAACTCAACTCACTCTATAAGCATAAATATAATCGGAAAATCATGCAATAAGCTAAGAGAATGGTTGATTTGACTAGGTTAGGAGGTGAAATGAGCCGATATAATTACCCATTTATGAGGCTCATCATCACCCCCCTACTGAAAGTGTTGTTCATCCTTTGAGCAACTTAGTCCATCTCCTCATCTTTGATGGTCCTGGTGGCCTCCTTAGCATCCCATGCTTCTGATGTGGTCTCCTCCTCTTTGTCATAGAATCCTGCCTTTTTGTCTACCTCTTCCCACTGTTGTTGCTCTTCTTCTTCTTTTCTGCCTTCTAGCATTCCTAACAATAGTGGGGGACTCAATTTGAGGCCAATCCAATTGACGTACAGCCTCTGCATGGAGCACTTGTACATTGGCACTCTCCTTAATGCCTCTTTCATCCTCATTGGGGAGTGATACTCCCTGATCTGCAGACTGTGTGGTAAGGTGTTCCATCTCCTCATACAACATGCACACAGTCATCCCCCAGTAACCTTTCCTTATCCTCAACATGTGCAATGGCTTGAGCCTGATCACTGATATATCTAGGGGTAATCTGAGGATTATGTGCAAGCAGGTTATGTGCGTTGATGAGTGCCATGGGGTCTGATGGCTTAGCTCTAATCATTAAGGGCTCATTCTACTCCTTTATCATCAACTTTCTTATTTTTGCTGCCCTTAACTCTTCATGGTTCATCCATGAGGCCATGGCAATTAGTTATAGGTCCCTTAGCCTAGAATTGGGGTCCCAAACATTCATGTCTATGAGGGCCATGTTATGCAGATAGAATTCTACCATCTTTGCCTTATCTTTTGATGTGCTTTGGTCACACAGGTCCATAAACTACCTGTAATCCTGGAAAGGCATTGTGCCTCTTTGTGCTAAAGTCTTGATCTGAAATTGCATCCATTGGTACTTGAGATATAGGCCATAATATTTTTCTGGTGTCCTACATTGCAATGCCTCCATGAATTAGCTGGCCATGCATGCCAGTTGGGTCCCTTACTCTTGTAGCTATCTTCTTAGCAATTCGTTTTCAGTTTCCAAGTGACTTCTTGTGATTGCTTCTTTGTGTCTGACAGCGCTTAATTTTCTGCCCATTTCTCTGAGTTTGTTCTCCATGTGGCCCATATCCTCAACTCCCTTGGATTTGGCTATTTGCATCCACCTATGGCTCCTTATTCTTTCTTTCTCCAACTCAAAGAATAGTGGAATTGCCAATTTTTGGGGAATGATTCTCCCCCCCTCAAGAAGATTGTAGTAAGAGACAAGACTAGGCTGGGGTTCAGGTTCTTGTGCCTCTGTTGCTTCCTCCTTCTCCTGTGGCTATCCTTCTACCCTTTTTTCAATTTTTTCGGTCTCCTGTAGTTTTGACAGGGTCTCCTCTAAAACAGTCTGTGCCTTCTGTAGAACTGTTTTTGAGTCCTATAGTTCTATTTTTTCTTTCCATGTGGGAGATCTAGGAGTCCCCCATTCATAAGTATTAGGTGCGTTGGAAGGGGATTGTTTTCATTGGGCAGAGGGTGAATCTTCAATAACAATAGGCACTTTAGAAGAAGGTTGGGGTTTCCCTGTTTTGATCCTTGTGCTCTTCCTAGCCCTAAAATACATTGAGGTCTGCCGCTTCCTCTTTTGTTTTGGTTTAATTGGGGTGTTGAGGGCAGTGAGAGTAGCTACTGTCTCTCTTTCTAGGGTTTCAGGAGACACTTCTGTCTTTTTTTCCCCTTTTTCTCCTCCTTCTGTATTTTTCTCTGTCTCTGTTTGTTCTGTTTCTCCCTACTCTGTTTTGGTTTCTTTCTTCTTCCCTTCTTGTTCCTCTAAATCAACAGTTTCTTCTCCTTCTCCCCCTTGCTACTCTTCCTCCTCACTACCAGTGGGGCTAATATCATAGGTCAGGGCATTGATGTCATCTTTAGCAATCATGTTTTGGAAAATTTCCCATGCTATAGGGATTGTAAAGGTATGGAGGGCTTCTTCCACTAAAATTTTGATTAACCCATGGTGAGCTAGCTGGTTTGGATTTCCTGCTTTTACTTTAGCACTGGAGTCAATGAGGGACTGCAGGAGGAACTAAGGAATGATGAGCTTCTGAGGGGCTGGAGTGTCCATGCCATACCTTAATTCATGCATGATTTGAAAGTGGTAACCATAGACAATGCTATACCTCCCCTCACAGGAAATATACTTGATGATTTGATAGCTAACCTCATCCCAAGGGTATGGTATGCTAGCTCTTCTTATGCCATTCTTATCTTCTACAGGGGTTTCATTGTTTTGGAAGAAGTTTTTCTTGGCAGCCTGGCCAATTGGTTTTTCATCCTTGCTCCATGCAACCCAAGAGGAAGGGTATGACCCTACTGATGAATTCATGGGTTGTATCCAAGGAAAGGCCTCAAAAAGTGACAGTGGCATGTGTTCTAGAGTGAGGGACCAAAGAGTGGGCAAATTCCTAAGCAATTTCCTCATCAAACCCTCAGAATTTCTCAAAAAGGTTCATCCAATTGGCTCTTGTGAATATGTCCACTACTTGGGGGTGTGCATGGAGCCTGGAGGAGTTGGTGGGCTCCTTCCTCACAAAACCTCCTATTATTTTGTGTATGCTTCCTTGGAAAACTAGCTATGGAAATGGAGAGATTTTTTTTTTTTTTTTTTTTTTTTTTTTTAAGAAAAATAGAGAGACAGAGACTATGTTTTTTTCAGAAATAAGCAACAATTATTTTATTAAATTCCTCCACCAAAAAATTCTATTTTCTCCTCAAAAACTAAACCACCGTTAGCATATTTTGATATTCAATGGAGGTGTGCCAAGAACCTACCTCTGCAGCTCGAGAATTATGCTGAAAACTATGTTTTTCCTCTCCAAAATAGCTTACTAGCCCTCCTGTAGAACACTGCCAGCCCTCCTGTAGGATTCCTATAGGTTCTCCTGTAGAACCTGTAAGTGCTCTTGTACATCACCGAGAGTAGGGATATTGGAGAGATCAGCGGAGAACAATTGGTACGAGTCTTATAGGGGCACGAGAAGGTAGCAGGAGTTGAGTTTCGAGGAGAGAATGAAGGAGAAAGGTGGTGAGAGTGCTTCGGGGAGGAGTACTTATTGCTTTCTATGGATATTTTTCGGTGATGGAGGGTGAGCTGGCCAAGTGTACATTGGCCCCATTCAGACCGTTGGTCCCCACCTACCTTGTCATCATTTCCCTTTCCTTGTAATCACCCCTCATGATTGCATCGGAGTTCCCATCGCCTCCACTACTTGTCCTTCACTTCTCTCTTGAGTTTGACTAAGTGCACTTGTGGTGACACCTTCGGATGAGTGAATTCAACTGGGTGAAGGTGATCAAGTTAACTGGCCACCTCAACCCCAACTAGCCTCAACAATCTCATTGTTGTTGCATGCTCTCTAATTATACCATTGCAAACACAGGAGCGAGTTAGTCACTTACTTGAGATCTGAATGCGTTTGCTGTGAGGTGTTATGGCCTTTCCTTCTGTTGCATGCCTTTATTTCTTTTGATGCATGCTTGTTTGCTTCCTGAGATATGGTTGTGCTGTGTGTAGGTTCCTTTCTGGCTGGATCTGATCTTCAGGTGTCTGCTTCAACCTTCAGATTTGCATCCTCATGCTGCTAATGCTAGATTTTAATGGGATTAGTTACTATAGGAATTCCTACAGGAGCTCCTGTAGCTGCTTCTCCCTTTGAAATTTTAGCTTTTTCTGTGCTTGGAGCTATGAGGATGATGCCAAAAATGCAGATAGAGATGGAGAGGTAATGGTTAGGCTTCAGGTGAGGTGAATGGTTCTATTCCTTCCTCTAATTTTTTGTTTTTCTTTTCGTAAAAACCTATTTTTGTCTGTGTTTTTTTTGGGCAAGGAGAAGAATGGTGCTTGGAATATGATGTAGGTCTAGAAATGATGGAAGAGGGGTTTGAAGATTGCAGGAGGATTTATAAATCCTTTATGAAGCTTCCCTACTCCTTGAACTACTTTTAAAATCCATTTCTGGCTCTCTGTAATTTCTATAGGAGCCTCCTGTAGAAAACACAAGGCCTTTTGTAGAAAACATAGTTTTCGAAAAAGGAGCACAATGAGGTGGAAAGAATGTCAAAAATGATGGAGAAAGGTGAGGGAAGGTAGTATAGGTGTTGGTATTGGTTTCAAAGCTCCCTTGGCACCTGTTTTTTCTTCATGTAGTCCTCCTGCACTTGCAATACAACTGGAAATTCATATATATATATATATATTTGAAAACAACCAGGGCACCTCAGGGAGGTTTTCACCCTAGTTGCTTGCCCTGGGTGCCTCCAAGGGAGGTTTTCACCCTAGTTACCTACCTTGGGCACCTGCAAGGGAGGTTTTCACCCTAGTTAGGTAACATGGGCGCCTCCAAGGGAGGTTTTCACCCAGGGATCTTATTTTCTTTCTTCTCTTTTTTAACACCACTAGGCCACCTCAGGAGAGGTTTTCAACCCAATGATGGGACTCAAGCACCTCATGGAGGTTTTCACTTGAGTCCTTATTATTTTTTGTTTTTTTTTCTCTTTTTCTTCAGTGATTGGGTGAAGTGGAGGCTAAGACATGCTCCACTACCATCACTGACTTATTCAATCCTTTAATGAACTCTCGCTTGGACAGAGGTTTCTTGTAGATTTTCAACAATGTCCATTGACAAGCATGGGGTTGGCTTCATCATCAATGGTTCTGATCAGAACTGAACCATTGTCATTGCATTTCTCCACAGTGTAGGGTCCCAGCCATCTTGTCCTCAGCTTGCCCTTGAAATCTTTATATCTTGAATCATAGAGTAGTGCCCAATCTCCCTCTTGAAATTGCTTCTCTTTGATGTTTTTGTCATGCCATATCTTTCTCTGAAGCTGAACTACCTCTGTATGGAGAAGGGCTTGCATTCTATGTTCATCCAATCCATTGAGCTGGAGTAATCTTTTTTTCTGTGCATGGCTAGGGTCTAGGTCCAGCTAAGCTGCCATCCTCAGGGTATTGAATTCAAATTCTATTGACAGCAAAGCCTTCTTCCCATAGACCAGCTCGTAGGGTGTGATCCCTGTAGTGGTCTTGCATGTTGTGTTGTAGGCCCAAGTGGCCTCAACTAATCTGTCTGCCCAGTGTTTTCTACTGCTTTGTTATTGACCTCCACTTGAGCATTGGATTGTGGATGGTAAGGGGTGGAAGTCCTGTGCTTGATTCTATGATCTGTGAGAAGGTCTTCAATCCGATTGGAAGTGAATTGGATGCCTTGATCTATGACCAACTCTCTTGGATACCCGAACTTGTAGAATATGTTCTCTCTCAAAAATTCAGCTACTTTTCCTCTGTCGTTGCTTTAATTACTTTTTTCTCCTCCCAATTTGTTAGGTAGTCGGTGCACACAATGATGTATTGCTTCTGTTTTTGAAGGAGGGCTGATAGGCGCCACAAAGTCCATGCCCCACTTCTCGAATGGCTCAAAGGTCACTTGAGGCTGCATGGGAATTTCATCCTTTGGAGTGGGTTTCCCAATCCTTTGACACTGATCGCACTAGCTGACATATCTCCTCACATCCTAATGAAGAGTAGGCCAATAGTAGCCTGCTTGCAGTATCTTGAAGGCAATTATTTTTGCTGCAAAATGACCTCCACAAGGCCCATCATGACAAGTCAGGAGGATGTCAAAAACTTCCTCCTCCCTGACACATCTCCTCAAGATCTGATCTGGGCCAAGTTTGAAGAGATTGCCCCCAATCCAGGTGAAAGGGGCGCTTTTCCTTACTATTTTGCTCTTCTCCTTTGAGGATAAGTGTGGTGAGAACTATGTTGAAACCAAGTAGTTTGCTATATCAACAAACCATGGAGAGAGTACTGAGATAGAAAACATGTGTTCATCTGGCATTTGATCATCCACCATTCCTTCTTCACCTACAGGCAAATTTATTCTAGACAAAAAGTCAGCAACAACATTTTCTTTACTAAGCTTATCAACAATCGTCAAATCAAATTGTTGCAGTAAAAGCAACCATCTAATAATGCGAGCATTCACATCTAGTTTGTTCATTAAATATCTAATTGCAGCATGATCAATGTGCACAAAGGTTTGATAGCCTGTGATATAATGTCTGAATTTGTTTAAGGAATGCATGACAGCTAGGAGTTCCTTCTTAGTTACCATATAGTTTAACTTTGCCTTTGACAAGTTTTTGCTTATAAAGTATATGGCATAAGGTAACTTTTCATCGATTTGTCCCAAGGCTGCTCCTATTGCTTTGTTCGAGGCATCTATGTGAATGTGGAAAGGTAGGGCCCAGTTTGGGCCTCTCAAAATTGGGGCAGTCACAAGTTTGCTTTTCAAGGTATCTAGGGCTTCTTGACAGTTTTCCGACCATATGAATTCGACATCTTTACCCAAAAGACCAAACAACGGAGAGGCTAGCTTGCTAAAATCTTTAATGAATCTTTGGTAATACCCAGCTAAGCCTAGGAAACTTCTGACATCTCTCACCTTTTGAGGAGGTGGGACCTGTTGGATGATGGAAATTTTGTTGGGGTCCACTTGCAATCCTTGTTGAGATATTGCATGACCTAGCATAGTCCCTTCAGTCATCAAAAATTCACATTTTTCTGGACTGAGGGATAGGTTCATCTCAATACACTTGTCTAGAACTTTTCCTAGGTTAGATAAAGCTTCCTTAAAATCAGAGCCATAAGGAGTAAAGTCATCCATGTATATTTCTATTGCATCATGAACTAATTCGGAGAATATACTCAGTACCGCTCTTTGGAAAGTGGCTGGAGCGTTACACAAACCAAAAGGAAGGACTCAGTATGCAAAGGTACCCCAAGGACAAGTGAAAGTGGTCTTATCTTGGTCTTCCGGGCTGATTTGAATCTGATTGTACCTGCTAAACCCATCTAGGAAAGAGAAATTGTTTTTCCTTGCCAGACCATCTAACACTTGATCTATGAAAGGTAAAGGGAAATGGTCCTTTTTAGTGGCTTTGTTCAATTCTCGATAGTTGACACAGATTCTCCACTTACCATTTTTCTTTGGCACTAGCACCAAAGGAGAGACCCATTCACTGTCAGAGATGGGATAGATGAACCCTGCATCAAGCAATTTCTGTAGTTCTTCCTTAAAAATATCTTTAAGTGCTAGGTTCATCCTCCTTTGAGGCTACCTGACTGGCTTGCAACCTTCCTTGATGTATATATGATGAGTACAAACTGAAGGGTGCACTCCCTTCATCTCCTTATAACTCCAGGCGAAGGCATCTAAGTGCTTTCTCAGCAGGCTACACAGTTCCTTCTCCTGGGAAGTGGATAGGGATGGATTGATTTTCAAGGTTCTTTCTAGACCAAACTCTATATTCTTAACATGGAGAGAAGTGGAGTCGGTCGCATAGAGATCAGTTGAGGGGTTGTTTTTGGTTTCTCTTACTATGTCCTCTAAAGGCGATACACTGGGAGGTGGATTTTGAATCAGATTTTCAATCATATCATCCTCATCTTGCTGTTTTCCCCCCATGGCGATTTCTAATCTAAAAAGCGGTGCAAAATAAACTTCATCCTCATCTTCCTCCTCCAACTAGAGAGGTAGATCATGTTCTAATGAAGGTTGGGCAGGAGGATATAGGATTAACTGCTCGGACATATGCCCGTTCTTTATGGTCATGTTCCCATCTCGATAGCTGATGTAGGCATCGACAATAGCCAACCAGGGTCTTCCCAAAATGAGAGGATACCCAGTGAGCTTTGCCTTGGGCTGGAGAACTAAGAAATTAGTAGGGTACTCCCAAGAATCAATGGAGACCATCACATCTTCCACAATCCCCTCAGGGGTCACGTGGGAGTGGTCTGCTAACTGTAGCACAGTTGTGGTCTTCCTCAAGTAACCCTGAAGGTTGAGTTTGAGAATTATGTCCTTTGTCATCACATTAATGGCAGCTCCCAGATCAATCAAAGTGTGTGGGATCATGGTGCCATTGATGTGAACATCAACTACTAGGCTTCCAAGGTCTAGATATTTTGGATTGATGGTTGGGGCATCTCTCTTGCACCTTCCTGGATGCCTAAAGCACTTCTCTTTAATCAACCTATTGTAGATAGGCACATCCTTTATGGCTTGGAGAAGTGGTATCTTTACACATAGATGTTTCAATTCCCCCAGGAGTTCAGTTTCTTCTGGGGTAGGCTGGACTATCACGGATAGTCTTTCAGGAAAGGGTGGAATTGCTTTCGGTTCACTTTCCTCTTTATCTTCCTCAACCTCCCTAGGTGGAGGCTGACTATCTGGGAGAAATTTCCTAGATCGCAAGTTAATTTCCTGAATCTCCACAACATAAGTTGGGCATGATGGTTCCCCACTATACACTTGCTGAGCCTGTCTGTTGTTCGGGTTTGGATTCGACTGGGTAGGCTTTTGGGGTTTCTTTGGAGGAGCAAGAGGTAATGGTTGTGGTTGGGCAGGTGGTGGAGGAAAAATATCAAGGAGAGAGTTTTGTTGGGGCCTCAACCCCTGATGAGGTGCATTCCATTGAGGTGATGGCTAAGCATAGGATTGAAATGAATGGTTGGCTAGTTGGGCATGATATTGAGATGTGAAGGACCAAGGAGGAGGTGTGGACTAGGAAGGATGAGCAGGGGGACCCCAAGAAGGTATGGAAGTGACTTGGTTGGGGTGGTAGTATGCCTGGGATGTCCCTTGCATCCCCTGCTGGTATGGTCTAGGTCCATGCGGCCTTCTTTGGTTTATGTAATAGAGCTATTCAGTGACTCCCTCAGCCCCTTGATATACAGCTTTAAGTCTGGGTAAGGAAGGGCACTTATCTGTGGAATGATTTTCTTCACAGACTGAACAAACCTCTATAGATTTCAATGGGAATTCATTCCTAGGATGCCTCCTGGTGCATCTAGGGCAAAAGATGGCCAAAGCCCTCTTTGCTTCCTCTTGTTTCCTTCTGATATGCAAGGTATCCATTTGTATGGAAAGAGTCTGCAGCATATCACTCTTGAAGTCTTCCAACATGTTTCCAATTTCTCCTTTGATGGATGAGTTAGAGGAAGAGGTACTGGCTATGGGTTGACTCCCCCTACCTTTCTTTATGGCTGCTCTAGAATGGTTTCTAAAAACAGCCTTTATGTCTTCATATGATAGCTGGTAGATGTCTCCCCCAACCAGTAGATGGAGGGTGTCTAAAAGATCTTCCTGAATTCCCCTGAGCAGAACCATATTCAGAGACTCAGGGTCAAGTGTACACCCGACCCTTTTGTAACTGAGCTAGAACCTCTCCTCATAGTCTTCCAGGGACTCATCACTTCCTATAGTCATTCGGAAAATTTCTTCTTTAGTATATTTTGACCTACAATAGTCCCGATACTTGTTGTTAAAGGCTTGCTGCATCTGAGCCCAAGTTGTGATAATATTTCCAGGTAAACCCATGAACCAGCGCAATTATGCATCCTTGAGAGTAGAAAGGAACAGTTTCAACTTTTGCTCATCTTCTACATAGTCATATTTTCGAAAGATAACAGAAAACTCAAACAAGAAGGTGTCAGGATCTTTTGTAGTCAGACCATGGAAATGAGGTAGGGAAGAAGGGCTTATATTCTTCATTTTGGTGTCCCCATTGGTCTCCCGAATGGGAAAGGTACCCTCTATTCTTTCTCCATTCCCCCTATCATTTCCGTGTTCAGCCATTGGCTCCAAAGGAATGTTTTCTTCTTCTTCTTCCCCTATAGGTTCTTGTTGATCACTGCCACCGAAGAAGAGAGAAGGTTGGCTGTGTGAAGTAGTGGGGGTGTTGGGAAAATTTTTTCCTGAATTATCTCTATTCCTACGAGGCATGAAAGGAAATATTTTTGGTTGGTTTTTGTTTCTGTTTTCCCCACACTGATAGTACCTGCAAAATTGAAATTGATTGAACAAAACAATTTGCAACTAACTGAAATGATCTTGCTGAAATGAAATTTGTAGAATCGAAGAGGAAAGCAAGGAAATGCAGAACTGAAAGAAAGGAAGTGACTAATCTACTTTTGCTGAAATGGAAATTGCAGAATTGAAGGAAAGCAAAAGAAATGTAGAACTGAAAGAAAGGAAATGACTATTCTACTTTTGCTGAAATAAACTATAAGGGGAATGTTGTAAGAGAAAATAGAAGGAAGCAGTAATCACATAATACTCTGACGCTTCCCCGACAACGGCACCAAAAAGTGGTGGGCACCATTTTTGCAACAATAATGCTACAACTCCTGGGCTTCCTACTTTACTTTTATCAACTCGGTAGTTCGTAACAAACTTGGAAGCGATGGTGCTGTATGCACAAGTACTAGTTCTTACTACAGGTCGTCACTTGGTCAGCCAACGCAAGATCACTAGGAGCTCAAGCCAACTTCTATGGATTCCAAAAGAAGCTCTATATGTGATGAAAGGGAAAAAAGAGAGATTACTCTATTGATGCTATTCTACTTGCAGAAAGGAAGACTGACATGTAAAGTAAACCAAGGAAATCCTAGTTAACCACTAATCTTACTTTTGAAGAAAGCACTATGGAAATCATGAAAAGAATGCCATTACCTACTCAAGGAAGTAAACAACATCTAACTAAGCTATTTATGGAAGTAAATGAGCAAAAAGCATCTTTTTGGATTTTTATGTATTTTTATGTGAATTTGTCATGCATGTAATTTATTTATTTGTGAATGTGGCAACAAATATGTGGCGATGGAGGGTGGTTTTGGGATGTGAGAGGATGTAGGATGGTTTGGATGGGTCCTAGGAGGTCTCAGGTGGCCTTCTGGAGGCTTTTTCCAAACTCTGCCTTCAAAAGAAATCCTACAGGAAAATCTACAGGAGGACACATGAAATCTACAGGAGGAAAAACAATGTTCTACAGGAGGCCTACATGAGGAGGCCGAGAGTAGTTTTCACTATTTTGAAGGTGGGAGAGCAGGTAGAGAAGGTAGATGAAGGTTGGAATGAAATGTTAGGGCACCTAGGGTCTACCAAGAATCATTAGGAGAGAGAAAGATGATTGGATTTGCTCAAGGAGAGAGAGGAAAGTCTATGGAAAATGAAGGAAACTAAGGTAGAATTGAGGTGAGACTTGGGAGACCTATATGGCATGGATTAGATGGAGGATGGAGTGGCTGATAGGCTGGACTACTGCTAGAAGATATCTTTTGCATAAACAACTAACAATCAACCAATGATATTAAGCAAGCAAGGAAATAAGTGCATCTAAAAAAAACAGAGTTTTTGCATCAAAGTAAACTATGATCTATGGAAGAAAATGCCGATAACCATTGCATGAAAGAAGACTATTGCTAATAAGGAAATGAACATGATGAAGAAGTTCTAAAGCAAAGCAAACTAGACTATGAACTAACTAGAAAGCTGCAAACACTAGAAGTCCTATGAAGGAGGAAAATCTGTGTTTTTGGGGCAACAAGAGGGTCTTTGCCTCAAATCATTGTCCCAAAGGGAGGAAGAGAGGCCAAGGCACTACTTCTAGCCTTTTGGATCTTTTCTACTATTGAAAACACAAATGGAAGAAAACTACTGAATCATCAAAAACAACCTATTCTTAACCATAAAAGAAATACATCTAACAACAACCTAATCTACAAACTGAAATGAAACATACAAATACAAGAAAAGAGGAGCTAGCCGCTTGGATTAGGCCCTAACCTAAGAGCTTCAGCCCTCTGAGGTAACTCGGTGCTAACTCAAAAATGATTCCATCTTTATTCTAAAAACAATAATAAGATTACATGAACTGTCACAAGATAATAAGCTCGAAGTTGAGCAAATTTTACATAAGCAAAATTGCAGCAAAAGTTCAAATTTTTCTGACCAACTCCCTAATGAGGCCCTAGGCCTCTCTACTTATACAAATGAAGCTCCCAAAAGCTTCCTCAAAATTAGGGAGGCTTGGCTCCCAGAACTCGAGATAAACATCAGTTATCCTCCACTTTGCTCGCCTGCATGACTTGCTTGCTTGTAGTCCGAGCTGAATGAAGGGAAATTCGAAGTGAGGTGTAATAAATGAGGGGGATTCCCTCCTATAAGTCATCTCCTTTGTCCACTTCGAGTTACTGCTGCCATTTGTCCACTGGATCCTTGACTTTGACCACAAAAATCATCAATAATCTGCATTAAACACATATTAGACCTCATGGCATCATAACTAACTCAACTCACTCTATAAGCATAAATATAATCGGAAAATCATGCAATAAGCTAAGAGAATGGTTGATTTGACTAGGTTAGGAGGTAAAATGAGCCCATATAGTTACCCATTTATGAGGCTCATCAGTAAGCACACTGCAGGATTGCGCTCTGACATGGTATATAAAGTACTCTAGTGATCACCCGAATGTGGGAATAGTGGTGATCCATGATGCATTAAACAAAGAATTTAGTCGGCCAAAATCAGAGACACAGTCGATCATCGGGTTCAAGGATATTGTGATGCTACCTGGTGAAACCCCATGGGATCTAGATTAGAGATTGAAGAGTACGATCCGTGAGGCTAACATGATGCTTACGGATGTGCAGCACTGCGCATGGTTTGTGACGTCTTTGACACCACTTCTGAGGACATCGCTATCACAACAAAAGATCTCAACCTAAGCTAAAGCATTAGAGACAACAATGAGGTTGCATGAAACTCCAATATAGGATCTGGGGTTGGCAGTTCAGCAAATCCACGCACAACTACAAAACCTATGCTTAGAAATGCAAAGTTTGAAGCAAGAAAGGGCGCCTTGACCAGAGGCACGTATAGAAGTGGGGTGTATTGAATCCAAGGGTCAAGGTCATGACAAGGATCACTACCCTGTATTTGCGAACTATCTGGCGGGAGGGGGGCTGATGCCATTAAGGCTGGAGGTACAAGCAGGGCCAAGTGTGATGCTCGCGTTATGGTGCGCAATTTGTCAAGTAGGAGGAAAGCACACAATAGACAACTATCACCTGCTACAGAAGTATACCCAGACTCCGCAGTAGTTGTATTGCAACTTCTGTAGATCAGTGGGTCACGATGAGCGAACGTGTTGAAGCTATAAGCTAATGATGGAGAGGACCCTAGCCTATAGAATGCAGACTAAGGCGTGGGGTTTCGACCCAGCCGCAAGGCCACGTGGTGGATTCCAAGGATGTGAGTGAGGAAGAGGAGGAATGGGGCCTGGATGAGGGTGCAGACAATTAATCTGTTATAATTGCAGAGGGCCGAGGCACTACGCTTACGACTGTACTAACCTAATGAGAATATCTTGTCCATGCTGTGAGCAGTTTGATCATGAAATGGTAGATTGTCCGACGCTGATTGCCCAAATGCATGAAAAGGGGGTACTACAGCCTACGCCAACTCAAAATGTCTAAATGATGAGGTTTGAACTGCGTGAAGAGGACCCCAGTGTGAACATGGTAGTGAGAAGCGACACAATTATGGGGGGAGATGCGAGGAAACGATTCAGAGAAGATGGGAAGGGTCGCGATGATCCTACAAAGGAACCTGACTTTGTGGTGGAACAGGTGAAGGGGACATCTAAGGAAGCTCAGAAGAGCTTCACGGAAGTCTCTACTTTAGGTAGTAGGGATCTAATTGAGCCGAGAATGGATCCCTCTATGCTTACCACCTTTTTAGAGACATGTATGAAGCTGCTACACGACAATAAGGCAGTTAAAGGACTGCAAGAGCTAATCACTAGGTGCGCAAGATCAGAGGAGCTGTGTGTAGTCTGGAAACTAGGAAAACATGCTCTGTGCACCAAGCAAGAGATGCGAATGATGACACAAATCGGTGAGTAGGAGATGGATTAGGTCATCCTGGATTTGGGGTCGGATGCGAATGTGTTGCCTAAGCAAACGTGGGAACGCATGGGCAGGCCCGCACTACAGTGGTCTCCTATTCAAATACAAATGGCCAACCAACAAAAGATCTTACCGATGGGAAGATTGTAAGGGGTGACAGTGGACATTAAAGGCGTAAGTACGCAGACAAACTTTGAGGTAATAGAAATTGTCGATGACAGTAATCCATACCATGCATTGCTAAGAATAGATTGGGCCACAGACATGAATGGGGTCATCAACTTAAAAAAACGAAAGATGACATTCGAGAAAAAGTCACTCCATGTTATAGTTCCGCTGGACCTAGCTGAAGAAGCATGCTACACCGAACTGGTGTGTGACGAGGACAGTGACGATGAACTAGACTACATCTACCAGATAACAGCGCAAGACCAGGATCGGTTGAATCCCACAGTGGACAGGAGAACCTCATGGGAGCACAATATTTCCTGCATCTTGGATTCAAATGAGGAGATCAAACGATGGTAGAACCAATTGCATGAAGTCACAATAGTCAACTGTAACATGATGATTAGATCACTACGACGCATGACAACCGAGGTACGACAACAGCTAGCGGACGACAGCGCAACAAAGGAGGAGGACTTCGTCAACCTCTACGGAACTTCAATCATAGAGCAGAAGCGGCATGGTGCGATGGAATAATCATTGTGCGTGACAATCACACCAAGGTGGTGTGCACATAGGAAGATGAGGTGGAATGAGCGCAAACGTAGAAGGCCGTTCTGGGTACGGATTGGAGGACGTCCGTGGCGAACGCAGCCAGGCAACTACGACGGAGCAGTTTGGGCACCCAACTACAACGGAGGGCACGAATGTATGCTGCACAACCATCAACCCAACTGAATTTGCACAGAACAGGGGTTCACTAGGCCGATAAGACTGTAAACAAAGTACGGTGTGTGAAGGGAACTCTCTCCACGGTCAGATGCGATAAAACCAGGGAAGTAAAGAGAATTTCCCCAACCACTACCCCTGCAGTTCAAACTCAACAAGAAGACCTGGATGAAGGGATCTGGCAGTTGCAAGAAGCCTTTTGACATGGAAACATGAGACTTCGCGAACTAGAGGAAGTAGGGGCAAGGCTAAGGAGGGAAAGTGCGAGGCTGGATGAAGAAATTAACAAAATAAAAATAGGTGGCACACAAACGGGCCGCACGAATGTGCGAATGAGGGGACCGGACTTGGCTAGCCCTCTTATGATACTAGAACGAGTCGTGACCCTACTATCATGGTTGCGATTGCACCCTACTGAACAAGGGAGCATAGACCGTGATGTGCTACCTGATTCAAAGGTACATGAAGGGTGCCCACAGCCCAGGCTAGCAGGGAAAAGGAAGGCTTGCACGAGGGGTGCGACCACTTGACTATCTGTAGGAGGCCCAGTCTTAGCACTCCACGCAGTTGAAAGAGGGAGCGAGACTATAACACAATCTGCAGGAAGGTTGTGCGATTCGGCCGTGGTGCGCAGGGCCAGTAAAAAGCATAGAACGCATCTGCGTACCAGGGGCTGCGCTACCACGTGGGAGGGATGGAAGGTGACTGTTGCAGTTACTGTTCATGACAAGATGTCCCATTTAAGACACTGAGAAGTGGGCGACAGACCATTAAGACACAGGGTTGAAAGGAATTGCCGCCAAAATCGCATTGATAAGCCACGAACGAGCAACATGGCCGAATTTGAAGTCGAAAGGGTATATAAAGCACAGGTGGCTTGTTACCACACACCCTTTGGCCCTTTGCATAGTAAGTTGTTCGGGGTTCAAATAGAGAGGCACAGGATGAATGAGGCAGTCATAAAAGGAAGCCCATGGTTTAAAGACCTGCCGAAGATAATACAGGAGTCCCTACTCAGGTCAATATCCACAACCCAGGATGTCCCTAAATCACCCAGGATGCCACAGACCAAGAAGAATCCACAAGTAGCAGGACTGGTCTGGATGTCTCTGCAAAATCCATGATTTGGCAAATTGTTGATGGAGGAAAAAGGCAAAACCGTTACTATTGAGAGTGATGAAGAGGAAGAGAATCCTCCAACCTTCGTCGAAGAAATAGAACCAGAAGAAAAACGGGAGAAGATATCTAGCCAATAAAGTGACCCAAGTATGTTCCCCCAAGGAAAGGGAAGGCCAAGGTACCTAAATATTTGGAAGTCATAGACACCATACTCATCACCCCGTCTCTCCCTAAAGGGGTTCTGTTCGAAGGCACGGCGACCAACCGCATCCTTACTATGAAATTTGAAGACCGGGACCTTACGGATACTGAGAAGTTTTCCCATTTGAAAACTAGTGAACTGATGGAGCAAAGCATGGAGGAGGCTGTTACGACACTACAACCATAGGAATGGCTGCGAAAGGTAGAAGAGGCTAGGCTACTCTGTCTCCTATCAATTCCACATTGCCATCAACCCCCCATTACAATACTGGTCATCAGGCAACTGCTCTGCCTGGGACACGATGGGTACTTATGGATAGACAAACCCATCCCCATCATGACGGAGCTCATTCATAAGATCTCTCGGCTTCCCTGTGAAGGCTGGGACCCCACGGAAATCGTTGATATGAGTGGCGATGTGACGATGACGGAAGCCGTGAAAAAGAAATATAAATTGGAGAAAAAGCAAAGAGGGTATGCTATTGATAGTATTCCAGACAAAGGGGTTTGCACTGCTATCTAGTTGCTGGCAGGAAAAGTGATGAGGAAATGTCGAGGCAACAAGGTTCCAGTAATGTGCAAAAGGGGAATGGTTCAATTGGGCATAGTTCCTCTGTGACGGATTCCTGACCAACTGCAAGGAGGCCCAGGAGGAGGGTAAGACCTTCCACTATGCATGGTCATTGTTATCCATCCTATTGGTTACGAGTGAATTTCCCGAAGATAGTCAGTTTCCTTCCCTGGACCAGGATTGGCTAGAGGCCACAAAATATGCGTCGCTCTAGGCAATGAAGGACGTTGCAAGAATCCGTGAAGTCAAGATTTTCTGGATACTGATGGACGTGAACATCCGCCAGTGGATTAACCAACAACCCCGTCTATCTACTGAGGCATATGACAGCGTGAGGAACATAGATGACTTTAAGGCGGATATGCACCATGTATACATCCGGGCGTGCAAGGATCGAGAGCAGACGTGGACCACCCTTCCCTTCATTGCCATCAACGAAGCTATTTTTGTGGTACTAGATACCTGGCCACCGGAGTGGCGTGGACCAGATGCAATAGGGCACGATGAGACCACCATCCAAAAACAGAAGACTGAGGCCAAGCGCATAGAACAACAGAAGTACAACGAACATCATGCCGTGGAAGTATGGGCGGCCTGGAAGGTAGCGCAGGCTTCTACAGGCAAGGCGACAACAGGAGGGGCTGCCACGATAGAGGATGAAAGTGGCCTGAAGGTGACCACAGAGCCAGGCATGGATACAATGACGGAAGGTGCGGCGCCAACCACCACTGGTTCGCCCTTAAAACTACCGCGATCGACAGAATGGTCAAAGTCCCGGAAGAAGGCCAAGGCATCTAAGCTGGATGGGGAACTTGTCACATTGACCGAAGGTGACCTGGGCGACATCGGGGATACAGTTCGCGAAGTCACCCAGGAGGCGCTCGATGGGGCCATGATGGAGCAACAGAGTGTGTTAGGGGTGCTTTTCACACAACTGCAGGAATTCAAAGCACGGGCATCACAGCCGAGAATCATCGCTACCCATGGAGCTACGAGTATGTCAACAACTGAGCAACTTCTACAGACCAAAATGGCTAATACTATCGCACTCCTGACAGGAGCAGTGACAACAGAGAATGCGGCAGATAGAGTTGTGGTAGGCTGACTTACGGGGCTTGGATTAAATTTGGATTCCCTCCCACATAAGAGCTCATACTAGCTCCAGGACAGCGCAATGATGGAGCTCCGCGCTAGGGAAGGACATGCGGTACAAGTACTTAGTGAGCAGCGAATTAACATAGAATAGTTGAGCCTCCAACGTGATGAAGTGGTAGCACAAAATCGGCAGTTGGAGCAAATTGTGGGGGAAGCATGTTGTCGTGCCCCTGAGCTGGAGATTGTGGCAGATTTACCTATTGGCATATGAATCCACAAGTTGGCCAGTGGGTTTTGCGAAGCAAAGGAGGAAGCCGCGAGGATCTAGTTGGCCCTCAACTTGCAAATCGCAGAGATGAAACTAAAATCACAACCCTCTACACCATTGGAGGTCACAGAGCAGCGGAAAGGCATCATTCAATCCGAGTGGGAAACAATAGCACGTGCTATGCAGGAGTGCACCGACTTGTTGGATCAGTCACTTATTACGGTCACGTCACTACAGGAAGACCCAACCTTACAACAGTTGGAAACAGAAGAAAGGGAGCTACAACAAGCCTATGATAATGTGAGGGGGATTGCACAGACGGTTGCTATTACGCAGCGCTTGGCCAAGATGAGGGAGGCCCAGGCTCTCAAAAAATAAGTTGACACTGCTCGGCAGAAGGAAGCAGTGCTTAAAGAACGCATCGAGCCTTGGCTTGATGAGGCATTCGAGGTTTCTACCAACATCAAGGGAAAGTTAGCATACATGAAGGCCATATATGAGCCCGGACAAGCAACTAAAATAGATACTGATACAGCGGTGGCTCGTGTCAAACGGGTACAACAGATGGCAGAAGATTTTTTTGTAAGTGTAAGCGAAGTGCAGACGTTGCTGAATGACCACTGCACAAAGATTGCCGCACCCGCCGAGTGACTTGGGACGAGTCATGATGATTGTGTTGGGGGCCTGTTGGGTAGCGGAGGCCCTGTGTAATGGTTTTGGGGCTCAAAGCCCACAATTTTGGGTAAAAGTATGGTAAAGGCTCCACGAGGTGCACGAAGTGTGAATTGTAATGAGTGAAGTCAAAGGGTTGTTCGCCCAAAAATAATGTAAGAAAATGGAAAGTGAGTTGGCTTGCCCATGGTTCGCGGACCATGGAAATGTATAAATACAACAAGGCTCTATGGTTAGAGGTCCGTTTTTGTTTTAGGATCTTAATGTTATGGGTTTATGAAGGAAATATTCTCTCTGCATCTGTAATTCCGAGTCAAGTGTGTTGGTAGATAGATAGAGGCTCTGCAGCTGTGTGTGCGGAGCCTTGCAACTGAGTGCACAGGGCGAATCTGGCTGTACTGGAAAGGAGATAAATAAAGATAAGAATTTCTGAATCATTGTGTGCTTTATCACGAATCTATCTCTTTCTTATGTTTGAAATTTATGCATATTTATGATTGCGTGCACTAGTTGTTACTGTTAAATGTTTTCTTAAAGACCTTAAGAGGTAGATCAAATCTATAATAAACTCATTAATAACAAAGCACATAGGCGTGGATCTACGCGGAAGCCTGAGAGCAGTGCAGGGTAGCGCGAGGATACAGAACGGTTCACGACCCCATCCAGACCACATATAGACATCCCAAGGGTGTGGAAACCTGGTTCCAGCACCCTCCCCTACTACCTCGGGTGAGACTTCAGTCCGCGCTCCACGGACTGTTGTCAAAAGGGCTGGTAGTGCGGGATTTGTTTGGCTAATAACTCTTCCGAACCTGGGTCAGGCCCCAACAAGCGAACACTTGGTAGATAGAAGAATTCACTAAGTGTTGTCTTCAGATGGTTTGTGAAGCAGAGAGATAGATTGTACTAGTGCAGGAATTGTTCGGGGTTGAACAAGCATTTTATTTTGTTCTCAGATCTTTTGGTTAATGCAATATATATAGTCGTGGTTTTTAGTAGTTTCTTTCCCCAGAGAAATATTGTATTATGTGCGATTTATATTCTTAATTTTATACTTATTGTTTTCATCGATCAATTTTGGTTTCCGCTAAAGAACAGAGTAGATTCTTGTCTTGTGTTTTAACATATCACATAAGCTGTTGAATCTACAATACAAATCTACACATGTTATTTCTTTACCACCAATATCCTTCTTGTGATTATCCACACTTTTATGTAGCATTGATCTATTCTTGCATGAATCCCTTTCCTTGAGATCTAGCCATACCTTTAATCATTGTAATGTTGGATTAGGGAAATATTTATTGCATAGCAATTGAACTTGTCAAGAAATATATTTCTCTTCATAGAGAATCATTTATCATGTACTAATATACAATGTTGAGTAATGTATCATTAGCAAGAGATATTTTGGGATGAGTTATATATCACTAGCTTTGAATCTTTTGGACAAGTGATATATCATTGGCCTTATATCCTTTTGTCCAAGTGATGTGTGTCACTAGCTTCAAAACATCCTTGTTCACTATTACTGGTAGTCAATGCTTAGACTCCAGTGAAACAAAATCTAATCACAAAATCATCTAGTTTTATCCTAGGGTGAGAGTCTATATCAGAAGGGGTTTCCCTTCATGTGGCCTAGGAATAACGCCCATATCCATACATTTGTTTTAGTGGAAATCTATAAGCCGAATTATACACCATTTAAATTCTCAATTCCAACTATTAACAATGTAAACTTTGAAACGGGAACTGATACTGTTACCCGTTTCGTAGAGATAGCAAAAAAATGACCCGATTTTCAAAAGTGGTGATGCAGAATACACATGTTTTTTTTAGAACATGGTTTTGGAACTTTAATTTTTTTTCATGTTCAAGGATGAAATCAAGTTTTAGAATGGTAGTGATTTTCATGCTGATTTTAAAAAGTGAGTATTCTGCATCACACCCTTTTTTTAAAAGACCTATTTTTTGACTTTTAATTTTCTAGTGTGTGAAATGTAAAAAATTATTTTCTAAATTTGATAGTTTTTGAAGTCGTCATTTTATTCATATTTTCTTGTTCTCTATCTTAATTTTTTATTTTTATTTTTAGGGGGGTTTTTATTGTTTTGCGCTTTTAAATTAGAAAGTCGATAGTTTGAATTTTAGATAATCTACATATTTATACATCCTTAATTAATTTTTCAATCCACATGAAATAATTGTTTCTAAAAAACAACATTTTTTAACAATGGACATAAAAATAACCGTTTTTAACATAAATATAACAAAAAAACTAAACGTTTTGATAATTTTTTGCTAGAATTAACATGTCAAAATCACAATTTTTATACAAAAATATTAACTAAAAATGGTCAAATAATAGTTTTTTTTATGAATTTCATGTCAAAAAAATAATAATAACAACTTTTTTTTTTCAAAAAATAATAATTAACTTAAAAATCAATGCGAAAATCACAGTTGTGCTCTCTCTTTCTTTCACATACCAGAATCTTGATGGAAATTTCACCTCTTTTGAACTTTTCCAATCTGAGATTAGCTTCTTATCACTTAAAGCACTTGAAATATTTGTAGGCATGAGCTCAGGTGGAGTTCGTTCACCAATGTTTTTTGAAGATACACCTTTAAGACTCTTTGGTCCAGGAAGATTCACAGAAATTTTCCTTGATGCCATTTTCCTAAAAGAAAACACATAAATTAGTAAATAAAAAAACATATTAACTTAAATTAACAACAAAAATATACCATAAATTTATTATTTGTATAATCAGAATTGCCCAGCCACCTCTAACGGGGAGGCGGTTCGATGGGCGAGCGGGAGGTTAGGTGAGGGATAATGAGACTAAGTGCACAATTAGGCAAGTATGGGCGAGCCCCTACCCTTGCGCCCCCCACAACCCCCTGACGACTACATTGAAGCCCCGGCCCCATTAACTTATTCCTCTCACGAGAGATCTCTTGTCTGGATTCACTACACATTAATAATTAAAGTAACACGCCTGATCCAATCTCCGAAAATGATGATGAAGACAAATCCCTCGATATGATTACCAAGTTATTGTACTCCCTGCATCCATCAAATCTGTGTTTTCTCTTTGTTTCGCTCGCCAACTCTGTATTTCTTCGTGGTCCATCCTTTGCATGCCACGCTAGATGTTTGTTTTCAGCTGAATTTTCTGTTTGAATGAAGCTTCCTAAGCTTCCTCCCCTCCCTGGCCCCCCTCCCCTTCCTTCACCCTACCCCCTACCGTCCCCCCACAATCCCGCGCCCCATCCCCCCTCGCCCCCCGCACCCGCCTCCCTCAATCCCCCGCCCCCGCCCCCCTCCATCCCCCCCCAACCCCTCCCCGCGGCAGCCCCTCGCCACTGCGCCGACCCCCGCAACCCCCGCCCAACTGTACCGTTCCCCAGCCCCCACCCACCCCTACTCCCGTGCCCTACCCCTACCCCCTCCCCCCCTCCTTACACCCTACCCGCGCACGCCCCCTTAACCCCTACCGCCTACACCACCCCCCCCCCCCCCCCCCCCCCCCCCCCCCCCCCTACCCCCTACCCGCGCCGCCCCCCTTACCCCTCCCCCAACCCCCTACACCCCCCCATCCCCTACCCTTACCGGCCCGCCCGCCCATCCCCGCCCACCCCCTACACCCTTTCACCCAGCCCCGCCCCTCCCCGGCCCACCCAGGCCCCCCCTCCCCCTCCCCGGCCCACCCCCGCCCACCCCTCCACCGCCACTCTTCCCACCCCTCCACCGCCACCGCCCACCCCACCCACCCCTCCCCCCCCTCCACCGCAACCCTGCCCACCCCTCCACCGCCACCGCCCCCTCCCCGGCCCTACCCACCCACCCCGCCCACCCCTCCCCCGCCACCGCCCCCTGCCCGCCCACCTCTCCCCCTCCCCCGCCCCCTCCCCCTGCCCGCCCACCCTCCCCCGCCCCCGCCACTGCCCCCTGCCCGGCCACCCCTCCACCGCCACCGCCCCCTTCCCGCCCCCCCGCCCACCCCTCCATCGCCACCGGCCCCTCCCCACCCACCCCTCCCCCTCCCCCTCCCCCTCCCCCGCCCCCTCCGCGGCAGTGGCACCGCCGGGCCGCCCTGCCCCGCCCGACCGGCGGCGGGTCGATTCATTAAAAATTGTAACATATTCGAAAGACATAAAACTTACCTAATATTACTTAGACATGGTCTATCATGACAACCTCCACACGCGTGCCCGCACATATATAAATTTTATGTGACATTTAAAAAAATATGGAGGGGAATAAATAGTGGTTGAAGTTGAGAGCGCTCACAGTAGTAGTACAAATAGAGAAGATCATGAAAAAGGCTATAAGAGCCCATTATAATTTACTTAAAATTTAAACTTTAAATATATAATTATATTCATAATTACACGAAAATTTTTCAATTTCAAATATAAGTATAAAATTCGAACTATAATTAGAACAATATTTTTTTGTAATTTTTGTAAAGATTTTAATAAAATAACCATCCAAAATTATAATGAAAATATAATGAGAGTACAATAAATTTAACTTAATAAAGATTTTTTTAATTATAATTTTTATATGGAATACAATTCTATTACAATTTCATTAAATTTGAATCATAAAATATATAATCATAAAATTTCAATTATAATTGAAAACTTAGAATTTTAGAAACTTAGAATTTTAAATATACGTATAAGTTTATAAAATTTTAAATATAACTTAAAAAACCAATTTTAATGTTAAACATAGTTGTTAGTCAAATTTTAAATATAATTTATAATTCATAATTTTAAATATGATTTATATTATAAACGATTTCTATATCATAATTTAAAGCCACTTTAAATTTCGAAATTTTTATTCTTTTAAACATTATAGCTATATATTAACTATATTATTGTTAAAAAAAAATAGATTATTTATTTATCCAATATTTATAATAAAATTTGCATCTATCTATGAAATTTTCAGGATTTTTAAGGAGTTTTAATCTACCTATTTTCATCTATGGCCTCTCAAGGAAAGGTACAAAATGCACAAACACATTTTGGGTTTCCAGGAACTATGCGTTATTTTTCCTTTGCTCAAATAAAGTGTTCATTTTTTTTGTCTACAGGTGGCGATTTTGAACACAAGCGACATTCAAGCTTTAATTAATTTTTCACTCCATGGTCTTACAGGTTTTATTTTCATTTTTCTTCTTCCTCGCAGTTGTTTTCAAGCCGTTATTTTCGCAGTTGTCTATAACGCGACTTTTTGAAAGTCTTTCCGGCGGGTTTTTCCGGTCGAAATCCGGCAGGAATTTGTTGGAATCGCAAGTTTGATAGCTAGTTTCTGCACAATGAAAGCGTCCCAGGGGTTTTCGAGGGTGCTGAATCCAAATATGCAGTTAAAAAACCATTTTAACTGCAACAAATCAAGATTTAACCTCAATTTCTTCCACCGGATTCCGCCACCAGAATCTCCAAAAAGTCGCATTATAGACAACTCCGTTATTTTCTCGTAGTTGGATGTCAGACCACCGAAGACCAGTGAGCACTCGGCGCTACCTGATAGGATGGTTGTTTGTTTTCGCAAGATCGGCTTTCTCTTCGTTTCCAACTAGGGGTTGCCAAAATTCTTTCTCTCCTCTCTCTACACATGAGGATTTCACGAACAGGTAACATTCAAGTTCCCATTAATTCTTTTACTACATAACCTTAGAAGTTTCCTATGTAATTTTTCTCTTCTTGAGCGATTTTTTGAGGTGCCACTTTCCCATAGTCGGATATGCGAACACCAAAGTCTGGGTGTTGCTTGCGCGTTGCACAATAGGAGCGCTTTTCAAGTTACGACTTCTTACAAATCATGGTTTGTCTCGTTTTCCAACTTACAGTTTCTCTCTTTCACGGTTATGTCTCGTTTTCCCCCTCCCCCGACCCCTCCGCGGCAGCGGCACCCCCGAGCCGCCCCGCCCTGCCCAACCGGCGGCGGGTCGATTCCCAGAATCGACCCGCTGCCGGTCGGGCAGGGCGGGGCGGCCCAGGGGTGGCGCTGCGCGCCGGCAGTGCCACCCCCGGGCCGGCCGGCCTCGCCCGACCTGCGGCGGGTCAATTCCGACCGGCGACGGGTCGATTCCCGGAATCGACCCGCCGCCGGTCGGGCGGGGCGGGGCGGCCCGGGGGTGGCGCTGTCGGCGCGCAGCGGCACCCCCAGGCCGCCCCGCCTCGCCCGACCGGCGGCGGGTCAATTCTTGGAATCGACCCACCACCGGTCGGGCGGGGCGGGGTGGCCCAGGGGTGCCGCTGCCGCGGAGGGGGCAGGGGAGGGGTGGAGGAGGGGTGGGCGGGGGAAAAATAACGACAGTTTTCCTTTTTTAGCCCTCTATTGAAGTCTAGCATCTAATGAATTTCTGTGAGCTTTCAAGGTAATCAATGATGGCAGTATGAATAACAATAACATAAAGTTAGAAGAAAAATATTTAGGATTAATAATGGTTTTAGTTTTTCAAAAATAAAATATTAACGATTAATAATGGTTTTAGTTTTCAAAAATAAAATATTTAGAATTAATAATGGTTTTAGTTTTCAAAAATTTATATATAAATGGAGTAAATTAATAAATAAAAATATTTATTTTTATATCTCATTTTTTCAAATTTAATAGGAATTTTGTTATTAGTTAAATTTTAAAAAATTTCACAATGAAATTTTGTTTTGAATGTTTTTATTCGTTTTAAAGGCATTTAAATCCTTAAATTTCAAAGTTTAATTTTATTCCATTGTTAACTTATTTTATATATAAATATATAATTAAATTTTATATTTCTTTGTTATTGTAAATATGTTTATGGTGAAAATAAATATATTTTTTTCTCATGAGATTATATGATAGAAAATTTTAGAATGAAATTTTATTTTAAAGTTTAGTAGTATTTAAATTTTTAATAATTATAATTTTTATATAATTTTTTGGCAAATTTTAGGGAAAAAATGATTTTCTCAGGTAAATTATTTTAAAAAGTTGGAAATTGACTAATCGCATTTTAAGGAAAAAAACATGAAAAATTAATCATTTGTGAAATTTAACCTCTAATTTTTTTGCCAAAAAATTATTACTTTGTTCTCCACAACCAAAATTGTATTCCAATTTTATTTCATATTATGTTATCTTAAAAATAAATATCACATAAAAGTCATTGTTAAAATTAAATTAAATTGAATGGAAGTATTCCATTCTTCATTTTGCTAACTAAAAGCTCCCTTGTTTATGATGCATGTGATTAAAAAAAATATTTATAGTAAATAAAGTTGGTGACATTGTGTCCCATCACCATCTTGCGTAGAAATGAGTGTTCTTTAACCTTTTAAAAATTAGAACTTTAAGAATAACTAAATATATGGACTTATAGAGAAGATATGGACTTTAAAAAAGTCTATATCTTAATATTTTTAAAAAGTATTCTTAACATTTAAAAATCTAAAATGTCAAGGGCAATAGAACATATAAATTTAAAAAAATCTTTCTATTTTTAAAATTGTTTTTAATATTTTGAAAACATTTTTAAAAACCAAGAATAATCATATGAAACATTTGCACTTAAAAAATACCTAAAAAGGTATTCATAACATTTCATAAACCAAAACCTCAAAAATAACTCATATGGAACATATGGCCTTAAGAAAATGCCCATATCTTTTAAAGAGTATAGTTATAAATAATAGTAATTTAAAAGGCTTTTTAAAATGGTTGTAGAGAATCATGATAATGATTTTTAAATTTTATTGTAAGATAAGGAATTAGCTATAAACTTGCAAGGATTTTAGAAAGAAATACCGTTATGGAAACTTTTAAGCTCATAACGATGTGATTAATCCGAAAGACTTATATCTACATTATGGATCACAAAAATCTTTGATTTAACCTCACAATCATTATTTGAAAAAAAAAATTTGAAAAAAGATTTACATAGTTTAATATTTTATTGAACTTATGTAACATTGGGGTATTTATATGATTTTTTTGGTTCATTTGACAATTTTTTTATAGGTAAGGTTGGTTAACACATTCAAGATAGAATTAAAGAAAATTATGGAAATATTAACTATACAATTGTTTAAGCTTTTATCCTTGTTAAACATTTAAATAAAACAAAGTACCACATTTGCATTAACATGTAAGACTATTAATTTGTAAAAACAATAGTATCAAAGAAATCACATCTACCCCCGATGGGGGTGTTAATGAAGATAAGATAAGGCTTTGGTTCTTGTGTTCACTGCCCTTGGCTATTAATGCTTCCATTTAATGTGGGAGTACATGACGTCTCCCTCACATGCATGAGAATGTTGTTAAATATTTGGAGAGAGTTTTGAGTGATGGCATGTAGCGTGAAGGAGATTGTGAGAGCTGAGGTTTATTTCTCAGCTTCATGTAGCATATCTTTTGAGTACTGGTTCATGGGGGCTCTCTTAGTGTGCTTCTTCCAAAGGTTTTTCTTGAGGGAGAGGAAGAAATGGAGATCATCTCCCTCATCATATGTGAAGGTGGTGTTATGGGCATAGGATTTTTGTTGGTTAATGTGGTGGAAAGCTCTTCCTTGTGGACTGGTTAATTGGGAATGCAAGTTTTGGTCCTCTGTTCTAGCTTTATGTCTCAGTAAGCTTGTTGTTTTTAATTTACTCTTAGTTTATTCTTTGTCTTGGGAGTGTCTTTCTCAACCTTGGATTATTTATAATTCTTGAATTGAGAGACTTCTTTATGCCTGGTCTTGGGCCTAGGATTTTGTTAGTAGGCTCTTGCATCGTGGGTGGTTATGTAGTCAAATTTATCTATGTTGTGTCATTGGTGGTTATTGTCATTGGTATTTTATAGAAGGTCACGCTGAACTTCCATGGTGTTGAGCTCGGGTTAAGGAGTTGTGTTATATACCTTTGGTTTTGGGTTTGTTTCTTACATGCTGTTGGGAATGGATGTTACACTGGTAAAATTTTGGAGGATTTAAAGCTTTTTGAGGAGTTTTTGTCACCCCCCGTTTATACAAGTGGTGTACGTTCCAAGTATAGTCATTTCATTTCAGGTTATTGTGACGACCTGGTGTGCTAGTTTCTTAACCTAGCTGGAAAAGATATATTTTGGTATGTATATCCTTTTGTAGGTAGGGGTAATCCCTATAAATATTTTAGTCAACCTCTTAATGACTCTAATATGCCTCCAAGGAAACATCAAAGAAGCAGAAGGAGTGGTGGAAGTGTTTCTCGGCCTGGTCATAGGGGTGTGAGATTATTTTCTCATGAATCAGTGGCATCCATTTTCAACATTGTCCCTCCTAACGTGCGTCTAGAAATAAAACAATTGGATGTGAAGGTGGGAGAATAAAGTATTCATTGTTTGATTCGAAATTACTTGAAGATTTGGGTAGACGTGTTCTAGATCCGTGCAGCGCCACCCCCGGGCCACCCCGCCCCGCCCGACCGGCGGCGGGTCGATTCCCGGAATCGACCCGCCACCAGTCGGGTGGGGCGGGGCGACCCGGGGGTGCCGCTGCCGCAGAGGGGCAGGGGAGGGGAAGGGGGAGCGGTGGGCGGGGAGGGGGCGGTGGCGGTGGAGGGGTGGGCGGGGGGGCCGGAGGGGGCAGTGGCGAGGGATGGGTGGGCGGGGAGGGGGCGGTGGCGGGGGAGGGGTGGGCGGGGTGGGCGGAGGGGGCCGGGGAGGGGGCGGTGGCGGGGAATGGGTCGTTAGTACTTGGGTCATCATTCCAAATGAGAAATTGGGGGGTGGGCGGAGTTGGATTATGTCTTAAGTATGATAAATTTTATTGTTTAAATATCTACAATACAATATCAAATTAGAGATATAATTTATGTTTTATTCAGTATACAAATAAAGACTTTTGAATTCATTTAGTGATATAATTTGTTCATAATGTCATGTTTTTTTAGTTTTATAGTTGAAAAAATTTCAATTTCTTTTGTATCTAGCATGTTGTGGTTGAAAACATGTTAAATTTATACTTAGGAAAGAAAAATGATATTCTACCAAAAACATTAATGTGTTTTTTCCTTAAAATTTAACTTTGTTTGAGACATAAAAAATTGGTTTTATTAGCATTTTTTAAAAAGTTTGAAAATTGACCCTAAAAAAAAAATCATTATTCCAGTATCAACACTTTCGTTTTGAAGCTATATTTTGCACGAAAATTTCGTAGTAAATTTCGTAGTCACTGCCATTTTTAAAACACGTTCAAAATTGACACCTAAAAAAAAAAACATCGTTCCAGTATACACACTTTTCGTTTTTAGCACTGTTTTTGATGTTTTTTTGGGGTTTTTTGGCTAGAGTTCCCGTTTTGAGTTTATAGTTCCCGTTTCAAAGATTACATTGTTTATTGAATAATGTGTATAGTGGGGTCTTCAATATTTAAACAATTTATGTAAGGTCCATAATATGGCCTTACTTGAACATAAGAATTAGGGCTATACTAGTCTCAATTTAAAGGAAAAATAGATTACACACAAGGCTATTCTATTCTACTCTTGCTCACCAGAAATTCCAACAAGATTGGGGCCTAGTTTTGAGGCCTCTAAACATACTTTCAGTTGGAAAAAAAACCTAGTTATATCAAACTCTAATAGACCATATGTTTTATTATATGAAGAGCTTGTTTTCAAATTTTAAATGAGAAATATGCATATCTATCTATATCCATATGCATGTAGAGAAGAAGGAATATCATTCCTAGCTTGTATATAGTTTCCATTATGCAAAAACTTGGTTTTGTAATAAATTATAGCTGTAAATTATGAAAAAATATAAAGCCTAGCTATGTAATAATTTCAAATATTACTAATACATTATGTCATAAAATTCAGAAAGATAAGGGAATGAGTTATAGTGGGCTATGATCCCATGAGAGGAAGGTAGCTAAAGAGATCAGATCACTTTTATTTTATTATACCCATATGTGAATTAGTTGAGGAAAGGTGGGAATTTGAGAATCTTGGTGAATTCTTGACACATTATTATAGAATTCATATTTGACCTCAATCTCTTGCCTTGTTGGGGGTCCAATAATTTGTTCATTATTGACATTCATCTTTGACATTCCTGTTTCATGGGATATGAAAAATTCTATTGCTCATAGCCAATTTTGTAGGATATGTGCTAATACTTGTAAAGTATAGCATGAGAAGATGTGTGAGTGTCGATATGAATTGAAATTTATAATAAAAATTTCCATGGTTGGCAGTCTCTATAACTTATAGCATTGAAATTTACTGATAAATAGCACAAGATCCCTGGAGAGAAATAACATAGCCTAGGGGCTACATCGTAGAGAAGGTGATTCTTTCCTTAGGTTGTGTAGGATGAAGTGAAAAAAGAGTTGGAAGTTAACATTTCCCTAGGATTGGTTGAGTAATTGTAAAAATTGTGATTGTTGTGTGATAGTGTGTGTATAGAAATCTTATGAGCTAACTATCTATGAGTGACAGAGTTAGACTAGACAGATATACTTGTGGAACGATAACCTTATCTCTAGGGAAAATCATTTTACATATTACATGTGCAATAGAGCCTATGGTAGGGTGGAGCATTTGATGTTTACAATTAGTTGTTGAATGTTTTATAAAGTTAAGTGTTTGTTGTGTTCACTATGTATTTATGTTTGAGTCTCTATTTGGATCGTTATTATTATCTTACCATCGTGTATTCTTATGAGAATTTGGATGGAATATATTTAGTGTTTCTATATTATTTGCATTAATTATTTAAATGTTTGGCATCAAAAGATGAAAATAACCTATAAATTACATTTTTTGTAATACCTAGGAATGATGGTACATCACAGATTGGTATTAGAGATTGGTTTTAAATTTTCATGTAGTATCAACTCACGAATATGTTCATTTTTTGTGTAGAAGGTAAGTTTTAAGTGTCTAGATAATTAGAGATTTTTTTTAGAAACCATGAATATCTTATGTTTCAATTTTTTTGGATTTTTCCTTATTCGCTGATGTTGATGCCACATGTTAGATGGCATGGTAGTGTCATAGTGGTAGTGGCCATGTGGTATGAAGTTTGGGTTCATATTACATTATGTGGAGGGATACATAGTGATTTTATTAGACATAGAGGTAACCTGTATTGGTAGATACTAGAAGTGATTTTTGGTTGATGGGGAAATGCTTTTGCGAAAGGTTTCAAAATGCTGAAAGGAAATGGTTGTTTAATGCATGATGTAAGGGTTGTATTATGTTTTCAAGTTCTTTGGATAAATTGACCGCACTCTACTTCAAATATTTTAGGGTTGTAAATGTAGAGGGAACTCATGTCACTCTACTTGTGCTCTTGGGGGAGATAAAGGGGGAATGGAACCTGCCCATACTTATGGTTTACAAGTGGTAGGAGGCCATGATGAGTGTTAGGTGGATTGGTCAGGCAATGTGAGGAAAGATAATTAGACCAATACTGAAAAGAAAAATAAAAGGAAGACATTAATGAAAGAAAGACAAAGGTATAATAAAGATTGGACAGAAAGCATCAAATAAAGGAAAGTGAAGAAAGATAATATATAAGGGGGTTGGTGGGGATCAAACATGTGAGATAAGAAAGGATGTCATTTAGCACCATTCCTAATGTTCCATGTGAACTAAAATTGCACATTAGAGCCATATATGTATCCAACAATATTTTTTTATGATTTAGAGGGATAAATAAGGTAGTAATTCACTTCTAGGAGGCCCAATTTCTTGGACAAGGCTTAGGTTGGAGAATGGAGTATTCCACATAATGATATTGTACCATAGGATTCATTCATTAAATTATAATTATAATTTGGATGCCTAATTATTTAGATAGTTACCATAAAGATGGTTGTAGCATTATAGGGAAACATTTGAAACTTGGAAAAATATTTAAATAGCCATAGTTTTATGCTCATAACTCCAAATGAGGAATATGCATAGTCAATGGAGAGTAAATGAAGAGTAGAATCCAATGGTTAAATCAAAATTTTGGATTGGGAAGAAAAATTCGTTGAAAATAATTAGAAGGTTACTAATGTATTTAAAGAGAAAAAATACATTCTTATGTTATTCAAATATTATAATTTATTTTCTTCTCTAGAAGAATTTAATTATATGCATACTTTTGAAGGAATAGAGGCATCAATAGTATAGGATCATGTCGAGATTAAAAAACAAAGAGATGGATGAGGAATAAGTATCTGATGCTTATGAGGTGGATGATAAGGGGTTAAACATTATTTTAGTTAATGTAGAGAGAGAATCCAATGGACATAGAAGTACGATGGAACTAACTGAGTTAGTAGTGTTGGAAGTCTGTGTTGAAATTAATGTGAAGTTATGCAATGTAATTGATTTCAAGATCAGAGGGAGCCAAATAAAAATCAAGTCCCAGAGGGTCGAGTAGGGTGTTAGACTAATGAGATTAGGTGCTTCCACAAGATACCTGCATGGAAGGCTAAATTTTGAGCAACAAAAGGCCAAGTAGGATATTGGGAGTGTTTTGATGGCACACCAGTGAAATTAATGAAGGAAAATTGGTGTTTCACATATAAAAACTTGGTGTCTCCACGAAGATTCACCTTGATAAGCTCAATGACTAGATCGATATCAAACATGAAGATCAACGGTCAAATTTGTATTGGGTTAACAACATGGTTTAAAGTGTTCTTGTGCACATGATGGATCCAATGAAAAAGAACATTTAAGTACAAAGGTCCTTATTACAATGTACTCACAACATTCATAGAGTATAAAGTGCACTTACACACAAGATGGATCCATGGCTAAGAACCCCTTGATCCAATGGACAGACTCATATCAATCTCATACATGTTGGTGGTTAAAGAAATGAATTCACCCAACATATTATCTAGTATGATGTAGAATTATTATGACTTGGCACCACTTGACAATGGGTGGTAGATTCAATGATGTGGAAGAATGAACAAGTGACACTTGGTAGGCAAAAACAATTTTTTTGGCTATTCGATTGAACAATTCATAAGTGGCATGTGGCAGGTATATGTTAGCACTTAAACACATGGAAGACTCTAAATGGTTAAAGATGATGACTTAGAAAGTGATGTATCAATAGTGGATCTCACAGGGCAGAGATGGCTTAGAGAAGAACCATGTAGAAAGTTGTTGTTAGTTCACTTTGGATTGATGTGGAAGTACATGAGGTCTCTGGAATTGTGTTAGGACCATGTTTGGAGGGATTTTCCTGTGTATTTTGATTTGGCTGAAATGTGTGAAAACCAACATTTTGTGCCAAAGTTAACATACTCAAAGGATAGGCAGGTATGTACCCTATAACAAGCTACCAGAGTACTAGGATATATAAATGAACATGTATTTCAATAGTCTAGTATGCCATGATCTAGTGTGATAGAGAAATAGATATCAGTTGAAACCAAGAGAGAAAATATTAGTAATTTGCAGTCTATCTACTAGGTTTAGGATCATACCAATACCAATACGTTAGAAAAAAGAGTGTAGAGTTCCTCCATTATATGATATGGAAACTGAGACAAGGTCATAACCCACAATCATAATTATTTAACATCTAACACTTAGATCTAAGGAATTCAATGACATCTGGTATGGAGACAAGGACGAGGTCATAGTGCTTGGTCATGGATGCGCATTCATTTAGCACTCGAAGATGAGGTCTTTGATTGATCTATGGTATATAGTATGTGAAAGGAATGATCACATACCTTGGTCACAAGGAGTTAAGGAAAGGCCTTCGAGGGCTAACCATCACCATAGTAGGGAATAAAAAGGGGAAAATGTTATGGTATAGTGTGATCCTAATATGATGGGTTCATGGCCATGAAATTTGGCATATGTTAAGGGAATAAGAGATAAAAGATTATGCAGAAGGGATATTTCCAATACCAAAGGTTGGCACAATTGCAAATAGGGATTGTGTTGTTGCAGCAGAAAATTAGTGAGTGATGAACAATGGTGTCAAGGAATCACTGAGATCACACTAGCATGTTGAACAAAGTGACACAGTAAACCCATGATACCATGGGTCAATACCACAGATCAATACACATGGTAGTGGAGGTCGTAAATCATAAATATTTATTTTAACAACTGTAATTGCTACTTAAACAATATGTACATGAAGAGAGTATGTACTGAAGGAGAAGAGACAAAACCAATGAGACTAAAATAGTTGTAGTAGATCAAGTTAAAGGAGAAATGGACACTAGAACAGAGTGTTGAATAAGTGAGAGGAGAAGTATTGCATCCCTTGAGTAAATCGACCCCATAATGAATAAAGTGATTGAGTGAGCTACAAATTATAGAGAAGAGAGAGTTGTGAAGTGTTGAGAAGATTAAAATTGAAGCTATGTGTGACACTATAGAGAACATAACATAATGTAGAGTTGAGAGGAAAAATCTTGAAAAAAACACAAAATTATTGTGAATAAAGGGATGGGATCCTCCTTCATGTTGGTGCCTATAAAATCAGGAGATAGGTGTATTATTTAGTTTAGTTCCTATAAAGTTAGGGGATGGGTGTCTCCTTCTTGTTAGTGCTAGTAAATTGATGTAATAATAGGTTGGGTCCTACAAAAATATGCTTACACATAATCTTTGTTTTTTCCCTTTAACGGTTTCTGAAAATAGCTAGCATTCTCATATGTTGCAGATATGATTGATGCTTAAAAGTCTTAAATTATCTTAAATTTTAAAATTTGTCATTTTACTTATTCATTCCCCCTCTTAGTATAATCATAATCCAATAATTGGTATCAGAGCCTCGGTTCCTTCAAAGATAATTTAACCATTACAAGTTATATTATAAGGGATCATGTCCAACCATAATGGTTATTCCTCAAGAAAAGATTCCTTATTTGATTTCACAAACTACACCTTCTGTAAGGTAATTATGAGTATTATGTCTCTAGGAACTGACATTTGACTATCTGATGAGAATGGTTACTAGGTTCCAACAACTCCTCTAAATAACTTAAATAGTAAAGAGAAATAACTAGACAATGCAAAAGCAGAGAATGCAATCATGAGTGGTCTAACATATATGGATTTTTTCAAGGTGATGAGCTACAAATTCGCAAAATATATTCGGTACAAGCTTTAGAGTAGCTACGAAGGAGATGCAAAGGTGAAAAGAGAACAACTTCAAACTCATAAAGCATAGTTTGAAAGTTTAAAGATGGACGAAAATGAAACTATTGCAACTTTATTACTTTGTGTAGATGAGATTGTTAATACTAGAAGAGGGTTCAGTGAACTAGTTGAGGAATCAACAATTAGGAACAAAGTATTGAGATCTCTTCCCTTATGATTCAATCGAAATGGCTCATCCATTGAAGATGTAAATTACCTCTAAAAACTAAGTAGGTATGTTGTACATGAAATCCTCACCACATATTAAATGAGAAAAGCGAAGGAGAAGTTAGGTTCAAAGGAAGCAAAATTAAATTAAACAAACAAGGCAATCAGTCAACATGCCTAAGAAATTTCTAGATCTCTGTTATATGAGGAAATATCTCAATCTGTCAGAAAGATTAAAAGAGGGATTGGAAAATTTAAAGGTAATCTTTAAATCAAATTCTTTGAGTGTGGTAGAATAGGAAACTATGCATCTAAGTGTCCCTATGCTAAACTGAATGATGGTAATGACAAAATGAGTTATAATGATAAAGTTAGATCTCATAATCATAAAATGAAAGGGTATATCAAAAGGAATAATTCCTATTCTGAAGAGAATGGTGACTCATATGATGAAAGTGATGCATGTGCACCTGATGAGGAAAGAGGATAAGTCATGTTCATAGTTATGAATGATGATGATACTAACCAAAATTATCAAAGAGAAAGCTCATATTTTGAAGAAGAAGTTGAAGGGGATGTATTTCTTGAAGAAGAACTTATAAGTGCCTTGGAATAAATAAAAATTATAAGGAAAAGGTGAAAAATCTAAAAGAATAGATGCAAAGTATGAGAATGAAGGTTGTGATATAATATTGGTCGCTCTCCTAAAAATTGAACTATAGGAGACTAAAATAATAAAAGAAATACTACCAAGTTAGCTAAAAGAAAAGGAAACATATTGTGAAAAGGTAGAAGCTAAATTTGTTTCCTTGAGAAGGGAACTAGAGAAACAAACTTCTCAACTGAACCTAACTTCAGTGTTTGTAAAAGGAAATGAAATGTTGGATCATATTCTCAACAACCAAAGGTCACCTTCACTCAAGATAGAATGCAGTTATAAAGGAAGTTATGGAGACCTTAAATGGGAGTTAATCACAAAGAAATCAATGAAAGAATGTGAAGAGGAACCTAAAAGCTTTGCTAATGCACTGAACAAAAAAGTTACATTTCAACAAAATGATGATCCTATCAGTAATTTTAGAAACAATGTGAAGGAGTAGCAAATACTTGAACCTTTATTTTAATAAAAAAATAGCTCAGAAGACCTCTTTTGTCAAGGAGATTCCTCTTGCCCGTGTAATAAAGTCTTGTCTTCAATTATTTCCATGCTTGTAACATTTTTTGTCATAACGTAATAAATTGTAGATTTTATCATATGAGGATGAGAATAATGCATCCTATGATGATTCAACGAATGACAATGCGAAGAGAAATCATAGAAGTATGAATGAAAATACACTTAGAAGCCATAACTCATTTGATCCTATATAAGATCAAGTTGAATGCTATAAGTGTGGATATATGGGAACAAAGCGTGAAATTTTAAAAATTTCTTATGTAGGCTTCCAGATCAAGTCATTTATGAATTCACACTCAAGTTTAGGGAGCAATATCCAAAATCATGGAAAAAATATAGAGAAGCATGAAGAATATGGTCTTGCATTGTATGCTCAAAATAAAGCAAGAAAATGGTATGTTGATAGTGGATGCTCAAGGAACATGAAATGAGACCAAAGTAAATTTATTAATCTAAAAAGGGAAGATGGAGGAAAATTAATAATTGGAAACAATGAATCAACAAGAAAATATAGAAGAGGAATAATTAATATTAATAATGGAGAAACCAAAGCTAAGAATGTATTATATGTTGAAGGTATAAAACACACCCTCATAAGTTTTGGTCAAATTTGTAATCAAGGAAATGATCTCACATTTCTCTCTAAAGGATGCGAGATTAGAAAAGAATAAATAGGAAAACTAGTACCAAGGGAAAACACTTCCAACAATGTGTATATTATGGAGAAAAAGAAGAAAAGTGTTTAGTAGCTAAATTAGATGAGAGATGGTTATGGGATAAGAGGCTTGGTCACATCATCTTTGAAAATATAATAAAAATAAGTAAATATGTTGTAAGTGATACCTTGAAATTGCTAAAACTACATAACTCTAATTATAGGCCATGTCAACATAGGAAGTAGACCAAGTTTTTTTTTTTTAAACAAAAGAGTACTCCACATACAGGCCACTACAACTGATTCATACAGATCTATGTGGACCAAAAAGGACACAAAATTTAGAAGGTTAGAGATATTTTATGCTATTCATTGATGTTTAAACAAGAATGACATGGATCACATTTATTAGAGAAAAATCTAAGGCATTTGAGAGGTTTAATACCATTAAGGACCTTGTCGAAAGTGAGACTGATATGAAAATTAAATGGTTGAAACTTCATAGAGGAGGTGATTTTTTCTCTAATGAGTTTAATATATTTTGTGAAAATCATCGGATTAGAATACAACTATTCATTACAATGACACCTCAAAAGAATGGGTTTGATGAAAGAAGGAATAGGATAGTGTAAGATATGCCAAGAAAATGCTCAATGAAGCTAATCTACTCGATAAATTTTGAGAAGTCATCTACACAACTATCTATATATTGAATAGGGCACACATCAAAATGAAAAGCAAAAAGAAACCTTATGAACTATCAAATGGAAGACAAGCAACAATAAAACACTTCAAGGTATTTGGAAGAAAATTCTATATAAAATGGAAATAGTTTGGGAAATTTTGATTTCATAATAGAAGAAGGAGCTTTACTTGGGCATGCATACAAAGTCAAGGGTTATAGATTCTACAAAAAAAGACACCACAAGGTAGTTGGAAGCATTGATATAAAAGTATATGAATCATTGCCTTAATTTGAACCATGAGAAAGTGAAGACTTATAAGAGGAAGAAGAAAAAAATGGAAGAAGAAAAAATGGAAGAAGAAGAGGAAGAATCCCTACATCTAAAAACTCCATATATGTATGTCCAAAAACACCATTCATATACTCAAATAATTGGAAATAAGGAATCAAGAGTTCAAACTATAAGAAAATTTTCAGTAACATCAAGTTATAACTTTTTTCCTTCTTGTCCGTAATGGAAACCAAAAATTTTACACAACCTAGTCATGATGAACATTGTGTTAAGCGACAATGAATGAAGAAATAGACAAAATCAAGAATAATAAGACATGGGAAATTGTGAAAAGAAACAAATAAAAGAATGTTATTTTAAGTAAGTGGGTCTTTCAGAATAATTAAATGAAGATGTATAGGTAGTGAGGAACAAAGCTAGACATGTATGCAAAGGGTATGCACAAGTAGAAGGAATTGAATTTCAAGAAACCTTTGCACCAGTTGCGAGATTTGATGCCATAAAAAAGTTCTTGGATTTTGCATTCTCTCAAATATTTAAAATTTATCAAACGCATGTCAAACGAACATTCCTCAATGGATACTTCTAGGAATAAGTATACATTTTGTAACCAAAAGAATTTAAACTATGAAAAGATGAATACCATGTGTGGAAATTAAAGAAACCTCTCTATTGGTTAAAACAAGCACATAAGGCTTGGTATTCAAGATTTGAAAAACATATGCGACAAGAATATTTTATGAGAGGAAAAATAGCCATCAATATTTATATCAAAGAAGAGAATGACAATTTTCTATTCATTTTTGTTTATGTTGATGATCTCATTTTCAGAAGTGATGCTAGTTTCTTGAGTAAAATTTTTGCAACAAATATGAAAAAATAATTTGAAATGTTCATGCTTGGGGAATTATTGTTCTTCCTTGGGTTGTAGGTTCAACAAACATAGGAAGCTATTTTTATCTCTCAAATTAAATATATCAAAGACATATTGAATAAATTTGGTATGGAGGAATGTAACGCTGCTAGTATACTCATGATCATAGGTTGTAAATTCAATAATTATGATGAGTCTAGAGAGGTAAATAAGCCTATGTACAATTCTATTATTGGTCATCTTCTTTATATCATGACCTCTAGATCAAACATGATTCAAGAAGTAGGTCTCCCAGGAAGGTTTTAAGCAAACCCAGAGTAAACTCATATGCACATAATCAAGAGGATTTTCAATTATTTGCAACAAACATTGGATTTTGTTTTATGGCATCCCAAAGACACAAATTTCAAACTATAAGATTCTATTGATATTGATTAAGTACATAGAATTTATGTAAATAAAAGAATTAATGGTGGAACCTTCTTCCTTGGAAGTTGCCCAGATTCCTAGCTAAGAAAGAAACAAACCTTTTTCTCTTTATCTACTGTTGAAGTTGAGTGTATTATAATAACCCTATCTTGTACCTAAATTTTATGGATGAAGAAAAATATCAAAGATATTTAGGTATATTTCCCCCAACCAATATTTATTTTCTATGATGACACTAGTAAAATTAATATCTAAAAAAATCTTGTTATGTGCTCTAGAAAAAATCACATTCCTATTAAATATCACATTCTTTGAGAATAAGTAATGGATTAGACTGTTAAATTCTAATATGTACCTACTAAGGAGTAAACTGCATGTATATTCACTAAACCTCTTCTAAGAGAGAAATTTGAATAGCTTAGATAGAGGTTAGGAGCTATATGTTTGCCATATCATTAGGTTTTACAAATGGTATATGATAGCTCTTAAAAATAGGTTAGCAATATGAATACTTTAGATTGTGGGATGTAGGAGAAGCATGGTGAAATGAAAAGAGTATAGAATTTACATTGATTGTATAAAAATATACATCAATTCAAGGGGAGAGTTTCTACTAAGAATTGTGTCCAGGGGGAGCCCATATACAAATATCAATTAATATCATAGAGAGGAAGTGTCTCATGGAGTCATTAGAGAAATCAAGAAAAAAGGAAGCATATGACAACGGGGAGTGGCACAAAAAAGGGCGAAGCACTTCAGTGTTGATGTCAAAGGGGAAGAAAGAAGAAGAAATAATAAGTGGTAGCAAGGTGAACGAAATAGATAGAAGAAGATTCTACTAGTAGTTAGGGAGGATTTGTATATAAATGAACATCGATGATTAGATTATGTTTGGAATTATTGCCATCAATGGAAAAATGGGATATTGTTAGAAGTGTGTGTTGTCATTGATTTCAAGTTATGAAGTGTCATTGATGTCAATTTAAGAGGGAGTCGAACCAAGATCCTTTCGCAGAGGGTTGAGTAGGCTATTGGACTAATGAAATTACATGCTTCCATATGAAATCGACATGGAAGGATAAAGATCATGTAACAAAAGACCAAATAGGATGTTACAAGTCCTTTCATGGCATTTGAAAATAGGCACTAACTAAAAATTGGTGTTTCATAGATGAAAACTTGGAGTTATAATGATGATTTACCTTGAGAAGCTCAACAACTACATATGTGTCTGACATGAAGATCCATGGTCCATATATGTATCATCCTCACAACATGCACTAAGTTTGAAGTGTGATTGTGCGCTCAATGGATCCAATAGTGGATAAAACCTTAATAAAATAGTCCACATTACGTTATACTCACAACATGCATGGAATTCAAAGTGCTCGTATGCATGCAACTGATCCAATGGATGATAACCCCTTAATCGAATGACACAAATCCATATCAGACACATAGATGTGTGGTGCTTAAAGTAAGGAATGCACCCAATCCTATATCTAGTATGAGGTGGAATCATTATGAGTGGTGCCACAGGAACAACATGTGGTAGATCAAATGATGTAAAAAACAATAATAATTGGCATGTGGCATGCATAAATGATGTTTTTTGTGGGACAATTAGATCATTTGTAGATGACACCTGGGATGTGCAAGTTAGCACTCAAAAACATTGCAGGATATGATTGGTCAAAGAAAATGAATTCGCAAGTGACTTGAATGGTGATGTAGCAATATTGACTCTCACACTGGTGTATCGTGCCACAGGGTACTGAAGTGAAATTTGTATATACGTCAAGGCTAGTATCTGGTATGACCTCGTAGATATGATGAGGTGGAAGCCAGTTGGAAAAAGGATCACTTACACGATTGTGATTAGTACACCATGAATTGATATGGTAGTCTTTGAGTCCTCAATAATTTCATGAGGACTGTGCATAGAAATGTTTTCCTATTATTTTTATTTGGCTAAAATTTTTAAAAACTAGCATTTTACACCAAAGGTAGCATATTCAAATAATAACTTGGTGTGGGCCCTATACAAAGATACAAGACTACCAAGAGGTTAAAATGAACATGTATTATATCATTTTGGTATATCATGGTCTAGTGGGATGGGGAAATAGTTGTTAGTTATAGCCAAGGGACAAAAGATCCATCATTTGCAGTCTATCTACTGAATTCAGGAGTATAATAGTTCTTGGACATTAGAAAAAAGAGTATTTAGTGCCTATGAAATATTGTATAGTGATTGGGACGTGGTTTTATCCCATGGTCATAAGAACTTAACTCTCTATCACTCAGAGTGAAAGAAGTCAAAAGGTATCTGATATGGAGATAGGGACAAGCTAATAAAACTTGGTCACAAATGTGCATTCATCTAGTACTTAATGCTAAGGAATTCAAATGATCTCTGGTATCTGGTATGTGAACGAAATAATAAAAAAATTTAGTCATGAGGAGCTACGGAATATCATTTTATGGAAAAACATCACTATATGGGGAAACAAAAGGGGAAAAAGTTTTTGATATAAAGTGCTCTCAATATGATGGGCTTGTGGTCATGAACTTGGTCATATGTTAAGGGGATAACTAATAGAAATTTGGATGGAAATGAACTATTTGGTAGCAAATTTTGGTGCCATTACAAATATGAATTGTATTATTGTAGTGAAAAATCCATGGGTGAGGACTGGGGGAGTCAAGGAATTGCTAAGATCATGTTGAACTAAGTGACCTAGTCAACCAATGATACCATGGGTCAATACAATGGATCAATACCCATGGAGGTTGTATTCTATAAATATTATATTTAGAAATTTTAATTGTTGTTGAAATGATACATATGTGAAGAGAGAAAGTACTTGGTCAGAAGATCCAGAACTAATGAGACTAGGAGAGCTATAGAAAATCAAGTAAAAGGATAAATAGAGGCGAGAGTAGAGGTTTAAATAAGTGAGATGAGAAATATAAATATTTATATTAAATCAACCCTATAATGAATAATGGAAATGAAAAAACTATAAATTACATAGAAACGAGAAATGTGGAGTGTTGAGAAGATCAAAGTTGAAGTTATGTGTAGAATTGTAGAGCAAAGAGAAAAATGCAGAGTTGAGAGAAACAATGAAGAAATGAACACGAAATGAGTCTAAATTAGTGGATAGTTTTCTACTTCAGTTTGGTTCTTGTAATGTTAGGAGATATGTGTCTCCTTTAGGTTGTTTCTTCTAAAATCAGAGGATGGGTATCTCATTCTGGTTGGTGCCAATAAATTAATTCCCAGAAAATTTTCTTACACATAAGCTTTGTGGTTTCATCCCTATAAGTGTTTCCATGCATATTTGGTTTTATCATGTTTTTATTATATTATTGATGTTTAAAAGGATTGAATTATCTTAAATGTTAAAAAGTTCCATTATACTTATCACTCCCCTCAGTATAATCGTAATCCCATCGGTAAAGAGTATCAAGATATTGAGAGAACAATTATAGAGCTACAAGAATGATAACATAAATAATAATAATAGAATATGAGGAGAAAAATAAAATAATGAATCATTAGATGTAGAGTCTAAAATTAATTATAAAGACAATCAATGATTGGGTCAGATTCATGACATGAGGAAGAAAGTAGACCTCATGTGAGGAGGAATTATTATAGAGGATTCAAGCACTAAAGAAGTGATAACATAGAATAGGAATATCATCATTCACCCATACATTAATCCAAGATGGTATATGCATCTCAGATTATATGAGTATACCAAAATTGTCTCATGTTAGACATTAGAGGAGAAGCTATGATTTGGATAGTTTACAATGTGAGAATAGGATGCTTAAGCCATCCACCTTTGAGGGTGAAAATGGAGGGGGAGAATATGTTGATAAATATTTTCATAGGATTATAAGGTATATTAAATTTCATTTTTCACTCATCTAACTTGGAAGCCAAACTAGATATATATCATTCAATTCACAAGAAAATCCTCTATCTGATGGGACCAATTGAGGCAAGTGAATCATCTTGATGAGAACAACATTTTTTGGATGAAATTTAAGATATAGTTTTGACAATAAAATATTTCATAGAACTAATATGATAAGAATAGTTAGGAGTTCTTTGAACTCAAAATACAATCGTGACAATAAAAAATATGAAAGAAAATGATTGGAGCTGTTGGGTTATGCAGGCTAAATGAAGGAGAACAAGGTACAATTCCAAATATTTTTTTGATTGATTTTTCTATCAAAGGAAAGCAGACCAACAATGAGAGAAATTATTATGGGGAAAAATGAAGATTCTCCTCATTTTTCTAGAGGCAACACCCTTTGAATATATTTTATATGCCTTCTAGTGAATGAAATGGGTAAGTACTAAATAAAGTACCCAAATAAGTATTCTGACAAGGATCTCATATAAAACATTTTCCTTATAAGCACATGAATAATATATATCTATCTATCTCTCTCTCTCTCTCTCTCTCTCTCTCTCTATATATATATATATATATATATATATATATATATATGAAAATCAATTTCTATTCAATTGGCATAAAATATATACATCTGATGTTTCAAAAACAAGTGGTCGCACACCAACTAGGTTTGTTGACCATTGTATGCAAGAGGTGACAAAAATACAAAAAGGATGCTAAAGACATAGTCCCAACCCAAGAGGGCCAGTGAATCCAAAAAAAAAGTAATATCAAGAGGGCACTTGTGATCATGCTATTCATCAGAAGTGATAGAACCTGGGTTACCCAGGGTTGTTCCTAGAGGAGGTGGTGGGCTGAAGATGCATTTGGCATTCCCCTCGAATTGATCCATCCATGACTCCTTATTTTCCACCTTTCCGGAGAGAAGGTTACAGCCACGCCAAACCACAACCAGTTTCTTGTGAACCTGGCAATGGAAGTAGTGAATTATGTCTAAGGTGGCTACCAACTCTACATGTTCCTTCGTTCTGATTCTCTAAGTTGTTTTCATCTGATCTAGTAAAGGTTGGATTACTTCTAAGCAATTCTCCATGAAGCAGTACTAAATTTCCTGCCAGTCAGTTTCCAAGAACCTACAAGACACACGACTCCTCTTCCCACCACGTTTCGTTCCTCCTTGCCTCTAAGTCTATGGAAGTTGCCTTCCTTTCCTTGTCGCCTTCCTGCCACCTCTCAGTTCCCTCGTGCACTAGAATTTGGCTGCCTAGAACACGCCACAACTGTGCCTCCCCTACTTGACCCAACACCCTCCTGCCCTGAATTCACTGGTGGGATGGCCAATCCTGGGTCTTCACGTCCCGATGGGATATTCTTCGCATCAAGCGCATATCGAACATCAACACCCTTCTCACTGAATACTTCGACACTCAAACCCAATGAATTGTAGGAGAATATATCTCCTTCCCCCGGTATGTACCAAAAACTACAAGAGCCACACATTGTGGCTCCACTCAGCCCACTAGAGACTTCTCCTACGCACACACTTTCTACACCCACCAAAGAACCAACATTCTGCACTTTCGAAATTCAAATTGAACCAGAAAATCTGGGTGGTTATTGTTACATTAATCCATGCTGCACCAAACTAGAAAATCCCAGGGAACCCTTCTAGGGATAGGCACATGACTAGACATCCTTGCTTGAACCTAGAGAGAAAACGCTTACAATGCCTCAAAATCCAAAAGGCCAGACTCCCCTGACTTCCTTGATGCGCATAAAACCACTCAAATGCATAAAGATGATCCACCACCTCAACACGAATTTGTTGTTTAAATTAACCATCCATCACTTTAGAACATCTCCTACCACAGTTGACAAGGTGTTGGGTTGTTGAACACATGCTTGACATTACTCACCTCTCATCGCTCAATGAAGTGAGGGGACTCAGGGCTGGTCCCCCTTCCACTTTCCGTGTGACTACTGACATGGGCCACGAGGAGCCATGCAATCCTAGGATCTCACCCCCATTGGGAAAATTTATATGTATATATAATTAAATATGAATGTATAAAATTTTCATCTAAAAGGACTACTTTAAACAAATATTTTTCATTCCTATTAAAATTATTTAAATATCGGATTAGCTATGAGTTTGCAATATGAATGAAAAATAAAATGAATAGATCATCGAAGAACTTTAAATGATTTTTTTTTTCATATCAAACAATGTTATAAATAATCATTTGCATGAGAATCCATTTATACATGACCACATAAATCCACAAATGCAAAATGACACTTGAATAGCTCTTTGTGGGAAAAATTATTAAAATCCTTAGGTATAACTCGCTCAGGGCTACAAAGGATGCCATGAGGGTTCGTGAGATCAAAGTATTCTATATATTCATGGAGGTGAGTATATGGACATGGATTGCTCGCAGACCGCAGTTGTCCCTGACAATATATAACAATTTGCAAAGCACGACCAAGTTCAAAGCAGACATGCATAACTTATATATCTGGGCGTGGAAGGATCCGTAACAAACATGGGTAAAGCTTCCGTTCATCACCACAAAAGATGAAATTTATGAGGTATTGGCAGAATGGCCTCCGGAGTGGCATGCTCCGGATGTGGCCGTGTTAGAAAGGATAGCCACCCAACAGCGAAAGAAGGAAATCCAGCTTCGACTCACTAAAGAGGCAGAAAAGACGCATTAGGGACAAAAGGCAGCTTCGCAGCAGGAGGCGACCAAGGAAGTAACCACTGAGGAGATCAGGGACGATCAGGAAGTGTCTTCGGAACAGGACATGCAGGAGGAGACAGAGACATAGGCATGCACGGACCTTCCCCCAAAATCGACCCAAGCCAAGAGGCCGCGCAGCAAGGAGTCGCCACAGCCGCGCAAAAAGTCAAAAACAGTAAAGACTTTGGAGAAAGAATTTCTTGACAGCAGTGAACCGATGCGTGATGTCACTCCAGGTGCTCTGAAGGAATTGATGACAGTGCAAACAACTGTGTTGGGGGAGCTTAGGGCACAGTTGCAGGCGTTACAGGTGCGAACCCCAGGAGGAATGATTCCGACCCTCGCAGAAGGTATAATTGCAGCAGAGCAGATGGTGCATGCCTCTACTATGAACACTTTCATATTACTCTCCGGCGCCATTGTAGCAGAAGTTGAAGGTGACATGAGGGGTTGGGGGCTGAATTTGGCCGCTCTTCCTAGAGAAACCCTATATCAACTGCAGGATGGGGTAACCACGGAGCTCCGTGCCAGGGAAGGTCGTGCCCTCCAAATCTTAACTGAGCACAAGACAAAACTAGAGCAGGTCAGTCTACAACGTGATGACTTGGTCACACACAGCAAGGAATTGGAACAGGCTGTGGCGGAGGTTTGTAGCACGGTACTAGAGTGGGTTGTGCTAGTGGAACTTCCAATAGCTAACAAGATCCATCACATGGCAGCAAGCTTTCGTACGACCCAAGAGGAAGCAGCAAAAGCTCAGTGGGAATTAAACTTACAAATTGTGGAACTAAGGATGAAGGCGCAACCACCTACACCTCCAGAAGTACGGGAACAACGCTGCGGAGAAATTCAAGCCAGATTGGAAGTAATAGGGCACGCTGTCCAAGATTGCTTGAGATTGTTGGATCAGTCCCTCCTTACGCTCACATCCCTTCAGGAAGACCCAACGCTACAGCAGGCAGAGGCAGAAGCACGGGAGTTGCAGCAGGCTTATGACCAAGTCCGGGGGACTACACAAACAGTCACCATCACGCAGCGGTTGGCCAAAATGAGGGAGGCCCAGGTTCTCAAGGCACAAGTTGACATCGCACGCCAGAAGGAAGTTGTGCTTAAACAGCGCATACAACCTTGGCTTGATGAGGCATTCGCGGTCTCCACCAACATTGAGGGGAAATTAGCACACATGCAGGCAGTGTATGAACCTGGACAAACACCTGAAACGGATACGTCGGTGGCTCGCGTACAAAGGGTGTAGCAGATGGCAGAAGAATTTGTTGCGAGCGTAAGCGAAGCACAGAAGTTGCTGATGGACCTTCGCGTGAGGCTTGTCATGCCAGCTGAGTGACTCAGGACAAGTCATGATGATTGTGTTGGGGGCCTGTTGGGTAGCAGAGGCCCCGCGTAACGATTTTTGGGGATCAAAGCCCACAATTTTGGTAATAGTATGGTAAAAGGCTCCGCGAGATGCAAGGAGCGTGAATTGTAATAACTCAAGTCAAAGGGTTGTCTACCTGAAAATAATGTAAGAAAATAGAAAGTGAGTCAGCCTGCCCATGATTCATGGACCATGGAAATGTATAAATAGAGCAACGCTCTAAGGTTAGAAGGAAATTTTTTTTGGTTTGATCTTGAATGTTATGGGTTTATGAAGGCAATATTCTCTCTGCTTCTGTAAGTCCGAGTCAAGGGTGTTGGTAGATAGATAGAGGCTCTACAGTTGTGTGTGCAGAGGCTTGGTAGAGTCCGCAACTATGTGCGCAGACCCCTGCAGCTGAGTGCGTAGGGCGGATCTGGTTGTACTGGGAAAGAGATCAATAAAGATAAGAATTTCTGAATCATTGTGTGTTTTATCGCGAATCTATCTGTTGTTTATGTTCTGAGTTTATGCATATTTTTGCACGCACTGGGTATTATTGTTAAATGTTTGCTTAAAGACCCTAAGAAGTAAAGTAGATCTATAATAAACTCATAATAACAAGAGCACGTTGGTGCGAATCTATGCGAAAGCCTAATAATAGTACATAGTAGCGCGAGGGTACAAAGCGGTGCACGATCCCATCTAGACCACATCACGACATCCCAAGGGTGTAGAAACTTGGTTCCAGCATCCTCCCCTGCTACCTCGGGTGAGACTTCAGTCCGCGCTCTACGGACTGTTGTCGAAAGGGCCAGTAGCGCAGGATTTGTTTGGCTAATAACTCTTCTGAACCTGGGTCAGGCCCTAATAAGCCAACACATTCCTCTTTCACTCTATTGGAGATTATTCTATATGTCTTTTAGTGAATACAATGGATGAGTGCTAAACAAAAAACCCTAACAAGTCTTCCAATAGGACTCTCATATAACCTATTTTCTTTCCATGCACATGAAATATATATATATATATATATTCCAAAGAAAAAATTGTAATTTTATTCAACCTGAAACGAGGAACAAAATTACATTCCGTAGATGTTGTTATGAATTTAATCATGTCAACCTTTTGGTTGATGCAAAATAAAATAAAAACTATAAAAAAGTTACATATTTTTATGGGGGTATATGTGCAACAATAATCACTTAACTTCTCCCCTTTTCCTTTCTTTTTCTAAAGTTTTCTCCAAACCCCATTGTTGGTATCAATTGTTACTATTGCCAATTTATTTATAACTACCTACAAAGGGACTTGTTTTTCTGAATTTGAACTCTTGGATACATGGTTTCTCTTTATACCTCCCGATCCCTTTTCCATGCATTTTTCCTCTTTGTGCTTCTCTCATGCTTTGATATCAGCTAATTTAGTACCCTTATAGATAGGATTCATGGTTCTTGACAGATCCCCAACTACTTTGTCTACATAGCTACCCTGTTGTGCCTGAGCATCCACATTTAAAGTATTCTCCATGGTGTCATTTTCTTCATCTTCAAAAATGTGAGATACCTTTAACTAGTTTGGCTTATTGGCCTGCTTCTATTTCCTTTTTGGGATTGTTTTTTTTCCTATGGGATTGTGTTATATAGGTGTCTTGTTTGAAAATAGATTCAACATCTAAATGTCATATTGTCATAATCTAAAACATGGGTCCATAATTTTTTTCATTTTTTAGTTGGATATAGTAAAGTAGACCTCTGCTAAGGTATATCTCTACACAAATTCTAGAAAATGTTAAGATACATTTTTATATGCTCTCCTTGAGGAGGTAATGCCACAATATCAATGTTTCTACAAATGTAAAAATGTGATTGCATGCTTTTGTAAATATGTTTTTGAACAACCCAATTATATTTTCATGAGCTAACATTTTCTAGAAGAGAAAAAAATCTCCTCTCTCCAATACAAAGGGACCCAATATTTCTAAAGATCTTTGTGAAAATATTCAATACAAAATAATTATTTGAATGTAATAGAAAGCAATTCTTTGAATGTGAGAAGGTTGTAGGAATACAGAACATAATTATTGACCTAATTGTATGCTTAATTGGGTAATCTAAATGAATAAAAGGGAAAAGAAAATAATATATCTAGCCTTTATCATAAAGGTAAGGTCCAACAAAAAAATTATTTTTTATATGAAGTCATGGAACTAGAAATCCAAATTATTTGACAACACATTGATTGCAATAGGACCAAAAAAGAGAATTTTGTAACACAACATTTCAAAGTTTACAAACCTTTCGAAATATAGTGAAGATTAACAATGTATACCAAACATATTAGCTTAATAATCTCAAATGGTAAAAACTTCCAAATACTTTGATCCATAAAGAAACAATTTCTTTTTTCGAACCATAATAAATATTAACCATTATATAATAAATAAAAAAATAACATAATTATGATAGTAAAGAATATGAAATAGAAATCATAAAATTGTTAAAAATTATTTGTCATGTTAAAGATTATAAATATTATTGGTATTAAATAAAATGTACTATTAAAATAAAAAATTTTATTTATTTTTATTTTTTTAAATTATGTGAATTTTTTAAACAATAGATTTGACATTAACACCTAACCATCTAAATAATTGGAATATTACATTTACATATAATAATATTCTAAATAATTAGAATATTATCATTATCATTATCATGATGATTATTATTATTATTAAAAAAAAATATTGATACAAGTAATTTTGTTATTAAGATTAATATCAATATTCATATTAGCATTAATATTAATATTAATATTAATATTAATATTAATATTATTTATTAAGTAATTTTAACATTAGCTGCACTAATAACAATGTTAGTAACTTCCATAACCATTCTCTTATTAAATAGGAGTTTTCTTATGAATAGATTATAAAATACTAAGTTGATAAGGGAAGAGAGATAATCATATTTATGATTTTGCAATTTGTTAGAGAAAGCTCTTTCCTAACCTGGTTTATGTATTTATTGGTGCGAACAAAGGAATTTGGTTAAAGTATATATATATATATATATATATATATAAAAGCGTGAACTTCATTATGTATTTGTTTGATTAGGAAGGAATATGAATTTTAGTTTTAGTTGTTTTTATTAAAAAATTAGTCAATATAAATTAATTGAGTCATGGTCTTTTTTTGGTTAATTACTAGCAAAATAAAATATAAATATCAAAAATAAATTATTATTGATTTTGACTAATAATTATTAAACATATAAAATTTCTAAGTAGTTTAGCTGGATACTCATTTAGTTCCTTACTTTTCTTACTTGCTTAATGCTTCATGTTTATTAGATTTTCCCAATCTCCATGTACGTTAATAGCCATTGTGGATTTGCTTATTTTTTCCGAAAGATGAAAATAAATATTGATGTAAACTAAATTTTAATGAAAAATATTTTAGTACATAATGATTGAATTGTGATAGTGCCGAATTGTGATAGTGTTTGGCACTCATAGTAAAATGCACTACTCATATACAAAAAAAACCATCTTTGAGATGAGGGATAAAGGAGAACGTTTGGTTTCCACGAGGATGTGAAAACTATTATTGTATCATGTGCCTTGTACATTGGTATCTTAGAAGATTAGTTTGTTCCTAGCTATGCGTTATGTTTATCATCAAGCATGCATGTTAGCTTCTTTTGTATGCCTGGCACCATAAGAGATTCGCTAGTTGATGAACTTATGAATGATTGTTGTGTTGCGTGATCAAATGAATGAAAGGATTGAATATTCATTTAAAAGAGGATATTTAACGATATCATTAATATTTTTGTATTACCATTTAATATTAATAGTATTAAATATTTTGACTAAGATGTGAAGGAATAGTGTGTTGGGTGATCAAATGAATGAATGTGTTGGGTTTTATAAGTCATATGATTTTTGGTTGCATGATATCATTGTTGAATTAATATTGATTATTTAACAGGCACACAATTGGGTTTTTCTAAGGAGAATGGATATATAGAGGTGTTAAGGGTTTCCTATATTAGGTTAACTGAAGAAATAGATGAATTAGTCTTGTCATTTGATTCAAATGGTTCTTATTCTCCAAAAATGCGATACTCACATATTATTAGTGATAGACTACATAAGGTATAGGTGGGCAACTGGAAGCAGGTCTAGAAACTAAAATTCCTAACAAAGTTTATATTGTTGATGTGGTGTTCCTTTGGGAATAATGTCCCAACCAATGGAAATTTATGTAAGAAGAAATTTGAAGGTCCTTGTTGGCTTAGGTTGGGCTGACCGAGGTTTAATTCTTTTACTACACACCAATTAAACCCTCAATCACTGGCCCTTTTGACAACGACTTGCAAGCAAATTGCAGTCTCACCCAAAGTGACTATGGGAGGATGCAGAACCAGGTTTCTGCAGCCTTGAGGGATGTAGAGATGTGGTGTTTTTATGTTTTATGATACTTAACATTCATAAATTACTTCAAATTCATACATTACTTCGCCACATTATATTCACCCCTTAAAACATATCATTCACATCCATAAAATTTCACTATACTCAGATAAAGTGGAACTGCTACGCTACAACAAATAATAAGAAAATAAACACATGGAGACATGGATTTTATCATGGTTCATCCCAATGTGAGACTATGTCCACAACAACTATTTCTTGTAATAGAGAATTTGTACAACAAACATTTCTTGGCCTGCACACTCAGTTGCAGGTTGTCTACACACTCAACTGTGAACTTCAAGCCTCTGCGCACTCAGCTGCAGAGCCTCGCCTTCTTGCCCAAAACATAACTCACAAAGATACAACCATTCAATACATGATGTGATTCTTCTAGAATCTCCCCTTATTTATTATTAATCCCTATATATACTATTACATCAAGGGATATGTCATCACAATACCATGGTCCATATACTATGGACTCTCCTAATACAAGCAACTATCGTCTAAAACAATTCATCGTTTACAACATTACATTCTTTTAACAAAAAGGAGGGGCTTTGACCCACCTCGAAGCCCATATACCCCGTGGTATATCTATTGCGCGGTCCACTTTGGCACTCTGCTACTCCACTACGCGGTCCACTTCGCGCTCTACGACATCCTTTACTTCACAGTCCACTCCACAAATTACAGAGTCTTCATAAAAATTTAAGCCAAGTTGGGTTGCACCCAAGAGGCCCCAAACACTCACATGTGACTCGTCCTGAGTGACTCAGCTGCTTTTCCTCTGATTTTTGCTACGGTGTTGTTGTAGGCCTGGTTGAATTATTGCGAAGTTTTTGTCACTTTCTTTTCCTTGTTGTGTGCTTCTTCCAATAGTTCCTTTGTCACATGCTCTGTAGCCTTCTGTACCAATGTTGTATCCCTTTGTCAAAGCTCCTGAAGCTTCTCATCCACTACCTGTGATAATTGGAGGGCCTCATCCTGCCAAGGCTGAGTCCTCTCTATCAAAATATGCTCCTCCTTCTTCAGTTCCTCAATGTTCTTCTAGAGGGCCATACTCTCGTTGATCTTCAAGAGCCTCTGCGAGATGGGTAAGATATTGACAGATGCTCAGATCAATTCTAACTATTGTTGCTTTTTCTATGTTTTTTCCTATAGTTTCTGTACATTTGGATCTTCTTGCAGCAAAGTACAAATTCCAAACTTTCGTCTAACAATCTCCCATAGTCTACAATCTTGCGAAGATCCTAGCCATTACAGTCTTTAGGTCAATCTCCCTCTGATCTTGTACTTCCTGTGGTTTAGTTGGCTACAACTTCATTTGTAGCTCACTAATTTTCATTTCATACTTAAATTTCACTACAGAAATTTTATCCTTATACCCCTTACCTACAAGGCTAAGCTTCATGACCTTATCTTCTACTGGCTCTTCTTCTTGGACATCAAGTTCTGAGATTTCTTTGCACGTTTCTTCCACTGCCTCCTTGAGATTTTGGTGTTGCTGTGCTATTTGATCCCTTTCTTAGATCAACTTCCTAATATTTTGCCATTGTGCAGCTCACTCTTTTTCTACTTGTATATTCAACGGTGATGTATGTTGTTCCCACAACTTCAACTCCTCTATAATATCCAAGTGTAGTTTGTGTAGTCTAGGCTATTACACTGATGCAGTGTTCATGTTGACATAATTCCATTCTTTAGCCTGTTGTTGTAGTTCGGCAGATTCATACTCTAAGGGTCCTGCAGGTATCTGTGTTAGACTCGCTGCAAGCATAGGCTCTATATGCCTTTCTGCTCTAGGCCTTTCTTCGATCTGCATGTGATGTTTAACTATTAGTGCCTAAAAATTTATTTTGTGATTCTCTCCTGCATACCAATAAGAAGTGCATCGTAGTGATCTTCTACTTTTCTCCAGGATTCAACTATTGCCTCCTGAATCCTATCTCTGATCTACTCTGGATCCCCATCAGTAAGGACCACTGGTATGATATCTTTCTTTTATCCACTTTTTTCTTCTTCTTTTATCTTTGTGGAAGCCTCATCCTAGGAGTTTCTCTTCTCTGTGATAGTTTTTTTGTTTCTTCCTTTTCTGTCTCCTTGGTCTGCTCATCTCCCTCAGGAGTATCCTACTGACCCTCATCATGCTGCTCTTCCTCCTCTAAATCATGTTCATCCTGCTTCTTATCTTTTCCACTGTCTTCTTCATGCTACGAAGTTTCCACCTCTTCTTTTGTCATACTGTCTCCTTCTTTCTCCAGCAAAGTCATCCATTTAGCATGCCATTTCTGTATCTGCATCGCAAGATCGTCTTCAGTCACCATATATGGCAAGGCATACCATTTCTTCTTTGTATCCATGTGCACCTGTGTGTATACTTTGTGAAAATCTGCTTTGAACTTCGCCACAGAGCTATACTACTCGTATAAGCTCGGCGAGAGTCGGGGATGTTGGTTCACAAGCATATGTAAATCCATGTGGTACAATACGAAAAATATTTTGATTTCTTGTGCGCGCGATGCTTTGGTGGTAACAATAGCGAAGCATACCTCACAGCTTCATAAGTTTCTATAGGCACCTGAGGGAACTACAACTCCTCTAGTTCTCTCCACACCAACATAACAATAATTAAGATCAACCAAGTGTAGTGGAAATTTGTACCTTTCTCCTAGATCTCGCGACATTTGTCCGAGAACTACTTGCATAGGTATCTGACATAGTTATACTAAACCCTGTTGGTACACTTTGCGGCTGATGACACCACCGAAGTAGGAACTTCATTTGTGCGACATTTCCTCATAATGTTTTGAGCCAAGATGTGCACTACGAACCAAACTACTTTGTCGTTTATTGAATTTATATCATAACCACTCTTTCCTTTGACCAACCCAAACTTTTTCTTCATATTTTCTGCTATAGTGTGGTCTTGATCCTTTCCAATGAACTCCTCCATTGGGTTCCAGCCTTGGTATGGAAATCTTGTGATCCTCTTGATCAGCATAAGGTTATATGGATCTTATTCCCCATCCATAAATTTCCATCGTGCACCAGGACAAGCAATTGCCTCACACACATTCTTCTCCCTGCACTTATGCCGAAGTGTGACACATTCAACATATTTAGTAGTCCTAACTTCACTAACCCATTTTCCCATTGTTATGTTTCCAGCCTCGTCATTCCACTGTCCAGGTAATGTACTTTCTTCAAATAATTTTGTGGTGCGAACTGAGGGTACTTCTTCCTATCATTAAAGTCATAATCCGTGAACTTGAGCTGTGGAATTTTCCCTAAAAATTCTCCTTTAAAGGGTACTACTTCTAGTAACAAGGGCATAAATGTTCCATACTTCACATATTTTTATTCTTTTATAGGTTTAACATTTGGTTTCCTTGGCAGGATGTATGGTGGTAGAGGTGATAAAAATATTGGGTTGCCCTCCTTTATCTGTACTTCATCCACTTCTTCGTCACTATCTTTGACTGGCTCAAGCTGTTGCTGAGGTTTAACATGCTTCTTATCTTGTTTCATATTTCTTCTCACTTCGTTAGTCAAATTCTTTCTAGGGGATCTTCGTTGTTTCTATAGTGATGGTGTTGTGGTTGATTCTACTGTGGGCATCTCTGTTGATGATATGGGGGTACTTCCATGAATCCTTCTAAACCTCTCACTGAATATACACATAAATTCTTCAGTTGACACGATGTTCATGCAGAAGTTCTCTGTAATTTCTTCACACTATAAACACTCGAGCTCTCAATTCAACAAAGTCCCAAATCTAGGCGGGAGGTGGTTATTTATAACAATTCTAAAATTTAAATCCCATCATTAGATCAGATTTTGTCTAGATTGCATTCAAATTTCTCATTAATTACATATCTATCCTTGTATTTTTCCAACATTCCCTCATAAATTCAACTTTCCGCTTATTTTTCCCTTTGAGTAGTCATATTTCTGTTTTCCAGTGAACTTCGACGTATTCCACACCATAGTGCACATCCTTTATTCTATCACAACCCCTGTGAGCTACGGCATACTCCATACTGTAGTGAAGTACTTCCTACGTCGAAGCTCTCTGTAGTGTAGTTTATAGTCCAATTCCCACTTTCAACCGTAGGTTAGCACTAAGACTTTTCCCCTTTCTTCCTTAGGGAAAAGCTATAGGGGAAGGGATGTCCCTATACAACGTCAATGTACTACGATTTACTTTTCCTTGGTTCATTTCTCCATTTAACTTCTCTAACTAAACTGTGCCTCCATCAGTAATACACTTTCATAACATATGGGCCTAACCAATTCATTATGAATTTTCATGTATGTCCCAATGTAGTGCGAAGCTGTCTTACTCTCTTCGGTGGAGGTAAATTTACAATGATAGTAATTTTCGTAGGATCCACCATTAATCTTTGCTTGCAAACAATATGTCCCAACAATATACCAAAAGGTACACAAAATATGTATTTCTTTAAGTTCAAGGAGATCTGATATTGTCTACATGTGTTATGAAACCATCTCACAAAAAGATAGAAAAGATAGATCAATGACTTCAAAATCAGCCTCTTCGAGGGGGAAACCTCCTTTACATTACACAAATGAATAATTCTTTGATGATACAAATGACAAGACCTCCTTTCTAAATATAGGAGTCTAATGGGTCATAATATAATCAGAGCCTACATAAAAATAATAATGTAAGGGCACAACAATAACAATAGTGGGCTTCTATGGGGCACAATAATAACAATATGGGGACTACATGGGCACAACAATATAATAAGGGGTTTGCACTAATAACAATAAGGGGTTATGCTAGTAGTATAGGGACCTAACATGCTCCTCTCCTTCAAAAAATGTTGTCCTCAATTCTTGAGTAGTTATGGATGCTTCTATATAAAATTCTCATCCTCCCATGTGGAATATTCAGTGGGTAAGTTCTTCCACTTGATGAGATACTCTGAAATTTATCGATTTCGTAGCAGTCGGGTTCTTGTTTTTGTGACTGATTTAGGTTCCAATATGATTTTTCCTTCCTCTTCAAGTTCTGACAATATTGTTTGAACTGGCAGCTTGTCACCTATAGCCTTCTTTACGAATGAAACATGGAAAACTAGGGGCACTCGGGAAGATGCAAGAAGCTCCAATTTGCATGCCATAGTACCAATCTTTTGCAACACCTTGTAAGGACCATATTACTTTCGTGATAATTTATTATCCTTCTTAGCTTTCTTGAGGGACATTTGTTTGTATGGTTGTATTCATAAAAATACCCAGTCACCTATATCAAAACTGCTTTCGCTTCGATGTTGATCTGCCTATTGTTTCATTCGATTTTGCGCGAAAGTGAGGTTATCCTTTTTATTCTTGATATTTCCTTCTATTGTTGAGAGTTTGAGGAGTGGTAATTCCTTCCAATGCATTACAAGATATGGTCAGATTCATTTCTTCTTTCTCTGGGGTTGGTTCTTGGTGCATATCCTCTTCTTCTGACGTTTCTTGATCCTTTTCTTCCTCCTCTTCACAATCAATGCAAAATAATTTCTTCTCATCACACTTATGACCTTTAGCGTATTTGCTATCACAACTATAACAAAGGCTATTTTATCATTTTTCTTACAATTATTGTGGTGTCAACCTTATGGGTTGTGGAAGGCTACGAGTAACAACACTTCCATCTTTATAATTGTGTGTGGCAGGATTTCTTGTTGCCATAATTTTGCTTTCAATTTTTATCTCCAGCCTGAATGCCTTTCCAATGAATCAAGTTCCCAAAGAAGAACCTCTTGTTGAATGTTATCCTTTAAAGTCCCTATGAAGACATAAATCCTCTACTTCTCTGGAATATCATTTACCCTTATATTCAATTTTTGGAAGTCCTCAATGTGCTCTACCATTGAACCCTTTTGTTTGAGATTTATCAATTGGCTAAAGAAGGTGTTTCTCTTTGTATCCTCATAATGTGCTATCATTTCCTCCTTGAAAATTAACCAAGTGACAAGTGGTTTACGAGAACAAATCCGTTTATACCATAAAAATTGATTTGGTTCTAAATATGAAGATGCAATATGTACCTTTTGTAAGAGTTTCACATCATGTAGATCAAAATATTTCTCCATCTATAGTATCCATGTTATGGGATCCTTGCCATCAAACTTACTCATATCGATCTTTGGAATATGGTGGGTCTTCAACCCAATGTTAGACTCTATGAAATCTTGACTAACATTTATTATTTTCTCATCATGAATTTCCTCTACTACCATTTCATCATTAGGAGGCCTTTCTTGTAGCACCTTTGCCCCACCTTCCTTAAAACCTTGCATGTATTTCTTCAAATCTGCTTCCATACCATTGATATTAGCTTCCATGGAACATATAAAACTATTTATCTTAGCTTCAATCGCATTATTGAAATCATCCTTCCAATTTTGCTTGCTAGGTGTTTCTATTTTCTTGATTGGAGTCATTATTTTTCTTGTTTTTAGGAGCTCGATATTTAAATGAATGTAACTTTGCAATTGAAGATCTTCAAGTTCTGAAATTTTTGCTTGTGGTAGCCCTCTAGGTCCTCTTTCTAACTCCACCAGTACGATCAATATTAGATTCTTCAATAAAGAGTTGCGAAAAATCCCCTACGATGACCTGATTATAGACTTGTTCAGTAGAGAGAACTTATACAACCTGCCATGTGTCACAGTTTCGATCTTCAGACCTAAACAAAATACACAAAAAATTACAATCCATCCTATTTCTGTAATTTCTTATGAAATTTCAATCTGATTCTCAGAGAGAAATTTATGACGATTTTCCCAAGGTCAAATGTTTGGAATGTAATTCAGAAGTCTTCAAAAACCCTAAATGTCTTGGACCGTAACTCCTAAAATGTATGGAAACAAGATCTGAAGTTCAAGCCAAAGCTTCACCACGATTTAAGCTCAAATAGGCTTTAATTTTAGAGTCTGAAACTTCATAAGAAAATAATTATAGTGAAAATTCCACGATGACCTATTTGAGATGGAATTATGGAGGTTGAAAAAACCATAACTTCCTCAAATCATATATCCGAAAATATAGCAAGAAAAGATCTGCAATTTGGACCTGAAGTTTTGAACGATTTTGGCTCAAATGGGTTTGTTTTTTAGCTTCTGAAACTTCGTAGAGAAAACGTTATAGTGAAAATTCCACGATGTCTTGTTTGGTGTAACGAAACCCTAGAATCCAAATTTTATGAAACTAGCTCACAAAAAGATAGAAAAGATAGATCAACAACTTCAAGTTAGCTTCTTCAAGGGGGAAACCTCCTTTACATTACACAAATGAATAATTCTTGGATGATACAAGTGACAAGGCCTCCTTTCTATGTATAGGAGTCTAAGGGGTCATAATATAATCAAAGCCAACATAACAATAATAATGTAAGGGCACAACAATAACAATAGTGGGCTTCCATGGGGCACAATAATAACAATATGGGGACTACATGGGGACTACATGGGCACAAAAATATACTAAAGGGGTTTCACTAATAAGAATAAGGGGTTACACTAGTAGTATAGAGACCTAACAACATGTATCAAGCATAAGTCATAAAATTCCAATATGTTTGCATAACAACCCAAATATTGTCCAATCATCAAAATATACTTCTATAAATTTGTGGATATATTCTTTGAAAGATGTAACCACCACCCTTGAAAATATAGCAGGGAAATTCTTCAGTACAAAAGGCATCACTATGTATTGATATGAACCTCATTCTATAGCAAAGTTGGTCTTATGTCGATCTTTAGGTGCAATTCTTATATGATGACATCCTGAAAATCCATCTGTAAATGAGTAAACTTCCTTCCCTCATACTTTGTCTAGTACTCAATCTGTGAAAGTAGTAGGGAAAGGATCATGTAAGCATGCATCATTCAACTTCCTCAAATCAACACAGATCCTAACTTCTCCTTGAGTTTTATTTTCTTGTACCACCATAGGAATTACCCATTCTGATTCTTCCACAGTTTCAATAACTCCTATTTCTACCATCTTATCCAACTCAACTTTTACTTTCTCCTTATACTTCTGATTCAATCTGTAAGGTATTTTCTTGACTGGCTTCACATCAGGCTTAAGGGGGGTATTCATAACTCCTAAATCTGCTATTATACCCTTCATTTCTGAAAATTTTGTGGGAAACAACTCTTGATACTCATGAAGTAATTCAGTAACTTTGTTGAAAGTCTCTTTGTCCCAATAATCTCCTATAGTTGTGTTGTACTATGTAAAAACCCCCCCATTTATACAGAGTAATAGTTAATATTTGACATATAAATGGGGAACATTTTAAATTTTTAGCCTTTGAAAATAAATTCCCACTCTACAAATTGCCTTAAAACCTTTAGAATACAACCCATAATTAGAAATTTTATCGCAAACCACATTTCATAGTTTTCCATGTGACAATTATAAACATCCTAAAGAAAATCCCGAGATGTTATATGCGATAAAGCCCCCGCTGCGATTTTCTGATCACAAAACTTTAAGAACACGCGATCGCACTTTGCAAGTCACAAATTGATAAAGCATGCCATTGTGTCACCCCTTAAAAGATTGCGAAATGCGATGTTGCGATTTTCATAATCACATTTCACACTATCTCCGAGCGACACTATATTGCAAAGTTCAAAAGTCGCAATGCGGAAAATAAGGCGTGAAGCATGGGAAGTTACTGAGTTTTAATGAAATATTAAGTGGTTTGATAGAGTAATTTATGTTTATCAGCTCGAGGAGAGAAAATTATGTTTTCAAGTTATGGTTGGTTAACACAAAAATTGCATTCAAAATCTTCCCACGACTCAAAGTCATCTCAAAGAGCTCTCAACCTTAATTGCCCTCTATTGTGTGCACTGATATATCTCTCTTTCTTTTCAGGAAAGCTTCCAAAGAGATGTCATTATGGAAGGTAATGCAAAAATAGAAGCAGCAGAGCATTTCAGAGTCTGAGGTTTTAGAATTGTCACCCACATTTGCTTATACAGTTTGCAGTGCCGATAGAGGAGCAACAGCATGGGAAGTTATCTACAATAGACTTGAATATGATCGGCCTAAAATTACTATTACCAAGGTAACAACAGACTCAATAAAACCCTTGGGAATTTAATTCAAAGATGTTGCTTGTTCTTTTCTTCATAGAATAGGGGCAAGTGCAAAGATACTCCCATACAATGATATGATTAGATGGGTGGTGGAAAATCTCAGTATTTAAGACACACAATTCAAGAACTCAAAGATGGAGCCAATGGGATCATTCAAAGTTGAAGGTTTGAAACAAATGTATCATCTTCCTAACCCTTAAAATATATATGACAAATCATTCCTGACCAAGTTTGCAAAGCAGAATGAAGAACCCTTCAAGATGATTTAGGGATGGAGAGTCCTAGATAACAAATTCAAATATGATAAGATGGGTATGCACCCCATAGCTTCTTTAGCAAATCCCCATAACTATGCAGCTTCTATGTTATGTGGATTATATGGATTGCATAATAATACCAAGTTCTCTATAGAATGGTTCCCTTTAATCGATTCTTGTGTCAATTCCCATATAATGAATTGGGCCACTATCCTATCTGATAACCTAGCTACTGCTATTTCCGAATATCGTCAAAATAGATCCACCTCCATAGAGAACCTTCCTCCATTTTATTTGAGTGCCTATATCATGGATGCCATCTGTTTCTGTACTAAGTTTCCAATCATGGGTTGGAAATGGACTTTGCAAGACCCCTACCCCATCCATATCAGTCACAAACAGATGTGGGAATCCCATTTTATACCTCATTTTTACAAAATATGCCATGGTGTTGTTTTACCATTACAACAACTCATTTTTGATATGAAAGCCCCCATATTTTCTAAGGAAGCCACTACAGACCTTCTTGTAGTAGGCAAGTACTTTGTTGAACAATGGTTCACATATGTTAGAGTTTATGGCAATACAACAGACCTAACATGTACTCCCTTTGTATGTCTCCAACAAACTGTTAGCCAAAGAAATAGCTCACCAAACTGTTGGGAAGGGCTTGACCAAGACCTTGAAAGATAGAAAAAAATCATTATTGCTACCCTTTCCCATATGGTGTGGTCCTTTTTCATTGGAAAACTTCAACGATGCAAACAAAGAGTTACTAAACTTAGAGAGCCTCAAGCTCCATACTCTGCCAAAAAGGAAATTCGACCTAGAAGAAGTAGCACAAAATGTTACTACAACACTAAAAGTCAAACCCTGTGTCCATGAAGCTCATGAATTCGAATATCTTTTACAATGAGCTAAAACATTTGAACAATCATTTGATTGGGGGAAGGCGAATTTGAATCTTGATGACTTTGAAAGGTTTCATGAATTTAGAAATTAGAGGCTTGAAACAATCCCATTGCATTTGTTAAGAGTTGATGACAAACCTACACCCATTGTAACTATTAAAAACGAAGGGCCAAATTCTTGTATAGAATCTCAGGTGAACCCAACCCAAGATACAAGAAAGAGATAAGAGATAGGGACTACAACATAATCCAATAGAAGGTCAACTAAAAAACAGGTCATAAGTGACCTAACTAAGGATACCGGTCACGAAGGCAAAAGCACCGATTTGGAGTAGGAATGGGACTAGTTTAATAAAAAGCTCCAAGATACTCCCAAGACAACAGAATTCCCAGAAATCATAGAATATCATACTCCACAACAAACTTAGAAAATTTCAGAGTCGGAGCCAATGAATGAGCAAGGGACAAGTTTGCAGAACACAAACTTCATCCCTACATTTTCGACATCTAAAATTATTCTAAAGGTTAAAAGAAATAAGTCCTTTAGATGTATTCTACAACCCACTACATAAGGTTGTAGTAAGAAAACAGAGGAAGAAAAGGAGAGTAGAAACACCTGAAATCCCACTAGGGAATGAACCAATGGATATAGTCTGGAGGGATATTCCTTCTAACCTAGCTGAAAATTGAACCAGGCTGTCGCAATTTACAGGGGCATGTGCTACTACCATCATGGATAAATCCATAGAGGTATCTATTTTGTTAAGGGAAAGGGAAGAAATGATAGTGCAACTCAAGAAATAATTAGAAATCGAGAAAACAAATGTGAACAAGCAAGTCGTTGAACAAATAGTCCATTTGCAGCAGAGTATGGCAGTTTTAAAGATAAGCCACGAAGCAGACAACTTTGCAAAGAACACGCAAATCCAAGAGTTGAAAGAGGCTATATTGAAGTATAAATATGCCCCTACTGTCAATGAATTCATCAAAGAGGCATTAGAGCTAAAATCCATTCTGTCAAAACAACAAGATCTATTCTGCGAGAGAATGTCCCATATCACCCCTTATCTGATTACCAGTGACCAATTAACAGATAAGGAAATTGATCAGAGAACCAAGTTTAATGATTTAAATACTAAGATCTCTTACTACATTGAATGGCAAGAATCTGAAGAAGGAAGAAGTGCTAATTTCCCTGAAAGAGAGGAAGCATACAAATATATATTGTTCACAGATTGGGATGTGCGGATAAAGCAGGCATAATTGGCAATAGAAAGAGCAGCGGGAGTGGCTAAAAATATAATAAAAGTAGTCAATCACAGTTTTCACTCCACCAACTTGATGTTGAATGACTTGGATAAAAACTAGAAGGCAAAGGTGAAAATCCAAAGAGAGGTGGTAACAAAATTATCAAAGACTGACTGGGAGGCATATTCGCAATTCCTTGTCAAACCTCATAGCCAAATTATGACGTTGAATTGTTCACTCAATTCAACACAAAGGATGCTGCCACCTCTTACAAATGCAATCTTTGCAGGATAGGTCAGAATGCAATTCGGGGTGCCTCCTCAAGTGAAACCAATGGCTGATATATGTGATCTAAAGGAAAAGCCGGTAGACAACAAGACATCTTTATAACCTCTGGTCATCAAATCTCTTTTATTTTTAGAGTTAGCTACTAGTTAAGAGGAAGGTTGTTTGAAACCTCCTCAAATATTTTTTATAATCTATTTTTGAACTTTAGTTAGATAGTATTTATACCCTTCTCATGCATTTAGGGAAGGGTCCAGAATTTTATTAAAAGCATTTGCAAAGAATGCACTTCTGCAAGTTTGTGAATGCATTGATGAAATTATGGAACATGGTCATTACTTTTGAATATCAAACTACTTTCCTTTGTTGATGCACTACTGTATGCTTGGAGAATAATTTGATTTGACGAAAGGAGCTAATCTATGTCATTAGTCAAATGAGCAGAACCTCCCACATATGGTACTTTTATCTTGTATGATCAATTATGTTTTGTTAAATTAGTGATAACATTTTGTTTTCATGAATTATATATGGAGTATGTTCTTTCTGTTATGTGTTAATTGCACTACTGTATGATGCCTCGATGAAAGTATTTATTTTCATATATGATTATTAAATATATGCAATATAGTTTATACATTTCTTTGACTAACTATTTAGTGAAAGAAATTATTTTTACATGTTATCAGCGTTGTTTAATACGTGAATGATCTTTATTATCACATACCAAACATATATCATTTTAGATCTTATATTGTAAAAAATACCCCGGGTTTATATTAGATTAAGTTAACTATAGATTTGAATGTCAGAATAGGTCATTTAGTTATCATTATTATTATTGCAATCACTTGAAAACTACCCATTCTCATTTTCAAACCCACTCTGGGAAACTGGTCCCATCATCCTTAGTCAGAGCCACCACATCAAACAGAAAAGGAGTTTTCTTCAAGGTCAAGACCAGGTGGTTATCCCCCATGTTGGAGCAGCAGAATTTTGAGGCTTCAACATTTTGGCGCTAGAAGGAGAGTCATCCAACTATGAATGGCATATAAATCTAAATATCAATTGAAAAACGTTCCTAAGAGTCAAAACCCCTCCACAACTTTTACCTCTTCTAGATCTCGTTCAAAATCTCCGGATCATAAATCTGAAGGTATAGAAACATCTCCCTTAGCTCTTGAAGTATTAAGACAAACACCTTCTTCAGATTACACTCCTAAGTCTCTCGAAGTTCACTCCTTAATACAAAAGTTGGAACAAATATCCATTTCTACAGAGAAACCTGAAAAGCCCGAAGCTTCTGAAGAAAGTGTCACTTCCCTATTACGAGATACTGGTGTATTAACTCGACTATAAAGTGAAAAGCTTGGAGTAACACCTTTTGAGTTTCCCATTCATTCACGACATAAGAAAGCTTCCACATCAAAATCTGAATCATATACCAGTGATATCACATCACCTTTCCCTCCATTTACTTCCCCATTCACTTCTACTCAATCCACCTCTTCACAAAAATCCATTTTTTCGACTCAGGCAATTAATACTACTAGTAGTAGTACTGGTACAGTAGTAAGTTCTTTAGCATCACCATCTACTTCTGGATCTGCTTCCTCATCTTCACAACCTTCAACAGAAATTATGGCCAACCAACCTGCTCAACCCTGGGCAAACCCTAGTCCTATACTGGTTGCTAATCCAAATGCTCTCCCAACAAACCCAGAAAAATGGTACCTAAGTATAATGCTAATGATTGTCTTCCTGCAGAAGAACATCTAACTAACTTTATGTTAGCCATTAATCTTAATGGAGTTGCACATGAAGATGTTGTTATCAGATTGTTTCCTTATACTTTCCAGGGATCGGCAGGATCCTAGTATTTCTCCCTTCCAACAGGCTCAATAAGAAACTGGGACACTTTCGAAGAAATGTTTCTCACAAAATTTGGTGATGATAGAACTGTGGCATCTTTAATCAATGATCTTACCAACCTAAAAGCAAATTCAGATGAAAGGATCAAAGACTTCAGCTCCAGGTTTAACAAGTTGCTAAACAAAATCCCAACTACCTCTAGACCTACAATAGATGTGAAAATTGAATGGTAAATATCTTCCCTTCCCTCTAATATCACAATTTTTGTAGATAAAGCCAATAAGGTTACTCTCGTAGAAAACATGAAAGAAGCATTGTCTGTGGAAAGAAGAATTATTGACTTAGAAAAGAGGTCACAGATAGAAGAAAGGAAATCAAAGAAAGTGACATTCAAGGAAGATTAAAAAAAGAAAGCTCCAAAGGACCCTTTCAACCTTGAAGGCCTTCAAAATATGTTAAATACCATGTCAAATGAAATGGTCAAAATTAAGAAACAAGTTGCAGAATCATCTGCTCCCAAGAAATCTTTTCGCCCATTCACGAGAAATCCTTCTTCTACATCCCAACCACCAAATACTATTTCAAACATTGAATATGATCGTGAACGAGAAGAAGACTCAACAGCCGAAGAAGAAGAAGAAACTGAAGAATAAGTTGAGTTAAATGGAATGTGGGACTTCATTCTTCCAACTGAAGAGGAAGCACAAGCTATGCTAGTAACTACAAGAAGTAAAAACTCTACTGATATGTCTACAACAAATCAGAAACAAAAAGTTGTTACTCCTGTAAAGGAGAAGACAGTAAGTAAGAAATCTAAGACTACTCAAACTGATTCTATTCCATTAGATCCTCCAACTGCTTCCAAAACTTTAGTAATCTCAGATATAGTGGAATATAATATAGTCGAAGATATGAAAAAGACGAGAGAAAATATTTCATTGCATGAATTGACTAAACTCAAACAACAATAGAAAATCTTACTTAGAGAATTAAAAGTAGTTCCTGTAGCTCCTTTACCATCCGCTGTAGTTACTCAAGCTGCTAAAGATATGGGAAAACCTCATTGACTAAACTCAAACAACAATAGAAAATCTTACTTAGAGAATTAAAAGTAGTTCCTGTAGCTCCTTTACCATCCGCTGTAGTTACTCAAGCTGCTAAAGATATGGGAAAACCTCCTTCATCTTCAAACAAAGTAAATCCCACAGACCTAGTTTTGATAGGTGATAGATCTATTTCTCATACTCCTCCATTTCTTCTTACTTATGAGATTTTCAACAAAAATGTCCATAATTGCCTTGTTGATTCAGGAGCCTCTTCAAACATCATGCCAAGAACTGTGTGCACCAAATTAAATATTACACCTCAAAAATATGTTATACACATAGTTCAACTGGACAGGAAAAAAGTAGAGGTACTTGGACAAATGATATCAGTTTCAATCAAGCTTTCCTCTAATCCAAAGGTTTCACAGATAATTGATATTCTAGTGGCTGATATCCCTGAATTTTATGGTCTAATTCTGAGTAGGGATTGGTCCAAAAAGTTACATAGATACTTTGCAACTGATTGGTCTGATATGTGGTTACCATACAATGGTAAGTCGAACCAAATCAGAGTAGACCGTGAGAAATTCATGAAGTACACAGTCACTGATCTCAAGGGAAGCAATGAATCTGTAGTTTTCACTAACAATATCATTGGAAATTACTCAACTAAGTTATTCTTGGGATCCTTTAATGCAAAAAGATATCCCTTTCTGGATAATGCTATAGTATCTCAGATATAATTTTTTTCGCAAACAAATGCTTCCAAGTGTATAGATGTACCTGATAAACCTGTAGATAATTCATTGTTCTGGACTCTTTATTTTGACAATTCCAAGTTTGAATATGCTGCAAGTGATCGATGTATCTTAATCAACCAGCAAGGAGAGAAAACCATGTTAGCCTACAGGCTTGAATTTCATTGCACTAACAATACTGCAGAATATGAAGCATTGATTCAAGGGCTGTACAAAGCCATTGGCCTTAATGTCAATTATTTGCAAGTATATGGAGACTCTGAAATAGTCATTAAACAATTAAGAAACACAATCCATTATGTGTCTGGGCATATCAAACATTATCAATCCCTAGCCCAAAATCTTACTTCTCACTTCAACACTTTTAACATTTCTTTAGTCCCCAGATTACAAAATGCAAGTGCTAATTTACTTGCCAATTTATCCCCTAAGCTTATACCTTCAGAAGAATTTAGTCCAAATAGATTTTCTATAGAGTTAAGTTTTAGACCATCCATCCCTGATAATGTAACAAATTGGAGAGTGTTTAATAATGATGCTGATATAATTGACTTCCTTGCATCAGAAGGATCTTATGAGGAACAAATCATAGATGAACATGAACATGACTTACAAATAAACCATAAACAGGATCAAAATCCAATTCCAAAGTTTGTAGTCAAAATGGAAGATCTCTATGATTTGAAAAATAGATGTAAAAAGATGACCAACTCCAAGACTCAAAGTTCTACTTTGAGATTTGAAGTGGTAGACCTGGGCACAACTGAAAAACCTCAAAATGTCAACCTAGGTCTTGGTTTATCATCTGGAGAAAGGATATCCTTCATCAAGTTGTTTAAAACATATAAAGGTGTCTTTTCCTGGGATTATTCAGATCTCAAGACCTATGATACCTCTGTAATTCAACATACTATACCGCCTCTAATGAGAATCCAGTTCAACATAAACTTAGAAAGATTCATCCAAACCTTGAAAGCCAAATAAAATATGAATTGAACAAACTTTTGAAAGAAAAGATAATATTTCCTATTAGACACTCAAAATGGGTATCAAATATGGTTCCTATCAGGAAAAAGAATGGAGATATTATGATTTGTATTGATTTTAGGAAACTGAATAGAGCTTGTGAAAAGGATAACTTTCCATTACCTACCATGGAGAAAATATTGCAATCATTTGTAGGTTCTGAGCTAATGTCTTTCCTAGATGGATTTTCAAGATACAATCAGATTCTTGTACATCCATATGACAGATTGAAGACAACATTCACGACCAAGTGGGGGACATACGCTTATCAGTTGATTCCTTTTGGACTCATCAATGCAGGTGCTACATTTAAACGTGCCATGGATACTGCTTTTAAAGGTTTGATTAATAAATCGATTGTTATTTACCTAGATGACATGACAATCTACTCTAGGAACAGAAACAATCGTTTGAATGACCTAAAGCATATTTTTGAAAGATGCAAGAAATATGGCATTTCTTTAAATCCCAAAAAGTCATACTTTGCCTTAGCAGAAGGAAAGCTTCTTGGATTCATAGTGTCCAAGAAAGGAATTTATATTGATCCTGATAGAATCCAAGAAATTGAAAATATTCATCTCCCACATAATAAAAAGACTACGCAATCATTCCTAGGCCAGATTAATTTGATAAAAATATTTTTTCCAGATTTTCACAGATTGTTCTACCCCTTCAATCAATGATAAGAAGAATTTAGTCTTCAAATGGGGTAAATATGAAAGAGATTAATTTGAGTTAATCAGAAAAGTCATTATCAATACTAATTCTTTAACAACTCCAGACTTTCTTAAACATTTTGTATTGTACAAATTTTCGTCTGATATATCATATGCAGTAGTTTTAACACAGTTGAATGATCAAAACATCAAGGCACCTATCTCCTTTTTCAGTTCCAATTTACAGGGTGTCGAGGTAAACTACTCAGCTGTTGAGAAACAAGATTTTTCTATCTTTAAAACCTTGAAATGTTTCAGACCTTTTCTCCTCAAGACTCATACAAAAATAGTAGTACCTTACCCTGCAGTAAGGAAATTACTGATTCAAAGAGAAGTGGGGGAGAAAAGAGCCAATTGGGTCACTGCACTTCAAGAGTACGATGTAGAAATTTGGCCAACAAAAATTGTTAGGGGACAAGGTTTTTGTAGGATGCTAACTGGAGCTTCCCACTTATCAATAGAAGAAGACCAGGGTAATGAAGTGAAAATATCAGAGGTAAGCCTCAATGATGCTCAATCATAGTATGCTGATTTGAAGTTTTATTTAAAAAAATGGATATGCTCCTATGCATATCCATTACAAAACAAAGTGTGCTTTAAGGTTGAAATCAAATCAGTATGAATTAATTGATGTTGTATTATTTAGAAAAAATTATGATTCAGTATTATTAAGATGCCTAGAAAAACATGATGCTGAAAAGGTTATGCAGGAGTTACATGATGGACCAACTGGAGGTCATTTTGGAGGAAACATCACATCTCACACAATCCTGCATGCAGGTTATTATTGGCCAACACTATTTAAGGATGCACATGACTATGCAAGAAAATGAAAAACTTGTCAAACTGCATCTGGAAGAGAAAAGAAACCAACATTCCCCTTACAACCAGTGAATATCCAACAACCATTTGAACAATGGGGATTAGATATAATTGGTGAGATTGTTCCTAACTCTTCCAAGTAGCACAAGTACATCCTTACAACTACTAATTATTTCACGAAATGGGTAGAAGTTATCCCACTAAAGGTAGCTAATACATAAAGTATTACAAACTTTATTGATCAGTACATAATCACTAGGTTTGGCTTATCCACAAATTTAATGTTTGATAATTCATCTTATTTTTGTGGAAATACTATGCTAGAATTTGCCTTAAAAAGAGCTTTCAAATTGAAGTATTCAGCCAACTATTATCCACAATGTAATGGATTAGCTGAATCAACAAACAAAAACCTTATCAGAATCATCAAGTGGACTATAGACCAAAATCATAGGAATTGACACAAAGCATTGACATTTGCTTTTTGGGCAGATAGAATAACACAGAAGGCCTCAATTGATTCTTCTCCTTTTGCTTTAGTTTATGGAAAAGAAGCAGTTTTGCCCACAAACATAGCAATCCCATCTCTCACCCTAGTACAATTTATTAATGAAAATCCTTCCTCTTCTCTTCAAGAAAGACAATTTTAGATCCTTAAGCTTGAAGAATAAAGAGAAAAAGCTAAAGCTACCCATTTCCATCATCAACAATTAGTCAAAGCCTCTTTTGATACAACCTCTGCCAATCATAAAACCTTTGAACTAGGTGATCTGGTTTTGAAATGGGACAAATAACATTAGGAAAATGGAAAGCACACCAAATTCCAAAGACTGTGGCTTGGACCATTCCAAATCATTGAGAAAATTGGTCCATCAACATTTCTTTTACAAGACTTGTCAGGTGGAATTGATTCCTTGTGTGTTAATGGGAAAATCTTGAAAAAATACTTTTCCTAGAAGACAATCTCTTATAATTTTGTATCATATTGTCTTTAGGATTCTTACGAAAATAAAGGTTATGTAGTATTTACTTTTGGCTTCTCAAAATAAAGTCTCTGGTAATATCTTGATTTTTTTCTTCTATGAATGGGAAAAGTTAAAGAAATAATTAGAGCATTTGAGTATCAAAGTGAAACTTACTTCTTTGAAAAAAGTTGACCTTGCTAAAAACACTTATTATATGAACAAGCTTTTATATTTATAAAGTATAGATGTTTTTTTATCAGTCAAGAAAAGAATATTTAACCTACTAAGGAATTTCTACATATGAGTATCTCAAAACTCTATTATTATCATCCAAAACTCTTAAAAAGGGCCAATGATTCACCCCATCTAATAAAATTTTGTTTTTTCAGAGTGTAATTCTAAAATATGCAAAACTTAAAGGATAATAAGTCTCATTATGAGCTTGTTTACCATGATCATAGGTGAATAATTAAACTGATATTACCAAAATTGCATATGAAAACAGGGTAATAGCCAATGATCTAATAAATCAAAGGACAAGGGGTCTCATCAGGAGCCAGCTTGTTCAATTTAGTTACAACCAATGAATGGCATTGTCATTATTGGGTTACCAAGCCTAGACAATGTCTTTTAATAAACTTGTAAACAAAATTACATGAAAGGAAAACACCAGTTCTAAATGAGAAAGAAAGCAAATGACTATCATTTTGAATTTAGAAAATTGCTTCGGATGGGGCAATGAATCATCATTGGTTAAAAGATAAACCTATCGAGGTTATGAACGTCTGCTGGCAGTAGAGGCTCAATATACGATAAATGAGTAAACAATAAAAAACTAATCTGTAGAAGACACTTGCTATATCTCTTTAAATCTTAGTATTGACCGATGCAAACATTTGTATTTTTATCACTACAAGAGTAAAGTAGTTGAGTAAATAAGTTGAGTGAGTGATTATGATTTCAGAGAAATGGTGTTTAGTTTATAACTCACGTAATTATTATTCCTATAACTCTTCTAATGTTAAAATCTTTAGAAATTTCAAAAGACCAATCAAAGATAGTTGGTTCTCCCAAATGAATCGCCAATTGTTGTACTAAGTAACAACCCCCCTATTTATACGGAGTAATAGTTAATATTTGACATATAAATGGGGACCCTTTTAAATTTGTAGCCTTTGAAAATAAATGCTAAGTCTACAAATTGCCTTAAAACCTTTAGAATACAACCCATACTTAGAAATTGTATCGCAAATCTCATTTCACAGTTTTCCATGTGACACTTATAAACATCCTAAAGAAAATCTCGAAATGCGATATGTGCTAAAGTTTCCGTTGCGATTTTCTGATCACAATGCTTTAAGAACACGTGATCACACTTCACAAGTCACAAATTTATAAATCATTCCATTGTGTCACCTCGTTAAAAAATTGCAAAATGCGATGTTGCAATTTTTGCAATCGCATTTCACACTATCTCCGAGTGAAACTATATTGCAATGTTCAAAATTCGCGATGCAAAAAATAAGGCATGAAGCATGGGAAGTTACTGAGTTTCAATGAAATATTAAGAGGTTTGACAAAGTAATTAATGTTTAGCAGCTCGAGGAGAGAAATTAATGTTTTCAAGTTATGGCTAGTTAACATAGAAATTGCATTCAAAATCTTCCCACGATTCATTTCAAAGAACTCTCAGCATTAATTGCTCTCTACTGTGTGTGCTGATATATATCTCTTTCGTTTCAGGAAAGTTTCCAAAAAGATGTCATTACGGAAGGTAATGCAAAATCAGAAGTAGTAGAGCATTTAGAGTCTGAGGTTTTAGAAATGTCGCCCATATTTGCTGATACAGTTTGCAGTGCTAATGGAGGAGCAACAACATGGGAAGTCATATACAACAAACTTGAAGATGAGAAGCCTAAAATTATTGTCAGCAAGGCAACAACAGACTCAATAAAACCCTCGGGAGTTCAATTCGAAGATGCTTCTTGCTCTTTTCTTCATAGAATAGGGGAAAGAGCCAATATACTCCCATACACTGATATGATTAGATGGGTGGTGGAAAATCTCAGTATTGAAGACAGACAATTCAAGAACTCAAAGATGGATTTGATGGGATCATTCAAAGCTGAAGATTTGAAACAAATGTATCATCTTCCTAACCCTCAGGATATATATGACAAATCATTCCTAACCAAGTTTGCAAAGTAGAATGAAGAACCCTTCAAGGTGATTCACGGTTGGAGAGTCCTAGAGAACAAATTCAAATATGATAAGATGGGTTTGTACCCCATAGCTTCTTTAGCAAATTCCCATAACTATGCAAATTCTATTTTATGCAGATTATATAGATTGTCTAATAATACCAAGTTCTCTATAGAATGGGTCCCTTTAATTGATGCTTGTGTCAATTCCCATATAATGAATTGGGCCACTACCCTATCTGATAACCTAGCTACTACTATTTCCAAATATCGTCAAAAGAGATCCACCTCCACAGAGAACCTTCCTCTATTTAATTTGAGCGCATATATCAGGGATGCCATCTATTTCTATACTAAGTTTCCAATCATGGGTTGGAAATGGACTTTGCAAGACCCCTACCCCATCCATCTCAGTCACATACAGATGTGGGAATCCCATTTTTACAAAATATGCCATCGTGTTATTTTACCATTACATCAACTCATTTTTTATAAGAAAGCCCCCGGATTTTCTATGGAAGCCGCTACAAAACTTCTCGTAGTAGGCAAGTACTTTGTTGAACAATGGTTCACATATGTCAGAGATTATGGCAATACAGCAGACGCACATGTACTCCCTTTGTATGTCTCCGACAAACTGTTAGCCAGAGAAATAGCTCACAAAATTGTTGGGAAGGGCTTGACCAAGACCTTGAAAGATAGCAAAAAGTCATTATGGCCACCCTTTCCCATCCGGTGTGGTTATTTTTCATTTGCAAACTTCAACCATGAAAACAAAGAGTTACTAAACTTAGAGAGCCTCAGGTTCCATACTCTGCCAAAAAGGCAATTCAACCCAGAAAAATTAGCACAAAATGTTACTACAGCACTAAAAGTCAAACGCTATGTCCTTGAAGCTCATGAATTTGAAGATATTTTACAATCAACTGAAACATTTGAACAAGAATCTGATTGGGCAAAGGAGAATTTGAATCCTGATGACTTTGAAAGGTTTTAGGAATTTAGAAATCAGAGGCTCGAAACAATCCCATTGCATTTGTTAAGAGCTGATGAGAAACCTACTACCAGTGCAACTATTAACAGCGAAAAGCCAAATTTTCGTCTAGAATATTAGGTGAACATAGCCCAGGATACAAGAAAGAGACAAGAGACAAAGACTACAGTGGAATCCAATAGAAGGTCAGCTGAAAAACAGGTCATAAGTGACCTAACTAAGGATCCCAGTCCCGAAGGCAAAAGCACCGATTTGGAGTAGGAATGGGATGAGTTTAATAAAAAGCTCCAAGATACTTCCAAGACAACAGATGTCCCATAACTCATCGAATATGATACTCCACAGCAAACTCAAAAAATTTCAGAGTTAGAGCCAATGAATGAGCAAGGGACAAGTTCACAGAATACAAAAATCATGCCTACATTTCCGACATCTGAAATTATTCTAAAGGTTACAGAAATACCTCCTTTAGATGTATTCTATAACCCACTACATAAGGCTGTAGTAAGAAGACAGAGGAAAAGAAGCAGAGTAGAAACACCTGAAATCTCACCAAGGAATGAACCAATGGATATAGTCTGGAGGGATATTCCTTGGAAACCACCTGAAAATTTAACTAGGCTGTTGCAATTTACAAGGGCATATGCTACTGCCACCATGGATAAAGTCATAGAGGTATCTATTTTGTTAAGGGAAGTAGAAGAAAGGATAGCGGAGCTCGAGCAACAACTGGAAATCGAGAAAAAAAAATGTTAATAAGCAAGTCATTGAACAAATAGCCCATTTGCAGCAGAGTATAGAAGTTTTAAAGATTAACCACGAAGTAGAAATCTTTGCAAAGAACATGCAAATCTAAGAGTTGCAAGAGGATATAGTGAAGTATAAAGATGTCCCTACTGTTGATGAATTCATCAAAGAGGCATTGGAGTTAAACTCCATTCTGTCAAAACAACAAGATCTATTCTTCCAGAGAATGTCCCATATCACCCCTTATCTGATTACCAGTGACCAATTAATAGATAAGGCAATTGATCAGAGAACAGAGTTTAATGATTTAAATACTCTGACTACATTGAATGGCAAGAATATGAAGAAGGAAGAAGTGCTAATCTGCTAGAAATAGAAGAAACACACAAAGATATATTGTTCATAGATTGGGATGCGTGAATCAAGAAGGTAGAATTGGCAGTAGCAAGAGCAACAAGAGTGGCTAAAAATATAATAAAAGCAGTCAGTCACACTTTGCACACCACCAACTTGATAAAATAAGGTAACCCAAAATCACTACCAGATTTGATTGACTTGGATACAAACTGGAAGGAAAAGGTGAAAATCCAAAGAGAGGTGATCACAAAATTATCAAATACTGACTGGGAGGCATATTGGAAATTCCTTGTCAAACCTCATAGCCAAATTATGACGTTGAATTGTTCACTCAATTCAACACAAAGGATGTTGCCACCTCTTATAGATGCAACCTTTACAAGACAAGTCAAAACGCAATTTAGGCATCTCCTCAAGTGAAACCAATGGTCGATATATGTGATCTAAAGGAAAAGTTGGTAGACAGCAAGACATCTTTATAACGTCTGGTCATCAAATAACTTTTATTTTTAGAGTTAGTTTCTAGTTAAGAGGAAGGTTGTTTGAAACCTCGTCATATATTTTGTATAATCTATTTTTGAACTTTAGTTAGATAGTATTTATACCCTTCTCATGCATTTAAAGAAGGGTCCAGAACTTTATCAAAAACATTTGCAAAGAATGCACTTCTGTAAGTTTGTGAATGCCTTAATGAAATTATGGAACATAGTCATTACTTTTGAATGTCAAACTACTTTCCTTTGTTGATGCACTACCATATGATTGGAGAATAATTTGGTTTGAAGAAAGCAACTGATTTATGTCATTAGTCAAATGAGCAGAACCTCACACATATGGTACTTTTATCTTGTATGATCTGTTATGTTTTGTTAAATTAGTGATAACATTTCGGTTTCATGAATTATATATGGAGTATGTTCTTTCTGTTATGTGTTAATTGCAATACTATATGATGCCTCACTGAAAGTATTTATTTTAATATATGATCATTAAATATATGCGATATAGTTTATACATTTATTTGACTAAATATTTCGTCAAAGAAATTAATTTTACATGTTATCATATTTGTTTAATACATGAATGATATTTATTATCACATACCAAATAGATATCTTTTTAGATCGTATATCGCATAGAATACCTCGAGTTTATATTTGATTAAGTTAACTAGAGATTTTCATGTCAGTATAGGTCATTTAGTTATCATTATTCTTATTACAATCGCTTGAAAACCACCCATTCTCATTTTCAAAACCACTCTAGGAAACTGGTCCCATCATCCCCAGTCGGAGCCACCACATCAAACGAAAAATGAGTTGTCTTCAAGGTTCGGACCGGGTGGATTATCCCCCATGTTGGAACAACAGAATTCTCAGGCTTCAACAAGTTGAAAACTTCGGTTCCTCTTCAAATCCTATATTCACCTCACTGGTTGTGTTATATCTGGTATCTCTCTCTCAGGTCCATTTACTTCATGGTGTCCTTTTGATTATGCTATATCAATGTTGCAAGGATCTTCTTCTTCTTCTACAATAAGGTTATATCATTCTAGTGCATGTTCTATCTGTGCATCCCAATCAGTTTGCTGCCATGTCCTTGGAGTTGAATTCTCAAAGATGTTCTTTTGAACTTTCTGAAGGGATGAATCTATATGTGGACAATCATCATCAAATTTAAATGTCAATATAAACCCATCAACCATATATGTCCAGCTTGCAGTACCATGTAAAAGCTCTGTTTCCAAGTACGTGTTCTAAGGAATTGTCTCCAATGTATGAGTGAACCCATGTACCCATTCTTGTTGTGGAATTTCCCTCCATGTTGTAGTACATAATTGGATATGATCCATGGGACTAGTTTCACCATCATATTTCAACTCTATCTTTGTCTTTATCTGACCAAATATTATCCACATCAACCTTCGACATTCCTGCCAACCTCATATATTCTTCTTATTTGTACCCCACCATATAGTAGGAGAAGCTTTTAGGGCTACATCCAAAGTTAACAATCTTTGAATTTCTGGAACCTATTCCTCATAATTATTAAGAAAAATATTTACGTCATCCAAGATATCATGAGAAGTTAGGTTACATACCTCAAATGTCATGGAATGAAATGATTTAGTAACTCTTGCACAACGCATTGTAGATACTTCATGTAGCCTATTATGCCAATTCTCCAATTCTTCATCTGAGTCTAATGCACAAGAACTATTATCCTCCCAAGCTAACTGGCCCTCTGCAGTAGGTTGAACAAAATCATATTCCTTTGTTGTCACTTGATAGATATTATCTATATCAGCTGTGCAGTATTCTTCTCTGACTGGCTCTGTATACCTTGATCCTTATGATGGATCCGAGGGAACAATTACCCTCATATTATTCCCTTCGAATATCATCTATCTCTTCTTTAGATTAATTATATCCATGTTATCAAATTCCCAATCAATTCCAAGCAATGTAGGATAGGGGTAACTGTCATCCACAATTTTTATTACTTCAAAGTCAGTCATAGTGTGAAATCCTTCAATGTCTATTGCTACACTTGATAGTCTTCCTAAGGGGAATATCTTCTACTAATTTTCCTTCCTTAGCTGAATAGGTGACCATTGAAGCTTCAACTTACCCATTAACTCCCATGTATGCTTCGTCACAACATTAGCCTCAGATCCTAGTTCTAAAATAATGTGATCCATCTCATAGTCTCTTATCTATGTACTAAGCTTCATTTCTCTTCATGTTTTGTTCTGTTGATGCAAATTGTTAACTACATGCAATTGACATCGCAATATTTCTTTAGATGCGGATGAATCTATTAATTCCTGAAGTCCTTCTACAACCTTTTGATTTCTTAATATCTGCATACAAGTTTGCAGGAAAGACCTTAAAGTACCTACTTGCAGGTTTGTTGAATCCTGATATTGTGTCAAAGCTTATTCCTATGTCGAAGCTAATACTATTTTGGAGTTATTTTTTTGTTTCAGATATGCACTAGATGTTGCAGCTCCAAAATCCATAAAGCTTCGCTTGGCTTCCATAAACACTTCTTTTTCCTTTTAAATATCAAAGACAAGATCTTTTTCAACGGTCTTTCTAACCCATGTAGTTTTCGATTCCTTCTTTCCCTTCATTTTGTCATCACTGGTTGTAGCTCCACTTCTAGTGACAATACTAATTCAAGGATCATCGGTTCTTCTTTTGGTGGTCATAATTTGGATATTCTGAGTCGGCTACTGGTTTCTCTTTTCTTTCATTTTTTCCATAAGTACTGAAAAATATTTAATTACATCATCAAAGGCTTTACAATACTTACATGTCGTAGTGGGATTCTAACAATCTCTCACAAAGCATCTTGGCTGGCCACAGTTGTAGAAAATAATTCGTCCCCATCCTCGACCAGCTCTGCCACCTCAACCTCTTCCTTGATAACCACCTCAACCACTGCAATGCCCATTTTCCTCATGTCCATGTTCTTCCACCTACAATCTATAAGTGTCATCACCACACTCCATCATTAGTTCATAAGCTCGACAATGGTTTTCATCATGTCCTACTGATTTACAGAACTTGCAATATAGGTTCCTGGGATTCTACACATATTTTTGTAACAAATCATAATATTCTAAACTATGTTTGCCTCTAGTTTTTCATATCACACACCATAGGCTAGATCCAACATTCAAAGGATTCGGTGCCCCACTAGCCATGAAGTTTCTCAACAGAGGGGCATTGTTCTTTAGAGTGGCCTTCTAATTTTCACTTCATATACCACACTTCTTCTCTAACTTCTTTTCTTTTCTTCATATCTTGTAATTGTAGAGTTAAATTTTCCAGCTGGCTCTGAATCTGCTGCATACCTGCATTCGTATCTCCTATAGGTGAAGCTTCTAATTTCATCGCAAACTCTAGAGCTTCGGCTTGAGTTTCTATCTTCTATTGCGCCAAAGAAAATCTAATATGTGGTAGTAGCGTAACTATGAACCATTCTTTATGTTTTTGGGGAGTTATGTTGAAGCTTATCTGATCTAATAATACCTTGAATATATAATCAAATTCACAAACAAACTCAGTAGGCCTTTGTTTGATTTCTTTTAACTCTATGATCCACTACGATTCAAACTTCAGTTTCTTAAATTCTTTTACCAACGTTGTTTTAATCTCTGTGAATGATCTAATCAGGTTTCTCGAATACTTCATGTACCACATCATCACTGTATCTCGAAATATCGAGCTGTACTTTCTTTATATTTTCATCATGGCCCTGCTTCGTTGTCCATGCTACTTCGCATAAAGATCAGAATTGTTTCGGATCCTCCGATCCAGTTCATTTAAAAAAAAGCAGCTTAATATCATTGGTCATGTTTGTTCTCAAAGGGGGAGGGGGAGGGGTATTCATAAGGGGATGAGGGTGGGGGGTAGGGAGATGGGGAAAACAAAAAGTACCCTGATTATTACTCGATTCTGGCTTCAGGGAACTTTCAGGCTGGAAGGGTGAATACTAGGCGGAGTTACTTCGGGGCTTTCAGGGAGGCTTCCTTCACTTTCATATTTGCTCAAACGAGGGCTATAGTCAATTTCTATGAAAGTCTTCGGATCTTGTCCACGAGATCTCTTTCTAGTATCTACTCTATATCTTTTCCCACTTCATGTTGTTCTAGTTTCTTCTTTGGATCTTCTCCCAAAGATAAGTAATCTAATAATCGTATTGCATTTGTAAAATTCCCTTTTAACACAAAAAAATCTTCACCCAGAGTTTCAGAGACCTTAAATTCTTGCCTCGTGGTCCTTTGAATAATTGTCTTTCTTATTCTACCACAAACTTAGTAATAAATCCTCCCAAGATGCTATCAATCCAAAAATCAATAGACCTTGAAATTCTAGTCGCTATATTAATTCAGGAGTCCACACCTTACGTTCGTCTCCTTTAAAATAGTCTTTTCTCTCGGTCAACCTTGATATCCACTCAAACAACTCAACATGAAATGAACCGAAGAATATTTTGTACTGATATTCAAAAATATACTTTTGTAACCATCTTTTAGATTCAAAATGAGGGCTTATGTTCTCTTGATCTACAAATTCTCATTCTTTTTGTTCTACCCAATCTTGAATTTATTTCTTTGATGGATGCCACATCCACATATCCCTCAAACAGATCCTAGTCCCGACAATAAAACCATTTTTTGGCTTAGGTTGGGCGAACCTAGGTTTAGTTCTTTTACTGCACACCAAAAAAACCCTCAATCACAGGCCCTTTCAGCAACGACTTGCAAGAAAATCACAGTCTCACCCAACGTGACTATGGGAGGATGCATAACCGGGTTTATATAGCCTTGAGGGATGTAGAGAGGTGGTGTTTTTATGTTTTATGATACTTAAGATTCATAAATTACTTTACATTCATACATTACTTTGCCACATTACATTCATCCATTAAAACATATCATATACATCAATAAAAATTCACTGTACTGAGATAAAGTGCAACTGCTACACTACAACAAATAATAAGCAAATAAACACTTGAAGACATAGATTTTACCATGGTTCATCCCAATATGGGACTATGTCCACAAGAACTGTTTCTTATAATATAGAATTTATACAACAAATAGTTTTTGGCCTGCGCACTCAGCTACGGACTTTACGCCTCTACACACTCATCTGCAGAGGCTCTCCTTCTTTACCAGACCACAACTCATAAAGATACAACCATTCAATACATGATGTGATTTTTCTATACTCTCCCCTTCTTTATTATTCATCCCTATATATACTATTACATCAAGGGATATATCATCACAATACCATGATCCATATACTACAGACTCCTCTAATACAAGCTACTATGGTAAAAAACCATTCATCATTTACAACCTTACATTATTTTAACAAAAAGTAGGGGCTTGGACCCGCCCCAAAGCCTAAATACCACGCGGTATATCTGCTGCACGGTCCACTTTGGCACTCTGCTGCTCCACTACGTGGTCCATTTCGTGCTCTGTTGCATCCTTTACTTCACACTCCGCTCCACAAATTGGAGAGTCTTAATCAAAATTTAGGCTAAGTTTGATTGCACCCAACAGTCCCAACTGGTGTGTCTTGTGTAAATATGCATATGAATATGTCAACCATATGTTGGTTACTTTCCCTTCCAAATAGTTTGTTTGGCATATAGTTACAACTAAACTTGGACAAGACTATAAGTGGCAAGGTGATGATCTCTTGGAACATGGTTCAAATTGTGTTTTGTTCAAGGGATAGGGTCCTATAAGGTGATGTCTATATTAATTTTTCACGGTATATAGTTTGCGAGGAACAAAGCATTTTTAAGGCATTGGAGATCATCAATGCTGAATAACTTTATATTTTAGACTTACTTCCCTAGCCTCAAATAGACCACAGATGTAGGTTGTTACTTAAGCCCAAATAGATAAGTCAAGGTCATGCGTTTTTTTTATGGGGAAGCCGAATGTGTGCCACGAATTTATGGGGGAGGCGTGATTTTGTTGATGAGAGAGTCACATCTTTTCCATATAAAAATGGGGCTAGGTGAAGGTTCAAATAACTATGCAAAATTAATGGCCTTGAAGCTCCTTTTTTCGCTTGAAAAAGATGTGCACTCAGTGCAAGTTATTGGAAATTCAATGATCATTATCAATTAGGTCATTAGAGCAATCAAATGTCACAATTTGGGGATTTTTCTTCTTGTCAATGAGATATTTTGTTTAAAAGACTCATTTAACATTATCACTATTTCTCATGTCTATAATGAAGGCAACAACTAAGCAGACTCCCTCTATAAGGAGGGTTGTTGGTTGGGTCATGGGATCTGAATGATTTAAAAGTCACAAAACAATAGGTTTTGTGAGTATTATCATAGACATTTCATTGAGCAAGGTCCAATAGTACCTAATGCACCAAAAATTTAGATTTTAGCTATGGTATTTTAAAGTATTTGTATATACATTAGTTTTGAACAACATGTGTATGTTTTGTTATTAGCATCAACGCAATATATGTGTTCAAGCTTTTAAGATACACTATATTGTAGTCTTCATCATCTACCTTTGTAATAGTTTTTCATATTTCTTTTGCCAATTTTTGGATAGGTCTTAGAAATCTACATATACCAATACGTGATGTACATGTAACTACAAAATGTGATTTTATTTTTTATTATATATATAAATTGGAAGGAAAAAATTATCGATTATTTAGTGATAATGGGAATTTCAAGAATATTAAGCACGTGGATATCTTATCAATTAATAACTTGGGCTTAGAAAAATAATTAATTAGTAAATGGTAGATGCTAATTTTCGAAAAACCTTACTAAAAATAATGAAAATTTTAATTTAGCTATAATAAATATGCTACCAAAGGTCTCACCAACTATCATAGCACTCTTAGAGAAATAAAAACTTTTGCCATTATTTCTAAGTAAATATCATTGCGCAATAAAACCTTAAAAGATATTCTTCATATTGATTAAGAATTTTCCATATCTTAGCCAAATAGCCACGTTGTAAGAAGCTTTTCCATGAAAAAAATGGAATTTTAGAGAAAATTTTCCATGACCATTATAAGAATGGGAAACACTAACCTATTACCAAGAACTGATGGATAGATTCAATCTCAATGCAAGTTTAATAATTCACCAAATTGATGGACAAACCCAAGTGAGCTCATAATATTGTGAAATAATATTAAATGAAGTCTACATTGAAATGAAATGCAACCATTAGGATGAAGTGTGTTCAAAATGGGGCATAACTAAAGAAATAGAGGAATATAAGTATGTGAGTTGACCATGAAGATGCATGCAATTGGTGCATTATCCTATTGTTGAAGCCTTGAAATTCACTGTGACAACATGGGGGATAACCCAGTCTGGACCTTAAAAGCAACTCCTTTTCTGTTTGGTATAGTAGCTCCGACTGGGGATAATGGGACTAGATTCCCAGAGAGGATTTATTTGATAATGTTGTTGGGGTGATATAAGATATAACAGATAATGATTCAACTAAGTATAATCTAATCTAAATAATAAACACATGCATATATCTTAATCTAACATTATCTAACTATAAATATACCCTGGAATAAACTAAGATATGCGATCTACAGATATGTCTCAAAGAAATTGGGGATAAAGATCATTCAACTGCCAAAAGAAGTGAAATCTTTAATGATAATTGTTTTGGATCAATAGTTAGAAAAAACAATTTAGAAAACTTTATTCCATATAATAATCGTTCACATATTCAATAGAGAATTAGAGCTGAAACATCATACAAAAGTGCAATAATGTAGAACTATAACTCAGATCTTCATACATAAAACAATCACAGAAAGAGTATTGTTAATGCATAAATAAAACACAATCATACAATAAAAATACCATATATGAAAGGTCCTGCTCATGGGCTCACCAATATTGATCCACTTTCATCCAATCACATACACTCTAAGAGTACAAAATTGTAATTTCAATAGAGTATGCTTCGATATTCAAAGAAAAATAGATCATGTTCCAATAATTTCAACAAAACCTTCACAAAAATACAAAAGTGTAATGTCTTCTAAAGTGTTTTTGATAAAATCCTAGACCCCTATCTAAATGCATGAGAGGGGTTTAAATACTATAATATATGCCTCAAAAATAGATTATAACAAAAAAAATTGAGGAGGTTTCAAACAACCTTACTCAGAGTAAGGAAAAATAAAACTAAAAATAGAATTAAACTAATGACAAGCTTCTTTCAACCTGAATTATCTTAGTCGGCTAACTTGATCTTTGAGATTGCAAATTTTGGTCATTGGTTTGACCTGGGGCGGTTGGCCGATTGTGGATTATATTTGTCCCTCAAATATGGCATCTGACAGAGATGGCACCATTTTTTGTGTAGAGGTAGTTAAGCATCGCAAAGTCATCCACTGGCTATGTGGTTTTACCAAATACTGCTAGTATGTCTCCCAATCCAGTTTAGTTAGCTGTTTGATTGCTTCTTCTTTGGTATGAGTTGTTTGTTTCCACTATTGTTCCAGTTATTTGATATCTGGGATAGCCCCTCATATGCATTCTTTGACAAGGTTGGCACTGTGGAGGTTTTCATTAACAGCCTCAATTATATTGTTTGTTGCACTTGCTGCTATCGTTGTTGCCCTTTCTGCCTACTTTAACCGTGTATCCCAATATGCAAATAGAATGTCTTTGTGGGATTCTTCTATTTTTGGTAGATCAACCTTTCTTCCCTCATCAGATTCCTTCCAGGTAATAAATTCATAAATCGTTTTATGGATTTCTTCATATTCAAACCTTAGATCAATCACTTGGTTTTTCAATTTATCACTTATCTCACAGTAAGAATTGATCTGTGAGATTTTCTAGAAGAACATCTCTTGTTGTTGTATCAATAGGGAATTTAGCTTGATTGCTTCTTTGATGAACTCATATGTTTGAGGGTTATATTTAAATCTATCTACCATGGCCTACATTTGGTGAATCTGTGAGTCCTTTTCTGATATGCTTGCTTGGTGTTGTAACCTCATTTGCTCGAATTCCCTCTGAAGCCGAGCTACCTGATGTTCTTCTTTCTGATTGGTTTTCTCTTGTTTTAATTATTGTTCAAGTAGAAGAATTATCTGTTCTTTTTCTTTTGGCAGCAGTCGGACTTCTGTTGCTTTATCAATGGTCGCAGTGACATAGGCACCTGCAAACTGTGACAACTTTTTAAGGTTTCCTTATGGGTCAACAAGAGTGTCTTTCCACACAAATTCCATTGATTCGTTCTCTAGAGTTTCAATAGCTATGGTTTCTAATTTCCTCTTCTTTATTTGTCTTTTAACCACAACCTTATGTGTAGGGCTGTAAAATATGTCGAGTGGAGCTATCTCTTTAATTTTTAAGAAAATTTCAGAAGTGGGAAAAGCCAGAATAACCTCAATATCTTGACTGTTTGTAACCCCTTGCTCTGTTGTCTCTGGATTTGATTTGCGCTGAGTCTGTTTGGGGGTCAGAAATCCACATGTTTCCTCAAGACTTGTGCAGTTTGGAGCTTCTAATTGAATTTCTCCCATTCCTTCTCTAGGTCAGTGACTAGAATCTTCCCTGTTTGAGGTGAAGTGGAGCTCACCACTATCTATTTATTGGCCAAGGCCTGTTTGGTCGTTTCCTCAATATTTTCTTCTATATCTTTCATAGAATCTTTATTAGGACTCCCTTCTCCATTCTGACATTGTTGCTCTGACTGTTCCGACTTGTGAGTTTATTTCTCTTACGTTTCCTCATTAGAATTTTCCTTTGAACTTCCCTCCAGGCTCACACTAGGAGTAGGTTCTCTTATTGGTTCAATTTGTAATAGGTGCAATGGGACCTTTAAGAATCTTTTATTCCTATACACGTGAAAAACATTAATATCATCTGGGCTTAACTGTAATGATGCTAAATGTAGGACCTATGCAAATAATTCGGTTCCTTGAAAGAGGTCACCAAATGGATCCTCTTCATGCGTAAACTATTTGACTTTAACCATGGTGGTGAAGTATTTACCAACTTGACTTGGGCCATACTATTTCCCTGGAACTGTGGCCAATTTTAGAGATGTAATATTCTCTACTTCTTTTACTACGTGCCCATAGTCATGTAGTGTGAAAGCACCACATTGTAATGGGAAGGTTGGCCAAATGGATTTCTTCTGCTCCTTCAGTTCTTTGGTTAAACCATCCCCTAATTTCTGGTGAGCTATCTCTCTTGCCAATAGCTTGTCAAGAACATAATATGCGAGGACATGTGGTGCTGCAGTGCTCCCAAAAACTCTGATATAAGTGAATGTTTCTTCATCGAACCATCTTGTGATTGGAAATATGTCTATCTTGGTAGATAAATAGGCAACATAATACCATGGAAGATTTTGTAAAAATGGGAATTGAATTTGGATTCCCACAATATTTTATGATACACATGGATGGGGAGAGGGTTCTGTACATTCCACTTCCAACCCATGTTTGGAAATTGAGAGAAAAAACAAATGGCGTCCATTACATAAATGTTCATATAAAAAGGGGGAATAATTCTTCAGGAAATACTTCTCTTTTGCCTATATTCCGTAATAGCCATAGCTAAATTGCTTGATAAAATCCAACTCCAATTCATAATCATTGCGTTAACTGTTGCATCAATAAATGAAAGCCATTCTATAGAAAATTTGGTACTATCAGCTTTACCAAATAATCTATACATCATCACAACTGCAAAACTATGTGGGGCCAAGAGTGATGCAATTGGGTACATACCGGATTTCTCTAGTTTGAATTTTCCCAAGCCTGACCTCTAGGTCTTTGTAATGTCCAATGGGTCCTTGTTCTCTTTGGAAAAATGCTCTAGGAAATCTTTGTCATAGAGCTTTTGAGGCTCTGGTAGATGGTACATCTAGCGCAAGTTGTCTGGTGTGAAAGACCCCATGATCTCATGTCTTGCATTCCTGAAAGTTCTATATGAGATATTCACATTATCAATCACCCATTTTACCATATATTTGTATGGTAATATCTTATGTCTTGTAATTATTCTGTGTAAAAATGAACATGCTTCCTCAAAGTTAGAGGAGTTAGATGATTCTTCGGCATCAGCTATTGCCTTTGTTTCTACTGGCCTAGGTATCTCTTCTTCCAGTAGGTTATACATGGCTTCCCATGATGTGGTTCCTCCGTCTTTGCTATAGGTGGTATCAGAGAAGAGTGGTATCATGTCCCATTTCTCAGATGCAGTAGATTTTACCTTCTTCACCATCTTTTCAAAAGTTGTTTCCTTCAGAGGTTCCCTGAAATTGAGCAATGGAGATTATTGGATAAACACACAGAGAGAAAATTATAGATGAAATGAAACGATACACTTAATTCCAAAAGGTGACAAGGAAGATGCTTTTATTCAAAAATGAAGATGAAAGATATCAAATCACGTCAATCTGTTTTAAACATAAATTCCATTAAAACTGATTAAATACTCACTAATATCTTTTATTATTTCCTTTATTATTCATTTAAGTCTTCACATCACAAATGTGTAAGAAAAACTTCAAGTTGATGAGTTTTATGAGCACGATGCCGATTATGCGATTGCGATAAAGATTATCGCAATATCAGAAATCACAACATCGCACTTTCGGTTATGCGTTAGTTCAAAGTTATTTAGAATTTTGTGACATGTGATGTGAGTGGTTTACCCTTTATCGTTTTGAGCACATTTTGCTTGAATGAATACTTATTGCATGAAGTGACTTTTTACTATGCGCCAGACCTAACCAAAGTTATAACAATTATCACATACTTCCATCAAGTCCAGGTCATATCGCATTTCAAAACCTTTCATGGTTCACAATATTGGCCTTTGTGTAAGCATCGCGATGCAATGAGTGTTCGGCTTGTTATGTTGCAATATCGCAACATCGCACTTTCAATTTTGCTTGTTTGTGCTTTTTTGAATGCCGCTATGCGATTGCAATAGGTACTTTGTTTTGTAAGAAATACTTTAAGCCTCAGTTTTAATGAGAAGTTTAATGATACCATAAGTCTATTATGGTGGTCCCTCTTATTGCAATTCGCAAATCTTGATTGTTAATTAACCTTTAACACACATGGTCCAGTGATATGTGATAAAGCGAGAATAACTAGTCACGAAGGGATTTTGGCTTGATATCTTATGTTTATTTAGAAATTTATTTCTAATAATTCAAAAAGGAAGTGCTTAAGTGCTAAGTTTTTTGGAGAATATTTATAAAGGGCCCCCATTTATCAATAAAATATTAACTATTAAATCAATAAATGGGGGGGTTCTTGAACAGTACAACAATCAGCAATTCACTGGAAGAACTAGTTATCTCTGATAGTTTTTTGAAACTTCTAAAACTTCTAGAATAAATATAGTTCAGAAAATAAGAATTACAGGAAATTTAAGATAAGTAGCATTTCTCTGAATAAGAAAAAAAACTCACATAATTATCGTCCACTTGATATCCTCTTCAAAATGAAAATTCCTTTGTCTATTAGTCTTTACTTCGTTTAAAGATAAATTAGAGGGCTCTTGCAGATTAGCTTTTATATGTACTCATTTGTCACAGGTAGAGCATCTGCTGCCAGCAGGAATTCATAGCCTTGACAGGGTCACCTTTTAACCATCAATGATTCAGTATCCCATCCAGATAAGTGGGCAATTTTTAGAGATAAATCCAAACTCATATACTTAATCTCTTCTGTTTCTTTTTTAAACAGTTTATTTTTCTTCTAAAATTTTTCCCTTTTTCTACTTAAAAGTAATTTTCTTGGTTTGGTGGCCAAAAAGTGACAATGCCATTCATTGGTTGTAATTCAACAGAACAAGGTGAGACCCCTTGTCTTTTGATTCAAATAATCTCAAGCCATTATCATGTTTTCATATGCAGTATTGGTAATGTTAGTTTATTATTTCCCTATGAACATGATAAGCCGACTCTTAATGAGACCTATCATCTTTTAAGTTTTAGTATATTTTAGAATTACACTCTAGAAAGAGAAAATTTTACTGGATGGGGAGAATCATTGACTCCTTAAGAGTTTTTGGATGACCATTATAGAGTTAAAGGTGCTTATCTATAGATAGTCTTTGCTTTGTTAAAGATAATTTTCTTGACGGATAATAGAATAAAGGTCTCTTTATAAAGTTGGGGTTTCACAAAGAACAAATAATTTTGGTGGAAACAAGCGGATTTTAGAGAGATAGAACTTAGCTTATTTTCAAATGTCATAATTATTTCGTTAACGAACTCTATTGATACAAGCGAAAAATCAAAATATCTAAAGAGATTTTTTATTGTAAGTCAAAAAGTAAATATTATTTAACTTTTATTTTCCTAAGAAAAGTAAAGGAAATAGTGTACAAGGGATAGAAGAGGTTATCTTCTATGAAAAATGTTTCTTCAAAATTTTCCCATTGATAGGAAGCGAATCTCTCTTTCCTGATAAATCTTGTAATAGAAATGTTGATGGGCCGATTTGTTCCACAATCTGAATGGGCCAAGCCACATTATTTGGAATTTGGTATGCTTACCTTTTTCCTCGTGTGCTTTATCCCACTTCAATACAAGTTCTCCAAGTTTAAAAGATTTAGGACTGAAAAATTTTGCATCAAATGAAGATTTGACTGACTATTGATGATGTGCATGTATGATATTAGCTTTATCTCTTTCTTCTTCGAGTTTGAGGATTTTTGATTGCCTTAATTGCATAGAAGAGGAAGGAGTTTCTTCAGTAAATTGAACCAGGGCTAGAGAGGGAATAACTACATTTGTAGGAAGAACAACCTCTTTCCCATATACCAAATTAAAAGGGGAAGTTCCTATTGAGGCTTTATATGTTATTTGATCTGCCCATAGGGAAAATGTTAATGATTTATGCCAAATTTTCTGACTCTGATCAATAGTTCATTTGATGATCCTTATGAGATTTTTATTTGTTGATTCAACTAAACCATTTCCCTGCAGATAATAATTAACAGAATATTTAAGTTTGAAACCTCTTTTAAGAGAAAATTTTGTCATAGAATTGCCTGTGAAATAGGATGCATTGTCAAACATGAGAGCAGTTGGTAGGACAAATATGGTAATAATAAATTGATCAATAAATTCAATGATTCTTTCAGAATTAGCTACCTTGAGTGGAATTGCTTCCACCCACTTAGTGAAGTAATCAGTTGCTATAAGGATATATCTATGTCGCTTTGTAGAGTGAAGAACAATCTCACCTATTATGTCTACTCCCCATTACTAAAATGGTTGTTCAATGTTGACCGAATGTAATGGTAATGTGGGTTTCCTTTGTCTTCCAGTAGTTGTTTGAAAAAATTTGCACTTCCTTACATAGTTGTGTGCATATTTGAACAAGGTTTGCCAATAATAGCCAACAAGAAGGATTTTATGCATTGTTAGGTCTCCTACAAAATGTCCACCAGCTGGTCCATCGTAGAGTTCTTGCAAAACCTTTTCTCCCTCAGATTGTTCAAGGCACCTAAGTAAAACATAATCATAATTCTTCCTAAACAAAACATCATTGATGATTTCATATTGCTTAGCTTTTAATCTCAAAGCCATTTTTCTTTTGTAATTGAGCTGCATAGGGACATATCCATTTATCAAATAAAAGATGATATCAGCATATTTAGATTCAGTATCGTTGAGGCTTACCTCACATATTTGTATATCATCACTTGAATCTTCTGGTGCTGGTAGGTTGGATGCTCCAACTAACATTTTGCAAAAACCTTGACCTCTAACAATTTTAGCTGGTCTAATCTCAATGTCATATTCTTGTAGTGTTGTTACCCAATTTTATCTTTTCTCGCCTAATTCTCTTTGAATTAGTAAATTTCTCACTGATGAGAATGGAACTGTTACTTTAGTGTGATTTTTAAGAAGAAAGGGTCTGAAATGTTTTATTTATTTGAAAATAGCAAAAGCCTGTTTTTCAACATCTGAGTAATTCAATTCAGCACCCTGCAAATTGGAGCTAAAGAAATAAATTGGTGCTTCGGCTTTCTCATCATTGACTTGTGTCAAAATAGCTGCATATGATGTTTCGGAAGCAAAAGTATATAAAATAAAATGATTAGAAAAATTCAGAGTTGCTAAAGAGGGAGCATTTATAATTGCTTGTTTGATAAGATTGAAAGCTTCATGCTTAGTATGTCCCCATTTAAAAACATAATTTTTCTTAATCATAGATTGGACGGGTAAAACAATTCGTGAAAAGTCAGGGACAAATATTTTGACAAAATTTATCTGACCTAGGAAATATTGCATGGATTTTTTGTTGTGAGGCAAAGAGATTTCAGAAATTTCTCTTATCCTATCAGGATCTATGTGAATTCCATCTTTAGATACAATAAATCCAAGAATTTTACCTTCACTTAAAACAAAGAAAGATTTCTTTGGATTTAGAGAAATTCCATATCTCTGACAATGTTCACAGATTTCTTTTAAGTCCTTTAAATTATTACTGTGCTTTTTTAATAGACATTTATATCATCTAAATAAATTACCACTATTTTATTTACCAAACCTTTGAAAGCTATATCCATGGCTCTCTGAAATGTTTCCCCGGCATTGATTAATCCAAATGGCATCTTTTGATAAGTATATGTTCCCCATTTGGTTCTAAATGTGGTCTTTAATCAATCATCTGGATGTACAAGAATTTGATTATAACCTAAAAATCCATCCAGCAAAGACATTAACGTTGAGATTGCATCTGACTGCAGTATCTATTCCATAGGAGGCAATGGAAAGTCGTCCTTCTGACAAGATTTGTTAATATTGTGAAAGTGAATACAAATTAAAATATCACCGTTCCTTTTCCTGACTGGAACTAGGTTAGAAACCCACCTTGAATGCCTGATAAGAAAAATTATTTTGGCTTAGAGAAGTTTCTTCAATTCAGATTTGATTTGATTTTCTAAGTTTGGGTGAATCTTTTTCAACTTCTGTTGTACATTATTTTCTTTGGATATCATAGGAATGATATGTTGAATGATGGAAGTATCATATGTCTTAAGATATTCATAATTCCAAGGAAAAACATTTTTGTATCTCTTCAACAAATGAATAAAGGCTAATCTTTCATTGGGTGTAAGACCAAGACCCATATTAATATTTTGAGGTTTAAGGTCAGTTCCAAGATTAACTAACTCAAACCTTAAATTTGAACTTTGAGGCTTTGAGTTAGTTGGTTTCTTGAATCTATCATTAAGTTCATACATATCTTCTAGCTTAACCACAAATTTAGGAATGGTATTTACACTTGTTTCTTGCTTAAGCTGTCTATCATATTGGTCTTCATCTATTATCTGGTCATCGTAAGAGCCTTTCGATGTTAGAAAATTTATGATATCCGAATCATTATTAAAAAAATCACCAATTGGTGATGCTATCAGGAATAGAAAGCCTAAAAATTAATTCTATAGAAAATCGGTCAAGACTATAATCTCCTAGTGGTATGAGCTTGGATGCAATGTCAGCCAAAAGATCCATACTTGCATTTTAAAGTCTTGGAATTGGGGAAATGTTAAATGCTAGGAAATGTGAGGTAAGGTCCTCATTGATAATGCTTCAAATGTCCATAAAGACAGTGAATAGTATTCCTCACCTGTTTGATTACAATTTCTGAATCTCCAAATACTTGAAGGTATTTTATATAAAGGCCTATGACTTTATACAACCCTTGAACTAATGCTTCATATTCTGCAGTATTATTAATGCATTCAAATTCAAGTCTGCATGCCAACATAGTTTTTTCTCCTTCGAGGCTAACCAATATGCAACCTACCCCAAATCCATCATTAGATTTAGATCCATCAAAAAATAATTTCCAAAATGAAGAATTGGCTACATGTTTATCTACAAAACTGATACATTTAGAAGAATTCGTTTGAGAATAATTTTCGATTTATGATGTAATAGAATTTTCCAAAAAGGGTGATGTATGGGCATTAAAATTGCCTAAAAATGGTCCGACTAAATAATTTCTAATGATATTACTACTGTATGCCACGGGCTAATTTTCTCCTTCCAATTTTGTGACGATATACTTTAAATGTTTCTCACGGTCGACCCTTATTTGATTTGGCTTACCATTCTAACAAAGCCGCATATGGGACCATTCTGTTGCGAAATATCCATGAAGCTTTTCAGACCAATCTCTACTAAGGATCAAACCGTAGAATTCAGGGATATCGGCCACAAGCACGTCAATCACTTGACATAATTTCAGGTTTGAGGAGAGTCTAATGGTAACCTGATTGATTTATCCTATGACTTAGACTTCAGATCGATCTAACTATATAATGCAAACAACTGATTTCTGGGGTTCGACATTCAATTTTGCACAAACAGTTTTTGATAAAATGTTGGATGTGTCCGGATTATAGGGAGCTCAACAAGCTCATTATTAAAGATAAATTTCAGATTCCTATCATTGATGAATTATTGGATGAATTGCATGGATCAATTTACTTCACCAAGTTGGATCTTCATTCAGGATATCATCAAATTAGAATGAAGACTGAAGACATTTTGAAAACAGCATTTAGAGCTCGTGAGGGTCATTATGAATTTTTGGTCATGCCTTTTAGCCTTACCAATGCACCTTCTACATTTCAAGGTTTGATGAATTCCATTTTCAAACCCTTCCTTAGAAAATTTGTGTTAGTATTTTTTGATGATATACTAATCTACAACAAGTCTTGGAAGGATCATGTTGAACATGTTGATAGGGTGCTCAAATTATTGGAGGAGAAATAGTTATATGCAAAAAGATCCAAATGTTTCTTCGGAGTACAAGAGGTGGAATATCTAGGTCATACTATATCTCATGAAGGTGTTAAGGTAGACCCTAGCAAAATTAAATCCATTAAGGAATGGAAAATACCCACATTGATAAAGCATTTGCGAGGATTTCTCGGGTTGGCAGGGTATTATCGCAAGTTTGTTAAGAATTATGAGAGAATAGTAGCACCTCTAATAACATTATTGAAGAAATATGCATTTTCATGGACTCCAGAAGCAACAAAGGCCTTCGAACATCTTAAAGAGGCAATGTGGCAAGCACCAATCTTAGCTACATCGAACTTCACAAAAACCTTTATTGTGGAATGTGATGCTTCAGGAAATGGAATTGGTGTTGTTTTAATGCAAGATGAAAGACCCATTGCTTTCGAAAGTCGTCCAATCAAGGGAAATTATTTACACAAAGCTATTTATGGGAAGGAAATGTTGACAATACTACATGCACTTAAGAATTGGCGACCCTACCTAATGGGAAGACACTTCAAGGTAAAAATGGATCATGATAGTCTTAAATAATTTTTAGAACAAAGATTATCCTCTAAAGAGCAACAACAATGTGTCACAAATATGTTGGGTTATGACTTTGAAATCATCTACAAAAAAGGGAAGCAAAATGTTGTAGCAGATGCACTCTCAAGAAAGGATGAGGATGTGGAAGCATTGTTGTGCACCATTTCTATTATCCAACCAGATTGGATAAATGAAGCAAGGGAGGAATGGAACAATGACGAAGAAGTGTGGGCACTCATTTGAAATTTACAACAAGATCCTAGTACAACTGATACATTTAGCTAGAAAAATGATTCGTTATGGTACAAAAATCGTTTATACCTATGTAATAATTCCCAACTCAAACAAAAGATTATTATGGAATTGCACACTTCTCCCTTAGGAGGGCACTCAGGATTTTTAAAAACTTACCACAGGGTTAAGAAGGATTTTTTTTGGGATGGCCTTAAATCAGATATTCAAATGTTTGTGGCAGAATGTTTGGTTTGCCAACAAAATAAAGTTGAAACAATTAAGACCCTAGGTCTATTACAACCTTTATCCATTCCAAGCCAACATTGGGAGGAGGTTTCAATGGATTTTATCACAGGTTTACCCAAGTCCGAAGGAAAGAGTGCCATCATGGTGGTAGTTGACAGGCTTACCAAGTATGCACACTTTTGTGCATTATCACATCCATTTAAAGCCAGTACAGTTTCTACTGCATTTATGGAAACAATTGAAAATCTACATGGAAACCCAAAGATTATTGTAAGCGACAGAGATCCCATTTTCACTCGAAATTTTTGGACATAATTGTTTTCTTGTCTTGGTACTCAGTTAGCTCATAGCTCATTTTATCATCCTCAATCTCATGGGAAAACTGAGATAGTAAACAAATGTTTGGAAGGATATCTTTGTTGCTTTGTATCTGATAAACAGACATAATGGGTCAAATGGTTGCCTCTGGCTGAATGGTGGTATAACACTTCCTTCCATACTGCAGCAAAATTGACCCCATTTATGGTGCTTTATGGATATCATCCACCATCCATCACATCATATTTAAGAGAAAATTCTAAGGTTCAAGCAGCGGAACATCACATCGAGCATCAACAACAATTTCTCCAACTCTTAAAGGATAACCCCACGTTGGCGTAGAATAGAATGAAACAACAGGTAGATCAACATCACAGCAAAATAAGTTTTGATGTAGGTGACTAGGTATTCCTACGGCTACAACCATATAAGCAAATGTACCTCAAGCAAGCTAAGAAGGATAATAAATTATCACCAAAGTATTATGGTCCGTACAAGGTGTTGCAAAATATTGGTAATATGGCATACAAATTGGAGCTTCCTGTAGCTTCCCGAGTGCACCTAGTCTTCCATGTTTCATGTTTAAAGAAGGTTATAGTTGACAAGCTCCTAGTTCAAACAATATTGCTAAAAATTGATGAGGAAGGAAAAATCATATTGGAACCGAAAGTAGTCATAGAAACAAGAACTTGATAGCTACGAAATCGAACAATTTCAGAGTATCTCATCAAGTGGAAGAACTTATCCGCTGAAGATTCCACATGGGAGGATGAGAATTTTATACAAAAGCATCCAGAACTACTGAGGGGCATGTTAGGCCCCTATATTACTAGTGATTCCCCCATTACTATTGTCATTGTATCCCATATTATTATTATTGTGCCCCTATTGTCCCCATATTGTTATTAGTATGCCCCATAGAAACCCATTATTGTTATTTTTGTGCCCTTATGTTATTACTATTATGTTGGCTTGATTATATTGTGACCCCTTAGACTCCTATATATAGAACGGAGGTTTATTCATTTATATCATCAAAGAATTGTTCATTTGTGTAATGTAAAGGAGGTTTCCCCCTCGAGGAGGCTGAATTCTAAGGCGTTGATCTACCTTGTCTAGGTCAGTGACTGGAATCTTCCGTGTTTGAGCTAAAGTGGAGCCAACCTATGTTTGTTTCTTGCCCAAGGCCTGTTCGACCGTTTCCTTAGTATTTTCTTTTGTATCTTCCCCAAAATATTTATTAGGACTCCCTTCTCCATTATGAGATTGCTGCTTTGACTGTTCCAACTCGTGAGTTGATTTCTCTTGCGTTTCCTCATCAGAATTTTCCTTTGAACTTCCCTCCAGGCTCACGCTAGGAGTAGGTTCTCTTATCAGTTCAATTTGTAATAGGTGCAATGGGACCTTTGACAATCTTTTATTCCTATATACGTGAAAAACATTAATATCATCCGGGCTTAATTGTAATGATGATAAATGTAGGACTGTGCAAATGATTCAGCTCCTTGAAAGAGGTCATGAAATGGATCCTCTTCATGAGTAAACTGTTTGACATTAACCATGGTGGTGAAGTCTTTAAAAACTTGATTTGGGTCATACTGTCGCCCTGAAAATGTGGCCAATTTTAGAGATGTAATATTCTCTACTTCTTTTACTGTGTGCCCATAGTCATGTAGTGTGAAAGTGCCACATTTTAATGGGAGGGTTGACCAAATGGCTTTCTTTTGCTCCTTTAGGGCTTTGGTTAAACCATCCCCTGCTGTCTGGTAAGCTATCTCTCTTGCCAATAGTTTTTCTGGAACATAATATGGGAGGACATGTGGAGCTGCAATGCTCCCAAAAACTCTGATATAAGTGAATGTTTCTTCACCGAACCATCTTGTGACTAGCAAGATGTCTATCTTGGCTTCTTCAAAAAGCCTGGGGGTCGTTTGATAAAAAATGGTTTTATAAATAGGCAACATAATACCATGGCAGATTTTGTAAAAATGGGAATTCAATTAGGATTCCCACAAGATTTTATGATATACATGGATGGGGAGATGGTTATGTATAGTCCACTTCCAAAGAAAGTTTGGAAATTGAGAGCAAAAACAAATGGCATCCATTACATAAGCGCTCACATAAAAAGGGGGAATAATTCTTGAGGAAATACTTCTCTTTTGCCTATATTCCCTAATAGCCATAGCTAAATTTTCTAATAAAATCTAACTCCAATTCATAATCATTGCGTTAACTGCATCAATAAATGGAAGCGATTGTATAGAAAATTTGGTATTATCAGCTTTACCAAATAATCTATACATCATCGTAGTTACGGAGTTATGTGGGGCCGAGACGGGTGTAATTAGGTACATATTGGATTTCTCCATTTTGAATTTGCCCGAGCCTGTCCTCTAGGTCTGTGTAACGTCGAATGCGTCCTTGTTCTCTTTGGAAAAATTCTATAGGAGATATTTGTCATAGAGCTTTTGAGGCTTTGGTAGATGGTACATCTGGCGCAAGCTGTCTAGTGTGAAAGACCCCATGACCTCATGTCCTACATTCCTCAAAGTTCTATCTGAGATATTCACATTATCAATCACCCATTTTACCATATCTGTGTATGGTAATATCTTAGGTATTGCAGCTATTCTGTGTAAAAACGAACATGTTGCCTCAAAGTAGGAAGCATCAGATGATTATTCAGCATCAAGTGTTGCCTTTGTTTCTAGTGGCCTGGGTTTCTCTTCTTCCAGTAGGTTATACATGGCTTCCCATGATGTGGTTCCTCCATCTTTGCTACAGGTGGTATCGAAGAAGAGTGGTATCATGTCTGATTTCTCAGATGTAGTAGTTTTTCCCTTCTTCGTCATCTTTTCAAACGTTGCTTCCTTTAGAGGTTCCACGAAATTGAGCAATGGAGATTATCAGATAAACACGCACAGCGAAAAACGACAATGAAAATGCAATGACACAGTTAATTCCAAAAGGTGATAAGGAAGAAGCTTTTATTCGAAAATGCAGATGAAAGATATCAAATCACGTCGAGCCGTTTTAAACATAAATTCCATTAAAACTCATTAAATACACACTAAGATGTTTTATTATTTCCTTTATTATTCATTAAAGCCATCGCATCGCAAATGTGTAAGAAAAACTTCAAGTTGATGAGTTTGAAACGCACGATGTCGATTATGTGATTGCGATAAAGATTATTACAATATCACAATATCGCAACATCGCACTTTCGATTATGCATTATTTTGAAGTTATTTGGAATTTTGCGACATGTGATGTGAGTGGCGTACCTTTTATCATTTGAGCGCATTTTGCTTGAATGAATACTTATTGCATAAAGTGACCCTTTACTATGAGTTGGACCTAACCAATGTTATAATAGTTATTGCATACTTCCATAAGGTCTGGGTCATATCGCATTTCACAACCTTTCATGGTTCACAAGATTGGCCTTTGTGTAAGCGCCGCAATGCGATGAGTGTTCGGCTTGTTATGTTGCAATATAGCAACATCGCACTTTTGGTTTTGCTTGTTTTGCATTTGTAAATGTCACTATGCGATTACGATAGCTACTTTATTTTGTAAGAAATACTTTAAGCCTTAGTTTTAATGAGAAATTTAAAGATGCCATAAGTCTATTACGGTGGTCCCTCTTATCACAATTCGTAGATCCCGATTGTCAATTAACCTTCGATGCAGATGGTCCAACAATATGTGATAAAGTGAGAATAACTAGTCACAAAGGGATTTTGGCTTCATACCTTATTTTTATTTAGAAATTTATTTCTGATAATTCAAAAAAGAAGCACTTAAGTGCTAAGCTTTTGGAGAATATTTATAAAGGGTCCCTATTTATCAATAGAATATTAACTATTAAATCAATAAATAGGGGGGTTGTTGAATGGTACAACACCTATGTAGTCCGGTTGCTTGCATTTATCCAAGAAAATCCAACACCAATGGATAAGGAAATCCAACATCAATGGATAAAGCAATTAGGAGGATGAAGATAGCAATAACAAATAGATAGAGTGAAATTCGAATCATAAATGAAAAACCATGTTGTAGGATACAAGCTCAATGTTGTGATGACAAGCCATGAAGGTGTTGAAGAAACACAGGCTTAGAGGAAGGAAAACAACGGTAAAGGAAGAAGCATGTGAGAAGGATGGTGGGTGGAAAAGGAATATAATGAAGAGGAAATGGGAAGAAAGTTTTAAAAATACACGTGTGGAAAATAATAAAAAATTAATTTAATTGAAAAAAAAATATATAAAATACATGAATTGATAATCTAAGATAAATATCAAATATCTATTTTTATATTTTTTAGGAAAATATATTTAGTAAATATTAAATCTCCATCGTATTTCCAATTATTTTTTATAATTTAATTATTAAATTGAAAACTCTATTCCAAAATAAATTATACCTATCAACGTAATTAAAAGATGATAACTGAAAAAACTTTTATTTTATTTGGATTATTTATTTAAAAAATCCTTAAAAAATTAATTAGCTACCAAGTGAAGCCATTGAGAGAGAGACTCGTGAAAAAACAATATTAAATGTGTCAAATGGGTGAAAGCATGATTGCCTCGTGTAAATATTTTTGTATGAGATCAATTGAATGTTGAAATACGCAATTAATTAGAGGTGAGGAAAAGTTAACCATTAGAGATGAGGGAAAGTTAATCATTTGTAAAACGTAAAACATAATCAAAAAATATATAATAATATATTATTTAAAAAAAAATATTATAAATAATAATGAAATATTTAATATAATAATAAGTTTTATAAAATAATAGTGAGGAATGAATAAAACATTATATGTATTAATGTGATAGGTGATAATCGTTGAGATATAGAATGATTTAATATTTAAGCTCACCTCCACCTTATATAATTGTCTCATTTTCCTTAATGATGTGTTGTTTTTTTAAATGTAGTAATGTATTATTTAGTTTGAAAGTTTTAAAATAGATAGCATATTATTTATATTAATAAGTATGTTTATAAATAAGTATGTTTATTTTGAAATAGGGTTTTTATAATTTTATTTTAATTATTAATAATTATTATATAAATGATACATATTTAATTTCTAAAGAATATTGTTGTAGAATTTTCTTAATAACATATAAAAAAAATGTGTTTAAAAATATTGTTCTATTGTTTATATGTGTTTAACTTATATATTATTTTTTTTTATAATTAATAATAAATATATAAAATAAAGTTATAATTTAGTTAGTTTTTATGATTTTTGTAATTTTAATAATGCAAAATGTATTATAAAGTGTTTTTATTTGATTCTTATTGACATTCACCAACCATTTAGTTTATATTGCTACATTAATTGCAGTTTGTATTTGAATTTATATTTCTCATTAAATAAATATTTAATAGGTTTGATCACAAGGTATAAATATTCCTATATTCTACTTGCTCTACATTTTGGAGTTTTTTAGCATATTTTCTAATAGGATTTGTCCCAATTTTTTAGGGATTTGTTGAAATCATAAGTTTCAGCTATGAACTCTCCACCATCCATTCAAAATCCAAACGACCAATGAGTTTTTTAAAGGAAATGAATCCATTTTTGCATTTAAAAACTTATTTTAAATAAACAAAAAATCACCATTTCATGAAAAATTATGTTGTTGATTCCAAATAAAACTCCATAACATAAAATAGTTAGAAAAAAACTTATAATATTTGGAAAAATGTAAAATATATATAGAAAATCCTAAAATTAATATAATATTTTGATAATTTGTTTTATTAAATTGATTATAATTTTTTAAAATTATATAATTTTTAAATGACATAAAATAATAAATTATATATCAAAATAATTCTAATATTGATAAATTTAATTAATTATAACTTTAAATTAATGATATGCATATTAGAAATAATTTAAATGTATTTATTATATTTATGTTGATTAATGTGTCTAGTTTAACATAGAACATTGAGAATTTTAATTTATATATTAATAATTAATAGATGTATAACAATGAATTATTTACGACGCAAGCATTTTTACTTTAATATTGGGGGAATTAGTAGTTAAGAATCATGTTACATATTTTCTTAATTGTATATATGTTAAACTTGTATACTAGTTTTCTTTAATATTTATAGTGATAAGTAACATAATTTAAATTGAAATTATACTTTTGTGAAATTTTCAATATTTATAACCTAATATGTCTTATGAGGTAAGTATTTTGATGGCTATTATCAATATAGATTTATCTTTAACGCAAATTTAGTAAGGACTTATAGGAATCAAATATCTTGAGGAACAAATCTCGCTCTAAAAGGGGTTTGGACATCAAGAGATATAATCTATCTTAGTACTTATTAGATTCATGATTAACATACTAATAGCATAGGTTTCTTATATGGATGTAGTTATATTGAAATTATTTTATTTATATCCACATTGAATTTTTTATTATAATTAATATTTTTAAATGGAACTTATCAATTTTTATATTAAGAATTAAATAAATTATATGTATCTTTCTTATTAGTTAACATAAATATTCAAATAATTTATATATGTCTTATATTGAAATATTAAAAAAAAAAGTATAAAGATACATCTTCCTCACACTTTATCTCACCTTAAAGTTAATATAAAGTTATGCTAGTTAATACGGTGACCAACATATTATAGAAAACAATCCAAGGACAATGACTATTTTATTCTTATTTTAAAATGCATACCCTCGATCTTGAGCACAAAAGGAATTACACCTTCCTCATATTGAGTTATAAAATGTGCCTCTAGCCACAAAAAAAATTGGCAATTGCACGAGATGTTGCAAAGGAAATGTCGTAAGGAAATAGCATATAACACTAATTAATGTTTCTTTGAAAATTGTTGAAAGATAGAAAAATATCAAGAAAAGGCAAGGACCACGAAACAATGAAATCTTATTGCAATACTGCTTCCTTGAGCCTAACAAATCATGAGTCCTATGTTGAAGAAATAAATCGTGATTTTCTACCTTCGAAATCAGAGGTCGTTTTGGTATGATTCCTCCATATTTATTGTTATTCACTTCTTCCTGCTATAGTCAACCTTAATCAGTAGAAAGAAATTTTTTATAGTTTGAAACATGTGTGTACAAAGGACTATAACAATTTTGTAAATAAATTTTGAATTTCTCCAACAATTTGGAAAAGGAAATATATTTTTTTGTAGGGAATTATCCTACCTTGTACAAGTCCAAGAATCTTTTGTTTTTGTTTTAGGGAACTCATTTATCATCCTCAAACACATACGTCCTCAAACAAATACAATTTGAAACAAAGACCAAAAATCTCAAATTATAAGCTAATTTTACCAAAATTAGAACTTTGGTCGCAAAAATACACTGCAAGATAGAACTTTGAATGAAAAAAAAGAGTTGAGATTCCACATGCAACAACATAACAACAAATTGGTTTTACTCCCAAGCCAATTTGACTACCCAATTAGGAAAAAAAATATATTCTTAATTGGAAAAATTTTCAACGAGCTTATTCCCTAGTTCATAGGTTCCCAATCCTTTTGTATCTAGTAAATCCTAAATAACAAGTCCCTATAGTTCCTTGGCAAAGGACACAGGGATTATCTACTTATGTAACCCATCTTGTGCATTTGTCTTTTTATATAAATAAAAATTACCAGTTTTTGTTTAAATTTTTTTTTATGTTACTCAATGGTATTATTATAATAATGGTTTATATCCTATTATTGTTAATATGGTGCCTCAAATTTTAATCATGTTCCAAGCATAAATTCAAGTTATAAATTCAATCCTAATATTTGTTGAATTTTGACTTGAGTGGTTTTGAATCTGGTAAATCATGAATAACAAATTACTGCAACTCCCTAGCAAGATAGTACAAAGATTAGCTACTTGTGTAAATCCATCTTGTACATTTGTTGTCTTTTATATAAATAAAATTTATATAATTTATGTTAAAAAAGGGTTACTCAATGGTGTTATTATACAATGGTTCAAACTTTTATAATTTCTATTAAACAATTCAAGACTTTTACACAAGTTCCCATCTTTCACCATATTTCCTACATAAGTGCCCATCTTGCCTTGGAACAGTAACAAGTTCCCTATCTTAACCTAGAACAGTAAGCCATGGAGAAATGAATTGATTAATGGATCTTGATAGTATCAAAAAAAAACAACTTTGTCATGCTAGTCACATCACAGTCACAATTGCAATCTGATATGAACATTGGAGTTAATCTACAAATAAATGTGCATCATATCGAAAATAGATTGAGGGTCATGGTTTATATTGAAAAAAGAAATGTGTCCACACATAATCTTGTGGTTTATGTTAGATGAAATATGATCAAAGATACAAATATACAAGGTCACGCCCAAAGAGATATAGATAAGAGATTTCAACAATGCAATGTGAATGGCACCAAACCTTATCCCTCATCCTTCACATTTCATTGATGAAATTGGATTGGAATTGTCACAAAAATTTCAACCCAAGAAACAATTTATATATCAACTTGTATACAACAACACATCCACCCAATATGGGTACTCATAGAACAATTGAAGTATGTCTGAAATTTCAATGTAACAAAAAAATTACAATAGTGAGGGGTACCAATGGATGCAAAATTTCACCATATTTTATTACATATTCTTATCAAAATACCTTCATCGGATTACATATGCTGGCTCAAAACTTTAACCAGAGATACTTGACCTTATGGTAGGACTCCCAATCTCTCTACCTAAAATTCCAGAGAAAAACTTAGTTGGTTGGAATGCTCTAATTGCAGGACATGCCCAACATGGTTGTGGCAAAATTCTGGCTTATATAGGGATTTTAGCTTCCAAAGATGTAGTAGAGTGTGTTGTTGAATCTGTAATTCTGCTCATGCAATGCCTACAATAGCCCGCTTAGGATGTGGCCTTGAAAAGTTGTGATATGCATCCCAAGTTGTGCACAAGATGGATTTTGCATAGGCATGGGAAGTAGTTTACAACTCCTTGTATAATCCTCATATCAAGGAATGATTTGTTTAATCAATTTTTAAACAAATCTTCATTCCTTGTTAAATGTCTACAAAATTCATACTATAAAGCAAGTTATATCTATGGTCAGGTGGAGAAAGTGAAATAAAATGATTATAGGGGATTAAACTTAATAGTATATACTATTGCCGCAATTATTTTCAAACATAGAGTCTATTTAATATGTTAACTACTATCAATATACAAGGCTCGAAATTGATAATGGAAAAGTATGAAGAGGTGGTAAACTTGTTTTTACATGCTCCTCAAGGTTCTAAAACTAATGCAACAATGGATATAACTGGCACGGTTAGGTATGTGCTTCAGAACATGTTGTGACATGTATTGCATATGATAAGGAAAATATGTTTATAAGTGCTTAGAATTGATAAAACCAAACAATGCTTGTTTTTTGAGTTTTATTGGCCAAAGTGTATTTTGATTCATTCCTTATCTAAATGTTAGATTGATGCTTGAATTGTCCCAAAATCTGAATATTTGACTCGGAATTGGAAACCAAAAATAAGAAATACTTGTTAAGGAAAAAATCATATAATCATTTGATGTTGGTAACTGTTGTGATTGGAAAGAATGCTTTAAGAGACCTTGAATGCATACCTGAGATTGAGCAAAAGATATAAGCTCTGAGGGTTGCACAACTCCACCTGAGTACTAAAGTTTCTTGCGAGCGGTAGTGAGGTAATCATAGTAAACTATGAGGAGAAATGATGCAGTTATCACAAACTGGATGTTGTTCTATTTCTGCCAAAATAGGAGACCACTTGGATTTTTCTGTACAATCCTATTGCCTTTCTACAAGAACACACACATAAAAAAATCTTCATTTGGAAGGTTTCAGATGGAATCTTGATCAACACAGACCCAAATATCAGACTTCCAAGCTCAAAGCTAAAATAATAATGTATACTCTTATCCATAACATCCAAAGAAAACCCTAGAACTATTCTACCTTGATTATGATAATTTTTGGAGGAGAAATATCATACGACAAACCAAGAGAATTAATGAACATGAATTTGGACAATTCATTGAACAACCTAGTTATACAAAAGAGACAGGCTCTGCTCAAGAACAGGCATACAATCTAGATTTCATGATCGACGTATTCACTCGATAGCATAGGGGAAATATGTATGATAATTCCTACAATCCTAGTTTAACAGATCGACCCAATGAAAATATGGATAACAAAAATTAGCGCCACACAAATTTAGTGAGTGGTCCTATCGACAACACACTTTGACAATAGCGTTAGTGCCACAATTATTTTCATATTTAATAAATTTGTCAAAATTAATGTGGAAATAGTTTTGATACTATTACACAGGTTTGGAGAGGACAAAGGAGAATAAGCATCTTTGTTTTTGTTGGAGAGCCGCTTATGTGAGAGAGAAAAGAGGCTTGCAGTTTTTGTTAGATGAAACATGATCAAAGATATAGATATAAGGGTGACTCCCAAAGAGAAATAGATAAGATATTTCAACAATGAAATGTGAATGGCACTAAACCATATCCCTCACCCATCACATTTCATTGATGAAATTGGATTGGAATTGTCACAAAAATTTCAACAAACCCAACAACTTATGTATCAACTTATATACAACAACACATCCACTGAATATGGGTATTGATAGAACAATTGAAGTATGTCTAAAATTTCAATGTAACAAAAAAATTGCAATATTAAGGGGTACCAATGGATGCAAAATTCACCATGTTTTATTACATATTTCTATCAAAATACCTTCATCGTATTACATATGTTGCCTCAAAACTTTAACCAGGGATATGTGACCTTATGGTAGGACTCCTAATCTCTCTAGCTCTTTAAATATTAGACAATAATACATAGATTCTAAACTTAGGAGACATTATTCTCTCAAATTATACACATATGACAAACAACTAACCATGAAAACTGAACTACTACAATATATCACATAAACATAACTAATGGATAAAAAAGGAAAACCAAGGAGCTAAAGGATGAGTAGTAACACATTTTTATCTCTTCATTTCATCCTCCTTGCCAACATTGAGTACACTCACAAAAGAATTATTAATCAACACGAGGGTGTTATCAAACCAGCTCACAAAAATATAGAAAAGATAGATGAACGCCTTAGAAATAAGCCTCTTCGAGGGGGCAACCTCCTTTACATTACACAAATGAATAATTCTTGGATGATACAAATGAAAATACCTCCTTTCTATATATAGGAGTCTAAGGGGTCATAATATAATCAAAGCCGACATAACAATAATAATGTAAGGGCACAATAATAACAATAGTGGGCTTCTATGGGGTACAATAATAACAATATGGGGACTACATGGGTGCAACAATATAATAAGGGGGTTGTACTAATAACAATAAGGGGTTACAGTAATAGTATAGGGACCTAACATGCCCCTCTCCTTCAAAACATGTTGTCCTCAACACTTGAGTAGTTCTTGATGCTTTTGTATAAAATTCTTGTCCTCCTGTGTGGAATATTTAGTGGGTAAGCTCTTCTACTTGATGAGATACTTTGAAATTGATCGATTTTGTAGCTGTTGGGTTCTTGTTTCTGTGACTGCTCCAAGTTATAAAATGATTTTTCCTTCCTCGTCAAGTTCTGGAAATATTGTTTGAACTAGGATCTTCTGCAACTTTTGAATGAGTGGCCACACTTCTTCGTCCTTTTTCCATTCATCCCTTACTTTGTTTATTCAATCTAGTTGGATAATAGAAATAGCACAAAACAAGGCTTCCACATCCTCATCATTTCTTGAGAGTGCATCTGGAACAACATTTGGCTTCCCGTTTTTGTAGATGATTTCAAAATCATAACCCAACATATTTGTGACCCATTTTTTCTTTTCTTCTAAAGATAATCTTTGTTCTAAAAAGTATTTCAGACTATCATGATCCAGTTTTACCTTGAAGTGTCTTACCATTAGGAAGGGTCGCCATTTCTTAAGTGCATGTAGTATTGCCAACATTTCCTTCTCATAATATCTTGCTTGAGATGTAGCCATAAAAATACCCAATCACCTACATCAAAGCTTCTTTCACTGCAATGTTGATCTACTTATCGTTTCATTCGATTCTACACCAAAGTGGCGTTATCCTTTAAAAGTTGGAGAACTTGTTGTTGATGCTTGATTTGATCTTTCACTACTTGAACCTTTTCCTTCTTGATATGTCCTTCTATGTTGAGAGTTTGAGTGGTAATTTCTTCCAATGCATTACAAGATATGGTCGGATTCATTTCTTGATGCTCGATGTGATCTTTCACTTCTTGAACATTTTTCTTCTTGATATGTCCTTCTATCTTGATAGTTTGAGGAGTGGCAATTCCCGCGAGTGAATTACAAGATATGCTAGGATTCATTTCTTCTTTCTTGATGTGATATTTCACTTCTTGAACCTTTTCTTCCTGATATGTCCTTCTATCTTGAGAGTTTGAGGAGTGGTAATTCTTTCCAATTCTTTACAAGATATGGTTGGATTCATTTCTTCTTTCTCTGGGGTTGGTTCCTGGTGTATATCCTCTTCTTTTGATGTTTCTTGATCCTTTTCTTCCTCCTCTTCAATATCTATGTAAAATAATTTCTTCTCAGCACACCTATGACCTTTAGTGTATTTTCTATCACAATTGTAACAAAGCCCTTTTTCTCCTTTTTCTTCTAATTGTTGTGGTGTAAACCTTGTGGGTTGTGGAAGGCTAGGAGAAAAAACACTTCCATAATTATAGTCATGAGTGGTGGGATTCCTTGTTTCCATAATTTCACTTTCCACTTTTCTTTCCAACTTGAATGCCTTCTCCATTGAATCAGGTTCCTAAAGACGAACCTCATGTTGAATTTTATCCTTTAAAGTACCTATGGAGACATCAATCCTTTGCTTCTCTGGAATATCATTTTCCCTTATATTCATTTTTTGAAATTCCTCAATGTGCTCTGCCATTGACCACTTTTGTTTGATATTTATCAATTGGCTAAAGAAGGTGTTTCTCTTTGTATCCTCATAATGTGCTATCATTTCCTCCATGAAAATTGACCACGTAACAAGTGGTTTATGAGAACAAAGCCCTTTATACCATAAAAATTGATCTAGTTCTAAATATGAAGATGCAATACATACCTTTTGTAACAGTGGTACACCATGTAGATCAAAATATTTCTCCATCTGTAGTATCCAATTTATCGGATCCTTGCCATCAAACTTCCTCATCTCCCTTTTTCTTGATTTTAGGAGCTCGATCTTGAAACGACTTTAACTCTGTAATTTTGGATCTTTAGGTTCTGCAATTTCACCCTGTAATAGCCCTCTAAGTCCTCTTTCTAGTGCTGCAAGTTTGAGCACAAATGGATTCCTGAAGAAAGATCTATTCCCAATCTCCCACGATGACCTAATTATAGACTAGTTCAGTAAAGCGAATTGTATGAAGTGCCACGTGTCACTGTTTCGACCTTAGTACCTGAAACTGGTATACAAAAGACTAAAGGCCATCCTCTTTCTGAAACTTCTTACTAAATGTCAATCTGATGCTCAAAACGAAAGTTATGACAATTTTACCTAAGTCACCTATTTAGCATGTAATTTGGGAGTCTGCAATAACCCTAAATGCATAAGATCATATGTCCTCAAATATAGCGAGCCAAGATCAGAAATTTGGACCCGAGGTTACGAATGATTTCTTCTCAAATGGGTTTTCTTTTTAGCTTCTGAAACTTTGTATAGAAAACAGTATAGCAAAAATTCCATGATGACCTGTTTTAGATGAAATTATGGAGCTTGCCAAAACCCTAAATTCCTTAGATCATATCTCCTCAAATATAGTGATACAAGATCTAAAATTCGAACCTGAGGTTTAGCGTGATCTCATCTCAATTGGGTTTTTTTCCACTTCTGAAACGTCACAAAAACAAGGTTATAGCGAAAATGCCACAATGTCCTGTTTGGAGCAGTGAAGCCCTATAATCCAAAGCTTTGATACCAAATGTTATGAAACCAGCTCACAAAAAGATAGAAAAGATAGATGAACACCTTATAAATAAGCCTCTTCGAGGGGGCAACCTCCTTTACATTACACAAATGAACAATTCTTAGATGATACAATTGACAATACCTCCTTTCTATATATAGGAGTCTAAGGGGTCATAATATAATCAGAGCCGACATAACAATAATAATGTAAGGGAACAATAATAACAATAGTGGGCTTCTATGGGGCACAATAATAACAATATGGGGACTATATGGGCACAACAATATAATAAGGGGGTTGTACTAATAACAATAAGGGGTTACACTAGTATTATAGGGACCTAACAGAGGGCTTCGAGATTGGAGTACAATATGTTTGTGTAACACACTGTACATAAATGGGGGTTAGCTCTCTCTCCAAGGTTTGAAGGAAGGAAATGCACTCAAAATAAAATTATTTGAATGGTTTTGGAAGGGGTATGAACAAGTGAATGGAGTACAATATGTTTGTGCATCACACTATACAAATTAGGTTTAATAAGGGTTAGTTATCACTCTCCAAGGTTTGATGGAAAGAAATGAACCCAAAGGAAAATTAGAGGTTGGTGATGGAAGAGTGTTTATTTCTATACAGAATGAAAGGAAAAAACAAAACACATCCTTAATCAGATATTTTTTCACTACAGAGTATTGTAAGACACATCTATTGGGTAATATAAATATTAAATCCTTGGCTAACTAGGATTGCATATTTGATCAATTCATATCATAGCTTTGAATAGAGACGGTGGATTGACGAGCTGCATGGATGTAAACAAAATCAAATATTTGACCAAAATCAATGGATTTCCATAAATTGTACGAGGAGCCCCCAATTTTAGAGAGACCCCAAGTAGGGCCATACAATCTTTGAACTGAGAGCTTGATGTTCTTGACTACTTGTTTGGACTTTTTTGCTACCAATGTTGAGTATCTATAGTAAGTTCAGCCCTGAGAACTCCAGTATGAGGTCAACGATTGTGATACAACAATGGGAGAGTAATCTTTTTCAAACAATGCATTTAGAATTTTAGATAGTAAGCATGTGAACAAAAGTCATTGACAATTTCCAAAGACTGGCCTTGTTCACTGAAAAAAGATAGGATTAGTGGTCTTACTTGGTGCCAATGGAGGAGAGGACTAGACTGGAGTAGGAGATGGTTTGGCTGTGCTTACAAGAGTAGGATAAATAATTTCCCAAGTCAAACGAACCGTTAGTTGCATGATATAAAACCAAACAATGCTTTATTTTTGAGTTTTATTGGCTAAAGTGTATTTTGATTCAGTCCTTATCTAAATGTTAGATTGATGCTTGAATTGTCCCAAAATATGAATATTTGACTGGGAATTGGAAACCAAAAACAAGGAAAAATTGTCAAAGAAAAAAATCATATAATCATTTGATGTTGGTAGCTGCTGGGATTGGAAAGCATGCTTTAAGAGACCTCGAATGCATACCTGAGATTGAGCAAAGGATAGAATCTCTAAGGGATGCAAAACTCCACTCGAGTACTAAAGGTTCTTGTGAGAAACAGTGAGATAATCAGATTAAACTATGAAGAGAAATTATACACTTGTCAAAAACTAGATGTTGTTCCATTTCTACCAAAACAAGAGGAAGCCTAAATTTTTCTTTTACAATTGTATTGCCTTTCTTCAAACACACACATGAAAACATATGCATTTTCCTGATAGTTTTGTATAAAAACATTACTCTACCCACCTTTTTGTTGAGGATCTACAATCATTTAAATGAGTATTCAATCAAGTGAAAATCATTAAATCATGTAGACAATATCACTAGCTCAGAGAAATAAGTAGCATATCCTGAATTAGAAGGAAAGACAGTGAGAGTAGATCAACAGAACCATTGATGTCCAATATAAATAAAAACATTTCATCATTACCCACCTTGGAGGTTAGGACCTAAACTGAAGAGATGAATTGGGAAGGTGGAAATAATTATGGTTTATGTTAGAGTGTGGCCTCTGTACCAAAAAGAAATTGACACAGGTTCCTACAGTTGTGTTCGTGTTGTTAACAAAATGGACCTTTACCTGACTGAATTTTATTTTTATATTGAAGAGGCTTCATGGCCGGCATCATCCATTTGATGCAACCTTCCCTATCATTGTAGAGCAAGAGGATGTCTACATGACTAGGTATGTTGGTTCACATTTTTCTCTATTTCTCATGCTTGGCATATTTGAATTTTAAAATGTAGCATAAATTTTTGGACATTTTGTATCTTTAGGATGAGAATATACAATACAACGGAGCTTATTGAAGGTGTTCTGTAAGGGAGAAATGGATCTGTATTTTTCTATAGGGCAACGGGTGCATGGAAAACACACACAATGTTAGGTATTGTTAAGAATCCAATGGGTTATGGTTTTGGCTATAAAGGATCTACTTGCAAAGCTTAGGAAACGAAGTCACAATGGAAAGCATGTTATGCAGCTATCTTATCTAGAGGTTTACAATGAATCTGTCAAGGACTTGTTATCACCAGGCAGGCCTCTTTTTTTGAGAGAGGATAAATAGGTAGGCTCTATGAAGCCTTTTGTGACTAGTTGTGTCTCTTTTGGAATAGTTGAAATATTTTCTTGACCTGGATGATATAAAATTTCTCTAGTTTGTTTCAAGGGTACTGTGGCTAATGATCTTACACATTATTAGGCATATTCTATTGAAGAGGTATGGTTTCTCTTGAGAATATGACTTGTTTAAATTTTAGATAGATACATGCTAAATAAGTTGATTCATGTCTATTTCCTGTTATTCTAAAGAAGTTGATTCATGTATATTTCCTGTGATTGGTGGTTGAAGGTGATGACCTTGCTTCATCAAGGCAATTAGAGTACAAGGAATCATGCAAGAAAATTGTCTCTTGTAAACTTGGTTGGTCCTTCAAGAGCTCTTACCACAGAGCAAAGAGCAGTAAGATCTCTAGAAGGGGCCAACATAAACCACTCATTTCTTAACTACTCATTTAGAGATATTCATAAGTATAGGCAATGAACAATGCTTGAGTGATCAAGGGATATGAGAACATTATTTAGTCCAATGTTTATTTTTTTTGTCAGCCTGCTTTATCTTGAGAAGGCATGGATGCTTATCCTCACTAACTTATAATATACCTTGGTGAATTGAAGGATTCATTAGGAGGGGATTTTCAGACAACAATGATTGTGAATATCAGTCCTAGTAATCTTCCATACTCAGAGACACAAGATACTCTACATTGGGAAGATCGAGCAAAGAAAATACGCACAAAGGTGGGAGATAGCTAGTTTTTGTTCAAGCTGTGTATTAGTTTTTCTTGTGAGAAAATAAGTATTAGTAATGATGGGGAGTCTTTACAATTTTCCAATGTGCAGGTTTGTGTTGCAAATGAAGAGTTTGAATTTCTTGAAGTGCAAAAGGAGAACCAACAATTAAGAATGCAACTTGCTTGTTTATAATAAAAGCTACATGTTGTTCATAGCCATGCACAAACTAGTAGCCCATATCCAGCTTTCCCACCTCCTATTCCCCCTTCACTTTAATCCCATATAATATTACCCAAATGTTAGATAGGAATCAACCAACGAACCTTCAATGTTATACCATTGAACCACCTCGTAGACATGAACCACCTCCTAGACATGAGTTTCTTACAAATGATCATGGGTTGCTTATAGTCAAAGAAACCATCTGAGATCTAACGAGGAGCATCCAAAATCTACAAGAGGAGTCTGAGTGTGTCAAGGAAGAGTCTTTGGCGAAGGAGAAACAACTCACAAACTACCTTGTGGCTCTCAATCTTGAGCACAATGTCCAACTTCAAAAGGATGACTTCATATACAAGATTTGCCAACAGACACTTCTGGGAAACCAACTTGACCTTCATATGCATCGTCAAGGACAAATGATTCAGAATAATGATTATGTCATAACAATTGTGGTTGCCTCCAAAAAATCACCTTCTGAGATAATACAAAGAGGCGTATCTCCCAAACCAAGAAGAATCAAAACTGGTTCAATCCCTGAGAATGTGTGAAATCAACTCCCAAGGTATAATCAATTGATAAATATGCGAATAAGGTCCCAATTTTCATATTTAGATCAAAAGAGACGACCTCAAAATTTTCCATCACCTACAACAACGAGAAAGTGAACCTTTTGGGATATCACAAATGTCAACATCCCTTTAGCCACACTAAATAGAAGTATGATGATCTACACAAATTACGCTCCCTCTATGCATAATTACATGAAAAATGCATAAACTCCACAACCCTTGACCCCCTGCAGAATGCAAAAATTTCTTCGAGAATCCAAAAGAAATTGTACTCTCTTATAGAATCCCCTTTACCCATGCAAAAGGAGCAAAAATACAAAGAAAAATAGAGGAGGCAAAACATAAAAACCATAATCAACAAGAACTTGCCATGCCTTTTGAGGGATCGGAAGTGGCATTGACCTTGTTCTGAAGAAGTGTGACAAAAATGGGGTTAGTGCTATAGAAACACTATAAACCTCGAAAAATTCCCCAAAGCTTTCTCCACGGAATTTGAACAGGTTACACACGTTGCATCCCAGTTTGACTAGATTTACTTAAAATGGGATCTGTGCACCAATTGCAGTAACTATGGCTGATATATCGAGGGTCTTTATCAGTTCCTATCAAGGTCATTATTGATTCCAGAAATACAACCAAGAACGCATTTCTCTAATTATTAGTTCTATCTTAATTATTAAATATTAATCTCACAACCTCAAACACTTCAATCATCTAACATTAGATTGGATGGCGTAGACCTATACACAATGATAGTTGGGGGAGTTGTTTTGAAATGGAAGCACCTTACGACGTAATAAATATAAATGATTATAATGCCTTTAATATATTAAAGAAAAAAAACGTTGTTAATATCTAGAAGGCCAATATTATTGCAATCAATTGATAAATGATTTTATATTAGTAATCATTTTACTGTAATTTTTTACATTTATTATTTTTTTTACACTAACATAATATAGTGTTTATTTTTTGAATTATTGAATTTCATTTACTTACTAACCTACTAGACCGTTGGTGAATAGATTTGAACTTTTCTTCTACAATTGTAAGTTAAACTCTAGTTTTTTTAGATTTTTCCAAACTTTTATTGAGTTTCTTAGCTTTTCTAAAAGAAAAAGAAAAACAGATAAAAAAATTTGTTCTATCATAAATATATTTAATATAGTTAAACCTAACTATTTTAGATTGATAATATATATTTATAATATACCATAATATATTATATTAACAAATATATATTAACTATAAATATATAATTTTAATTAAATAATATTTAAATAAAATCTCTCTATACATTATATTATTAACTCTAATGTTATCAATTAACTAATATTATAATATTAATTATAACTATAATATAAATATAACCCTATAGCACAACAAACAAACATATATTATTAATAATATAGATCTTCCTTAATTACATTGGAAGGTGTTCCTCTTTGAGAACAATTCCCTCATCCGTCACTATGTACAGGTCTGTATCATTGGATCGAATGTTAGACAATTGAAAAATCTTCAATCATTTGATCCCACAACAAAACTGTTAGAGTTCCTTTCCATTACACTGCTACCAAGCTAGTAGGTTGGATCTCACAACATCACTATCAGACTTCCTTGCCATTACAATGTTTCCAAGTCATTCGTTGTGCAACTATTTTGGAATGGTTGGCTTTTGGTTTGAGTAACTGTTCTAGAACGGTTGGCTTTGGGTTTGATTCTCTCAAATGGGGTAGTGGCTGCCCTTTGTGCTAGACGAGAATAGGTGACATTTTTTTAGAAGCCATTTCATTAACAAGAGCGCGAGACATAGTGCTGGACGAGAGCAGGAGACATTATTTTATAATTTTTTTCATCTAAGGTTCAACCAGATGAGTAGAATAAATTGTGAATTTCAAGCCTTCTGGTTAATGTAATTGTGTCACCCAACATTTATGTCCCCATGCCCATGCTCGTGCCTATGCCTGAGACGAGCTGTTATAGATCTAACCTGGAATATAAGAGAAATAACAAATATACCCAATAATAACAAGATATAAATAGATAGAAATTCTTCTTTATTATCAAACCCTTAAGGTAGGGCAACACCATACATTCACTCCTTAAGGAAGGAGAACACTCCACAAGCCATATGCATGTTCATACAATATTCCTTGACTATCTTGACATGGAGTCTCTAGCCTCTATATAGGCCTCATACATACAATACCATGGGTCATTACCATGGTTTCCTCATACCATCAACTAATACCATGGGCCCATTACCTTATTACTAACTACTTGTGGTCCCTTACATGATATGGGTTAACCACCTTATTTATTACTATGGCACATCCCATTATTACATTATTACCTTGGGTACCTCCCTTGGTACCCCATATTATCCCCCCTAGGTATATAACATTCCACCCCCCTTAGCATGTTTCGTCCCCGAAACATGGGAAGAACACAAATAACAAGATCTACTCAAAAGAGTAGTCCACTGGTACCATGAACGTGCATCTGGCCATCCAAGAGAAAGGTGAACCCTTGATCTCGTTGGTGCCTCACTCGCTTGAGATGGAAGTTGACCATGGCAGCTCTTCTGTGTGTAGTAGGTGGATCGTCGCTCCTCGCTATCTGTCATACGGGGGTTGTTGTCCTTGTGGCTAATTGGTTGCCATCTTGTTGGTTGTTTTCTCCCGGGGTGATGTGGGTGATGATATGTTGAAGTTTTAACCCATGGTGTCTTTTTCTTTAATTCACCCTGCTGTGGTGCCTGTTGTGGTGTCTTCTTTTCCAATATGACTTCAACCACTGAACCCTCATCAGATGTGTCAGCACCTGTTACCTTTTCGGCTTCAGCCTTTGTTTGTGCTTGATTGTCGACCATCAACTGTTCATCATCTGATATGCCAGCCCCTGGAACATCTTCTGCGTGAACCTCCGTGGAATCTACCTGTTTATTGATAGAAATATCGTGTAATGTAATTTTCTTCTTTTTATACCAGAGCTTCAGGAATTTCTTCTGCACATTAATATTTATAGTACCCACTGATTCCATCCACGGGTATCCCAAAACAACATCCATATTATCTGTCTCTGAAGCATAAAAATCACCATGAAACACATACTTATCCATAGAAATCTTCAAATCCTTACACACTTGAACATCCTCATTATCAATCTGTACAGTTTCAATGTGTTTTGCTGGAACTTGCAATCTGTTTGCCAAATTAACACTTATAAGATTTTGCTTGCAACTAGGATTTATAGACACAACGATTTTCTCCTTCTGAATCAATCCATGAACCCACAATAAAGATATACCAGTAGGAAATAACCCCATATGTTTCTCCTTATCTTGTTTTCTAGTATGAGACCATCGGTCTAAAAGGAATTTTTCAAATTCTTCATGAGGCAGGTTGTAACACTTCATTTGGTTAAGTAATCCCCACCATGTGGTTGCCTCATCTCTAAAATCCTCCACTGCACACAATTTCCAATTGTTTTTCCATAACCACTTCTGTTGTTTTATGTATTCTTCAATAGTAGGACCACTATCTTTTCCTGTAAAATAAAGAACCTTGCTAGAAGCTATGAAGAGAGTTTTGAAAAAAAACACTTACTTGGTGAAAATTTGAAATTGTCACAGTTTAGTCAATATTGCTCAGAATCCCTATTATGACCTGTTTTTGGAAATGGAACAACCATTCTGCATCTTCCCATGTGATAAAAATTTTGATGCAGGCAATGAAATTTCAAATCTGCGCTGCAACTCTCCCGCAGTGACCAAAATTTCTGCAAAAAGGAGCTGATTTTAAATCAGCGATATCTCCCTCATCCGGACTCCGATTCGACTGATTGTTTTTTTAAATTGGGTAACTTTTCTCAAAAAATTCATATCTACAATTAGATTTTGTATATCTTACACCAAGACGTCTAGATCTGCGCCGCAAACTCGCTGCCCCGAAAAATTTTCTACAACACCACTGATTTTTAGATCAGTGATATCTCCTTCATCCGGACTCCGATTCAACCGATTTTTTTTTTAAATCGGCTATTTTTTCACAAAGAATACAGATCTACAATTAGATTTTTCAGATCTTTCACCAAACATACAGATCTGATCTGCAAACTCGCCGGCCCCGAAATCCTGCAAAAAATTAAAAAAAAAAAAAAAATTCTCCACTTTTGTGCCCAAGAAAGTGCTCTGATACCACTTGTTATAGATCTAACCCAAAGATATTATGATAATAAAAATAACCCAAGAATAACAAGATAGAAATATATAGAAATGCTTCTTTATTGATCAAACCCTTAAGGTAGGGCAACACCATACATTCACTCCTTAAGAAAGGAGAACACTCCACAAGCCATATGCCTGTTCATACAATAATCCTTGACTATATCTCCATGTGGAGTCTCTAGCCTCTATATAGGCCTCATACATACAATACCATGGATCATTACCATGGTTCCCTCATACCATCAAACTAATACCATGGGCCCATTACATTATTATTAAATACTTTTGGTCCCTTACATGATATGGGTTAACCACCTTATTTATTACTATGGCCCATCCCATTATTACATTATTACCTTGGGTACCTCCCTTGGTACCCCATATTATCCCCCCTAAGTATATAACATGAGCATATTAACTCCATCTTATTCTTTGTAGCTATCACACTCCATTGGCAGCCATGAGAGTTCATCCATTGTCTCTTATCTACAGTATCCCACCATGTTTATAGGTGACAAAACCAGTACACTGCATGATACCCATCAATTTTCTGTGTGCACTGCAGAATTCGGAAGTGCGTTGCATCCTTAACTCCAACTATTGTAATGGTCATCTTCTTTTGGGCTTTTTATTGGTGGCCTTGACCTTGAGACTTCCACAACGCAAATTAGCATTCCAGGTCCACTGCTAATCCTGCAAACTAGTTAGGCTAGCAGTTTTCTTATTGTGTCGTTAGTGAGGAACATGATGATGAGCACATTTGACATATGGAGACTGCCAAGGAAAACACTGAGCCATCCTGTGGTTGAGGGTCAGTACATATTGATGGGAAGGCTAATAATCTTGAGGAATATTCATGTAGAAAGATTGGGACAAATCTCAATATCAGGGAGTGAAAGACCACCAGCGGGAATGGTTTCTAGCGGTTAGGTTCATCATCTGATTTATGGGCGTAGGATGAGGGAGAAATTTAAGGAGATATTTGACACATTGCATCGATTCATCCCTCACAGCGCAATGATATGTTCCATGAAAATTAATTTTTTTGTTGTAATGACACGATTTTTTATGGCCATCCATTGACCTTTGGATTTAATCTCTATAGCTATTGAAAATATATGTAATAGCCATAAATTCTTCTCTCAAATTTAAGTTAGAAGTACGTACCAAAAAAATGATTTGTTGTTGTTAATATATTTGCTGAAAGACAATGCTTCCATATTGGGGTATATGAGAGACTATTTAACTAGTCTCAAATCGCGGGTGGAAGAACTTGAAGAGAGGAATAAACAATTGGAATTATAAATGAAGAAGCTCCCACATGCTCAATCTTAGGAGGGTGCAGCCATGAACACAACCCTACAATAGGATTAGGAGGGTGAAACCACTAGCACAAACCTCTAACAACATGGCTCCATAGGTAGTGACGGCGGTTACAACTTGGTGGTAGTTGAATTATCAAAGATTGGAGGTAGTATTGGTGTTGTTTCTTCTGATTAAATGGAAAATATACTAGAGGTGGTTGACATCCCTAGAAATCTGATTGATTTGATGATTTATCTTCTACAGAGTCTAAGAGAAATGAGGGTTCCTATTTTTTCCATCGCCACATCCATAGCACATTATGAACATGATCCGTCACACTTGAGATATTGAGTGACTACAACCATTAAATTGCAAGATCATTTAAGAAATATATATAATGCCATCTCCATTCTGGTTCCATTAGAGAAATATAGTTGTATTTAAGTCTTCTTCAAATTTATATTGTTATTAATATTTGTGATTGGTCGGGAAATTTGCACGACATGGAGCAGTTAAGGATAGGGTTGGTGAGTAAGGCAAGGGAACATGGCGGGTTGCCGCCACTATAGGAAGGTTAGGTATGGTCAATGGTTTGGAAATTTTGACTCTTGACGTCCAAATGGATCTAATTGCATCTCAAATGATTATTCAAATTTCTCCTCCTAGATGGATGAGTGCATTCAATTTGAATAATAACATCATTGTAGTTTAATGGTTTTAACGATTTTTTTAGGGAATTACATCAGAAATAGTTCTGACATATGAATTAAATATTGTCTCATGATATAGATAGATTGCATACAATGATTGTAAGTTGTAGAAATCAAATTAATTTGTTGTCACGAGATGGTTAAAAAAATTATGTTCTTTGAAACTGTGAAGACTGGTCGAGATGTGTGAACTAAGTCGGCAATAGGACTAAGAGAAAAATCTTAGAATGGGAGGTAATTTCATTAGTCTCTGTATGAGGGTGCTTGAAGAAATACCATTAAAAGAGGAGCGTTGAATCCACACTTTTACACTATCCCAGTTGACACTAGAGGAGCTCACTGTAGGTGTGATCCACCATTGTTGGCTTGAGGGGGCCTGACCTAGGTTTAGTGTTCGTTAGCCAAACAAATCCCTACATTACTGGCCCTTTCAGCATTAGCCCACAGAGCGTGGATTGAAGTCTCACCCGAATCAGTATTGGGGGATGCTGGAACCAAGTTTCCGCACCATTGAGATGGTTGTGATGTCGGTTTATTCCAACTATTCTTGCCTTCGTGCAAGTTGCTTCTATCTCTATTCCACCCTTTAGTACCTTTGCGAAGTGTTACAATTGGCTTTTGCATAGCCCTAACCAGGGGCTGAAGTCCTTTCACACTGCTAGGGTAGTGAACTGTGATATCTCCGAAACTAGGCTAATTATCTTACTTATCTTATTAACAAACCTTAGTTAGCTTCTCGTGAACAATTGTTCTTACTTGCGTTCACTTAACCAATACATTTATACACATTCGTGCACCATATAAGCATTAGAAGTGAAATTCATACCCAATATAACAGAATCATAAACATGAAATAAATACACATAAATGATAGAAAATTTCTCTTTATTAATACTTCAAGATGAGTACAGACTTGACTCATCCTGTGCACTCAACTGCAGGGGCCCGCGCACTCAGCGGTAGACTACTAGGCCTCTCCACACTTAGTTGCAAAGCCTCTACCTACGCTACGACCCAAAACATAGACTTACACTTTAGATCTATCTCGCATACATCTTCATTGCTTAGACATTGTGTCTCTAACTACTTAGAGCTTAGCTCTATTTATACAATCCCATGGTCCACAGACCATGGGTAGATCTTCTACAACCGACATTACATTATCAAAATAAGGGTGGACAACCCTATGACTCTTTAACAACTATGCGCTCCACACCCACAAAATGTGGAGTCTTTACATTGGAATTACAAAATTGGACCAAAATCTGGGCTCTTAGCCCCAAAACTGCCCTTGGGGGATCCCGCGCCCAAAAGGCCCCCAAAACAAACATCATGACTCACCCTTGAGTCACTCTACAGATGCGGAGATCTTAGTGCGAAGACCTCCTAGCTCTTTTTGGATCCTTGCAACTTCAGTAGAGCAATGAGCAATCGTCTGCTAGACTTCTTCCACGCGCTGGTCAGTCACTGCAGCTGCTGAACTGCTACCCTAAATCCTCTGCTAAGTTGCTTGCAGTTGTGTGAGCTTTGCTTCAATGGAGGCTGTAATGGTATAAGCCTCATCAATCCTCTTGCATCACGCACCCCGATGCCTAACTTACAGATGCGCACCTCCACCTATTCTTCTGCCTAAATTTCCAAATCCAGGACCATTCGGCAAGCTTCCTCTATAACCTGTATTATCTGTTTGTTCTGCTCCACTGCCTCGTCGCGCTGCAGGCCCAACTGCTCAATGTTGATGCATTTCTCACTCATTACCTATAGAGTGTGACTCTCCTTGGCCCTGAGTTCTACGATGACTCCATCCTATAGGGGGTAGAGTGTCTCCCAAGGGAGCGTAGCCATGTTCAACCCTACCCCTTTCAAACTACTCACCATGGGGTTGTCGGCTTCCTTCTCTATAGTAAGTGCCCCATCTGGTAGCACTATCGTATTGGTCACCCTTGTGCGCAACATTTCCTCGGTAGATGAAGTGCCAACTGCGAGGCTGGTGGACACTGCACCCACCTATGGAGTATGAACTTGTAACTCCTGCAACTCTATCCGAAGAGCCCCCAATGCCAATCATTGTTGTTCCTCTTCCTGTTGGAGGGCCTCTGCGGTGACATCCCTCAATGTTTCACCGATATCCTGCAAATCCCCCTCAATGAGGGTGATTGGGTCAAAATACGTCTTTGATGCCTTCGTTTTCTTTCACAGCACTGTCTGCTCTCATGGTCATGGACGCTTGAGTTGGGTGGATGTTGTCTGCGGGTCCCCGCCACCTTGTTCTATGTCTGTCTCTGGTTCGGGCGAAGGTGATTTCGTTCCTTCGCGCTCTTCTTCTCCTGTTTTCTACTGTTTTTCGTCCAACTTTGTAGCGTCATGCATTGCCTAGGCCTTAGCTGCTACTTCTTCATTCCTGCACTTTTTCGCCAACTGTGCCATTCAAAGCTTTGTCTCCTCCTTGCGATGCACGACAGACTTGTCTGTTTCCACCATGGAGCCAGCTGGAGCATGCCACTCCGGTGACCAAGAGTCAAGGACTGCGAATATCACATCATCAGTGGCCAAATATGGTAAATCATGCCACATCTTCGTAGGGTTCTTTTGCACCCTAATGAAGACATGGTGGAAATATTCTTTGAACTCTGCAAAGCTCTACAAATTGTTGTGTACTGTGGGCAATGAAGTTTTCCTTAAATGCCTGCCACCCACTCCATTTGGCCTGAAACCAGCTTTCAAATCGTGAATAGTGACTTTAACAGTCACTTTCCGGTAGACCTGCGCACTGTCACAGACCCTGTGACACTTCGCTACTGTGTGTAGCCTTGACATTGCGCAGCTCCCGGGCATTGTAGTTTATAGTCCTGCACCTCCTTTCAGTTGCGTGGAGCATTAACACTATGCCACTTTCATATAGTCACATCGTTGTATCTCTGGTGTATGGCTTCAAGTGACTTCCATTCACCTTTCCTGGAAAGGGTTCTCCATTTAACTTGACTAGCTATACCGCGCCTTCGTCGGTAATCTCTTTAATAATATACGGCCCTAACCAGTGCATCCTGAATTTTCCAAGGAATTTATCAAACTTACTATCATACAAAAAAACCAAATCGTTTGCCTTGAATATGTGTAGCTTGATGTGTCGATCGTGCCATGCCTTTTCGCGCTGCCTTTGGACCTGCAGGTGAAATCCAACCAAAAATCATTCTTCTTTGAGCTCATCCAACTGTGTGAGCCTCTCTTCCAGGGCTCCGCAATCCGTCATACCTATGAGTGTTGCTATGCTTAGACTAGGCACTATGTATTCCATAGGAATTACGGCTTCCACTCTATAGATAAGCCTAAAAGGTGTCTATCCTGTCAGTTTCTTGCATTTCATCTAATAAGCCCATAACACTGCAAGTATGTGTAGGTCCCAATCACTTTGCTGTGCATTGCATACCTTGGTCAATGCATTTTCAAGCACTTTATTGAATGCCTCCACTGTCCCATTAGCCTGTGGGTGATACGTTGTGCTCTTCTGGTGATACACCTGAAATTCCTCTGTTAGTGCATTCATCGTCTCATTTAGGAAATGCGTACCACGATTTATCATCAAGATCTTCGGACATCCAAATCACATTAGTACATGTTCAAATAGAAACTTTGTGGCAATCGCGCTCGTGCAATCCTTCACTGGCTACGCTTCTGCCCAACGTGTCAAATACTCCGTTGCAATGATAATATACCTCGTGCTTGTCTTTCCTTGAGGTTTAATGGGTCCTAAAAAATCTATTGCCCATTTTTCGAAAGGTTGCAATGCCATTTGTGGATCCAAAGGCATTTCATCCCTCCACGATGGCTTGCTTGTTCTTTGACATACATCACATGCCTTGCAATATGCTTTTGAATCCTGATGAAGGGTTGGCCACCATAACCCTGTGCGTAGAATATTCTGTGCAGTTGCTCTTCTTGCATAATGTCCTCCTGCAGTGCCCCCATCAGCGTCCACAATGATGCTTCTTCATTCAAACTTAGGTACATACCTTCGCATTATTTCATCATTCCCCATCTTGTATAGATGCCCAGCAATGACAAAGAAGTCTGTCATGCGTACCACTAATTCCTTCTTTTGCTAGACAGAGTATCCTTTTGATGCAGTTCTAGTTGTTAGAAAGTGTATTATATCTTCAAAATTTCCATCTACTACGTGCACAACAAAGATCTGCGTGTTAGGTAATCCTTCCTCCAAACTAGTAGGTTCCTCCCCTGTCTCGATGCATGATAGGTGATCTAGTCCCATGTTCAATCGTCTAGGCTTCACAACAACTTCAAAGTCATACTCTTGGAACAATAAAATCCATCTGCAAATTTTCCCCCCAAAACAGACTTATTGACCAGGTACTTTAGCACAGAGTGGTCTGTATACATCTGAAAGTGGCCTCCTAGCAAGTAGTGTCGATACTTCTCGAGCACATATACCATAGCTAGCCCCTCGTGCTCAGTGGTGGAATAATTCTTCTCTATTTTGGATAATATATGACTTGTGAACGCGATAGGGTGATCCAATCCTTCTCCTCCATCCTGTGTTAGTATTGCCCCCTGCACTATACACAACATGTTGACATGTACATGAAACTCTTTCTTCCAATTCGGGAAGACGAGAATTGGTGCAGTAACCATCTTTTCTTTCAGTATATCCAAGCTCTTTTTACAGTCATTGTTCCAGCAGAATGTGACATCCTTCTTCAACAATTTCTCCATTGGTGCAGTGATTTGGGAATAGCCTCTGATAAACTTCCTATAATATCCCGTATGTCTCAGAGTAGCGCACAGCTATTTCACACTTCTCATCGCTTCCAAGTCCAGAATCACCATGATATTCGTGGGGTCTACCATCAGCCCTTATCTGCAAAAGACATGCCCCAACAGGTTCCCAAAAGGAATGAGAAACATACACTTCTTAAGGTTGAGCGCGATTTCGTATCTTTGACAAGTATCCAGCATTAAGCGCAAGCTCGCTACATGGTGCTTAACCAGCCCAAATATAGTCCAGTCATCAAAATAGACCTCCAAGAACTTATGAATATATTCCTTGAATGTCACAACAACCACATGCGAAAATATAGCAGGTGCATTCTTCAATCCAAACGGCATGACAATATATTGAAGGCAACGCCACTCAGTCGTGAAGGTTGTCTTGCTCCTATCCTCCGATGCGATTTTGATCAGTGGTACCCCAAGAACTCATCAATGAAAGAATAAGCTTCTTGACCACCTATATTGTCCAACACTTCATCCGTGAATAGAGTAGGGAAAGGATCATGCAGACAAGCGTCATTTAGTTTTCTGAGATCCACACAGATCCTTATCTTGTCCTTCTTCTCCTTCTCTTGCACCACCATCGGACTTACCCAATTGAATTCCTCCACAGGCTCAATGATGCCTGCTGCAAGCATTTTGTCTAGTTCTACGTAGACCTTCTCCTTGTATTTTGGATTTAAGCAGTAAGGCCTATGCTTAACTGGCTTTGCGTCGGGCTTTAACGTGATCTTCATCACCCCTCAATCTTTGATTATTCCTTTCAGATCCATAAACTTGGTCGGGAATAAGTCCTGATATTCGTGGGGTAATTCAGCGACCTTATCCACCGTCGCGTCGTCCCAGTAGTCTCCGATCTTCGTGAATTTGGGTTCGGCCTCCGTACCAATGATCACTTGCTTAGTTTTCACTGGTGGAGTTATATCAGGGTTCTCAATCTGTGGTCCTTGAACCTCGCGGTGGCCTTCTGTTTCTGGAATGTTAATATTCTACGGATCCTCATCCTCCTCTTCAGTAGTTACATTATAACATTCCAGCACACGACTTAACTAAGTAGCCAATTCATGATGAATCAGGTCTAAACACTCCTGTGGTATCCTAAAGATGGTTGCTTTCACCTCTTGTAGCGCTTCATCAATACTATCAAACCCATCCTCAAAACTGAAGGTCATCATGAATCCTTCGCGCAGGATATCCCATTCACCTGTCCCATGGCAGAGCTCTGTTTCTATATACCAGTTCATTGGGATAACATCTAGGGTGTGACATAACAGGTGCACTCACTTAGGTTGTGGTTTTTATCCATAGGCATACGTTCACTTGGCCAGATGTGTGCATGGATCATCCTTCCCATCATACTTGTCTGTCAGTTGCATCTTAGGCTTCCCAAATCGTGCTCGCATCATTCTCCTACATTCACGCCAATCATCAAAGCTTCCTTTGTGAATACCCCACCATCCTATGGGCGTAGCACACAGCACTCAGTCCAAGGCCTGGAAGCATTGCTTTTCCAACACCTCCCTTTCAAATGCATCCAAGAAGGTATCAACCTCATTTAAACCATCATAAGTAGGCAGATTTCTTTCTTCTAATGACATGTAGCGCAGCGACTGGGTCATCATATTGCAATTTAGCGTAGTTACCTTGTGTAACCAATTCTTCCAGTGTTCTACTTCTTCATTGGAATCCAAAGTGCAGGAACTCTCACGCTCCCATGTAATCTGCCCATCCGCGATGGGACTCACCCAGTCTTGGTCTCACGCTCTTATCTTATAGATGTAGTCCAGATCATCATCACTTTCATATTTGCGGACTCGTTTTGTATAGCGTGATCCTTCAGCAGGATCCAGGGGTATTATTACGCACAATGATTTATTTTCAAAGATCATCTTTCACTTCTTCAAATTAATTACCCCATTCATATCAGTGGCCTAATCAATTCCGAGGAGCGCGGGGTAGGGATTGTTGTCATCAACAATCTCTATTACTTCAAAATCTGCCAGCGTGCTCACTCCCTCAATATCCATAGTTACTCCATGAAATCGCCCCATGGGTATGATTTTCTACAGGTTCACCATTCTGAGCTGAATTAGAGACCATTGCAGCACAGGTCTCCCCATTTGCTCCCATGTCTGTTTTGGTAAAACATTTACGTCTGATCCCAAATCCAAAATGACTTGATCCATTTCATATTCTCCGATCTGCGTGGTCAGTCTCACTTCACACCCCATCCTTGTTTTAAGTATTCTGATCTTTCGAACTACGTACGGTTCTCTTGGCACAGTCTCAGCACATCTGTTGATGAGTTTTTGTAACCATTTCATAGCCTTACTGTCGCGCAGTAACTTCATACAGGTTTCCAGAAAAGTCGTGAGCATAGAGGGGTCCATCTCTGGTTCTGGTTTATCTTTACTTCCTGAAGTGGAGGCCTCAACAAAGCTCTTCTTAGCTTCCATGAATTCTAAAGAGCACGCTCTAAATCGAACTCAACTTCTTCTGTTGGGGCTTTACAAACCCAGGTACTGCCTTCTGGTTGTTTCCCCTTGTCATCTCTTGTTGCAATTCCACTTCGGAGCACAATATTTACGTTCGGATCTTCCTCACATGGCTCAGACCTCATCATCTACAGGTTCTGAGTCGAGGGAGGTGGTAGCGCTCCTTTATCACGGATCCTAGCTATCAGCATAGGACACTCTTCTGTTTCATGATCAAATAGTGTGCAATACTTGCACGACGGATGCGTCGGATTAGTGTAATCGTGGGCATAGTGTCTTGGCCCTCCACAATTATAGCAAATCAACTATCCGTGACCTCTACCAGGTCCTCCTCCGCCTCGGCCTCGTCCACACCATTCCTGTATTCTAATCAAGGGGCCACGTTTCGGCCTAAACGCTGTAGGCGAGAGCTCTATCCATCATCAATTCTTAGCTCCTGTAGGTACACTCATCATGTCCCACTGACCTACAAAAGTTGTAGAATAACTATTGCAAAGTTTGCATATACTTTTGTAACAAGTGACAATTGTTTGTGCCATGTTTTCTGGCTATTTAATAGATAGTGCACCACAAAGCAGGTGTTGCGCTAGGTCTGACTTGAGCTTCTAGCTTTAGAGGCATCGGTCCTCCTCTTGCAAGGTAATTTGTAAAGACTGGGTAGTGGTCTTTGTCATGACCCTGACTCTTGCATTTCACGCACCATACTTCTTCGCGCACTTTTGGTTGAACTGTGTTATCCTAATTCAAGCTTTGCATCTCAAGGCATAGATTCTTCAGCTATGCGTGGATCTACTGAACTCCTAGGTTAGGATCTTGCATCACGGTCTCATGTAGTCTCATGGCAATCTCCAGGGCCTCTTCCTGAGTTTTTACCTTCTGCTGCTACAACACACTTCTTATATGTAGTAGTAGTGAAGCGAAAAACCACTCGCGATGCTGTCCATCTGTCAAATTTATGTTGGCTTCGCGAATTGTACATTTCAACCTCTGATCTAGTTCCCAAGGTGTCTCACCTGGTAGCATCGTGATTTCTTTCAATCCAATAATCGATTGCACTTTAGATTTAGGCCTACTAAATTCCCTATTGAGTGCTGCTTCGATGTCCGCTACTCTCACATTCGGGTTATCGTTGGAGTACTTAATATACCAAGTTAGCACGCGATCCTGCAGGGCACTAACCAGTGTTTCTTTCTTTATATGGTCATCTGTAACACCTTGAGCTTCCCATACAACCTTCACTATGAACCAGAATTGGTCCAGATCCTCATTTCCCAAGCCTTTGAATGAAGGCAACTTCACTGTGTTCGCCATACTGAATCACGGTGGTGGTGGAGGTGGTACGGGTGAAGTTGGAGGTGATGGACGTGAAGCGGGCAGTGGTGTAGGCGGGGGTGGTATTTGCAGAAATCCTTGTCTTATAAGATGAATAGCACTTCGTAGAGAGACCTTCGTGATCCCTTCCTCGTCCCCTCGCGGAGGTGAAATCAAGGGGCTATGCTCTGGACTCTTATTTCATTCATTTTTGTAAATTCTTCTACTTCGCATAGACCTAATCATCAAGGTAATTGCATAACTCGCTTTTCACACAACAACATTTAATCCAAGTATTCAAATATTTTACGTACTTACCTCACAGTCCTTTGAAAAAGCATCGCTCTACCTCGTTATAGCTAACTAAGGTGTCAACCACGAACTCAGTAACAAATCCTCCTATAATGCAATCGATCCAATGATCGACAACGTGTGCAATCTTATCCTCCGATGCTTCCAATTTTCGCACTAGGACTGTCAAGTTTCCACCTTCCTTGGCTATCTGCTAGTTTTGCGATTCACTCGTATATCTCAATAGGAAAGGACGCGAAAAAAATTTCGTGGATCTCTATATACAGGTAGCTGTCTAACCACTGTTCTTTTAACAGTCGCGGGTTTATGTTTTCCTGTGCCGCTAACTCATGAATCCTTTTGTCCAGCCAACCTTCGATTTCTTTCTTAGTTGGATTCTAATGATACGACATCACACATCTCTTATGCAGATTCTAGTCCTGGCAACAGAACCATTTGTTAGCTTGAGGGGGCCTAACACAGGTTCAATGTTAGTTAGCTAAACAAATCCCTACACTACTGGCCCTTTCGGCATCATCTCGCGGAGCGCGGACTGAAGTCTCACCCGAAGTAGTATGGGGGATGCTGGAACCAAGTTTCCGCACCCTTGACATGGTTGTGATGTCGGTTTATTCCAACTATTCCTGCCTTCGCATAGGTTGCTTCTCTCTCTATTCTGCCCTTTAGTACCTTTGTGAAGTGACAATCAGCTTTCACGCAGCCCTAACCAAGGTCTAAAGTCCTTTCACGCTGTTAGGGAATCGAACTATTATATCTCCCAAACTAGGCGAAGTATCTTACTTATATTATCAACAAACCTTAGTTAGCTTCGTGTAAACAAATGTTCTTACTTGCGTTCACTTAACCAATACATTTATACATATTCGCACACCATATAAGCATTAGAAGTGAAATTCATACCCAATATAACAAATGCATAAACAAGAAATAAATATGCATAAATGATAGAAAACTTCTCTTTATTAATACTTCGAGATGATTACAGACTCAACTCGCCCTCCGCACTTAGTTGCGGACTACTAGGCCTCTGCGCACTTAGCTGTAGAGCCTCTACCTACGCTATGACCCAAAACATGGACTTACACTTTAGAGCTATCTCGCATACATCTTCATTGCTTAGACATTGTGTCTCTAACTTCTTAGAGGTTAGCTCTATTTATAGAACCCCATGGTCCGCGGACCATGGGTAGATCTTCTACAGCTAACATTACGTTATCAAAATAGGGGTGGACAACCCTATGACTCTTTAACAACTACACGCTCCGCGCCCACAAAATGTGGAGTCTTTACATTAGAATTACAAATTGGACCAAAATTTGGGCTATAAGCCCCAAAACTGCCCTTGGGGGATCCTGCGCCCAACAACCACCCAACATGAAATCACCCATATTTATTCACGTACATCCCACACAAGTATTCTCAGTCTTCATGCAGTGAAATCGTAGAGTACCAAAGGATAGGATCATTAGGGGAAGCCATGGTATTAATACTTGGCCCTGCCCCTTATGGAAAATAGAAACAACAATAGCTACATGGACGTAGGAGGCATAGAGAGAGGGGCTTAAACTCAACACTTTATGGATGGAAACAACATACCTTTCCTCAGACATCACTATGGATCCTTCAATAAGTTTTATCTTTGACATATTTTTGTAATGAATGCCACATGAGAACTATCATTATCTTAATAATCATGATAAACACATATTAATCAAACATAGGGTGGGATGGCCACTCCTCCCCCTCCATTCAATAAGTTGAAGGTTGTGGATCAATCCTCGACCACATGCCTTGTGTTTCTATAGTTTTTCATAATTTATAAATTTAATTAAAAATTCTATCATAGTTGTATGACATTCAATGAGGGAATATATGAACCATTTTCAAATATATTTAATTAAATACTAAAAAAGGTTACTCTTCATAATTATATTTAATTAAAAAATAACTAAACTAACTATAAAGTTGTAATGAGTTGTAAGGAGTTAGGAAATATTGACCTTATTTTAATAAGTATTTTACACTATGACACAAATAATTAAAGTTTTTCTTTTCATTTTTAATCATTATTTCAAGAGAATAATATTATAGATTATATTGGGTGTATAATAGATGATGACAGGGTATTCTATTAAGACACTCCATGGTGAAAAGGTCATCGATTTCAAATTTTAAGGGAAAAAATCTACCCATGCTAAGGGCCAGTGTGGCTGAGGTTGGATGTGATCTCAAGGTAATTTTGATGGCGGGTTAGATACCTCTCCATTATGGTGAATCCAGGTAGAGGTTAGGCTTACTAGTCATATGATGAATCACACTACCTAACCAAAAGGTAAATACTAGATTGAGCCATAAAATATACAAGCTATTTATATAATAAAAGTTATTGAGCAGAGAGGTGCTCTCTAGCCCAATATGGTAGAGAAGTTGTAATATAATCTTTAACATTTCGACTAACTCAAATTACATATTTAAAAGAAAAAGATTAATGTAATGTAATGTATGTTGAGAGATCTTTCGGTAAAAATCATGTAAATAAACTTTAAGTTGATGCATTTTGAACCATTTATTGATTAATGTAATGTAATGTAGGTTAAAATAAAATAAAAATAACCCTATAAAAATAAATTAATAATAAAAATAAAAATGACCCATGGTTTTGAGAATCCATGGTATTGCAATGAATATTAAGTTCATTTAGTTGATTGATGGCTAAAAGGTTGTCAATAGGTTAATAAGTTTTAATAAGTTGTAGATGGTTGGTTAGTGATGTTTGGGTTCACTTTTTATTGTTGAGGCTTTCATCTATTTGACCGTAAGCTAATTTTGTTGATCGAATTGGTCCTGTAATTTGATGGGGTAAGTGCAAGTTTCTCATAATTTTGTTGTATTATGGTTGTTTTTTTAGAAGACATGTAAAATAAGGGAAGCATAAATACAAGGTTTAAAAATATGGAAGCATATAAAGATTTAGCTTAAAATAAAATAGAGAGTAGTTTAAAGGGATGAAGTATATACAATAATATATATTAAATTCAATAATAATTTTTTGAGATAGGAGAATGTCAGTTTTATTTAACATTTTCAGTCAATGCTTTTTGTACTTTGATATGGGGTTCAAATGGTATGTTGCCATATTTAAATTTGATATAATTATCCAAGTTTAATGGGATTTGTATTTACTATTTATTCATTTTATATCAAGGCTTCTCACATTTTTCACTTTTGGAAATATTTGATGTTGATTTAAATTTCTAGTTACCTAACTTAATTTCAATAAAAAAAAAGTTACCTACTTTTGAGGAAGAATGAAATTAAAATTGAGGATTTTGTTAAAAAAATAGGTAATTGGTTATACTCCTATACAATAACTGTAAGGAGTACCTTTTTTATAGCAACTCCCCCAATTGCCACTGTTGGTTTGTAGCATTTAATCAAATGTTAAACAACTGAAAACTCTTCAGTTGTTGGATCCCAAAGCATAATTGTCAACTAAATTCCTTGCCATTATTTTGATGCCAAGTCACTAGTTGTGCCACCATTTTGGAATCGTTGGATTTTTGTTTGAGTCTCTCATATGGGGCAGTTGTTGTCCCCTGTAACTGTATTCAAAGTCTAAGCTGAGCTGTTATCAAAAACTACGATGGGTGATTATAATTTGAGGAAAATTGTGCATGTGAGAATGATGTACAGACGAGGCGAGGCGATGACAATGGATTTCATTATATCATTTTCGCTGGTTCTTATGTTGCCTTGAAGGTTTTTTTGTTTTACCATATGGCAGCTTGGATCTTTAGTACATTTTAGATTTCTGTTCATATCACACATGCAGCCTCAGAACTCTTTGCAAAATTTTGTTTTACAGGTTTTATCACATTCGTAAATATCTTATGCATTTGAACTATGCTAATTTCATTATTATAATATTTTTTGAACTTATATAATATATGTATGGAGCATGGAATGTAGAAAATTATTCCTTTCCATTACGTTGTTGTCAAGTCACTCGTTGTGCCACCATTCTAGAATCATTGGATTTTGGTTTGAATCTCTCAAATGGGGCATTTATTGTCCTCTGCAATTATATTCAAAGTGTGAACTCATCTATTATAAAAAACTACAATGGCTCATTATAAGTTGAGGAAAATTTTGCATGTGTGAGAATGATAAAGAGACCACGCGATGGCAGTGGATTTCATGATATCATTTTCGCTAGTTCTTATGTTTCCCTGAAGGTTTTTGTGTTTTACCATATGGTAACTTGGATCTGTGGTACATTTTAGATTTTTGTTCATATCAAACAATTAGTATCTTGGATATTTTTTAAAATCTTATGGTGTCGCGGGCAATAGCATTAACATTGGCGGGTGCCTAAATACTTAATGTGACATCGACAATATGCTCGATGAATTGTATGATGACCTAAGTGGTTACTCACTCGAATATTTGGGACACGAAAGGCCTATAGCTCCTAACTTGATTTCCCAACAGTTCATGAATAAGGACCATGTCAAAGATTGCACAAAAACTTCATTGCCAACATGTTCGACACCTACACTCATTGAGGGAGTAATTATTGTAGATTGGTTGGCACAAAGAAACACAACAAAATGCCTTACAGTAATTAAATTATGATGGATTTGTAGATTGGATGAAGCATGCTCTCTTGAATGACCCAAATTAGGGGCTCTATGTGTTTTATGCTAGATTTATAAGATGTTGCGGATCTATTTTGTTTTCAATCTCCATATTTCTTTTACTTGTAGTTGAACTATTAATATAATTGATATTATAAATGAATGAGCCACTTCAATTGAGAAAAAAATTGTGTGGGCTAATTTACCTTTCATCTACTATTGTTTTGAAATTTAACACCTTAGAATTTTTCTATTTAGTTTTCAACTTTCCTCTTTCATTTCTTTTGTCCTTACTTGGTAATTGTAGATTAAGCAAGCAGAACCAATTTCATGGTTTAACATCTTTGTTTTGTCACCTATGATTTACTAGATCACTTTTCAATCTCATTCCAACAAATATAATAACTCTTTCATGTTATAATAACTCTTTCGGTTTTTAAGAGTCGCATAGATTCGTAGGTTATATAAATTTTGGGGCCAATACTTTAAAACCAAGGTGAGATGTGGTATTTTGATGTAAAAAGAAGTAGCATTTTCATTATGGTGCTTATGGATCTCACTTGATTTTCACCATAAAATAGTTTAAATGCTATTGAGTTATCTCTACATTATTTTCAACTACATTACATGGGTTAGATTTTCATGAGGAGAATTTATTGATTAAAACAAGAACATGGGAGACACCAAGGAGATTAGTGGTAAAGAGCAATGTGATCATCTGAATAGTTTTAAGGATCATGAAGGAAATAATACAGAGATAAGTGAATAGTTAGAAGAGAAACACATGCAATTTTTTCAAGAAGTGTAGTTGATGCTATTCTTGAGTTCAATTTCCAAATAGGAGATATGTGTAGTTTTATAAAGGTGGATCTTAATTCACATGAAAATTCATAATTTATTTACAAAATTGTTATAGCATTTTGAAGACATATGTTTCAAACTATAAAAATAATTGCTTTGTACTGATTAAGGTTCTCTATAGCACTCAAGAAAAAAATATAGAAAAATTGTACTAAAAAAAATGATTTATTTCTTTATTTATGAGGCATTCATGTTGACATAATCAGTTAAAGTCTTTAACTTGAACATAGGTCTCATGATTTGTAAAGCTGAAAAAAATAGTGTTGTAGTAATATTTCATTGTAACATAATCCTTTTCTTTGGTATTAAAAAATTGTTAAAAAAAATCAATTAATACTATATATGTTATTGCCTTACTACTTTCCTTTACAACATTTAATACAATTGCTAATATAAAAAGTTTTTCAGGAAAAGAGATTTTGAGATTTGATCTATATGTCTATCTCACATACTATACGACGATTATAATATTTGTCTGCTATGCTACGGGTAAGCACTAAGTGATGGGTAAGGGCCAAGTGTGGGGTTAATTTTTTACAAGTATGGCACGTGTGAGATTACTCCAGGTATGATTTCTCCAACTGACAGCTTCTCCGTCTTGAAAAATAAATTGTGACAATCAGGAAGCGCATGCCTAAACCAGGGAGTGTAGGAGGATGACGACTGGGGATGCAGGAAACCACGCAGTTGTTTGGGTGGGTATTAACGAGACCAGTGAGGTGTGGGATGGCCGTCATGAACTCTTGGGTTTCGGTGTGTATGACCTCGCATGACTGTGCAGATAGAATAACAGGTGGCCTGGATAAAAGGGCGGGCCGTCGCAGGGGCGGCCTTCTGATCCTGATCTAGAGCGGCGTGGGACGTGGGCTCTAAAGATTTCGTCTTGGCACCTTATCTTGCTGCTTCGAGCTCATTCCTGCCTCCCTTCTTTTCTAGTAATTCATCTCCCATTTGGAGTCCACGCGACCGGGCTTGTGCTCCTCCCTTAGCGGCATATTCCTACAACATTATTCGAGTTGGTATATATTCCTCTGATACCAAAGTTGATATTCCTCCATCATTATTCGAGTACGTGGATTGGATTAATTCTTTACTAACTCAGTCAAAGGAATTGATATCTTTAATTTTTCTATTTCAGCTTTGAGGTTGAAAGGGAGCTGATCTTTGTTTGTTTGGATGGGATCTTCCTTAACAAATGTAGTCTGTATGTTTTTATCTTGTTTCTCAGTACTAGGCAATTTAGTCTGTGTTTCAATTGTTTTTCTTTGATTTCTCTTGTTTGGATTGATTTCAGTAATTGTTTCAGTGGAGGTTATATCTACAATTTTGGGGGTAGAAGTCTCCCATGTTCCGCTAGGGAGGATTTGTAAATTTTTAGTGACAGGAGCTTCTGTTATATTTTTAGTTTGGGTCTGGATTGATCTTTTAGTGGGAGCTTCATTGTTCTTTTTACTTTTTAAGCTATCTGTTTGTGAACCTCATATATAGCTGACTCATAACCCTATTTAAAGTCAAAGGACTCACCAGATTCTAATTGCAATTGTTGCAGCATGTACAACTCATGTTCTTCTTGAGTAAGAAAAACAATATCTTCATTTTTTATTCCTAATAAGTTTATCTAGGTGTCATCCTCTTCTTCATGGTTCTGTGAGCCCTCAGCATAGTTCTCCTGGAAGGGAGGCCTAATTTGTTGATCTGGTATAACATTCTTTCCAATGTTAGGATTCTTCCTAAAGTTGGGGTTTCTTATTGGGGGTGGCTATTGATTCTCCCACTGATTTTTTCTTTCCATGTTTTCTAATTTATCCATTAGTCTTTCTACACTCTTGGCTAAACTATCTATCTTTCCATCAGAAGTGGAAGTTTCCTCTTTAATTACAACTCTCTTTTCATTTCTCATTCTAGATTTCTTGGCTAATAGGTTGGCCTCTACACTAACAACATTACTTTGCATTTGTTCCAATGTTATAGGGTTTCTTTCCCTTAACTCGTATGACATGTTAGTGTCAAAAACATTAGGGAATTTGATTAATGCTAGGTCAAGTGGAGGCTTATTATTAGCAGGGATTGCATTGTAGATGCTATTGAACCTAGTACAATAATCTTGAACTGACTCATTAGGAGCTCTTCTAATGTTATCATATTCAGAAAGTATTTGCAGATGGTTTCTCTTTCTCTCCCATCTATCAATGAATAATCTATGAAAAGCAGATAAGTCTATAATATGGTGGGCAGGTAAAGCTTTGAACCATTTCTTAACATCCCCAGTTAATGTTTAGGCAAACAACCTCATTTGGGCATCTGATTCATCTACCTCATGCAACTCAAAATAGTCAGTCATTTTGTTCATATGTTGTTAAGCAGTGTACTGATGAGTAGCATCAAACAAAAATATTTATTTGATAATCTTGGGGCATGGCATGGAGTTGTGCTGGTAAAACCAGGGGTGCATATCGGTCTGCCATGGCTTGGATTCTGGCTTGACTAGGGGGTAAGGAGCTGGTACTTGAGGAAGGGCTTGAAATGGATGGAGATGAACTAGATGAGGATGAGGTGTTTGGCTGATGAATAACTGGTTTAGGGAAATGGACTATGGTGGATACTATTGGTGAGGTAGTGGTAAATGAAGGTGTATATACAGTGATTCAAGATTGTGCAGAAATTTCAGAAGCAACAGCACTAAGGGCAACTAGTTCAACAGATTGTTGAAGGTAAGCATCATCTATATGGCTTATCAATGTAGAGGTTAAAGCTTCTAACTTGTCAAAAGTCTCCAAGACAAATTTATCTAAATCTGGATGGATAATCACCCTTTTTTATTCAATGAGTTGAATAAACTCAGGGTCTAACACTATTTCATGGATTGCATTCTCCGATTTAGTTCTAAACAATGAGAGGTCAAATGAAAAATCAAAAGGGATTTCCTCTAAAGTTGACAACTCCTTAGGGAGTGAGTTTGCTTTGACTAACTAGCTACTACTTGCCTGAATTTCTACACTTTTTGGTTTTCTTAACATTCTGTCTGGGTCATCAACTATTGTAGCAGGGTTTGGATCTGGGTTTGCCTTGGTATAGTGAGTCTTCTTAGGAGCCAGAATTCTCACCTTTTTAACTGTTTTTTATGAAAATTTTCAAAAAAAACTTGTGAAAATGACCTTTAAGGGGCTCAATATGAAATTTATGGTTTCGTTAAAGTTTTATTAGACTAAGGATCGAAGTCCCCAGTATGGTCTCCAATGATGTTATCACTCCAAAATTTCTTCTAAGTTCTCTAAAAAAGAAATGATAGAGGTAACCACAAACCAACTTTGGAGATCAGGATCTAGCCTTCTTAATCTCACATAGGGCTCTCTCTTTATGATTTAACTTTGTTTTAGTTAATTGATTTTAGGCTAGTTATGATTGTGCTTGGGTTTTTTATTTGAATTTGGGTGGTGGGATCACTTACTTAGATGAAAACGGTTGTCTTTTAACATTGGGCTATAGGGTCAAATGTCAAACAAACAGTATTGGATTAAGTTCTAAAAATAGTGTCTACAGGGCAAGATAGAGGAGTTACTACAGAACTCAAAGGTTTGATGGTGAAATGGTTTCCAATCAGATCTAGGGAGCAATTAAGGGTTCCCTAGGCCATATTTTGTAGAGAATTGAAAGAGGTCAACCGGGATGGGAGAGAAATTAAGGGTTCTCAAATCTGGATATCAGAGGGAAACATATAAATGATTAACTATGCAAAACATAGTGTACTTAAACAAATTGTGAGTTAAATTTCCAGTTAATTCATTCAAAGTTAGATAACATTTGAGTTTATGAAACACATAAGAAAGTAACAAAATTAGACAAAGAAGATACTTCACTGCAATAGCTCATCTCATGAATCCAGTAGTGCAATCCTTTTATTACTTGCTCCAGTATGTTGACTTGAAAATTGGTACAATAAACCTTAGGTTTAAGATCAAAATAACTCTACAAATATATAGCAATCCACACTCAATACTTCGAATTATGAAGTATTTATACAAAATAAATTACAAAATATCTCAAACTGCATTGAGAACTAATCTAGGAAAAATAAATATCTTCATGCAAGAAGATAGAGACAGTTATTGAACTGTTGTTTGCTGTCCCTGTTATTTAGGTTTTGTTGTCTTTTAGTCTTTGATCTTTTGCCCTTTAAGCTGCTTGGTTGTTTGGCTTTCACGCTGGATGTCATATTTACTTATGACCTTTCATTTAATACACTTTCATGTGCCTCCTCTGTTTAGTCTTTTAATTGTATGATTTGTCACCTGCTTTCATTTTTACCTTTTACTGTAAACCTTACTCACTCTTTCATGCTTCTGTGTTTTTAGTAAAAATGCTTTTTACTAAAAGACACATGTAGAATAAAGAATGTTTCTTGGAGAGTAGTTTGTAAGAATCTTTTGTTGTGCTGGTGAAAATGATTTCATCTCTGTTTTAACATTTACTTGTGTAAATTGTTTCCTTCTGCTCTGTGATAATTGTATTTTCCTTCTGAATAAAGCCTTTTGAATACATTTCCTTGCGAATATTGGAGTAAACAGGTTTCGGAACTAGTATCAAAACTATTTATCCAAGCTCCCTTTCTGCTAATCACTTACAAAATACAACAATTATTAATAAAGTGTAGGTTTGCGGGGAAGGCAATGAATGGCTTTATTGAACTGAGATGTTTGTGGAAGGAGTCCGGAGCGTGTTCGAAAGGTTATCAGTGGTCAAATTTGGTTGCAAGTGCTCAGGGTGGCGCAAGAAGGCTTAGGCAGCTTTCACAGTTTGAATGAGTGAAAAGAGAGAAAATGAGCGTCTTAGGCCTTTTAACGGGTAACGGTCACATTTGGCGTGGAATTTATATAAATGAATAGTGGGTGGTTTCATTTTACGCGGGGAGGCAGTTTCAGGGGCCATCGCATCGCTTTTGGTTGTCGAGCAGTATTTCCTTGAGAGCACGCGAGTTCACCTAGAGCTGCCACATAACTGAAAGGAGCCTGAGAAAAACCATGAATCTCGCATGCTCTTGGGCTGGGAAAGATAGGAAAGAGAATCAGCGTGATATGGATGTGCACCGTCATATTTGGGGGTGCATGATCTAACTGCTGTCGCGCGGTGGAAATGCACGGCGGGGGGATTAATTACACTTAACTTTAATTGAATAAGGTGGGGTTATATTTAAGTGGGTTTAATAAAGTGGGACAAGGGTTTAAATGTGGCGGGCTTTGTTAACTGCACCAAGGGTGGTAGGTTAAACGGGTTTATGTTGGGAAAAATGTAAATGGCGGAGTTAATTAATTAATATTGGGGGGGAAACAAAACTTAAAATAAAGGTGTTTTATGGGTTTTTTTAGGTGAAATATGGAATGGCAGAGTTAATTAAGTAATGCGGAGGGGGGGGGGGGGGTTTAGGGGTTTTTTAGATAAAATAGGGAAATTAATAAGGGGAAAATGATTTTTTCAAAGGGGAATGGGTTTCACACTAGGGAAGAGGGGTTTTGGGTTGGGAAATGACCTTTGGAGGGTAATTTGCTAGGGAAATGTGTGAAACCAAGGGGTAAGGGTCAAAATGAAGGAAAAAGGGTATATTCTTAAGAAATGATGGGATGATGGGGAAATTAGAAAGTATGTAATGGGGGGTGAAATGAAATGAGGGGAAGTTAATTAAATCAGCTTGTGAACATATTTTCACTTTCATAACTGCTCCTGCACACTGAAACATAGGATTAAGCATGATAAATGTGCTTATGCTTTGACAACCTTGTATTTCTGCAACCTTTCTTCTACCTACCCTTTACTTATCCTAACATTTTTTCTTCACTTTATTGGGTGCATTTAAGCTAGCAGACCCTTTCTTTCCTCTTTCTTTTGAAAAGAAAACTATGTAATTCTAACCTTATATCTTCCAATGGCTCAGATTAAGCTGTTGAGCACATTTTATTTCTCTACCTAACTATTGATCTCCCAAGATTAAACAGTTTGGCTAGATATTTATTTTCTATCTATAAACATGAAATAGTCAAGATTAAATAGTTTTACTATCATGGGTTGCGGCATTTATGATGAGCTGCGCACAACCATTACTTTGCACAGTAAAGTAAAAAGTAGTGGCACTTAGACTTGCACACTTTCATGATTTGTTTTTGTTTGGAGTTCATATTTTTTCACTTTTTTTCACTTTTCTTATTATTTTTGTCTTTGATATTTCTTTTAGGACATACTCTCTTTACATTTTTTAATTTTTAATATGGAAAACATTTTGCAGAAAGCAAAAGTATGTACAATATTAAAAGACTAACCATAGCCAATTCAAAATTATGAATCCTATTATTATAGGACCCTAACACCATGAAAAATATTTTTTTGTTGTTGTAATGTAATGAAGTTTTATGGCCATCCATTGACCTTTGGAGTTAATCTCTATAGTTATTGAAAGGATATGTAATAGCCAACAATTCTTCTCTTAAATTTAAGTTAGAAGTACATACCAAAAAAATTGTTTGTTGTTGTTAATATATGTGTAGAAAGACAATGCTTCCATATTGGGGTATACGAGAGACTATTTAACTAGTCTTAAATCATGGGTGGAAGAACTTGAAGAGAGGAATAAACAGTTGGAATTAGAATTGAAGAAGCTCCCACATGATCAATCTTAGGAGGGTGTGCAGCCACCAACACAACCCTGCAATAGGCTCAAGAGGGTGAAACCACTAGCACAAGCCTCTAACAACATGGCTCCATAGGTAGTGAGGGCGGTTACAACTTGGTGGAAGTTGAATTATCAAAGATTGGAGGTAGTACTGGTACCACTTCTTCTCATGAAATGGAAAATATACTAGTGGTGGATGACAACCCTAGAAATCTGATTGATTTGATGATTTCTCTACTATAGAGTCTAAGAGAAATGAGGGTTCTTATTGTTTCCATCACCACATCCATAGCAGATAATGAACACGATCCATCACACTTGAGATATAGAATGATTGCAACCATTAAATTGAAAGATCATGTAAGAAATATATATAACTCCATTTCCATTATAGTTCCATTAGAGAAATATAGTTGTATTTAAGTCTTCTTCAAATTTATATTGTTATTAATATTTGTGATTGGTTGGGAAATTTGCACGACATGGAGCAGTTAAGGATAGGGTTGGTGAGTAAGGCAAAGGAACATGGTGCAACGCCCCCATTTTAGGAAGGTTAGGTATGGTCAATGGTTTGGAAATTTGGACTCCCAATGTTCAAATGGATCTAATTGCATCTCAAATAATTATTCAAATTTCTCCTCCTAGATGGATGAGTGCATTCAATTTGAATTATAACATCATTATAGTTTAATGGTTTTAACGATTTTTTGAGGGAAGTACATCAGAAATAGTTATGACATATGAATTAAATATTGTCTCCTGATACAAATAGATTGCATACAATGATTGTAAGCTCCAGGAATGGAATCAATTTGTTGTCACGAGGTAGTTAAAAAATTTACGTTCTTTGAAACTACAAAGATGAGTCGGGATGTGTGAACTAAGCTGACAGTAGGAATAAGAGAAAAATAATACAATGGGAGGTAATTTCCTTAGTCTCTATATGAGGATGCTAGAATAAATACCATTAAAAGAGGAGCGTTGAATCCACACTTTTACACTATCCCAGTTGACACAAGAGGAGCTCATTGTAGGTGTGATCCACCACCCAACATGAAATCACCCATATTTATTCACTTCCATCCCACACAAGCATTCTCAGTCTTCATCCAGTGAAATCATAGAGTACCAAAGGATAGGCTCATTAGGGGAAGCCAGGGTAGTAATACCTAGCCCCGCCCCTTATGTAAAATGGAAACAACAATAGCTACCTGGGTGTAGGAGGCATAGAGAGAGAACTCAACACTTTATGGATGGAAACAACATACCTTTCCTCAGACATGACTATGGATCCTTCAAGAAGTTTTATCTTTGACATACTTTTGTAATGAATGCCAGATGAGAACTATCATTATCTGAATAATCATGATAAAAAAATATTAATCAAACCTAGGGTGGGATGGCCACTCCTCCCCCTCCATTCAACAAGGTGAAGGTTGTGGATCAATCCTCGACCATGTGCCTTGCATTTCTATAGTTTTTCATAATTTATAAATTTAATTAAAAATTCTATCATAGTTGTATCAAATTCAATGAGGGGATATATGAACCATTTTCAAATATATTTATTTAAATACTAAAAAAGGTTACTCTTCATATTATATTTAATTAAAAAATAACTAAACTAACTATAAAGTTGCAAGGAGTTAGGAAATGTTGAGCTTATTTTAATAAGTATTTTATACTATAACACAAATAATTAAAGTTTTTATTTTCATTTTTAATCATTATTTCAAGAGAATAATATTATAGATTATATTGGGTGTAGAATAGACGATGACAGGGTATTCTATTAAGACATTCCATGGTGAAAAGGTCATCGATTTCAAACTTTATGGTAAAAAATCTAGCCATGCTAAGGGCTGGTGTGGCTCATGTTGGATGTGATCCCGAGGTAATTTTGATGGTGGGTTAGATACCTCTCGATTATGGTGAATCCAGCTAGAGGTTAGGCTTGCTAGTCATATCAAGAATCACACTACCTAACCAAAAAGTAAATACTAGATTTAGCTCTAAAATATACAAGCTATGTATATAATAAAAGTTATTGTGCCTAGAGGTGCTCTCTGGCCCACTATGGTAGAGAAGTTGTAATATAATATTTAACATTTCGACTAACTCATATTACATATTTCAAAGAAATGGATTAATTTAACGTAATGTATGTTGAGAGATGTTTCGGTAAAACTCATGTGACTTTAAGTCGATGCATTTTGAACCATCTATTGATTAATGTAATGTAATGCAGGTTAAAATAAAATAAAAATAACCCTATAAAAATAAATTAATAATAAAAATAAAAATGACCTATGGTTTTGAAAATCCATGGTATTGAAATGATTATTAAGTTCATTTAGTTTATTGATGGCTAAAAGGTTGTCAAAAGGTTAATAAGTTTTAATAAGTTGTAGATGGTTGGTTAGTGATGTTTGGGGACACTTTTTGTTGTCGAGGCTTTCTTCTGTTTGACCGTAAGCTAATTCTATTGATCGAATTGGTCCTTTAATTTGATGGGGTAAGTGCAAGTTTCTCATAATTTTGTTGTATTATGGTTGTTTTTTTATAGAAAACATGTAAATAAAGGAAGCATAAATATAAGGTTTAAAAATATGGAAGCATATCAAGATTTAGCTTAAAATACAATAGAGAGTATTTTAAAGGGACAAAGTATATACAGTAATATATATTAAATTCAATAATAATTTTGTGAGATAGGAGAATGTCAGTTTTATTTAACATTTTAAGTCAAGGTTTTTTGTACTTTGATATGGGGTTCAAATGGTATGTTGCCATATTTAAATTTGATATAATTATCCAAGTTTAATGGGATTTGTATTTATTATTTATTCATTTTATATCAAGGCTTCTCACATTTTTCACTTTAGGAAATATTTGATGTTGATTTAACTTTCTAGTCACCTAACTTAATTTCAATAAAAAAAATTACATACTTTTGAGGAAGAGTGAAATTAAAATTTAAGATTTTGTTAAAAAATGGGGAATTGGTTATACTCCTATATAATAATTACACTGTAAAGAGTACCTCTTTATAGCAACTCACCCAATTTCCACTGTTGGTTTGTAGCATTTAATCAAATGTTACACAATTAAAAACTCTTCGGTTTTTGGATCCCAAAGCATAATTGTCAACTGACTTCCTTGCCATTATTTTGATGCCAAGTCACTGGTTGTGCCACCATTTTGGAATCATTGGATTTTTGTTTGAGTCTCTCATATCGAGCAGTTGTTGTCCTCTGTAATTGTATTCAAACTCTAAACTAAGCTAGTATCAAAAACTACCATGGGTGATTAGAAGTTGAGGAAAATTGTTCATGTGTGAGAATGATATACAAACGAGGATGACAGTGGATTTCATTATATCATTTTTGATGGTTCTTATGTTGCCTTCAAGGTTTTTTTTTTTTTACCATATGGCATCTTGGATCTTTGGTACATTTTAGATTTCTGTTCATATCACACATGCAGCCTTGAGCAACTCAGAACTCTTTGCAAAATTTTGTTTTACAGGTTTTATCACATTTGTAAATATCTTATGCAGTTGAACTATGTTAATTTCATTATTATATTAAGTTTTGAACTTATATAATATATGTATGGAGCATGGAATGTAGAACATTATTCCTTGCCATTATGTTGTTGCCAAGTCACTCATTGCTCCACCATTTTAGAATCGTTAGATTTTGGTTTGAATCTCTCAAATGCAGTAGTTGATTATATTCAAGCTATTATAAAATACTACATGGGTCATTATAAGTTGAGGAATATTTTGCATATGTGAGAATGATAAAGAGACCACAAAATGGCGGTGGATTTCATTATATCATTTTCGCTCATTTCTTATGTTTCCCTTAATGTTTTTGTGTTTTACCATATGGCAACTTGGATATGTGGTACATTTTAGATTTTTGTTCATATCAAACAATCAATATCTTGGATCTTTTTAAAAATCTTACGGCATTGCGGGCAATAGCATTAACATTGGCGAGTACCTAAATAGTTAATGTGACATCGACAATATGCTCGATGAATTGTATGATGACCTAAGTGGTTACTCTCACTTTGATCATTTGCTCTAATATTTGGGACAAAGGCCTATAGCTCCTGAATTGATTTCCCAATAGTTCGTGAACAAGGACCATGTCAACGACCTGTTGCACAACAACTTCATTGCCAACATGTTCGACACCTACACTCATCTAGGAGAGTAATTTTGGCAGATTGGTTAGCATAAAGAAACACAACAAAATGCCTTTGAGTAATTAAATTATGATGGATTTGTAGATTGGATGAAGCATGCTCTCTTGAATGGGCCAGATTAGGGGCCCTATGTGTTTTATGCTAGATTTATAAAATGTTGAGGATCTATTTTGTTTTCAATCTCCAATTTTTCTAAACTTTGTAGTTGTACTATTAATATAATTGATATTATAAAGGAATGAGCCAGTTCATTTGAGAAAAAAATTGTGTGGGCTAATTTACCTTTCATCTACTACTATTTTGAAATTTAACACCTTAGTATTTTTCTATTTAGTTCTGAACTTTCCTCTTTCATTTCTTTTGTCCTAAGCAAGTGGAACCAATTTCATGGTTTAACATCTTTTTTTTGTCACTTGTGATTTACTAGATCACTTTTCAATCTGATTGGAACACATATAATAACTCTTTCATGTTTTTACGAGTCAAATAGACGAGTAGGTTATATAAATTTTGGGGCCATTATTTTAAAACCAAGGTGAGGTGTGGTCTTTTGATGTAAAAAGAAGTAGTATTTTCATTATGGTGCTTATGGATCTCACTTGCTTGATTTTCACGATAAAATAGTTTAAATGTTGTTGAGTTATCTCTACATTATTTTCAACTACATGACATGGGTTAGATTTTCTTGAGCATAATTTATTGGATTAAAACAAGAACATGGCAAACACCAAGGAGATTAGTGGTAAAGAGCAATGTGATCATTTGAATAGTTTTAAGGATCATGAAGGAAATAATATAGAGGTAAGTGAATAGTTAGAAGAGAAACACACAATTTTTTCAAGTAGTGTAGTTGATGCTATTCTTGAATTCAATTTGCAAATAGGAGATATGTGTAGTTCTATAAAGGTGGATCTTAATTCACATGAAAATTCATAATTTATTTACAAAATTGTTATAGCCTTTTGAAAACATATGTTTCAAACTATAAAAAAAAATTGTTTTGTTTTGATTAAGGTTCTCTATAGCACTCAAGAAAAAATATAGAGAAATTGTACTAAAACAAATGATTTATTTCTTTATTTATAAGGCATTCATGTTGACATAATCAGTGAAAGTCTTTAATTTGAAAATAGATTTCATGATTTGTAAAGTTAAAAAAAAAATATTGTAGTAATATTTCATTGGTAGCATATTCCTTTTCTTTGGTATTCAAAAATTCTCTGAAAAAATTCAACTAATACTATATATATTATTGCCTTACTACTTTCCTTTACAACATTTAATACAATCGCTAATATAAAAAGTTTTTCATGAAAAAAGATTTTGAGATTTGATCTATATGTCTAGCTGCCATGCTATACGACGGTTATAATATTTGTCTGCTATGCTACGGGTAAGCGCTAAGTGACGGGTAAGGGCCAAGTGTGGGGTTAATTTTTTACAAGTATGGCACGTGTGAGATTACTCCAGTTACGATTTCTCCAGCCGACAGCTTCCCGGTCTTGAAAAATAAATTGTGACAATCAGGAAGCGCATGCCTGAACCAGGGAGTGCAGGAGGACGACGACTGGGGATGCAGGAAACCAGGCAGTTGTCGGGGTGGGCGTTAACGAGACCAGCGAGGCGTGGGACGGCCGTCATGAACTCCCGGGTTTCGGTGTGTATGACCTCGCGTGACTGCGCGTATAGATTAACAGGTGGCCTGGATAAAAGGGCGGGCCGTCGCAGCGGCGGCCTTCTGATCCTGATCCAGAGCGGCGTGGGACGTGGGCTCTACAGATTCCGTCTTGAAGCCTTATCTTGCTGCTTCGAGCTTATTCCTCCCTCCCTTCTTTTCTAGTAATTCATCTCCCATTTGCAGTCCACGCGACCAGGTTTGTGCTCCTCCCTTAGCGGCATATTCCTTCAACATTATTCGAGTTGGTATATATTCCCTTGATAACAAAGTTGATATTCCTCCATCATTATTCGAGTACGTGGATTGGCCAACAAATAATGAAGGAATAGTAAAATACTGCGCTGCTGGCGAAGAGTCATCCAAATTCCAGTGGCCCCACCTTCACGCCGGCAAACACTATCATAATCAGACCCGTTCTTCTTCTTCGTACTTTTGCAGAAGTTACCACGTTAGGTATCACCGTCCGCCGCCCATGTTTAGCAAAGTCGCGACCAAATTATGGCGCGCCTTTGCTATGGACATGGGTGGACAATGATCCATTGGAGATTGAAGATTTCCTCGTTCAAGAATCTACTCTTCTGTCTCCATCCGCTGCCACAACTCATTTATTTGAATGCTCAAATGAAAGGTAATCCATTCAACGACAACATTGTGCTTGGTGTTGGAATGAGGATTGTCATATATCATTCAGGTAGCGAATATTTTACAATGAAATGTCAGATTCGAATCAAACGTATTCCTCCGGAGACATTTTCTAATCATTTTCCCAAGAAAGAGCGTAATTGATAGGTCGAGGGAGAGTGGCCGTAGTATTTTTGTGAGAATTTCCATGAAAGCAGATCGCAAGTTACAGCTAGCATTGTTTTTTTTGTATTCAGTACAAATTCAAAGTCAGAATTTTTGTCAATCGACTTGTTCTCCACCCTTCGTCCAAACTCTTCCTGTCCACAAATTCGCCATATAAACGATGATTGTTAATGAGGAAGTTAACACAAAACACGTACCCCTTTCTCTGGTGTGGGCTTCTATCACAATCGATGTTCTTCCAATATCCCCCTTTATACAATCACTACACAACATTGCCAAATATTTCATTCACCACATTACTCGACAGTGTTGCAATCCAAGAAGAGAATGTCGCAGTGAACTATGATGGTTAGAGCACACATCTAAATGAAAAAATTCGCCCGACCTTTTAATGTTTTGCTTAAAACATTTTCTAATGTAGGAGATTGACCTTGGGCATTGCCATGGTCTTCCTTAACATGATTTGCCATTTTTCTTTAGTTCTTAACATCTTTTGGCTGATTTTCTTCTTAACCTGATTTGGAATGTTGGAATTTTGCTTTTGGGTTTAGTTGTTGAGGTGGGTTGGGAGGATCATTGTGTTTAGTTGCTGAGGTGGGTTGGGAGAATTGTTGGTTTTATTTTTTATTATTTTTTACTCTATCTAGATTTAGATAGCTCAGCCCATGTTTTTTTTTTTGTTTTATATTTAAATTCAATTGTGATAAGATTTTAAAAAGGAAAATTATATTTAAATAGAGGTTCACATCACAATGTGTTTTGTAATACTTTAGTACATGTTATATCATAATTCTCTTGTTATGTGGTTTGACATTGGTCTAGATATGGTAAGTAGTAGGTTACACAATATTAACAATGGCCTCTAGATTATAGTGACATATAAGTGAATCATAAACAATCTCAACAAACCAAATAAATTACCAATTATTCTATATCTAGAAGAAACATATTTTTATATTCCATTAGGCAATGTGTATATTTAAAAAATATATTAATTTTAACATATTTATGTAAAAATGAAAAATATCTAATTTCAATATATTATTAAGTAATTGAATAAATCCATATTATGGGATAACAACAACATAATATTTAAAATAATTTCAAACTCATACTCTTTTATATACTAGAAACCATTAAAAATTAATTAGTCATTTTCTCTTAATTTTTTTTAATATTTTATAGTGATTTGCATTTATTTCTTTTTAATACTCAACATTTATTTTGAGCTATTATTTAAGATTCAATGGTTGAAATTTCTTAGCACTCTTTACCAACAATGTCTATAACACATTTATCCCAAAGAATTTAAACAAACTTATATTCAATATACATTATTTTGAATAAGTGTGTTGGTTTTAAAAATTAAAAAATTAGTTTCAATATCAAAATTTTATTATAATTAATAATTTGTTTATATATATATATATATATATATATATATATATATATATAATATAGCTTAGCCATTTTTTTCCTTTAAATATATTTTGTGCATAATTTTATTTATTACAAAGAATTAAAATTAATAATATAAATTGTGAAGTTTATATAATATATTTATGCATTCAATAATAATTTTAAATAATAAAACTATTTTATTTATTCACTAATCATATAACTAAATTTTATATATATATATATATATATATATATTCCAATATCTCATAAGAAAAATTCTCTAATATAATTTTTCTATATAGTTTATGTATTCTTTTTCTTCTTTTACAATCTAAATAACTTTTTCTTGATAATATCCCTCTAAAATTATCTTTACTACATCATATTTTTAAATAACTAGTAAACCATAAAGTTAAAATGTACACTTTACATGTGTATATCTATGACTCCAAAATATTCACCATCAATAGTCTTCCAAATTCTATAAGTACCTTAATGTAATTTAGCCCTCTTTCACCTAAAATAAATAATTTAAAATAATAATATTAAAGAAATTAAAAATATTTAAATGTTCAAATATGTAAAAAGAAGTGAAAAATAGGTTAAAAGAAATATTTATATGTTTTTTTTTTTTTTTTAAAGCTGTTGCAATTGGATTTTCATTAACAAAATAAAAAAGGTAGATAGTAATCACATAAAAACAGAAAATATAGAGACAGGAGAATAGAGTTCTCCTCCTCACTACAACATATAACAGTGAATCAGTTTCGACTCGTGGAGACCACAACATAAAAACTACAGTAAAATACAACCATTTCCCATAACAATTGAGAAGCAAGGGCTACACCAAGACAACAAAACATTCAATTTTCCATTTTCGAAAAAACAACTAGAGTTGTAACCAACAAACATAACTTTTACTTCCGCTACCTAGAGCCATTTTCAAGACTTCATAATAGTCATATAATCCTGAGCCAATATGCGAGAGAGGGGATTTTCTAACAATGAACTGACTATCAAGAAACCTTTGAAGCTCTTGAAAGATATAGGGTACAACCATAAATCAACCACAAATAAACAAGAATTTCACCTAGCACAAACCAACCACTAGCATCGACACCTTACCACACCTTCCCATAGAGAACAAGTGCCGACACTAGGCTTCAAGTACTCTAGAGAACAAACAGGTAGCATCAATGGTGCACATGTCACTTACACCAAAAATATAAGTATCTGAGAATAACATTAAAACCACCACATGCCCAACACATTCCAAGTTGTGAAAATCGACCAAAAAAACCTCTACAACACTCAAACAAAAATTTCAAAATGCCAAAAAAAGTATGTGAGTTCAATTTATAATCATGGTCAAATGAGATGATACTAAGGCCGTGAGCGCTATCTACTACTAGATCAGCTGGATCTCTAGGAGGGTAAGTACGGTTACCAGAGGCTAAATCCGACATTAAAAATATTTCCACATGATTCAATCTAGAATCAACATTGTCAAGACATGAACGTTGATTTCAAAACAAAATTTTAATGTCCTCCAACCTAGAAAATATATTATAATTTTCAACATGTTTGTCTTTAAAAATTATGCACAAAAGTATATCCATTTATTTATGCAAATCTAAAGAGTACAAGAAATCGAATCACCTTTTTCAAAATCTACCATGGCCTGAAACCCTCTTCACATCTGTATCTATCACCTGAACCTCTGAATCATAATGGTGAGGGTGTTCCCTAGTTTCATTTAACTCTAGAAAAATAATTTATTTCCTCACTGCAAGAGAAAAACATCAAAAAATGTTCTAATTGAGTCATAGGAAAAAGGATAAATTCTCTTATATCCAAAATTTCCCACATTGCCCCTCTTGACCATCATTCTCTGACGAGGCATGATGACTAAAGCAAGGGAGCAAGAAAAATAGGTACAAGATCGATGACCTACACAATAATAAATCAGACGGAACGCTGACCCTTGAACCCCTAATCAAGGGATGAACAAATTGTTGACTCAGTGCCACATCACGGGACCAAATTCAAGAAATTTTCCCAATTCACGACAACAAAAAGATAGCAAACATGAAATCCGCTATAGCCATGCTAGACTATGAAGAATCCCCGTACCCAAACTCTCAACAAGAAAAACTCCACCCTCAACACATGACTTCCTCCCAAAATTGACATTCCAACTAATAAAAAAGAAGTAGCACTAACACAAGGTGTAAGAAATCCTAGTACATTGAGTCCAAGTATTCCTAAAATATAGACCAAATAAAACAAAATAAATTGTTCTTGGAAAATGACACTTTGATAGAAAAATCATTAAACTTTGTAAATTCAAAGACACATTTACACAAAACTAGGTTTAAATACAAGTATTTCAAAAGATGAACTAGATACAACCTAACAAAGCCCTTTTCAAATACAACATTGTGGCATATAGATCAAAATACCTGCTAAATTCAATGACACATTGGAACATAATCAAGTTATTAGAAAGTAAAAACAATTATTGAAGAAGGAAATGAAATACCTTATTATGCTTTAGTAGACTATCCAGACATAACATAGTTCAAGGAATGGACAAGAGCTCGTGAAGAAACGAAAACACTATATCATGCAAAATATAAATAAATAATATACTTCAAGAGAGATGAAGTGGAGGGTGAGGATGAAACCTCATCTCCTTTCCCGTAGTGCATGTACCTCCACCACCCTAGAACATTTACCTCACATTTATAGTGAATAAACTAACAATACAACCCCCAACGCCCGTCACTAGATCTTTGCAATGCCATAACCTAATACATACACCTATAGAGTGTGAATGCCTTACAAAGAGACCCCCAATACCACTGACATTAATATCCCTATCGAGGAAAATTGAATATTTATTTATGTAATTTTAATTTATAAGTATAATATTTAATTTATTTATTTATTGAGTTTTAAGAAATATTTATATGTCCAAATAAATATGCTTTATTTCTTGTTCACTAATAATTCCATGGGTGGAAGGGAATTTTCATACTAGGCAAACACATAAAAAATACATCTAGAATTGGGATGCAACTAGTGTAACAATATAGGAAATTAATAGTGGATTTGTGGCTTCAATAACTTTCAAACTGGTTCCAACAACCTTGAAAATTTAGAGAATCAGAGGTATGCATAAGAATAAAACCATTTCTCCCTGATCAAACTTCTTGGATAACAAATACATTATATAAGAACACATAGACAAACTCTAGTACAATCTAGATCCAAATAATTTAGATCACCAACTCACAACACAAACTACAAAGACATAACTCATGACACATAGACTCAAACATTAACTACGAGGACACAACTCATCAACAATATCTGGTCTCACCATTTCGACATTATTCCAACATCCCCCCTTAATGGAGAAATGGATTTTCAACAATCCCTAGTTGCCGTCTGCATATTTCAAAGTTCATGAGGCTTGGTAAAGATGTCAGCTACATTCTCACTTGTATTACAATATACTAAATGAATCTCATTTGATTGTATCCTTTCTGTTACAAAATGATGTTGGACTTCAATATTTTTAGTTGTGGCATGATAATCTGGATTATTTGCCAGCTTAATGGAACTTTTGTTGTCTCATCTGATACTTGTTGGTCCTCTTTTCTTTTTCCCAACATCTTCAAGAATCCTTCTTAACCAAATAGGGTCACAAGTTTCATTGGTCAAAGGTTTTGTATTGTGCTTCTGTAGATGACAAAGAAACAATTGGTTGTTTCTTGCTCATCCATGATATGATCCCCGATCCTAAATTGAATTCATATCAAGATGTTGATCTCCTTTCATCAAGGTTTCCAACCCATTTCGAGTCAGAAAAATCTGCCAACTCAACTTCAGATTCATCAGTATACAAAATACAAAAATAAAGTGTTCCCTTCAGATACCGAAGGAATTTATTTGTTGCTTTCCGATGGCTTTCACAAGGCGTAGCCATAAAATGACTATGGATTCTTACAAAATATGCTATATCTGGCCTCGTAGTGGTGAGGTAGTTCGAACTTCCCACTAGTTGACAATATAAGGTTCCATTCATCTCTTTAGATCCATCAACATTGTACAACTTATAATTTTGTTCCAGAGTAGACAATGGCTTGCATTTGAACATATGGAATTGTTGAAGGATTTTCCTTCTATATTTGGTTTGTGTTATGAATGTCTTATCATATTCCCTCCAAATTTCAAGACCCAAACAATAATGCAATTCACCAAGATCCTCCATTTCAAATTCCTTCAACAACTGAATTTTAATTTCTTCAATAAAATTTAATGCACTTCCTATTATGATAATATCATCAACATATAAAGATATGAAGGAAATATTCCCATCTTCATCTTTCTTGATGTACATGATAGGATCACTTTTTCTTCTCACAAAACCTTTTTCATAAAATAATGAATCAATTTTCACATACCAAGATCTTGGTGCCTGCTTCAAACCATACAAATCTTTTTTTAACCTACAAACAAAATGCTCTTTTCCATGCTTTACAAACCCTTCATGTTGAACCAAATAAATTTCTTCTTTTAAGTCACCATTCAAGATTGCAAATTTGACGTCTAACTGATGCATTTTCCAATTTTGTTTTGTAGCTAATGCAATCATGATTCTAATTATATTTAGTTTAGCTACACGTGAAAAAGTATCTTCATAATCAATGCCTTCACTTTGTAAATACCCTTTTGCAACCATTCTAGCTTTATACTTTACAATATTTGCATCAACATTAAACTTGGGTTTGCATAACCATTTTCATCCTACAGGGACTTTATCTTTAGGAATTTTTGTTAATTCCCATGTGTCATTCTTCATTATAGATTTATATTCTTCATTCATTGCATCTCTCCATTCTTTATATTCTTTAGCTTCTTCATAACTTCAGGGTTCTAAAACATTCATTACATGAGACATCAATGCATAATATTTACACCTTATAGGTGGATAACTTTGACATGATATCGTCCCTATAATTTTACTACTATTATCAATATTTCTGCTTTGTGGAGTCCCTTGTCCTCTTCTTGGAGTGTCATGACTGATAGATGCTTCCCCCTCTTGAACCTATACCTTTTCTTGTACATGTTCCTGTTCTTGTTCAACACTTGCTTCTATTTTGACATAATCATCAATTTTCCATGCACTAATATTAATCCCTTCATCTGAATTCTCATGAAACAACACATCCCTACTTGCAAGTAATTTATGTGAACTTGCATAAAACAACGTGTATGTTTTTTTTCCATCACAAAAACCAACGAATGTGCATTTAATTGATTTTGCATCAAGTTTTCTTCTTTCATCTTTTTGAATATGAGTAAATGCCTTGCATCCAAAAACTCTTAAATGATTCACTTGTCGTTTATATCCATAAAATGCTTCAAAATGTGTTTTCAAATATAAAATTTTGGTTGGACTCCTCTTTTCCAAATAAAAAACAATATTAATGGCTTCAACCCAAAAACTATTAGAGATATTTCTACCTCGAAGCATGCTTCGTTCACATTCCACTAGTGTTCTATTTTTCCTCTCAGCAACTCCATTTTGCTTAGGTGTATGAGGCACTGTAAATTGTTGTAGAATCCCATGAATTTTACAATATTGATTAAATTCTCTTGATTTATATTCTCCCCTTGATCAGATCTAAGAATTTTTATGTATTCTCTAGTTTGTTTTTCCACCATGTTTTTGAATTCCTTAAAGTATTCAAAAATATCACTTTTCTTTCTTGTGAAATAGACCCAAGTATATCTACATCTATCATCAACAAAAATAAGAATTTACAACACTCCAAAAAATCTAGTTTGCATAGGTCCACATACATCACTGTAAATCAATTCAAGTATTTCTTTCAGTCTTTTTTCTTCATGTATGTGAAATTCATTTCTATGTTGTGTGACAAGTGCACATGCTTCACATTCAACATGATTATTCTTCATAATAGGAAGACCTTCAACCATTATTTTTCTTTGAGGTAACATTAAATCATTGTGATTTAAATGCCCATACCTTTGATGCCATAACTCTTTTGTTGACATTGTTGTAGATGCCAATGCTTGATGCCCTATCGTGGTAACATTAAGCTTATACAAGCCTCCAACTCTAGTACTTGTGGAAATAACCTTGTAGCGATCTTGGATGTCTTTAACAACACACTCTGATTTAACAAATTCCACCTTTAGGTCTTGACTAACACTTGTAGAAAAAATATATATATTTTTTATACGAGGAACATACATCACAGCATGGATCTGTCTCTCTTTTCCATTAGGAAACATCACACTTATTATTCCATAACCTTGAACTTTAAGGGATCCATTATCTCCTAGATAAACACAAGTTCCATTAATGTCCTCATCATATTCATCAAGGCAATCCTTATTACAAGACATATGGAGTGATGCACCAGAATCAATGAACCAAGCATTCAGATCATTAGCCTTAGCAGACAATGCAGCATTAGAAAAAAACACTTTGAGATTTTTAAATCCATCATTGATTAAGGTGTCTTTGTCCACAAAATTCCCATTATGCCTTTTGTTTCTCTGTTTCGACTCATTATATTTTATTTTATATGAATCTTTAGCATGATGTCTGGGTTTTCCACAATAATAACAATCATCACTTCTCTTATCATGAGATGGAAATTTATATTGTGCCCTACCTTTATGTTTTGCTTGAAACATTCCTCCATTGTTCTTCTCCCATGAAATCCCTTTCTATGACTACTTACCATTGGTTACCAATGCCCGATATGATATACTAGAGCCCAAATTGAACTTTTTCATCTTCTCTTCCTCTTATAGAAGAATACCTACTAATTCATCAAAAGTAGGAGGCTTTTCTCTAGCTGAAGGGCTTGAAACAAAAATTTGATAATCTTTCACTAAGCCATTCAATGTGATGGTGAAAAAGTCAGTGTTGGACACATTTTCACCAATGATTCCTAACTTGTCACTTAGCTCTTTGACATGTGATATGAAATTGCTTATACTTTCAATGGCTTCCATTTTAATTGACAAAAGATTAGCCTTTAAGAACAAAATATGGATGGTATTAGAAGTTTCATACAAGCTTTTGAGAACATCCCATGTTTCTTTGGATGTTTTACAACCCGTTATATGAGAAATGATCTTGTCCTTAACGAACATTTGTAAGAACACCTTTGCTTTTGTTTCACCTTTTTCCCAATGTGGAATGTTCCACCAACAGTAGGTTTTGGATCTTCCCCATTCACTATGGACCACAAATTATTGCCCTCTAATATTGTTAATACTTTGAATTTCCAATTCGCATCACAAGTTACTACCCTCTAATATTGTTAATACTTTGAATTTCCAATTCGCATAATTTCCTCTTTAGTATTGTAATACCTTGAATTTCTAATTTCCATAATTTCCTCGCTCAAATCTTGTGGAGGCATTCAAATAAGTTTTTTCCATTGCACCCAAATTCATTAGATCCAAAACCAAATCCACCTGATTAAAAAACAAAACTCAATCTAATTTCAAATAAAAAAAACCAAATCCAATTATAAAACCTTCAAAAACACTTCTTATTTCTCTTTTTACCAATAAAAAAAACACCACTCACAATAATCACCACATAACCTAATTTCAAACTGCATAAAAACTTCTTCACCACTCAAAAACTTATTTTCACAATTTACGGTTCATAAAAAAACAACCTCATAAATTCTTTCCCCCTAATTTTTTTAACCAAAAAACTTTAATGCCTTAGGTCCCCTTTCACCATACACAATTTTCTCTCCAAAACAAATTTTAAAAAAAGTTGATACCACTCACTTTTATCTCCAAAATCAAATTAAAAAAAAAAATTGTGATACCAAACACTCAATTTTCTCTCCAAAACAAATCAAAAAAAGGGTGATACCACTCACTTTTATCTCCAAAATCAAATTTAAAAAAAATATGTGATACCAACTTACTTTTCTCTCCCAAAAAAAAATGTGATACCAACTCACTTTTCTCTACAAAACAAATTAAAAAAAAAATGTGATACCAAGTCACTTTTCTCTCGAAAACAAATTAAAAAAATTGTGATACCAACTCACTTTTCCCTCCAAAACAAATTAAAAAAAAATGTGATACCAACTCACGTCTTTGACTCTACTCCTTTTTTCTCCAATTTACTTCTCCATAATAAAATAACCTCGAGTGTATGTTTAAAAATAACCCTTCGAACTCAATAAAAATAAAGCGCACCGTGGAGAGATTTCACACGCACGTGGATTCAGAGGCCCAAACAGAGAGCGAAGCCCTTTAGAAACAATGAGAATCTAACTTGATTGCACACAACGGCTGCACGTTTGGTTTAAATCCTCTGAACGGCCTCCACCTCAGCTGTGCTTGGTGGTTTCTAACAATGACCCAACAAATTCACTGATCTGATGTGTTCCGCTCCCAGCCATGGGCTTCTCTTGTCACGGCGACTGTGGCTACACACAGGCCTCCAACAAATATTCTGACTTGGTGACAGCGCAAGAGGTTTCACACCCCAAAAATCTTCCTGCACAGACTGGAACTACCCTTCCACCTCAACAGATCTCAATGCTAAACAATGCAACGAATATCCTCCTTGTGGTCAGAGTAGTGCAAATGTGCACTTCTCCCAACTCAACGGACCAATGAGCAAATTCAGCCACACTCCTTAACCCAAATCTAAATCTGATTCTGATACTAAATTAGAGAATCAGAGATATACAATAATAAAATGATTTTTTATTGATTAAATTGTTTGGTAATCAGTATATTTAAATATATTTAGATGATTTTTTAAGCAATTTAGATTCAAATAATTTAAATCACTAATTCACAATATAAACTAAAAAACACAATTCATAATAGATTCAAACACTCAGAGTACGAAAACACAACTCATCAATTCTATCTAAACTCACCATTTTAACCTTATTTCTAAAAAAAATGGGTAACTCCTATTTCATAGACTATAGAAAAGTAAATGCTGCCATAGACCATAGAAAAGTAAATGCTGCCTGACATGCCAGGCATTTAGCTTTCGCCTTCTCAGTGACAGCACGCGAATCGAGATAGCAGCCTGGAGAGAGAGAGCGAGAGCTAAATGCTTGGCATGTCAAGTAGCATTTACTTTTCTATGATCTATAAAATAGAAATTTCCAAAAAAATACTTCCACTTTCATTGAACTTCATCTCCATGTCGCACATCACCATGTCGCACATCAGGGAAAAAAATTGAACTTATCCCGTTTCGCATGTCAAGATACCATACACAAGCAAAGCAGTATTATGAGATAGTGTTCATAACAAACGCTAAATCCCTCTCTACAATTTTGTGTTTTAGGTAATCATTTAAATAATTCTATAGAAAATATTTCCTGGTTATTAAAATTTAATGACCACATGGAACCTTTTTCTTAACTCATTTTTTAATGCCAAATTGTGATGGCATAAAAATTTATTTTAAAAAGATCTTGATTGAATTTGAAATATATTATTTATTTATTTATTTATTTATTATTTATGTTGTGTAATTCTATAGAAAATAATATATTTTTGTTATAAGATTATTTATTTTTTAATTAGTCTTTTTCTAGCCAAGAACTATAGCATTCTTCTTATAGTTAAAGTCTATTGACTTAGCATTCTTTTGTTGTGTTTTTGTAATTTTAACCAAAGTTTTATGGAAATGTTGAATATTTATATTTTCCATAAATTCAATATAATTTTTGGAAAATTTTATTTTTAATTTTCAATTAGTTGAACGAGATCTAATGAGACGATGGAGGGTGTTTTATTTTTAGTATTTGTGAGTGCATGAAAAATAATTTTGAAATAAATAATGATGGAAGGCATTTTATTTATAGTATTTGTTAGTGCATGACAAATAATTTTGAAATAAATAAAAACTATTTTTTTGAGTGTAGGCATTCCATCGATGAGTGCTCTAACACTAACATTGTTATGTTTTAGTGTTATGTGTGATACTGTTATGCCTAACATATCCAATGTTACAAGTCCATTACATGGGCGAGGATGATAGCGGAGAAAAACGTTGATACTTTAATTATCTCGCATTTAAATTTGTGGTTTTATAATATATCACAATGTTTTATCAATTACATTAAAATGTTTTTTTCAAATGGTTATGAATTATTGTTCTCTTAATTATTAAATCGCAATGCTTTACTAATTAAAATATATTTAAAAACATTTAAATATTTTTCAAACCATTATGTATTTCTCTATCCTACACAATCGTTCATTATGATACCTCTTCTGTGGAGCTTTGCTTTTGCAAAACTTTGTGTGTGGGGAAAGCTTCGCAAAAAGAAAATTTTGTGCACTACACGTCCCTCTTCACATTGAAATCACATTAAATATTTATGAGCTATTTTCTTTTTGTCTCTGAAGCACTTATTTTTCATTACAATGATACTACTTTCAGGGATGAACAAGATTTGAGGTTTTATTGCTCAATATTGTGCTGCAGCAAAAGCCTTTCGGAAAAATTATAATTACTAAATGCATTGTGAATTGGACTTTGTTTAAAAATTATTTTAAACCTTAGGCATAAAACCTCGACCTTAAATGGTTGTTTTCTCGTGTAATTAAATATTTTAGATGGCCAAGTGTCATTATCATAGCCAAAGATCTTGTGACATGTTTTAGACCAAATAATAAGGCAATAATCAATATGATTTCGTTCCGCACGAGCAAAGTTAAATAATGGGATCTAATCAAACGCACTCTATATATGTTAAATTGACATGATTGTGTTATAAAGTTGAGTATATCAAATAATGGGATCTAATCAAATGCACTCTATATATGTTAAATTGACATGATTGTGTTATAAAGTTGAGTATATCAGGGCTTCTCATGTTAAGTAAAGTAAAGTAAAGTAGTGTACGAAGCTTTGCTTGTGAGAATGGGAACGTGGGGAGCTTTAATTAATTTAATTATGAACAAATTTCAAATTAATGTTATTATGTTTTATTGTGCAAAGTTTTTTTTTGTGCGAAGGACGAGATATGTGTGGGAGAGCGGTTTCTTAGAGCCTTGATTTTATAGAGCTATGAATATTTGTGGTGCTAGAGAATGGGCATATTTACGAGAGAGCAAGGGTATATAAGGAAATTAAAATGGGGATGGAGAGGGAGCTTTAATTGATTTAACTAAGAACAAAGTTTGAATTATTGTTATTATGTTTCATTGTGCAGAGTTTTACTTTGCAGAGGACAAGGTATGTGTGAGAGAGCAATTGCATAGAGCTCTGGTTTATAGAGCTATGAATCTTTGCAGAGAAAAGGGTATGTGCGGGAGAATTATGATATTTGTGGGAGAACAAAGGTGCATAGGGCAATTAATATTAAACTATTAATGTTAATGTGTTTGCATGGAGTAGTGATCTTCATCAGTGCTTTGAGAGTGTTATTTTTTTGCCCAATGGTGTTAGAATTGATGCAATTGCACGTCCTTTGTAAAGGATTGGGGGTAGGGGGGAAGAGGAGGCACTGAAAAAATATGCAATAATTGTGATTTTATAGACCTATGAATTTTTGCAGAAGATGGAATATGTGGGAGAGAACAAGGTATGAACAAATTTCAAATTAATATTATTATGTTTCATTGTGCGAAGATTTTACTATGTGCAGGATAGAGTATGTGCGGGAGAATGAGGATGCATAGGGAACTTTATTAGGAAGTGACACAATTAATGTTAAAAAGCTTTCATTATGCGAAGCGTTTTTTGTCCGTAGAATGGAGTATGTGCGAGAGAGAAGTTGCATAGAGATTTGATTTTATAGAGATATGAATATTTGCATAATACGGGGTACGTGCGGGAGAACATAATAATGATATTATTATATTTCATTATGAAGAGATTTTAATGTGCAAACGATGGGCTATGTGTGGGAAAACAAGGTTGCATTTGGGAAATTTATTTAGTAGGGATGAAATTAGCATGTGGTATTTGCGAAAGAAGGAAGGGTGCATAGGGGAATTAATGTTTGTTATTATTATTATATTTTATTGTGTGGAGAGGGAACTATATTTTTATTTCATGACATAGTCATTTTGTCTACCACTAACGAGAGGAGTTGCGTGGATCTGTGATTTTATAGAGCTATGAATCTCTGCAGACTAAAGGATGTGTGAATCAATATTATTATGTTCCTTTTTGTGAAATTTAACTTTGCGGAGGATGGGACATGTGTGGGAGAACGGGGTATGCATAGGGAACATTATTTGGTAGGGGCGAAATTAGGATGAGATATTTGTGGTTTGTTATTATTATTATCTTTCATTCTCTGTAGAGGTAATTGTATTGCACATTAACCGCTAATGAGAGTAGTTGTGTAGAGTTGTGATTTTATAGAGCTATGAATCTTTGTGGCATGAAGGATGTGCGTATGAATATTATTATGCTTCATTATAAGGGGATTTTACTGTGCGAAGGATAAGGCATGTGTGGGAGAACAGAGTAAGCATCAAGAACATTATTTAGTAGGGAGAAAACTAATGTTAAAATATTAATGTTAATATGTTATTATTATGTTTAATTGTACATAGCTTGATTGTGTTAGGATTTCCTTGTGTGGGGAAAGGAGAATGTGTCACAGAAAGGGTGTGCAGATGGAAATTTATTCCGCAGAGACAAAATTAATTTTAAACTATTTTTCATTTAGAACTTTTGCAGATTTTTCTTCTAAACAATGCACATACTCTTTTCACCCGCACATACTCCCTCATTTGCATAGTAAAATATCTACACATGGAAAGCACCTACAACCACATCAATTATAACAATTGATGGAGTCATCCTAGATTCAAAAAAAAACTATGAGTTTCAATGTAACAACTACGGATTGGTTTTCAATGTAAATGGAAGGATATTATAAAGGAAAAATAAGGCTAAGATCATGGGACACATATTTCGAGATGAATTGAGGGGAAAGGATTAAAGTGGGAATCACTTGTGGTTAACTAATGGCTATGGAATTGGCAAAAGGAAAATGGAAATAAATGGTAATTAATTAAAGAAATAAAGGAAAAGAGGAGAAAAGGAAGATGAAGAGACAAGAATATGTGTTCAAGGGAAAATGAATGAAATTGAAGGAAAAGAAAAGGAAAAGGAAATAAAAGGAGAGAGAGAACATTAGATGGCTATGTTTTGGGATCATACACTCTTGGGTACTTTTTTATCATACTCGTTCACACTCTTGGACAAACGTAGACATTCAAGCATTCACTTGGAGAAGGATGACAAGAGAGAGCACAAGGAAAAGAACACCTGAATACAAGCAAGCAAGCAAAGGAAATCAAGGGAGCACAAGAAGAAGGTTGGAATAGTAGCTACAATAAGAGGATTCGCAGGTAACAGGTTGAATGTGTGATTTCCTTATTGGGATTTGAATGCGTGGTGCAAGGATTTGGTTATTTGGTTTCTTTTTGTCATTGGCATGGGATTTTCCTAGATAGAAAGTGGTTACAACCTTGCCTTTGTCATTTCCTGGATATCCAGGATATGCTGGGATTCATTTTTGGTTAAGCTTTGAATTGCTGGAATATTTTGGATCTACGTGAGGTGTTATCAGGAAAATCCAAATCTTTGGTGGTGGAGATGGTTTTATCTGAGAAGCTCTTGACAGGTGGGTGGAGATAGGAAAATTCCTCTAACTATGATGAAGAAATTATGAGGCATCCAAACTTGTGTTTGTTTGGTGATTTGTGATTTAGTTTAGGTGAGATCATTGTGGCTTGAGGGAAGAGGTGGTTTAACCTCTAGATTCCATGTTTGGGTATATTTGGTTTATCACATGAGATCTCACATTCATTCTTGGAATTTGGCATGAGGATGATTGGATCAAAGAAAGATTTTGTTCAACCCAATCTGTGGTCGGGTGGAATATGGAAGTCCTTGACTTGGTTGGAATTTGCATATGTTATTATGTGTTCATTCTTATTGAGCTTAATGAGCACAATTTTTTATTTTTATGTGTGATTTTATGACTAGTTTGTCATAGTTCCATTCTTGTTAAATGTTGGTTACATGCATGGTATATTTCTCATTTGATGATGTGTTCTTGTTATGGATCCATCCAATGATTTCATGAGATATTGGTTACCTTATATGATTGCATCAGCTAATGTATATTGTTACAGCTAGTAATAGGGGGTACGAAGCTTTCTTGATGATTTTTTGATAAACTTATTTAATTAGTGAGAAGATATACATTTATGAGCTACAAGTACTTTTCCTACAAAGTGTTTGCATCAATGAGTATTGTGTGTTTTATAAGTTTGAGTATGATTAGAGATTGGAAGTTTATTACAGAGGTTACAATATCTAGATTACAAAGTTTTGGAAAGTTTTGGGCAAATATGTGCATTGGCCTGAAGACTAACCTAAAAATCTGGAAGAGGGCTTACGGCCATACCCTTAGAACTGATTTATATCGGTTGTAGACACACAGAGGATGGGTTATGAGTATGGCTAGAGGATTCAAGTCACATACACATTCCTGCATGAGTGAAAATGGGATATGAAGTGAGTTAAGGTAGTTCCAATCCAGGAAAATATGATCAGTAGATGTTGTTTAACATTTGGGTGATCAGGTGTTTGTGGACATTGCAGTAAAGTTTCAATATAGTAGGCACCACTGCCATAACTGGAACTTGGTTTTTGGCTCATGCATACTAACTCTTAGCTCATGTTTACTCTGGAAATCTTGTAAAAGTGAGTGAATTGGGGTGGGGTGTTAGAGGGTGGTATCATAGTTGTTTCATTCAATGCAAACCTTTCTCTTGTACCGGTGTTACAGAGTGGTATCAAAGTAAGGTTTAAAGAATTGGACCTTGGGATAGATAAATATGGTTATGGTTATCATGCATGTAGTTATTTTCATAGTTTTAAATTATCCTCTTGATTCATGCATTATGTTGATATGTTGTTGTCATTATTATATATAATGCTAATCTAGAGTGACTTCTGCAGATGCAATAACCTCCCCTAAGATACATTGATTATGTTGGTATGATTTTGATTATGTCTTCTATTTGGTTTATGAAATATGGTATGTTTGGAGGAAATAGAATGCCAAAATATGAAGAGAAAAATGGTGGATTACAGTTCACATGACTACCCATATAGGCCCGAAGTGAAATCAGTGGAATGGGAGAAGGAAGTTGAGTAGAAAGGAGATGAATATTCTCTTGATCTAGTAGATACATTGAGGAGTTTGGGACAAAGATTAGAGATTGTAACGCATATAATGAGAATTTGATTGAAGCCTAGTGAAGGATTGCAAAAGCTTAAGAACAACAAGATGAGTTCAATGCAATTATGTTTTAGAGCCTTTTAGACTTGCAAAAACAGGACAGCTGGCCAAGATTAGTCATGGAGATAGGTAGGAGGAAAAAATAATGGAGCAGATGAAACTAAGTCTTAGAAAAGGTACATGATGGACAATTATGATACAATGGAGTGGCATACTCATGAGCACACCTAAGAAAAGAGCTAGTATGCATGGGTTTTATTCTAGCTCTACTTCCGAGAGACATAATCGTCATTACCATCAATATCATAGGAGGAGTGAGTATTTACTAGATGAATTCAAGAAAGCTGAGACTCCTACTTTTGATGGAAAAATGAAGAAATGAAACAATGTAGAAGCATGGTTTCTTGGGATGAAGAAATTTTACAGATTGCATGACTACTCAGAGAACATGAAAGGAAAAATAACTACCTTCAGCCTCAAATGAAAGAAAATATCTGGTGGGAAGATGTTAAGAATGTCCGAAGCATCATAGAAGTGAAGATGACTTGGGATGAGTTTTAAAGTCTCTTTAGCAAGAAGTACATGTTTGAGAGGTATTATGATGGTAAGGCCAAGGAGTTTTATGAGCTTAGGATGGGTTCCATGACATATGAAGAATACACAACCAAATTTCTAGAGATGTTGAGATATGTGCCCTACCTCAAGGATGAGAAAGTGAAGATCAAAGGTCCATCAATGGTTTTCGTTTGCAATTCAAACACCAGATTGATTTTGATGAGCCTCAGTAATTGGAGGAAGCCATTAGAAAGTTAAAACATTGTCTCGGGAAGTCAAAGAGCAAGCCTAAGTTCAATCGTAACTAGAAAGGTAATGAAAATAGTAAAGAAAAATGGCCTAAGAAGAAAGGAAGACCTCCAGATGCAAGTGACAAAGAAAATGTAGTCCCTTATGAGAAGTTTAATGCAACTAAGAAAGGAAATTGGTCTTAACGTGGAGAGTAGAAGAATAAAGAAAATGTTAGGGAGCCATTGAAGTGTTGGATTTGTGGGAAATACCATAATAAGAATTATTGTCCATTGTACTAAGGTGGAAAGCCACAAATCAATAGTTCTCAGGAGGTGCAGACAGTTGGGGATGTAGGTCAGAGAATTCCCTAGATCTATGCAACACTTGACAACAAGTAGGCATTCCATCAAGAATCTATTATAGAGATGTAGGGTAAGCTTCATGATCAATTTGTTTCCATTTTGATTGATTGTAGATATAATTATAGCTATTTTAGTCTTGGCGTGGTGGATCCATGTCATTTTAATAACGAAGTGCATGCAGAATCTTGGTTGGTGCAGTTGGTTGTTGGGACCAAGAGAAGAGATCACCACTTGGTACGATCTTGTGAATTTGAGCTTAATGGAATGCCTAAAAAAACCCACCTAAATGTTCTTCTTTTGGGTGCATATAGAATGCTTTTGGGCATGGATTGGTTGTTTATTCACAAGAAAAAGATAGATTTCTATTAGAAGGCCATTGATTGTTTGG